>CM075062.1:49354586-51754586 GCA_037428765.1 Rubia yunnanensis
TCGGAAAGAGAGACAGATGGTCGAAGTTTCAAAAACTCCTCTGCCAAATCACTACAACCTAGTTTCTTGGCCACCTTGATGAGATCTACAAATAACTAAAATAGCTCGGAATTATTCAGTAGCTTGTTCTTGAATGCCTCTAGCAGTTGAACCTGCTTGTCCGAATCCTCGGCTGCTTGGGCCCTCTTCTCCAGGGTATCTATATCCAGTGTAAATTGACGCTTCTCAGCATCAAAATTTTCCATTTTCCTCTTCTTCTTCTCGAGGGATTTCTTTTTTTCTTTGTACACCCTCCTCTCCTCGATGAGAGCTCATTTATCCTCCTCGCCCGCAATATTTTCTTCCTCGAGCATCCTTTTTAGCTTTGAGAATTCAACGTCTTTTTAACCCAACTTCTTTTGCGAGCTACCTTGGCCAGTAGCCACATGCTGGGTAAAAGCGGTAGCTTCTGGGTGGCTTCACAGAGAAGTTTGGAAGCCTAATATTAATAGCAACACGAGTTAAAAGTGCTGAGGAAATATTTTGTAAGTAAATTTCATAGGGGTGCAGAGGATAACCTGAGGGTCAGTGACCATGATCGCAAGTAATTACTCATTAAGAGTCAAAATGCTGGGTGCGGTCACCGTAACATTCGAGCAGGGTGTCTGGGAATGTGATTGCTAGTGAAGATTAACATTGCTACCACCACCTGCTTCCATCCTTTGGCGGACATTTTTGGTCGAAACAGCCCCTCCACCATTCACAGGATGGGTAGAAGTCTGGTTCGAGGGGGTAAGGGAGGAAGGCTGGTTTCAGGGAGCAGGGGCGGATGTCTTGTTCGTGGAGACATGGGTCTCCTTAGGGACACTTGAAACCTACTTCGATTTTTTTTATCTTCCTTAGAGATTTAGCAAGACCCACTGAGGAAAAACACAAAGACAGCGTCAATAGAGAAAAATACAAAGAAAAAAACACACAAAAGCAATAGAGTTCTATCAAGGAACCTTCGAAGGCTTCTAAATTCCTAAAATCACTATCTAGGGTGTTGAGAGGGGAGTCTTCGATGGGGTCCTCAGATTCTCTTCCCCTCTTCTTGCCTCTTTTTTTAAGTTTCGTATACACATACTCCTCGTAGACCTCACACAACCACTTAAAACCACCAACCTTCTGGTTAGGATTGGAGAAATGGTTGTAGTCGAGGGAACTGGACAGCAATTTCTATTTATCCCCCTTAAGGGTATCTGGACAAGTATATTCCCCTAATTTAAGAGATTCAACCTGCACATTCCAGTGCCAGGGGGGACTCAACGTCTTTCACGGTTAAATAAAATCCCCTTCTTCCAGCTCCTCCAATCACTTAAGTTGCTAGGAACAGTAAAAACCTTATGATGTATTTCCTGGTAGGTGAAAGTGATAATCATATCGGAAGATCTCCCACTGTAAGATACGTAATACAACGAGCAGAGCAGCTTATACTTTGGCTTGATGTTGAATTCGTGGCATCTCGATAAGAAAATTACGATATTCACCAAGATATTGGCATGGACTTGTGCAGGGCTCACCTAGAACTGTTTAAGGAGTTTGGAAAAGAGGGATGGAAAGGGAAAGGTGAGCCCGCAACGTAAGTGTCTAAATGAAATGACCGACCTCCCCTCGAGAAGGTTATAGGGGGTATTCTCTTCTTGGAAAGGATGGAAATACACATATGGGGATATCCGCTAGCCAAGGGGGATTGAGTCGAGAATCTTCAAAATGGTCTTTCCCGCCTTCGAGGATGGGGGCTTCCTTGTTGAAACTTTTACTTTTACCACCTTCTTCTTCTGTTCAGATGAATTTTCCCCTAAAGATGCTTTTGGAAATTTTTGGGGGTATTTCCTCACCCTCAAGGGATGTCTCCTTCCTTGGAGGAGACACATTATCTTCCTCCTCAGCCTCGAGGGTTGAATTCGATAAAAGCCAATTTTCCACTGGTAGGGGACCTCCTTTTAAAAGGTTTACCTATACATGGTGGCCAATTCTTAGCACACCCTCGAGGGGGCATATCAGTGAGGGGAAAAACCCCAGGGTCAAAAATAGTACAGTCAGATGCATCTCCTCCTACGTCGGAATCACTCTGTGATTCATTAGAATGGATGCACTCTGAATCATTACCAATCATGTCATACATATGAACTTCCACCTCATATACCCTAGTCTCGCCAAAAACCCCCTCTCAACGAAACCCTCATCGGTGTTGGAAATAATTTGAAAAGAGGAAAAAAACAGAGTAGCAGAATAAGAGGAAGGGAAAAAATTACTGATTTTGAAGGAAAATAGCGAGAGCAAGAATTGCTAATGGAAGAATAGAGGAGGGGTGCTTGTGAAGTTTCCTGAAAATGAGTAAGAATGAAAGATGAAAGAGAAAAAAGAGACCGGTTCAAAAAGTCTGAAACGGAAAAATAATTAATAACCGCATTTGAACGACAAAAAGTTATGGAAACCTACAACTGCACGTCTGCCCTTTTTCTGCATGCCACATGGGGTATGATGACATGTGCGAGTGTTGGACACATGCGCCTCTTGAAGTCCCAACATTAATGCTTGTTGAGAAAACCAAATTCCCTCCCTCGAGATCTGGAGCAATGAAGGATCAGGTCCACTTTAAATATTCTAGAACCTCGAGATGTTCCTAAGAACTCAAGGTCTTGAATAGCCCATGTAGTGTTCCAGTGCCTCGAGGAAGAGAACCTAATATTCTAGGGGCTCTTGATAGAGGTCGAGCCCAAAATGTGCTCTAGGCCGCGTGTGGGGTAGCCCAGCCATGGTACTATTAAGTACTCTGGGGTAATTACCGTATTTACAGGACCATAATGGCAATAATTAAGGAAGCTATTATTTAGGATACGTAGTATAAATACAAGGTACTCATTCATGTTATTCATTCATTCTGTCTTAATCAAATTTGGGACTCTTTGACTGACTTAGCCATCGGAGGACTGAGCCCTAGAACCCCCAGGGATAGTTTTTATTTCAGGTCGGTTTGAGGAGTTTAAACCCATTAGTTGGACGGTCGTTCGAGATGCATCAGGGTGATGATTTGATCAGAACTCTGAGAGAGCTCACTACCGCTGTCTCACAAGTTCCCAACTAGTTTTTAGAACTTATAAAGTGTGGTGTGAGATTATATATTATTAAGGAAGCTTCTTTAAGTAAGACCTTGATATCCCTGTACATAAGTTGCTTCGGCTGTGCATAGCCGAGGGTCTAATCAACCAAGATCTGAATCAATATTAGAAGCTTATTGAGAATTATCTTAAGGCAGTCGATATCATACAGATTCTACATAGAATATCCCATATTGGGGATCAAGATATCATCAAGGGAGGCCTGGTCCAGTAGAAATTCTGTTGAGAAACTTTATCTAAGTGATGCCTCAAGGGTTTGGCAGAAGTTCCACTATCTCCTCCAAGAGTGCCCTCTGGTTTATTTCCGATGGGTTGGAGGATCCTCGTTTTGAGTGATTTGCATCATTTAAAATTTATTTCCTGTTCATTAGAGGGTTGAATTTCTTCGCGTATAACACTATTATAGAAAATAAGGATAAGAATATGTGTTTGTATTCATGCTCCGGGGTACATTATATAGTGTTATAAGAGTCCTAATTAAATGAGGAAAAAGATATATAATCAAATGACAAGTAATATTCATAAAATATTTCTTTTCCTCAATACTCATCCTTAAGTTGGAGCATGTAGGTTGAGAATGCCCAACTTGCCAAGTAGGAGTTGAAACTGGTTACGTCCAAGAGCTTTCATGAACAAGTCCGCAGGCTTATCAGAAGTGCAGATATGATGAGTAACAATAGTACCAGACTGTACCAAATCTCTGACAAAATGACAGTCAACCTCTATGTGCTTCGTACGTTCATGAAACACAGGATTAGCTGCAATATGAAGTGCTGATTGACTATCACAAAACAGAAGCATGGGTGCAGAATGCACAACACCTAAGTCCCAAAGAAAAGAATTAAGCCATAATAACTCACAACAAGTAACTTCCATGGCACGATACTCCACTTCAGGAGAAGAACGAGAAAATGTAGGTTGCTTCTTGGTCTTCCATGAAATTGAAGAATCACCGATCATCACAAAATAACCAAAAAGTGAAAGCCATATAATTTGGCAAGCAGTGCAATTAGAATCACAGAAAGCAGTCAACTGTAAAGAACTACGTGAAGAGAGAATAAACCTTGACCAGGATGACTCTTCAAGTAGTGTAGAACCCGCAGTGCAACTTGCCAGTGAGGAACACAAGGTGACTTCGTGAACTGAGCAAGTGTATGCACCGAATAACTAATCTTCGGACGTGTAATAGTAAGGTAAATGAGATAACCTACTAGATGCTGATACTGCTTTGGATCATCGTAAAGTGGCACATCCACATGTACAAGGTCATGTTGTTGCTCCATCGGAAAGTTTATTGGTTTTGCAGCCAACAAACCAGTATCTGATAAAATGTCAAGGGCATATTTCCTTTGTGAAAGAAACATCCCATCAGGTCTTCTAGCAATCTCTACACCCAAGAAATACTTAAGTGCACCAAGATCATTCATGTCAATATAAGAGCTTAAGTATTTCTTGAATTCAAAGATGAGCGGCGAAGAACTACCAGCAATCACCAAATCATCCACATAAACCAGCATATGCAAAGAAACCAAACCACGAGAGAAAACAAAAAGAGAGTAATCAACCTTACTCTGAACAAAGCCAAACACACGTAGATCCTGAGCCAACTTGGCAAACCAATTATGAGGAACTTATTGCAACCCGGAAAGAGATTTTTGAAGTAAAAAAACCATGTCGGGGGGTGCAGTATAGCCAGGAGGAGGGCGCATAAACACCTCTTCTTGAAGATGACCATGTAGAAAAGCATTGTGAACATCCATCTGATGAAGTTTCCAACCACGTATGACTGCATTAGATAAGAATAGGCAAACATAACTCATCTTTGCAATAGGAGAAAATGTCTCGGTTAAGTTTGTTCCTTCAATTTCCCAGAACCACCAGACGAGCTTTGTGTTGTTCAATAGTACCATCAGCCTTAAACTTGGTATGATAAATCCATTTGCATCCAATTACAGTCTTATCTGAAGAAAGAGAAGCCATACTCCAGGTCTTATTGCGCTCAAGAGCATTAATCTCATCAGCCATATCATCACGGCAATGAGCATGCATTGACGCTTTCAAATAAGTGGTAGGATCTACACTAGAAATTACTACACCCAAAAATATAGAATGCATACTAGAAATTTATTGCAATTTACATAATCTAAAATGCATCATTGACATCTTGGAGCAAACTTTTCAGGGTATCTGGGAATGTAAGAGGCATAGCACAAGCACCCAAAGATTCGCAAAAGCTTATAGTTTGGAGTGTGTCCATAAATAAACTCAAATGGTATGCATCTATTGAGTTACTTTGTTAGTGTCTGGTTAGTAAAAAATGCATCAGTAAAAACACATTCCCCCAAAATACCAATAGAAAGATTAGCTTGAAAGCGTAAAACACGAGTCACATTTAACAAAAGGCAATGCTTGCGCTCTACACGGCCATTCTGTTGTGGTGTATAAACCATAGAAGTCTTATAGATGATGTCGGATTGAGCAAAATAAGATTGCATAGGTAAAAATTCTATACCATTATCAGCACGAACACGACGAAGGGTGTGCCCAAACTGGTTCTTGATCAAAGAACAAAACTCTACAAATCTAGAGGCTACATCTGACTTATCAACTAATAATTAAACCCAAACAACTCAGAAATAATCATCAACTATAGTCAAAAAATAAAATGCACCACTAGAGGAAGGTGAGCTATAAGGCCTCCAAACATGACAATGTATCAATTCAAATAAAGAACTAGCATTAGAAGAGTTCAAAGGAAAACACTGAGCAAGGTATAGAAGCATTATTTGTGCTAAAATCAAGAGTAGGAATAGAAGACAACACCGTAGAGGATGGATGACCAAAATGTTGATGCCATAAATCAAATGAAGAAACTGAAGCAACTGTCAGAATAGACTGCATGCTTTGAGGACGAATGCGAGTATCATACAGACCAAGCCAATAAACCCCCCTTGCTATTCACCCATGCCAATCACAGTCCTCGTACTGATTTTCTATAAAAATGCAATAGTTTTCAGTAAATAAAGTTAGACATTTTATGGCAGATAATAATCTAGAGCATGATAATTAATGGCATCGCAAAGTAGGTATGTAGAGCACAAGAGTAAGGGTGACATCACCAAAGCAAATAGAACCATATTGTGTAGCGGATGACACAAATCCATCAGGTGGTGTAACATTAATAGAATCGGTAGAAGCAGTAATGTCAATTAGAGAAGCTTTGTCACTAGTTATGTGATATTGTTAGAATAAAGCAAGTTGATGATTAGATAAGATTTTATTCTTGATGACTAGGTTAGAGTTATATCTAGACTAGTCTACTTTGTACTCTATTTATACTCTTCTTCATTAATTAGAATCATTACGGAAAATCATTCTATCATGGTATCAGATTAAGTTCTAATCTAAACCCTTAAATATTTCTGGCTCCCTCCCTCTCTTTTTTTTCGACTGACCAAATCATCATCGGATTCTGGTAAAATTCCGGTCAAGTTCCGGCGGTTATCTTCAGTTCCAGCCAAATCTCTGGTGTCATCTCCAATGGCAGTTCATGGCATCATCCTCTCTAGCGTCTGATTCACAATGTTGCCATCTCCTGCGGCCTCATCTTCTCCGGTTGTCTTCCTCGGCTCCATCTTCCCCAGTCCCAGTGGTGTTCTCCATCAGTCGCACATTATCCAGTGAAGGTCTCCTTGGTCCGGAGTCCGATTCATCTCCTCGATCTAATTATTTCTGGAAGCAGTGAGTCTCAGTTAGCGGCATCCGATTTATCTCTCGGAGTAGTTCACGATCTATCTTCGTCAACGAGTCTTCCATTTTTTGTTCAACGTTCCCAGCGAGCACTTCAACGCGTGAGATCCACTCGCACCAGGGTATATCCACGTGTTTGGACATGCACGTGTGAGGTACACTCGCGCCATCTCCTCTCTGCAAGTGGGGTACACACGAATTGCTCTCTCTGCGCATATTGTACACACGCCTGGTGGAATTTTGCCTAATTTTTGTCCTCCAACTGATTTATGGTTTGCCTTTGTGATATGTCTCATTTTGGTTCTCGTCGTTGTAATATTTTGCAATATACTCACCTTTCTCATCATTGATGACATGATAACTCGAGGTGGATTGTGGATTCTGGTGCCACAAAACACATGTCATCATCCCCCACTGTTGTTAATCATGAGAGATCTTATAATGGTTCTTCATGCATCTATGTTGGTAATGGTTCTCAACTCCCTATTACTCATGTCAGTGATTCTCAGATTTCTAAATCATTGTCTCTTTATGATTTTCTTATTGTGTCTGATATTACTAAGAATTTTTTTTCGATAAGCAAAGTATGCTCGGGATATTTTGACTCGGGTCAGTATGTCTGATGTGACACCTATTTCTATGCCATTTGTAGCCGGTTCTCAGCTTCACAGCTCTACTAGTTCTCCATTCGGGATCCTACACTTTATCGTTCCCTTGTTGGTACCCTTCAGTGTCTCACCATCACTCGTTCAGATTTGGCTTTCTCGATCAACACGGTGAGACAGTATCTTCAGGATCCCAGAGATAACCATTTCACTACAATGACACGGATTTTGTGGTATGTTCATGGCACCCTTCATTTTGGTCTTAGCTTTTGTTCTGCTAGTACTCTTGTAGTGTTAGGGTACCCTGATGTTGACTGGGCCCACTGTCTGGACACTCAACGGTCCACTTATGGTTATGCAGTTTATTTTGGTGGGAATCTGGTTTCTTGGAGTGCCAAGAAACAACCCACTGTTTCTCGATCCAGCACCGAGTCTGAATACCATGCTCTCGCCAACACTGCTTCAGAGGTGGTTGGGCTCACTCATTTGCTTCATGATCTTAGGGTTCCATTTTCTGGTGCTCCATTGTTGTTATGCGACAACAACAGTGCTATCTTCTTGGCTCAAAATTCGGTGGTGCACAAGCAGGCAAAGCACATCGACATTGACTATTATTTTTTTCGTGAGTTGGTGACATCTGGCAAGTTGATCGATGCTCATATCCCAAATTCTCTTCAGATTGCGAACATCTTCACCAAAAGGCTCTCTCATCCACTGTTCACGTCGGCGAGCATCTGACGCTTCGCTTGATAGGGGTGTTAGAATAAAACAAGTTGATGATTAGATAAGATTTTATTCCTGATGACTAGGCTAGAGTTATATCTAGACTAGTCTACTTTGTACTCTATTTATACTCTTTTTCATTAATCAGAATCATTATGGGAAATCAATCTGTCAGAGGCTCCCGAATCGACAATCCAACGTAAAGTAAACTTACCTGATCCATGGTCAGAAGGGTAGGTTAACCGATTAAATAAATTAAGAGCCATACTCCATTGGTCGTCAAACGGAGAAGGGCCAAAATCAAATTAGGTTGGGGAGCCGAATGTTGTAGCCGCAAATTTTTACTGCGAGGTAACAGCGTAAGCGAAAAGAGCCATAACAATTTATTTATTTTTTTAATAAAAAAATAAATAAAACAATTGCTTAAGAAAGAGCAATTAACGTGCAGACGCAGGAACCAAGAACCAAAAGGAGGAAACACGTCAGTGGGTTTGCGTGTCCCTGCAATGGTGCGTGGAAATATGCGCTTCAAGGAGGGAGGATGCATTTTTGTCAAATGCCCGTGATTACACGCATTGGTAGGTGAGTCGCAAGCATGAATCTCACTCGTGCCCTATCTTCCTGAGCCAACGAATAAAGACACCGGTCAGAGAACTGAAGCAAACGACACCAATCAGAGCATAAAAGAAAAATGGCGCCGGTCGAGAGCTAAAGCAAAAAAAACAACGCCGGTCGGTGAAATGAAGCAGACGGCACCAGTCGGAGAATTGAAGAAGAATGGCACCTGTCGGAGAGCTGAAGCAAGAATGATGCTGGTCGGAGAATTGAAGCAAAATGGAGCCGGTCGGAGAACTGAGCAAACGACACCTTGCCTTCCCGAGCAACTGAATCAGCGGCGGGCTGGTGGTGGTTACCAGCGACGATGCCAATTTTTTTTTATAGACAGAAAGGCAGCTCGAATTGGCGGCGCGTAGAGGTCACGCGCAGACGATGATGGTGGCACCGAAAATTTAAGACGAAAAATTTAGGATTTTAGGTTTCAGGATTTTAGGCTCTAATACCATGTAGAAAATAGGGGTAATAATGTGTGTTTGTATTCATGCTCTGGGGTACGTTATATACGGTTACAAGAGTCCTAAGTAAATGGGGAAAAAGATACTTAATCTAATGACAAGTAATATTCATAAAATATTACTATGGATCTTGCTAGATTCTCTAGGCTCATTCCGGCGGTCTCCACTACGAAAATCAGGCGTTTGTTAAAAGGTAAGGCAAGAATTGAGATGTCATTGTACCACCACCCATCGGTTTTTCCAGCAGACGATGGCCTGTTGGGGGCAATTATGTCGTTCCAGGTTCCATCGGGTTCCTTCTATTCATGGTCTGAAACTGTCCTGTTGAACAGTGTTTGATCGGATCTTGATTTTATGGAGTGGCTTACGTTGGGGGAACTTGTTCGTACAAGCTTCGTGATGGTTACAAAAATGTCTTCAATTGAGAAGGTAAGGACTTCTTGTCCATGACAATCTGCATGACTTTTGCAAGGAAGAAGTCACTTGCCAACCAGCCAAGGAATCGAATTAGAAATGAAAACTTGTTTGGAGAATTTAAAGCCAGCCAGCAAGGCCAAGAAACATATCGTCGTCTTTTCTGCATGCTGCACTAGTTGTATTGAAATGTGATGCCATTTCATATAAATTCACGAGCCTTCCTTCTGATATGTCTTTGATGTGGAATTTGCAAACTCTCATAGTGAATACATCATCATCTACACTTGCTGTTAATGCAAACATATGGAGATGCAACGGTTAAAGCATATGAGAGCTTTCTTTCGCTGTGCATTATCCCAAAAATTTCGATGTAATTGCAGTTCTTCTGGAAATTGGGCATCTTTCTGGAGGACGCATTCTCCGAATGTGTCCTCTTGGATTTAAAAAAACATTTACGCACTATTTAGAGGATGTATTCAGCGAATGCGTCCTCATTTTAACTTTTTTTTGTTTTTGAGTTCCTTCTAGAGGACGCATTGCATGTTTTTTTTCTTGTAGAGGACGCATTCTCTGAATGCGCCCTCAATATTGGCTTAAATAATTTTTCCATATGATATTGAGAATGCGTCCTCTCAATTTTATTAATTAATTTTGACTTGTATTTTATTGAAAATGCGTCCTGAATTTAACAAATAATTTTTTTTAATCTAGCATTTTCTGAATGCGTCCTCAATTTAAAATTAAATTTCTAATCATTCTATTATTGAATTTTTCAATTATTATTTTTCATATTTTCGTTTTGGGTGAAAATAGCGCATAAGAAAACTTGTGAGTGTTTTATGATTTTTTAAAAATTTCAGTAATGATAAATGCATCGAAAGAATTTGGAAGTCTGCTTTGAAATTTATGATGATAACACATAAACATTTTTTTGTGGTATTTGCAATTTTTCAACTAGTCTTGAATATAGAGTAGGAATGAATTATTTTATAGAGTAGGAATGAATTATTTTATAGAGTAGGAATGAATTATTTAAATTGTAAATTGGGAGATTCTTATTTTTTGTTCGAATTGTGCACTTTTTCCACTGTTAACGAATATAAATAAACAAAAATGTACAATATCTGAAGAAGGCGTGTCAAACAGATAGGTACAAATGTAATGAAATGAGTTCTCAATGGCATGTAATGTCCTAATGACGGCCTCTGCAAAGCTTTCCACCCGTTCCACATGGGGGGGACGTATGGTGTGGGATGTGCATCGTGGAACAACCATCTCAGTAGAAACATGTAAAATTGTCATGCGGAGTTCCCTCTGTAAAATCCTCCTCCATATCATCTCATGCGTCCTCATTCGAATCATACTGGACATGTGGAACACTACTTGTATCTACTGGAGCAGTACATGACATGTATGCATGACTAGCAGTGGGAGTAACATATGCAGTGAAATCAGCTGTAGTAGTGTCATACTGTGAGGGTCCACCATGTGATGGTCTGGGGTTCGTTGGACTCGCATATGAGGGTCCGGCTTCAGATGAACCAATGTGGTATGTAGGGGCCGAGCACGCGGTCACCGACCGCCCTGTCGACGAGGTGGAGCTGGACGGTGGCATCTGATGTCATTATATCTCAAACCAAAGGGAGGTTCCTCACAATGCACATATGGCTGATAAAACTGCAATCTAGAGAGCTCATGCGCATATTGTAGAGTACGTGTGGAAACACCATGTACCCCACTGATAACGTCCGCAAAACGTGGGGGACATTCATCCAAATTAATATCTGACATGAGGCGCAACTCGGACATTGCCTGCAACTACATAAATGAGATCAATATGTTAGATAAATAATATTGAGGGAATCTAAAGTATTATTTGTTAATACTGTTAGAAATTTAGGAAATACCATACACTCCATAGTAGCCCCGTCTCCATGGAAACCCTCCATGATTGTTTGTGTCCGTTCGGGCTGATCAATTAGGGCCACTGTCCTGCGAAAATACCACTCCATGTGTTCTCGACCGGGTGTGTATGGATCCGCTGACCCAAGTGCATTAACTTGTTGCTCTGATCGATGTTCCCAAGCATCGAGATATCTTCTTAGTTCAACATGTCAATCCATGCCTGACCTCCCTCGATGGTCTCTAGTATGAAGTAGTTTGTTTTCATCCCTAGTGACCAACTAGGTGGGTATTGGCTGGATAAGGCCAAACTTCCTGAGAACACGATGGACATAATGGTACTCTACAACGTGCCAGCAAATAAGGTCAACACACAGTAGCCAGTTGTTGCTACCAGCTATACAATACTGTGGGAGTTGTTGTACGACATCCTCAATGTATGGCTGCCAAATAAACTGACATAACAGACAGGTGTTGTGGTTAGGAGAGAAAAACCCTTTTTTCAATTAGTTCAAAAAAAAGGAAATCCAAATTACAATATACCTAACTGTCATGGAGAGATGTCAACTGATCGCGGTACACTTTTAGTACATGCATGGGTGATTGTGATGAATCGTACGGGCTCTCCACCTGTGAGGAACAGAACGAATAATATTAGCCATTCCTATAATTTCAAATGTTTAAAAATTGTGTCCTTTAAAAATTGTGTCCTTACTATTGAATACAAACCTGGACCCAAGAGCACTCATCGTGAGGGTCACTAGAAGTCATCCGGCCGGATGGATGGATGGTATTCACTCCCATGCCCATAACTGATAATAAATAAAATATAATATAATATAATATAAGAGGTCATTATGAACAGTATGTACAACTGACAAGTTTAAGCAACAATGGTACCTGTAGTAAGACAAGTGGCCCAGATATGGATTTGATTTGTGGGATTGCAGCGTCACGTGAGCACATGTACAAGTGTGTCAAAATGGCACTCCTCCAACTGTACTGATGTGTTGTATCTAGGTCCATCAGTACCAACAAATAGAGCAAAGGGATCAGGTGCCCAGATGTGTTTAACATGAGCATTCCACCGACCAACAGTAGAATGAAAACCCTAGCTCTCTGTTGACAATCTACCTCAGTAGCATGAAAAAGCAAATGGACTGTGCAACAATTGTCCCAACCAGATGGCCCTTATGCGACCCCCTCTGATAGCAATCGTGTCTGGTGTAGCCCCTAGGTAGTCTGTGCACAATCTCTGCTATTTATCAGTGTGCCTGCTAGTGTCTACACCAATGATTAGCATGCCATCGATCGGTAGACCCCATAGGATGCCCACATCCTGCAAAGTGACGGTAGCCTCCCCCATTGGCAGGGGAAATGTGTGCATCTCAGGTCTCTAATGCTCGACTAAGGCAGTGATGAGGAAATGATCGATGTGGATTGGTGCATAATCCAACAGTCCCTGGAATCCAGCTTTACGCACATAATGCTCACTCGATCAGGGATCCGACCAATCCAGCAAGCCTCATTGCACCGCCTCACCTACAGTGCCTCATCCTCTAAATTACATTTGTACAGAGCATGTGCACGATGCTCCCGGTGAAGGTAAAGAAAATCCTTGTCAATGGGTCATGGATGATACATAGTGTATCCCTGGTGACAATCAGAATCACGTGGCAAAACGAATCAGTCCAGATTTCCACAAAAAAGAATACTATAAGATGTGATAAATATTCAAACCAAATCGTACATTAGCTTAAATTTAAACAAATACACATAATCCAAATCCTCACAATCAATGTTATACATATTGCTCCAAATATAGAAACTCCATATTACAAACACGACCCTAAGCACGCCCTTGCCTAAGGACGCCTCTGCAATCACCCGACACCCTCTGATCCATTTGATTCCTTATCCTTTTCTCTGCAAACTGACCACGCCTCCTATTGTAAAACTTTTCAATATCGAGAATCAACCTCCAACTAGCACATTGCCAGAGTGATGGATCTCGTGTATGCATGAAACCCTTACTATATTGTTGCACATAGGTGGTCATGTGATATACCCTGTTGCATAGAGTATATGGATTGTCACACCTATACCTACAGACAGCCAGTGCATTGGAACAAGGGAAATGAAAATGTTTCCATTCGCGATAGCTACACTCTTTTCTCCGATATTTCACTGTGTACTGGCTCTCACCAATGCTGTCATCAACTGTCCTTGTCATAACCTTATAATTCTGCGGCGCATAACCAAACACGGTGACAAAATGTCCCTGTCCCCAAGTGTCTTGCTTCTGAAACCTTTTCCAAATCCTACTAGGGAACTCAAACCTACACAATTCAACATCAATTTAGAATACATAAACTAGTCTGTGAACACATAATGAACTATAATGAATCATGAAAGTACCTCTAATTGTGGCGTCCATTACCCTTCGTGCAAACATTTCAACTGTTCGTTCAAAAGTTGCTTTGACACACGCAGTTATTGGGAGATGTCGTGCGAACCTTAAACAGTTGTTGTAACTCTTGGACAAATTAGTTGTAAGAATTCCCAAATGACGATCACCCTTATCAAAGGCAAGACACCACTTACTACTATCATGTTGTCTCAACCAATCCCAAGCATATGGTTCGATACTCTCCAACTCCTCCTTGTACTCCCTCCACCTGCTCTCTCATCTAGCACCACCAAGCTACCAAACCAGAGTCTTAAAATGCGCATTCTTGAACTTCCCACCCTCAGCACTAAGGAAGTTGGACTGAAAATGCCGCAAGCAAAATCGGTGGAAAGATGGCTTGCTTCATCCATTCATCCATATGTCTCATTGTATTCAAAATTCCATTATGGCAATCCGATATAATACAGATTGGCCTACTATCACCACCTACCACATGGAGTTGCAGTCTTTGCATGAACCAGTTCCAACTCTCATTAGTCTCAGCATCAACTCTTACATAAGCAATGGGGAGTATGTAATCGTTTGCATCGTGCATCGCAAAAACTAGCATTGTGGCCTTGTATGCGCCTCTCAAATGAGTCACATCCACTCTAATCACTGGCCTGCAGTGGTGAAATGCATCGATAGCTGACCAAATACCCAGAACACAAACTTAAATTTCCTACACCCATGACCATGTATTCTATCAGGTACGCTTGCCCAATCAACAAGGGTGCCGGGATTGGCCATGAATAGCTCATACATATATGTTGGCAACTGTTTAAAGGATTCCTCCCAAGTTTCAAATACCAAGTCAATAGCCTTCTGGCGAGCATACCACACCTTCTTGTAGGAAAGGGTCACATTTAACTCTGTCTTCACATGCGCTTGGATATCTTTCAGCGTATAAGAAAGTTTCGCGTCAATCTGGTGGAGAATAGAACGGGCGATCATTAATGATGTCAGGTTAGTGTTACCACTTGATCGACCAGCACCAACACAACGATGACTACTTACCCATTTGGTGATCTCCCACATCCCATGCGAAGCCTTTTTCCTGGCTCTAGAAATCCAATGAAAATTACCAGTTCCTTCAACAACGTCCTTACATTTCACATACCATGTACGTGACCTGCACTCCATAACCTGGTGTTCCCTGTTCATCATGGAACTCCACCCGGAAATAGCTTCTACCAATTCTGGCTTCCTCCAGAATTGCATAACCAATGTCACTTCACCAGTCGCTTGAACATAACTAGAAAGTCCTTCACCACAATTAGTTGGGTCATACATATCCTCATTAGGGCCCCCAGAATCCCTAAAGTAGGCCACCGTATCAGTATTTTCCAAAATATGAAACAATGTGGCTTCATTGTTCATGCACACCACTTGTTCATCATCGTCCCCTGGATTCAAATCAGTTTATAAGGAACGATCATCTTCACTTTCTTCATCAAGTTCCCCTTCCTCACCGTTATCATCGCTACCAACATGTTCAGCGTGACCAATAACATGCTCACCAATTTCACCCACATAATCATCATCGAAGACATTCAGCTCCTAATGATGCACACCATATATACAACCACTTGTGGATGGCTGCGTGCAATCGACGTGAACATACGCACTTGGTTGGCTGGACTCACCAATGGCAAAACCTTGGCAATGAACATAGGGTGGTAAGGTTGGCAAAGGTGTATAGTTCTGAATATTGCTCAACAACGACATGAATGTGCCTGAACTAACATCACCCGAACGGTCAATGGTGCTTGACATCTTCTCTAAAATAATGTACAGATAAACTGAGGACAAGGACATTTGATCAACGATGTTGAAGAATGTCGCGGTAGACTCATCATCTTCCACATTATAACATCGATAGTATACAGTCGAACCAATCAGCTCAGGACAACGATAATATTTTTTCAACAGAAACCTCTCACTTGCAATGCCAAGCCTTCTGAAAATTAAATCAACTAACTCGGAGTGGATTAACCTCCGTTTGAGAATCACGTTTCTCTCCAGTATGGGAGGATCATAATACTCTCCCACAGTCAAGTCAAACTTAATCTAACCCTCTTTGTACAGGTACACTGTCAAAAACATCGTATAACTGCATTATACAAGTATATAACATATAATTCAATATTCGGAAACACGGTATTATTCAGCAACTTATATTCAACTCCTCAAACCTTAAGCCATACAGGGTTCCATTATCATCGGTCAACCACATCATACACTATTATCGATTTTCTAACTATTACAATATTATAAAATGTGTGCTCACTTACGCCACACAAATTAAATCGTTACTACAACTTCAATACAAATCCTACAAAATCAAATCACTCATAGTCACACATCCTCTTTCATCACTTTCATAGAATCAGACCAAACATAATCATTCAAACCACACACAATCATTCAACACATTCATATCAACAAGATTTTTTCAAATACCTCACAAATTACACTATTACTACATATTCAATAAAAATTATTAGTGAGCAAATCACACATAATCATTCAACACATTCGTATCATCATGAATTTTTTAGGTACCTCTCGGATATTCAAAAATTGTTGTGGCACGTGACTGTATCTCGCGGACCAGGTGAAGATGCGTGAGCTACACATGCGGTCATCCCGGCAGCGCGTGAAACATTTAGGAGGGTGCCGAAGCGTCAAAAACAGCTGGCCGGAGGTTCCAACTACAAATTCGACAGCACTTAACACCAAAACACAAACAAGAGGAGCAGATCTCAACAAAACGTAAAAGATAAAACAAACTAAAGCTTGAAGAGGTACCAACCGAGGGATGAAGATGGGTAAGAATGAAACCTTGGTCCCGGAGATAGAGACGACGGTGGCAGAGCAGAGGCGGCGGGAGTGAAGATTCGATCGGTGGAGGAAATTAGCAAAGTCGTGCGTGTGTTGAATGAATGGAGAAACGGGCGGACAAAACAAGGTTGATGGGTTTTATCATGAAGACGATAAGCGAATGCGTCTGCTAAATAAGGGATATAAAAAATCTGAAAATTCAGAGGATGCATTTGCCAAATGCGTCCTCATGATATATATATATATATATATATATATAGGGAGGAGTTCTATGCACTCCCTTATATTAACTCAAATCTACACTCAAAATCCTGACCGTAGGATCACATCAGATCAAACCTCTTTTATTTATTCCATTGGCTCAAGAGGTTTGATCTGATGTGATCCTACGGTCAGGATTTTGAGTGTAGATTTGAGTTAATATAAGGGAGTGCATAGAACCCCTCCCATATATATATATATAAATATATATACGTCCGCTAAATAAGGGATAAAAAAATCTGAAAATTCAAAGGACGCATTTGGCAAATGCATCCTCATCTATGCATGCAATTTTTAAAAAGGAAATTTCATGAGAACGCATTTAGCAAATGTGTTCTCCACCCATGCATCCGGCATGGTCTCCTGTAGCCATAATGGTAGACTTTTCTCTTAAGCATATGGGGGATTCGAGCGAGAGTTTGCTTTATGCATGCACTTGCCTACCTATTTATTTCAGAAGGAATTATTAATTAATTACCAAAATCTTAATGAATGAGTGGTAGGGGCGTTCAAAAATACCCGGCTCACACTACCCAATACGTCCATCCATCGGCCCGGTTTAAAATTATCAGGTACTTTTTTCATTTTCAGGGCCGGGTACCCGGTCCGATAATTTTATATTTTAACGGGTCCAGATCAGGGCCGCAAAAATACTTTTTCTGGGTACCCGGGATACTTAGTAAAATTCAAATATATTTAATTAATTTTAATATTATGTAATATTTTCTACATGTCTACTCCTCATTCTTAGTTGTCCATACATATGTAACATTAATTATTCAATAATGTGTATTAACATAATAATCAAGTGCTAAATTTTCAGTTATTCTCTTTCAACCTCGAATTTTTAACTGTTTCTTTATGTTCCGCCCTTTCTTTCTTAGCCTCAAATTTTTTGTTGGGTCCACGACCACAATTTTATTCAGCCATATGTCCAATTAAATTTTTTAACATTTGATTTTCACAAATTTCATATGAAATTATCATAACCTCTACATTAAATTTAAAACACAATAATTTTTTATCTTCATTTCAACATATTTTGTTAAGTTCATCCAAACTAGGGAATGATAATGATGATTACGGACTTGTTACTCTTAGTGATCATTGTATGTTGAATTTTTAAATGATAAAAGGTGATACATATGTGTACAAAAAATGTCACGGGAATTCAATTGTTAAATTACATTGTCATCATTGTAATGGTATTTTTCTTGCACTAATACAAATTTATGTAATATAATAAAATAATAATTTATCTAAAAAATTTAAATTTTAAACGGGTCAAGGGTACCCTGTTACTCAGCCCGATCAATCCGGGTACCCGTATTGTGGGTACCCTATTTTTCTGGGCCGAGTCATAGGCCGCATTTTTAACTACCCGCACATGCGGGTACCCGGATGTGCCGGTCCCCGCATTTACGGGTACCCGTATTTGAACACCCCTAATGAGCCAAGATAAGAATAGATGAAGGGCCAGAATTTGGTGTAAAATTTGATGTATAAATAAGGGTATCAATAGATTCCTTCTCATATATATATATAGAGAGAGAGAGAGAGAGAGAGAGATTAGGTGAGAACACCTCCTTAATGTGAGAACACTCACTTATGTAAGAACAAATCCTGACCACTGATTTAAATAAAATCAACGATCTATATCTAAGACAAAAAGTCAAAGATAACACTAATTAATCTTTGTGCAAAATACATATATGACTCTATGTTTTGGTCAAAAGTGCTAATATAACACTGTAAAGTTCAAAAGTGCAATTATAACCCTATCTTTTGCATTAGAAGTGCCGATATAACCTTTTGGCACTATTCTGCTGTTGACTGGGTATTTTTCAGCATTGACCAAATACAAGAAGACTAAACTACCCTGAGTCTTCAAATTACAATTTTATTGACTAAAATACCCTAGGTTTCTTCTTCCTCTTCATCTCTAGAAGCACAGCCGCCACCACTATCACCACTGCCGCCGCCACTGCCATTGTTCCACCGTCGCGCCACTGCCACTGCCACCGACGGAATCTGGAGCTTCTGAAATTCCCTCAACCCCTCCCTTACCCGACGCCTTCCCTAACCCCTAGAAACACCACCACCATCTCATTCCTCCTTAGCCCGTTTCACCACCGCTCGCCTTTCAGCCTGACTCACCGTCGCTCGATCCTAAGCCCGATCTACCTCTATATCATTAAGTAGTTCTACTTTTTTTACAGAAAGCCACTATAATAGGTACGGAAAGCCATGGCCCCACAGATAATACCATCCGATGCCTTTCTAGGTTAGTATTGCTCTGTAATGAATGATTGAAGTGCGGAACACATGAGAAGATCCATTTTTTATGTTAACCACTGCATCATGAGCTCTAGAATTGTAAATTACACGAACAGAGCTTTCCAAACCCAAAATAAGTTCAGTAATACCCCATATATCTTCATCTAATTCATCACAAAACTCATCCACAAACTCAACAGAAACACTAGTGCTAGAATCACCCCTTTCCAGCAGAATACATAACGGTAAATTTTGTAACATATCAGCCGAAGATTTATTGAACTAACTCAAATTGTGAGACAAGACTCTTTATGATGTTTCTTACTAGAACTACCTCTTGTGTTCTGCAATACCCTATACATCGAACTGATTCACCGTCTCTCCTTCCTAAGCCCCCATTCCCCGCCGCCTTCCCTAACCCTATCAACACCACCACTATTTGCATTCTTCCTCAGCCATCCCTGGAGCTCATTAGCCCCTCCCCAACCTCTCGATTCTCAACACCATCCAAACTCTCATCCTCTCCATAATAGCCCCGGCAATAACTCTCTCCCTAGCCTATCCCACGCCGATGCCACCCTGTAAAACCCTAATCTAACATCACCCCGATGCCACCTGCCCCATGCCATCTACCCCAAACCATCACCCCATGCCATTTGCCCAAGCCATCGCCCCACCATTTTTTTACACCGCTCAGCCAAGCGCCGGAAAAGAAAGTGGAATCAAGAGAAGAAATTGGAAAAGAAATCGAGAGAAAAAGAAGAAAGTGATATTGTAGGAATCGAAAGGGTGAAGAAGAAAGTGTTATTGTAAGAATCGAGAGAGACAAGAAGAAAGTGGACAGAATTGAGAGAATAAGGAAAAGAAAAATAGCCAACAAGGGCATAACTGTCCTTTCACATTTTTTAATTTTATTTTTAAAACAAGGATATAATAGTCAATTCACATAATTTCGGCCAAATTCAGGCATCCGGGGCTATATTAGCGCTTTCAAGAAAATGATAGGGTTACAATAGCACTTTCATACTTTACAGGGTCCTGTTGGCACTTTCGACCAAAACATAGGGTTATATAGGCACTTAACTCTTAATCTTTTCCTTATGTTTGCCTTTGCCTTTAAGTCCCGTCGTCGTGGACGAAAAACTCCAGGCTCCAGCAGCGACTCCGGACATGGCTACTCAGCTTATCCAATCATTGAGACTCCAATTGTTGAGTTTTAACCCCAATTTAGACTCCAATTAAACTCGATTCCCCACTGTTGAGAATGGCAGTTGACAAAAACAAGCTGGAAGAAGAAACATGTATTCTCTGCAACTACAAAATTGTGCTCAGTTGGGATTACGCTTGCCTTCTCAAAGAATCCCAAGTAATCCAAATAACCCATTTCTCTATCATTTCCCCCCCTCCCCCCCCCCCCCCCGGGATTATTTTCATGTGATAATATTACTTACTAGGACATAATTTTGTTCTCATCTATTAACTTAAAGCGCAATGATACTCTTATAAAGTTAGAATTGGGTTGCAGCCCAATTCATCAAATATTCTAGATGATTTTCAAGTGGTTTGCTCTTAAGCGGCACTCTAGATGATGTTCGAGGGGTTTTCTCTTAAATGGCACTCTAGATGATGTTCGAGTTGTTTGCTCTTAAGTGGCACTCAAGATGATGTTCAAGTGGTTTGCTCTTAAGCGGCACTCTAGATGATGTTCGAGTGGTTTGCTCTTAAGCGGAACTTAGATGGTGTTCGAGTGGTTTCTCTTAAGCGACACTCAAGATGATGTTCGAGTGGTTTACTCTTGAGTGGCACTCTAGATAATGTTTGAGTGGTTTTCTCTTAAGCAGCACTCAAGATGATGTTCGAGTGGTTTTCTCTTAAGCGGAACTCAAGACGATGTTCAAGTGGTTTGCTCTTAAGCGGCACTCTAGATGAAGTTCAAGTGGTTTGCTCTGAAGCGGCACTCAAGATTATGTTCGAGTGTTTTGCTCTTAAGCGGCACTCAAGATAATGTTCGAGTAGTTTGCTCTTAAGCAGTACTTAAGATGATATTTCCATCTACAGATGATGATCGAGTGGTTTTCTCTTAAGCGGCACTCTAGATGATATTTCCAGCCAAGGCTGATGATCGAGTGGTATGCTGATAAATATCACTCTAGTGATGATTCCAGCTGAGGAAAATGATCGAGTGGTATGCTTATAAGCGGCATCCTTGAAGATATGAGTACTCTCTCTGTGATGGTTCAAGTACCCTCTCTGTGATGATTCGAGTACCCTCTTTGTGATGGCTTGAGTACCCTCTCTGTGATGGTTCGAGTACCCTCTATGTGATGGTTTGAGTACTCTCTTGTGATGGTTTGAGTATGTAGATAAGCTACCTTCTCTAGTGGTGGTTCGAGTATGCTGATTAGCTACTCTCTGTAGTGGTGGTTAAAGTATGCTGATAAGCTACTCTCTCTGTGATGATTCGAGTATGTTGATAGGCTGCACTTATTAAAATAAGTGTACCCAAGGAAACCACTTTCAAAAGTTAAAGGATACCCTCCTCGACTCCAGATTCATTATTAAGGAATCATACTCCCAACATTACATACAACTACGAGAATTATTATTATAACATGTATGCTCGGTGCTACATTTTTACCAACGAATTGCTCAGCTTCATATGCCTAGAGCAACATGGTCCCAATCTACGTCGAGTCTAAAACTCCGTAGACTTGATCGAGTAAAATTACTTCAAGTATACCTCGATAAATATATATATATATATATATTACAATATATAGCCCGATATGCTACAATGTTAAACTCTCTTAAAGACTCCATGAGGGACTCAATGAGGGAGCCTTATCGAGAAGTCCACCCTTGAAGAAGGAATTGTTATTTGCAAGATGTCCAAACATTGTACCACGGGCTTCGATAGTCCCTCGTTGGACGTTGATTTCTTCCTTTGCATACCTATTTTTCTACATTGTTTTTCTACACCAGATTCATTATTAAGGAATCATACTCCCAACATTACATCCAACTACGAGATTTATTATTATAACATGTATGCTCGGTGCTACATTTTTACCAATGAATTGCTCAGCTTTGTATGCCTAGAGCAACATGGTCCCAATCTAAGTCGAGTCTAAAACTCCGTAGACTTGATCGAGTAAAATTACTTCAAGTATACCTCGATAAATAAATATATTACAATATATAGCCCGATATGCTACAATGTTAAACTCTCTTAAAGACTCCATGAGGGACTCAATGAAGGAGCCTTATCGAGAAGTCCACCCTTGAAGAAGGAATTGTTATTTGCAAGATGTCCAAACATTATACCATGGGCTTTGATAGTCCCTCGTTGGGCGGTGATTTCTTCCTTGGCATACCTGTTTTTCTACACTATATTGATAACGCGAGATTGAAATCTCTTTGCCCCGTATGGTCGGGAGACTATTATTACACCAGATTCTAAATCTTTGTTGGCATTGGTTAAGTCCCTCTTAACCCTATTCAACTCGAGGGATAGTTATAGTCGAATGACAATGAGACTCCTCCAATGCTTCCTTCAGATTCATACATTACTAAGGCAATGAAAAGAAATTCCTTAGTCTTGGCCAAGGAGAATCAAGTGCTGAAACTCTTTAGTCAGGGTCATCTTGTTGGTGCAAACATTAAGTAAAGAATGCTGGTACTAGTGTTATATGCTTGCTCTAAGCCTCGCTTATGAATCTCAAATTTTTACCCAGTTGATCATCGATGTTGGGGCTCAATATTAAACTCCCCCTTTTTTTAAAGAAAATACGCAGCTCAAAAGTACAATATTTTGAGAGACCCTTCAAGCGAGGGAGGAAAACTTAACATATTCAAGGATATAATATTAAGAGAACTAAAACATTCCTATGATGTTAACGTTTTTGAATTTAAGTTGATTCGAATACTAGTTATCATGCCTCAAGTTCTTTAGGGGCTCTTGATGATACTCTTATGAAGTTAGATAGCCCAATTCATTAAATAGCTCAATAAGGTTTAGTCATGAATTAGCCAAGTTGGTCATTTAATACGTATTTAATAACAATTGTGGTTACATGCAACAATGCTTAGGTTTTAATTAGTATAAATATAAAAGGTATGTCATTCCTTTTGATTCATTCACAATTATTCTTGATTAATGAAATTAATTACTGACTTTATCATCGGAGGGTTTTCCCCTCGGAGTCTCTCCGGGGGCTTTGTCTTGCAGGTCATAAACCAAGGATTCGATGGTGCACTTTTTTTTAGAGTTCCCAGACGCATCAATTGGCACCGTCTGTAGGGAATGAAGAAGTCATAATCGAGATCCTTAGTATTGTGGAATTTTAGAACGACCTGGATCAAAGAATTTGAGAAATTTTGTAGTATCACCACCTCCAGCTCGTGGAACCAAAGTGACCAACACATATTCATCCAATTAAGTGTGTTCATTGTATATGACGAGAAGCCCTCCAGCAAAATTCGAGCCTTCAGTTTCTCCGCTCATCGAGCAGCTCGCCAGCAAAGCTCAAGCCTTCAGCTTCTCTGTCTATCGAGAAGCCCACTAGCAAAGTTTAAACCTCAGGCCCTCGAGCAACTCCTCCCTCGAGTTCTTCGATAGCTAGTACTTGAGAGCTCATCCATCGAAGCCTATTGATCTTAACTATACCATTGACATTGCTGGAAGAAAGGGTAAGAACTTGAGCTTAAACTGTGATCCACATACCTCTGACATTGGTACAAGAAAGGAAACCAAGCTTAGATTAGACTGATAGTTCACCAAGATTCGAAAGATCGTTGATATGACCTTCCACAATCATCGTCCCTCAAGACCAACCCTAATCTAGTAATCCCTCAAGCTAAGCCATCTTCGACCACTATCGACCCTCGAAGCATAGTCCACCCTTGAAGCATTGCCGACCATCAAAGGCTATGTGTGACCATTGAAGCCGTTGACCCTCGAACGTTCCGGTAGTCCTTTGAATGTTGCGTTGACCTTAATATTGCTCTCGAACTCAGGGCACTCCACTTCTTCGAGAGGAACCCCAGAACCCAATTAATGTTTACTAAATCGGGAGTAGTATAAACATAAGGTTAGAAGAAGATTCTACATTGTCCCCCAAGGGAAGCTGTCATTGTCAAGAGCTCACCGTTTGAAGCTTTGAGCCTTCGTCCTTAGAGATCTCTTTGGACTAGTCGAAGCCTCTCGTCGCTACCTTCAAAGAGAAGTAATGAATTTTCTATTTTTATTTTTGTCCAAGCATTGCTCATAGCCTTCACTTGCAGGAATAAAATGTGAGAAAGAAGAAGCGTTCTCGAGGGGAGAATTTGAGAAGATATATGATCGAGAGCGTGTCTCTTGAGAACTCGTCTCTTGACCACTTGTCCCTCGGATGCCAAGGTAAGCACGAAACCCAAGGTGATGGTCACGGAATCCAATGCTGGCAACGGCAGCCTTGCAGAATATGCCGATGGCAGCAGTGGTGAAGCATAGTCGGTTGGTTTAGCTGGTGAAGCTAGCGGCAGCTAGACAGGTGGCGCGTAGTGCGTACGTGCGGCTGCGGTGGCCACCGCATGAATCGGTTATGGCGGCGGCATCGTCTGAGCCGGGGCGCTAATTGTTGTCGATCATGCTGCTTGTCACCTTATGGTAGACAAATACAATTCTCTGGAGAGCCCTGAACTTTCAGTACAATTGGAAAATTTAAACTTTCCAAAATAAAGGGTGATTGTGCTAAAGAAAATAGCTCAAAAAACTTCGACAGGGCCGATAAAGGCTCCAAAAAAATAGAAATATCCAGTATTGATAAATCTATAACAGTGCCAGTACGGGTAGCTGGAAAAAATAACTCATCAAACTAAGCATGGCAAGTGATGTACTCCTTATTTGTAAGAGGATCAAGACATCGATAACCCTTGTACTGAGAACTATATCCCAAGAAAATACATGGCAAACTCCGAGGTGCCAATTTATGAGGAGCATAAGGGCGCAAATACAGAAAAAATCTACAACCAAATGGATGAAAGTTGGAGTAATCAAGAGTGGTGCAAAAAATAATAGAGTGAGGGGACTGACCAGATAAAACTAGAGTAGGCAGTATGTTGATGATGTTGGCTGCTCTAGAGAAAGCATCATACCAGAATGAATGATGAAGGTCGGAATGAAAGAGCATGAACAATCCTGTCTTAGGATGTGACGATGCTTCCGCTCTACACGACCATTTTACTCTGGAGTGTAAGGGTATGAAAGTTGATGATGAATTCCCTTAGACGCAAAATGTGATCGCATACAATGATTCAAAAACTCAATTCCACCATCACATTAAAATAAGTTAATGGTGGTAGATAATTGGTTCTCAATAAGAGCCTCAAAGTACATATAAGCCTCCACAAAATCAGACTTTCGTCGTAGAGGATATAACCAGGTGAACCGAGAAAAATCATCAACAAAAATAACATAATATGAGTACCCGGCACGAGAGACAACAAGAGAGGGTCTCCAAAGATCACAATGAACCAGATCAAGTATGTGTGATGCACATTTTAAAGTATCACTAAAAGAAAGGCGCTTGCCTTTAGCTATCTCATAAGCGGGACATAAATAAGGCTTAGGCAGCAAACTAGTAATTGACAAACATCCAGGCTTGCTCAAAGAAGAAATGATGTTGTGAGCAACATGGCCCAATCTACTATGCCAAAGTTTAAAATATGCTTTAGAAACACTCGATGTAACAAAAGCAGATAAAGCAGCACCACTGAAATTCAAAACATATAAACCCCCATCAAGATGACCTTTACCAATAACATCACTAGTAACTTGTTCGAAATAGTGGAAGAAGAATCATTCAAACAAATAACAATATTTATATCCCGAGTCAACTTGCTAATGGAGAGCAAATTTTTAGTAATTTGTGGAACCACCAAGACATCAGTTAAGTATAATGAATTAGAGACTCGAGAATGACCAACGTGGATAATGTTAAGAGCAGAACTATTACCAACAATAACATGTTTGTTACCAGAATAAGGAGTCACGCGATCAAGAGCGGACTGAGAAGAGGTCATGTGGTTGGTTGCGCCAGAATCAGCTATCCATCGAGCATGCGGTAAAGAATCGGGAGAGGGAGCCCGAGAGATCAAGTGAGGACACGTCGAGACAAAATGGCCAAATTTCTTACACCACTGACTCTGCAACTGGTACCATTCACCTTGCAACTTAGAGAAAGAAGTAGCAATATAGCCTGGAACATAACACCATTGACACCGGGGTTGATAGAAAAGAGCCATAATACAAGAGAAAGCCAATAGATACATTTTTAAATAAATAAATTCTGCTAAAATCTGCGCAGTGCGCGCACAAGCTTCTGCAAGAAGCTAAATCTAGTGTGTGGGCTGGCACGTGAAGACACACGCGGCAGAGGTAAGTGTTCGTCCGTGTCACGGGCGCATGGAAGCACTTGCTACTGGAGAGAAAAACTGGCGGGCACGTGGAACTGGTGGAAAGCACTGGTCTGTATCACGTGAGCTTGCCAATCGATGAGGCCGGACCGTCTGAATCAGAAAAAACCAACGTCGCTGGAGAAGAAGACGAAGCTGGTGCGATCGACGTCGAGGAAGCCGATAACGTGAGGCAAAATCTTGAATTTAAAGATGCCAAATCTGGCTGTGAAGATGACACTGGACCACCACACATAGAAGAAGATCACAGCAGGGCTGAAATCCCAAACGGAGAAGACGAGTGAAGAGGATGCCGAAAATAATGGAGATCGTCGGACGACTTAAGGGGACGGCCGGAGTGTAACGGAACACGGAGGCGGTGGGCGACGGCCGATTGGAAAAGGAATCGGAAATATTTGTGATTTTTTTAGTAATTTCGGGAAAATAAATTGGTAAAGTCAAGAATTTTAGAACGACATGTCTAATATCATGATAGAAAGTAAAACCCTGACATTATTGTAGTTGTGTGTATCGATATATAGAGTGAGTAGAAAGGGTATACAAGACCTAAACAAATATGGAATAAGATATATACAAAACCAATCAGAAGGGTTATTATTTTCTTATTATGATTCTAGGTTCAAATTTAATATGCAGGTGTAAATAACATGCATGTGTGATGCTTTTATAACTCGCTTTGTGGAATGAAATTCATAAGACATGGGATACTGAAAAGGGAAATCATTAACAAGAAGAAGAAAACACCCAACACAAAAAAAAAAAAAAACGTTAATCTCATTAAAAAAAAAAGAAAGAAAAGGTTCGCATTCTCCCTCAACATTTTTCATCGATTTTCTCAATTGGGTCCTTCAGCAGTCCCCATTTTAGTGCTCAAGGACCTTGTATATTTGCATTATTGGCGGTGGAGTGTGTATGTGTTTTGCATGGATCAATTTGGGTTTTCGTTCTTTTGCATGTGCAGAAGGAAAACAAATATTGGGCTTAGATGATTGAATTTTTGTCCTCGCGTGTGTTACTGCATGAAGGATCGGGGGACCAATTTTTTTGTTTGAGATGAAAACGAGATAAACTAATTATAAGTCAACCGGGTAATGAAATTGATGATGGCACTGACAACAAATAGGTTGCAGTCTTGCAGACAACATGCATAATTCCTCCGTAGGCTACAACAATGGATTGATAGTCCCGATTAAATGAGTAAATTGAAACCATGTCAAATGGGCTACGGCCCATACTCATGTTTCAGCAATATATGTGTGTGGATGGAAGGGTTCAATGCATGATACCCTTATATGCACATCAATTTGGGTTCAATACATGACACCCTTATATGTACACCAATTTGTACATCAACATATATGTGTGTGTGTGGTACTACATGGAGTTGGAATTGCAAGAGTCCCAACTCCAGCAGGCTTTAATGAGCGTTTTCTTGTTCCTGGGCCTAGGAATCTAAGGCCAAACATTAATGTTCTGTATAAGAAGGATGATATTCATATATCCCAACCTTTTAATTATGATTCATTGATGAGTAGCATTTTAGATACTAGTGAGAAGATGAGTTGTCCCATTGTGACTGCTGTAGGTTCAAGTGTTGTTCAAATTAGTGGTGATGGAATGAAAGGGTTGGATGTTGCAGGTGTTGTATTCTTTGTACTCTAATGCAGTATATGTTGTTTTTAGTGTGTTTATTTTTACCTGGTTGTTTTATTTATTTGTCTAAATATTTTATATGTTAGAATGATGTTTTGATTAGTTGATTTTGGTTTTTTTATAGGTACAATCATCGATGATGTAGGTGATGTTGATGCAAATAAAGATAATGTTGAGGATGATGTGCATAATGATGATTTCATGCAAGAGGATCATGTTCAAGAAATTGTTGAAGATAAAGATAGGGAGGTAGTTTGTCGAGAAAATGAGAATTCTGAAGTTGCTGGAGGAAATAATATTTCAAGTGTTTCCATTGAAGGTTTAGGTGATTCATTTTTTTTAGCTAGATATTGCATTTTTCTTACAGTTATTGTGTTAAGTAATTTTTTTTTAGGTACAGTGCCACGAGGTGTTGTGCCTGAACTTGATAGTGGTATTCCTGGACCTGGGGTTCAGGACAAAATCTGTGAATTTGATAATGTTTTTTATTGAAGTAATAGAGTTTTAAGAGTTTTAGTTGAACTTCTAGGTCATGCATTCTTTTAGTTAGAGATTGCATTGTATTAGTTAAATGTTGCATTTGTTATAGTTATTGTGTGATATGGTGTCCCTGACCAGGAAAGACAACTGATGTTCACCGTATATCGTCCTTTCCTGCAAGACAAATCCTAGAAGTGATTCCGGGGATAATACTCCGACGATCAAGTCAGTGCTCTCCTTTAGAGAATTAGAATTTTTTAGTTTAGTTTCACTTACCTTAACCAGGGGTTGTTATTCTTGTATTTATAGCAGATTATAATTGCGGTTCTGTGTTGTTAGGATTCACGATCGTGGGTTACATCGGGGTCCCTATCAACTCGATTCGTTTCTTGCTTCATGGTTGGGACCTGATCGTGGCTCTGCCTTTCTTGGTTCGTAGCTAAGTCACTTCCAACATGATCCCGCTATTCTCGGTTCACATCCAAGATTAGTCTGAAGCTAAGTTTTGTGATGCGCTTGCCCCCCCCAGTAGCCATGAAGACTAGGAAACATGAAGCGATGACATTGCTTGTGGAATAAATGTGAAATGTTGTTGTATGAGTTTGTTAAGCTCTAACAACTTGTTCATCATTAATGACTTATATTGTCGTCACGAAGTGTTTCTTGCTTATTGTCTATACTTGTAATTTTATTGATATTTCTGATTTTGAATTTTGAATTTTGAATCTTCGTTGTCAATGTCGTATAAGTAATAGACTCGGCTGTTGAGATTTTGTTTCAATGAACTGAGATTTTGTCCCTATTCTTCGATATATTTTTCCAATTTTCCCTGACTTCCATTATTGTTCCTTCCCTTAAATAAGGAATTTGAATCAGTTGACTTAACTCCATCATCATTCAGTGTATTGTCACTCAAATTCCTTCACCGTCTCGATTTCTATAAAAGGTAACATGCTTTTGTATCAAACTGCAATCATGATGCTTTTGGATTGATTGAACTCCTCGTTTTTGGCATTTCCGTGTTTGAGTTTAATTACTAAAATTTATTGCTTTTTGTTCATCTATTTAGTCATTCAATCTTTCGTCTTCTCCGCTTCTTCCTAATCCTTATGGGAATCACGGTTCTTCATCCTCTATAAAAGTAAGTTTTCCTGGCTCTTTATCTCCTTTCCTTGTATTCATTGAATCTATAAAGTATCTTACCTTTTTTCTGCCGACTTATCGTTTACACTTGAATTATATATTTTTTCGATCATCTTCTCTGTGGTACCATCTTCTTTCTTCTTTAAGCTTTCCTCGAAATATTTATATCTAAGTTTTGTAGCACTAATTAGGGCTTTTATTTCAAATTCTAGGACTCTTGTTTATTCAAGTGTCTTCTTCTAACCATATCGATAATCCCGTAGAAGATGTCCCGGCTGATTATGTTCACTCCAATGAGGATTTCTGTCATGCTGGTTCTTCCACCATTAACAGTGTTTTGTTTGACCACTACTTGGAAGACTTAAAGAATTATTTTCCTTTCCTATCTTCGTTTGAGCTTGGGGATCCTGCTAACTCTGATTGTGTTCGCACTCCTCCTATTTGCTACATGTCTTGTCATCTGGCTTACCTCAACTTTGGTCTTTACTTTCCCCTTCCTCAGTATGTTATTGATCTTCTTTCATCTTACCAAATTGGTTCGTCCAAGTTTCATCCTGAGGGCATCACAATTATTATGGTTTTCCATCATGTGTGTGACAAAGCGAATGTTTCTTTTACTATTGACTTATTTTGCAGCTTGTATCAGCTTCGCAATGTAAAAAAACACCTTGGATGAGTTTGCTTTTTACCTGTTATTCCTGGTGACGGTTTTCCTAGTAACTGCGGTGTATGGCGTAAGAAATACTTTTTTGTGAAAATAAATCAACGTCTTGGAACTATAATGTTCCTAACTCTAAGCTTCTTAGTCGGGAGCTCTTCTTACTGCTAATTCCAAAGTCTGCGAACACTCACTGTGTCTACGCCATGCTCATTTTGACACTGAAGGTGTTCTTATTGTTTCAACATGGTATACTTGTTTATTATTTTTATTTTTGACACTACTTTGTTGTGTGTTCGTCTGATCTATGTAGTATGCTCAATTGTAGATATAGATCTTGCTGGAAGTGCTGCTGACAGGTCATTTCTTGATAATGATGAACACAAAGAGACGGGGGAGGCTCTCATCCACTCCAACAATACCAGTGCTAATGATCTCTATCAAGAGAATATCATTATCGCAAATTCTCAAATGGTAGCTGCTAAAGGTAAAGTCACTGAGGGTGAAGAGGTGGTTGCTGATAACACTTTTGGTGCATCTAGAGGAAGGAGGAGGAATGAGCAAACTAATGGGTCGTCATCTTTCTTGTTGCCTCAAAATGGCGTACTAGCTAGTCTCGTTCTAAGGCTCCACCACAAAATAATAATTTATTGGTGGAGGGGACGATTCCTGCTACTCTCTCCAAGCTTTCTCTTCATGAAATAGTGGTTGTGGTAAGTCCGCTAGAAGTTCATAATAATAAATTTTTTTGATCTGGTATTCTCTTATCGCGATACATGGCTGTCATATTTACTTGTGTATATATATTTTTTTAATTATAAGGGTTGTGAGACTCTTTCGCTCATTAGTGAGTGAGTTGCTAACTCCAAGGATGATGGGTTGATCCTGGAAAAATGTAAGGCTAAGGAGTAGAGGTGTGAGGCTTTGGAGACCTTCCTTAAAGCTGTTGAGAAGCGTGTGAAGGACGCTGAAGAAGAAGTCAATAAGCTTCATTCCGAGTTGAAAGAGATAAGGAGTAATGGTCTTACTTCTCCTTGCTGCCCTCAAATTCTTGTTGATAGGCTCTGTAAAAAAAAAGTCTTTCTTCAAACTATTTTAGGATGTCTCTAGCTCCACTCGCAACGTTGGTTATTGCGAAGCTTTAAATGATCTGCGGGAGTTGAACCCCACTCTGAAGGTGAAGAAGTTACCTTCTCCGGATAGAGCTAAGATAGTATTAGAGGAGTGCAAGGCCATGCTTAATGAGGGGTTTGCTCATAAGATTTCTAATGGTGGGCATTCTTAAGCCCTACTATCATATCTCAAGAGTATTCCTTCCTTGCCTTCTATTCATGAGTTTCGAAGTTGCCAAGTTGATTTGGAAAGCCTTTCGTTCACTTTTCCTGATGCTACACCAACTCTCAACCCAGAGGCTAATGCTAATGTGGAGAATTCTGCCCAGGCTGCAAATCAGGAAAAATACACTCTTGTTATCCAGAATGCATCTCCGTCTCATAACAAAGTGGATTTTTAGAGATACTATATGATTTGAAACAATATTAACTTTTATCTGTAATATGTAATGGTACTATTGTGTATGTTCGCGCTTTGTGTTTGATTAAAATTTTGTGTCTCTATTGTGATTTTATATTTTGTTTCGTATCTTGTTTATATGCAGGGTATTGATATTTTCATCGACCATAAATTTTTAAATCTTCTTGGCTTATTTGGGTCTAATAGTCATTTTGGGCATCATCATGGATTTGTATTCTCTAATTCTTGGTGTCCTAGTGGGCTGACTGAAGCTACTAATTCCTATGTTCAGAATATCTTAAACTTGTTTCTGCTGATCATTTCTCTAATTTGGAATCCATTCCATTATGTCTTAGATGGAAAATTCCTATTTCCTCATCATCTCCATCTCCTTCTGTGACATGCCCTTGTAGCAAGTTTTTACCTGAAGGTTACAGTATTGAATCGTTGTGCTAGGATATCATTCGTAGCTTAGTCGATCTTGAATATGTTGGCATATACATGCGTTCGCTTAATCTTCCTATCCGTGTTAAGGAATGGGCACTATTGTTACGCATTCGTCTGAAGTATATGTTACTAGGTATTAACGATCTTTAACTCAGATGGAATAAGACTCTAAAAGACACATAAATTTCTGTTCGTGAATTGAAAGAAATTTTTGCTGAACAAAACAACCTTATTCAGCGGAAACAATTGAATATGGTTAAAATTATTAGTCAACGAGAAGAAGCTAAGAAATTTGTTGCAAGAAAAGCCCACGAAAATCATCAAAAGACCTTGATTATTGATAAGCAGTGCTCCCTCATTGATGATTTATTGGACCGGCTGAAGAAAAAATAGGATGAGTGTGATCATTTTTCCTTATCCTCAGCTGGGTGGCTAAGTAGGTTTGATGAGCAGTTCGTTGTAAATACTCAGTTACATAGTGATAATGATCACATTCGTACTGAGTGTAATTGTCTTGACTCATGTGTGATCTAGCTTGAACAAGCTTGTGTTGATACAAAGATAAGCTTTAGGCCCTTCCATCATCATCTCGTGGTTCCACTGGCCGTGGAGATCTAACCATGACCATTGGTGGGTAAATAATTAACTTGTCTCAATCTGTTCGGTCGCATATTCATCAACTAGAGGATGAAGGACGAAACTTGATGGCTACAAACAAGAACTATAAAGACAATGTTTACGTTATGATTTTAAAGTGTATTATGCAAGGTATCTCAGTCATATGGAATGAAGATGTCAAATACGACATCCTGCCTACTTGTACATGGAATGGTGGTACGATCATATTATAGATGAGGAGCGTGAGGCTGAGCAATCTCATCGTTGTGGTGTTTCTTCATCCTCTGGATCATTTCCCACATCAAGGCGTAGATAGTTTTTTTTTCTTGTACTATTTTTCCTTTTGGAATGTTTCAAGTAGTACTCTTATATTTTGGAATCTTATTCGTTTGCTATCGATTAAGATATTAAATGTTATATTTTTTTTGCATTTGTACTTGTACATTTGTATTTTTTGCGAGGTCTATTGCTTTCACAACTAAGGTAGTGAATGTCTACTGTGGGAAGTTGCACAATTTACTGTTTGCTTCTATCGATGTTTTTGTAGGCGGATATGCCTTTTTTTTGCAAGATCTATGGCTTGCATAGTTAGGCTTACGAAGTTGCATGATCTATAGCTTGCAAAATCGATAGCTTGTATTGTGCGAACTGCAAGATCTATTGCTTGCTTACATCATTGTTCTTGTGGGTATGATTGTCTTTTTTCAAGATCTATGGCTTGCAAACCTAAGGTTGCAAGGTTGCAAGATCTATTGCTTGCGTGCGTCGCTGTTTTTGTAGGCATGTCTTCCTTTTTACAAGATCTATGGCTTGCGAAACTAAGGTTACAAAATTGCAAGCTCTATAGCTTGCAAAATTGAAAGATTGTACTGTGTGAACTGCAAGATCTATTGCTTACTTTTATTGGTTTTCCCAACTTTTCTAATTGCCTTTTGACAAATTCATAGCTTTTTGCATCATGATTGGTTATGCTCAATTGTTCGCTAACTACAAGACTTGATATTTAGTTTGCGATGTGCCACAGTTGGCTATTATTCATAAGATGTAAGTAAAGAACATCGAAAATGATTTGCCTCAAATACGTTTTTTGATATTTATAATGTACGGTTGAGATAATATTGCCTTCAAAATAAACAAAGATACAAGCATCACCAATGATTATCTCATGGCTCTTATACAAATAATTGTTTCCCTATCCTCCACTTTTGATCCATACATAATATCTTCTTAGGTTGATGACATGCCCAGTGTTGGCGACGCTGCTACCATCCAGCCTTTCTAACTCGTAACAGTTGGATCAGTGCGCTCTCGTTATCTTGTACAAGCCTTCCCACTTTGGGCTTAGTTTTCCTTTTCTTCCGCCAAACTTGCTTCATTTTTCCACATCACGAGATCATCAATTCAAAATTGCGTTTCCTTGACTTTCTGATTATAGGCACTGGCCATCTTTTTTTTGTACTTTGCCTCAGCTAAAGACGTGAACTTTTGTATAATCCCTAATTTCGAGCACCATTTAGCAAAGGCCCCACTTGTGAATTATGTACAATTGTCTGTGATGACAGTTTGTGACACCCCGTAGCGACAAACTATATTCTACTAAACGTACTTTCTTGTTACTTCTACTGTGACTCTTCCTAATGGCTTTACTTCTACCCATTTTGTGAAGTAGTCAATTCCTATAATGAGACATTTTTCATTGCTAGCTTCCTTTGGAAAAGGCCCGACTGTGTCGATTCCCCATTTATCAAATAACCAAGCTCTATATATTCCTGTTAAAGCAGCCTGTGGTTTATGCGATATCAGAGCAATCATCTGGGAACTTTTGCACTTTAGCAAGAAGTTATGTGCATTGTTAAACATAATTGGCCAATCGTAACCTGCCTGAATTATCTTTTTCATGATTTTTCAGGACCCTTAATGCGCTCCACATAAATCTTCATGCACTTCTTTCATAATTTTGCCTGCTTCCAATGGTCCTACACACTTTATCCATGGTTGATACGTTCTATATAATCCTTCATATTACTTCTTGCAATGGTCCTACACACTTTATCCATAGAGATAAGAATTTTTTTTTGTATAAGATCCCCCCTTCATAAATGTAGTTGTGAGATCGTAATTCCGACTTTCTGGCTCGTATCTTGTCTGTTGAAAACTTTCCTGTTGCCAAGTAATCTTATAACAGTGTCATCCAGTTTGTTTCTTCTGTATGGATCATTGACACAGTTGTTATTACCGTACTTCTGACTGAAATGACCTCCACGTTTACATCCTCGTGTCTTATTAATGGTCATTCTACCAGATGATTTGGGCTTGCTTAAAATATTCTTGATTGGGTATTCAATATAGACGATGATGCCATGACTCTAGAAATAAGTTCACAATCTCCTTGCTGAATATACCAAAGCTAGGGTTAACCTTTCAACCGGCAAGTACGCCATCTCTGCATTTTTGCAGTATTCTGTTAATGTATTATACTGGTACTTGTTTTTGGCCTTCTTGACTCACCAAAACTGGGCTTACTGCATTTGTTGAAACCATCAAGTACATATATAGAGTTTCTCCAGGGATTGGTGACTTCAGTGTTGGCAATGCTCGAAGCTACTCCTTCAATGACTCAAACACTTTCTCACTTTCATCACTCCAGCTGAATTTTTGACCTTCTTAAGGACTTGAAAAGGTAAGAAATGCTTCTTAGCTAGCTTTGAAATAGATCTAGTAGTAAGCGATACCAATAACCCCATTAGTATCTGCGCTTCCCTAACTGTTTTTGGTTAAGGAAGGTCAACTATCGCTTGTATTTTTTCTGGGTTAGCCTCAATCCCTTTGGAGGATACCTTGTATCCTTAGAATTTTCCCGCTCCTACTCCAAATATGTATTTCTTGGGATTATGCTTCATACTAATCTTACTTAGCATATCTAAAGTTTCTTTCAAGTCTTGCGCAAAGTTGCAAATCCTTTTGCTTTTGATAACCATGTCGTCAAAATATGCTTCCACATTTCATCCTATTTGATTGCAAAATTCATTGTCAACTACTCTCTGATATGTTGCTCCTGCATTTTTAGGCCATACTACATGTTCACATAGAAAAATGTTCCAAAATTTGTTATGAAGGCCATTTTTTCAGCGTCTTCTGGGTTCATCAGTATTTGGTGATATCCCTTATACACATCCAAAAAAAAAATTACTTCGTAACCTGATATCGCTTCCACTAGCTCACCAATTTTAGGCAAATGATAACAGTCTTTGGGGTATGCCTTATTTAGATCAGTGAAGTCTATACACATTCTCCATCATGCGTTCGCCTTCTTTACCATCACTGGGTTTGCTAACCATTTTGGGTAGATTACCTCCTTTAGAATACCAGCATGAAGCAATGATATCACCTCCACTTCGATTGCTTTCTGTCTATCACTAGCGGAGCTTCGTTGCTTTTGCTTGACTGGTTTGATCGAATGCTAATATTCAGAGAATGGGTAGCAATTCCTGGGTAGACTCCTCCCATGTTTTGTATAATCCATGCAAATGTTTCTTTGTGACTTCGCAAGATTTCTATAATCTTTTCTTTCTCCAGGTTTGGAAGATGTTTTCCTATTTTGACACACTTAGTGTTGTCTTCGTCATCCAAAGTAGCAACCTTAGTTTCTTCTCCCAGATTTATTGAAGGTTCTGATTGCTCAAGCGAGCCACTATCTGAGATAGTGCTAACCATTTTTGTTTGCTCCACATTTTTCCGTGCTTTCATCACAATAACCATGCACTGTTCGACTGTTTGCTGGTTTCCTCTTATTGTTGCAATTCCTATTGGAATCGGGAACTTCATCACTAAGTGGGAACCATATCACCTTTGTTGTATTCATCCAGGGCCTACTAATGATTGAATTAAATGGACTTGGTGCATCTATGACCACAAAATTGCATATGATAGTACAATTTCTATCATTTTTGCCTATGGTAACAGATAGTTGTATATTACCCAAAGGTGTCTTCGCTCATTCTGTAAATCCTACAAGAGAGGATGTGAGCTTCTTTATATCAGTATGCTTGAAATCCAACTTACTAAAGCAATCAACAAATAGGATTTCGACTATGCTCCCACCATTTATGAACACTCTGTGAACCGCTGCATTTCCAATCTTAGCGATAATGACCATCGGGTCATTATGAGGTGAAGAATTGGAAACTGCATCCTCTTCGCTACATGTGATTGTCTCATCCGTACAAAATCTCTTGTCAGCAGGCTCTTGTGGTGGAGACTATTTAGCCTTGGCTTTCCATGCATTATTAGATAGAGACTCAGTTGATCCATGTATCGATAGGATTACTCTTTCTTAGGCCTCACTCGCTATGACTTCTTCATGATCCACCATCACTGTCATCTTCTAATTTTTTTCTCTGTGCGTTCGCTATGCCTTAGCTCTTTGTCATGGAGCTCCCCGCTTTGTTGGTTTCATAGTACTGGCTTCTTCTATCTTCTTTCTTGTACTGGCTTAGATAGACATTCCTCAAATTCTCTTATATTTTCCTTCTCAAGTCTCTGCAATATTCGATGTCATGCCCATGGTCTTTGTGGAAATCACAATAGTATTCTCTGGATCTCTTGTCTAGAGGTGCTATCATTGGTGCAGGTTCACGAAATAACTCTTTGTTCGCTTGCCATATTTCTTTTTGCGACTTCGTCAAAGGAGTTTCTTGGAATGTTGTGACCTTCATTCCTAATTCTCTTCCCTTGAAAGGGATATTCCCTTTTCCTTTTTTTTACAAAGCCTCTCTATGGATCTTCCATTATTCTCTTTTCTCCTTGCTCCCACTCTATCTTGCGGTTGTTTTCTTCTTCAGTTCACACATACTGTTCAAAATATTTTGCAATTCCCTTGGGTTTTCAGGCATGTTCTTTGTGAGCTCCTTGTAAAATTCTCCTGATCGCATGCCTCCTGTTAATGCACCTAACAAAGATTGGAACAACAGATCGCGAACTTGCAAACTTTCAGTGACGAACCTATTATAGTATTCTGCAAGACTTGCATCCCTTTGTTGAGCTATGTTGTTTAGGTCTGCTATTGTTTTGGTAAACTTTTGCTTCTTATAGAAGCGCCCTAAAAAAATCTGAAAATGTGTCCAAGACTTAATATTTCCATATGGTAAGTCTTCGTACCATGTAATCGATGTTCCCGATAAGAAGATAGGGAAAGCCTTGCACACTAACTCAATTTCCACATCACGAAATCTCATGTTGTTGCAATATGAATGCAGGAATCCCTTGGGGTGGGGTCTGTTGTCCAATCATAGATTTTAACATGCAAAGGTAGCTTGAAGTCCTTTGGCATCTTGAAATCGCGAAGATGCGGTGCCAACGGGGATGTATCTGCATCATCATCTACTACTATATCCCTTAACTCATCTTCGTAATTAAGGCTCTCATGCTTTTGACTTGTTTTTTAAACCTTTTTTTGAGGATTTCAGCTTGATAGTGGCTAAGAATTTATTATACAGATGTTCTTTGTTTGCTTCTAAGAATGTTGAACGCTCTCCTCTCTTTTTCTTGATTTGTGTTAGGAGATTCTGCTTTGTCTTTGTCATCCTTCGTATTTTCCTTACTGTGCTCATGCTCTTTACTAGGAACAAATGCTTGATTTTGGCTGGGATGCATGCTCTTATTGCGTCCAGCTGTTTGTTCTTTTGTATGGTGATTCTGGCTTTTTTTTTCACTTCTGGTGAATTCCATTGCTTACCTTGAAAGGAATGAATGGCTGCAAAAAAAATGTCCCCATAAACGGTGCCAATGATATCATGTCCCTAACCAGGAAAGACAATTGTTGTTCACTGTATATCTTTCTTTCTTGTAAGACAAATCCTAGAAGTGATTCCAAGGATAATACTCTGACGATCAAGTCAGTGCTCTCCTTTAGAAAATTAGAATTTTTCAGTTTTGTTTCACTTGCCTTATCAAGCGTTGTTATTCTTGTATTTATAACATATTATAGTCGTGGTTCCGTGTTGTTAGGATTCACGATCGTGGATTGCATCATAGTCCCTATAAACCCGGTTCGTGTCTTGCTTCATAGTTGGGACCTGATCGTGGCTCCACCTTTCTCGGTTTGTGGCTTAGTCACTTTCTACATAATCTAGCTTTTCTCGATTTGCATCCAAGATTAGTCTGGAGCTAAGTTTTGGGCTGGGCCTGAAGTCCAACCTTATGTGGTTCATGGGCTAGGTATACACCATATATTGTGTTTTTTAGGTACAGTTCCACAAAATGTTGTGGTTGAACCTGATAATGGTATTGCTGGAGATGAGGTTCAATAGGAAATAGAATTCCATGTGTTTATGTTGAAGTTTTAGGTGATGCATTTGTTTAGCTATATTGATGAGACGTCAAATGCATGTATGTTCCGAAGCATTTAACATCTCTTTTGTCATCTTTTTGTTGTAAGATGTCTAGATTTAGGTAGGTTTACATCATAAGGGGTTTAGATGACCATTTTTCGGTTTTCATATCTAAATCCTTCATTCTGTAACCTATTTTTAGTCTAATGGCTTTTTATTTTTACGAGTATCTAGATTCCATTTTGTGAGCTTAATTTGTAGATTGATCGTGAGCCCTTTGGAATGGTTTAGAGAAGGCCACGAGGCAAAATGTGGTAGAAGATAAATGGGTTGAAGAATGAAGACAAAGAAGCGGATGAATTATGACCCAGATGTTTGGACAAAGTTCTTAAAATTATCGGAGAAGAACCAGCATTCAAGGGTTGTACCATTAGATTCATCTTCTCGAGCACTATAAAATCAACTATAAGAACTCCCAAATCAGATCAGTGGTTCACCCGTAGCAATGCAAAGAAGTTGAAGAAAAAATAGGCTGACGGGCGTGCGCCCCTGTGCCCAAAACAAGGGCCAAAATCAGCCCTCGGGGGCAAAACGCGTAGAAAGCGCGCCCGAGCGCGTAGCTCGCGCACCTCTGCAACTTTTTTTACTTTTTCTTGACAAAATTAGACTATAAATAGCCCCCATTCTTCCCCATTTCTCTAAGCCCGACTTGGGGGACTTGAAAACCCTAGATTTTCATCTTTTTCTTCCATTTCTTCTTCTTTATTTGTAGATTTATGTTTTATGTTATGGGTTTTGATTATCTAGACTAGTTTTGTACTTGAGAGCAATTGATTGAAGCTTTCACACCTATGTAGTAAGAACCTCTATTTCACTATTTCTTGAAGCTTTTGTTATTTAGCATTAATGTGTTCTTAATATTGTGTTTTACTTCATTTATACCACGGGTTGTTTGAGAATATGAAATTTTTATATGATTGAAGTGTTAGGGTGTTAGGAAAGTGAACAATGCCTTAGCTCTTTGAAATGAAAATCCAAGAACATGGAATTAGAACTTCTTATTTATAATGTGTTGTGATTCTTGCCAAATAAGTATGTTAATGTGGATTGTTCTCATAATTATCATATAGATGCAATGAAAGGTTGAATCTTTAATGTGGTTTTCTCTAGGCTTAGCCTAATAAATGCTATATTTTTTTTAATTAAGCCACCGGTTAGTGGGGGGGTCTTCATAGGCTCCCCAAACCTTCAACCAAAAATAAACCTTAAGACTTGTTTTAATTTTACAATTCCCTATTCTAATGTGAGAGTGAGGTGTCGCGAAACTGAGACAAAAAAATGACACTTGATGTAATGTGTTCTATTGACTATGTTTCTACCTCTTAGACCTCCACCCTCGTGTTAATCTAAAGGTAGCCAGATAATCAATTGAACACATCACAAAGCCAATAAAAAATATGTAGCATCAGTGATCATGGAATGAGAAGACAAAGTCATTGGGCTCTCATATTCACGATCCCTAATCTATCACCAGTCATAGCTGCTCTTGTTTCATCATTCAGCTCACTCCAATTCCATATTTCTCTGCCTTTGATTCTCTTAGCTTCTTCCATCTTGGCCAAGGCATGCGCCACAACTTTTTGCTTCCTAAAACATGAGTGATTGATGTGTTGCATTGATGCATTAGCTGCTTTAGTTTCCATGTCTTTGTGATCAGTTTCCATGGGCAACTGCTAGTCCCTTTCATTAAGTTACAGACCTACAAAAAATCAGCTTGGATAGTCAGTGGTAGAAGATTATTTTGTATGCAAAGTTCTAGTACCAATATTAATGCAAGTAATTCCACCTCAAGTGCATCTGATGCATGAGGGATGTTATCACCACCCAATATGTGTTCTATGCCTTCTGCATTTCAGACTACAATCCCTGCCTTTGGAACTTTAGGTGGTGAGAAGGATGCATCGGTGTTTAATGTGCATCCACTGTCAGATGGTTTCCATTCAACAATCTTGATGATCTTTAGTTTAGGAATCTTTTTGCACAAGCAAGAAACCTTTAGCCACCTGGAGGTCATAGTTTGTGTAACATTTTTGTGGATTTATCGTGAAAATATCCACTAAAAATCTGTTTAGGCCTTACCTCATCTTAGAAATGCAAGGGTTTTTATTATCATAGAGGAATGCACATCTGCTTCCCAGATTTTGAAGTATATAAGAGCAGGGATCAAGTGGGAAAATGGTTTTTCATTTTGGATGCAGTGCCATATGACCAAAACCATGAGAGCTTATCAAACATCATAAGGAAAAGTGGATCTACAATATCCAGTAACTGGTATGCATATAGCCAAAGAGAAAATGAAATTGGACACAAGTTGAACACATGACTTATTGTTTCAGCTTCTTGCAAACACAAGCAATATCTAGATGTATTCATAATCCCTATCCTACCTAATATATCATCCAAAGGTGGCATGTTGTTAGTTAATTTCCAACAAAAGATGGATACTCTCTTAGGAAGAAGTTATTCCATACCTTTCTTAGAGAAACTGAAAGTGGCTTTTTTTCTAAGTATTTCATATGAGGAGAAGATAGAGAACATACTTGTACCTGAAGGTTTCCAGATCATTTGGTCCCGCAATCAGTTAAAACTATAGCCTGCATAATATGGTGACATAAATAATCATCTAATCCCTGTCTAAGAGTATTGATTAATATGTTTCTTTGCTCCAAGAACTCTTTGATGGTGATATAGGGATGCGTAATGTCAAGATAATTGTCCCACTTATCTTCTAGACATCCTAATTGAGTACAATTTTCTGTCCAAAAGTTACATGTTCCTTTACCAATAAGCACAAATGACATCTGAATAGCAATTTGAGAGATCTTTACTGATCTCTTCCAAGGATTAGATGTCCTTTCTGATTGTGGCATAGACCAAATCAATTTTGACGAAATACTTGTACCTAGTTGTAGTTTCCACCACAATTTGAGTGAGAAACTATCTATGACACATGTGAAGTCCCTAAGCTACAATCCATTTTCAGTGTAAGGATGTCTTACACTATCCCAGCTTCTCTTTTGTCTTTTCTAAGTGCCATCTTTGTTAGTTCCCCAAATGAAATCTAAACATGCCTGTTCTATTCTATTAACTATTGTTGTTGTAGGTGTCATCACACACCATGTATGTTTTGGGATGACAGCTAGCACAAGTCTCACTAATGTTGTTTTCCCACCTTGATTTAGAAGCTTAGAGTTCCAGTTGTTAACCTTTGCATTCAGCATCTGAATTAATGAATTCTATGTTTGGTTAAATGGCTATTTCTTTGGCAGAAGACTTGTTATCAAATATATGGTTCTTCATGTATAATACCATTGATGTAATATCTTTATGGTCGTTGAACGTCTAAAGTGATTATCAGTGAGGTTTGTAAATGGTCGTTGAACGTCTTTGTGAATTACTCTTAAAAATATATGAATGTTGATCTTCAATTGTGAAGTGATAGCATTTCCCATAGGTAACAAAGATAGAATGAAGGAATGGTTCAATGATCTACATGAGGTTTGGAAGTGAATATTAATTGCCCCAAAGGCTTTGTCTTTTGTAGTTTTTAATCCTTTTCTTGATTTGTTTGATGATTAGCATAGTTACTTGGCTTTGCTAGTTATCTTGTCTTTACTTTCATAACTTAGGACCAAACCAACCCCCCCCTTTCTTGATTATATATATATAGCCTAGTATCCACCTTATACGTTTAAACGCTAAGAAAATCCCTCTTCTTTGTGGACGACCCTGACTTGCCATTGTCTACTTAGTTGTAGATAGGAAGCATTTTAGGGCTTATAAATTTAACTTTGAGAGATATGGAGACGACTTCCCAAATTTTAGCACTGTTTCCATGGAAGAGCCATTTATTTTTAAGTGTTTGGGCATACTTGGTTGCATATTAGCTAGTTATTTTTAGTTTCCACTTCTTTGTGGTTATTTTTGTTCGGAGTAGGTATTGCTTAAGTTCTTGGTGAATTTTTATCGAGAATCCTTGCAATATGATTCCGGACTTTTGAAAAAGAAAAAAATGGAACATCTCACCTTGAGGGAACTCATGATGAGAAGGGAGGCTCAACAAGCAAGGTTTTGTAAGATGTGTCATTCCTACCATCCTATCGAGTCTTGCTATATGTTTAGAGAGGATCACTAAGAGGAAGAAAGTAACCCTGGTTTCCAAAACCAAGGGTATTATGAAGAGTACTACCAAGAGATTGGAGATGTTGGTTTTCAAGGGCAAGAAGCCCAAGAATGGTATCCATACCACAATTCTTACAATCCAGAGTGAAGTGGTAATCTAGATTGGTGGTATGAGAATGAGTCAGAAAACCAACAAGACGAGCAAAATAGTTAGTCTTCACCGCCTTATACCATGCCCCAAAACCAAGCCCAACAAGAAGGTCCAAGGTTGACACATGAGGAAATCATGAATGCAATAGAAAACTTGAACAACTTGGACAAGAATAGTGAGGAATCGGACACTCGAATCTCCTCTAGTCTTGAGGCTATAGAGGGGCATATGAGCAATATATTGGAAATGGTGGCCCAAGTGAAAGCTCATTATTCCGAAGATACACCATCCTAAGTCAAACTTAAAGATTCGGTGAGTGGGGTCACCTTGAGAAATGAGTTCGAGTTTGAAGAGGATATGGAGTTTGTTGTGGAAGACAAAGAAGTTGAGGAAGAGGTAATTGTGTTACATTCATTATTCTTTCCATCATCACCCCTGCTTCCACCTAGTGAACCAACTCCACAATTTTTGGAAGTTTTGAAGGAGATAAGAGAGGAGCGAAAAGACTATCCCAACCCTCCTAACCACCCTACTCCTTTAAAACCAACTCCACCTCCACCTCCACAAGACTTTCCTCTTGAAAGTTTTGTACTCCCACCTCTCTACTTTTGTATGCTCATGGTAAAGTGTTTCAAACCTTTACCATATGGATAACATTAGGGTCATGCCAACAACCTTAAAAATACGGAGCTTCTCGGGAGGCAACCTGAGCTTTTAAGTTAGGTTAGTGTTTTTATTTTCTTGAAAAAAAATCCTCAACCATGTCATCAAGAACTTACCCAAAACCACAAAGATACCACCACAAAAAACCACTACCAAAACCACCATCTAGGATTACTACTAGTTGTTGTCTTTTGTGAGTGTTGATCGGAATTTGTACTGTTGTGACTTCATAGTGGATGGACCAAAGTTGCATATTGGGTGGAGTTCGATGACATGGATGAGAGAATATTCATTGAGAAGTGAGCATTGCCATCACCAGGAAGGACATTCAAGGTCCTGGTTGTGAGTCATTTTTTTTCTTTCTCCCTTATTTCTTTATCTTGTCATTTTCACATTGTGGACAATGTGTGTTTCAAGTGTGGGGAGTTAAAGAGAAATATATATATCATTGTATTGTATTGTAGTGTGCATATGCTCCATTTTAATTTGATTTGTTTGAAAAAAAAATGAAAAAAATTTCCCGCTAAGTTGAAAACCCGAGAGGACAACTTACGCAAAAGTGGGAGGCCCGGATAGGTTGAAAATCTGAAAGGGAAACCTGTGCAAAAATGAGAGGTCAAATGGTGTGTAAAAAAGTGAGGGTGAGAATTGAAAAAAAAAAGAGTATGAAGCTAGGATAAAAACCCGAGAGGGCTCTTTACGAGTGCACAACCAAGTTCAAGAAACTGTTAATTAAGATACTATGTTGGTCTCTTATCTAAGAGTAAATATCTGTGAAAAGTTTTGCTTTATATATGAATAATGAGACCATATGCTTCTCTTGATTCGTGTATTGGGTGGCTTTTTGGGTAAAGTAAGTTAGCTTGGCATTATATGTATACCGCACTTTTGTTTTGGTTTGTTGGTTGTTTAGATTATTTTAGGTTTTTGGATGTGAGAGCGTGAGAGATTCTTGTGTCTTGGGGCTCGGGTAATCTAGGAATATGATGTTGGATGTTTTCGGAAAACTTTGGCATGCTAGTTTACACTTAGATCTTTGCTTGTTCTTCTTTACTCGAGAACGAGTAAAGGTTTAAGTGTGGGGAGATTTGATGAGACATCAAATGCATGTATTTTTCGAATTATTTAACATCTCTTTTGTCATCTTTTTGTTGTAAGATTGCTAAATTTAGGTAGGTTTACATTATACGGGGTTTAGATGACCATTTTCGGTTTTCATATCTAAATCCTTCATTTTGTAACCTATGTTTAGTCTAATGTATTTTTGGTCCTGACGAGCATCTAGATTCCATTTTGTGAGCTTAATTTTAAGCTTTCTAGTGAGCCATTTGGAGTGGTTTAGTGAAGGCCACGAGCCAAAATGTAGTAGAAGATAGAGGGGTCGAAGAAGGAAGACAAAGAAGCGGATGAATTATGACCTAGAAATTTGGACAAAAATATTTAAATGGTTGGAGAAGAACCAGCCTTCAGGGGTGGTACCATTGAATTCATCTTCTCGAGCACTATAAATTTGACTACAAGAACTCCCAAATCGGATATGCAATTCACCTGTAGCAACGCAAAGAAGTTGAAGAAAAAAGAGGCCGACGAGCACGCAACCAACGCATTTAGGTGCACACCCGTGCACCAAAAACAAGGGCCAAAAGCAGCCCTCAGATGCAAAATGCCCAGCCAGCCCTCAGCCCACGCACCTCTGCAACCTTTTGACTTTTTCTTTATCAAATTAGACTATAAATCGCCCCCCTTCTTCCCCACTTATCTAAGCACAACTTGGGGGCTTCAAAACCCTAGATTTTCATCTTTTTCTTCCATTTCTTCTTCTTCTTTCTTTGTAGATTTATGTTTTATGTTGTGGGTTTTGATTATCTAGGCTAGTTTTGTACTTGGGAGCAATTGATTGAATCTTCCACACCTATGTAGTCAGAACCTCTATTTCACCATCTCTTGAAGATTTTGTTATTTAGCATTCATGTTTTCTTAATGTTGTGGTTTACTTCGTTTATACCATGAGTTGTTTGAGAATATGAAATGTTTGTATGATTGAAGTGTTAGGGTGTTAGGAAAGTGTACAATTTCTTAGCTATTTGAACTGAAAATCCAAGAACATGGAATTAGAACTCTTGTGTATAATGTGTTGTGATTCTTGCTAGATAAGTATGTTAATGGGGATTGTTCTCATATTTATCCTATAGATACAATGAAAGGTTGAATGTTGAATGTGGTATGTTCTAGGTTTAGCCTAATGAATGTTATGTTTGGTTAAATGACTATGTCTTTTATAGAAGGCTTGTTGTTATCAAATCTATGGTTCTTCGTGTATAATGCCATTGATGAAATATCTTTATGGTCGTTGAACATCTAAAGTGATTATCAATGAGGTTTGCAAAAAGTCGTTGAGCGTCTTTGTGAATTACTCTTAAGAAGAAATGAATGTTGATCTTCAATTGGGAAGTGATAGGATTCCCCATAGGTAACAAATGTGATAGAATGAGTGGATGGTTCAATGATCTACATGGGGTTTGGAAGTGGATATTAATTGTCCCCAAAGCTTTGTCTTTTGTAGTTTTAATCATTTTCTTGGTTTGTTTGATGATTAGCATAGTTACTTGGCTTTACTAGTTATCTTGTCTTTACTCTCATAACTTAGGACCAAAACCAACCCCCCCCCCCCATTTACTTGTTTTTATATATTATATACATATATATAGTCTAGTATCCACCTTATACATTTAAACGCTTAAGAAAATCTCTCTTCTTCGTGGACGACCCCGACTTGCCACTATCTACTTAGTTGTAGATAGGAAGCCTTTAGGGCTTATAATTTTAACTTTAAGAGGTATGGTGACGACCTCCCATATATATTGCATTATATTTGTTAAATGTTGCATTTTTTATAGTTATTGTGGATTTTATTATGTACAGTGCCAGAGAATGTTATGGCTGAATCTTCAGGTAATGTTGGTGAGGATGATGATATTAGAAGGATTGTTGATAATGATATAGATGAAAATGCAGATATTCGTGAGAAATTTCATAATGCTGGTGTGTAAGCTAATGATGAGAATCAAGATGAAGTTCTTGATGTAGTTCTTGAACAAGAAGTTGAAAAGGAGGTTGAGAAGAAAAAGAACCTAGTGGGACAGAAGAAATTGGTGAAGAAGTGTGATGGAGAGAAGAAGAAAAAAAATAATGATGCTGAAGAACAAGAGGAGTTGGTCAGAGTTGGTGGGATGAATAGAAAGGTTGTGAATGACATAACCTCGTCCTCAAAAAAGAAAAGAAACTGGCTGGGGAGAAATTCCAAAGTGGGAATGAGGTTGCTGTTGGGAAGCAGAGCAATCATGTGAAGAAACAGTTTGTGAAGCATGTTGATGTACGTTTTTTAAAAATCTTTTTGAAATTTTTATATTCAGTGTTTTGTTATAACATATATTATTTTTACTTACATGTTGAATTTGTTATATTTCAATATGTAGTAGATAGTAATACTGTGTGTGATTGTTGGTTTGATTTTTAATTAGATTTGCATTTGTTTATTTAAATATTGCATTTCTTAGCATATGGTATGTAGTAGTTATTAATATTGTGTGTTACTACTGGTTGATTTATAATTATAATTGTATTGTTTGCTTAAGTGTTGTATTATCTTAGCATCCAGTGTGTAGCAGTTACTAATGTTGTCTGTGACTGATGGGTTGGTTTCTAATTAGATTAGCTTTTTTATTTAAATATTTTATCTCTTAGCATTCAGTTGTTCAAGTTAGTAATACCATATGTGAGTATTTTATTAGATATAAATTTATTTAGTTATATATTTCATAAGTTAGCATTCATGATGCAACTTTTACTCATTTTGTGTTTATTTAAAATTAAAAATTGCTTTAGCTGGTGTAAATGTGACATGTGTTAGTGTTTAATTAATTAAAATTTATTTATGCACATAAGGGCTATAGTCAACACTGATCTGTGTGCGATTGATAGTGCGAATACACACACTACTGTTCATTTTCTTCTTTATTTCACTGATAACGGTTACTTTCTGATCCAATTCCTCCACTCACATGGCGGCTCCTCCGCCAGGCCGCGGCGGAATCGCGCCGGCCAAAACATTCCTACAGACCTTAGGAAATCGACCCCCCTGTTAAACACTTCCCTTCCCTCTAATCCCGAGATCATTCCCAAAACCAATTACAAAGGGGAAATTGCTTGTCTGGTAACTAGAAAGGAGGCAGAAACTCTCGCTTCGCACTACCAAAACGCCCTGGTGGGTAAGTTTGCAAGAGGCAAACCAACAATGGCGGCACTGAACGAGGCTTTCAATTCCGTTGGTTTCAAAGGTAAGTTCCAAATCGGTTCGATCGATTTCAGACATATCCTCATCCACTTCCAGGATAGGGAGGACTATCAGAGACTCTGGATCAAAGGTCAGTGGATTTTTAATCATGTTCCTATGAAAGTGCTTAAATGGACCACTGACTTCTCCCCTGAGGTAAAATCGTCTATAGTCCCTGTCTGGGTTACCATACATCATGTTCCAGTTTTCTTTTACAACATAGCTATGCTAGAATCCATGGGAAATCAGATAGGCAATTATATTAAAATGGATTCTGCAACTGCTGGTTTGACTAGACCTTCTGCTGTCAAAATGTGCATTGAGATTGACTTAAAAAAACAACCATCATTCATTAGAGTGGGCATAGAGGAAGATGGAATAGAGTTCAATGTTTTCAAACTTCCTATCAAATTTGAGGACCTCCCACTGTACTGTCACCACTGCAAAGCCATAGGACACGAGGATAACTTATGCATTTACTTACACCCAGAACTTAAGAAACCAAAGACCGCTAAGTTTGATAAAAGGAACCCTATGCATACTGAACTAAGAGAAGGGAAGATAGTTCCCCACTCTAATGAACAACATAGGGGTTCTGATGAACCTGATTAGGTTGAAGTTAGTAGATTGAAGGATGATCTAAATAAGGCTGGAGGTTCAGGTGTCTCGGCTTATGATAAATTCAAAACCCTGTCTTCACAGAACCTTAGATATGTTCCAAAACAGAAAATAGGCTCAGTAACAAATGCAGTAAAAATAGCTGAGCATGAAGTGGATAAGATCTCTTCACATGAGATGGAATATACTTTGAATATGGTATTAACCAGTATCAATCTTGTAACTGAACAGTCTGATGTTATAGTTCTGGACCCTGAAGGTGGTAAAGAATGTGATGAGGATAAGTTTTTGGTCCTCAATCAGGAAAATGCTTTGGATAATAATAATAGGGATGCTAATACAGATTTGCCAATATTGAGACAAGAGAAGAATGCTGTGCTCTCAGCTTCTCTGTCGAAGTCTCCTGTGCTTCTGACTAAAAAATCTTTATCTGCTCCTCCTCTTCTCCATACTAAGACATGTTTTGCTAAAGATGATATTCACGGTAAGCGGGGTAAACCTTTCTCTCCTTTCAATCCTATTACTGCTGTAAAAAATTTTATTTTCCCCCAACAGAAACATAGGAAAAACAGATTCCTTCCTTTGGAGGATGAAGACATATCCACGGATGTTGCTACTCCAAAGAACAACTCAGATTCTGCCTACTATGATAATGGTGATGAAATGGAGGATCCTCAGTTAAGCCAGGTAAGTTCCTCTGATCATGCTAGGCAAAACAAGCCGAAAAAAGGGAAACAAAATGACAAAGTGTCTAATCATAGGAATGAGACCTATTTAACACAGTTAAATACTATCATGACTAGATCAAAAAGCTCTAACAATGTTTCCTTATGAATAGCTCGACTATGAAGATAAAGTTTCTGGTTTGGAACCTTAGGGGAATGGATACATCTATGATAAGACTTCATAACTTGATAAATAGGCACAACTTTGAGCTTCTATGCTTAATTGAGCCTAAACATGAAAATGTGCAATGTGATTCTTACAGACAACTGCTGAATTTTGATAACTGTGTGCAGGCTAATAATGGCCAAATTTGGCTTTTTTGGAAATCCAGCATAGATGTAACGGTAAAATGGGATAACTTGCAATTCTTAGCAGTGACTTTGTTCAGTCTGACTTTGAATAAAAATATAGATGCCTACTTTGTGTATGGTTTCAGGAATAGGAATGGCAGGAAACATATGTGGTCTAATCTTAGGTCAACTAATCACTCTGAGTCTATTTTCATAGGGGATTTCAATGTCATAACATCAATAAATGAATATAAAGGTCCTTCTACTCTTAAATTAGGTAGTATGAGGGACTTTAATGATTTTATTAATATTATGGCTTTGGAAGAGATTAATACTGTTGGGAATTTTTTTACCTGGAGTAACAATAGGTTAAGGAACCCGAATGTACAGAGATTGGATAGAGGTCTTTGCTCTCCTTTGTGGTCATCTACCTTTCCTAATTCTTCTGTCCAAATTCTGAATAGGATCTCCTCGGATCATAACCCAATGCTACTCACTATTGGTAGTGACATACCATCTACTCCTAGACCTTTTAGATTTTTAAATACATGGTACAAGAGGAGAGACTTCAGTGGAGTTATTAAACAAAACTGGGATTTGCCACATCATAAATCAGGAATGCTAGGGTTCTTCTTTAAACTCATCAGACTGAAAAAAGAACTTAAAATCTGGAATAAAGAGAAATTTGGCTACATAACTGACAATGTTTTACAAGCTGAGGCTGCTCTTCAATCTCTGGAACATATATATGATCATGATGCTTCAGTTGGAAACATGATGAAACTAAAGGAAGCCAAGGCTAGGTTAGTAAGGGCTCTAGTTGAGCAAAAAAGTTTTTGGAAACACAAGGCTAAGGTTAAATGGCTGAAAGAGGGTGACAATAACACTAGTTTTTTCCATAACTCGGTTAAGGAAAGATTGAGTAGACTAAAGATCACAAAAATTAAAGGTAGTACTGGACAGTGGCTAGATAATATGGAAGACATTGAGAATGATGCCATTAACTACTTCCAAAATCTTTTAACAGATGACACATCCTCTGACAGCAGTTTCTACAAGCCACATTTCCTCAGCCAAATTCCTAAGTTGATCACTCGGGAAGACAATGACAAAATTCTGAGACCTATTTGTATGACTGAACTTAGGGACATTGTTATGAGTCTAAATAAGAATAGTAGTCCGGGGCCAGATGGATTCACAGCTAAATTTTACATTAAATCCTGGGACATAATTGCCAATGATTTATTGTCTGCTGTTAATGATTTCCTGACTGTTAATAATATTCCAAGGGGGATAGGAAGCACCTGGATTGCCATTATTCCAAAAAAGAAAACCCCTGTCTCCTTTGAAGACTATAGACCGATTAGTCTTTCCAATGTTCTTAACAAAATCTTTTCCAAAATCTTAATGGAAAGACTTAAGTCTATTATGCCAAAAATAATCTCACCACAACAAACAGCCTTTCTAAATGGTAGAGATATTTCGGATAATGTTATCTACCTACAGGAAATGGTAAGGTTTTTGAATAGAAAACAAAGGGGCCCTAACTGCATTGTTAAACTAGATCTTAAGAAAGCCTTTGATAGAGTTAAGTGGTCTTTCCTTTATTCTGTGTTGGCTAGGTTTGGAATTTCTCCTAAATTCATCTTTACAATTATGAAGAACCTATCACAGGCTTGGTTCTCAATTTTAATTAATGGGAAGCCTGTTGGTTACTTCCAATCCACTAGGGGGATTAAACAGGGGGACCCCCTCTCCCCTTTTTTATTTAACATATTTTCTGAGTCCTTTACTAGGAGTCTAGCTTTCATTTTTCAGAATGGGAAATTGGCATACTATGACATTCCAGGTAATGCACTCAAAATCTCTCATCTATCTTATGCTGATGATACTGTGGTTTTTCTAAAAGCCAATAATCAGACTTTGATCAGATTTAAGGCTTTCCTGACAAAATTTGAAAGTGTTACTGGACAGAAGATTAACTATAGTAAAAGTGACATTTTCATTGGGAAACATGCTAGTGTACATACAGTCAGCAACATTAGGAGGATACTAGAGATGAAAATTGGGAGATTCCCATTCACATACTTGGGAGTTCTCATTTTCACAGGGAGAGTAAAGAATATATATTTTCAACCTTTAATTGAGATGATAGAGAGTAGGATAGGGGGTTGGAAAAATAGGTGGCTATCTACTGGGGGGAAAATGACCCTGATTCAGTCTTGTATATACTCTATCCCTCAACATATATGGTCAGTTCTAAAACCTACCAAAGAGATCATCTCTACCATAGAAAAAAAAACTGAGTACATTTTTCTGGGGGTCCAATGATCTGAAACCTAAAAGAGCATGGAGGAGATGGGATGCACTTTGCTATCCTATAAACCAAAATGGTCTAGGTTTTAGATCATTAACCACCATAATAAACACATGTTCAGTAAAGCTATGGTGGAAGTATCAAAAGGGTGAGGCTTTATGGACACATCTAGTAGCATCACTGCCACCCTTTTCTAGATCCTCTCCTAACTGGAAGGGGATTAGCTCTATTAATGGTTGGGCAGAATTAAATTCAAGGGTGATTGTAGGTACAGGAGAGTGCAATTTCTGGACTTCAAACTGGTTGGATATTGGTCCCATTGAAGATCTATGTGACCAAAACCTTGTTGATATCTCTGTTTCATGCTCGGTTGCAGAGTTTATATCAAACAAATCAGTTTTGCTACAAAAAATTTCCCCTTTCCTACCCCCTCATGCTATCATTCTGTTGTAGGAAGCTACTCTATCACCACACAGAACTGATAGACTTATATGGAAACCAGGTATCAAGGGTGAGTTCACTTTCAAATCTACTTATCTACTGCTCAGGAACCAGAGATGTACTATTTCTTCTACTAAATCTGTCTGGAGTTCAAGAATTGAAAAAAAGGTTTCAGTTTTCATGTGAAAAATGATGAACTCTTACCTCCCTTTTGATAATGTCTTGCGAAAACTGAGAATTTCGATGCCTTCTAAGTGTTGCATGTGCAATAAACATGAGGAATCTTTGGATCACTTTTTCAATTCTTGTTCTTTTGTTGTGCAAGTTTGGAGGCCAGTCCATGCATTCATGGGGATTAAACACAGGGCTTATCCATCTATTTGGGATAGACTTTCCTGCTATTTCACCTATACTAGTCTGAGCTCTTTACACACAATAATCATCAGATCTGCTACTGTCATAACATGCTGGAACATGTGGAAAATGAGGAACAAAATTCTATATGATTCTGCCATTCCACAAACTGGAGTAGTTTTAACTCAGATAAGGAATCAAATTTTTTATATGTTTACTGCTAAACCAGTATGTATAGTTTCCAAGATAGACCAAGAAATTGCAGATCATTCTTTCCTCCCTCTAATCAAACAGCCTCCAAAGCCAAAAATACTCAAAATAGCTTGGTCTAAACCATGTAGGGGCTATAAAGTAAATGTCGATGCTGCATGGTGTAGGCAAACTAACAGGAGTGGAATTGGAGTGATCATAAGAGATAGTAGGGGTGCTTTTATTGCTGCTCATACTAACTTTACACCTGCTAACTCCCCACTAGAGGCTGAAATGAAAGCAATCAAGTTTGCCATTGGGAAAGTTGATCATTATACTCCCGTATTCTTAGAATCTGATTGTATAAATGCAGTTTCATATGTTCATGATCCCCTCAATGCTCCCTGGACTCTGTTTCAACTTGCTGATGATGCAAAACAATTGTTGGGTGATATTACGCTATTGCATTCTCAGAGACAGGCCAATTTAGTGGTTGATGCCCTTGCTAAAGAATGTATACAGGTTGAGTACGGTTCATCTATGTATAGGTTTAATGTGCTGTCCAATAACATTCAGGGTCTAATTAGATTAGATCAAATAGGTACACCTTCATTAAGGCTGGTTAATTAATCGGATGCTACTGATTGCGGTTATTACTTGCAGGTGTTTCATCATTATTGCTGTGGCTCACTAGTTTCTGTGGACTATGCTTCAATTCGCAGGCTCAATGGCAATGATATGTAGTTGTAAAGCATATGGATCTCCTTATTGCTCAAGCCCCATTTCTTTTGGCACTATCATTATGTAGAGGATAGGCTCCTTAGTGAATTTTGGGGTGTGTCTGACTGACTTGTGTTTCGATGATTCGATTCACTAATAAGTTCGACATTCTTCCTAAATTTACTAAGTGTTTTTGTAATCCTATGCCAAATAGATAGATATATTACTTCATTTTGGAAGCAACAAATGTTGCTTCAAGAGCTTATAGCTCCCTCATGTATATATCAACTAAGCCAAGGCTTCAACTTTTATTTCTGATTATGTTCTTGTCCTTTACACGGCTTGGGAATACCTAATATAACTTCCCCCATCTCCGGATGGTTTCTAAAAAAAAGTGTTAGTGTTTAATTTGTAGACATTCCGATTTGATTCTAGGATTGTGAAGAGATTTGATACAAGTTTCTTTCCTACAAAATTAGGTAGCTTGGTGAGTTGTTTAACTCACAACAGAAGCGGGATGATAAAGACATCGATTTTGGTGAGGTTATTGATTTCCAAATTTTGTCTTTACCTACAGGAGTCATTCCATGGTTGGTTGATAGTTTTGATTATGTTGGATGTGTGCAAGAAGTGTCTCTATATAGGTACATTATTAGCCCTGACGATGTGTTCGACATATTCTACATTCCGCAGGTTCTTGGACGTTCTATGCATGCTGTGAAAAATAATGGTAGTGTTGTGTCAAAAGGATGTTGAGATAAGGGAGAGGTAGAGGGCTGGGATGAAAGCTGATAATCATGGTAATATCTCATCTATTACCTCGTTAGAAGTAATTAAGAAATCGAGTGAGGGTGGTGTTTTGTTTGAGAGATATTTTTTTATGTTGTATGTGCACTTTTCTTGCTCCAACCAATAGAAATATTGTTGATATGAAATTGGTTGTAGCGTTGGAGAATGTTTCTTTGATTAAGGAGTTGGGTTGGTGTAGCTATGTGCTAGAGCATTTATGTGAAGGTGTTGGGAATTTTAGGTGTGGAACGAAGAGTATTTCTTCGGTGAGCGGATGTGGTTTTGTGTTGTTGCTGCGGTTATTCTATAGTTTTTCTTTGAGAGACCATTGAGACTCCATTAAAACACCTTTTGTATATGCACTAGAGTAGTGTGAGTTTGTTTAAGAGGGCTCAGGTACTTGAGATGATGGGCTGTAAGATATGAGTAATGATTGAGGAATGGTGTTATCAATTGAGAAAAGACAGAAAGTTGAAAGGTAAATCTTCCGTTGAATATGAGAGAGCCAATACTCCTAGGGTCATTACTCCCACTGTTGATGATGAGGAGTCCAAAATCATGAAGTACTTCATTCCAGTTGGACTGGTGACCATTGAGAATATTGATACATTTGTTAACAGTGTAAGTTTCTGTTAAATTATGATGTGCATTTGTTTTCTTAAATAGTGCAAAAGTTAGAATTGAGTAAGCTTTAGTTACTGATACTGTGTGTGAGTGTTTGCTTTTATTTTGTTTGACTGTCTGATTTTATTTAGTAATTGGTTTTCTGAATTTGCTTTAGGTTGTGCATAAAACTTGCCTTTTGTTCAAACACAACATGGAGGTTGTCACTTGGATTTAGTGAAGAATATGGATAGAGAAAATACAAGTTCTACTGTGCAAAAAAATACCAATGAAGATTCTAAGGCTGCCATGACAACTCTGGATGTGATAGATGATTCAAGAACGAGGAATGTGGTTAATAAGATGGATGCTGATTTTTTGAAGAAAACTCGTTCCTCTGTTCCATTCGTATTCTCTTAGAGATTAGGAATGTGATGATGGATGTGTTTCTTTATGATAAAAATTTGTATGAAACTGCTAATAATTAATGTTCAACTTGGATTTCAATTTTTTTTTGTGATTAGATGATTTGTGATGACTGGTGTAAAATTGAATATGTTTGACTTGTATGCATCATTTTGAGTAAGAAATTATTGTTGTAAGTTAAGAAGTATTGTTTCTAATGTATGATATGCAGTTGTACATTTGATGTAAGAAACTCTTTTAGTTGTATATCCTTGTCTTTTACCTCCTCCATATTTCTTGTTTCCTCCATATCCTTGTCCTCCTTGACAGTTCATGGCGCTGACCTCTTCAGCACCAGCCTCTTGAATTTGTGGACAAGTTTCAGTTGGATGATCGAGTGAACACACCCCACATTTCTTCACTTGTTATATCCCCCCCTTCATAAACTCTTGCATCATCGAAGCAAGTGCTTGAACTTGCTTTTCCAATTTAGGGGAGGTGGTATTCACCTCATCATTTTTCTTCACTCTTGGCCGGGTTCCAAATTGTAGTGTTCCATCGGCATTTCCTCAAAAAGAGCCATAGCATCCTTTGAGGTTTGGTTCGCTATCGAACCATTACACACGATGTTTACCATTTGCTTGTCTTCATCCAATAAGCCATAAAAAATAGTAGAGAAAGTATGTGTCCTTGAATGGATGGTATGGAAAAATTGCCAAAAGTCTCTTAAATCCTTTCCAATAATTATAAAGAGTCTCATTGGCATGTTGAGAGATGTTCGAGAGTTGTTTCTTAACAGGCCGGCTGGGAAGCTAGGTAGAAATTTTCAAGGAACTTCCACTTCATGTGCATCCAACTCATTATGTAGGGGTGGAAGATAACAAATCCAATCCTTCATGAAATCTCTCAACGAGAAGGGAAAGGATATCAAATTGTAGTCCTCCTCCAAAACTCTCAGTGGATTTATGTTAGTGCAAACAAGGTGAAACTCAGAGAGATGCTTGTTTGGGTCCTCTCTGGCCATGCCATTGAAAGTGGGCAAGCAATGTATCATCCCGGTCTTCAATTCACATGTGACATTGGCGGGCAATAGAGGAGGGATGATGCACAAGGGTTGATTCTCCTAGTTTGGATCCATCAGCTCCTTAAGTGTACGGTTGTCCTCTACCATTGCGTTCTCATCTTCTTCCTCAAATGGTTCTTGTGGAGCTTCCGCGGTCTCTCTACGTCTCACATGGTCACCTGCGGTATCAAGCAAGAAATGTAATGGTCCTAAGTTTGTGGCACACGTTTGTACCATAAACAAGGGCCAAGACAATGCTATGCCTTAGATAAGAAATAAACACAAAAATGTGATGGTAACAAACAACATCCAACAATAGCTCAGTCAAAAAGAATAAAATAAACTACTCTACCAAGTAATTACGCTAGCTATATAATAAATGCACCTTAGGGCCGCAGCAGTAGTGCCAAATTTAACTGGCACCTCGGGGGTCGCTAAAAACCCAGAGTGCGATGGATGAAAGATAAGATTAATAATGTTGCTCCCCCCTTTACTCTGAACTTCTATGAGTAGTAGCTTGTGGTAAGACTGAGTGTTGTCCACTGAGATCAAGGGGTTCAAGCAATGGATTCATGTAATTCATATATAAGTGTCACCAAGTGTATGTGTTGGGAATAGAGAAAATATGGGGGGGGGGTATTTGAATGATTAAACTAACAAATACAAACATGAAAAACTAGATATTGTGATAAAGATAATATAAACTATCCTTAGGGGCATTTGCATCACATATTTGGCATTTAGATTCGATCCTCAATTCATATTCACGTAATCACAATTTTAACTACCTTATGCCATATCACACGATGCAGAGAGGTTGATTCAAAGAGAACTCCAATAGTGACTAATATCACAATCCTTCCCCCCTCGTCAAACTCTCACATCCTCCTAATATAGCTAGCGGAGTGCTACCACTCAACACCTCTAGCCCTCACTCCCATTATTAACAAACCCGGTCCCAATGTGTAATAAGTTAAACACGGGAGTAGCATGACTCATCGGGACCTCCACCGTGAGCACCCACTCTACGGTGCATCATGTACAACCTAGAGCATAAGTATCTCCTTGATTCCTAAGAGTTTATCCGACCCAGTTTTCCACAAAATTGGGATATCACTTTCGGAATTAGACTACGCACCCAACAATATTAATAAGATGGCCAACAGTATGTGGTCGGGTCACTCCTGTATCGTTCATAGCCAAACCTAACAATCGTGCATAGGTTTCACTCCTAAACACAACCTTCAAATAGACCTTTAATAGAACCCAAAAAAAAATAGTCCAGGGTTTATTCCTAAGCCTAGCGCTAAATCATGCAATAATCTCAATTAGTTGTACACACCAACATTAATCATGCATAATAAAAATCATTAAATTCAAGTAACAATTACAGTAAAGACATAATATATATGAATCTAGCAATCTCACAAATCGTTAGTCAAACATGTTTGCAAATGCTCCTAAGTGATTAAACTACTCTAAACTAATCAAACCCATACCAAATTTGGGTTTGAGAGATATAAATGCTAAGAAATAAAGGGAGGAGAGGAAAACCCTATGGAAAGTGTTCTAGATCCGAATCCCCTTCTTGCCTAGTAGATAAGGGTTCCTTTATGGTGGGAGAAGAGAGAGGCTTTTAAACCGCAGGTCAAAACCCTAGTCAACAGGTGAGCACGAAACGTGTTATAGTTCCTGGCACAGACCATGTAGATCTGCACGGTCCATTTTCTGGGACAAGGTTGCAAGCAAACTGAGTGTCACAGGTCATGTAGATTTACACGGTTTGTTCCCTAGGATTTTGATCATGGACAAATCGAGCAACACCGTCTATGACGTATGAAAAAATCCTGGTCCTTTGCTTGAAACTTGTCCTTCTTTGCTTGAAACTTGTCCTTCTTTGCTTCTTTCTTCTCCCAATCACTTCAATCTTCTATCATTCAATCCAATGGCCTTCAATACACTATCAACCATTCGCTTAACCGTCTATTTACTACCATTCTTGCAAATGGTCTTCTCCAATGATGGTTTTCAATAAAGTTACAAAACAACCAAATAGACCAACTCTTAGAGGAAAAACCTATTAGACTACAAATGTTTCACAATTTAGGCAAGTCGATACAAATAACCACACTAGGTAATTTTAACTGCATATCATGCACAACTCTCAAAATCTAACCATCCACAAACAAAAACATATAAAAAGTGTGGCTATTGGTGCTAATAAATAAACATGCAAATACTGTCTCATCAATAAAGCTTGCCTTTCGTTCAAACGTGACATTGAGGCCGTCACTTGGAATTTGGTGAACAATTTGGAGAGAGCAAATGCAAGTCCTATTGTGCGGAAAAAAACCCAATGAAGGTTCCGAGGCTGCGTTGACAACTACGGACATGAGATGATACAAGGACCTAGGAGCTGGTTGATAAGATAGTTGTTGAGTTTATGAAGAAAACTCGTTCCTCCGTTTCTTGATTTTTCTCTTGAAATTTAAGAATAAGATGATATATAGATATTTTATATGTTTTGCGTAAAGTTGCTGATAATATTTTGGTTCATCTTTTAGATGTTTTTGAATTTTTTATTGTAATCACATTTTTTTTGTGACTCATTGGTGCATGATTGAATATGTTTGACTTGTTTATTGTTGTGATTGAATAATTTTATGAAGGAGGGAAGATGTTCTCAAATTTTGTTTTGCTTGGAGTGCTACGTGAAATAAATGGATGATTTAATTTTAAAAATGCAGTGTGTAAGTTAAAAAGTTCTATATGTACTACAATTAATAATATTTTTAAATTATGTTACTCATTCGAATGACATAAATTAATGAATTTATAATAAATAAATGCTTGATTTTATCTAAGAAAGTATAGTTGTAACCCAAGAAGTATTGTATTCTAATGTATGATATGCAGTTGAGTATTTCATATAAGTGAAATTATTTTAAACAAATACAACACATAGGTTAAGAAAAAACTAGTTTAAAGGTAAGTAATACAATTTCTTATGCATGCTGTGGTGTTGATTATTTTTTGTCAATGTAATTATGTGAAATAAATTCAAGATATATGTTAGGATATTCTATTTCTAAGCTGAGCGATACAGTGCTTATTTATGTTACCAGGTAATGTGACTTTTAAAGTTGTTGCTTTTGTGGCAAAGTTTGTACAGTATTTTTTCTTTGGTTTGACTTTTTCATTTCTAAAATTGACTTGAATTTTCAACATGAGTTTAATCTGATTTCAAAATAATTTGATTTAGCGGCGGTTAATTAAAGGCATTTGTCTATGAAGTGATCAACTGTTCAATATAAGTTCCATGTACTATAAGAAATGCTTGTTTTAAAGGTAACTTATGCATGTTTTAGCAAAACAAAAATGGTTCATAACCTAATTTATTATTTTGTGGCAAAGTTAAATAAGCCATATCCATAGTTTTAAAACAAATGCATGTTTTAATTCAAAAAGTACGTATTGTAAGGTGACAAACTCATGATGTATATGAAAATTTCCAGCAATATTTAGTTCATTTAGGTAGTGTTAACCACATGTTTTTAAAATGTTCATAGATGTTGAATTCACAGATTCACTGCTTTAGATGTTTAATTCATTTCTAATTATGCATCATAAGAATTGTAATTTTCGTTGTTACAATCCATATCATAGCTTCTAAATTACATAGATGCAGTTACAAAAATCCCAAAGTTTACTTTTCTTCTTTCACCATATGAAAGTCAAATCTGTTACAACAACAGTTTCAGGACCTTGAATCTTCATGCCCCAATCATTGTTCTTCTTCATCATCAAAATTGTCCATTTCCTTCGCTGCTTTGGAAACCCTCTCGAGGGCGACCTCTGCAACTGCTTTAGTGCGAGTCAAATGGTTTCATTTTTTGGCAAGCAAAAATCATCTAACAAGTCGATGGAGAGGACGGGAAATACCCGTCGAGAGGATAAACAAAATTTTGCATGAAAAAGAGGATGTATTGAAGGTGTGGAGAAGAAGTTGGTGAATCGTAGAAGGTCAAAGAAGATGAAGAAGATGAGAGTTTTGCTTTCAAGAGACTTCTCAAATACATTAAGGCTAAGTAAATCAAAGCTTAGACATTTCAATACCACGGAAGGAGTTAAAAGCATCCACAATGGTAGTGGACTTAATGAGCACTTCCTAGATGTCACATCATGAATTTTGATAAAAACTAGGTAAAAACCAACTACCAACAATGGACTAAGCACTTCTTAGATACTTATTTTTCATTTTAAATTATAATTAATTAAAAATATAAAACAAGTCATGTTAAGTCGTATTTATTGATTGTTTGACATGTCACAAATAATGATATACAAATTCCTTAATTAAGGAGCAACTTTTTATTAAGAAGTGATTCTTAAAATTCTACAATAATCCTCTTTAAATAAAGAGTACTTCTTATTAAAAAAAAATAGGGTTAAGAAGTTATGATACTCTAATTAATTCCTAATTTCTTGTGCATTAATTTGAAATTGAGGGCAGATTGATTTACTCCAAATCTTTGAAAAGGTCAGAACAAAAAAGTGACTGAAAATGAGGGGTAAAGCTGAAAGGCTACATGGACCAACAAACAGCTAAACAGTAAACTAGTAAACAAATGGAAAGTTAAAGCTTTTGTTTGTAGAAAAAATAAAGTGTGAAGCTGTGGAGAAGAAAAGAATCGAATTCCTTCTTATTCTGTAACTTTCCTTGTTGTCATATATGTAGGCACTTGCCGTATCTCATCCGTCCCTCTCGCAACTTCTCTGTCTCCCCTCTGTCGTTTTATTGCCGCAACTAAAATCCCCCACACCCTCTTTTTCTCTCTCACACAGTCACACACACTCCCCACACAGTGCTCGCTCTTTCACTCATTGAGATCTGATGGAGGGGAAGGCGGGTATGAAGAAGTATTATTACAGCAGCGGCGTGAACAATGGCGGCGGTGCGAGCCCCGAGAGGGCCAAGGTGTGGACTGAGAAATCGCCCAAGTATCGGTATAATGGACAGGGCTATCACCATCATCATAGTCAGAATCACAAGGACAGGGACAAGGACAAGGACAGGGAGAGTAATGTCGGTGGTTGTTCGAGGTTGCCGGTGGTTTATTACCTCTGTCGTAACCGCCAGCTGGAGCACCCTCATTTCATTGAAGTACCAGTCTCTTCCCCTGATGGCCTCTACCTAAGAGGTACTTTTTCATGTTTTTTTAGCATTTTTCAGTTATTTGCCATCTGGGCTCTGTTGATTGTCTTTTGGGAGCTTATAAAGAATTTTTTTTTTGTTGCTGCTTTGTAGATGTAGTTGAGAGGCTTAACATCTTGCGCGGCCGAGGAATGGCTTCTATGTATTCTTGGTCTTGCAAAAGGTGAGAGCTTGTTGCCTTCTTCTTATACTAATGTGAATGAGAATTTGCTGTTTATGTTGAATTTTGTGTGTTTGTGTGTGTTTGAGTTGCAGAAGTTATAAAAATGGGTTTGTTTGGCATGATTTATGTGAGGACGACTTGATTTTGCCTGCTCACGGGAATGAGTATGTACTCAAGGGTTCCGAGCTATTTGAAGACGGTAATTCAGGTGATTACAGTCTCGTGTCATACATAAGTTAGGAGAGATTTGTTCTTTGCTATATCTTCGAGTTGTTTGATCCTTGGTGTTGTACTCATCAGGTCGATTTAGCCCTGCTGCTAATCTCAGAATACAGAATCCTAAACCATTACCAGAGCCGCCGTCTTCCAGAAGCCAAGATGGTTCCTCGTCTTCCTCCAGTATGAATGAGAGAGGTACAAAACATTCTCAAGATGATGAGCTCTCTCCCCCAGTTCAGCGTTCAGCATCATCAGATGTATCGCCTGAATCTAGTGTAGGAAAGGATTCGTCCTGGAATGGTTCTCTCAGCTTGGCAGAGTACAAAATTTACAAGGGTGATGGTTTAGCTGATGCCTCCACTCAGACAGAAGAGAGTGGTAATGGAGCTATTAGAGCTCGAGAGACATGTACTCGAGGTGTTTCAACTGAAGATAGTACATCGGATCCGCTAAGCGCTGCCTCCACTCAAAACCCGGTTTCTCAAGTTAAAGAAACTTCCGAGATCAGCAGAGAGTATGTTTCACTTCCTCCATCTTCATCCAGTGCATCATCTTCTTGCACTAGGACTGATACCCTGGAATCCCTCATCAGAGCTGATGCCAGTAAACTCAATGAATCTCTGGTCAGGGCTGATGCCAGTAAACTCAGTAAATCTCTTGTCAGGGCTGATGCCAGTAAATATAACAGCTTTAGGATAATGGAAGACCAAGAATTTCAAATGCCCTCTAGTTCAAAGTTTAAGGCTTCAAATATGCTGATGCAACTGATATCATGTGGATCAATTGCGGTAAAAGATCATAGCTTTGGTCTTATTCCATCTTATAAGCCAGGGTTCACTAGTTCAAAGTTCCCCTCTCCTTTCTTCTCGTCTTCTTTTATGTTGGGAGAGCTGGACTGCATGACTGATAGTCCGAAGCTCATTAATCTGAGGCTGGAAGATAAGGAGTATTTCAGTGGCAGTTTGGTTGAGACAAATGCACGGAAGGAAGGAGTTCCTACTTTAAAACGATCTTCTTCCTATAATGCTGACAGGTTGGTATTAGCTCCATTTTACTCGCTGCTTCTTTAACTGTTAATTTACTTTTGGTACAATGAATGAATTTGTAACCCTGTTGTCTATGTTGATTTACTTTGTTGTAGATTGCATTAAGCTGTCTCTTGATTTAAAACCTAGTGTCTGGCGATAATCTTTGAGTTATTATAACGTGTGTTGGCTTCATTTCTTTAGCTACCATTTGCTTGTGCTTATTCTCCTTCTATACAGGACACAACATGTTCTAAATTTTGGTCTTGGATAATAGATGCTTAAATACATAGGTCCATATGTGTAATTGAAATATAATCCTATAGAACTTCTATGAACTAATCCTCAGTCATGAAAATCTTGAATGTTTTATCAACATACAATCTCTCACATTGAAATGTTTCCAAATCAAGTTATCATCCGATTATGTGTCATTATGATTCTCTAGAAGATAACGAAAATATGACCATACAACGGCCCATTTTTATCGAAGAGTTGATTACTACAGTCCTGCTTGGGAAGTCATGTTTTCTGTTTGGCATATTGCAAATATCAAATCTAGACGCTGCCTTCCGATTAGGGGCCTTTATTTACCTTTGTTCCCTCAACGTTGAACTGTAGCAATGGTTCTTTTGCGGTTCCTTACATTACAATCACAAGTTTGGCACAAATGCAGGACAAGTAAGCAGTTTGATTTAGATGAGGAGAAAGAAGATCCAAGCACTGCTCAGTCCAAGTGCATCCCTCTTCCAATGAAGGCCTCAATAAGTAAGCATCCAAGAAGCGAATCAATGAGATCTCCTCTTTCTGATGGACCTAGAATATCATCCGATGGAATGGACAGTTCCCGGAGTATTACCTCCGAGGTATCAAATGGTGGCAGCAAGAGACATTGCGAGTCTTCTGGAAAAAAACAATCAAGTCGGGTAGCATCTTTCAGGGAGGAGAAGGAAAACATGATCAAAATCGAAGAAAGTTGAGTTTTGATAAAATTACTTTTTGTTGATGTGGAATTTTCTTTCCTTTTATTTTGCTCATTTGAATTGACAACTTCTGTTGATTTCTACCAACAGGCTTGCTTCAGGAGCTCGGGTTATAATACAATCACAAGCATCTCCAGATTGTCAGCATTGAAGCAGTACAGAGTAACGGCCATATGTGTAGATTCTATTTTCTGCATGTATATACCACGTTCTTTTGTTTTCTGAAACTAAAAGTTTGGTAGAAGCTGTTACGTCTTTTTATCTTAATGTAATATATTTGCCAACTCATGGTGTAGTATGCAGCAGTAAATTGGAAGATTGGGGAAGGAGTAAGCTATTACTAAAAAAATTGCCCTTTGGGAAAAATAAATTTGGTTTCTTACCTCTAGATAAAAAGTTGGCACATCAATATTTTGATGTTGTACCTTAAGTTCTACTAAAAGAAACTCACATTTGAGCAAAATACTGCTGTTTGTGTTATAAAATACTTTTATGAGTTTGTTTTATGTGGCACGGTCTCATGGTAAGATTAATTGCTAATTAGATATTGTAAAATTATAAATAGGAGCTGGTCAAATTTAGGAGTCAAAATTTAATTATTTTATTCCTGGGTAGACCACTAAAATTCAAGAGTCAAAGTTGCAAGAGAAAATCTCATATGAGACCGGCCCATCATCGCAAATGGTGAGGTCAGGGATCACACTATTATTATTAATAATTTGGTTGAAAAATGGGATCAAACTGCAATTTTTCAGAAAATAAGGCTGAAGAAATGGGGCTAAAATGGGGTTATAACACAATTCCGGGTAAAAAATTCAGTTATGAAATAACTGCCATTATCTTACCACTTTTTTTTTTGGAAAGAAAATTCCCAAAATTAAGGAATTTCAATCCTTTCTGAAATTAAATCCAATCAAATCACTCAATCGAAACTTCAAACTTCAGATTTAAATTCACCAATCGCAGATAAAACACAATAAATCGTCAGATTGAAGCAATCGAGCTCAGAATTTTGCAGATCAACATTTTTTTGGGAAAGTTGGTTGGAGCTCGTAAATTTGGCATCAAACACTATATTTGCGACAGAATGATGAAAACAACGCAGGTTTGCAAGCTTCTACAATGCGCGACGGTGAAATCAACAAGGTAATGTGAAATTTAAAGTTTCAGATCTCAATTTTCATCAACAAAGGTCAAAATTTTTAGAAATCTCTTAAACGAATTTTGTGAAGGTGTTGTTCTTATAACAAATGTAAAACGAAGCAATTCAAAGCAATGGAATTGTTTTGTAAGAGGAGAAAGCAGCGAAGATGTTGAAATTGAAAATTCAGCAAACATACATCAAGTTTTGAATTTGATTACAATTATATAGTTAAACGCACGATGCAACCGGATGAACACATGAAGTAATGTGTTCATATTTTGCTAAATGATTCGCCAATGTTTGTAATTTGATTAGATACATTTTGTTAAGAGGATTTCGGTATTTTTAAATTTACAGGAATGTATGATGTATTATGTTAAACGCACGATGTAACTGCATGACCACATAAAGTAACATGTTCACATTTTGCTAGATAATTTGTTGAAGTCTAGGATTTGAATGGATGAATCTTGTTAAAAAGATTTTGGTATTTTAAAATTTGCTGGAATGTATGAATTAATATGTTATACGCACAATGTAACTGCATGAACACATGTTCATATTTGATCATTCGTCAAGGTCTGAAATTTGATTAGATGCATTTTATTAAAGAATATTTTGGTGTTTTTAAATTTGCAAGAACGTGTGAAGTATCATGTTACACGCACTATGTAACTGCATGAAGACATGAAGTAACGTGTTCATATTTTGCAAGATGATTCATCAAGATCTGAAATTTGATTGATGCATTTAGTTAAGAAAAAATTGGTGCTTTTAAATTTGTTGGAATGTATGAAGTATTATGTTAAACACACGATTTAACTGCATTAACACATGAAGTCACGTTTTTATATTCTGCTAGATGATTTGGAATTAGATTAGATGCATTTTTTTCAAAAGATTTTGGTTATTTTAAATTTTCCGGAACGTATGCAGGAATATGTTAAATACATGATATAATATATGTTAAATACATGATATAATATGTTAATGAAGTTATGTGTTCCTATATTGCTCAATGATTCATCAAGATCTAGAATTTGATTGGAAGCATTTTGTTAAAAAAGATTTTGATATTTTTAAATTTCATGGAATGTATGAAGTAATATGTTAAATACAAGATGTAACCGCATGAACACATGAACTAATGTGTATAATAATTTCTAGATGATTCATCAAGGATTGTGAATATGAAATGTGTGATGTTTCACAAGATGAATGTTTTTATGCAAAAAATTGATATTTTATTTTTTGTTGAAATGTATGAAATAAGATGATACATACACATTTAAAATGTCTAAACACATGAAGTGATTTGTTTATATATTGCTAGATGAATCGTGAAAGTGTAGATTTTATTAAATGAATTTTGTTGTGAAACGTTTGAAATACGATTTTATATACCCAATGAAACTGTTTCAATTCCTAAACTAGTTTGTTTATATATTACTAGATTAACCATCAAAGTTTGATTTAATAGAGTCAATCTCTTGCAAGACCGTCGTAAGCAAAGGACTAGAGTGAAAATTGGCAAATGGCAAATCATATTCGGGGTCAATAAACAAATATTATTTTTTAATGCCAATTATATAAAAATTGCAAATAAATGGAGGACCATTTTACAAATACACAAAATAATCACTGCAAGTGTCTTTCTCCTTCATCTCTCTTCTCCGCCACCGCCTCGTTTTCTCCGCCTCCGTCTCCCACCTTCAAACAAACTTTCTCCGCCGCTCTCCTTCCCTCTTTCTCCGGCCGCGATCGCGTCAATCGCCACCGTGCCGAACCTGCAGATCGCACCGTGGTTTGCCGCCGCGCTCTACCATGTTTCGATCTGGTCGAGATAATCTAGCTCGCCGCGCTGGTTATTGGGCTTCGAGGTTCGCCGTGGTTCGTTGCTCTAATTTTTAGGCTTCCAGGTTTCTGATCCGGTTGGCAGTGACTCTGATTCCCAGCCCTGTTTTCGTTAGGTGAGGTGAGGTGGTCCGTTGCTCTGGTTTCACCCTCCTGTTGCTTGGAAACTTGACGTTTCATCAAATGATCTTGCCAATTTGACTTGCTAATATTAGCACGATCACGAGATCCCGATTCTTCCAATGAATCTTCAAAAGTGATCATAATTAGATAGGTAAGAAAATGTGATTTGAGGATAGGCCGAATGTATGGTAGTTGGTACTAGCCTAATTACAAAGTTGTGGTCGATGTTTTCACATACCAGGGGGGCCAGCAAGATTATCGAGTTCATCATGTAGTAAAGCAAGTTGAACTCCAAGTTGAACTCGGAGTTCATCGATGGAATTCTGGTGTTCTTGATGGAATTCTCGAGTTCAGCGATGAAATTTTGTTGGAATTAGGTTAGAAAACGGGTCGGAGTCCATGAGTCAGAATTTTTGTGCTTTTCGAACGAGGATTCTAGTCAAAATTTTGGCGACTGCGACTATTATAAGACACGGGGTTCATGCCAAAAGTTTGAGCTGAAATTAGGTCCAAATTTTGGGCCTTAAAACTATAATTTTGGGCCACTAACAAAAAATTGAAAAAATCCAAAGAAACCTAACATCAACAAAATCTAGTGTATCGGCTCTAACAATTAAACCAATATTTACAAAACATCATTCTCATACAATACATCATAAACAACAAATATTTTATTTTCCCCCCAACTTATTTTCCTTCGTTACTCTCTTATTCACAGACTTACTTTCTCTCCTACTGGTTTCGAAGAAGATGACTCTTCTACTCCATCAACGCAATGATCAAAGGTCAATTTTCGATCCTCTGTTCAAGGGAACACCTTCAGGAGCATGATTCCTCATAAAATATTTTTTATTAACTCATCAATGATATCATAGAGCTCTTCCTTGGAAAGTATTCCTGTGAAATAATATAAAACATCACATACAATAATTAAAACATCAATATCTGTAATTAAAACATCACACATCACATATAACATCACTGTCAACTACATTGAGAAAAATTGAATACAATATTTAAAACATCAATATCAAAATTTAGAAACATCAAACAGTACACACTAAAATGTCAAAAGAACAAAAACTGAACATCAGTTGCACACTTAAATATGAAAACACCACAAGCATCAAACACTGAAATTAAAAAAATTACACCAACACACATAAAAATACTTATAGCTTAAACATCAAAGCTCAAAGATCAAACCAGGAATATCAACAACAGTATCTAAAACATCAGAGCTAAAAAAACTTATTGTTCCTACTTTATTCTCGAATGCAGCAACATTGGGCAAGTGCTCTTAGACATTTAAGAAACAACGACAACAACACAAAAATAGCACAAGTAGTAACAAAACCCTAAGATATCACACACACAATAAAAACAACAAAACTAAACATCAATTGCACACTTAAAACACTACAAGCGTCAAATACTGAAATTAAATCATCACACCAACACAGATAATAGTACTTAAAACCTAAACATGAAATATCAAACATGAAAGATCAAACATGAAAGATCAAACATAAAATCTCAAACAACAACAATATTTAAAAAGTCTCATCTGCAAAATAAAAAAATGTACATATCTTTTTTCCTTCTCAATTATAGCAACAATGGGCAAACATTCTTACACATCTAAGAAACAACACAAAAACTAGCAAAAATCGTAACAAAACCCTAAGATATCATACACTCAATCAAATCAACAAAACTGAACATCAATTGCACACTTAAAACACTACAAGCATGAAATACTGACATTAAATGACCAACATAGATAAATAGTACTTAAAACATAACATGAAAGATCAAACATAAAACCAGTATTTAAAAAGTCACATATGCAAGATAACAAAATTTATAGATCCTCTTTCCTTTTCGATTGGAGCAACAGTGGGCAAACATTCTTAGACATCTAAGAAACAACAACACAAAACTAGAACAAATCGTAACAAAACCCTAAGATATCACACATATAATTAAAGCAACAAAACGGAACATCAATTGCACACTTAAAACACTACAAACATCAAATACTGATATTAAATCATCACACCAACACAAATAAACAGTACTTAAAACCTAAAAATGAAAGATCAAACATAAAACCTGAAACATCAACAACAGTATTTAAAAAGCCACATCTGCAAAACAACAAAATCTACAAATCTTCTTTTCTTCTCGATTGCAGCAACAGTAGGCAAACATTCTCAGACATCTTAGAAATAACAACAACACAAAAGCTAGCACAAATCATAACAAAACCCTAAGATATCACACAAAATCAAAACTAAACATCAATTGCACACCTAAGCATGAAAACACCACAAGTATCAAGCGTTGAAATTAAAACATCACACCAACACTGATTACAGTACTTAAAGACTAAAACCTGAAACATCAAACTGAAAACGAGAAACATCGATGCCTGTACCTAAAACATCACGACTGTAAATTAAGAAGAATTAAAAATCCTCCTTCCTCCTCGATTGCATCACCAGTGATGCAAATCTCCTCAGACATCTAACAAACAACAGCAATACAAATATTAGAACAAATCTGTAAGAACAACTCACAAAACACAAAAAAATAGTGAAATCCCCAAATATTAACACAATGAACAACATGAACCCTAGAAAATCACATGAACAAAAAAAAGCAAACAAAAATTGAAAGAACAACAAAATATGTATAAAAACTCTGAGCAAAGACATTACCTTCGAAGATAAACACGAAAGGAAGGTTGTATTGTGTAAGACCGCCAGAAATTGAAGCTATAACCGGAAAATTCACCGGAGAATGAAGCAAATCTTCCTTGAGTCACTGCATTCTTCCCTGAGCAAGAAACATGGAAGAAAATGGAGAAAATTAGCGGTTGAATTGAAGAAAAATGGAGAGGGAGAGAAGAAGGAGGTAGTTGCGTGATAGAGAAGAAAGGAGAGGAGAGAGAATGCGTGAGAAAATAATGGGATAAGAAGAGAAAATATTGATATTTATACATGAAATTAAATGTAAATTAATGAAATTACACATCCAACCCCTAAACTTTTAAAACTTTAATTTGAAACCCCATATGCTACATTCTTAACAATTTAATCTTTGGTCTCGCTGCGAGACCGCCTCACACAAGACTTTGTTAAGATGAATGTTATGAGGAGTTTCATATCTTAGATTTTTTCTGAAATATCTGAAGTAAGTTGATATATACACTATGTAAATACTTAAACACATGAAGAAATGTGTGTATTTATTCATAAGTATCTAGATAACTGGCTAGAATGATCGCCATCCAGTACGCAAACTAACTGCATAAATAGTTGATTTTATGAGTTTGTATATGCAAGAGAATTGAAGCATGGAAGAAAAAGGAAGAAATCTAATACAAAAGAGTTTGGTACAGACACCAAAGCAACAAGTAATCCAGAGTTGTGGGTTCAATTTCATATTGTAATACAACAATTAAAATTAGTGCACTATTTTATAGACTATATGTAAGCAGTAAAACTAACACTTTAAATTTCTTGTTTAATGCTCTAAAATCCGGAAGTAAAGTGCAAGCCAACAATAGTTGAAGTGTTATAAAAGTACTAAATTATTTTTTGGTCCCTGACATAGCATCTTATATTTTGTTTGGTCCCCAAGGCCAATACCGCTTTTGTTTAGCAATTAACATACTAAATTTATTTTTTTAGTCCCTAAAGTGATTTTCAGGTATAGTCAGGGGCATTTTAGTAATTTTACTAATTAAAAAACTTGAATAAATAAATAAATAAATCTAGCCTTATAATCCAAACCGCACACATGAAGCTACACGCGTAAAATTTGTGTCCTTAGAACGCACGTGAAGTGTAAGACCCCCAAACCCAACACCAGTATCGGGCCGGGTCTGAGCGTGCTACCAACAGTACTAGCAGTAACGAGCAGATAAATTTTATGCAGAAGCAATTTTGGATAATTCAAATCCTAGCTTTACTATTATTTTGAAATGGTTAGTACAAGTGTTAAAAAAAGTTTCATCTAACTGTTACAGATTCAAAGTTCATGTTAAAATTCTAATAGTCCACCCAGGATCTTTCTCAAAAGAAGTAAAGACATCAGAGCACTTTTCTCTTACACTTCCTCTGCACCTAAAAATGGTTGTTTAACTAGGGTAAGCTTCTTGCTTAGTGAGGTTCCATCGTCAGTATTTACCCAGTTGAGTTTTAGTGATCTCAGAATATCAAATAACAAATAGCCACATAAGTCCTAGCACACAGTGAAAGGATACGAGTGGTTACTGTCGAGTTGTTTCTAAGTACGTATATGGAAAGTTTGACTAACATACAAGACATAACATTTTTAGTAGTGCCCGAAGGCTATCAGTCTAGAATTCAAAGTCGCCAACCACACCTAATCATATGTTCAATTATGAGCTTTTATCAGTACAGATGATTATGCTAGCATACCAGAAACTCCATGAGTAGCTGGTCTAATTAGACGGTTCAGTCTGTACCGTTCCCCGCCGAATTCAACCGAGCTACAATCGAGTCGGGGCCCCCAAAATCAGAGACAAGTAATCAGGTAGCAGATAATTCAAGTTTGACACGACAAGATAAAGTACAAGCTGGTCATCCACATAACATATCAGAGTAGTATATGATTCAAGTTTGACACGACAAGATAATGTACAAGTCGGTCATTCACAGAACAATATCAAGGCAGTTCACAAATTTAGTTTCATGATAATTGAGCACAGTATGATAAAATACACACTTAATTTAATAGTCAGTATATACCATCATTTAAGTTTAACCGTCATATCTCTCTCTAATGGGGTTCGAGTATACATGGTTTAAGTAAAGAGTAGAAAGGTTTGAGTATAAGATTTCAAGTACAGGGGTTCGAGTAGATGGATTCGAGTATAGGGGCTCCAATATAGGGGTTAGAGTACATGGATTCGATTAGAGGATTTGAGTGAAGGTTCGAGTGGTACTGGTTTTCAAGTGGTACTGGTGTTCAAGTGGTACTAGTGTTCAAGTGGTACTGGTTCGGGTGGCACTGAATTCAAGTGGTACTAGTTCGAGTGGTAGGTAGTACTAGTTCGAGTAGTGAGGTGCGAGCGGTGAGGTTCAGTTAGTTTGGTTTGAGAGGTACAAGTTCAGTTGGTGAGTTCAAGAGGTAAGGTTCAGTTGGAGAGATTCGAGAGGTATTGTTCGAGAGGTGAGCTCAAGAAGTAAAGGTTTTAGTAGTATTGATTTGAGAGGTATAGTTCGAGGGGTAAAGGTTTCAGTAGTACTAGTTCGAGAGGTAAGGTTCGAGAGGTAAGGTTCGAGAGGTAAAAGTTTTCAGTGGCACTAGTTCGAGAGGTAAGGTTTGAGAGGTAAAGGTTCGAGAGGTAAAGGTTCTAGAGGTACAGGTTTGAGAGGTGAGTTCAAGAGGTAAAGGTTCTTGTAGTGAAGTTCCAGTGGAAAGGGTTCTAGAGGTGAAGATATCAAGGTTACTAGTTCGAGGGGTAGGTTTGAGATATACTGTTCGAGAGGTAAAGGTATCAATGGTACTAGTTCGAGACATAGGTTTGAGATATACTGTTCTAGAGGTAAAGGTATTAGTGGTACTAGTCCGAGAGGTACAGATTTCCAGTGGTGGTTCGAGAGGTGAAGTTTTCAGTAGGGGTTCGAGCAGTGAAGTTTTTAGTAGGGGCTCGAGAGGTGATGTTTTCAGTTGGGGTTCGAGAGGTGAAGTTTTCAGTAGGGGTTCGAGAGCTGAAGTTTTTAGTAGGGGTTCGAGAGGTGAAGTTTTCAGTAAGGTTCGAGAGGTGAAGTTTTCAGTAGGGGTTTGAGAGGTGATGGTTTCAATAGGGGTTCGAGAGGTGAATTTTTCAGTAGGAGTTCGAGAGGTGAAGTTTTCAGATGAAGTTTTCAATAGGGCTTCGAGAGGCGAAGTTTTCAGTGAGGGTTCGACAAGTGATGGTTTCAGTAGGGGTTTGAGAGATGATGGTTTCAATAGGGGTTCGAGAGGTGAATTTTTCAGTAGGGATTCGAGAGGTGACAGTTTTTAGTAGGGGTTTGAGAGGTGAATTTTTCAGTAGGGGTTCGCGATGTGACGGTTTTCAGTAGGGGTTTTAGGGGTGAATTTTTCAGTATGGGTTCGAGAGGTGACGGTTTCAGTAGGGGTTCGAGATGTAAAGTTTTCAGTAGGGGTTTGAGAGGTGAAGTTTTCAGTAGGGGTTCGAGTGGTGATGGTTTCAGTAGGGGTTCGAGAGGTGAAGTTTTCAGTAAGGTTTCGAGAGGTGAAGTTTTCAGTAGGGGTTCGAGAGGTGAAGGTTTAAGTGAGGGGTGCAAGAGAAGGTTCGAGAGAGTCAGGTTCTGATGGCATCATATATATATATACATATATGTAAACACATACCCAGTTTAACTTAGTTCGTGCTAAGGCGATGCAACACTCACCTTAGTTAGACTTGGCTTGGGCAAGCCCTGTTTCTACTTTACCGCCGTTCAACTGCTGTTCTTATTTTGGTACTCAAGAAAATATCTTAAGCCTGTAATTTTTGAGAAGGCAGTAACCGATATTTATACTCAAGTGCCTACGTCCACTTGCCCAAAATTACTTTGGATAAATTTCTCACGTCCGCTTGCCGGCTCTCTCTCCTCCCATTATTTTTTTATTATTATTATGATAATAATATTTATTATTATGACTTTCTCTTTCCAGTATTTTCTCTTCCCGAATCTAGGTTTACATTCTGTTGTTTCTTTTCCTTTAATTCTTTATTTATTGATTTTTCTTCTTTTAATTTACAATACTTAATAATAAATCATATATATGTAAATATTAAATACAATTATATTTATTAAAAAAAATATATTAGAAATGACAACTTATTTTTTAAACTAATTAATTTATAGTTTTTGAGTTCCACATTGTAATGTTCGACGTTCATATAAGTATATATATTTAAAAAATTATTTTATTATAAAATGAACATACATACTCACATATACAATTTAATGAATATGTAACAGTTTCAAAATTAAACATAGAATATAGAGTAACGTAAGAAAATTTTAATAGATTTTATTCATTAATCTAATTGGGTTCGAGGTTTCACAATCTCCCCCCCCCCCCCCCTTAATGAACTTCGTCCCTAAAGTTCACTGTAGTTTTACCAAAAACTTTCCCTTTAGCAGCAAGCTTCCTCTTCTTTATTAATGATTTATCTAATTCTTGTGCCTTCTTAATCTCCGTGGGTAAAATTTATTGTTCCCTTAGATTGAAGAACACTACTCGAACATGCATAACCTCATTATTCCGACTTTCGACTTAAACTTTCTTTTAGAATTAAGGCATCTTCCACCACATTTGTCTCATTAGGGTAATTAATCACCAAGTCATAATCTTACAAAAATTCCATCCACCGATGTGGGTGCATATTCAAGTCTTTTTTTAATAACCTAAATGGGTAAAACATACTGTATCCTTAAGATACAATTCAATATCACATTTCTATTTTCTACCTAAGATAGAGAAGGTACCTGCAACGACTTCGGTAGCAATGGGGTCTCATTATTTTCTAAGGCGTAAACCAGAGACCGCACATTTGATCTATCACTTCACTGGCTCCACATTTCTGAGCAAGTTTGATCACCAATGCCCATAATCTAGATGTTGAGACGACTACCTCGACTGATGCATTGGTTACTTTGATATCCTAAGCTCGGGAATCCTAAATCACAGACACCTATTTGTCTCTTTCCTGCAATCCTTCTCATTAGGCCTTCCTTTTAAACAATATGTGCAGTAGAGCCAGGTGATCCTTCCCAACCAATGCAATTACTTTTGTATGGTCAAGTTTGGAGCATTGTCCCTTCTAACCAAAAATTTTGCAACCTTACCTGCCTCACATTTGTACGTCCTAGGACCTGAAAGGTTCAAGTAATGGTATAATGTTTTTAGGCTAATTCTTCATCTAATCTGTCGTTTAACCATGACTTCTCCTTAATCAATCATTGGGTTTCTATCCCTAACTTGCACGATCGCTGCAGAGTGCAAAAATCAAGACTTACTAGTACCTTTTACAAATGTTATACACTACTATTATAGTCGCTCTAGATTCTATTTCCAATCAATCATAGAACCCTCAGTGGGGTCATATCCTTCATCGTGTTCAATACCATAGGACACGCAATTCACAATGTCACTTCAAAGCACATCAACAATTTGATCAATGGTCTCTTGAGCGGTATCCATGTGTCTCCAATATTTCTCATTTAGTTTTCTATGATGTTCTATCATCTGCCTAGGTAGAACTCGGATGCCACCTGAAGTCCATGTTAATTCCTGAATAAATTTTCGGGTGTTATATACAACTCGTAGCTCGCATCACATGCGGTTATTGCATCGGCTCTAGCTTCTTCTTCATTAGAGCACTTGCTCCAGAATCTCAAGTTTAAGGACCCCAGTGACTAATCTCTATCGCTCCCTAACTGAGGCTTACACTACCCAATTAGGGTAGGTCACTTATTTGATATTTTGTTAAGCTTTATATGAGTTTAGATTTACTATATTTAACGATCAAATCTGGTGGTAGAGTATATGATGATTACTACTTCATTGTCTTGTTTTTAAATTTATAATTAGAACCCTTCATATTTAAACTGAGAACCCGATTCAAACTCTGGGCTAGCCATCCCCAAGCGATTCAAAGGTTTTCTCAGGTCAAATAAAAAGGTCACTTTTATTTATTTATTTATTTAAGTTTCCATTTGATTTTTTTCCCAACAATCTTTAATGAAACAGTTTGGACACAATATCTTTGCTCTTTTATTTTATTCTTTTTACACACTTCAACAATATAGTTCTAAATTTAAAATACCCAAAGGTTCTTCCTAGCGGCAGAGATCAACGGTTTTATTCCCATGTCCCTTCCCCTTAATCGGTTACCTAAGTCCTTACCCAAAATCACCTTCTATACTCTTTTCCCAACTAACCATGATTGCTAGTTGATAGTTTAGGGAGAATTTTTGAGAAATTCTGAATTGATGTTTATTAAGTTTAGGCACATTCTTTTATTGAGGTATGTTTCGGTTCAGACTTTACTTGTTTTGGGAAAGCTCTGATACCACATCTGGAACACCCCCAAACCCAACACCAGTATCAGGCCGGGTCTGAGCGTGCTACCGACAGTACTAGCGATAACGAGTAGATAAATTTTATGCGGAAGCAATTTTGGATAATTCAAATCCCAGCTTTACTATTACAGTGAAAGGATTTGTACAAGTGTTAAACGAAAGTTTCATCTAACTGTTACAGATTCAAAGTTCACGTAAAAATTGTAACAGTCCACCCAGGATCTTTCTCAAAAGAAGTAAAGACATCAAATCACTTTTCTCTTACAGTTTCTCTGCACCTGAAAATGGTTGTTTAACTAGGGTAAGCTCCTTGCTTAGTGAGGTTCCACCGTAAGTATTTACCCAGTTGAGTTTTAGTGATCACAGAATATCAAATAACAAATAGCCACATAAGTCCTAGCACACAGTAAAAGGATACGAGTGGTTAATGTCGAGCTGTTTCCAAGTGTCTATATGGCAACTCTGACTAACATAAAGACATAACCTTTTCAGTAGTGCTCGGAGGCTATCACTCCAGAATTCAGTTTCGCCAACCACGTCCAATTGAATGTTTAGTTACTTGCTCGTATCAGTATAGATGATTGTGCTAGCATACCAAAAACTCCACGAGTAGCCAGTCTAATCAGACGGTCTGGTATGTACCGTTCCCCGCCGACTTCGACTGAACTACAATCGCGTTGGGGCCCTAAAATCTGAGACTAGTAATCAAGTAGCAGATAATTCAAGTTTGACACGGCCAGATAAAGTACAAGCCAGTCATCCACACAACTTATCAGAGCAGTATACGATTCAAGTTTAACACGACAAGATAATGTACAAGCTGGTCATTCACTAAAAAATATCAAGGCAGTTCATAAATTCCTTTTCACGATAATTGAGCATAGCATGATAAAATACACATTTAATTTAATAGTCAGTATATACCATCATTTAAGTTTAACCGTCATATCTCTCTCTAATGGGGTTCCAGTATACATGGTTCAAGTAAAGAGTAGAAAGGTTCGAGTATAAGATTTCAAGTATAGGGGTTCGAGTAGATGGGTTCGAGTATAGAGTTTGGAGTACTAGGGTTCGAGTAGAGGATTCGAGTGGTACTGGTGTTCAAGTGGTACTGGTTTGGGTGGCACTGAGTTTAAGTGGTACTGGTTCTAGTGGCACTGGTTCGAGTGGTAGGTGGTACTAGTTTAAGTGGTGAGGTGCGATGGGTGAGGTTCAATTAGTTAGGTTCGAGAGGTACGGGTTCTCGTAGTGAGGTTCCAGTGGAAAGGGTTCTAGAGGTGAAGATATCGGGGTTACTAGTTCGAGGGGTAGGTTCGAGATATACTGTTTGAGAAGTAAAGGTATCAGTGGTACTAGTTCGAGACATAGGTTCGAGATGTACTATATAGAGGTAAAGGTATCAGTGGTACTAGTTCGATAGGTACATGTTTCAAGTGGTGGTTTGAGAGGTGAAGTTTTCAGTAGGGGTTCAAGAGGTGAAGTTTTCAGTAGTGGTTTGAGAGGTGAAGTTTTCAGTAGGGGTTTGAGAGGTGAAGTTTTCAGTTGGGGTTCGAGAGGTGAAGTTTTCAGTAGGGTTCAAGAGGTGAAGTTTTCAGTTGGGGTTCGAGAGGTGATGGTTTCAGTAGGGGTTCGAGATATGATGGTTTTAGTAGGGGTTCGAGAGGTGATGGTTTCAATAGGGGTTCGAGAGGTGAAATGTTTAGTAGGGGTTCGAGAGGTGAAGTTTTCAGATTAAGTTTTCAATAGGGGTTCGAGAGGTGAAGTTTTCAGTAGGGGTTCAAGAGGTGATGGTTTCAGTAAGGGTTTGAGAGGTGATGGTTACAATTGGGGTTCGAGAGGTGAAGTTGTCAGTAAGGGCTCGAGTGTCGACGATTTTCAGTAGGGGTTTGAGATGTGACGGTTTTCAGTAGGGGTTCGAGAGGTAAAGTTTTCAGTTGGGTTCGAGATGTAAATTTTTTAGATGAAGTTTTTAATAGGGGTTCGAGAGGTGACGTTTTCAGTAGGGTTCGAGAGGTGACGGTTTTAGTAGGGGTTCGAGATGTGAAGTTTTCAGTAGGGGTTCGAGAGGCGATGGTTTTCAGTAGGGGTTCGAGATGTGATGGTTTTCAGTAGGGGTTCGAGATGTGAATTTTTTAGTAAGGGTTCGAGAGGTGAAGTTTTTAGTAGGGGTTCAAGAGGAGAAGTTTTCAGTAGGGGTTTGAGAGGGGAAGTTTTCATTTGGGGTTCGAGAACTGATGTTTTCAGTAGGGGTTCGAGAGGTGAAGTTTTCAGTAGGGGTTCGAGAGGTGAAGGTTTCAATGAGGGGTGCGAGAGAAGGTTTGAGAGAGTCAGGTTCTGATGACATCATATATATACATATATGTAAACATATACCCAATTTAACTCAGTTCGTGCTAAGACGATGCAACACTCACCTTAGTTAGACTTGGCTTGGGCAAGCTCAATTTCTAATTTACCGCAGCTCAACTGTTGTTCTTATTTTGGTACTCAAGAAAATATCTTAATGCTGTAATTTTGGGAATGCAGTAACCGGTATTTATACTGATGAGAACATAGGGTTCTGACATCTAAACCGAGAATTTTATCCATTTAACACTCAAGTGCCTACGTCCACTTGCCTAAAATTACTTTGGATAAATTTCTCATGCCCGCTTTCCGGCTCTCTCTCTCTCTTCCCGTTATTTTTTTATTATTATGATAATAATATTTATTATTATGACTTTCACTTTCTAGTATTTTCTCTTCCCGAATTTCACTTTCCCTAGGTTTACATTCTGTTGTTTCCTTTCTTTTAATTTTTTATTTATGGATTTTTCTTCTTTTAATTTACAATACTTAATAATCAATCATATATATGCGAATATTAAATACAATTATATTCCTTGAAATCAAAACAATATTAGAAATGATAACTTATTTCTTTTAACCAATTAATTTCTAGTATTTGAGTTCCATATTATAATGCTCGCCGTTCATATAAGTATATATATTAAAAAAATTATTTTATTATAAAATTAACATAAATACTCACATATACAATTTAATGAATATGTAATAGTTTAAAAATTAAACATAGAATATAGAGTAACGTAAGAAAATTTTAATAGATTTTATTCATTTATTTTATTTATTTATCTAATTGGGTTCAGGGTTTCACATGAAGTCATGCGCATCTTCTTCCTCTGTGCGCGCGTGCATTTCACGCGGGTCCCTATTCATTCTGCTTCTTTCGCCGGTGCAATGGGAAAAGTACTCCGACGAAGAAGACCAGGCTCATCTTCACCTACGGAACCCTGAAGTGCAGCTTCTCTAACCAGAAGCTGATGGAGAAGCTCTTTGCCTCCAAAAATGCCTATTTCGTTGCAGAACGCATCTTGGACCCTACCCACTTGTCGCCGGGGTCCCTTTTCTGATTAATCAGCAGGGCCTTGGACACCAAGTCTTGGGCGAGCTTTATGCAGTTTCAGGCCGCTGGCTGGCCCAGTTGGATGAGCTAGAGGGCCTCGCCACCGGCCACTACGAGTGGCTACCACTAAAGGTGGTCGAAAACAGTAGAGAGGTGGTAGAGTGTGAGAGGTACTTCACCCACCAAAGGTTCACAGAGGTGATGTGGAGAATGTGTGGGAGGTACGTTTCCCAATCAGAGATGGTGCACTTCCACGGTGGGACACCGCGCGCTGACTTCGTGTCAGGAAGCGGCGGAGTTGGAATCTGGGAAAATGTCTGATTTTCTTCTTTTTTATTATTTTTTTAACTCAGCAAGAGTATAATGGTCATTTTACATATTTTGACCAATTTTACCATTGACTTTACCTGAAAACCACATCTGGGGACCAAACAAATCAATTTCAGAATGTTAATTGCTGAACAAACGCGGTATTGGTCTTGGGGACCAAAAGAAGGTATTGTAGAATATGAAAGGGACAACAAAATAATTTAGTCTATAAAAAAATGATAGTTGAAGTTCAAATCAGTAAAATGCAACCAATAATATACTTAACCTAATGATTCTAATAAGTAAACCAAAGGCAGATACATATGAACTAAACATATAGTAATAAATTTAAATCATAAAGAACCTAAACTAAACCACCTCAAATGAAATTTAAATTATAAACATAGGATCTAATTTACAAAATTTCATCATTAATTTGAAAAAGTAAAAGTCTAAACTAAATTAACAAAACAATAAACAAATATTTTAAATATATGAACTCAATTATAATTTACAATTCCTGTACAAATCTTCTTCGTTGGTATCTTCTATACAAATCTTCTTCCTTGTTAGAGCATACAAATCTTCTTCTCATAAAAATCTTCTTTTTCGTTTTTCAAGCATTTAAATATTCTTCTTTCTAGTAGAACTGTTAGAGCATTCCAAGAAGGTTTGTACTTGAAATCATGATTCGAAATCTACACCAAATGATAAAAGAAATTAATCACTCTATTCACCAACATCCATTACAATAATGGGAATTGACATCCAATTCAACTACCATCTAGCAATAACTAATCTATTGCAAAGATATCTAAATTACATGTCAACCAGACTGATCGTCTGTACAATTACAAATTAAATATCCAATAAAAATGTAATATCGCCATCGGGAAATCAACTCGCTACCCGCAAAAACTATGACCACTTGGCCGAGAGGAGCGTATCGCACATCAATCTCTTCGCCAAATATGGATCTCCAAAAATTGCAACACCATTTGACCCAAACCAGATCTATGTTGTTCAAACAGTAAATACCTTGAAAAACACAGATCTGAAGCATCCAAATTAATGAAAAACCTAACCAAAATACACAAAATTATAAAAACATGATCTGTACTACCAGATCGAGAACAAAACTTTGACGTGAACAAATAAATAGATTGATCATCACGAACACAACAATCTAATCTATCAGGTCGAAGAACAATACTAATGTATGAAGACATATCCATACTTATTCAATAACATAAAACTCAAAGAATATCAATTGAAAAATTATTGTTTCCCTATCTCCCCATGATGGGAAGACGGGAAAAAGAAAATTGAAGAGAAAGTAGGGTTTTTAAGAGAGGGGAGAATGAGATACGACGTAAGAGGAATGTTGTTTCAATAAATTTAGTTAAACACTATTCCCCAAATTAATAAGAAATTAATCACACTATTCCCCAAATAACTGACATTCCCCAAACTAGCAAAAATATAAGATTATAATCAGACAATCACAATGAATGACACTTCCCAAACTAGCAAAAATTAATGACATTCCCTAAACCAGCAAATATAGAATATTATAATCAGACAATCACAAACATTCACCAAATCACATGAGCACAACTTCAATGGAAATTATTAACATTTTCAATGGCAATGACATGTTTTAGCAGTTGCCTTGTAATCTAATCACTCCAACTTATCAGAACAAATCACTTAAAACAATTAACTCACCAAATTAAGAACAGTGTTTAAAGAACAAACCATTCAAAATAATAAACCAACAAAATCTAGAACATTGTCCAAACATCACAAATGCAATACCAAAAGCTTACATTAACATGTAAACAAGTACTGAGAACTGTGAACACCATTAATATATAGCAGAATAAACCACTTAAAACAGTAAAATAGGGAAATAATATAAAAATTAACTAATACAACTTAGCAACATCACAACATCAAGAACAACCACGAAAACCAGACATAAAGGCACAAAATCTGATATAAACACCCAAAACAAAGTACTGAAAACATCAAACTAACAAAATGTAAACATAACATCAAAAAATAACACAAAAACAACATGTATACCATTCCAACACCCTTAATCTGAAACAGGCAACACATACTCATTAAATCTGAAACAGACAACACATACTCATGTAAAGTAAACGAATAAAACATTGAAAACCTAATTGAAGCACAAAAACATTAAAAAAAGGATTCGAGCAAAAATCTCATGATAAATCATATTTGATGCCATATAAATTTTGAGTAAAGTGAACTCAACAGACATTAAATTGAATAAATTACCAAAACCTTCTCCAAGGCAAGGGCTTGAACTGAGGAGAAGAAGGGAAGACATGCAAATAACAAAATAAATCAATTATATAGAAAAAAAAGGCCATAATACCCACGCTAAAACATCAAATCAATGATGAAAACTAGAAAACAAATAAAAACAAGTAAAATAATACCTAGGGTTTTAGAGCTGAGCGAAGGAGAATCAGATCGGACGAGGAATGAAGCAAGACAAATGAGGCATGGGGAAAAGAAGTGGAGCACAAGAGCAGGGCAAAGAAGGCGTGCCGCGGAGTAGAACGGCGGAAGAGCAGAGTAGAACGGAGGAAGTGTAAGGCGGGGGAGGCGCGACGCAAGGGAGAAGAGAAGAACAATGGTTATGATTAGATAAAAAATTATTTTATATATAATATAAATAACTACAGGGAAGTCCTTCTATATTTTCTTATTTTAATACAGAACACTGGTCTCACCATCCTCTTGGGTGAGACGTTCTCACCCAAGTCTACAATTACACGAAAAAAATCCAATCATCGTATTCGAAAACTTAAACCGCCGTTGTTGCCCCAAAGCCCTGAATTGCGGCAGTTTCTTCCTGTTTTGTCATTTCTGGTGCTTCCTGCGATGTTTTTCCAGGGTTTTCCAGTCGAACATTTTTGCAATGCAATTTTGTTGGCTTTGTCATCATCAAATTTTGAGGGTTTTTCCATCATTGAATTTTGAGGGTTTTGTCATCAAAGAATTCTGCAGATTTCGTTATCATCAGATTTTGCAGTGAGATGGAAATCCTTGATGTATTCCTTCTTTTTAACCCTGGCTAAATTTCATCTGGTTTTTGTCGGCCAAATATGTGTTTTATCGTCCACCGGTGGGCTTTACATGTTTTATAATTAGGTCGGAACGAGCCGTTTGCATTCTTTGTCGGATTTTGCATCAATTTCTGGATGTGTTTTTGCATTTTTTCTTAAAACGGGGTTTGTCTCCATATTTTAGTCAATTTCTGGCTGGGTAAGAGCATATGTAACCTTCTTTCTTTTAAACTTCTATTGCCACATAGGATTTAATGATCCAAGCTCTAAATTTGCTCTCCAACCCAAGGGTCAAATACCAGAGTCAGTATTACGTGGACAAAATTTACATCGACCCTGTCAAAGTGACCTTCTCTTCTCTGAAGGTGAAATTGACGCTCGCTCTTTGCCAAATCAACCACAAAAATTGGGCGGGTGATTCAAATTTCGCTCTTTGTGTGTGTACACGTCAGGAAAAATTTATTCATTTGATGTTTGGATTGGAGAAGAGTTCTAAAAGAATCCTGCAGTCAAAAGTTTAAATATTACATCATACCGAAGGTGTGTGCAAGTTCCAATAAAAATTTGCCATGTGTTCCCGATAAATAGGGAAGACTCTATGCATTGGAGATGCTCTAAAGGGAGGGGGGTCTGGTCAAATTTGAGTAAAACTCGGGCCAAATACCGGCTGGACATTAGGGTTTACTTAGTGGCTTGAGTTTGTCTTTGGGCTTGGTTCCTAAAATAGTTTAAAAATCAAATTATAAATATTAGAGCAAAGTGCATATGTTACCCTACATAATTGACGAAAGTACAGATATAACCCTGCAATAATTGAAAGTGCAAATATAACCCCAGATATCTAGGTTATGTGCAAATATAACCTTTTCCGGCAATTTGAGGCTGGAATTAGATGAAAAGTTGATTTTACTCCTATGATTTTATTAATAAAAAATGAAAGAGTAATGTGCCCATATGACCCTATGTTTTGGTCATATGTGTCAATATGACTCTACAAGATTAGAAAGTGCTATTATAACCCTATGATTAGAAAAAATGTGCTAATATAACCCAGGAGGCCTGAATTTGGCCAAAAAAATGAAATGATGATTATACCCTTTTAATAAAAAAAGTAAAATTCAGCAAATATGAAAGGACAGTTATGCCCTTAAACTTCATTTCATTTGTTATACCCTTACATTTAATCTCTAAAACTTCTTCTTCTTCACGGTTCTTCTTCTTCAATTATGTGTTCTTACACTTCTAAAAAAACCATATTCCCTTCAAGCACATCAGTCATTTTCAATGCTTGGCTGAGCGGTATTGAAAAATGGTAGGGTGATGGCTTGAATAGGTGGCCTCAGGCGATAGCGTTGTGGGGCGGCAATGGGGTGGTATCAATTAGGGTTTTGTAAAGCGGGGCTGGCCAATGGCATGAGGCACTGGTGGATTCGGTCGGTGGTGGGGTGGGTTTGATGGTAGCGACGTGGTGGGTTCGATGGTGGCAAAGGGAATGGTTCGAGCTCTGACCTTCAGCGGTTTCTTGTTTGTTTATGTGTAAATCTCACCATTTGAAGCTTCTTGTTCATTTAAAGAAACAAAAAAATAATAGTTTCTGGTTTCTCCCTTCAATTTGCTACTTTAATTAAGTTAATTTGGTCTACTCCGAGGTTTCTGTGATTTAGTTGACTCAATTTTTGAAATTTTTGGGGTATATTTGATTCAATATTCATGTTTTATTGCTTGATGTTCTTCCCATTATTTGGGATAATTGCTTAAAATAGCATGGTGGTTTGTGTCCTTTTGGGTTGTTCGAGGTAGTCGATCATTTGAATTCATGCTTTTGTGTGGACATAATGTTAACTATTAAGTCAGGTCAACGAGTTCTGGATTTTGGCAGAAAGGAAGAATTGATTGGGTTTTCCATCCCTTAGATGAGAATCAATCCGATGGTGGCGACAGGTGGGTTTGATGGTGGCGACGGGTGGGACGACGGTGGCGACAGGGTGTGTTCGATGGTGTCAACGGGTGGGCTAATGGTGGCTGGGAGATCGGACCAAATCTGGCTGGCATTTTCCAGATTCCGTCCACTGCTGGTGGCGGAGCAGTGGCGGAGGTGGTGGAGCGGTGACGACTATGATTATAGAGAAGAAGAAGAACAAGGGTATTTTTGTCTTTACATTTTTAATTTTAAGACTAGGTTTATTTTTGTCTTTTTACTTCTGGTCAATGCCGATAATTACAAAGTCAACGGCATAATAGTGCAAAAAGGTTATATCGGCACTTATGATGCAAAACATAGGGTTATAATAACACTTTCTGATCTTGCAGGGTCATATTGGCACGTATGAACAAAACATAGGTCAAATATGTATTTTGCCCAAAATGAAAAATGGTGAAGTTAATATTATACCCTTCTCTCCTTCTCCCTCTCTTCGTTTTCTCTTCCATTAAAAGAGAAAATTACTTCTCTTCTTCCACACCGGCTTCGGCACCCTAGTGGCGGCGTGAGTTGAATCAATTAGTAAATTTTCCCAAAATGGAGAACTATCGTACTCGAATCCATGGAGAGTATAAGCCTCATTTGATTCCTCATTCTGGTCAGACTCGAGCTCGATCTCTCTGCTATAATTAGAGGCAACTGCCGCCCATTCACCATTTCCGCTGTCGGAGTATCCATCCCCTTTATCCTTGGCATTGGTGTTGCCTCCGTCTTCCTTAAAGTTATCAACGGTCCCACTGGGTTTTTGGTTTCTATTCTCTAGATGCCAGTCCGAGTGGTGGAGTCTTCCACCCATTCCCCTGTTTCGAGTAATCTCTTCTTCTACATTTCACTAATTCTTTTGGATTTCAATTCCAACTCTTAGTTATTTCTTAACCCTAATTCAATGTTTAAATGAAAATCGAGAAGATATGGATTGCATAATTTGTATTGAGGGTCTGGATTGCATAATTTGTATTGTGGGAAAAGATGGAGATAGTGATAGAGGGTTTGGATTTTTGGGGAGAGGGGGTCAGGTGGAAGGTGGTGGCAGGTGGAGTGGCGGCGGCACGGTGAAAGTGGTGGTGGCAGTGTTGTGGTGGGTTAAAGGGCATTCTATCTTTCAAAATTTTAATTTTGGCAGAAGGGCATTTTGGTCATTTCAAGTCGGTCAATGGTTGGAAATGGTGAAACAATGCCGGAAATGTCATCAAATGGTTATATTTTCACTTTCGCTAAGTAGTTAGGGTTATATTTGCACTAAACATTATCTCAGGGTTATATCTGCACTTTCTCAATTACATAGGTTTGTATTTGGATATTTCCCTAAATATTAAAATACACATCAAATTAACATCAGGTCTTATTTAAGCAGTGCAAAATTTAGGCAGGGATTATGAATTTAAGGAAGATAAAGTTTGTGTCGGTTTTTGCAGAAAATTCGTTGCCTAATGTTTAGGCTGCCTCACAGTTACAGGAGACCATCCCTCAAATTAAATAGTCAATAATCAAATAAAATACTAAAATACATATCAAGTTAATATGATTTACTATCAAATAAAAATACTAAATTAAAATCACCAAGTCTTGTTTTAGACAACCTAAAGTTTGGTAGAGATTTGTTGTGGTATTCCCAATTTTCCCAAGCAACTTTCGTCCACCGTAATGCCCATGCAAAAGAGATCCCGGAATTGGTTCCAGGGAAAAGACTCTGAAGCTCAAGTCAGTAGCTTATCTCTTTAGACTTAGGATTTCTTAGTCTAGTTTCACTTACCTGGACCGGTGTCATTTTTCTTCCTTTTATAACGTGTTACAATCGTGGTTCCGCCTTATCAGGATTTTCCATTGTGGGTTATATCGTAGTTCCGATAAATGTGGTTCGTGCCTGAAGCTTGATCGTGGCCTCCGCCTTTCTCGGTTCGTGGTCTAATTCGTCCTGACCTGCTTCTGCCTTTTCCAGTTCAGTTCGTGGTCTATTGTAGATCCCAATTATGGGCTGGGACTGAAGTCCAATCTTATGGGGTTCATGGGCTAGGTATACACCATAAGTCCCCCTAGCCATGAAGACTAAAAGACACGAAGCAATGGCATTACATGTGGAGCAAATGGGAATTGCTGTTGTGTTTTAAGAACCTGTTCGTCATTAATGTTACTCCTTTTGTCATCGCAAAGTGTTGTTGGTTTCTTGGCTATACTTGTGGTTTTGTGAATATTCTTGGGTTCAAATTTTGAATTTTGAATCTTCTAGGTATCATTGTTGTGGTAAGCTCATCCGCTTAGATTTTGTTTCCAAGGATCGAGATTCCATCCTTATTCTTCGCCGTCATTTTGATACAATTAATTTAATTCCATCATCATTCAGTGTTTTGTCTACTCAAATTTCGCAGTCATTTTGATATCTGCAAAAGGTAACCTACATTTTGTGTCAGAATCTCATCATTATTATTTTGAACTAAATGATCTCCTCGTTTTTGCCATTTCTCTGTTGTTTCTTAAATACAAAAATTAATTTCCTTTAGTTCATCTCCTTAGTCGCTGAAAACTCTCATCTTCTCCAATTCATCCTAACTCTTCTGCGAATTCCTGTTCTTCTTCCTCTATAAAAGTAAGTTTGTTTCTGCTCTATCACTCTTTTATTTGTTGAATGTGCTAATTTATAGAGTATCCCTTCTTCATTTTCTGATGATTTACCGTTTATACTTGGATTACATATTTCTGATCATTTTCTCCGGTATATCCTCTTTTGTTTTCCTTAACTTCTGCTCTGAAAAACTTATATTCTAGCTTTGTAACTCTGATTAAGGTTTCTATTTGAAATTATAGGATACCTGTTTGTCTGAATGTCTTCCCCTAACCATGTCGAGGCTCCCATAGAAGATGTTCACTCCGATGAGGATTCTGGTCATGTCACCGGGTCCTCTGCTATTAGCATGCTATTAGCAGTGTGTTATCTGGATCATTCTTGGATGATTTAAAGAAATATTTTCCTTTTTTATCTTCGTTTTGATCTTCAGGCTCCTGTTAAATCTAGATGTGTTCTCACTCCTCCATCTGGCTATATATCTTGTAATTTGGATTATTTGAACTTTGGTCTTTATTTTCCCCTTCCTCAACATGTTGAGCTTTTTTCCGCTTACAAAATTGCATTGTCCCAATTTCATCCTAAAGGCATCGCTATTATAATGGGATTTCACCATGTGTGTGAAAATGGGGACATTCCTTTCACCCTTGACTTATTCCATAACTTTTACCATCTTCACAAAGTAAATAATACTACAAATGAATTTACCTTCTATCATGTTATCCCTGGTTGTTGAGCTTGTGAGTGGTTTTCCCAGTAATGTTGGTCCTTGGCGTAATTTTTTTTTTATAAAAATGAACCAAAGACCCAAAGTGGTCATTCCATCTTGGAACTAAAATGTGCCCTAGTCTAAGCTTCCTAGTGGGGGGTTCGTTTTACTGCTGAATCTAGGATCGTGGTAACACTTCATGGTCATACACAACATCTCCGCCATGCTGATTCTGATGTTGAAGGTGTTTTGTTTGTTATTGTTTCGCCATGTTGGATATGTTTTCTCTCTTATTTTTGACAATTGTTTAAATATTTTGTACGTTTGGCTGATCTTAATAATTTCTTCTTTGTAGACATGGACCTAGCCGGAGGTGCTTTTGACAGATCGCTTTTTGATGATGATGAGGGGTGGATAATATGCCTGTCCACCCTAATGATACCACTGTAAATGATATCGTCCAAAAGGGTGCAACAAAACTAGCATTGGAACTGTACTTTCTAAGGGCAAGACCACTGAGGGTGGAGAAATGGGTGGTGATTGCACCACTGGTGAGTCGAAGGAAAAGAAGAAGAGGTGGGAGAGGACTGATAGATCCTCAACTCATTTTTCTCCTCCAGTGAAAAGGGGTTGTGGAAACCAGCCTCGCTCTAAGGCTTTTTTGCAAACTAATAACCTGCTGGTGAAGGGGACAATGCGTGATACTCTTTTCAAACTCTCTCTTCTTGTTACTTTGGTTGTGGTAAGTTTGATGGGAAGTTAGAGTAACTTTTATTATACTTTGATATTATTTTTTAGATGATTAGCTATCTCATTTATATGTTTTTTACTCTATAAGGTTGGTGATAGTCTTCAGCTCGTGAGTCAGCGACTTTCAAAGTTCTCCCATGAAGATGAGTCGCTCTTGAAAAAGTACAAGACTAAGGAGAAGAGATGTGTGACTGTAGAGACTTCCCTTAAAGCCGCAGAGGAGCCTGTGAACACTGCTGAGGAACGTGTAAAGGTCGCTGAGGAAGGAATCACCAAGCTTTGCTCTGAGCTGAAGGAAATGCATACGAATGGTCCTGCTTCTCCTAAGTATCCCTAAGTTCTAGTGGATTGGCTCAGCAAAACGAATTCATTCTTTAAGTTATTTGAGGATGTGTCCTTCTCTGCTTGCACCATTGGTTATTGCGAGGCTATTAAAGACTTGAGCGAGTTAAACCCGACTGCGACGGTGAAAAGCTTTCCCTCTTTGGCCAAATGTACTGCAGCATTGGCAAAGAGGAAAACTATGCTCAATGATGGTTCTATTGAAAATTTTTTTAATGGTAGGCATCCATATGTGTTGCTATTTTATCTTGCGGGTCTTCCTTTCTTGCTCTCCATCTCAGAGCTTAAATGTTGCCCGATCGATTACTTTGAAGGTCTTACTTTCGTTTCTCTTGATGCTACATTGACCCCCATCCTAGAAGCCGATGCGCAAGTAGAGAACCCTATACAACATGCAACTTAGAAGAAACCACCCTTGCTGTTTAGAGCACTCCACCCTCTCATAGCGAAGTCAATTGAATTCTAAAGATGTGATTTGATTTGAAACAATACTAACTTTTGTTTGTAATATCTAATGGAACTATTATGGATCGTCATATTGAATATTTGGTTTGACTTTGCGTAATATGTTTATTATGATTTTTACCTTTATTTCATATTTTCTCGTGTGCAGGGTTTTAATTTTTTCATCGGCCATAAATTTTTGAATCTTCGTGGCATGTTTGGGTCTAATGATCATTTTGGTCATTCTCTTGGATCTATGCCTTCTGATATTTGGTGCCCTAGCCTTCTAATTGAAGCTTCTAGGTTTATATCCTCATAGTATCTTGAACTATTTTCTGGTAGTCATTTATCTAACATTGGAGACTAGGATTTAAACTCTATTCCCTTATGTCTTGGATGGAATTCGTCTACTCCCTTAGTAGCTTCATCATCTTCTAGAGATTGTCCATGTGGGAAATTGATTCATGATGGTTATAATCTCGAGTCTCTTGGTAAAGACATTGTCCGTACTTTAGCTGATCTGGAATCCATTGGCGCTTATGTTTGCTTGCTTAAGCTCCCTGTGTGTGTTAAAGAATGGGTGATGTCATTGGGTGTATTCCTAAAACACATTCTCCTTGGTGTCCACGATTTAGAGCTAGCATGGATGAAAACTCTGAATGAAACTCAAGGGCATATTCGTGAAATGAAAAGGTTCTGTTTAGAGTAGAGTGATCTTATCCACCGTCAGCAGCTGAATTAAATTATGATGATATATCAGCAAGGAGAGGCAAAGAAATTAGCTGCGATTAAAGCGAGCAAAGTTTATCAGAAGACTGATATTATAGAAAAATAGTGTTCTCGCAATGATGACTTATTTGATTGGTTGAAAAAAACAAGATGAATGTGACCATCTTTCAAGATGTTCCATAGAGTGGCAAAAAACGTTTGGCGGACAAGTTGCTATGAATATCGAATTACGTAGTGATAACGATCACCTTCATGCTCAGTGCACACGTCTTGATTCAAGTGTTCATCAACTTGAGCAAGCTTGTTGTAATTATAAAGATGAGCTGAAAGCCATATCTGCTAGTTCTCGAAGGTTTCTTGGTCACTGTGATTTGACTATAGATATTGGCGACCAAAGGGTTAATTTGTCTGAGGCTCTCCGGTCACATATTTGGCATCTACAAGACAAAATCTGCAATTTGGAGGAAGCGAATAAGAGTTATGAGGAGAATGTTAACCTAATGAGTATGTAACTTGATCGAGAAGAATTTGGTCCCATAACTGATTTGAAATCTTATTATTCCCTATATCTCGATTGCATGGAGAGACGTTGTCAAACCCAGCATCCTGCTTACTTTCATATGAAATGGCGTTACGATCATATCATGGCTGAAGAGCATCGGGCTTCGTACTCTTGTCATTGTGGTGGTTCCTCGCCATCTGGGTCTTCTCCCACCCCGAGGAGTAGATAATTTATGATGCCACAAGTTTCCCTTTTAACGTGTGGAGTATTTTTTTTTTTCGTTCACACTTCTAGAAGGTGTTGCATTTTCTTTGTAATAATATTAAACTCTATGGTCGACGCACTTTGGCTTGCGTGATACTTTTGATGTTTTGAAGATCCATCTCTTTTTTATTTAGTAAAAATCTCCGTAGATATGTGTGAAAACTTCAAAGTTTAAAACCGTAATGTTTTTTGATTGCTTCCATCACTTTTTTTTGTGAGCGCATCTTCCTTATTGCAAAATCTATTTCTTGCTTTAGTTGTATTGCCCGAATCCACAAGATCTAATGCTTGCTTATGTCGCTGTTTTGTAGGCATGTTTTCCTAATAGCAAGATCTATAGCTTGCTTACTTAAAGATTTATATTGTGCAAAGCTGCAAGATCTATTGCTTGCTTTTGTCGCTGTTTTATAAGTTTTCCTGATAGAAAGATCTATAGCATGCCTACTTGAAAGTTTGTATTGTGCGAAGCTGCAAGATCTATTTCTTGCCTTTGTCGCTGCTTTGTAGGCATATCTGCCTTATAGCAAGATCGATTGCTTGAAGATTTGTACTATGAAAAGTGGCAAGAAGTATAGCTTGCATAATCGACAATTTGTATTGATGTAATCATGCATTTTTTTTAAAAAAAATTCTTTTAATATTTTTCTTATTTTCTTTTGGGATTGCAAGGCATAGTAATGTAAGTAAAGGATAAAAAGTAATCTGCTCCAAGAGATGGTTTTTAATATTTATATTGCGCTAATATCGCCTTTGAAACAAAACAAGGGAACGAACATCACCAATGATCATGTCATGGTTTCTATACAATCAAGTAGATTTCTCCTGCCTTTTTCGTTGATCCAAGACATAGTACTTTCTCAAGTTGATTACATTCCAAGCTTTGGGAACGCTATTTCCATCCATTCTCTCTAAGTCATAGCAGTTGGATCAGTGTGTCTTCATTATCTTGTACGGTCCTTCCCATTTCGGGCTCTACTTTCCTTTCTCCTTTGCCAGGCTGGCCTTATTCTTCCTTAGCACCAGATCACCAATTTGACATTGTGTTTCTTTGACTCTCTGGTTGTATGCTCTAGCCATCCTTTCCTTGTATTTTTCATAAGTGATCGCCACCCTTTGTCTCTTTTCTTCGAGTTCGTCTAAGTCCAACCTTATTATCTCAGGATTATCGTCCTCCTTGTACTCTTCTACTCAAAGGCTTGAGTTCCTGATTTTCACTGGTATTACCACTTTGTGCCTATATACAATACTGTATGGTGTTTCTCCTGTTGGTTGTCGTACCATTGCTTTGTACGACCGCAAGGTATTGGGCACCACATCAACCCAGCCTATTCGCTTTCCCTCCAGTCTTTTCTGGATACCCTGAACGATTGTTCTGTTTGTTACCTCTACCTGACCATTAGCTTGAGGGTGAGCTACAAATGTGAATTTTGTGCGATTCCCAATTTTGAACACCATTCAGTAAAAATTCCACTTGTGAATTGTATGCCATTGTCGGTGACGATGGTTTGCGGCACCCCAAAGCGACAAACTATATTCTGCCAGACAAACTTTCTTGTTACTTTTTCTGTGACTCTTCCTAATGGCTTTGCTCCCACCCACTTCGTTAAGTAATCAATTGCAACAATTAGAAATTTGGCACTGCCGACACCTTTTGGAAAAAGGTTCGACCATATCGATTCCCCATTTATCTAATGGCCAAGCGCCATATGTTCCCATTAAAGTGGCCTATGGCTTGTACGACATTGGGGAATTAATCTTGAAACTTTTTCACTTGAGGACGAAGTTGTATGTGTCATTAACATGGTTGGCCAGTAATATCTGACTCGAATGATCTTTTTCGTGATTATTCGAGACCCTTGATTTGTTTCACATAATATTTTGTTTACTTCCTTCGTGATTTCCCTTGTATAAGGTCCCTTCTTCATAAACATAGTTGTGAGATCACATTTCTAACTTCTTGGCTTGTACCTTATTTGTCGGCAACTTTCCCTTTTCAAAGTAATCAATTAGCAGTGTTATCCAGTTTACCTCTTCTGTCTGAACTGTTGACATGGTTGTCCTTGCTATGCTTCTAATTGGGAAGACCTCCACCTTCACATCCTTGTGTTCAGCCAATAACTCAAACCCAGTTGTTACCAGCTTGCTTAAGGCATCTTCTTTTGTGTTTTCACTTCTTGGAACATGCTAGATGTTGAAGTATTCAAGGTGAACGATGAGTTGGAAAAATCTGGTTAAGTATTTTATCAATCGTTCTTCTCTTACTTCATAATCTCCCCGTACTTGCTGGACCACTATCTGTGAATCACTAAATGCCCGAATGCTCTTAAATTTCATTTTTACTGTGAGATTTAAGCCACATATTAACGCTTCGTACTCAGCTTCATTGTTGGTGAGTAGAAAGTCAAACTGAAGCGAGTATCTGTGTTCTCTTCCTTATGGGTTGACCAATAGTTGTCCTGCGCCACAACCTTTCTTGCTAGATGCCCCATCAACGAATAGTTTCCAAGCGATGTCTTCCCACTTGGATTTTCCTTTGTCCATTTCAAGATTCTGGTTTGTTTTCACTTGTTGCTCCCCTACACTTGTCATCTCCATGATGAAGTATGCCAAAGCCTATGCTTTGATTGTAGTTCGTGGTTGAAACTGAATCTCATACTGCCCCAATTCAAGAGCTCACTTGGTCACTCTCCCGGATGACTCGGGCTTGCTCAGGATGATCTTGATTGGGTATCCAGTACACACTACAATCCTATGGTTGTGGAAATTGGTTCGTAGTCATCTTGCTGAATATATCAAAGCTAGAGTAAACCTCTCAATTGGCAGATACACCCTTTCAGCCGGTTGTAGTATTCTGTTGGTGTAGAGCACTGGTACTTGCTTCTGGAATTCTTGTCGCATCAAAACAGAGCTCATGACATTTATTGAAACTACCAAGTATAAATATAATGTTTCTCCACAAATTGGTGATTTCAACGTTGGCAGTGTCTGAAGTAGCTCCTTCAATAACTCATATGCTTTTTGACAATCTTTGTTCCAGTTGAACTTTTTAGCCTTCTTAAGGACTTCTAAGAGTGGAAAGTGTCTCTCAGATGCCTTTGAAAGGATCCTACTAAGCGATGCTAGCGATCCCATAAAAATTTGAACTTCCTTAATTGTTCGTGGCTGGGGGAGGTCAACTATTACTTGTATTTTCTCCGGATTAGCTTCAATTTCTTTTGAGGATAACTTGTATCCCATGAATTTTCCTGAACCTACCCGAATTGTTCATTTATTGGGATTCAGCTTCATTCCAATCGCACTCAATGTATCCAAGGTTTCCTTTAAGTCCTGCACAAAATCACATATTCTCTTGTTTTTTATGACCATGTAATCGACATATGCTTCTATGTTTCTCCCTATTTGACTGCAAAATGCATTGTCGACCACCCTCTAATATGTTGCCCTTGTATTTTTCAGGCCAAATGCCATCTTCACATAGCAAAATATCCCAAAGCTCGTTATGACGGCTATTTTTTCTTCATGTTCTGGGTTCATCAATATCTGGTGATATCCTTTATACGCATCTAAGAAAGCAAGGATCTTGTATCTATAAATTTCTTCCACTTACTGATCAATCTTTGGCAAGGGATACCAATCCTTTAGGCATGCTTTGTTTAAATCAGTGAAATCTATACACATTCTCCATCCGGAATCTGCCTTATTCACCATCACTGGGTTCACTAGCCATTTTGGGTAAATCACCTCCTTTATGATGCCAACTTGCAATAACGCTTTTACTTCTTCCTCAATCATTTTCTATCTATCACTTGCAAAGCTTCTTTGTGTATGCTTGATTGGCTTGATCGAATCACTGATATTCAATGAATTAGTTGCAATGCCCAGGTTAACTCCTCCCATGTTTTGTATGCTCCATGCGAATCTGTCCTTGTGATCTCAAAGGATTTGTATCACCTTCTTTTTCTCCAGTTCTGGAAAACACTTTCCCATTTTGACTCACTTAAAGGTATCATTGTCATCCAAAATGACATCTTCAGTCTCTTCTCCTAGATCTAATGGAGGGTTCACTTAGTTGAGTGAGTCACTATTCGTGATAGTACTAACTATCTTTGTTTGCTTCACATTCTTTCCTGCTCTCATCACAATCACCATACATTGTCTGGTTGTTTGTTGGTTTCCTCTCACTGCCGTCATCCCTGTTGGGGTTGGGAACTTCATGACCAAATGGTATGGAGACCATATCTCCCACGTTCTATTGATTCACGGTCTACTGATGATAGCATCAAACAAACTCTATACATCCATGACAACGAAGTCACAAATGATAGTGCAATTCCTATCATTTTCGTTGATTGTTACATGCAACTGTATATTTCTTAACAGTGTCTCTGCTCGTCCTGTGAATCCTACGAGTGAGGACGTGGACTTCTTCAAGTTGGTTATCTTGAATCCCAATCTGTCAAAGCAATCTATGAAAATGATTTCTATCGCGCTTCCATCATCTATAAACACTCTATGAAGTGTTGTGTTCCCAATCCTAGCAATAATGACCGTTGGATCATTGTGGGGTGAAGCGTCAGGAACTCGATCCTATTCTCTAAATGCGATTGTTCCATCCATATGCAATATTTTGTCTACAGGTTCTTGTGGTGTTAAATTCCTACCTTTAGTTTTCCAAGCATTATTTGATAAAGACTCGGTTGACCTATGTATCGATAAGACTACTCTCTCTGGGGATCATTAGATGCATCCTCTTCATAATCCACCAGTGCTGTCATCTTTTGATTCCTGTTCTGAGTGTTCGTTGCGGCTTGCATTTTAGCCATAGAGCTTCATGCCTTGTAAGCTTCGTTGTATCGGTTCCTGCCCCTTTCTTTCTTGTACTAGCTTAGATAGCCATTTCTCAAGTTCTCATCTATTTTCCTCCTCAGGCCTCTGTAATATTCAATATCGTGGCCATGATTTTTATGGAAGGCACAATAGTATTCTCTTGATCTTTTCTCTGGAGGTGGTATCATCGGTGCTAGTTCGCGAAATAGATCCCTGTTCGCTTTCCAGATTTCCTTTTGTGACTTCGCTTATTTGGTTTGCACATACTGCTCTATCATTTTTGGTTGCTCTATTGGGTTCTCTGGCATGTTCTTTGTAAGTTCCTTATAAAATTCTCCCGATTGCATGCCTCCTGTGAACACACCCAAGGAAGATTGAAAAGAATGGTCACAAACCTACAAACTCTTTGCGACGAACCTACATTGATACTTTGCCAAACTTTCATCACTTTGTTGAGCTATGTTTTTCAGGTCCACTATTGTCTTGATAAATTTATGTTTTTGGTAGAAGCATCCCAAGAACAAATCTAAGAGTTGTGCCCAAGATGTAATACTTCCATTTGGTAAATTCTCATACCATGTAACCGTTGTTCCCGATAGAAAGATAGGGAAAGCCTTACACACCAATTCAATTTCAGCATTGCGAAATATCATGCTATTCCTATAGAAATGTAGGAATTACTTTGGGCTAGTAGTTCAATCGTAAATTTTGACATTTAATGGAAACTTGATATCTTCGGCATCTTGAAATTGCGAAAATGCGATGCTAGCGGTGAATTATCCGCATCGTCATCTGCCACAATATCTCTTAATTTGTTCCCATATTTAAGATCCTCATTCTTTTCACTAAAATTTTGAATTACTCTTGAATACTTTGGTTAGAGAGTGGCTAAGAACTGATTATACAGTTGTTCTTTGTTTTCTTCTAGAAACGACGCGAACTCTCTCCTTTCTATTTCTTTATTTATGTTAAGAGACTCTGCCTCTTCCTCATCTTCTGTGTCTTCCTTACCACATTCTTGTTCTCTGCTAGGAACATATTCCTAATCTTGGCTGGGATGTATGTTTATATTGCTCTTGAGTATGTTGGTTTTGGCTCCTTTCGCTTCTGGTGAATACCATTCTTGACTTTTCAGGAATGAAGGACCGAAAAAAATCCCATCTCCACAGATGTCGCCAAATGTTGTGGTATTCCCGATTTGCCCAAGCCATCTTCGCCCATCGTAATACTCCTGCAAAAGAGATCCTAGAAGTGGTTTCAAGAAAAAGACTCTGACGCTCAAGTCAGTAGCTTATCTCTTTAGACTTAGGATTTCTTAGTCTAGTTGCACTTACCTGGACTGGTGTTCTTCTTCTTCCTTTTACAGCGTGTTATAATCGTGGTTCCGCCTTATTAGGATTCGTCATCGTGGGTTATATTGTGGTTCCAATAAAGGCAGTTCGTGCCTAAAGCTTAATCGTAGCCTTCACCTTTCTCGGTTCTTGGTCTATTTCATTCTTACCTGCTTATGCCTTTTCCGGTCCGGTTCGGTTCGTGGTCTATTGTAGAGCCCAATTATGGGCTGGGCCTGATATCCAATCCTATAGGGTTTATATGGGCTAGGTATACACCAAGATTATTATGTAATTATTAAACGTTTTGATTGTGATGAGATTCTTTTTAGAAGCTGCAAATAAATTTGGTGAAGATGTAGTTTTGTGTTGATTTTTGCAGAAAGGTCTTCGCCTAAAATTTAGCCTGCCCCATAAAAGACCATCTCAATTATAATACTACCTTCATCACAGACCTTTCTGCTGAAAGAGATGGACCTGCTTAAAATTTTGGGTCGGCTCCCTGTCAAGGCCTCGTTAGCAAAACGGGAAGATTACAAAAATTAAGGAATAGTAAAAAGAAGTTTAGAAGGGGTAATTTTTCCATCCCTTTACATTCAGAGGGCCCTTCCCTCCTTTTTACAAGTATGAGAAGGCGCCAAAAAACCCTTTAGGTGTACTGTACACTTACATACATGAATAATAACAAAACTTCAAAAAGATACGAATTGCATTTACATATTTATAAAATCCAACTATGAATGAAACTAGAAAATATAAGGGAAAATATGAACTAAGCTCTCTCTATTACATCCCAATCCCAAATATTTTGGATTTTCTTGGAGAACCCTCAGCTTCGAGAATGCAAGTCATAGAGCTCTTCCTAGCTCATGAAGAAGTTGGTTGCTCTTAGATTTTTTGCATCTTCCTACTATTTATTGAGTTTTGAAATCGGTCCAATGCGGGTCAAGAACTTATCCAACGAGGAAAGACAACACTTGGGGAGTTTCATTTGGAGCACAAAGACAATCGGAAGATCCGCCACACAAAAAAGGTCGAGGCAACGACAATGTTCAACTGCAACATACACATAGTAAACACAATTTGGTCAAGGGCTTGTGCCGAGCTGACTCAAGGTAAGCCGTTTTACATGTGTCATCGGATGGTTGGACCTCCTCTGCCCAACAAGAAGAGCATTGACCTTGATGCTTGAGAGAGTTGCTTGAAAATTCAAGACGCACAATCATAGGAACACCGGCCAAGTTAAACATAGGGAAGAGCTTTATGCATATAGCAGTTGCTGCAATGGTAATCAAAAGCCACACAAACATAATTAAACCAACTCTCACACAACAAAGCAACATTTCCCAAGTAGTTTTCTGTTTATCAATGTTAGATGCAAGGCTCGGGTTCAAAGAAATGGACCACGTAATTCACTTAGACAAAAAATGGTTATGTTTATTTCAACAAATTGTAAGATATCTACTTGCACCGGATGAACTAGAGCCTTATTGTAAATGCAAACACAAGTCACATATTTCAAAATTAATGTTCATTTGTGCTATGAACAGACCAATATTTGGGGAAAATAGTGACTTTATTTTTGATAAAAGAATTGGCATTTTCCTATTTATGCAAGAACATGTTTCTATCGTTAACAACAAAAACAGAGCAACATGAACAATGGAAACAATTCTTGTTCCGTAAATCACTAGAGATGTGAACAGTGAAAATAATAATTGAAGAAGTTATACTTGCAATCAAAGCCAAGTGGTCAGAATACATGAGAAAAAACATTTACATTCATCAAGATAACACAAAACCACATATAAAAATAGTGACCCACAATTCAAGGTCGTAGCCCATTCCGATGGTTTTCTTATTAATCTTATAAGTTAACCATCAAATTTCCCTGATTAAACATTTTAGAACTCGGGGTTTTCAAATAAATTCACGCACTATAACAAGAAGATGCATCATCAAATATGCTAGAGTTACTAGCAGCCTTAAATTTAGCGTTTTCAAGGGAAGATGAAAACATTTTAAATGAGGTTTTCATCGCACATAGGTAGGCAATGATAAAGATCATGAAGTTGCATAGAGCAATAATTACAAGATGCCACACATGAACAAAGATAGACTAATAAGGGAAGACACTTTACCAAGAATACTATAAGCAAGTAAAGATGTGGTAAAGGGGCAACACAGAGATCTTAATAGACTATTAAGGGAAGGTACTTTAGCAAGAATACTATAAGCAAGTAAAGATGTGGTAAGGGCAACACAGAGATATTAATAACAGTTCAAGCTAGAAATGAAAGCACTGTTCCGTTGATTAATAATCACTTTTTGTGTGATTGAGATATTCCTTCCCAACCTCGATAAAATGTAAGTTTTGATATTCTATTGAATCACTTAATTTCATCAAAAAATTTTGTGTTTATATTCAGGTTATTATGGTAACATGGCATGGGAAGATGCATGAGAAAGATTCTCACAAAAGTCAAGTCATTTTTTTTTAATCCCCAAAATTTTTACAAAACTGTACTCTCTCTATTTCTCTATTAGTGGCATACCACGAATTAGTGTTATTACCGGATTTAATTAAGGCGATATACACACCTCCCTTTATCACCTTTACCAATTTCTCTTTCTTCGTCTGATAACGGTCACAAGCGGTTGTTTTGGCCGTCGTCCATGGCGGCTCCACCACCCAATCCTTTGGCAGAAACACCACCCATTGCTAGTAAGAGCTTTCTCCAAGCCCTGAATGCTAAACCCTCTCCGCTCTTCACTTCTTTACCCGATACGCCTAATCTACACCCCATCAAAGAATACAAGGGCAAGATAGCATTTATTCTCCCACCGGAGGAAGGCGAGTTACTGGCATCTCACTACCAGAATGCTCTTGTCGGGAAGTTCAATAGAGGAAAGCCATCAATGGAGACTTTTCAATCAGCCTTTAAGTCTATAGGATTTAAATCGATGTTTCAATTGGGATCTCTGGATTACCGCCGTGTACTAATCAGATTTCAGGATGGTGAGGATTATCAGAGGTGCTGGATGAAGGGATAGTGGATGATTCAAGGCTCAATCACGAAAGTCCAAAAATGGTCACCGGATTCCTCCCTAGTATCAGAATCTTCAGTTGTTCCAGCCTGGGTAACACTTCATAAACTTCCTATTCATTTCTATAACACCTCTACAATCATAGGAATGAGTAGTCAGATTGGTAGATACCTAAAAATGGATGCAGCAACTAGTTCATTGACTAGGCCATCTGCCATCAAAGTGTGCGTAGAGGTTAACCTTATGTCTCAGCTACCCTCTACCATAGTGGTTGGAATAGGTAGCAAAGTAGCAGAGTATCCTATAGAATATGATGAACTGCCTTTATACTGTACTCATTGTAGAATAATTGGTCATAGTCATGCTACTTGTAACTTTCTGCATCCAGAGCTGAGGAAAAAGTATCTTTCTACACCCCCAAAAAATGAAAAAAAGGTTAACAAAGTGCCAGATCAGGTTGCACCCCTGCAAGCTTTAGATTCTCTTCCTACATTGGCTTTAGATGTTGCTGGATCCTTGGCTCTATCTGCCTCACAGAAGGAAGCTGAGTTTCAAACACAACAAAGCAAGACAGGTATTCATTAGAAAAATACCACAAGTATTGTGCAAGCTTTCCCTAGTATCCACAAGAAAAGAACTGGCTCTTTTTATTCACTGGATGACATTTCAAAGCCAATCACTGCCACTTTCTGGAGAAAGAAAGACCATCAGCTTGATTTACTACCCATCCAGAAAAGTTCAGCAATAGAAAATACAGTCAAGATATCCAATGCTTTTCAGACCTTAGAAGCCTTAAATGAGGGAGACGATGAGGAGGAAGCAGCAGAAATATTCCATGAAACACTGGAAGCTCAAGAAGCAGTGGTAACCCCTGATACACAGGACAAGATTACAGCCAAAACAGAAATCCACCCCACTGTAGATAACAACCTCTCAGCTCGACACACAGAGCTCTCTATTGTCTCAGTAACAAATACATCTGTCATCCCAGATGCTGGTAACTATCATCTGACATCGGTCATCCCAGATGCTGGTCGGTCACAGGAGCTGGATCAGCCACCTCTGCCAGTTCATACAGTGGAAAAAAAGGGAGCACACTTCTTACCTGATCAGAACACAAAGGTAGATCAATGCTCAAAGTCTAAGGTTAGCACACACAAATCAGTTCCTATCCCATCTTTGGATAAACATGATAAGAATCAGAGTAAGCAATCTAATAACAGTAATGCTACTGCTATTAAACAAAGAAACCTTAGATCCTCACAGAAAGAAACCCCCACCTGTTTTAAATGATTAAATACAACATAATAGGAAACATGTTAGTTTGGAATGTTAGAGGCTACGGAACATCTATGGATAGAATACAATCTTTTATGCTGTCTCACAAGATTGCTATTCTCTGTTTGATTGAGCCTTGGCCATAAAAAAGAAGATAAACACCCTGATGCATGAACTAGGCTTTAAAAATGTGCTCCCTGCTTAAAATGCTAAAATATGGATCTTATGGAACCATGCCTTTAATGTAATCAGTTTAAAAGAGTCAGATCAATTTCTGCAAGCTAGAATTACTGATGTTTCCTCATCTGTCAGTTGGAACTGCTTTTTTATATATGGTAGTGTCAATAAACAGTCGAGGGAAACTCTTTGGAATGATTTAAAAACCCCTACTCCAGAACCCTCTATATACATTGGGGACTTTAATACAGTCGTCTCAGTCTCTGAGTATAAAGGAAGAAAATCTCCCCCTACAAGAAACATGACAGATTTTAATGCCTTCATTAATAATCTGGACTTGCATGAAATACCCACTGTAGGGAACTCTTTTACATGGTGTAATAACAGATTCAGGAATAAGTGTAAGGACCTTCTGCTTCAGAGATTAGACAGGGACATAAGTAATTTGGACTGGTTGGAACTTTTTCCACACAGCTCAATTCAAGTGCTAAATAGATTAACTTCTTATCACTCCCCATTATTACTGTCTATTCAATCTTCTGAAGAAATGATGCCCAGGCCTTTTAGATATCAAGAGATGTGGACAAATAGACCAGACTTCCAGAATTTAGTGGAAAAAAAACTGGAATTTGCCATCCCCCTCAAGAGGGATGTATAGGATAGTGCATAAGCTTAAGAGACTTAAGATTGGCATTAAAATTTGGAACAAAAACACTTTTGGAAATGTCAATCAAAACCTGTTTGAAGCTGAGGCAAAAGTCAGTGACCTAGAAATAAAATTTCAACATTCCCAAACTGAAATTGACCTAGCTGAACTGAATAAGTCTAAAGCTCTACTTATTAGATCCCAGAAAGAAAAAAACATTTTTTTAAAATAGAAGGCAAGGTTAAATTGGCTTAAACAGGGGGATGCAAATACTAGCTATTTTCACTACTCCATCAGGGAAAGGAGAGCCAGGTCTAGAATTAGTAAAATCAAGGATGGAAATAGGAACTGGATTACTGACCCAAATCTGATTAAAGAAGAAGGAGTCAGATTTTTTTAAGGAACTCCTTAATGAGGATGCTCCTAAAAAAACAGGAACTTACCTGAAAATTTTTTTAGTAGGGATCCCTTCTTTGATTACTGTTCATCAAAACCATCATCTGCTTCAACCTTTCAATATCCAGGAACTTGAATTTGCAGTCTTTGATTTAAATAAATCAGGTGCTCCTGGATCAGATGGTTTCTCTGGTGAATTTTTCACCACCTTCTGGGAAACTATTAAAGTAGACCTTCTTGAGGCAGCCAATGATTTTATTAGCGATGGAATATTCCAAAGGCTATCACAAGCACCTGTCTTACTTTAATTCCCAAAAAACCTATCCCAAATTCTTTCTCATACTTAAGACCTATTAGTTTATCCAATTTTGTAAATAAAGTCTTTTAAAAAATGCTTATGGAAAGAATAAAGCCACTAATGCACAAACTAATCTCTCCTGAGCAGAGTGCTTTCATTAAAGGTAGGGATATCACTGATATATCATTCAACTGCAGGAGATGACCAGGATGCTGTCTAGAAAATCAAAATTTTCTAATTTGATAGTTAAACTAGATATACAAAAGGCTTTTGATAGAGTCTCAAGGTCCTTTTTGAATTCCATTCTTCTTCAATTTGGCTTTCACGGGAAATTTGTCAAACTAATTATGCATAACATATCTGCTGCTCATTTTTCTGTTTTAATCAATGGATCAATCTCAGGTTTTTTTTCATCTTCTAGGGGCATTAAACAAGGCGATCCTCTTTCACCATTTCTTTACAATTTGCTTTCAGAAGCTTTTTCTAGAGGTTTAAAGAAACTTTTCAGCATATGATATCTTCAAAATTTTGGTATCCCTAATAACTGTGGCCCTGTTTCCCATTTAATGTATGCCGATGACACAGCAGCCTTCCTGAATACTAACCCTAGAAACATGAAAAGGTTCAAAAAGTTTCTGCTTGCATATGAACAAACCTCAGGACAACAGGTCAATTTCTCAAAATCTGAATTTTTCGTATCTCATAGATCCTCATATTCTACAGTTAACTCTGTAAAAAGGATTATGGGAATGGAAAAGAAGAACTTTTCCATTTACATATCTAGGAGTCCCTATTTTTCCTGGCAGAAATTTGCAGGTACACTACCAACCTTTACTGGAAATAATGGATAAATCCATCAATAATTGGAAGAACAGATGGCTCTCTACTGCAGGTAAAATCATCCTGATAAATCACTGTTTTCTCTCAATTCCAACACATATTTTTGCTGTTTTGAGTCCCCCTAAAATAGTCTTAAAGAAAATGGAGAAAATGGCCTCTGGCCTGTTTTGGGGGTATTCTGAAAATGTTGGTAAGAAAAAATGGAGGCCTTGGAAAAATATGAGTGTACCTGTCGAAGAAAATGGAATAGGTTTTAAGGATTTAAAGGCCATCGTTGACGCTTTTTCATGTAAATTGTGGTGGAAATTGCAGCTCAATTCCACTCAATGGACTTCTCTCTTATGGTCTCTTCCTAAGTCTTATAAATCCTCTCATACATGATCTAGAATCTGTTCTATTACAGCTAAAGCAAATAGCAATTCCAGAGTACTATACAGAAAAGGTGACTGCTCCTTTTGGAACGCTAACTGGACTGGAGAAGGGGCTCTGTTTTATAAATGGCCTCAAGAAAGAGACATCCCCTTTGAGGATATTTCACTTAGGTCATTTATTAACAACAAAGCCTCACTTCTTCCTCAACTAGAGCCATTTTTGGCGACCAATCTGTGTTCCCTGTTGCAGGAAGCTAAATTGGAACACACTCATGAAGATAGGCTCATCTGGATGCCATCTACAAGTGGAATTTTCTCCATCAAATCAACGTACAATATTTTCAGACAGAGGAAGCCAAAGATCCTACATTTTCATAAGGTTTGGTCCTCTTTTGTTCCTAAAAAAATGTCTGTTCTCTTGTGGAGGGCTCTAAATGGCTTATTGCCGTTTGATAACATTTTACGTAGGTTAGGTTTCAATTTAGCCTCCAGATGTCCTCTTTGTCAGAAACACAGTGACTCACTAGATCATTTTTTCAACTCTTGCCCCTCATCTATTGCTGTCTGGCATTGTGTCAATGTTTTTTTAAGGCTCCAACAAAAATCTTTTGCAAATTTGAAGACTAGAGTTGAATTTTGTCTATCTTTTAAGGCAGAATCCAAAATTCACTCCAATATTACCATTGCTGCACTTCTTGTCACAATTTGGTTTCTCTGGATTGGAAGGAATAAAATTTTGTTTGAAAGTGAGTCCTTCTCCCAAGTTGCTTGTATTCAAGGAATAAAATGCATGATTTATCAAATTTTCTCAGTGAATAATTTGATAGGAAATTTAGACAAGCATAGATATTGGAAACAAGCTAATATTATTCCTCATATTTTACAAAAGACAAGGAAATCTTTTAGTGTAGTAAAATGACAGAGACCCCTTCCCGGATATAAGATTAATACAGATGCAACATGGATTAGAGGGGGTCTTTCTTCTCTGGCTATGATAGTTAGGAACTGTGATGAGGATGTTGTTAAAATGAGGGCAAAATCTATCCATTCGCCATCACCTTTACAGGCAGAGATCAAAGCCATCCAATGTGGCTATGAGATTTGTTCGGAGCTGGTTTTAAATAGATGTGTGGTGGAATTAGACTGTTTAGTTGCAGTACAGGGTATTCAAAACCCCAATAATTCTCCATGGAGGATCTTCTCCATCTGCAACACCTTGAATTTGAAGCACCATATATACTCAATTCAACACACCCCTAGAGAAGCTAACAATGCAGCTGATTTTCTTGCAAAATGTTTTTTAGCAAATGATTTCTATGGTGATCTAGACTTGCAGGCAGCCCCACCTTTCCTTAAGGGACTTCTTCATCTAGACAGATGTGGAATCCCTGGGATTAGAGCTGTTTCATGATATTGTATGGTCACTGTTCCAATATACCTACACATGTGAGGACTCATCACACTGGACACAAAGGCATGACTTTTAGTAGGATTGATACTGCTGATGTTTTGTATTTTGGTTTTATACAGGTACTCATGCTAATCTCTACTTCAAAACCTCTACTGGTGCTGATATCTCCACCTCCAGAAATCAATCTCCACTTCACAGCATCTCAGGCTGCTTTCGACCTCAGAATGGAGTGCTCAAATCTACAGCTTCCTCGCAACAGTGCAGCAAACCTTGTGCTTGGCTTTAGGCTCTTAATCTTGACGTGCTAGAATGAAGTTGCCTGGCCAAAGGAAAGAATTAACACAAGGGGTGGAGATTCTTTCCTTTGGAACCGCAACTACCATTCCTATCCTCATTCTTCTATTCACTAGTTCCGAAGAAACTCACTTTCCTTACTAGATGCTAGATAGTTTTTTGGCGGCAACTATGTTGCCTCATTGATCCCCATGTACTAACCACTTCTCTGTATGTATTTGTTTTCACGAAGGCTTGGGGAACCTTATATATTATCCCTCACCCTAGGGTGTTTTAAACTTAAAAAAAAATATTAGTGGCATACCACTTTTGGGTGATAGTATTTAAGATATGCGAAATGAGTGAATGTAATTGAATTGAAAGAAAGAAAAGTAAAATGAATGACTATAATAACCTTAAATTTGCTATAATTAAAAATTATCAATATAAAAATATATACTTTAAATTAAAAAGTGTGTCACTGTTAGCTAAAGGAAGAGTGTATAAGGCGGGAGATATTGTTAAAGGGAATACGCATTCAATTTTAGAAATGTTCATCAAGACAACAAACAATTATACAAATGTATGAAAGTGTCACTGACTTCCCTCAATCATGGCCCAGTAAAGATGCACTAAGCCCGTATTTGCAGATAATCAACTGAGTTGAAACCAATTTCGCGAAATTAATGGACAAAAACATTCACTTTTTTTGACAAATAAACGTGACATTATATTACCATCATCTCCTTGATTACATCTTGTGTAAGATTATGAGCATTCATTACTATAGATCTATGCACTTTTATGATATGAACATTCTGGAAAATCATAGCTAACATTTTGATGTTCCTAATTAATACTTTGAGACCAGGTGGGACAGACGGAAAGTTACTGGTGTGGTTGAGGACCAATTCACAGCCAGTACGGATACAGATACGAGTGGCACCCATATTACTAGCATGTGTCATTGCTTCGTGTATGGCTATGAGCTCCGCTTGAGTTGGTGTTGTCGCTTGCATTAAGCGATAACCATGGTAGCTAGCATTGGTTAATCCATGTACCGTGCAACATGTCGCAACTGCCTTGCCATCCTGTTTCTGGAATGCTGCGTCTGTGTTGATGCACATCCAATCCTCATATACCCGGTTCTTGTGATTATCCACTGCGTACCATATTAGTCTAATGTCTCCCACATGTTCCTCCTTTGGTGTGTCTGTTTGTGTCTGGTTCATCATATATTCCAGTGCCATTTGTGATGAATTCGGATTTGCTAGAACTCTCTGTCTTGACTAAGTTCCGCCCATATCGCCCTCAAAGGTTTCCTTGATAATTGCTAGAATCATTTCAACCGATGGCGCTTGTTGTTCAATGGTTGCCTTATTCCTTGCACACCAAATCAACCATATAATGATACACGTTAGGTTTATATCATCTTTTTTTTGGCGCCGTTTTGAACCATCGTCGAAGGCACGATTCCAGTTGCATAGGAGATCCTTGATGAAAATCAAACCAAGTCTGGATGTTCTCCAAACCTTTCGTGCGATGTCGCACTCAAGAATCATATGAGACGATATTTCTACATGTTTATGTCACATTTGGCAATATGATGATACCTCCATGTTTCTCTTTCTGAGCACCGGCCCTGTTGGTGCTACATTCCGTACCAGTCTCTAGACAAGGAACTTAACTTTCTCTGGTATGTTCAAATGCCAAAGTGTCTTCCACAGGTGTTGATGCTCATGCGTGTCTGATTGTAAGGTGGAAGATGATGGGCTGTGGTTGTTCTCCGTGTTCCATGCCTCATGGAAGCCACTTTTGACCGTATAATTACCTAGCCAGTCCTTGTCCTAGAATTGAAAATCCTTCAGACCTAGTGGGTTATATGGAATGTATATTCCGGTAATGTGGTTGACTATATCTTGGCTAAAGAACAGCCCCAATAGAGGCTTACGCCACTGCTTATTGCTATCGATCATGTCACTCACCTTGAAGCCAAGTTGTGGAAGAAGTTGTGTATCATACCTGATTGGGTTTCTGTGATTAGGAATCCACTCCTCCTGGATGTTAATATCTTGCCCGTTGACCACCTGCCATTTTAACCCACTCATGATAAGGTCTCTTCCCCACATTATGCCTCTCCACCCCCACGATGATCCTTGTTTGATTTTGACCTTGTTAAAATCTTCTTTACTATAGTATTTGCTGAGGAAGAATTTCGAGAAAAAATATTTTTTATCTGTAGTCAGCTTCCATGCTAGCTTTCCTAACAAGGCCTGGTTCATCTGTCGTGTGGATCGCATCCCTAATCCTCCCCACAACTTTGATTGGCACATTGATTTCCACGACATCCAGTGTATTCCTCTCCCATCAATGTTCCCTGCCCAAATGAATCGTGCAAGATGACTATCGATTTTCTTAGCAACCGTAGATGGTATACGGAAGGTACTGAGAGCGTACTGGCTTGTTGATGCCAGTACGTGTTTGGTGAGGGTAATCCTTCCCATGATCGAGATATCTCCAGTTTTCCATATAGAGGTTTTTGCCTTTACTCTTTGGATTAACTTGCTGAACATTTCCACTTTTGGGCCATTGAAATCCATATCATGTCCAAGAAATGTTTCCTTTAGTAGGTCAGCAAATATTCTGAAAGTCTGACTGAGTCGCTCCTTTATCATCGGGTGTGCGTTTGGGCTGACTAGGAGAGCATACTTTTGGAAGTTTATTCTTTGGCCCGAGTAGGCTGCAAAGAGATTTAGTGTCTGTGCGAGTTTTGTGAACCTGAGTCTCTGTTTGGGTTTGAAAGTCGGTGAGATCCTTCCATTAAGCTTAATGGAATAGGAAATGGTAATGAGACATGCCATGATCCACCCAATCCATTTATGAGGAAAACCCATATGTTCCATCATTTTCTCCAGAAATACCCATGACACCCGATCATAGGCCTTGCTTATGTCTATTTTCATTGCTGCCATTGGTTGTTTTCCTGACTTCTTCTTGCGTATGGATTCAATGATTTCATGCGCTATAAGTGAGTTTTCAACAATGGATCTTCCTTGGACAAAAGCTGATTGGTTTCCAGAGATGAGGAAACCCATGACTTTTTTCATTCTATTTGCTAGGATCTTCGCAATGATTTTGTAAGTGACATTGCATAGGCTTATTGGCCTTAAGTCTGCTGGTTCCTTTGGACATCTGTTTTTTGGGATAAGGACCAAGGTAGTGTGATTCCACTCTGTTGGCAAAGAGGAAGTATAGAAAAACCTCTGAATCGCAGTTGTTACCTCCTCCTCTACTTCAGACCAATAATGTTGACAAAAACCTGGTGGTAGGCTATCTGGCCCCGGTGCTTTCCATTTTCCCATTTGAAATATGGTTGTTTTTATTTCTTGTGTGGTTACTGGGTCCTCTAGTGCCATCTGTTGATTATGATTAACCCCTTTGGTTATTAGGTTTAGGATATCCTGCATAGTCGATTGGCCAAAAGCATCCTCCGGCATTACAGAGTCAGAGAGATAAACAGAGCTCACGTGGTTGTAGACTAGCTGTTGAATGTCTTCTTGCTTTGATATCCAAGCTCCTTCTTCGTCCTTGAGTTGGGTTATGTAATTTCTCCCTTTCCTTTTTTGCACCCATTTATGAAAGACTTTTGTATTCCTTTCTCCTTCTTTAAGCCACAGTGACTTGGCTCTCTGTTTCCAGTAATCATTCTGCATAGTGAGGAGTCCCTCCAATTCTACATTCTTGTTGTGCATACCATCCGCATCCTTCTGTCTTTGCTTAGCGCCAAGTTGTTGTTTCACCCTCTGATTTTGAACTCCATCTTACCAACACTCTCTTTAGCCCTATTGTGCAATCTAGTTGTAGTTTCCTGAAGCTTCTTATTGAAACATGTTATGGTATTGGGTACATGATCATTGTATATATCTCATGATTGGTTTCCCGTGCGGTGAACGGGCATCCATACTCATTTCACCAGTTCCTTTGTCTGGTCAAATCTTACCCAGAAGGACTCAAACTTCCTTATAGTGTGTTTGTAGATATGTGTTGATGGTGAGTGCCCCATGGTCCGACCTCATGATTGTATGGTTAGTTAGGCTATAATCCTGGTATAGTGACATCCACTTCTCATTTGCAAACGCTCTGTCAAGTTGTTCCAGAATTAGGTCATCACCTCCTCTACCATTGGACCAAGTATATCATTGTCCCTTGTGCAAGAGTTCACTTAGGTTAGTTTCCTTCAGAAGGCCATTGAGGTCCCTTGTCTCCTGCTTTTGGACCGGCCTACCACCATATTTTTCTTCCCTGTCTAGGACTTGATTAAAATGACCTGTGATTAGAACCGGTAATTGGGTGCCCTGTAGAACCAATGCAGGCAGTCCCACACTTGTTTCCTTTGTCACCGGCCTGGATGACCATACACAAGGATCAACATCCATTCCTTACCGTTGGCGTAGTGATTTTACAACATACAAAATTTTGGCAGCTTTTAACTACCGATACAAGGATCTCTGGCGACCAGGCTACACAGAGACCTCCACTTAAACCTACTGAATCTACCACTTCCCAGCTAGTGAAATAAGTTCTACCTAGCCACTTCATAATTTTCCTAGAATCACACTTAGTTTCCATTAAAAACACCATATTGGGCATATACTAATTGATGGAATTGTTTAAGAAATGTACTGTCTGAGGATACGACAGTCCCCAGCAGTTCCAAGAGAGTAGATTCATGTACCTCTGGGTGGTTGTTCTGGACCAACCATCGAAATACCGCTGCTTGCTTCTCCCTCCCCTGACAACACTGATTGTATTACTGAATCAAAGATTCTTGCTATGACTATAACTTGCTTGCCCTATTCCTCTCCAAGTGATAAGTCAAATTCCGTGAACTCGGTGAGCGATCGATTCAGAAGCTCCTCCTCCTGGTCCTCTGTACATCTTCTCTTGTTAAAGGTAATGCCACCTATCTCCTCCTCAAGGAGTCTCTTCATTTTGCCACCCAACACTTCCGCCACCGGCATGTATTCTGCCATTGCCCAAAGGATTGCCTTTTTCTGTGTGTTGAACTAACCCAAGTCAATATTTACTATTTGGTCCACTAGATGTTGACTTGCGATCGATTTTGGCCAGATTGTCGCAACACGACTAGACCCCACCTGCCCTTGTAACTCCTCATCCCTAATTTTTAGCTTCCTTACTCTGTCCATATTATTTTGGATGAGAGATCTGGTATCAATTGTTGGTGTAGATGGTGAGAGACTGATTACCCCTCTTCTGCCTATACTGTTGTTAACAGTTCAAAATTTCCCTTTCCTTCGAGCCTCTGGTAGCAGAATTTTGTTGTCATTTGGCCCATCATGTGTAAGTTCTTGTTGGCCCAATTCAATTACCAAATGTTTTCCAACTTTTCTTCCTTTTTGTGATAAATACCCCAATAATACATTAATTGTATTTTCCCCCTGGCTTATCTTCTCCACTACCGTACCTCTCTGACATTTTCCTTGGTTTCCAAAAGTGATGAAATTGACCAAATGCTGCTAGTCCCCAAGCCTGTCCAAACTTTCCTCTCCCCCACCCTTCTCATTGTTAACCGATCTCTCCTCATCCTCTCCTGGATATGGATCTTCTTCCTCCTGCCGACCATGGCGTACCAGCGACCCGACCTGACATTGTCGTGACCTCCTGATGCTCCGAATAGCCAAAGGTGGCGTACCGACGATCGGTGATTCTTCCGCCATAGGTACGTTATCTCTGTTAGATCCATGACTTTTATCCTCACAATTTTTTTGAATTTCCCCAATCTGTTGAATCATTGGAACGGAATTCACTCGTCCAATTTGATGTTTGTCATCTCCGCTACCGCCACGGCTGCTTCTACCTCCGCCACCATCGCCATCTCCACCAGCGCCGACTGAACAATTGATCATTGAAACTCTTTTGTACAGCGGTGGGAGCGATTGTTCCTCCTTGTCACATGGTTTGACCCATCCCATCTCCACAACTATGATGGTACTTCTAAGTTCGTATCAGTCATTGCTATCCCTTGTTGATGCCACACTGGAGCTACTTCGGGTCAGTGCAGGTACAGTAGATTCTTGTGTTGGGCTGATCATTAGTTGTTATGAACGTTTGTGTGATTAGTAATTGTGTTTATGGGCTGAGAAAGTTTGGTATGTTTTTTTGTTTGGGCCTGAGGTGACGGTGGGGGCAGGGTTGTCTTGTTCAGAATAGGATGGAGGGGTGGGTTATAATTGCATTGTTGGGCTGTTTGGTTTTCAGTATTTGGGCTGTCTGGTATTAAATTGGTCCAAGGGAGTTTGTGGGCTTGGTTGTTGATGTTGACTTGGTTGTTGTGGGCTGTTGTGTAAGCTTAAAAAAATAAGTTGACCCAATAGAGCTTTTAAGAAATTTTTTTGAATTAACTGGGTCCCTATCCTTGGATAATGAGCTGTCTGGGTATGGTTGAAAAAATACTCCACCTGCTAGCAATAAATTCTCACTGCATGCCCCCTTGAAGTCTATCTACTTTCCATGCTTTGTCACATCTCCTTTCATATCCAATATTTTCCTTCCATCTTGTCCACTTAACTCCGCACACCTTTTCTTGCCAACCATACCCCTCCTTTCATCATCATCCTCTAAGTGTAGGTGTGGCTGCATTCTGGATCTACTTGATTCTCCACTGTGTCTAGGCTGTGACTCATTGGTGTCTAAATCCCCTGGCCCTGGCTCTGAATCTGAACTTAGGTCCTGTAGAGGTGATGTGCTACTGGGTTCATTAATTTGAACCCCGGTATTGCAACGGCATCGCACCCTACCTCTTCCAGATCTCTTGAGTTTTTTTAACCATCTTGGACTTGCCTTTCTCCAGCTCAGCTACTTTTCCCCTTTCCTCAGAATTGAATGAGATAGGTATACTATCTTTGAATGAGCTCTGGATACTCATGATGACATCCGTCTCATCACCTAGATCACCAAAATTAGTGGTAAGATCCATATCAAAATTTAGTTCATCACTGCTTTGGTCTGAGTCAACTCCAAAACTAAGATATTCCGAAAATACCCCGTTTGTGAAAAAAGGTTCAGTAACTGTTCCATTTGACAAGATGAACTGTTTGAACTCCACCTTATTGGCTTCACGACACTGTTCTGCTCCTGTTTCGCCGAGAATATCTTCTCCCACCGATGATCATGTACTCTTCAGTTACGATATCACCGTCTTCACCCTCCCCATGTCTTGTACGGATCATCAAGCCGTCCATATTCGGCTGTTTCTGCTGGGAGAATTGTTGTGGGACTAGTGTTGGGTTGATCTCCTGCATTTCCTCGTCGGAATTGGTATTCTGTGAAGTGAGACCTTGACCAACTTCTTCCTAGATATCCGGTACTTCTGGGAGATTTAGTATCCTCTCGTGTGCTTCCGCAAGTCCATGTAGGTAAATTTGATGAACTTCATTCCTTCGAGAAATGTCTTTTGGGGTTAGCTCTTCACGTTCTTCTTCCGGGTCTTCCTCCGGGTCCTCGCCCGGGTCATCCTTCGCTAGGTTTAACGTTTGAAAATTTTCCAGATTGTACTCATCTACCTCCCTTAGTTCTTCTGGGGTAGGGTAAATTTCTTCTTCATACTTAAACCCATCCAAAAAAGCTTCATCTGGCATATGCTGAAACATGTGTTCATTTGTATAGAAATAGTTTGGGGGAAACCTGGTGAACCTTCTTGTCGGCATGTGCCTGTGAACCCGAACATCGGGTGGGTAGAGCTCCTCTGAAAGGTCTCTATAAATCTCCATTTGTAGCTCCGACCCGAGTGTTGCAAATCTTTCATCGATATGCCGTTCAAGAGCATCCACATTCTGCCAATGGCACTGTGGATAGGTATGACCTAAAGCTCCACATCGTCGGAACATTTTGTGAACTCTTTCATAACCAATAGTTATCCAAACCTTTCCACCCCTTCGCAATTTTAACCAGAATCCGGATATCAATGTTTTTTTTCACCGACGTCCACACCCGGACACTTAAATACTCAGCATGTTGTAGCAACCTTCCTCTGAAATCCACCTCTTCAGTATCTCCAACAACCGAAGCAAACTTTTGTATGGTACTCCTTCCGAAATATTCCAGTGTGAGCCCATTAATGCGTATCCAGATGAGTACTTTGGTGACTGTCATATTTGACAGAGCCATTTCAGGGAATAGTCTGTTCAAAGCCAATAGACCACCAGCGATGTTCACAGGACCATTGTATAGTACTGCTAGGAGCTTGGATCGCTGTTGAAATTGGATAACATAGAATTTCTCTTTCTCATACTGCTAGTTGGTTTGTTGCTTGCATTTCCGAACAAAAAGTTTTCAAATGGTACTGTTGCTCTCAAATTCAAAGAGAGGGAGAAAAAAAATCTAAACATTCATATCGCTCACTACATTAAGTTCACTAGCCCATGAAATTCCAAACAAAGCTTGATACATTTCAGTTCGCTCCAGATACAGAAGTGAAACTAACCCGGTTTGCTCACAAGCAATCAGTTCTTGGGGAAAGCACCGAAGCACCACCACCAGGGGCGGAACTAGGGGGTGGGCGAGGGGGTGCACCAACTTCCCCTAAGTTCCGTCGATCAAAGAATTTCAGTATTGTTTTGGAAAATTTATTTTGAAATTTACTGATCTGCACGCCCCAGAATTTGAATGAGGTGCTGATAAGTTTGATAGAAATGGAATGAGTTGAAAAATGTTTGACGATGAACAGAGTTGTAGATAAGTTGTAGAGGCGACGGACGAAGAAGATGAACTTCCTTTAGTAAAACACAAGGGTCATATGTGATACGACACTGTTCTCCTTTTATTGGCGGTCGATTAATTACCCCTTATTGTTTGTATTTATATTTATCCTATGTGGAAGACTTTTCCTTATATAATTATACTGATGGTTAACCAGTTATTCTCTCATTTATCCTATATGGAGAGCACTGAGCATATTCTTCTTACATTTATCACCGCAGATTTGATGGAGTATACTCGTTTTGAATGTTTTTTATATTTATTCTTATAATATTTATTTTTAAATTTGATACATTTTTATTATAGTTTATACAAATTTTTGTTTTAGATCGACTAACAATTAAATGAGATCATTTTATAAATAATGTACTAATTGGGTGATTTGATATTTATTTTTATATATTGAAACGAGGTTTTTATAACTTTGATTTTTCTTATTAAATTATATCTTATTGTATAAATAATTATAATTTTACCCTAAAAGTTATTAAAACAAGATTTTTCATTATTGGTCTAACCGTTAGTCGATCTAACATGGACTTTCTCTATACCCTATCATTCTAAAATTATCAAATGTTATTTTATGATAATAATTGAGTCATTTTCACTTATTCTCCTTTTCATATTATCTACAGTCATTTCTTTCCACATAATTTTACTTGTCTAAAAATGTTTTTTTCCATGAAAGCCATTCGAAGATGGGGGAAATTATATTAGGCCTTCCCAAGCCGTGTAAATGAGCAAAAAACTGAAAAAACATGAAAAGAAAAGGAAGCCCTGGCTTAGTTAGATTTACACAGTGGTGCCTAAGCTGATGAAGCAACCATTGTTGCTTCCAAAATGAGGTAATAAGTAGCTAATTGTTAGAGTATTACAAAGACTTATTAGCAAATTTAAGAAGAATATCGAACTTGTTAGTGAATCGAGTTTTCGAAACACAAGTCAGTCAGATATTCCTAAATTCACTAATAATCCTTTCCTCTAAGTAAAAGAATCAAAATAAGTAGACTAGAACTAATAGAAACTGCAGGCAGCATCTCGTTCCATCCGTGTGCCTCCATGTGAGCAGCCCTTCAATGCCCCTGCATATAACATTTTATCAGTAGCATCCGTTCAATGTGTAAATCTTAAGGAGGGTGTACCTATCTAATCAAGCCTAATTAGCCCCTGAATATGATTAGGTAACATATTAAAAGAAAGCATGGATACACTTGTCTCATCTTTGAGACATTTCTTTGCTAGAGCATCTGCTACAAGATTGGCTTGCCTCTGAATATGAATAAGATTAAAGTTTCCCAGAGATTGCTTAATGTCATCAGCTAGTTGGAACAACTGCCAGGGAGCATGTAATGGATCTAGAGCTGATGAAACAGCATTCATACAGTCAGATTCAATGCAAACATTATTAAAGATACCAGCATATTTCTGTATGGCAAGCATTATTGCCTTCATTTCCGCTTCCTGAGGGGAATTAGAATCTGTAAAATTAGTATGAGCAGCAATAAAACTACCTCTGCTATCTCTTAAGATCATACCAATTCCACTCAAGTTCAATTGACAATTCCATGCAGCATCTACATTAAGTTTATACCCCCTATATGGTTTAGACCAGGCAATTTTTAGGATTTTCGGCTTAGGAGGAAGCTTAATCAGTGGCAGAAAAGAATGATCAGCAATGTCTTTGTCTACTTTAGCTCTTATGAAAACATGTTTAGCAGTGAACATGTAAAAAATTTGTTCCTTGATGTTAGTTATCACTAACCCTGTTAAAGGAATGGCTGAATCATACAGTATTTTGTTCCTCATTTTCCACAAATGCCAACAAGTTATAACAGCAGCAGATTTAATAATTTCAGTATGGAGTGCACTCAGACCAGGAAAAGTCAGGTAGCAAGAGAGTCTCTCCCAAATAGATGGGTAAGCCACTACAACAATTCCCATGAATGAGTGAACAGCTTTCCAGCTATGAACAGCAAATGGACATGAGTTAAAAAAGTGATCCAATGAATCCTCATGATTATTGCACATACAGCACTTTGAAGGCAGAGAGAATCTCAATTTACGCAATACATTATCAAAGGAAAGTAAAGAATTCATCGTTTTCCACATGAAAACAGAAACCTTTTTTTCAATTCTTGAACTCCACAAATATTGAGTAGAGAGGACATTACCTCTCTGGTTTCTGAGCAGGAGGTAGGTTGCTTTAAAAGAAAATTCACCTTTCAGACCAGGTTTCCATATGAGTCTATCTTTCCTGTGTGGAGCTAACTTTGCTTCCTGTAAAAGAATGACAGCATGAGGAGGTAGAAATGGAGAAATATCCTGAAGCAGAGAAACTTTGTTTGTTATGAAGTCAGAGACAGTACATGTATGTGGGATATTTACAATGTTTGGATCACACCAATCCTCAACCGGGCCTATATCTAACCAGTTAGAGGTCCAGAAATTACATTCTCCTTTTCCCACTATAACCCTAGAGTTTGTTTCTGCCCAATTATTAATGCCACAGATTCTCTTCCAGTTTGGTGAGGATCTGGAAGAGAAAGGCAGTGATGCCACTAGGGTAGACCATAGAGCCTCAGCCTTTTGGAACTTCCACCACAACTTAACTGAACATGTCTTTATGATTGTGGATATAGATCTAAAACCTAAACCATTTTGTTTAATGGGATAGCAAAGTGCATCCCACTTCCTCCACGTTCTTTTTGGTTTCTGCTCAGTTGTGCCCCAGAAAAAATTACTGAGTTTTTTCTCAATGGTAAGAATAATTCCATTGCTAGGTTTTAGGACTGACCAAATATGTTGGGGAATGGAGTATATGCATGACTGAATTAATGTAATTTCCCCCCCGTAGAGAGCCACCTATTTTTCCAACCCCCAATTCTGTTTTCTATCTGCTCAATTATAGGTTGGAAATAGATTTTTTTGGCTATCCCTGTGAAAATTGGAACTCCTAGATATGTGAAGGGGGATCTGCCAATTTTCATTCCTAGCACCCTTCTTATGTTGCTGACCTTATGAGCCGAAGCATGCTTTCCTATATAGATATCACTTTTAATGTAATTTATCCTTTGGCCAGTGACATCTTCAAATTTAGTCAGGAAAACTTTAAATCTAATCAGTGTTTGATTACCAGCTGTTAGGAATACCACTGTATCATCAGCATAAGATAAATGAGAAACTGGAAGGGAATTACCTGGAAGATCAAAATATGATAGCTTACCATTCTGAAAAATGTATGCTAAACTCCTTGTGAAAGACTTTAGAAAATATATTAAAAAGAAAAGGGGAGAGGGGGTCTCCCTGCTTAATCCCCCTTGAAGACTGAAAATAACCAATAGGCTTACCATTTATAAGGATTGAGAACCATGCCTGTGATAAATTCTTCATGATGATATAGATGAATTTAGCAGAGAAACCAAATCTAGCAAGAACTGAGTACAGAAATGACCACTTGACCCTATCAAATGCTTTCTTAAGATCAAGTTTGACAATGCAATTGGGATCCCTTTTTTTTGTTAAAAAACCTAACCATTTCTTGCAGATAGATGACATTATCCAAAATGTCTCTTCCTTTAAGAAATGCTGTTTGATGTGGTGAGATAATTCTTGGCATTATAGACTTAAGTCTTTCCATTAATAGTTTGGAAAAGATTTTGTTAAGAACATTGGAAAGGCTTATTGGTCTATAATCATCAAAGGAGATAGGAGTTAGTTTTTTTGGGATAATGGCAATCCAGGTGCTGCCAATGTCCCTCGGAATATGGTTTACAACTAGAAAATCATTAACAGCAGACAATAAATCCATAGCAATTATATCCCAAGAGTTAATGTAGAACTTAGCAGTGAAACCATCAGGTCCTGGACTGCTATTCTTATTCAAACTGAACACAATATCCCTAAGTTCATTAAGTGAGGCTGGTTGCATTAGTCTCTCATTATCTTCTTGAGTGATTAGTTTAGGGATTTGGCTAAGGAAGTGTGTTTTGTAAAAATTACTATCAGAGGAGCTATCTTCTGTTAGGAGATCTTGGTAATAGTGGATGGCCTCATTTTCAATATCCTGAATACTATCTAACCACTGGCCATTGCTATTTCTGATTTTTGTAATCTTTAATCTACACTTTCTCTCCTTAACAGAGTTATGGAAAAAACTAGTGTTATTATCCCACTCCTTAAGAAATTTAACCTTTGCCTTATGTTTCCAAAAACTTTTCTGCTGTACAAGTGACCTTACTAGCTTAGCCTTTGCTTCTTTTAATTTCACCAAGTTCATCACAGAGTCATCAAGGTCATACTTTTGTTCGTGAATGAAGAGATCAGCTTCTGCATTTATCACATTGTCAGTTATGTTACCAAATATTTCTCTGTTCCAAATTTTGAGCTCTTTTTTTAATCTTATCAACTTGAGGAAAAAACCAATCATTCCTGATTTGTGATGAGGCAGTTCCCAGTTTCGTTTAATCACCTGAGCGAATTCTCTCCTTTTATACCATGTATTTAAAAACCTAAATGGTCTAGGAGTAGAATGGACATCACTGCCTATAGTGAGAAGCATAGGATTATGGTCAGAAGATATTCGATTCAGAATGTGGACTGATGAAGTAGGAAAATTGGAGGACCAGGAAGAAATACAAAGGCCTCTATCTAGTCTTTGAATAGTTGGGGACCTAAGTCTATTATTGCTCCATGTGAACATATTTCCAACAGTATTAATGTCTTCTAAAGCCATAGCATTAATAAAATCCTTAAAATCCCTCATACTACCTAATTTAGGAGTAGATGGACCTTTATATTCATTTATTGATGTTATAGCATTAAAATCACCTATTAAAATAGAATCTGAGTGATGAAATGATCTCAGGTCAGACCAAAGGGTCTTCCTCCCATTTCTGGTCCTTAGTCCATACACAAAGAAGGCATCCATACTTTTATTAAGAGTTAGACTATTCACACTGGCAGCTAAGAATTGCAGATTATCACATTTCAATGTCAGAGTTATACTGGAGTTCTAGAAGAGCCAAATCTGGCCACTACTAGCCTGCAAATAGTTATCAAAAGCTAAAACCTGCCTATAAACATCACATTGAGAATTATCATGTTTTGGCTCTATCAAGCATAAAAGATCTAAACTGTGCCTATTGATCAGGTTATGAAGTCTCAACATAGAAGTGTCCATTCCCATAATATTCCAAACCAGAAACTTTATCTGAAGTGTTGTATTATTCATAGGGAAACATTGTTAGAGCTTTTTGATCTAGTCATGATAGTATTTAACTGGGTTAAATAGGTCTCATTTCTATGATTAGAAACTGTTTCTATATGTTTCCCTTTTTTCAACTTGGATGATCCAGAGGGAGAATTAGAAGATATTACCTGATTTACCTGAGAAACACCAGCTTCACCTCCAATTTCAGAAGATGCAGAAGTTGGGATGTCACCAGGGGAAGCCTCTTGACTTGATATGTCCTCATATTCAAGTGGTTGGAACCTGTTTTGCCTATGCTTCTGCTGGGAAAAAATAAAGTTTTTTGCTGCAACAATAGGGTTAAAGGGAGAGAAAGGCTTACCCCGTTTACTAGGAATGTCATCCTTGGCAAGACCTACCTTTTTGTTGAGATGAGGTGGAGAAGATAGGGAAAATTTGTTCAACGATATAGGAGACCGAAGAAAAGATTCAGAACGTACTTCAGATGTATCTTGATTATCTTTAAGTTCAGTATTAGCATTATTACCCTCTGAAGTTCCTTGATTAGGGGTCAAAACTTGACTACTCTGTGCACACTCATTCTCAGCATCAGGGACAATTATCAAAAGGTCAGGTTGCTCAGTAACATGGTTAAAATTGTTTTGATTATCAGCCCTCTCATGAGTAGAAATTTTATCCTGACTTTGATCAACATTGTTTTCCTCAGCCTCATTATGATCATCAATGTTAGCCATTACTGCTTTCTGCTTTGGCACATATCTAAGGTTCTGTGTAGACAAGATTTTGAGTTTATCAGTAACCCAAAAACCAGATCCCCCCGCTTTATTATCTCTTTCATTTTTCCGGTTAACTACACCCTGATCCTGGTCATCATGCACCATTTGTTGTTCCTTAGACTTACCTAAGTCACTTAGGGTAGGGGTAGGTTTAGCCATCTTATATATCTTTGGCTTCCTAAGTTCAGGATGTAAATAAATGCATAAATTATCAATCATGTCCTATGACTTTAAAGTGATGGCAATACGGGGGAAGATCCTCGAATTCTAGGTGAAGTTTAACCACATTGTATTCAATTCCGTCCTCCTCAATGCCCACTCTAATGAAAGCTGGCTGTCTTTTTTTTAGATCAATTTCCACACACATCTTTACTGCAGATGGTCTAGTTAAGCCAGCAGTTGCAGAATCCAATTTGATAAAGTTTCCAATCTGATTACCCATGGATTCTAACATAGCTAGGTTATAGAAAAAGACTGGAACATGATGTATAGTGACCCAAACTGGAACTATAGATGATTCAACTTCAGGAGAGAAATCAGTTGTCCATTTAAGCACTTTCATTAGGGCATTATTGAAATTCCACTGACCTTTAATCCATAGACGCTGGTAATCTTCCTTGTCCTGGAAGCGAATCAGTACATGCCTATAGTCAATGGAGCCCAGCTGGAATTTACCCTTGAATCCCACAGAGTTAAAGGCTTCATTCAGAGCTGCCATGGAAGGTTTCCCTCGAGCAAATTTGCCCACCAATGCATTTTGATAGTGAGAAGCAAGAATTTCTGCCTCTTTCCTGGTTACCAAGCAAGAAATTTCTCCTTTGTAGTTGGTTTTTGGGACTATTTCAGGATTTGAAGGAAGGGAAACAGATAGGGGTGGTGTACGATTACTTAACGCTTGCAGAAATGTTTTGGCCGGCGCGATTCCACCGCGGCCAGGCGGAGGAGCCGCCATGATTGGGGAGAAGAACACGCAAGAAATGACCGTTAGTGGTGGTTACAGTGAAAAATCTGAAAGAAGAAGAAGTGGATGGGAAATGGTGTGTGTTTCGCACCAAAGTCGCACACACTTGTCTAAAAATATAGACATTACTATGTCAAAATTATAGTAATTTTTTATATGTTTTTATATGACTATGAATTTAAGTCGACAATTTGGATAAAATTTAAAATTTTATGTTTCATATTTTTCTAATCTAATTAATTAATCATAAATTGTTGATAGTATCTTTATTTAAAAAAAATAGGTACAACATTGTACGTAACATGTTTTTAATGTATTTTAAGTGAGCCGCCCCTTACATTTGACTCCGGTTCCACCACTGACCACCACCACGGTGTGCCCCACTGAAACCATGATCTAGCACAAGATGAGTAGACACCATGGGCCACAATGGTAAAATGAAGAGTCATATAAGTAGAGAAGCAAAACTCTATCTTCACTCAGAGGGAATTCCCCTCATCAGTGTTCTTTTCCATACTCTTCCTTTTGGTCTCATACCTATTCAAGTGAACAGGTTGCGTGAGGTTGGAAAAGAACATGTTATTTCTCTGATTGTGTGTTCGGCATAGATGAATTCTGTAAAGTATTCCTTGGTGTGAATTGAGTTCATATATGCTGCTCATCATTAGAGATGATGTCTAGTTTGATTAAATCATTCTAGAATACCCATATTTTACAATGTGGTTCAAAATAGAAGTTTTTCTAGCCTATTTCATTAGTTATGTTTTTAGATAGAATCATTTTTGAAGCATCGGCTCAATGATAGCAAAGATTACAGTTTTATATCTATTCTTTATGTCTCCTATTCTGATTTGTGTTGCTTTATTTCCAGAACCCCTAGTATTTCAGACACATATATTTATTCCTATAATTAATAAGGTTTAGAAGAATTCAATGTAGAATAAGTTATAACCGTTTAGGTGTTTACGTATAATATATCTTGTTATATTTCTCAGATTTATTTTTCTAATCATATACATCTTGATTTACCCGAGTTTTGATAATCTTACAATGAGTTAAATCTATTTTGCGATTCAATCAAATCGGATTATGTATCAGAAAAGTTTAGTGTCACTTCATAGTCAAGGCTGGTGTTTTGAATTTGTGGAGGTTCATTATTGAGCTATTATAGTCTTTTATCTTTTTTGTTTCATGAAACCGGGAGAGGTGAGTTACCTGCATTTATTTTAATGAATTCCTCTCTTTGACTTTCAATGTTGATGGCCAATTTTTTATTCAGATTTGTTGAGTTATGGTTACTGTTCGATTATGTGTTCAGTTTGAGGAGTAATAGTCAAATTTTTTAGATCCATTTGGATCACCTACTAACTGGCACGGGTCGGCCCCTCAGGGTGTCGAACCGTGCGGCCTAGCCGCAGCAAATTGTGCTACGACTATCGCCTTGATCTCACGTGCATCGACGCACCACCTGGTTGCTTGCAGTAGATCGGGCCCGTTTGGGACGTGGTCAGGTATGCAGCGGAATATACACACCCGAGAGAGCATGGCTCACACACACAAGCCAACGAAGTAATATAAGGACAACTGGGAAGCAAACGCTTATATTCAATATATCATAAAACGGTAACGGGGGGGGGGGGGGCCTTAGTTCAATTTTCCATCGTTCCAACCACCATATAATAGAAATTATTTATTTTCTATCTGTAATTGGGAATATTGGAGTCATTTTGACTAACTTAAACTCAAGTTGTCTAAAAATAACATATTAAAATTGAAATATGTTATTGATTTGAATTCCTCAGTATATATAATCAATCACAACTTGTTAAAATATATAACTTCTAAAAATATATTTAAAACCATAAATATGTCATTGTACTAAACTAAACTCAAGTTGTCAAAAAAATAACATACTAATATTTAAATATGTTATTAATTTTAATTTCTCACATATATATAATCAATCATAACTTGTTACTTCTAAAAATATATTTAAAACCATAAATATCTCTATCTAATATATATATATATATATATATATATATATATCATTGAAGAAAATTCAAAGATTCATATAATCTGAAATTAAAAAAATGTTTGATTTTTTAAATATATTGATAGAGTACTTTTGATAGAAATATCTATAAATATTATATATATACACACACATATATATATAATATGGCAAACTATTATTTTATACCGACTATCTGTTAATTGGGAACATTTTATAATTAGTGAGACTAATAAGATTATTTGATATTTACTTTTATTTATTGCAATGAGATACATATAATTATGATAGCATTTTAAACTGAATCTAATATGAAATATTATAAAACTAATCAAATTTTATTGTATTCAGTGTTTAATGATTTCTATCTATTTTATATAGTTTTTCGCATATGAAATAAAATTCTTTGTTTTCAATTTAAATATAAGACACAACATGTACATAAAACTTAATCCTAATAATTTTAAAAATAATATCGCACAATGCGCTATTGTACTCCACTAGTTTGAATTCAAAAGAACAGCCATTTTAGCACAAGCTACTTCATGAACCTCATTCAATTCAAAATAATAAAAAAACCAGGAAATTCAGAAACAATAGGCAATTCAGACAATTCAAGCAATACAATGTAATCAGTCATGGACTTAAGAAGCAAAGGTTAAGTTACTGGACTGGACTTAGACATATTAGGCATAGGTATAACATGCATAAACTTATCAGCCAAATCCATAGGTTGCTGATGCATCTCCGACAATCGACCGGTTCGTGGGCTTGAGTTCTTTTCTAATGGACCTGCAATAAAACTGTCCCTGGGGTTCCAGGGGTCAGCATTCCAATGCCTAACTTAGCCCAAGCGTTTGATATGATTAAGACAGAATGAATCAAAAGTAAATGCGTACCTTGTATTTATACTCCATGTCCTAAATAACGTTCTCCTTAATTATCTCACTTAATTACCCACGAATTCAATAATTAAGTTAGATTATTAAATATTCTCCTAACTGGGCTGCCACACCTTCGGCCCAATGGCCTTCCTGGGCTTAACCTCTATCAAGAGCCCAAAGAAAAGGAGGTTCTCGACCTCAGAAGGCTGGAACATCATAAAGGTTCTTCGAGGTCTCGAATGCATAGGACAGTTCGAGGACTTTGAAAACTCGAAATGAACCTTGGACTTCGTTGCTCGGGCCTTCGAGGGAGAGAACCTGGTTTTCTAATCAACTCTGTCGTTTAGAATTCTAAAAGGCGCGCGTATACTGTGCAACCGTGCATGCCACTGCTCCCCAAACAACACATTGTCAGAAGACAAAAAAGTGACTACGTCTTTCCATAACTTTTTTATGTTTTCAAAAGCAGTAATAATTATCCGCCATTTCAGCCCCCACAACTACCTCTTACCCGCTCTTCCTTATTCACTTTTCTAGTTTGCAGTCATCTTCTTACAAGCACTCCTCCTGTACTTCTCTCTCAAGCAATCTAATTTTCATCACCTTTTCCAGAAAATCAGTATGTTCCTTCATCCCTATTCTTTTTCTAATCTTTTTGTTTCCTCCCCTTAAAATCATGCCCTGCTCTAATAAGGGTTCCGCTTCCGAGAAATTTTCCAGTCAAATTAGTATGTCGGAGAGAGCCTTTAGAGACTCGAAATGCACCCATTGCGAAGAACTCCGGTATGATTCAGATGCTGGAGAAGGCGCATCTGATCAGGTTGCTAACAGTCCGGGGGAAGAGAGGATTTTTCCCAAAACCGATATGCCTCCTCGAGATGCCGTTGAGAACTGGCCGCTAGGCATAGGAAAACACTACATAAGGAGGTCCCCTACGAGTGGCAAAATTGGTTTCTACCCCCTCCAAATTAAGAGCTCGAATTGGAAAGGGGGTCAAATACATCTTTGGTCTGCAGGGAGACACCTCTCGAAGACATAGAAGAGGAGGATAATTGGGAGGCCATCGCCGTACCTCTCGAAGTTAATATTTATAAGCCCCAGATGCTTACTATCTACAACTAAGTAGATAGCGGCAAGTCGGGGTCGTCCACGAAGAAGAGGGATCTTCCTAAGCGTTTAGGCACAAAAGGTTGATATTAGGCTAGGAGTAGATATATATATACATATAAAAGCATGTAAAAAAGGGGGGTTTGGTTGGTTGGTTGTCCTAAGTTATGAAAATTAAAAGACAAGATAACTAGCAAAGTCAAGTAACTATGCTAATCACCAAACAAACTAAGAAAAAGGGTTTTAAAACTACAAAAACAAAGCCTTGGGGGCAATTGACATCCACTTCCAAACCTAATGTAGATCATTGAACCATTCACTCATTCTATCACATTCATTACTTGACTTAACATTAACATACTTATCTAGCAAGAATCACAACATATTTTTCACAAGAAGTTCTAAGTTCATGCTCATAGATTTTCATGCAAGGGAGCTAAGGAATTCGTCACTTTCCTAACACCCGAACATTTCAATCATAAGAACACTTCCTATTCTCAAACAACCCATGGCATAAATGATGTGAAACATACCATCAAGAATACATAAATGCTAAATAACAAAGGCTTCAAGAACGAGTGAAACAATCTATTCAATACTTCAACTACTTGTTGTGAAGATAAATCTTCCATCCTTCTTAGGTAGTAGTTTGCAAGAGTGAATTCAACATCTCTTGTCAAACTTCACCAATGACTCCCTTATTACTAAGAGTATCCCATTGATGGCATTTAGCACGAAGAATCAACAAGCTTAGCAACACTTAAAAACACTACACCGTGTCTAAGAATTTAACCAATTCATGTATTTACACAAGATTAGTCAAGAACGATCGACATTCATAGACCTCTCTCACTTGCTACCTAAAACAAACATGACAACGAGTTCGACATCATCACATTCATCTAGCAATTATCAACACACCAACATCATTTAAGAAGCTCTAAATCATACTCATATATTCCTAACAAGAAAAGGGGGGAAATAAACCCACTTCCCCCAAACCCTAGCAAGCAATTCATACAAGTATTTCATATACTCAAGCTCCCAACAACATCAATGCAATTAACAATTAACCTTCAAAGCTCAATAAATGCACAATAGCAAAAACACCAAATAGATAGATATAATGGTTCTTACTACATAGAAATGGAAGCTTCAATCCTTTGCTCCCAAGATAAAACTAAGCTAGAGAACTAAAACCCATAACATAGAACAAAAATCTACAAAGAAAGAAGAAGAAATGGATAAAAATGATGAAAAACTAGGGTTTGAAGCCCCCAAGTGGGGCTTAGAGGCTTGGGAAGAAGTGGGTGAAGAGGTATTTATAGTACAAGAAAAGGGGAGAAAAACGCAGGCTGCAGGGCAAAATTCGCGAGGCCGTCGCGACTCGCGACGAATCATCGCGAGTCGCGACCAGATCAGTAAAATTTAGTCCTGTTTTGTTTTGCTTCCTCTGGGTGAACCGTTGATCCGTTTTGGGAGTTCTTGTAGTCGATTTTATAGTACTCGAGAAGAGGAATCCAATGGTACCACTCTTGGAGGCTGATTCTTCTCGGAAAATTCTGAAAACTCTGCTTCAAAACGTAGATCATCCTTCACCCATTTCTTTGCTCTCCTTTCTTCACCTCTTTAACTCTTCATATCTTCAAAAAGCTCAAATGCAAGTCTTCAAATCTTCAAAGATATTCTTAAAAGTCTTCAAAGTTTTCAAAGTCTTTAAAAAAAATTACCTTGTCACACAAAATTCTCTAAAAAGTGATAAAAATGTCAAAGTCGCTTTTAACCCTCCTTAGATAATTTCAAGGCAAAATGTCACATTTAGAGCACAAAAGTGTAAAAAAGTCAATCCCAAAAACCCTAATATAACCGTATAAAATGGGCACATCAATAATACGTCTCCTTTGAGAGAGAGGACAATCCTTGAGGAGGAGGAAGCACCCTCGAAAGTGCTTTAGGTATCTTGTTTGGCTGAACCCTCTCAAAAAAAGAAAAAAAGGGTCTTATCGAAGGTTAAGGCTTAGGGACTCAGGGAGGGAGCCCCCAGTTCCAGTAGTAGGGACTGCTATTTCCAAAATTTTGGACTCGATTCCCCCTGGTCAACGAATTCACCCGGATGCCGATTTTCAACCCTTTCGAGAGGGAGACACCCCTCATAACCTCCCCCAAGGAAGATCATCCATTTCTCTCAGAAACCTTCACTGCGGGCTCACATTTCCCTTTCCGCCCCTTTTTTTCCAAACTTCTTTGACAATTTCAAGTGAGCCCTGCGCAAGTTCATCCCAATGTCTTGGTGATCATCATAATGTTCTTGGCTATATATGACGAGTTTGGTATGAAGCCTAGGTATAAGTTGCTTCGCTCGGTATACTTCGTGTCCTATAGTGGGCGGTCTACCAACATAATTGTCACTTTTGTCAGCCGAGAGGCACATCATAAGGTTTTTGCAGTTAATGGTAATTTGGGTGACTGGAGAAGCTGAAAGAAAGGTATTTCGTTTGATAGCAGGAGGTATCGAGTTCCATAATGGAATTGGGGCGTGCGAGTCGAGTCTTCCAAACCTAGGGAATATATTTGCCCGGATGCCCTCGAAAGGGATAGGCAAAAACTACTGTCCAGCTCCCTCGACTACGACCTCTTCAACAACCCCATCTCCCGAATTGGTGGCTTTGCATTCTTGCTCGCAATCTACGAGGAGTATGTGTATAAAATACTCCAGAAGGATATGAGAAAGAGGAGAAGAGAACTTGAGGGCCCCAGAGAAAGCCCTCCCCTCGAGACCATCGTTAGTGATTTTAGGCATTCGAGAGCCTCCAAAAGTGCCTTAATAGAAATCTACTTCTCCTATTTGTTGTGTTATTGAGTTTATTGTTACTGACTGACTCTCCCTTTTTTCCTTTTTCAGTGGGTCTCGCTAAGGGCTTAAAGAAGCAGAGGCCCATGAAGCAGGGTCAGACTCTTCCCAAAGGGACCATCGCCTCCTTGAATCAGGCCTCCACTCCCCCGAATCAGGCGTCTCCTCTCTCGAACCTGGCCTCCCCTCTTAAAGTAGCCAGCAAAAGGCCTACTTCCACCATTAGTGATGAGCAACCACCTCACACCAGGAACGTTAGCCAGAAAAAAGGGCGAGTTGCAACAATATCAATAACACCTCACCAAGACCATTGATAGGAGCACATGGTTGTAAGGATGTTTATCAATAGTCTCCCCCCTTTGAATGATGCGGCGTCCTTATCCAGGATTGAGCATCACCTCTCGAAGATGACCTTTGACCCTGAGGTTTTCTTCCCTTCTTTTAAAAAAACTTATTTAGCATCCCTCTTTTCTTTTTTTTATAGCATCAATCTGAGCCGGACTATTTTTCCAGGCCTCTAAAATTTTTAACGAGTCCACTGAGAAAATTGTGGCCTTATTTTCCATTTCTTCCTCTGGCCGCGGTAACCTTCGTGAGGAGCCCAACAAATAAGATGCTGAGATTTTGCAGTTAAAGAAATCTCTTGAGCCTCACCAGCGAGCTCTTGAGGAGAAGGATAGGGTGCTTGAGGAGAAGGAGAAGAAAAAAAAAGCTTCTGGAAGGGGAGAGGCAAAGTGTTGATGCCGAGAGGCATCAATGGACGTTGGAGAAGGATACCCTCGCAAATAAGGTTCAAGCTGCAGAGAATCTGGCCTCGCAGGTTCAACTGCCTGTAGCCTTCAAACACAAGTTTTTAAATAGCCCTGAGCTGCTTCAACTGTTTCTAGATCTTTTGGGGGTGGCCAAGAAAATTGGCTGTAGCTAATTAGCCAAGGACTTTCTAAAGCCATGAGTGTCTGCCTCTCTATCTGGTGATTTGGCTGAGCAGGTGGATGACCTAGTCAACCTAGAGCTCGAAACCACCCTGGACGCAAAATGAGACAAGGCCATAAAAAATGACGGCTTTCGTTTTTCCCTGATGGATTTTATTAAGTCCAAAGGGAAGCTCTTCAATGCTGAGGGGATTCGAGCGATCCCCCTTCCAAAGGCTACAGAAGCCTCTCCTAAGTAGAATTCAATTGTCACCAGAGTGGAATAAATTACTGCTTCCACCTTAAAGGAAGATGACTCTAGGGTTCGTCCCTGATTGTAATTTTTTCACTTAGGGCCCCCCCAATTGTAACCCTATTTTCTTTCTTTTTTGAGTATTAATAAAAATATGTCTTTTGCCATTACCTGTTGATTTTGCCTTTGTTTTCTTTTCGCAGTATAATTCGTTGAAAATGGTGTTAGAAGGTGCTTGTGAGGAGCTTTCGAGTGCCTAAAAAGATTTGAATGAGACACACAAATAGCTACTGAAGGCCTCCCGAGATCTATCTAACTGTAATCAAGAGAAGAAGTCCTTAAAGGACAAGCTCCACCAGCTCAAAGCTGAAATGAAGCTGTGGCAATCCAAAGACCATCCCACTTTTAAGGGGTTTGTTAAGGATTTCCTGAGAAAAGAATTTAATGGTACCTATCCCTTAGAAATGTCCAAGGGTTACGATTCCACAGATAAAGAACTAGAAGAGCTGATTCGTCAAATCTATTTGAAGTTTGGTTCTATGAAGTCCTGCATTGCCACTGCAACCAGGCTTCCAGTAGTGGAAGGGCGCCTAATTGGTTGCTTGGGTAAAAATTGCAGACTGGTAGCCCAGATGGAGTTAATTGCCGAGAAACTTTATTAGTTCAACGCAAAGTGGCTAGCCTTGAAGAGGAATTGCTCGCTTGGAAGATAGCTAGCACAGATCCTTGCTCTCTAAGCGAACCTCATTCAGCCCTTCAAAGGAGCCCCCCAGTTGAAGATAGTTCTTTGGTAGAATTCCTTTTGTCCAAGAACACGAGACTCGCAGGGGAGATCGAGGCCTGGAAGGTATATGACAAAGAAGTCGAGAAGCGTATTAAAAGAAAACATTGTTGCACATGAAGTACGCCTTTGTGCCCACATGCTTTCTCAAGGCATTCCTTCCTCATATTTAATCAGCAATGATCAGCTTCTGAAATTTCTACTTAAAGCTGCTCGGTACTGGATGAAGTTAACGTCCACGAGACTCAAAGCTGCTTGGTACTGGATGAAGTTAACGTCCACGAGAATGGAACTTCTCGGCAGAAAAAGGCCTTTGACCTTATACTTGATTGGTTGGCAGAGCTGAAGGAAAAAGGATTTACTCCCTCGAGTTTTCGTTCTGCTCCTTGGTCACAAAAGTCTACCACCAAAGGAGCTAGTAGACATCTTGTCCCCATGTGCAATGTTACCCAAGGATCTTCCTCAAAATGTCACAAGAGTTCTGGGTCATCCTCAAAGGGCCCATTCGAACCTTCCACGAAGAAGCAGTGTAAGACCATCACTCATTTTGATCCTTCAGAATATTTTATAGAGAAGCAAATGAAGGACATCCGAAGGGCAGCTGGTATAAAGCTTGAAGACCTCGAAGAGATAGAGGCGAAAGAAAAGGGGCTAGCAAAACCTATCTCTACTGAAGATTTGTTCCAGGCGGGATTTCCTTCCACTAGATAAATACGTTTAGACGAATAAAATTATGTAGTTGTTAGTGTAAAAAACATTGTACTCCATATAATTGATGAAGTTTGAATAAATAGCCTGATTTCTCTTGGGAGGCCATCGCCGTGCTTCTCAAAGTTAATATTTATAAGCCCTTTTTGCTTACTATCTACAACTAAGTAGATAGCGGCAAGTCGGGGTCGTCCACGAAGAAGGGGGATTTTATCAAGCGTTTAAGCACAAATGGTTGATATTAGGCTAGGAGTAGATATATATAAACATATAAAAGCAAGTAACTGGGGGTGGAGGGGGTTTGGTTGTTTGGTGGTCCTAAGTTATAAAAGTTAAAAGACAAGACAACTAGCAAAGTCAAGCCACTATGTTAAATCATCAAACAAAACTAAGAAAAAGGGGTTTTAAAAATACAAAAGATAAATCATTGGGGGCAATCGATATCCACTTCCAAACCTAATGTAGATCACTGAATCATTCACTCATCTTGTCACATTTATTACCTATGGGGAATGCCTATAGAAGATCAACATTCATTCCTTTTTAAGAGTAGTTTGCAAAGACAAACAACGACCATTTGCAAGCCTCATTGATAATCACCCCAGACAAACAACGACTATAGGGGTATTTCATCAATGGCATTATACACAAAGGACCATAGATTTGACAACAACAAGCCTTCTACCAAAGACATAGACATTTAATCAAACATAACATTCATTAGGCTAAACCTAGAACAAACCACATTAAAGGTTCAACCTTTCATTTCATCTATAGGATAAATATGAGGACAATCCACATTAACATACTTATCTAGCAAGAATCACAACACATTATGCACAAGAAGTTCTAAGTTCATGTTCTTAGATTTTCATGCAAAGGAGCTAAGGAATTCATCACTTTCCTAACACCTTAACACTTCAATCATACAAACACTTCCTATTCTCAAACAACATAGGGCATAAATGAAGTAAAATATAGCATTAAGAACACATGAATACTAAATAACAAAGGCTTCAAGAATGAGGAAAAAAATCTATTCACTACTTCTACTACTTGTTGTAAAGATTAATCTTCTATCCTTCTTAGATAGTGGTTTGTAAGAGTGAGTTCGACATCTCTTGTCAAACCTCACCAATGACTCCCTTTGTACTAAGAGTATCCCACTGATGGCATTTAGCATGAAGAATTAACAAGCTTGGCAACACTTATAAACACTACACCGTATCTAAGCATTTAACCAATTCATGCATTTGCACAAAATTAGTCAAGAACGATCGACATTCATAGACCTATCTCATTCTCTACAAGCAACAAACATGACAACGAGTTTGACATCATCACATTCATCCAGCAATTATCAACACATCAACATCATTAAGAAGCTCTAACTTATGCTCTGGGATTCTACATTAAAAGATGGGAGAATTAGCTATTTTCTCTCAACCCTAAAAAGTAATCATACAAGAAATTCATATACTCAAGCTTCCAATAACATCAATGCCATTAACAATTCACATTCAAAGCTCAATAAGTGCACAATAGAAAAAGCACCAAATATATATATATATATATGTATATATATGGTTATTACTACATAGAAATGGAAGCTTTAATCCTTTGCTACCAAGATAAAACTAAGCTAGACAATTAAAATACATGATTAACCTACAAAAACTAAGAAAATAAAGAAAGAAAAACTAGGGTTTGAATCCAGAAAAATGCAAGAGGAAGAGGCTGGATTCGTGTTGTTGAAGAGGAGAGGATAAGGTGAGTATTTATAGTACAAAATGCAAGAAGATTTTCTGACCACTAGTCCGTCGTGAGTCGCGAAGGCCTCGCGACGGACTCCACTTCCAGCACCATTTCTTCTTTCTCCTTTTTGTTTCATATCCTCCTCTTCTCTTCACTTCTTCAATTCTTCAAATCTTCAAAAGCTCAAATACAAATCTTCAAATCTTCAAAGGTATTCTTCAAATTCTTAAAAAAAATTTACCTTGTTACACAAAATTCTCGAGAAAAGTAACAAAAGCGTAAAAGTCACTTTTAACCCTCTTTAGAGAACTTCAAGGAAAAATGTCACATTTAGAGCACAAAAGTGAATCCTAAAAGTACTAATATAACCGTATAAAATGGGCACATCATCTCTCTATCTCCAATATTATCCCACTCAAATATGAGCGCCGTGCGCAACTTCCCTAGGTATAGAAAAGTACAAATATATTTAGTAAGTAGAAATTAAAAAATTCAGAGACACAAGCATTTTACCCAGGTTCGGTGTTTCCACGTACATCCTGCCAATCTTGTCTACTAGTTCATCATTCCAAGATTAAAAAAGTAGCCCTCGAGTGCCGCTTAAGAGTAAAACACTCGAACATTAGTCATAGCTGGAAATATCATCTAGAACGCCGCTTTAAAGAAACCCCCTCGAATAGCAACTAGAGTTCCGCTTTAGAGCAAACCACTCGTACATAAGCCTTGGCTGGAAATATCATCTAGAGCGCTGCTTTAAAGAAACCCGCTCGAATACCAACTAGAGTGCCGCATTAGAGCAAACCACTCGTACATCAGCCTTGGCTGGAAATATCATCTGGAGCACCACTTTAATGCAACCCGCTCGAATACCAACTAGAGTGCCGCTTTAGAGAAAACCACTCGAACATTAGCTGTGGCTAAAAATGTCACCTAGAGCACCACTTTAAAGCAACCCGTTCGAACAATAACTAGAGTGTCGCTTTAGAGCAAACCACTCAAACATCAAAGCTGGTAGTATTTCCTCAGGTTAGTAATGTTCCACCTCCTTGGCACTCAAATCCCGTTCATCTGTTCAAGAACATAACTTCTTCTCGGGTGCGACTCAATCACCTTATAAGGCCCTTCCTAATCTGCAGCTAGCTTTCCTTCAGGTTCCTTTATGCTTTTCTCCTTTTTCCTCATTACCAAGTCCCCCAGATTAAACAACACCTTCTTTACCATTCTGTCATGGTATCTTCTGACATATTCTTTGACTTTAGCCTCATGTGGAGAAAGCTAACTCCCTCTTTTTTTCCACCATTTCCAGGTCCAGGCATCTGTTCTACTGGTTGATAGTCTTGTCTGAAGCAGCCATTGTCCTTAAGCTAGGAACACCTATTTCCGGATTACTTCCTCCAAGCCATATACTAGAGTATAAGGCGTTTCCCCAGTAGTGGAAGACTCATCCGTCCGATATGCCTATAATACATTGGGCAACTCCCATATCTAGTTACCTTCCACCCCCTCGAGGCGTGTTCGTATTCCATTTACTATCGTTCTGTTGGTCACTTTTACTTGTCTGTTAGCTTTGGGGTGGTAAACCTACATCACTTTTTGCTTAATCTGGAATTCCTTGCACCACTTCTTAAAAGGGTCCTGAACAAACTGTATTCCGTTGTCTGTAATGATCGTTCTTGGGATTCCATAAAGGTATACAATATTCTTCCAGCAAAAGGAGATGACTGTTTTTCCTCTTATGTTTGTTAGGGGCTCAACCTCTACCCATTTTGTGAAATAATCAATAGACACTATTAAGTATCTGAATTTTCCTGGCGCTTCTTGAAAAGGGCCCACCAGATCAATCCCCCACTTATCAAATGACCACGAACTATAGGTGCTTCTCATATATTCCTGTGGAACATGTGTTATAGGAGCATGTCTCTGATACTGGTGGCAAGCTTGAATATACCAATTTGTATCCTCGAACATTTCGACCAGTAAATCCCGCTCGAATGAGCCTCCTTGCCACAGACCTGGCTCCCTAGTGGCTGCCGCATACCCTTTTGTGAACCTCTCTTATGAGATAATTGGCCTCATGAGGGTAAACACATTGAAGCAATGGCTGCAAATTACCCCATCTGTACAGCCCTTCTTCTTGCAACACACACACTGGAGTTTTCAACCTTATCTTTCTAGCATCCACTTCATTTTCTGGCAGGACACTTTCTCGGAGATATGCCATGAATGGTGTCATACAAGAGTCTTCCACTTCAACCACCATCACCAAAGGTTCTTTAAAACTTTGTCTGCTCAAAGTGTCCATGAGTAGTTGCTTTTGGGATTGGGTTCCCAAATATGAAGAAACAAGCTTACTTAGAGCGTCTCCTTTATGATTACTTTCCCTCAAAACCTACGTTAAAGTATAAGATTTGAAAATTGTTAACAAGTTCTTTACTACCTCAAGGTATCTATGCAAGTTAGGCTCCCTATCCTCGTATTTTCCGTTCACCTGCTGAACCACAATTTGTGAGTTACTGAAAATCCCCAGTTCCTCCACCTACAACTCCTTTGCGAGGCGCAATCCAGTGATCAGTACCTCATACTCAACCTCATTATTAGTTGCTTTAAATGCAAAGTTTAATGCATAAGGGTAATCTCTGCCATTGGGGCTACTTAACAAAACCCCGACTCTACTTCGTCCTGAATCGCAACTCGAGGTTGATATTGGTTATTATACTCTCCCAATTCCACCAACCACTTCATCATTCTTCCTGAAATCTCTGGCCTCAGTAGGATTTTTCGAATGGGGTGGTTCGTGAGCACCACTATTTTGTGTCCCTGGAAGTAGGGTCTCAATTTTCTAGCTGCATGTACAAGGGCCAGAATCAACATCTCGAGAACTATATGCCTCGTCACCGGCCCTTGCAAAGCACAATTGGCAATGTAAATTGGATGCTGAACCGTTTCTTTTTCCTTTACCAGGGCCGCACTGATTGCCAGCAAGGACACAAAAATATACAAGTAAAGCATCTTATCCTTGTTTGGTTTCATGAAGGTAGGCAACGTCCCCAAGTGTTCCAACTATTTGAATGCCTCAGTGCACTTGCCATTCCACTCAAGCTTCTTTGCCCTTCGAAGGGAATCGAAAAGGTAAGTGCTTCTCCGCCCCCTTCGATAGGAACCTGCTCAATGCCGCTAGAGATCTGATATGTCCATTTTTTGTGCATAATTTAGTACTGTTTTGGGTCACTTTTGTGCTCTTTTATTATCAAGAGCTTGTGTTTTACCTTGAAATTCTCTTAGGAGGGGTAAGAGAAACTTTACTATCTTTTACCTCATCTAAGTGGATTTTGCATGACAAGGAAAGAACATAGAGGCATGAAGACCGGAGGCCATTAAAGATCAACAGCCCTTCGAGGCATCATACCCCCGAGACCTTGAGTCCTTGAGGCTGCAAGCCCTTAACTCAAGCCGAACCCAAAGTCCATCACCTGCTTGAGACCAGTACCCTCAAGACATCATCCCCTCGAGTCGAGGCCCTAAGCCCTTGACTTGAGCCGAACCTGAAAGTCCATCACTCTCTCGAGACCGGTCCTCGAGACCAGCCCTTAAGATATCACCCCCTCGAGACCTCGAGGCCGCAAGCCCTAGACTCGAGCCAAACCAGAAAGTCCATCACCCCTCGAGACATCACCCTCTCAAAACCAGTCCTCGAGAGCTTGGGTCCTCGAGACCGCAAGCCATCGACTCGAGTCGGGAGCCAAACCTCTTGAGACCTCGGGTCCTCAAGGCCAGAAGCTCTTTAGACTAGTGAAGCCTTTTAGCCCCTTGAGACTAAATCTTTCCTCCTCGAGACCAGCCCCCCGAGACCAACGCCTCACGAGACCAAATCTTTCACCCTCGAGCCTAGCCATACCCGAGCCCCTCGAGACCAAATCTTTCACCCTTGAGCCTAGCCAGACCTGAGCCCCTCGAGACGTCATTGTTCATCCTCGATCCTAGGCAGACCCGAACTCCTCGAGATCAAATCTTTCATCTTCGAGCCTAGCCAAACCCAAGCCCTCCCTACCCATCGTGAGTCATAATGGGCATACATGTCTGCTTTAATAAACGGGTAGAACCCTTTTTGCCACAAATATATCCACACTTTCACCGCTACTTTTCACCTTCCTTAGTCTTTCCTCCACCATGCGACCGCCGCTCACCGCTGCTAACCGCCGCTCACAACCACCACTTCATACCCCATCCCTTCTTCCCAATCTCCACCCACAAATCACCATCAAACTTTGAAGAACACAAACCCTAGAATTTAGGGGTTTTGTGAATTTGGGAATTTCAATTTCGAATTGATTGTGGGCTTTCTCCTTTCTTCTTCCTAAGCATCTAAGTGGTACATTTCTTCACTTTATTGAGCTTTAATTGTGATTATGAATGTATACTCTATTTATTGGATATTGTGTAGATTATGTGTGATGCCTTAGGAAATTAAATTGTTGGACCTTGGTTGATTTTGGTGAATATATTGTGCTTGTAATTTAATTTGATGGGTATTGTGTGCATATTTTATGGTTGCGGTGTGGATTGTATATTTTGTGGTTGTGGTTTGGATTGTATTGTGCTTGTTTGATTTTGGATTGTGTGCATTTGTGTTGCTTTGGCTGAGAATGGATTGTGACTTATGCTAGATATGAGGCATGTTATCCCTTGATTAAACATAGTTGTTATTTGGATAAAATGTTATTGTGCTTTGCAATGTTATTTTGCTTAGGGGTAGTTTAGCCATGGGACGTGGATGTTGACATTGTGAACGTACTAATGGTGGCTAAACTAGTTGAGCACAACTGTGATTTTGAGATATAGCATATGTATTTCAACTATGTGAGAACTTCATGAACTTGAGAATATGGGCTTGTTGGACATAATATGGATTGTATATGCAATTTAGATTAGGACTTGAAATAGTTAACTTAATTTTAATTTGGCTTGCGATTATGAACTAGTTTAAGGTTGAATATGAATTTACAATATTGCATATACACATATTCCTATGTGTTTGACTTGTTTGTTGTGGTTGTTGGATATGGCCCCCACGAAAAGACCCAGGGCTCCCCCTCCCAAGGCGGGCACACCACCGCTCCACCTACACTTCCTCCACCAGCTCTGGAATCGAGCCATGTACCTCCCCCTCTAGATAGGTACATGGGTTTGACTAGGACACCGGGTCCTATGCTGAGAGGTGGGAGGCCCTGGAGAGACATCAACTCAAGGAGATGAGCTTTGTAGATGTGCCCACACTAGATGCTCTTCAGCTCACCCAGCCTGTCAGATACCTCCTCGCCAAGGGGGGAATGGAAGGGTTCATGAGTAGGAGCGCGCCCTTTTACCGGAGATACACATTGGAGTTCATGTCCACGCTCCGTATAAGCAGTATGAGAGGTGATCAACTATGCAAGAGGTACATTTCTTTTTACTTAGATGATATAGCTAGGAAAATGAGCGTGTTACAGATCGAGGAGGTGTTTGGATTTAACACTGCAGAGATACGGGCCAGGCTGGACCCACAGGCATAAGAGCAGTCGATAGAGGATGACATGCACTTTTAGAATGTCATCAAGATGAGGGCAAAGAACTCCCATGATAAGATTAGTGCATTATCCTCCCTGCACTCCGTTATGTGCACCGACTGTTGGCTGGCACAGTACTTTGCTCCACGGAGCCGACGAATGTACCAGATAATGACATTAATTTTCTATGGCACTTAACGAGTGAGGGACCAGGATACAGGCTATGGGCTGAGTTGTGGATGAAGAGAATCGTGGAGGTGGCAGGAAAGCCAAAGGGGAAGATCATGGTCAGAGGCATGATAGGCCTTTTAGCAGAGTACTTGGGATTGGTTCCTCCGGATGAATTTCCGCACTTAGGGAGGTGCACTTCCTATCTAATCACTGCTGAGAGGTTAGTTAGATTTGAGATGCTCAGTGCTACACAGACCACATAGCTATTCCATTGGTTATATGGCATGAGGAAGGTCACATTTATGACACTTCCTCAGCCCAACAAGACGAAGCTGGAATTTGTTACACCTCTAGGAGACTTGGCGATTTCACCTGACTTCTCCTGTAGAGATGACTTCCAGCACGAGCTCGGCAACCTTGGCCCAACTCCTGTCCATCGTGATGATAATAGTCTACCTTTCTCTGAGCGACATCAGCAGCCGCACTCCCAGTAGCACTCCACACAGCCTCTACCAGAGACCGAGCCAATGTAGGAGGCGATGTGCCACCTCAATATTCCCAGCCTCCACCAGACTTCTATGAGCGGATAACGCAGACTATACAGGATGGATTTCGCATCCAGGATAGCATGATATTGGAGCATAATGTATTTGTCTCACAGACCTTGTCTCCCAAATTTTAGTGCCACTGCTGGGGAAGAGGTGTTTATTTTTAAGTGTTTGGGCATATTATGTGTGATTATATGCTATTTGTAAATATTTATTAGTTTGTTTTTATTTGATTTCTTAGTTTATTTGCCATTTTCACTTGGCTTGGAGACGTATTCTTCGAGTTCTTGGTGTATGGTCGCGATCTTCTACACAAGAACCCCTACACTACGACCCCGAGTTAGAGTTTAATTTGAGACGGGCTAGGAGGCTCTCTTTGGAAAGTGTGAATAACACCCATCCTAGTGACCATTTTGTGGATACATCTTCTTCTATGGAACATCAATTTGAGCACAAAGATGAACATCCGGGAGGGGGGCCTCAACATCCTCCTCTCCAAGGATGAGCTTCTCCTCTCCACCAAAGAGAGATTCCTTTGGGGCAAGCTTTGTTAAGAGACATCATGGCCCCCAATCTCGATCAACAACCGATGTGCATCGAGTATCCCGTGGTTGGACCAAACAGGCACTTTGAGCTAAAGACCTGGCTCATCAATATGCTACCCATTTTCCTTGGTAGGTAAGGGGAGAATGCCACCAAAAACCTTACCAAATTTCACCTCTTGTGTGGTGGTATGGTCCCCCGTGGAGTGGATGGAGAATTCTAGAAGTTGAAGGCATTCCCGTTCACACTAAGTGCAAGAGATTGGCTCCACTACCTACCGCCCAAAAGCATCAAGAGTTGGCTTGAAATGAAAACAATATTTCTAGCCAAGTACTTTCCAGCCTCTAGATCCACCGCCTTGAAGAAGGACATAAGCAAAATCCTCCAATGGCATGAAGAATCTCTCTTTGACTATTGGGAGAGGTTCAAGAAGCTTCTTGCAAGTTGCCCTTATAGCGGTTATTCAGAGGGAGATTTGGTTTATTACTTCTACAATGGCCTTCTTGTTGAAGATCAAAGGTTGGTGAGAAGTTCATGTGGTGGCACCCTTGGAAACAAAACACCCTCAGAGGCAATGCAATTGTATGAGGAGCTAGTGGAAGAATCGAGAAACTTTAGCTCCAGGGCCGATTTGAGAAGGAGAAATCCAATGCTTGCAAGTGACTCTTCAAATAGTTGAAAGCTCGAGGATCAAGTCTCAGCCCGAGGATCAAGTCTCAGCCCTTGCATCTATGGTGAAATCGTTAATGATGAAGCCTGGGAATGTGCCACATGTGAAATCATGTGAAATTTGTTACCTGGCGCATCCTACAGACACTTGCCCTACTTTGCAAGAGGACTATGTTGAAGAGGTAAGTGCCATGGGCTATCAAGGAAATCAAGGCTACCAAGGCAAGCAACGATATCAAGGTGTGCAAGGCTGCCAAGGCCACCAAGGCTATCAAGAATACCAAAATTAGCCGTACAATTCGGGAAATTGTGATAACCCAAACCTCCAGTATGGAAACCCTCAAGGAAGCCAAAACCCTCAACCATATCAGCCTCCTCAAAAACAATATAGGCCACCTCAATAACAATTCCAAAGGCTCTAAGACAAACCCCGAGACCAAGGGGAGAGCTTGGGGCTAAAAGAGGATGAGGTGATGCAAGCCATTCACCAGTTGGGCATGTGTACGAAGAAAAGTGAGAAATTCCAAGATGAAGCCAAGGCTAGAATAAAAAACTTGGAAACTCAAGTGAGCCAAATAGCTCAAGTGGTGAATCGGATGGAGGCCCGAGAAAAAGGAAAACTTCCCTCCGAGCCAAAGATCAATCCTCAACAAAATGTGAGTGTAATCTCACTAAGAAGTGGAAGGAAGGTGAAGGAGCCCCAAGCAAGGGTTTTTGCTGAGCAAGAGGTTGAAAAAGAACAAGATCATGAGAAGAAGGACGAGAAGTTAGCAATGAGGAGCAAAGGAGAAGAAACAGAGGTGGAGACATTTGTGCCAAGATCGAGATCAAATCCCGAGACCTCATCCCCACCTCACAAGAAATCAAGAGGGGCAGAGATTCCTATCTATGTGGTGGAACAACCGTTTCCGGAGGCATTAAAGGATAGGAGGACCAAAGAGGAAAACAGGGACATATATGAAGCCTTTCGTAGATGCGAGGTAAATATTCCACTCTTAACTGCTCTGAATCAAGTTCCTAGGTATGCTAAATTCCTTAAAGAATTGTGTACAGTCAATAGGAAACAACAATTGAAAAATAAGAAAAAGAATGTGAAGAGTGAATATGTCTCCGTCGTGTTCAATGATGAAATGCCCCCCAAATGTGATGATCCGGGAATGTTTACAATCCCTTGTGAGATAGGAGGCAAATGTGTTAATAAGGCCATGTTAGACTTAGGGGCTTCAATCAATGTAATCCCATACTCCTTGTATAAAAGTCTAAATCTAGGAAAATTACATAAAACCGGGGTGTCATCCAACTAGCCGATCACTCTAGCACATACCCGAAAGGTATCATGAAGGATGTATTGGTAAAAGTGGATTCTTTGACATTCCCCACAGACTTTTATGTTCTTGAAATGGGAAGTGACAACAATGCTAAACCTATTCTTTTAGGAAGGCCATTTCTAAAGACTTCAATAACCATAATTGATGTGCATAAAGGAAAATTGACCATGGAATTTAAGGGGCGGAGGGTAGAATTTGACACTAATAATTCTATTGATCACCCTAGTAGATATAATATTTTCCAAACTATTCATGTTATTGATGACGAAGGGCAAGATGAAATTGAGCCCAGAAATGGTAGTTCCTTAAATGTTGCCATAAATGTTGCCATAAATGATGTTTTGAGTGATAATTTGATTTCAAATGTTATTAGTACTAACTTTAAGGAAAGCAATAGTGAATGCACTCTTGGGGACGCAGCATCCAACCCTTTTCGTGTATCCGCGGGTAAGCCAGTAAGGGTGTTTTCCCTTCTTCTCTTGAGAAGACTTCGGTGGAAGAGTGCAAATCTCCACCGAAAGCTCTTAAATGTCCATCCTTTGGAAAAGGAGAGCTACCCCCGAATGCTTACGTGCTTGAGATCACCATGGAACAAAAATGTGAGTTGTTGGAGATGTTAAGGGAACATGAAGAAATCCTGAGCTACTTGAAGGAGGTTTTGTTTGGGGATAATGTGAATCCTGATTGTTTTGACCCTGACCGAAGAAAAGGAACCGGTCATCTCGGTTCATTTTGTGAGTAAACTCCAAGAAGGGGAGTAAGTCGTGCTGAAGACATTAAATAAACTTGGTTTTGTTCATCCGGATCATCATTCGTGACTTTCCATTGATGTTGCTAAGTTTTTGATTTTGTCATTAGTTTCATTGTTTTGCTTTGTTCTTTTCATGAGTTGTTTTTTCGTGATTTTGTAGCAATTTTGAAGCCAAGGCATTGGACTTTTGAAGGGAGAAATGCTTGGATTCAAGAAGGAAAGACTTGTGACAACATTGTCGCGAGTCGCGATGGGCTCAGTAATGTTTGGTGAAATTTCAGCTTTCAGCCTCCTCTTTCCGCGAGTCGCGATAACCTCGTCGCGAGTCGCGACAGACCATCGCGAGTCGCGACAGCCCATCGCGAGCCGCGACAGACCATCGCGAGCCGCGATAGACCATCGTGAGCCGCGACAGACCATCACGAGTCGCGACGAGCCCTTCGCGAGTCGCGACCGACGGGTGGCCAGAACTTAACTTTATCCTTTTTGTACTATAAATAACACTGTCTTTCCTCTCATTCACATCTTCTTCACCTACATTTTTGGTACTGTTTAGAACCCTATTTTCTTCCATTTTCATCTTTGAATTCTCTTGTATTATGTTTCGTTGTTTAGCATTAATTAGTATGAACTCTTGTAGCTAAATCTAGTTCTTGGGAGCAATTGATTGAAGCTTCCAAGCTTATGTAGTAAGATTCTATGTTTGCTCATTTATGAACATTTATCGGAGAGCATTTATTATGCCATTAATGTTGTGTTTTACCTCATTTATACAATCATTAGTTTGAGTTTATGAAATGTTTGTAAGATTGAAATGTTAGAGTGTTAGGAAAGTTGCAAATTTCTTAACTCATTTGATATGGAAATCCAAAAGCATGGATTTAGAACTTCTTGTGTATAATGTGTGGTAATTATTGCTAGATGAGTATGTTAATGTGGTTTGTTCTCATATTTGTCATGCAGATGCAAAGAAAGGTTGAACCTTGAATGTTATTTGTTCTAAGTTTAACCTAATAAAGGCTTTGTTTGTTTAAATGACTATGCCTTTGTTAGGAGGCTTGTTGTTATCAAACTTATGGTTCTTTGGGTGAAATGCCATTGATGAAATACCCCTATGATGTTGTTTGTCTAGGGTGATCATCAATGACGTTTGCAAATGGTCGTTGTTTGTCTTTTCAAACTACTCTTAAGGAGGAATGAATGTTGATCTTTGAATGAGATGTGATAACATTTCCCATAGAAAATAAATGTAATTGAATGAGTGAATGAATCAATGAGCTAAATGAAGTTTGGAAGTGGAAATCGATTGCCCCCAAGGCTCTGTTAATTGTTGTTTTCATCGTATCTTTAGTTGTATTGCATGGTTATCATAATTCTCTTCCTTTTCTAGTCATCTAGCGACAAGGCCATCGTGACTCGCGACGGGTGACAGAATTTAATCCTATTTATTTTTGGTAAACATTTATCTTCATAGCAATTCCTCTTATTTTTTAAGTCTTCAATGTCGTAAAAATGGTCTTCGGTGGCCTCCGGTCTTCTTGTCTTCGAAGCAAGTCTTCAAAAGTCTTCGAAAATGTGTTCTTTAATGGCCTCCGATCATTTTGCCTACATGTTCTTTCCTTGTCATGCAAAATCCAGTTAGAAGAGGTAAAGTAGTGTAAAGTTGCTCTTACCCCTCCTAAGAGAATTTCAAGGTAAAACATAAGCTCTTGATTATAAAAGAGCACAAAAGTGACTCAAAACAGTACTAAATTATGCACATAAAATGGACATATCAAACCTCTCCATACTTAAACCTTACTCGCCCTCGAGTAATAAAAGATCCAAGCATACGAAGGAAATGACGCATCCACATCCTAACTACTATTTCCCCAAATCAATACCTCAAAAAACTCTCAATATCACACATCCCAATGTTAAGGTCAAATGAGAAGTTTCCCACAACCCCTATTCCTAAATCTACCCAAACCATATCGACCCATCAATTCATTAATATCCCTAAAGCATATTTGAATCCCGAATTAACAATCCCAAATCCAATGATACAAGGTGAAGCTAAAGACATGTATAAGGTTCAAAACACATGCTCCACTTTATATCAATATATCAACCTAAAAATGAAGCATATTAACGATTAAGAATGTCATAACTTACTTCGTATTCTCCCGCTAAATTTTCCACTCCCAAAAGGTCCTCAAGATGTCAAGCTACCCAATCCATCCTTATGGTCACCGCAACCTTATGACTCCAACACCGGCAAATGAGTGAACACTTAACCTTATGGCTCACATCTCACCTTTTTCCGCACATTTAGCCTCTCATTTTTGCCTAGGTCGCCCTTTCAGATTTTTGACCTATCAGGGCCCCTAATTTTGCCTAAGTTTCCCTCTTGGGTTTTCAACATAGCGGGATTCTTTTTATTTATTATTATTTTTTTCATTTTATATATTTGTTTTTCAAAATTTTCAGCATTTTTCACGCTTCTCCAATCCAAAAAGTAGCAAAGTTCTTTCCAAATGTTAAGGCTAAGAAAAGTATAAAAGCCAACATTATCCAAGTACATCAAAAGAAAAACATCCCAAAACAAAAGGGAAAAATATCCAAAACAAAACAAAAGTATTATCCAAAAGTATCCCCAATCACCTCAAAGTAGATATCCCTCCCCATACTTAGAACACTACATTGCCCTCAATGTAGACAATAGGGTAAAAACGTGCAAAGAAAAGTATGGAAAGGGTGAAGATATAGTGCTCACAAATCACTGATGTGAGAAAGAAGGGTCACCGCCAAAATAGTGCTGCTGATAATAAGCCAGCCACTCCGTACTCCTCTGCCTCCTAGCTCTCCGCCTCTTCGCTCCTGGATCAGGGCCTGAGATACCTCCTTCCTAGGACTGCATCTCATAGATGTGAGATGATAGGTAATCAAGATCCTGTAAGCTTCTGTACATCCTTTATCGATTGTGGTGTTTTCATTGTCCTCACAGCTTTGACCTTTTCAGGGTTTACATCAATCCCTTTCTATGAGACCATGAATATAAGAAACTTCCCCGCCCCCACACCAATAACAAACTTAGATGGGTTCAACTTAAAATTAGCCCCTCGAAGCCTACTGAATGTTTCCTTCAGGTCTCTTAAGAATTCTTCATAAATTTTGCTTTTGACAACCATGTCGTCCACGTATATTTTCATATTCTTCCCTATATGTCCCTTGAATAGTTTATCAACCAGCCTCTGGTAAGTAACCTTTTCATTCTTTAACCCAAAGGGCATCTTCTTATAGCAGTACGTGCCCACATCAGTAATAAACGATGTTTTTTCCTTGTCTTCCTTTGCCTTGGGGATTTAGTGATACCCCTTATGCACGTCGAAGAATGCCAAAATTTGATATCCAGTGATGGCTTCCACTAGCTTGTTGATTGATGACAACATGTAACTATACTTGGGGCAACATTTATTTAGATCAGTAAAGTCTATACCAATCATCCATGCTCTATCATGGTTTGGAACCATGACTGGGTTAGCAGTCCAATCAGGATAGAACACCTCCTCGATTAAGTATGTCCTCAAAACATTCTCCACCGCTTCTTTAATTGCTTCAGCTCTTTCAGGAGCGAATACCTTTCTCTTCTGCTTCAGTGGTTTAATCGAGGGGTCAATGTTCAGTCTATACAGTGCGAGACTTGAAGGGAGTCTCGTTAGGTCAGAGGTATCCCATGAGAACACATATCCATATTCCCCCGACAAATTTCCAGTCTTCCTTTCACATCTTCAGGAATTAGTTCCCCAACAGCTAGTGACCCTATATCCCGAATAGGCATCTTTATTGTATCAGCTAGTCCCACATTTACGTGTACTATCGCTACATCCCTTCGTATTTTTGCTTCCCGTACTGCCACGAGGTTACATTTTTGGGCCACATTTTGTTCTCCTCGATCAAATGGCTCCCCTTTCTCAGTTGGGAACTTCATCATCAAGTGATAGGGTGACCAGACTGTCCAAGCCTGGCACATCCAGGGCCTTCCTAAAATCACATTATAAGGGAATGAGCATCCACGACAGCAAAATTACACCTGATGGTCACCCCTTTGTTGCCATCCTCGACTCGAACGGACAATGTTATCTCTCCTATGGGGAATATTGGATTTCCCATGAATCCGGATAAAGGGGAGGCAGATGTTTTCAAGTTATCGCACCCTATGTCTAACTAGTCAAAACAATCAGCAAACATCACTTCTACCCTACTTCCGTCATCAACGAACACCCTTCTTATCAAGGACGTTCCAATGATGGCTGAAATTACCATAGGATCTGCATGTGGTATTTGGTCCGGTACAACATCCACTTCCAAAAAAGTGACCATCTTGTCTGGTCAAAACCTTATCTGATTGGGCTCTTTCGTAGGAACCCTGCGAGCATCAGCTCTTATAACAGCGTTCAAAGATCTCTCTCCCACCATGCCATTGATGACATTAATTACCCTTTGCATGGGTGGATTTTCTCCATTTTGGTTACCTTGATTTCCCCCTCTGTTGCTCCTAGGGTCTATCCCGCCTTCCTTCCTGCCCCCTGTCTCGAAATGCCTGTTCTGGAGGCCTCCTATCTTCTCTACCCCCATTATTTTGATTGTTTCTTCTATAAGCCTGCCATTGGTTCATTCGGGGCCTCGAGGGGGTAGCCTGGTTCCCGTGTCCTTGCTCTCGGAACCTTCCTTCCTGCTAACACCTATCGATCTCCATCTTTAACTACATGCAATCATTTGTGTCATAGCCGTAATCCTTGTGATTATCAGAGTACCAATTTGTTGCCCTCCGAGCTGCAACCGAGTTGTGCAAACTCTGCAGGGGTAGGGGTGCTCGGAACAACCCTCTATGTATGCTTAAGATCTGTGCATGGGTTCTTCCTCCGAGCGTTGGTGGCAATGGGTTATAGCTTTCAAATGGTGTTCTTATGGGTTCGACCGGCCTTTTTCCTTTGTGCTTTTCATTTCTTCCCATTTTCTTTGCAAGGCTATCTCTTTTCCTTCTAGTTGCATCCTCTACCCTCGAATACTGCCCTACTACCTCCTGATGGTTTTGCAAAGTATTGGGGGTATTAGTACTCAGTTTCTTGTACAATTCTAAATCCTGCATCCCCAGCAGGTACCCCTGGATTACCTAGTTCTCCATTGTTTCTATCACCCCCAAACTCTCATCAACATACCAGTGATAGAAGGCTTCAGTGCTTTCCCCTGCATTTTGCTTCGTCTGGTAGAGTTCCAACAGGGTTTTGGTAAACTTTATCTTCTGTGCGTACTGGCTCAACAATGCTTCGTTGAAATCCCAATATGATCGATGCGAGCCCCTTGGCAACTTATTGAACCACTCCTATGCTTTTCCCCGCATGTAGCTACCTACCAGCTTGCATGTCAATTTCTCATCAAAATCCCTTGAATTCATTAAGCCCAGGAACGTCTGGATGAACTCTTGAGGGTAAGTTTCACCACTGTACGTGGGAAGTCCTTCCAGGGGCTTCACTTCTATTGGTCATCGAACCGCGATGATCACCGAGCTGAAAGGAGACCCCGCAGCCTGGTCCAAGGGGCTGATCAACCTATCAAATTCCTTTCTTGATGATTCACTTGCATCCGAGGGGGGTTCTTGTTTCCCTCTAGAAGGTTCAGACCCCTATCGTGACCACACAACTCTGGCATATAAGGAGGTTGGGTCACTCCGTATCCAATGTTTTCTGAGGTTCGGGTATGCTGGTGGTGGGTGGTTGGACATAAGGATTGTAAATCCCCTGGATGATTCCCATACTCCTGATTTCTTGCACGCCAGAAGAGGCCATTATTACATATGCTGCTCCTGGACCGGCCAGGTTGAGGGCAAGAGTAGATGGGGCAAGCGAAGGTAATGAATATACAGGACTTTGGGAGTAACCAGGAATAGAAGGCTGAGGCCTAACCTGTAGCGGTTCTCCAACATATGCCTGATAAGGGTAGGCTGTTGGGGGTTGAGAGGCCTACCTCATAGTTATTCCCAGAGGTGAGGGTGGTAATGATCCTGACGTGACCCTATCATCCCTCAGAGGAGGGGTGATTCGATATCCAGCCGGAGTCAGGACCTGAGCTTCTCGTTCCACATCTTGATTCGGGGTCGCCCTCCCCACATTTTGATTTCCTTATTCGTGTTGACCGTAGGCTTTCATATATGAGTCTCCCGAAACCTCCGCAAACTTTCCATCCCTCGAGTCGGCTACCCTTTCAGGGAATCGGTGTTTCCTTGTTCTTACTCTCCCTTCATTTCCAGCATCCTCGAGGGCCCCGACACCTCGTTCTGGATTGGTGCCTGGGGATTTGCTCCAAACGCCACTGAGTTTGCCCCCCATCGTGGCCTATGCTTGTAATGGGCCCCGCACGCAACTCCGTTCCCGACGTTTGAATATTAGCCATTCGATGTCCTTGACATGGGCGTTGCCTTTTACTCCTGGATTCTCCGATGTTAACATTGGTGGAGATCCAGCCCCCGTACCTATTGACCTCAACCTTTCACTCATTCGAACAACCGTGGACATAAACTCTCAAAACTCTTGATTTAACTTAGTCGTCCACACAGACGGCGCCACTTGATGTGTCTCCGACAGCCGACCGGTTCATGAGCTTGAGTTCTTCTCGAATGGACCTACAATAAAACTATCCCTGGGATTCCAGGGGTCAGCACTCCGATGCCTAAGTTTGCCCAAATGTTTGATTTGATTAAGACAGAATGAATCATAAGTAAATGCATACTTTGTATTTATACTTCATGTCCTAAATAATGTTCTCCTTAATTATTGCCCTTAAGTACCCACGAATGCAATAATTAAGTTAGAATATTAAATATTTCCCTAACTATGCTGCCACACCTTCGGCCCAATAACCTTCGTGGGCTTAACATCTATTAGTTGCAACTCTGTAGCTATCAAATCTAAAGATGGCAGTATCTCAGAATTAGATACACTTTCAATTTGGATTATTAACATGGTCATTAGAGGAATGATTTATATCCATATTCAGGGGAGTTTTAGACTGAACCTGGACCACCTTGTCAGAGGTATTAAGAATAATTAATTCCCACTCATGTCTTTCTTTGATGATTTTGATTGTTGCTTCTGAAATGTTACTATCCCAAGCGACATTATTCTTTGATTGTACCTACATTTCCTTGTCAGTTTGTTTTCTAATACATCTTATATTTCTTTTGTTTGAGCCAGAAGAAGATGACTGAACCCCTTTACCTTTGGTCCTTCTTTGTTCATCATTGGGGTTATCCACGTTACACTTATTTTTCTCTGCTGGTATTGTCCTTTAAGGTCATGTTTATCTGTAACCGTGGCAATGCTGTCACTATTTGTTTGGATAATAAAAAAATGGAAAAAATCTACCGGACCTAATCATGCACAAGAAGAGGGTTAAAATTGACTTTAAAAAATGGGAGAAGTCAGATGTGGTTATTGCCACGTGTTACAATTTAATTTGTTGAAAATATACCAAATCTAATCATTTTGCTTTCGTATCTACATATCTAATTATATATATATATATATTTTTAATATTTTCGTAATAAAAATAATTTTAAAATTTTACATTTTTCATTCTCTATAAATAGAGACTAATATTATCATAGTTCAATGCACAACTTAATATTTTTCTTCTCCCTATTTGAAAACAAAACTCTCCATTTTTGGTATTTAGTGTTAATCCTTTATCAATAGGATTAACACGAACACTATTTTCTTCCATGGATCAAAAAGAGTTCCAATTTCTCTCCTCTTTCCAAAGACAATTTTAATTCACAATAAAATTCAATAGATTCAAAAATTTTTTTATAGATTCAATAGAATAAAATTTTATTGAATAGACTCGAAAATAATAATCAATAAATTTATTAATAAATAAAGCCTAAATTTAAGCATTTTGAAACGTAATCAGGCATACCTTCATATCCGATGTAATGCCAAAAGCCTATGTCCTTAAAACTGATCCAGACTCTCTCCAAGAGGAATTCAGTAATGTCTATTTCCACACATATTTAGCTATTTGAGTTCATGTACTATTCTTTTTTTAATGGAAAGACACCCGAGGGTGGGGGTTGATATATTGGTACCCCAAGCCAAAAGAACCATAGTATAGTGGCTAAACTTTACAAAAGGCAACCGCATTGCCCGCAAACGTAATAGACAGCCTAAGCTAAGAACTGTACATGATGAGAAATATCAGTCAAGTTTAGTTAGTTTCGATTCCAAAGCTACGAATCTCCACACCCCGTGTTAATTCGCACTTTGGCTAGACAACTAACTAGGAAGTAGTCAGCTATAAAATAATATAGCAAAAATGGGAGAACCCATGATGATGGAGTCTAAGCAACAATCTCTGAGAGAGGACCAAGCAGCTGCGCAACAAGGTAAGTAATGGAAGGGGGATTTCCAAAGTGAGGTCAGTCAGAAAAGTACCTGCATGAATAAAAACCATCAGCAGTATCAATCCTATCCCAAGCAATTGGAGAGAATTCTAATCTGGGGAGTTTGTTTCTTATCAAGTGCAATAAGACCTCTAATATGCACAGGTACATTACTGAGATTCAAAGTCTGATTATGTGCAGAATGATATTTAGCTATTGCATCTGCCACCAAATTACCCTCCCTAGGCACATACATAAGCACAGTGCCACAAAGAAGATGATTAACTTTGTAGGCAACATTAAATAAAGGCCAATAAGCAATATATGGATCACATATCATCTTGACTGCCAATAAAGAATCCGATTCAATGATAACAGATTTATCCAAGTTGGTATAACTTTGATAGGCAATTTTCACCGCAAGAATTTCAGCAAGAAGGGGTGAATCAACAGAGATGGATGCAGAGTTAATCAGTGTGGGTGAACCACTACAATTCCTTATTACTACCCCTACTGCAGCCTTATCCGGGAACCAAGATGCGTCAGTATTGATCTTAATGCAATGTTGTGGAGGTCTCTCCCAGCATACAGTTCGAATAATCGGTTTAGGAGGGGGCCTCAACTGAGGCAAAAGATTTTTTATTGGATGAGGCATGCCATTTGAGGATTTCAGATATGTAGGATTAGAGAATAGTGCTAGCCTGATAAGATCAATAGCTTCCTTACAGATGTAATCGGCAGAAAAGGGGATCTGTTCAAAAAGATATCGAGTCCTAGCTTTCCAAAGGCACCAGCAAGTAATGGGAGGGAGTATGTTACATAACAGCTGGTGGCCTTTAGGTAGATCATTACAATTCCAAAAAATGAAAAATGTTTGAGCTATGGAATGAGGTTCAGGTATTTGGAATTGAACTAAAGAAGACATATAACACCATACAGATTTGGCCAGAGGGCATGCAATGAAAAAATATTCAAGTGAATCCATATGGCAACAAACAGGACATTTCGATGCAAGACTAAAACCACAGGAAATTAGCACATCATCGAATGGGAGAAGGGAATGTAACATCTTCCAAGCAAAAATAGATATCGTTTTTTGTAAAGCCCTATGCCATAAAAATTTGAAGGCCAGAGAATTACCTGAAGGACCTGTAATTGCGCTATATGCAGATTTAGATGAAAACTTTCCAACAGGATCAGGCTTCCAGATGATCCTATCCTCTCGTGTCTCTACAAGTTCAGCTTCCTGTAAGAATGAGAGAGTATCATTTCCTAAATAAGGGGAAATTAGTGCAATAATCTCAGTTTTATTCCTAATAAAATCTGCTACAGTACAAAACTGAAATGGTGCAGAGATATGATAAGGAACATGGTTTATCAGTGGACCTATCATGCACCAATTTGATGTCCAAAAATTGCATAGCCCCTTACCATGAATTATGAAGGAGTTTTGTTCAGCAAAAAGGTTCACCGAACAAATCCTTTTCCAGGTTATGGATTTTTTATGGGTATCAGAAAAAGACCATAACAGTTGAGCCCATAATGTGTTCCCTAGTTGACTTTTCCACCACAGTTTAAGGGAGCATACATCCAAAATAGCTCGGATTGATCTAAGACCTAAACCACTATGAGAGATTGGAGTTGCAAGGTGAGCCCATTTTTTCCAAACTTTATTTCCTTTCCCATCTGACTCACCCCAGAAGAACCTAGATAATCTTTTCTCTAGGTTCTTGATTAATGTTTTTGGTGGTTTAGTAACATTCCAAATATGTTGAGGCATTGAATACAAGCAGGACTGAATTAGGACTAGTTTGCCCCCTGAGCTAAGCCACTGATTTTTCCAATTTTGCAGTTTTTTATCAAATTTCTCCATAAGTGGCTGATAGTACCTATTAAGTGTTCTACCTTTAAAAATAGGGCATCCTAGATACTGAAAAGGTAGGGAGCCTTGCTTCATTTTAAGAATCATCCTGATCTGATTTAGTTTGCCAATTGAAGCCCTTTTACTAGTATAGAAATCAGACTTGTGAAAATTAAATTTTTGGCCAGAGGTATATTGAAAGACATCCAGGAAGGCCTTAATCCTAACAAGATTGGATTTAGATGCTTGCATAAATATAATGGTGTCATCAGCATACATAAGATGAGTTGTTGCTGGGATTGGGGAGGGTAGCTGATAGTATGAAAGCTTGTTGTTATGGAAAATGAAAGATAAACTTCTAGAGAAAGCTTCAGAGAAAATATTAAAAAGAGAAGGGGATAGGGGATCACCTTGCTTAATTCCTCTTGTGGCCTTGAAAAAACCCACAGGATTGCCATTGATAAGTATAGAGAAATAGGCTTGTGCAAGATTAGACATAACAGCATGTAAAAATTTACCTTGGAAACCAAATTTCAGCATAATATTCATCAGAATATGCCAATTAACTCTATCGAAAGCTTTCTGTAAATCTAATTTCAAAATACAGTTAGGGGTCCTAGCTCTCTTATCTAGAATTTGAATCATCTCCTGGAGGTAAATTATATTGTCCGAGATGTCCCTATTTTTCATGAAGGCCGACTGATTAGAGGAGATCAGTGTATCCATATATGGTCTAAGCCTTTCCATTAGAACCTTAGAGCATATTTTATTAAGGACATTAGAGAAGCTAATAGGTCTAAAATCATCGAATGAACAAGGCGTGGTTTTTTTTGGAATTAAAGTAATCCAAGTACTGGAAATTCCCTTGGGAAGGGGAGTACCATCAATAAAATCATTAACAGCCTGAACTAGGTCAGCTTTTATAATAGGCTAGCATTTCAGGTAAAATTTAGGTGTGAAACCGTCGGGGCCAGGACTATTGTTTTTATTTAAACCTTTAACTACTACCTCTACCTCAGATTCAGTTGCAGGTTTAGATACTTCACAATTATCAGTTGCAGTAATGACATTAGGTATTTGGTTCAGAAAATGTGAGTAGTATGTGTCATTTGGCAATAGATTTGGTTCCTTTAACAAATCTGTGTAGTAAGAAATGGCTTCATTGTTAATGTCTGCTTGGGTACTAAGCCATTGACCATCTTTATTTTTAATCTTACTAATCTGTAATCTACAGTTTTTCTCCTGGACCACTTTGTGGAAGAATTGAGTGTTATTGTCACCTAACTTATGCCATTTCAACTTGGCTTTTTGTTTCCAGAACTTTTCTTTTTCCTTTTGAGCTCGCAACAATAAAGCTTTTTCCGATTTAATTCCATAAGTTCAGCATGCGAGGGATTTAGATCAAAGTTAGATTCCTGGATTCTAAGGGATTCCTCAGCATTTAATACATTTGTATCAATGTTCCCAATGCAGTCTCTATTCCATATTTTTATCTCCTTTTTAAGCCTGATTAGTTTAAGGTAGAAACCTAACAAACCAGATACTGTCATTTCTTTATCCCAATTTGTCTTAACTATTGTGATGAAGTCCTGCCTATTAAACCATACATTAAGAAACCTGAATGGTTTAGGGTTAATAGTGGTCAAATTTGAAATCTGTAAGAGCAGAGAGGAATGATCAGAAGTTTGTCTGTTCAAGATTTGAATGGAAGAGGAGGGAAACCTATAGTTCCAGGATATAGTACATAAACCTCTATCAAGCCTTTTAGATGTGGGGTTCCTAAGTCTAGAGTTGCACCATGTAAAAAGATTCCCAGCCGTATTAATTTCCTGAACACCCGAGGTATTTATCCATGCATTAAAGTCTCTAATGCTGCCTAAGGAAGGTGTACTAGGGCCCCTATATTCAGTGAGAGAGGTGATAGTATTAAAATATCCAATAAAGATGGTATCACCATTAGAGATTAGAGCCAAGTCTTTCTAAAGATTCTTCCTGCCTTCTCTATTCCTAAGTGCGTAAACAAAAACAGCGTCCATTTGAACATTAATGGTCAGATGATTTATGTGCACATGTAAAAATTGTTCATGGGAAGATAGAAGGGAAACTGTGATTGAATTAGTCCACATAATCCATATTTTACTATTAAACAGTGTCAGGTCATTTGGATAGTTAAGTTTATCCATATATGAATGAATCTTAGAGTTGTCATGCATAGGTTCAATTAGGCACAACATTTGAATCTTTTTTAGTCTAACCAAATTAATTAATCTTAACATTGATGATTCCATTCCCCTAATGTTCCATACTAAGAAATTTATTGAAGGGAGACCAGTCATTGCTCACTAGATTTACTACTTTTAGTAGATGATCTGAGCATCATTTTGTTAATCTGGGAGAAATAGTTAGTTCTTTTACCTTTAGACTTACCTTGCACTGTTTCCTGACCCAGATTGGTAGGAGATGTAGTGCTGGCTCGGTGAAAAGAATTGAGCACTGGAGCTGCCACATCATCCTGATTAGAGATTAAATCCTCCTGCTCATCCTGTAAAAATGCAAATCTATTTCCTGCTCTTCCTTGAGAGGAGTTAGTAATATTCTTTTGTTGTTCCAGACATAATGTATGTTTTCCCACATGAGCACTGGAGCTGCCACATCATCCTGATTAGAGATTAAATCCTCCTGCTCATCCTGTAAAAATGCAAATCTATTTCCTGCTCTTCCTTGAGAGGAGTTAGTAATATTCTTTTGTTGTTCCAGACATAATGTATGTTTTCCCACATGGATATCATCTATGGCATACGTCCTTGGGGTGAAATTAGTGAGGGCAGAGTCATTGAGCAGCTTGGATAAAGAGTTATCCGAGCTGACATAGTTTTTGGGACTGATCCATTTTTCAGGTGTGGTATCCAGCTGTGTACCTACAGTACTAGGAATCTCAATGTTAGGACTCTCAATGTTAGGGCTAGATTGGGGATTATGAGAGGAGGATGGCATAGCCACATGACATGCAATCTTGTCTTTATCTCTAATGATAGGATCAGGTTGTTCATCAAGTATTATCAAGGGAGGAGATTCGAACTTTTCCCAGTTGGCTGCCACAGGGACTGGTTAAGTATCTTGTTTTCTTCCTGCGGTTTGACATATTGGTTAGGAGGAAAGGCCCTGCATTGGGCCATAGAATGACCTAATTTGGAGTAGTGATCATAGTACAGTGGGATGTCTTCATACTCAATTAGATATTTCTTATTATTTGTTACAGATCCCAAACGAATATGTGGAGTTCATGTACTATTCAGTGTTGCTTTGTCCACCCTAACTGGATTCACAATCAGATTTCCTATTGACATAATCGTACGCTGATAAAAAATTGCTGAGGAAGGCCATACAACGATACCCAAACTAGGTAAATTGGAGAATCTGCATTCAGGTTGAAATTTGGAACCCACTTTGCCATACAAAACAAGTAAGGAGCCAGAGTTCCACACTTTCTGAAGCTAGCAACAATAATAGTCATTTGGGAGGTTGAAGTGGATGAGAACTTGTCAACTGCCCAACAGGTGAATGCTTGTACTCCCTCCGCCCCAGCCCAAATTACAGCCCAATCATTGCACACCTTTCGACACACATGTTTGACCGTTAATATGTTTAGATACATATAATAACAACACACAAAAAGTTACTTTTTAGAAACTACTTGTTACGATGAATTCAACAATATCACATACGATAATATAATTTCTCATATATCAATTTAAATATGCGGTCAAACTTTGATAGAGAATACTGCCATAACATAGGTAGGTAATTTGGGCTGGGACATAGGGAGTATGACCTTTGAAACATGCCGTTTGAATGTTCTTGCACAATTTGTCCATCCACGACCTTCTTATGGACAACTTTTCAACTAGATTCCACCTGAGCAAAGCTTCGAATCAGTTACATTTCTCATTTGTAAATCAAAGCCTAGGTTTTCCTAGATGTTCAATTTTTAGTTTTGGATTTAATAGAGCTCTTGTGGGTTTAGTTAGGGCATCAATGAGGGTCTTCATATGAATAGGGCATCTATTCATATGAGTTCGGCCCTTTGTGTTAGGTTCTTTTCAGTCTTAATGCTATTAAGTGTCAATCTAGTTTAGCGAATATATTTAGTGCCAACTTGATAAGAGAAGTAGTTTTTTAATTTAATATTAATCAACTATCGAAAAGGTAAGAAAGAATTGTGATGGTTAAGCAAATATTTGTTGTCCTATAGTTGATGGATGCATAGGAATTAATCATGTTCGCACCAAGGATCGATGTTTAACTAATGTGAGTTATTCTGAGCCAATTACATTGTTATATATTTACTCTCAAAGTTAAAATTTTTACTGTTAGTTAATTTTTGCATAATTAATAATTAAAAAATCTTGAAAATTAAATCATGATGGCTACACTGAAAATTATTTATTAGTAGGTATTTTTATCATAGTAATAGCTCCCTTCTGTGTGGGATGGATTTTTCTTTCTCCTACACTAATTTAACCTTTCTAAATTGCAAAATATTTTGGTGGGTGAACGACATCCACCAATTACACCATTCAATCCCTATCATTTACTTGATGTCCAGTGACACTTCCAATATCAATCAACCATTATTTCCAAATACGGTCTCCGATTGAAATATCTTCTAATTCGTCAATACGAGAAGGAAATTGGTGTGTAGTGACATTACAAGAAGAAAATCGGTGGGGTGAAGAGATGAATATCTTGACATAAGCCCATAGGCAGATCTTGTGTCCTTTCACCCAATCATAATTCCCCACTGATGCCTCCCGTAAAAGTCTGGGATATGTCTCAGTCCCAACGTGGCTGATCATCCTCTTGGAACACCTATCAATCATCGACTTTGCAAGTTATTTCCTTACCAACTAGCTAATCAGGCATGAGCCCCTCCTCGGTTGAATGCCTCCTTTTGTTCCTCAAACCAATGGGTACTAGCTGTTTTTTCTAGCTTGTTATTCCTTTCCCATGGTCAAGTTCTCACTCGTTACTCATTCGTCCGCCATTTATTGTTTGTTGGCACTGGAGAGGTTTCTCGATGATCGTGTTGTGTGCCCTGAGTTTGGTTGGAGGGTCTCACCCCTCAGAGATCATTGGGATGCATAGAGTTGCTAGAGTTGCTGCTACATGGCTGGAAGAATTAGAATATCTTAGACGAACCTTTGCATTTTCCAAGTTAGATTCGTGGGATTTACTGTTGCCCATATTGGAATTACAAGGTTGAGTGGATTTTTGAGAATATTGGGTTCATGGAGATTGGGTTTAATTGGGGTAGTTGTGAAGAGATTCTGACAAAGTATGGTGAAAATGGTTGGCGGCATTGGTGGGTGGAAGTTGCAGTGTAATGTTGTGCAACGATGGTGGTTGCTAAAATGAACCAAACTAAGAAGGATATTTGTATGATTTACTTTCAACCCACCACCAAAAATTTAGAAGTCAAAGCCGATTGTTGGTCACGAGGTTTAAGTTTTTCAAGTAATCTCCAGTCATTGTTAAACATGTATTCACACAACTATAAATCACCCTTGCTATTTTTCTTTCCATCTGTTAATTTAAAAACCGCTTCTAAAGTGAGATTTTATTTGTTGGCAAGAAATTATGCAGCCTGATATTCATAAACCTTTGCCCTTTTTAAGTTCACTTTTGTATTAAGTTTTTAGGTAGTAACGATTTGCAACCTTTGGAACAATTTGGAGGTCATCATCGTACCTCTCAAAGTTAATATTTTTAAGCCCTTAATGCCTCCTATTTACAATAATTAGACAATGGCAAGTTGGGGTCATCCACGAGAAGATGGATCTTTCTAAAGGTTTTTTCTGCATCTTCCAGATTCATCAATATTTGGTGGTATCCCTTGTACGCGTCCAAAAATGCTAGGACTTTATATCCTGAAATTGCCCCAACCAGTTGATAGATGTTTTTAGCAAAGGGTACCAGTCTTTTGGATTTGCTCTATTCAGATCTGTGAAATCAATGTATGTTCTCCAGCCAGAGTTTGATTTCTTCACCATCACTGGGTTTGCTAGCCAGTTTGGATATATAACCTCTTTTAGTATACCGGTCTGCAGCAGTGATGTGACTTCCTCTTCGATATTTTTTTTATCTATCACTAGCAAAGCAAAGGTGTTTCTGTTTAACCGATTTGACCGAGTTGCTGATATTCAAGGAATGAGTAGTGATGTCTGGATCCACTCCTCCCATGTTCTGGATGCTCCATGCGAACATATCTTTGTGGCTTTGCAGAATTTCAATAACCTTGCCGTCTCCTTGTCTGGGAGGTGTTTTCTAATCTTCACGCATTTTGAGTTGTCTTCACTATCCAGGCTTACCAACTTTATTTCTTCTCCTAAGTGTACTGATGTGTCTGACTATTCCAGCGAACTTCCACCTGAAATTATGCTAACCATTTTTTTCCTTTTCTCCTCTCTTTCCTGCCTTCATTGCTATGACCATACACTACCTTGTCGTTTGCTGGTTTCTTCTAATGGTCGTGATACCAGCTGGGGTTGGGAATTTCACTAGCAGGTGGTAAGGGTACCATGTTGCCATAGCCATGTTCATCCATGGCCTTCCAATGATGGCGTTAAACATACTTAGGGAATCTATGACCACAAAGTCGCACATGATGGTGCAATGTCTTCCATTCTCTCCAATAGTGACATGCAGCTGTATATTCCTTAAAGGCATTTCCGCTCGCCCTATGAATCCTACTAGCAAAGATGTGGATTTTTTAAGATCCGCTCTCTTGAAAGCCAACCTGTTGAAGCAGTCTACAAATAGTATCTTGACAGTGCTTCTGTCATCTATGAATACTCTGTGAACAGTTGCATTCCCAATTTTTGTAATGATGATCATGGGATTGTTGGGTACCGCATCTTCCTTGCTAAAGGTGATTGCTTCATTCGAACAAAGCCTTTTATTAACTGGCTCTTGTGGGCAAGAGTATTTTGCTTTAGCCTTCTAAGCATTATTGGAAAATGATTCTGTGAATCCGTGTACATGCAAGATGACAGTCTCTGGTACTTCATTATCCACATTATCGTTGTAATCCAATACCACAATTATTTTTTGATTTTTTCCCATCGTGATCGAAGTGCTTTGATTTCTTGGAGATGGGTTTGCTATTTTACTTGCATCCCTATACTGGCTTTCTCTTTCCTTCCTACATTGGCCCAAGTTACCATTCCTCAAATTTTCTTCAATTTGTCTTCGTAGGTCTCTGCAATAATCGATATCATGGTCATAATCCTTGTGGAAGGCATAATAATACTCCCTGGATGTTTTTTATGGTGCTATCATAGGTACTGCCTCTCGAAATAGATCCGTGTTCGCTTGCCATATCTCTTTCCTTGATCTTGTCAAGGGGTATCTTGGAATAACAAACCTTGCAACCCTGGTTCTACCTTTTTGAAAGTGATGTTTCCTTTTAATTTCATAGAAAAAACCTTCTGCGAATCCTCCATTGTTTGCTTTTCGCCTCGTTCCCTTTCCATTTTATGGTTGTTTGCCTCATCTGTTGGCACATACTATTCAATCATCTTTTGTAGTTCCCTTGGGTTTTCTGTCATATTTTTCGTCAGTTCTATATATAATTCTCCTGATCTCATGCCCCCTACGAACACTCCTAATGATGATTGGAGTGACAAATCGTGAAACTGTAGACTTTCCCTGACAAATTGGTTATGATACTCTATGGGGCTTTCATCACTTCACTGGGCTATGTTATTAAGGTCTGCGATCGTTTTAGTGAAATTTTACTTCTGGTAGAAGCAACCCAAGAATAGGTCTGACAACTGTGCCCAAGATTTGATACTTCCATTTGGAAGGTCTTTGTACCAAGTGATCACTGTTCCTGACGAAAAGATAGGAAATGCCTTGCAAGCTAATTCTATGTTCGCGTCGCAACATCTCATGCCATTTCTATATGAATGTAGGAACTCTTTTGGGTCTGTGGTTCCATCGTAAATTTTAATGTGCAAAGGAAGTTTGAAGTCATTTGGCATCTTAAAATCTCGGAGATGTGGTGCAATGGGTAACTTGTCTGCGTTGTCTTCTGCGACAATGTCACGCAACTCTTCTTCATTGTTGAGATTCTCGCACTTTTGGTTTACCCTTTTTTTTCTAGATTTGGGGGGTTTTGCCTAAGTGTCTTAAAAAATTGATCGTAAAGACCTTCTCTATTCGCTTCTAAGAATGCTGCGAACGCCCTCTTTTCTCTATTATGGATATTAGTTGGGGATTATGCCTCCTCTTCTTCATCTTCTATTTCTTGTTTACTATGATTTTTCTCCCTATTTGGGGTTTGATCTGGCTGATAATGCATTCCTCTATCGCTTGCAAGTGTTTGTTCTTATGGATGATGATAGTGATTTTTTTCATTCCTGGTGAATACCATTGTTTACCTGAATAACCTTGAAATGAAAAGAAAATTATTTCCCCACCATCGGCGCTAAATGATGTGGTGGTCCTTTCAGGTAGATCACTTGTTGTTCACCTCTGGAGCTTCTTAACTTGCAAAGTCAATCTCGGAAGTGATTCCCAGAGAACAGTTCTAATGATCAAGTCAGTTTTTCCTTTAAGATTTGGAATTTCTCAAGATAGTCACGCTTACCCTAGCTCATCCAGAGCTTGTTGTATTTATAGGCTGACCTAGTTGCAGTTCCTTGCTTTTAGGGATTAAGATTGTGTGTACACCATGATCACCACGTTCTTCGTTTGTGGTCTTTGAGTTTGTTGCTCATCCTATGTTTCTCGGCCCACATCTTCTACCATGTGCGTCTTGGGCTGGAAAATGTTCGTCTTGTTATAGAATGTTATGAGGCAAGGCCTGGTGGCCACTAGCCTTCCAATTGTTGGGCTACCTATACACCAATAAGAAAGAGTTCTGCCCCCCCCGTCCGTCATGACTTGTGACCAATCCTTTGCGAATTGCGACCGAGCCAAGATTTAGCATCTGAATTTCTTTCTTCTTTTTGTCTCAATTCCCCCTTTTCACTTCACTTGTCTTCAATTCTTCAAGTTTTCAAAAACTCAAATGCAAGTCTTCAAATCTTCAAAGGTAGTCTTCAAAGTCTTTAAAAAAAATTACCTTGTCACACAAAATCCCCTAGAAAAATGCTCTTACTCTCCTTAGAGAATTTAAAGGAAAAATCCCACATCTAGAGCACAAAAGTGTACAAAAGTGAACCCGAAAAGTCTTAAAATAACCATAAAAAATGGACAGATCAATAGTATAGTAGCACTCTTTTCAAAGAAATAACTCCTTCTTAGGTGATGGAAAACCTCCATATTTTGTCAAGCGATTATTGTAGGCTATTTGTAAAAGGTAGTTTCAATTTCCAACCTTAATGTTTAAAAACTAATTTAAGTAGTAATAGGTCACAACCTTTGGAAGAGTGTAGTCGCGCTTTACTGAAAGAAACATCCGCTTCAGGGTATTCACTTTTCATGAAATGAGTATCCTCAGCCATTTGCAAAAGCTAAGTTCCAGTTGCAACCTTTATTAAAAAAAGAATTTAAGTTATAATAGGTCATAACCTTTAGAACAATGTGGCAACGCAGGTTTCAAAGAAATTACTGCTTTTAGGGTGTTCACAACTTTGAGGAACCACCTTTAATTAGAACTCGATGGAGGTTCCAAATTCAAAACTCCTTCCCATTTCATGCCTTCTAATTTAAAGGCGGGTTTTAAACAATTAAAAGGCGGTTTTTCTTAAAAGTAGTTCTTGAAGAACCGCCTTTAATGGGCATCAATTAAAGGCTGTTCTATTAAAGAACCGCTTTTAATGGGTTGTCTGTGTTGGATTTTGCCCTTCGTATATATACGTAGGGTTTTTGATCTCTTTCCTTAGTTATTTTTCCATCCTTCCACAGAACGTCTCCCTTAGTATTTTCCCCACAAATGAAACTCAGATCTGCTAAAATTCTCCCCTCCACCGCCCACCCTTCACCATTGCCCACCCTCACTTTCCCGCCCACCCTTACGCCACTGCCCACCTTTAGCCTCCCTCCACCCTCATCTCTGCCGCCCGCATCCACACTCCTCCGCATTGCTCACCTCAGCTACTAGCCTTTGCATCGTTCGACTCCACGTCAAAACCAACTGCCGGTGAAGGCCTCTGACTAAGCTTGGATCAAATACTGTTGTTGTGTTATTTCAATATTAAACGATGTTGCTATGTTGTTAATTTATAGATCAAACGATGTTGTTGTTGCTGTGTTGTTTCCAGATCTATGTTTCTTTTCTAGAAAAAACTGATTGGTTTCTGGTAGCTATTTTTTGGAACCTCAGAAATAGGTTATGAATTCATAACCTATTTTGGACCTTAGTTAAAGGTGGGTTTTGAACCACCTTTGATCAATTTCGATCAAAAACATGGCCAGATCCCCCTCCTTGAAGGGATGGTATGGGAAACTTGCTAGCAATCTCTTGAAGCACTCCCAATAATAATACAAACTCTCGGTAGCCCCTTGGGTGATATTTGACAGTTACTTCTTCAGCCTGGAAGACTTGGAAGTCGGAAAATACTTCTCTAAGAACCTATTCTTCATGTTTATCCAAGAACCTATGCATCTTGGTAGCAAGTAGTAGAGCCAGTCTTTTGCTCCATATTGAATGGGAAGGCTTTCAGATTGTAGTTATATTCAGAAACTCCCGGTGGCTTCATGTTTGTACACACCAAGTGAAACTCTGATAAATGCTTGTTCGGGTCCTCCTTCGTCATACCATTAAAGGTGGGAAAAATAATGGATCATTCTGCTCTTTAGCTCACAGCTCATATTCGGTGGTAATGAGGAGAATGTAATGCATAGTGGCTAACTTTCTAGATTATGGGCCATAAGCTCCCTTAAGGTTCTATTATCTTCTACCATTCTTTGCAGTTCTTCTACCAACACAACCTGCCTCGGTTGAACTTCTGTCCTAGTTCTTCGCTTCCCATTCCTCTGACCACCTCTGTTCTCAATCGGGTAGTGTAAAACTACTAAGTTTGTGGTATGAGTTTGTACCATAAAATAGAGCTAACAATACCCTTCCAAAGATAAAACTAACAAACAGATCAATAGGTAACAAGATAACTATCACAACAACTCAACACACAAATTATCAAAACAAAAAAAGAAGAAAATACTAACTATTTTACTAGCACATTATGGTAATTGACAATTAAGCTGAATAGCATCCCCATCAGCGGTGGAAAAATTTAACCCACCTTTACTCAGGTTCGTTAATTGTAGAAAATTAACTCGAGCGAAGACATGAGGTCAAAGGGATTCAAATTTAATATTTATATTCTACACGGGTCGTCATTCCGTACGAGTGATAGGAATAGATACTAAAGAAAACTAAGGGGGTGGGGGGTTGGTTTTTCAATTAACAACTACAAAACATAAAAGTAAATAGCAATTAATCTATAAAGCTAAACACTTGGGGAGTCATTGCGCAACATGGTTAGTTTAATGCTTCAATCCTCGATTCCTTTACATAGAGATTTAGAAAAACCTAGTAGAGTACTCATAACATGTGGTGTCGTCGATGGCATACACTTCCCCGTACCTATCACGTCGGGTGCACTCGCACCCTCAATCGACGCCGCCATCATAATTATGAGAGTACAAAAAGGTCCGACCACTATTGTAGATCTGTTTCTCCCCTGTGCAATTACGTCCTGGGCATTCCACCACGAAGGCTATACTCCTCATGCCTATGAATTAGGCAAAGGATTGTGGGCACCTTATCTATGACACTAGGGCCTCTTACAACCCTAGCTTTCTACTTTTTACTATCTCTATCTGCAACTTATCATATTGCTTTATGTAATCAGATATGAAATGTGTGATGGAAAATAATCAGTGTATCACTCGGATCCCCCGTGCACACACTCACTCGATCATGTACTCCATTACACATTAAAACATCCGAGGTTTCTCTTCCCAGTGGGGAATTAATATTTGCACCAACATGAATATAGACTAGACTGTCAGCTTATATGGAGTGTACTATTCATGCAATTCTACATTAATATCATGAACACAAATATTAGGATGAACTAGTCCATCTCACAAAACATCAAATAACCATGCGCCTATAATTTATCCTCATGCTATAGAAACTAGTCCATGATGATTTGAATTCCACATCCTAGGATTAAAACAAAATAAAAAGAATGAAAGAAAGTGGAGAGAGTGTTTCTCTCTCTAAAGTTGCTCCCCCAATTACAATATGAACTACAAAAAAAATATCTTCCTCCTTTTAAACTAGTATACTAAGACTATATTTATTGTAGTGGGGGATTGGGCCTAAAAAGAGGCCCAAAATAGGCCAAAAATGCCAAAAACCCTAAGCCATCCACTGCTTGGCATGGACCACTGCGGATGGCGCAGTCCGCACCTTGTACTTGGTTCTTGCTAGTGCGGTGTTACGGGGTGGGGATTAACGCCCGACCCTAACGCAACCCCATGCCCGCATCGGTTCCAGAACGATGCCAAAACTGCAGTCCCATGCTGCTCAACGCATCAATACTAACCGATCTCCTTTGATCGCACCGCACATGCCAAACGGGTCATCTCGTGCCGCACGCTTTACCGCTCACGACCCGTGATATCCCGTCTCTGTGCCTACGGTGCACTGTGCACAACGCTCGAGCCGTTTGTACCCAATGCCCATGCACACAGCGCCCGGTCGCCCTGCCGGCCAGTAGCCTAGTCATCCTACCAGTAGCCCGGTTGTCCTGCTAGCAGCCCGGTCGTCCTGCCAGAAGCCCGGTCGTCCTGCCTGCAGCCCGGTCATCCTGCCTGCAGCCCAGTTGCCCTGCCAGCAGCCCGTTATTGCTGCGCCCAGTCTGAGAAGACATGTCCCAAGCTCCTTGTCCCAGAAGTCTTCTCTTTTTCTTGTAAATACTTGTAATAGCTTAGTTATTAGTTTAGCGAAGCTCTTTTGAACGAGGTCCAAGCCTACGTGTTGTTTTAGCCTTTGACCTCTTTTTGTCTATATAGCTGGCACTCATGATAACGTTTGCACAGCATATATGTAGAGTAGTGAGCTCTCTACACCCAGTTACCGTTTTGTGATATATTGAATATAAGCATTTGCTTCCCAGTTGTTGGGCCCTATATTACTTCGTTGGCTTCTGTGTGTGAGCCATGCTCTCTCGGGTGTGTATTTTCCGCTGCATACCCGACCACGTCCCAAATAGGCCCGGTCTGCTGTGAGCAACTGGGTGGTACGTCGATGCACGTGGGGTCAAGGTGGTAGTCGTGGCACGGTTGGCCGGGCTAGGCTGCACGGTTCGGCACCCTCAGGGGCCAACCCGTGACAGTTGGTATTAGAGCCCAAACAACACTTGTGCGCATAGTGATTAGCCATCCTTTGTCAGAAGAGAGTCGGTTAGAGATCAGGCTTGTCAAGATGGGGATCTTGGTACAGACCGGACGTATTATGGGATACGTGCCGACGTTCCAAGTTGTATGCTAGAGTCGGTTGTATTATGGGATGCGTTCCGATTCCCCAAAGCTGCATGGCCAGGTCGCACTATGGGGTGCTTGACGGCGTTCTCTTGTTTGCTAAAGTTGCCTGACCGTCTAAAGACGTTATAACTCCTTGACTTCAGCAAGGGATTGGAGTCGTGGACTATGCTCTAGCTAAGGAGAGCTTGCTGCACGGACTATAACTTAGCGGTGGTATTCGTCCGAGTCGAGAGTACTCATATGGTGAGGGATCATAGGGAGTTGATAGGGAAATGGGCGGTTCTACCATTGTCGAGGTAGAAAATGGTGCGGGTGCAAGTACTTCCGAGGTAGGGGGTGACTTTTGACCCTGTCCGAAACGCAGAGGTAGCTTCAGGTTCAATTCGGTTGGAAGGAATGAGGTGTACCCCAGTTTAGACGTTTTGACGCTACTGGTGGGAAAAATGTACAAAGGGAAACAAGCCCTTGTTGATTATGTCCAATAGAGCAGAAGGATCACTGCTTTGTTGCTCGGGGTCTCGAGACGAATCGGGGAGACACTGAGCGAGGTAGTTTAGTTGAAGTCGACTGAGGAGTCTGGGCCAAAGAGGAGGGAATCATGCTCCGCGGGGGCACGTAAACCTGCGGTATAATTCCACGAGGTGGTTGCTGCAGTCGATTCAGTAAAAGCGACGAACGTGTCAAGTAAAGCGGGGAAGGCCTCACTGAAACTTGACGAATATGAGATTGAGTCTGTGGGATAAATCCACGATGGTGGTCACTACAGTCCGATCCAAGTGAGCTACAAGTTGGTCAAGCACCGCGGGGAAGGCTGGATTGAAGCTTGATGAATCTAAAATGGTTGCGGGATAAATCCACGGTTGTGGTCGCTGCAGTCCATTCTGGGAGAGCACAAGTGTGTCAAGTACAGCGGGGAAGGCCGCACTGAAACTTGACGATTCTGAGTTGGTTAAAAACCTGTGGGATAAATCCATGAAAGTGGGCGCTGCAGTCCAATCAGAAAGAGCCTCAAGGTGCCGAACAAAGTGGGGAGGGCCGCACCAAAGCTTGCCGCACCAAAGCTTGACGTTCCAAGGAAGCTGTGGGCAGAATGAGGGCCGTTAATAGCGAATCTCAACTGGTGCTGGGTATTGCCAGGCGATGCTCGGTCAAGTTTGACTCCATAAGTGCCACAGTGAATTTCCATGTCGTTAACACGGACGACCTCGGTTTAGTCCTCGGCATGGAATTTCTGAGAGATGCACGGATTACCGTATACCCAAATGGCAATTGCCTTTACATCTTAGGCACCAATCCGTGTGCGGTTAAAATGACTGTGAAGAGTTCATCTGGGGTAAAATCTCAGCTTTGCAGATCGTCCAGTGCTTAAGACAAGATTCGGTGGGGAGAATAGAAACGAAGGGTCTGAAGGGTCTACACCAGCAATGGGTTTTCCCGATGGATCCGAGGAGCTTTGTGAAGTAAGTCTGAAGACTGAGTAGGTTGTGGGTGGTTCCATGACTGCAAAAGGACAAAGATTTGTCGAGCAAAGAGTGTAGGAAGCGTTGTCGGTTGCCATGAAGATCTGAACTAAAAAGAAATATCTGCCGGCTAGCGCGACCCATCATACTTCCCGTTTGAGTCGTTCAAGCAAGATAAACCTTGTAAAACTAAAATGGGGAAAGACGACTCATCATTCACATTAGCAACTTCTTGTTGTTCCATAAGGCCGGGAGCAGACACGTGAATGGATGATGATGCATTCGAATAGCATCATAGTTGGACATTCCTTTAGTTATCGATCAAGGAGTGGGGTGCTATAAAACCAAACCAGCTCAAAGTCAGAACTTGAAGAGAAGCCGAGGACCACGGCTAAATCAAAGTACACCAGCGCTAGCAATTTTAACTCAATCCCTTTCTGAAGGCAGAAGTGTACGAAAAACGTGTGAGTAGCGAAGCACCTTGGAGAATTAATGGCTCCAGGGACGTTTGCCGAATTGAGTGGGGGAGAATTTTATGGGGTGGGGATTAACACCCGACCCTAACGCAACCCCATGCCCGCATCGGTGCTAGAACGATGCCAAAACTGCGGTCCCGTGCCGCCCAATGAGTCATTGCAAACCGGTCTCCTTTGATCGCGCCGCACACATCAACAAGTTCAAAATGCTACATTCAAGTCCCATAGCTAAAATACCATAAGCATGACCACAATTGCATATAAATATCACGCTATGTTCAACAAGCCAACATACCCAAACCATAGCATAATCCATTCACAAACAATCCCAACAATATACAATCACATATACCATCAATATGCAAGCAATATATATCATCACTATACCAAATATATACCAACAATATCTCCATTTTGTAAGTTCAAAAATATCATCACATTCCATTGCATCTCAGTTCAATAGTTCAATAGCACAAATGCAAACAAATTGAAATAACTTGCACAAATCTCAGTTCAATAACACAGTATACCATCAATGTACAAATTCTGCAAAATTGAAAGTACACACAAATTACAATTCAAGAAAAGGTGAGGAATTATACCGATAGAGTGTGGAGGATGAATTAATGAAGGCCACAAAAATCCCTAGCCTTACTAGCTTGAATTTGAAAAAATCTTAAAACCTAGGGTTTTTTTTTTCCGCAATTTGGATGGATTTGGTGGAGGAACGTGGAATCAAATTGGTTTGGGAATAGATGGGGATGAATTTTTGGCCAATCAATGGGCGAGTAGCAGCCGGATGAGTTTTAGAGTGGTGGTTAGGGGAGGAGAATGGAAGAGATGAGTGGTTTGTGAGGGAAAGGATAGAAGAAGATAATTGGTTTCTACCCGTTAAGATGGGCTACTGAACAGCCATCACTAGTCACGATGCACACATTGCGACTCGTGATGGGTAGGTTAAACGCCACTTAAAATCAACCCTATAGTCCCGAGTAGCGATGGGGGACTGTCGTGACTCGCAAAAAGTTTGATCTGGGTGCCAAAATTTTCCAACTTTCCCCTGATTTGGTCGTGACTCACGACCAAAGCTTCGCGAGTCATGACAAGTTCATTGTGACTCGTGATGGAACCTTCATGACTCGCACAAATTTGGACATGGGAGTCAAAAGTTGCCAACGTTTTCCTGATTTAGACATGCCTTGTAAAAATATCTTCGTGAGTCATGACAGGTTCGTCACGACTCGTGATAGAACCTTTACGACTCACACAAAGTTGGATCTGTGGGCTAAAAATTCCCAAGTTTCTCTTGATTTGGTCACGAATCACAACCTCACCATCGTGACGCGCGATGGGTTCATTTCAACTTACAATAGAAGCTTGGCTAGTCTCAAAATCTTGGGGCTAAAAGCTACATTTTCTTCAAGTTTCTTGATTACGTCGCGACTCCTGACACAACATTTGTGACTTGAGACACTTTTCAATACTTAGAAAAAATTTCAGGGTTACCAAACATCCAATATTTTTGTCATTTCTCTAAGCATTCCTCCCTTTATCAAATCCACCTCAATGCTCTTCAAATCGCTACAAAATCATGAAAAACAAACCCATGAAAAGGACATTGACCATAAGTCACGAATGATGATTGGAATGATCAAAACGAAGTTCATTTAATGTCATGGGCATGAATTACTCCCCTTCTTGGAGCTTACTCACAAACCGGATCAAGAAGATCAACATCGTTTCCCTTTTCCGGCACAAAAATCTCGTGGTAAGGTTTCAAACGTTGTCCATTTACCTTGAAAATATTAGACTTTGGTTGATCTAGAATTTTCACCGCAATATGCGGGAAAACCTTTACCACCTAAAAAGGACCAATCCAACGAGACCTCAATTTACTGGGAAATAGGCAATGGAGGAATTGAAATAGGAGGACCTTTTGACTTACGTCAAATTCCTTCCTAGTGATCATCTTCTCGTGCCACACCTTTGTTATCTTCTTATAGATCTCGACATTCTCATAGGACTCCCTTCAGATCTCTTCTTATTATTGAAATTGTAACTTCCTATGCAACCCGACCTCATCTATATCTATGTTAAAGTTTTTAACCGTCCAATAAGCCTTGTGCTCTATTTCCACCGGTAGGTGACATGGCTTACCAAAGATTAACCGATATGGAGACATACCAATAATTGTCTTGTAATCTGTCCTATATGGCCACAAGGCATCATTTAACCGAGAACTCCAATCCTTGCAGTTGGGATTAACCGCTTTTTGAAGGATGAACTTGATTTCCCTATTGGAAACTTTGGCTTGGCAATTGGTTTCTGGGTGATAGGCGGTGGATGTCTTGTGTGTGATGCCATACTTCTTCAAAAGTGCCTCTATGGTCCGGTTGCAAAAATGGGTGTCACGGTCACTAATCAAGGCTCGGGGAATCCCAAACCTAGAGAAGATGTTATCTTTCAAGAAATCTGCAACCACTTTGGAATTATCAGTTCTAGTGAGTTTATCTTCAACCCACTTCAACACATAATCAATGACAAGAAGAATATATGTAAAGCCACAAGAATTAGGAAAAGGTCCCATAAAGTCAATGCCCCAAACATCAAATATCTCACAATACAAAATATGCCTTTGAGGCATTTCATTCCTAGAGGAGATATTTGCTACTCTTTGGCATTCATCAAAAGATTTTCAAAAGTTATATGCATGCTTATTTAATGTAGGCCAATAAAAACCACTTTCTAAGACTTTCCTAGCGGTCCTCTTTGCTCCAAAATGACCACCACATGCATAAGAATGACAAAGAACAAGAATTTAATGCACTTCATTATCGGGGATACATATCCTAACAACTTGATCCACACAATGTTTCCACAAAAAGGGACCATCCCACACATAATATTTAGCATCACTTCTTAACTCATCTCTTTGAGCCTTAGACAATAAGGAAAGAATTTACCAGAGACAATGAAGTTTACAATGTCTTTTTTAAAAAAAATTAAAGACCATCCGAGGATGGGGGGGAATATATTAGGCTCCCCGCGCCAAAGTAAGTGAACCAAATTAGGCGCTGAAAGTCTTGGTACGTTACAATTTACAAAAAGATCATCTCTATGATGATCCCAGAGCTAAAATAAGCTCATGAAGCAAGACAACATTTGCTTCCAAAAGCGGTGTTTCCACCTATGACATGCAAAGAAATAATAGACTAACTAAAACATATTGTACGGTCTAAGAAACCATCTGGCTAGTACACCGCGAACAGGTCGGAGAATCGAGAATTCGAGACCCCTATTTTTCAACGACGTGCCAGCCGAAAGGAAGTTTTTGTTCCTGATTGATGTTGCATTCCAGAATGTTGGTATACCACGGTTGGAGGTCCCTAATTGCGAACAATTGTTCATTGGGGAACTCCTCCCATAGTTGCCCCTTAATTGATGAATTTACCTGAGCATCTTGTCATAGAGTAAACCGGCTCAAATGATCATCCACAAGGTTCTTTACGCTCTTCTTGTGTTGCACCTCCAACTCAAATTCGCTCAAAAGAAAGATCCATCTAATCAATCTTGGTTTAGCATCTTTCTTCATCATTAAATGATGAAGCACTGCATGGTCAATGTACACAATAACATTTTTACCAAGAAAATAAGATCAAAAATTTTCAAATGAAAATACAACCGCTAGAAATTCCTTTTCTGTGGTGGAGTAGTTCTCTTCGGCCTCATTGAAGGACATAGATGCACAATAGATGGCATGAGGCACTCTTCCCACCCTTTTACTAGGCATCACTCCAATGGCATAATCACTAGCATCGCACATGATTTCAAAGGGCCATTACCAATCTGGGGGTTGTATGATAGGGGCCGAAACTAACCTTTCCTTCAATGTATTGAAGGCCCCTTTATAACCCTCGTCCACAAAAAATTCCACCTCCTTTTGCAAAAACCTGCAAAAGGGGATGCAATCTTTGAAAAATCCTTGATGAATTTGTGGTAGAATCCTACATGGCGAAGAAAAGAGCACACTTTTCGCACATTAATAGGATAAGGAAAAGTTTGAATTGTGTCTATCTTTGCCATGTCTACCTCAATACCCTTAGAGGAGGCAACATGGCCTAAGACAATGCCTTGCTCTACCATAAAATGACACTTCTTGGAATTTAACACAAGATTAGTATCAATGCAACGTTTAAGATTGGATGATGAAGTCATCCATGAACACATCAACAAATATTTCAAAAAATTCCAAGAAAATGCTTACTGTACGCCTTTGGAAAGTGGTGGGGGCGTTAAATAACCCAAAAGACATGCTCTAGTAAGTAACCGTACTAAAGGGGCACGTGAAGGTTTTCTTCTCTTGGTCATCCGGAGCAATGATCACTTGAAAATATCCGGAGTACCCATCCAAAAAGCAATAGAACGTGTGACTTGCTTGCCACTCTGGAGCATTTGATCAATGAATGGCAATGGGAAGTGATCCTTCCAGGTTTCCATATTTAGCCTCCAGTAGTCGATGCAAACACGCCACCCATTTTGGACTCGGGTGGGCACCATTTCACCCTTTTCATTCTCAACTAGGTAATCCCACTCTTCTTGGGTAACACTTGAGTTGGTCTCACCCATTTACTATCCGATATTGGATTTATCATACCCGCTTGAACCAACTTGAGGATTTCCACTTGCACCACCTCCATCATAGGTGGGTTCAACAGGTGTCGAGGTTGCTGTACAGGTCTTGCATCTTCCTCTAACAAAATTTGATGCATGCAAGTGGATATACTTATGCCCTTGATGTCGGTAATAGTCCTTCCAATTGCTTCATTGTTTTCTTGTAACACTACCATTAGCCTCTCATCTTGCTCTTGGTGAGCTTACTCAAAATGATAACTAGAAATGTCTCCCCTTCCCCAAGAAATGCATACTTGAGGTCACTTGGTAATGGTTTAAGCTCAATCACTGGGGCTTTCACAAGTAATGGAAGGAATTTTGGCATCTTGGGTTCCTCTAAGGGTAGATGAGGAGGGTTTTAGAGGTTTGATCTCATATCTTCAAGCATGTTCAAGTCCTCAAATCTTTCCTTCAAGTTAGTGCTCATAGAATATACATGGTATGTATCATTACTGTCACATTCCAAAGCAACTAACAAAGAATCATCACCAATGAATTCAAAAACATCTTGCACAACATCTTCAACATCATCTAAAGCATGACATGCATATTCTTCACTAGGATATTTCATGAGTTATTTATGTTAAACTCTACTTTTATCCCATCAAAGTCCATAGTGAGGGTACCATGATGCACATCAATCATCATCTTTGAAGTTTTCAAAAATGGCCTCCCCAATAAAATTGGGACATCATGTTTATCATGCTCCATGTCAAGGATATAAAAATCTGCAGGGAATGCTAAGGAATCCACCTTAACCAACGCATCATCGACAATACCCTTAGGGTATGCACTAGAAAGATTGGCCAATTAGATTACCACCCTGATTTTGCTTAAAGTACCTAAGTTTAGGGTTTTATACAAAGAGTAAGGAATCACATTTATTGATGCACCTAGATCAAGCATGGGGTTTTCAAAATGTATTTTTCCTATTATGCAAGGGATTGTGAACATGTCGGGATCGCTACACTTAAGGGGGTAACTCTTTTTGACACAAGGCGGAAACATGCTCATTTTTCCCATTTTTCAACTTATTCTGGGTGCTTTGCTTTCTGTTCACAACACATAATTCCTTAAGAAATTTATCATATCTAGGAATTTTTTCAATGGCATTCAAAAGAGAGATATTTACCTCACATCTACAAAAGACTTCGTAGATGTCCTTGTTGTCATCATTTCTCCTCTTGTCTTTCAAAGCTTCTGAAAATGGTGGTTCCGGTACATAGGAGAAATTTCTACCACTTTTTCCTTCTTGTGAGGAGGGGATGAAGGTTTGGGAATGTAGGTTGATTTTTCAACAATGACCTCCTCTTCCTTCAACTCCCCTTTCCTTGCTTTCTCCTTGGCCAATTTCTCGGCCACTTCCCTATCCTTTTCAAACACCTCAACCCTTCTAGGTTCTTCTCCGACAATTGAACCACCCGGAGGAGTGCCAACCCCTTTACCACTTCTCAAAGCAATAGCATTAGCATTTTGGCAGGGATTCAATTCCGGTTGGGAAGGAAGTTTTCCCGTTTCCCGTGCCTCCATCCGATTCACAACTTGTGCTATTTGGCTCACTTAAGTTTCCAAGTTTTTTATGCTTGCCATTGCTACATCTTGGAATTTTTTGGCCTTCTCCGCACTTATGCATCACTTCATCTTTTGATAAGCCCAAGCTTTCCCCTTGATCTTAGGGCTTGTAATGAAGCCTTTGGTAGTGTTGTTAAGGGGACCGATATAGTTGTTGAGAAGGGAAATACGGTTGAGCATTTTGACCTCCTTGAGGGTTTCTATACCAGAGATTCGGGTGATCTCTATTTCCCGCATTGTAAGGCCGATTTTGGTATCTTTGATTCCCTTGATAGCTTTTCCCACCTTGATAAACTTGGTAGCCTTGCCCACCTTGATATCCCATGGCACTCACCTCCTCCACATAATCATCTTGCAAAGTAGGGAAAGCATCCGTAGGATGCGCCAATGAACAAATTTCACAAGATTTTACATGTGACACATTTCTGGACTTGGCCATTAAAGACTTCACCATAGATGTAAGGGCTGAGACATAGCTCTCAAGATTTCCATTGTTGGAAGGAGTACCTGTGGTGTTGGGATTTTTCCTTCTCAAATCGGCCCTCGAACTAAAGTTCCTCAACTTCTCGCTTAACTAACTCCTCATAGAGCTCCATAGTCTCCATCGAAGTCTTGTTCCCAAGGGTACCACGACAAGCTCCCCTCAGTAGTATTTAGTCCTCATCAAGAAGACCATTGTAAAAATAGTCACGGTAAGGGAAACTTGAGAGAATAGATTCATAAACCTCTCTCAATAGTCATGGAACAAATCTTCATAACATTGGAGAATGTTGCTAATGTACTTCGTTAAGGAGGTGGGCCTTGAGACCGGGAAGTACTTGGAAACAATTTTTTTCTTTATATCAAGCCAACTTTTTATGCTTCAGTAGTGGAGCCAATCCCTTGCACCATCTCTCAATGTGAATGGGAACGCCTTCAATTTTTAGAGGTCTTCATCTACTCCATGGGGAACCATACCACTACACAAAAGGTGGAATTCAGAGAGATGTTTGTTGGCATTTTCCCCTTGCCTACCAAGAAATATAGGTAGCAAGTTTATCAACCCGGTCTTAAGCTCAAAGTGCCTGGATAGTCCAACCAGTGGATATTCAATGCACATCGGTTCTTGATCAAGATTGGCGTGCATAGTCTCCCTCAATAGAGTTTGTCTCAAAGGAATAGCCTCTCCAAGAATAGGATGTTGAGGTCCTTATCCAGGATGCTCATCTTCTTGCCCCATGGAAGTAGAAGTATCCACAAAATGGTCACTAGGAGGGGTGTTATCACTATTGGAAAACAAGTACATACACACCGGTATAAATTAATGAGTATAGGTATACCAGTGCGTATGTAACTAATTGCATCGGTATTTATCATGTTAACATCAGTACCGGTGAAAAGAAGTACATACGCACTAGTATCCTGTCAACCGGTGTAAAGTTCACCTATTTTTGCACCGGTCTTGGTTCTACCGGTGTACCAATGTTAAATATATTGCACTGGTATTATTCGAATAGGTATTTGTACCGGGGAAATTGTTAACATGTGCACCGGTATAGGATAACTGGTTTGGCGCCAAGAGGAAATTTTATTAATTGGTAATGGGAAATTACCGGTGCTAGAATTAAAAAAAAAGGGAAAATTTTGTATTTGTACACTGGTTACTATTATAATCGGTGTAGGAATTGAGCATGCACCGGTATTTTCTTAATACCGGTTCAAAATAAAATTCATATTATAGAATTTTGGTGCCAAAACTATTAGTTTTCGCACTGGTACTATGATTGTACTGGTGCAGAACAGGAAAATATGCGTGTTTTAGCTTAAAATGTACACTGGTAACTGATTTTACCGGTTTAAAAGGCTACAAATGCACCAGTAAAGTCCGAATACCGGTGTAGAAAATTGGATTAAAAATGATATTTTTGGAAAAAGAGGTTCATTAATGGTGTTTTTTGGTTGATGAAGGCATTGAATTCTCCACAATGAAGACCCTTGAGGGTACCTTTTTTTAATTACATGTATGGATATTGAGGATTTCATTATTTTTTTGGTTAGTAGAGACATTTACATTTTGTGTTTGATCATTTGATGGTGATTGAGGTAGGATTGCAGATATTAGCTTGTGATTTGTTCTCAACGTTGTTGTAGTTATAAGGCTATGGCTTTTGATTCCTATAGTGTTGGACATGTTAAGGATGTTGTAATTGTAATGTGGAATATTGGTGTATATTGCTCATTTATGATGTTCCATGATTAGCAAGGCATCACGAAAAATTTTATTGTATTAAATGTGTTGAAGTTTTATTGTTGGACATTTATTGATATGTAGAGTTGTATCGCGTCATCGAGAGGCGTAAGCATGTGTATGCCAACGTTAGTTGGGTGAGCCATGAATATATTATATTCGTGGATGAGTTCTTGGAGCATGCTTTTAGTCGAGATGATTTTGGAAATCGAATTCGTACTAAAGAGAAGGACATCCTAAAACTCCATTTGTATAGCCCGGGGTTTGCGAAAGATTATGTTGTGTGGACCTTTCATGGGAAAAATTACCACCGGAAGTGATAGTTAGTAGTGAGAGAGAGTGTTTTAGGGATTCTATGTTGGATGACATGTGTGAGGTGGTTGTTAAAGAGTTTAGAGGGAGGCCCAAGGTTTTTGCTAACTTCCTTGGTGAGAAGGATACACCATCGTTATCCTGTTGCAAGAAGAAAGACACGGTTATGTCGTGTTTGATGGAGTTGTTTAATTTGAAAGGTGTAGGGTCATTGAGTGATACTAGTATGAATAAATTGCTTAAGTTTTTTAAGGAAAAGTTTCCACCCGGTAGTGGGGTTCTTTATAACCTTTATGAAGCTTAGAGAATTTTGTGTCTGATAGGATTGGAGTATGAAAAGATACATGCTTGCCTGAATGATTGTTTCCTATTTAGGGGTGACCTTAAGGATAAGATTTTTTTTCAGTATGTAATGTGTTGCGTTATAAAAAGAGAAATGTAGCTGCCGGTGGAGAGCATGTTGTGCCGGTGAGAAGGTGGGTGCTCGCTAAATGTATGTGGTATTTTCCCATTATTCCGAGGCTGAGAAGGTTGTTTAATAATGAAAATGATGCAATGAAATTGACATGGTGAGTTGATAGGGGAGGTTGTAAAGATGATGACATAATTCGACACCCGGCTGACACGGACCAGTGGAAGAAATTTGACAGGATGTATCACACTTTGCATCCGAACCTAAGAATTTGAGATTTTCTTTGTGTACTTATGGTATGAACCTATTTGGGAATATTCCTCGAAATACAGTTTTTGGCCGGTTGTGCTTTCCATTTACAATCTTCCCCCGTAATTGTACACAAAGAGAAAATATGTGTTGATGCCCAACATGATTTCAGGCATGAAACAACTTGGAAATGACATAGACACTTATATTTCCCCTTTGATAGAATATTTGAAGGTTCTTTGGTTGGAAGGCACCTTAATTTTTTATGGTTGTAGTGGTGAGGAGTTTACATTGAGGGCAATGATTTTTTGTACCATAAATGATTTTCCGGCATATGGTAACCTTTTTGGGTATGTGGTCAAGGGTCACAAGGCTTGCCCAGTTTATGAGGATGAGATAGATTACCGTCAGTTGAGGAATGGGCGGAAGACTTTTTATTTGGGTCACCATAAATTCCTGCATGTAGGTCACAAGTTGCGGGAGAACGCGGTTGCATTCGTTGGTGGGAAGGAGAGGAGAAAGGCACCCAAACCTTTGACCTATGTAGCTATTTACAACAAGGTGAATAAATAGAATGTTGTTCTAAAAAAGAAGTTATAAAAGGGTGGTGGGGTTGTAAACGGAAAATGGAAGAAACTGTCAATTTTCTTCAATTCGCTGTACTGGGAAAATTTGGAGGTTCGCCATTGTTTGGATGTCATGCATATCAAAAAGAACGTTTCTGAGAGTCTAATTGGGATGCTTCTGAACATTCCTGGGAATACTAAGGATAGTTTGAATGCGAGGAAAGATTAGTGGACCTTGGTATACAGTTTGATCTGGCACCAGAGGTAAGAGGGAAGCGAATGTACCTGCCCCCCGCTCCTTACAATGTGTGAGCTGTTGAGAGGAGGTTAGTGCGTGAGAGCATCCAAGGAATGAAGGTACCTTCTGGTTACTCCTCTAATATTAGTCAGTTTGTTAATGATGAGTTGCATCTTAATGCTTTGAAATCACACGATTGTCATGTCCTTATGTAACAACTTTTGCCCGTAGTAATGCGTAGGTGTTTGGAAGAGGAAGTTACATTTTATTTTATGCACTTGAGTTTCTTCTTCAACTAAATATGCAGGAAAAATATTAGCAGGCAACAGCTAGATGAACTGGATCGAGAAGCTGTTGTTGTTATATGCCATTTGGAGAAGTATTTTCCCCCATCATTCTTTGACATCATAGTGCACCTAGTGGAACACTTGGTTAGGGAGATAGGTATGTGCAGGCCTGTTAGAATGTGTTGAATGTACCCCTTTGAGCGTCACATGGCTATTTTCAGGGGTTATGTTCATAATCGTAGTCGGCTCGATGCCTCCATTGTTCAGAGGTACGTCACTGAGGAGATGTTGGAAGAAGAGCGATTGGTGTTCCTGGTAGACCCCACTGTGGAAGGCAGAATGGGATTCCACATTCCAAGGGTAAGCTTCATACACCCTATTACGTTGTGTTGATGACTGTTCACCTGTATGTATTGCGTAATAGTAGCGAGACTGTAACATATGTTGAAGAGCATGTTTCCCTATTGGAAGAGATTCACCTAGACTGGCCTCCAAATAAAATTCAGGTCGAGCATTCTTGAAGGTTTGTTAACTGGTTTCACAATCGTTGTAATGTCGATGGGATGCCCAGTAACCTACGGACATTTGCAAGGAAGTCAAACTGCACCATTAGATGATACCTTGGTTATGACATTAATGGCTTCAGTTTCTTAACATTGGCGAAGGACATGAAGAGCACCACTTAAAATAGTGGTGTATATATTGAATCTGAATCCATGTGGTAGGAAAGCAAGAAAGATAAACATCTGGTAGTTACTGTGATACCTTTCTATAGGGTGATTGAGGAAATTTGGGAGTTGGATTATGTAGATTACAAGGTTGTTGTCTTCAAGTGTCGTTGGATGAAACACGGTTCCGGTGTTGTTGTTGAGAAGCCCGTGGGTTTCACGTTGGTTGACTTTAATTGTGTCGGATGTAAGGATGACAAGTTCATCTTAGCTACCTAGGCACGACAGGTTTTTTACATTAAGGAACCTTTGAATGAGAAGTATCATTTGGTGTTACATGGGAATATGTTTTACTTTGATGAGAAGATTGATCAACCCGCCATAACTGATAGTCCTGAGTTTCTATGAGTATTTCCCAGTTTGGAATATGTTGGGGGACCCACTGTTAGAAGGCATTCTCATGGCAATGGGATGTGGGTTGATGAGAGAGGTGAAATAGTAGGTGGGGACAACGTCTTGAAGCGGAAGTGATAGATCGGTCATTTCCGACCATTGTTTCTGTAACCTTGTAGGTGGGGACAACGTGGGTTGATGTTTAGCGTATAATGTATTTAATTGACACTCTTTTACGAATTGGTTGGTATGATCCGTGATTTCAATTTTGTTATTATAAATTGAATCAGTGAAAAATGTGCTTAAATTGTGATTAAATTTTCACTAGGTGTTGGTTTTTTACACCGATAAAGATGAAATTACCGGTGTATGGAAACAGGGGAGGGACTCTTCTTTGTACTTACGCACAGGTACTCTATACCGGTGCACATTACTTAGATTATTTTTTGGATTTTTGCTCTTGGGTCCGACAATGTTAATTTTTTGGCCTAACGCAGCTGCTTTTTGTAAAATTTGTACCGGCAATTGTACCGGTGCTGGGTACTTAGAAAAAAATTATAAATTTTACTCTCGGGTCGGATGTGATGATTTTTTTATTATTTAAAGTAGTCTAAAGTAGCTCCCGTTTGACATCGGTATATGTATAATACCGTTGTATAAAAAATGTTCCTTTTTTCAAAACCCTCTCAGCACCCCATTTTCACAATCCTTAGAATTTATATCTCTCACACCAAACCATCTCCATCACTACCCATCTTTGTTGAAATCCTATGTATGTTGGAATATAATCAGGTAAACCACTGCAATGCCTCTATGGTATGATTAATTAGTAATTGCATATGAAATAGAATAATTGATAATGTGACATCATGAATAGCTTGACTTGCATGTAAGGTATTTGATGAAATGCTTCAATGTATTTCTTAGGAAATGCCTCCCAAATCCAATTCAAAAAGGATACACAATTCATCGTCCCCATCATTGCAAAAAGTATCACCACACACTTACCCAAATGGTACCTTCGTGTCTAAGGAGGCTAGTTTGGTCCATGAATCTTACAAAGGATGCCGCCATCACATAAAGAGAGAAATGAAAGCATCTCCCACATTCGAGCAAACTATCTGGAAGCTTTGGTTGGAAAACTTCTGCGAGACTCCGCAACCATTCAACCTGACCATTGTAAGTGAGTTCTATGTAAACAAGAAGTGTGGGCCGAGCTACGATCACGTGTATTGTAGAGGTAAAACTTTCCCTGTCACACCAGAATCTATCAATGGCTTGTTTGGGTTGCCCAATGTTCCAAACGATGAAGATGAGTTTCTCGCACTCTATTTTCTAGGTGATGACGGCTATATTCTACAACAACCAATTGAGAAGGAGATTGTTGGGATAATAACTAGGGCAGGTACGGATATAGATGAGTTAGTGAAACCAGGTCGGAGCAAAATACCTAACTCTAACTCCGGAATCGAATGAGTGGCACCACTTTGTGGTGTCTAGAATCCATCTTGTAACTGTTAACACAGAAATTCACAAACTTCACCTCACCTTCTTGGATGCAATAAACAGAGAGCTTCGATGGAATGTTGGTTGTCAAATTTGTCCTATGTTGCAGAGGAAATGGGGTCCGATGGGATCTTATGCCTATTGCAGTATCATCTCTCTGATTTCGTCAAGAGTGGGAGTTTGTGCCCGTGCACATGACGTTTATGGCCAACCAATGGAAAAGATTTGTATGGACTCTTTCTTTAGATAGACAACTGACACATTTTTTGCTACTATTGAATCCAGAGTTTCTGCATTGGAGGTCTGTGTAGCAAACTTACTTGAAAAATCCAAATACCAAAGATCCTGGCAGGAACATATGGCCAAGGTTATGATGTATCAATTTCCAAATGCCATGGCAGCAGTAAAACATTTTCCAACCTTCCACGAAAGTGATGTCAAGGACATTGACGTTGGCACATGTACCCGTGATGGTGATGCAACGGGACCAATTGATGGGGTAGAACTATATTCGCGTTATTATTCGTAGAAATATTTAATTAGCGGTTAGGAAAAGTAGATTTTGTACTCAACTTTGACTGCGTTGCACTTAGATAGTTTGACATTTTTACCTTTGACAAACATGCACGATGATGGATCGAATTTAACATTTGTACACTGCGTTGATTGAATTATGTCAGTCAAATACACTCATGAAGACAAAAACGATAGGCTGAACATAGTTCGCCTATCTTTTTACTTCAGGACCACCGAATGTTTTTGCATTATATTCCTTGAATGGTTAGAATTGCAAAAAGTCATAGCATTGGAAGCTATGAAGGTTCCCCAAATAAATTTGTGGGTAATAGTATAATTATGGAAAATATAGTGCAAACATTCATTGTTTGTTTTACATGGCCTTTTGCCTACCAGTAGGGTTGACAAATGCATTAACACGATCGTTGTGTATTGAATTGCATATATGTGGAGCCAATTTTATATTCCAACCCTTCCAAGATTCTTGGAGGGACTAAATTGCAAAAAGCAAAAAGTTTACTCGTAAATCAAAATTGCAATCCGATCAAACTGAATGGTCCACAAAACAGCCCTTTTGTATTTCCAAGTAAAACATGCAGGGAAAAGAACGGGTCCGGACTCCGTATTTAGTTTCAAAGATGTTTGAATTACATAGAGAAACATTGGGGTAAACCCTTACTGTTTACTCTATAACACCTATTAGCGTTTCAGGACGAATCACCACCCGGACACAAATATGTTCAATTATGATTTAAGCCTGGAATATTGAATTTGATAATTTATGTAGTTTCCTAACACGTCGTAATCGCATGTCACAATTTGGGGGACCTAATAAACACATACAATCAACTTTGCTGGCTTCTCGGTACCGTTGAGGTACAGATACGTTACTTATTCAATATGGAGCAATGGAAAATTCCATTTGGGCTGGTTGAAAAGTGCTTGAAGGGGTCGAACGGATTGTTTGGGGTCAATATGCAAATTTTATGAAATTAAACAATGCTTAGAAACACAACCGTACGGGGCCCATGTGTGGTCGTTATTTGCATGAAATAACTAGTACAATTTCTATTCACAATAATTGAACGTCAAATTGATTGATTGGGGTTGTTTGAAAAATGCACGGGAGGCAAATGCAATAAGTGAGAATTTAAACAACTAACAATTTGTTTTTTTAACCCAGTAATATTGAAGAAGTATCGGTGTATGTGTTCAATATTTTGGTGTGTATTTCAAAATTTTCAATTTCTTTTATTTTTAATAAGGCGTGAAACATTTTACACCGGTAATTTATGATTTGGCACTGGTAGATATACCGGTGCTGTACAGTTAGTCCAAAATTTCTCAAATTCCTCTCGGGTAGAATGTTTTTTTTCCAAAAAAGAATGTTTAAATCAGCCACATGCAACTGCTTTTTGTGCATTATTACACCGGTATTTTCATTTCATACATCGGTACTAGATACCTATGTACAACAGTTAGCCAAAATTTTCATGTGTTCCTCTCGGGTTAAAGGAAAATTCATTTAAAGCAGTTGCACGCAGCTGCTTTTTATTATCTCTACACTGATATTAGTGCCGGTGCTGAACAGTTAGCCAAAATTCGTTCCATTTTCACTAATTTTACACCTGTACTGTATATATTACAGGTGTAAAAAATGTAACTTATGAATCCAAAACCGTTTGAAATAGCCATAACTCTCACAATTTCTCCTATTCTCATCAAACACCTTCAAATAATCTTTCAAAACCACTATCAACCACTCCAACCATTCAATCCACACTTAATTGAACCACCACAACTCCTCATTAACATTTGTAACTCCTCATCTCCCATTGTATCCCTATAAAGTGTGGAGAAACACAAGAGAAACAACAAAAATGAGAGAGGAACTTGGCGAGAGAAGAAAGTACTTGGTGATCCGTTCTTGGCGAGTTTGACAAAAGGGAGTAGCAACAAAAACGCTCCATTGGTGAAGGTAAGTGTTGGGGTTTATGTTACCATGGGTTACCATGTCAATTTCTCTTCAAAAAACCATTCAATTCCTCACGAACAATACTGCCTCTATGACCAAAAACATGTAAACTGACACAAAGTTGAAAGGGTAACTTGAATGGTATGTTTATACAATTGTGAAGTAAATGTTTTTCTTTTTTTGTGGATGGGTGATGTAGTTCAATAGTTTTTTTGTTGGTGATAATGTTGATAGTCATGTTATGGAGGAGTGAGAATTGCTTGGTTGTATACCTAATTTATGAATGCAAAGACATTGGTATGGTATTTTACCAACTTCTATAAGGTTTCATTTCATTCTATATCAAGTTTCATGCCTTAATTGTTCAAGTTCTATGCCATGTTAAATAAACTTTTATGCCTTACATAATGTAGTTTCATGTATGAATTGTTCAATTTCTATGCCATGTTTTGCTCAAACGTTTTATGTACTAGTTGATCAAGTTCTACACCACATTCTATCAATGTTGATCTTTAAGTACCGTAATTGTTTGTACCGTTATGGATTGAGAATTTTCAATTCTGTTGTTGTAGATGCCGCCAAAGAAGGGGAAATTCAATAAGAAGAGGAAGCGGTCAGTTACAAAGAAGGAGAAGGAGGTGAAAGATGTGGTCGATGAGGAGGTGGATGTGGCGGACCAAGAACCACCGCCAAAAAGGATCCAGCTGAAGATAAACTTTGAGGAAGCAACGTTAAAAAATACCTGTCTAGTGAAGAGAAGGAAGAAACGGCGGAGCAGGGTGATGTTATTATAGGAGATATTGAAGGAGTGGACGCCGGTAAACAGTTAGCCAAAACACCAATTCGTAAGAGAAATGGAAAGAGCACCATCAAAGGAAGGCCAACTATTAATGAAGCAGACGATGACTTGACAAAAATTGGAGGGAAAATAGAGAAGGATGGGATAAGTTTGAGGTAAAACGTTATTTGAGGAGGTGGGGAACTAGCATGTGCCAGTCTGTAATGTTGGCAAAGCATAACACTCCGACTCCTATTACATTTGAGTTCCATGGAAATCAAGCGGTACGCATTAAGAATTAGTCAGCGTGGCACACTTATGGCAATTACGCTTTCCAGCGCCTCGTCAGATTTGGCGCATGCGAACACTGGAGCGATGTCCCTAAAGATGTTAAGGAAGAAGCATGGAAGGTTGTTATCGTAAGACTCTCAAAAATAGTAATTTAAAATTTTAATTCATGGTATAGTCTTAGTGAAGACGTGATCAATGACATGCTTTTTCATATGATTCGTTCTAGGAAAGCTTCATAATTGAAACACCTGAGACAGACGGGCAACTAGAAATACTGAAGAAGGAGGTTACAGAGATGGCGAAAAACCAACATAGGAATTGGGAGACAAAGGTGGCAAATATGTTTATTCACGACGTGGAAAAATGTATCAATAAAACAGGAACACCGACATAGGAGAAGTACAAGTGGATGGATGAAGACGAATGACACATGTTTGAAAAAAGGTGCCAGCATCCGTATTTTCAAGTATGATGAAAAAATTAATACTTTTTAAGAGCCATGTTTCCCACAAATTATATTTAACTAAATTTTCATTTATAACAATAACAGAGACTAAGGGTTACAAATATTGAACGCAACAAGGGCATGAATTACACGCACCCCATGGGCAGACGGGGTAATTGATGCATCCATGACAAATTGACTAAGGAGCTGAAGGAAAAGGAGAGAATGAGGTTAACCGCCAAGGGATTCACTGACGAGGAGATTGAGTAACAACTCAGTCAAAAGGATTGCACACCTGACAGATCTCTTGTCTACCTTGAGGAAAACAAAGATAAAAAAAGGGTTATACACATCGAAATAGGTTGAGAAGATCGCACCGGACGTTGTAAGTTACGCCAAAATCGACAATTTAAATTAATTTTTAAGTTTATTTCACATTATTCATAAACACAATTACGTTCCTATGTGATTCTCAGTTGAAATTGAACGAGCTTAAGGAAAAAGGAGCATTGGAACTACAGCCGGGTGAGGACATCCTCATAAAAGTCACAAGGAAGAAGGATCACCTAGGCAGGTACAGGGGAACTCAGACAGGTTTACCCACAGTGATAGCTATTCCTTATCTTTCCCGCAGCAAGTGCGGTAGCAGTTTCTCAGCCAAGGAGACAGCACAGAGGAGACCATCTAACGATAAACCAGTCGTGAAAGCCATGGTATCGTACCTGGAGCAATTGGTGAAGGGTTTAGCATCTGTAAGCTGTGTTCGGATTCAACTCGGCCTTGACAATCCCAACAATTTTATAGAGAAGGCAATGGATGACATTGCTGCTATTGCTACAAAGTTTAGTGAAGATCCCATCGACGGACAAGAAGATGAAGAGGTACATCGTCAATAATTTATTCATGTCCTATACATTGATTTACACATGTAAAATATCTCCATAACCATTTTATATATTCACTTAAATAGTATACAAGCAGGATGGAGAACGCGCGACTCTTTTCATTAAAGACATAGTCAGGAAGAAGAAAATGGCCACCCATGGGCTGTGACAGGTATCTCGTCGTTAGGAAGTCCAACAAGGAAGTGTTGCTCGTGTGAGAGTTTGCAAGCTAGTCCTCTGTCTTAGGGCGGGATTGCCCTCGGCTGACCACCACTTTAATAATGTTGAAGAGGAGCGCACTAGCGTCGTAGATTTCCTGATGTCCTTAATAGGCAAGGCAATTGAGCAACCAAGTAACATCGATGATGTCAATGTCGGAGGTGATACGGACGACGATGACGAGAAGGTTATGATTCTCACCAGCGACAATAATGTACGTTCTTGTAACACATTATTTTTCAATTCCTCAAAGTACTTTTTCATATCCATATTCATTCATCCTTGTAACAAGATACTGGCGAGCAAAAATCGTAGTCGACCACTAATTTTTGGCCATCTACAAGACCAAGATTAAATAGGATGCCAAAATAGACAATTCACTAAAATAAGTATCATTATTATTCACTAGCAATGAGAGTTTAATACTACATGCTCAAATGATCATTTTGTATCATTTCACGTTCCCAGATTGCCAACAAATGAGACTTGACAGATTGGTCGATCATGGGGAAATTCATAAAGGAAGCAAATGCCATTTGTTTTTAACGGTAGAAGATTTGAAGGCAATTCACATTTCAATGGTAGTAGATGAAGACCACAAACATTAATGCATGGTAGAAGGAGATTGAAGCCAAAGATAGGCGGCTTCGGAGTTTAAGACAATCAAAGGAGAAAATGGTGAATCGTGGTCCGAGGAGTGTTTCCTTAGTCCGAGAATGATCCAAGAAGACTTAGCCTCCAAGGTTGGTTCCATTGGATTTTTCATCTCAAGTACTATAAAATCGACTACTAAAACTTCCGATTTGGACTAACGGTTCACCAGTGGCAAGCAAACAAAGTTTAACCGACGAAGAGCCTGCAACCCATTCTCAAGCACCAGCAGCCCGTGACAGAGCACACAAACCGTGCTACATGAAGGGAACCAGAGGATCCGTGAAGACCTACACGAGACCTTCACGAAACAAAGGCCCTGGGCCGTGACAAAGTTCGTGGGCCATGAAGCAAGGAAATTAAGAGCTGAAGAATTTGGATAAGTATGGAGCCAATCCTTGAAAACCTTCATGGGCCGTGAGAAGATTTCCGACCAAAACCACATGCTGCTCGTGGTCCATGAAAACTCCCACGGCCCTTGACAATGAATGTTCACAAATCGTGGCTTCCGCACCGGTCCGTGAAACCTTAACGACTGACCATTTTAGCCATAACTCTCTCAATTTTTCATCTGATTTCCCTCTACCATATATCAAAATCTTTGTCTTTTTGAGATCCATCCAATGCACTATAGCCCAGCTCCAGAAGATTCATGGATTTGAGAAGTTTATTCAAGAAAGGTTCTGCGGCTAGAGGGAAAGGGTGACTAGAGTTTTGACCTAACTTGGCCTATTTTGGTCCTATCTTTAGGCTCAATCTCCTACTACTATATATAGGAGCCTTAGTCTTCTACTAACCCTAACTAGAATAGAAGTAGGTATAATGTAGATTAGTTTCTCTCTCTAGTTTAGAGAGAAGGAAGATGAGAGTTCATCTTCTCCTTCCTTCTTGTTTTTCTTATCTATTTCTTTTCATCTTATTTTCAGATCCATGACATCTAACCTAATATTTTACACAGATCTAACCTTTGTAAAGTATATTTTTTGCTTCGGATTCATCTTGGCACTTGGTATGTTCTATTTGCTTTATGAGATTTATTAGATTCACCCTATCCTTGTGTTTATGATATTATTGTGATTATTCTTGAATGTGATAAATGTATGAATACTACACCGCATATAAGCACACACTTTGGGCTATATTCATGTATGGTGCAATTATTGATGCCCACTTCGGAAAAGAAACCTAGATGTTAGAATGGGTAGAGGAGAACGTGTCTGCATGGGTGTGTGCACTGGGGTTTTGAGAATGCTCTGAACTATTTGTCATCATATCACTCTTAACTGACTTTGTAACTATTTTCTGAGAGTTTGCGGGTAGAGATAGCTAATAGTAGCAAGCTAAGTGTTGTGTTGAAACCTAGTATCACGGATAAGATGCCTACGATCCTCAGGCCTAGCGTATATAGAACCCGGGGGGAGGAGTTTCATTCGTTGTGGAAGCCTGAGATGTAATAGCACATGGGAGAAATAGATCTACGATGATGGTCGGACCTCGTTATACTTCCCTAATTACAATGGCGGTGTCAATGGAGGGTCATGGATGGGGAAGTGTATGCCATCAGCCACACGACATGTTGTGAACACACTGAAAGGTCTTTTGTAAGTCTTTATGTGAATGAATTCAGGATAGAAGCATTAGAACTACCATGTTACTAAATGATTCCCAAGTGCCTAGTATAAATAGTTTCTTGTTTGTTCATTTTATGCTTTGTAGTTGATAGTTGAAAATACCAAACCCCCCAGATGCACGTCTACACTACTAGTTGTTCCTTTCACTCCCCACATGAGTTTGTGTTTTAATTAGTACTTGAGCCCTAGCATCCTTATGGACAAACCCAGGGCTTGCTGCTAACTACCCTATATGTAGCATAGCAGTTAGATTGGGGTGCAGAACTATAAATTTCATCTTCTTGACCCATAAGTCCCCTGCGCGTGTTTTAATGATAGCTGGGTGGAGGCAAGTTAGGGTCATTAATTGTTTCTAATTAACCTGAGCAGATAATGGTAAGGCAAAGATATAATTTATGCTCTGCACCCAACTCACTATTACGCTATTGATAGGATAGTTAGCGGTAAGCCCTGGGTATGTCCACAGAGTTTCTAGGGCCTAAGAATCAATTAAAAAATAACCTCGTACGGGTCGTCAATCCGTACGAGTGAGAGGGATGGCTAGTAAAGCAAAAAAAATGGGGGTTTTGTTTTTCAACTAACAACTACAAAACATGAAAGTAAAAGGCAAGTAATCTATTTAGCTAAGCACTTGGTAAATCAATGTGTCATGAGTGATTTAATTCTTCGATCCTCAATTTGTTCACATGTAAGATTTAGAAAAACCTAATAGAGTGTTCATAACACGTGGTGTGGCCGATGACATACACTTCCCAGTACCTGTCATGTCGGGTGCGCTTGCCACCCTCCATCGACACCACCATCGTAATTAAGAGAGTACAACAAGGTTTGACCATTGTTCTAGATCCGTTTCTCTCCTGTGTGATCACATCCTAGGCTTCCACCACGAATGCGCTATTTCCAAAAGTCCTATGAATTAGGCAAAGGGTCGTAGGCACCTTATTTATGACACTAGGGCCTCTTACAACCATAGCTTGCTATGTTTCACGATATCTACCCGTAAAATCTTGGACAACTTTACGTAATCAATTAAAACTGGTGCGATGGAAAATAATTTAGAGTAATACTTAGGCCTCCGGTGCACACACTCATTCAGACCAACGTACCCCATTAACCATACAAACATTCAGGTTTCCCTTCTTAATGGGGCATCAATATTTTAACCAACATGAATATAGACTAGATTATGTTCTTAATTGAGTGTACTATTCATGCAATTCAAACATTAAAGAAAAAATCATAATAATATCATGAACACAAATATTAGAATTAATCTCACATAAGCATTAATCATACATGTCTACAACTTATCCCCAAACTATAAATTTACTCTCCACAAATTAGATCTATGGTTAATATGGAATTAGATGCCATGGATCTAGAAAATTAAGAAGAAAAGATGAAGAGAAAAAAGAAGAAAAGATAAGGAAAAATGAGAAAAAAAACTCTTGAGAGAGAGCTCTCCTCGTCCTTCTACCTTGAGAGAGAAATAAAATTTACATTATGTCCACTCTCTCTTTAACCTAGTAGACGATGGATATATTTATAGGAGAAGGGGATTGAGACTAAAAATTGGCCCAAAATAGGCCAAAATCGTCTAAACTCTAGGTCAGCCACCGCCTGGTGCGGGCCGTTACAGATGGTGCGGTCCACACTGTTTACTTGTCATGGGAAATTAGATCTGGTGTAGTTGGGAGGTCGTCGCCATACCTCTCAAAGTTAATACTTCTAAGCCCTAAATGCTTCCTATCTACAATTAAGTAGATAATGGCAAGTCGGGGTCGTCCACGAGAAGGGGGATCTTTTTAAGGGTTTTAAACATATAAAGGAGAAAACATACTAAGCACATACATACATAGATATATATAAAAGCATGTAAACAAGAGGGGGTTTTGGTTGGTTTGATCCTAAGTTAAAAAATTAAAGTACAACAACTAGCAAAGCAATAGAATAATGCTAATCGTACAATACAACTAAAAGTAAGATGAAAATAACAATTTACGGAACCTTGGTCGCAATTGACTTCCACTTCCAAACCTCTTATCCATCATTGAACATGCAACTTATTTACTACTTTCACTACTTGTTGTGAAGGCTAAACTTCTATCCTTCTTAGATAGTAGTTTGCAAGAGTGAATTCGACATCTATTGTCAAACCTCACCAATGACTCCCGTAGTCGAAACACGACTCAAGGTATCCCATTGATGGCATTTAGCACGAAGAATCAACAAGCTCGGCAACACTTATAAACACTACACCGCGTCTAAGCATTTAACTGATTTATGCATTCACACAAGATTGGTCAAGAACGATCGACATTCATAGACTTCTCTCATTTGATACAAGCAATAAACATGACAAAGAGCTCAACATCATATTCACCTAGCAATCATCAATCCATTAACAAAATCAAAAGCTCTAAATCATACTCATATATTCCTAACGAGAAAAGGGGGGAAATCAACCCACTTCCCCCAAACCCTAGCAAGCAATTCATACAAGTATTTCATATGCTCAAGCTCTCAACAACATTAATGATATCAACAAACACATTCAATGCTCCATAAATGCACAATAGTAAGAGCAATAAATAAGCTACAAATAGTTCCTAGGACATGGGTTTGGAAGCCTTAGTCAATTGCTCCCAAGAGATAGATTAGCTACAAGAGTTCATGGTAATCAATGCTAAACAGCTAATCATAAAAACAAGATAATTCAAGGATGAAAAATGGAAGAAAAAGGGTTTCAAACAGTACAGAAATCGTAGCTGGAAGACATTCTGAATGAGAGTAAAGAGAACGGTAGTTATAGTACAAAGAAGATAAGGTGAAATTCTGGCCACCCGTCGGTAGCGACTCGCGACGGTCATCGCGACTCGCGACGGGTGCCAGAATTTTGCATTGTGTCTTTTTCTTCTTCTTGTGGCATGCAGTCATCTTCATAGCCATCCCTCTCAATCTCCAAGTCTTCAACGGCTCAAAAAATGGCCTTCAGTGGCCTCCGGTCTTCATGTCTTCGAAGCGAGTCTTTAAAGTCTTCGAAAGTGTAGTCTTCAATGGCCTCCGGTCTTCATTGCCTCCGTGTTCTTCCCTTGTCACACAAAATCCACTTAGAAGAGGTAAAAGAGTAGAAAGTTGCTCTTACCCCTCCTAAGAGAATTTCAAGGTAAAACACAAGCTCTCGTTAATAAAAGAGCACAAAAGTGACCCTAAATAGTACTAAATTATGCATATAAAATGGACACATCAAGCCTCCCCACACTTGAACCTTACTCGCCCTCGAGTAAGAAAAGATCCAAGCATACGAAGGAAATGATATATCCACATCCTAACTACTAATCCCCCAAATCAATACCTCACAAAACTCTCAATATCACACATCCCAATGTTAAAGTCAAATGAGAAGTTTCCCACAACCCCTATTCCTAAATCTACCCAAACTATATCATCCCATCAATTCATTGATTTCCCTAAGACATCTTCAAATCCCGAATTGATAATCCCAAATCCAATAATAAAAGATGAAGCCAAAAGTGTATATAAGGTTCAAAACACATGCTCCACTTTACATCAATATATCAACCTAAAAATGAAGCATCTAATGATCAAGAATTTCATAACTTACTCCGTCTTTTCCCGCTAAATTTCTCATTCCCAAAAGGTCCTCAAGATGTGAAGCTACCCAATCCATCCGTGTGGTCACCGCATCCTTATGACTCAATCGCTGGCAAATGAGTAAACACTTAATGTTTTTTTCAATTTCTCTCGCTTTCTCTCATTTTGCCTAGGAGCCCTTTCGGGTTTTCATCCTAGCCACACATCATGTTTCTTTGGCTCACATCTCACCTTCTTCCGCACATTTAGCCTCTCATTTTTGCCTAGGCTGCCCTTTCAGGTTTTCGACCTATCCGGGCCCCCAATGTTGTCTAAGTTGCCCTCTCGGATTTTCAACTTAGCGGGATTCTCTCTCTTTTTCCCCTTTTATTTTATTTTTTTCAATTATTTTTCACGTGTCTCCAATCCAAAAAGTAGAAAATTGCTTTCCCAATGTGAAGGTTAAGAAAAGTATCAAAACCAACATTATCCAAGTACATCAAAAGCAAAACATCCCAAAACAAAAGGGAGAAAATATCCAAAATAAAACAAAAGAGTTAGTGCAAAAGTGTGTCCAACCTTAATCACTTAACAATAGTAGATACCCCTCCCCATACTTAGAACACTACATTGCCCTCAATGTAGACTAGGGAAAAACCGTACAAAGCGAAGTATGGAAAGGGGAAAAGTGTGATGCTCACTCAATCAATGCTGTGATGAGGACGGGCCAGAGTAGCGCAGCTGGTACTGTGCTAGCCATTCCGTGCTTCTCTGTCTCTGTGCCCTCCGCCTCTCTGCTCTCGGATTGGGGCCTGATGCACCACCCAGCTGGGACTGCAACTCATGGATGCGAGCTGGCAGGTGGTCAATCTCCTCATCCATATCGATCAAAGCTTGGGAGCAAACACGTTGTGCTCCAAAATCATGCTGTCCTGGCGGTGGAAACCATCGTGCATGGTCTGCATCATCCGCTCATAGAAATCTGGCGGAGGCTGGGAGTAGTGAGGTGTAGCATCATCCTCCTACATAGGATCCGTCTGTGGTGGAGGCTATGGAGAGTAGTACTGTTGCTGCTGCTGCTCCGAGGAATGTAGGGTGCTATCATCATGCTGGAGAGGGGCTGGCCCGAGGTCGCAAAGCTCACGCTGGAACTCAGTTGTACATGATGAGTCTGGGGAGATCGCCAAATCTCCTAGCGGTGTGTCGAACTCCAACTTCATCTTGCTCTACTGAGGAAGTGCCATGAATATGACCTTCCTCACACCGTATAACCAATGGAAGAGCCCAGTGGTCCGGGTGACACTGAGCATCTCAAATCGAACAAGCCACTCAACGATGATCAGATAAGACGTCTGCCTGCCCAAACGTGGAAAGTTGGCCGGAGGGACTAATCCCAAGTACTCTGCTAGAAGGCCTATCATCCCTCCGACCATGATCTTCCCCTTGACCTTTCCTGCCACTTCCACAATCCTCTTCATCCACAGCTCTGCCCACAGCCCATATCCTGGCCCCTCGCTCGTTAAGTGCCATAGGAACTGAATGTCATTGTCTGGCACATTCGTCGGCTCTGCGGAGCAAAAGACTGTGCTAGCCAAGAGTCGGTGCACATAGCAGAGTGCAAGGTGAATGATGGCGCTACTCTTGTCATGGGAGTTCTTCGGCCTCATATTGATAACATTCCAGAACTGCATGTCATCCTCAATTGACCGCTCTTGGGCCTGTGGGTCCAGTCTATTCCGTATCTCGGAGGTGTTAAAACCAAAGGCCTCCTCAACCTGTGAGACGGTCAGTTGCCAAGATAGGTCATCTAGGTGAAAGGCAATGTACCTCTCACAGGGTTGATCACCCCTCATGCTACTCATACGGACTGTGAACAAGAACTCCAGCGTGTACCTTCGGTAAGAGGGCGTGCTCTTGCTCATAAATCTCTCCATTCCCCCTTTGGCAAGGAGGCATCTAACAGGCTGCGCGAGGCCGAGGACATCCAATGTAGGCACATCAACAAAACTGGTCTCTTTAAGTAGGCACTTCTCTAGGGTCTCCCATCTCTCCGCATAGGACCCGGTGATCCGGGCCAAGCCCATGTACCTATCCGGAGGGGAAGGTATAGGGCCTGATTTCGGAGCCGGTGATGGAGGTGGAGGTCGAGTGGTAGTGCGCTCGTCTTGTGGGGGAGCCCTAGATCTCTTCTTGGGGGCCATATCTATCAATCACAGCAAACAGGTCAAACGCAAAGGAATATATGTATATGCAATATGGCAAATCTATAACCAATCTTAAACTAGTTCATCATCATAGGCCGGATCAAAATCAACTCAACTAGTTTAAGTTCTAATTGCAATTGCGTATACAATCTACATTATGTCCAACAAGCCCATACCATCAAATCCATGAAGTTCTCACATAGTCTAAATCAATACGCTATATTTCAAAATCAGAGTTATGCTCAACTAATTTAGCCATCATTAGTACAGTGACAATGTCAACCACTGCATTCCATAGCCAAACTACTATAAACAAAATAGCATTCCAAAGCACACTAACACTTTATCCCAATAACAACTATGTTTACTCAAGGGCTAACATGCTTCAAATACAGTATAAGTCACCATCTACTCTCCATCCAAAACAACACGAACGCACACATTCCAAAACTAAGCAGGCATAATACAGTCAAAATCGTACTAAGAAAATATACCGTACAAGATGCAATTACAAAATATACACACAATCCTCATCAAATAAAACTGCAAGCACAACATATTCACCACAATCAGCCAAGATCAACGATTTAAATTCCAAACACCATAACACACAATCTACACAATATCCAATAAGTAGAATATACATTCGTAATCACAATTAGGGCCCAGTAGAGTGAAGAAGTGTACCAATAATACGCTTAGGAAGAAGAAAAAATGGGAGCCCACGATCAATTCGGGTTTGAATTGCCTAAAGCTTCAAAACCCCCAAAAATCTAGGGTTTGGGTTCTTCACAATGGTGATGGTGATTTGAGGTGTGGAGAGTGTGGAGGCTTGATAGGTGGTGGCGGCAAGGCGGCGGCAGCGCGACGGTATGGGTAGAGGGGGGTGGAAGATGGACGGGTGGATTGGAAGAGGAAGATAGAGACGAAGGGCAGATATAATGGGGAGAAAAACTGTTCAGCCCGCCTCTTAAATCTGATTTTGCACGACCATCGCAACTCGCGACGTTTTAGTCGTGACTCGCGACGTGTTAGTCGCGACTCGCGATGGAGCATCGCGACTCGCGAAGTGTTAGTCGTGACTCGCGATGGAGCGTCGCGACTCGCGATGGAGAGTCGCGACTCGCGATGGAGCGTCGAAAGGTCATCGCAACTCACGACGTGTCTATCGCAACTCATGACAAAGCATTGCGAGGTCATCGCGACTCGCGGAAAGTGGGATCCGAGGCTGATTTTTTTGTTCAAAACTTTTGAGCTTGTCGCGACACACGATGAGGCATCGCGATGTCATCGCGACTCGTGGAAAGTTGGATCCGAGGGTTGATTTTTACCCAAATTTTCTGAGCGCGTCGCGACCCGCGACGTGTTCATCATGACTCGTGACGAGGCCTCGTGATTTCATCGCGACTCGCGGAAAGTGGGAGCTGAAACCCTGAAATTTGACAAAACGTTTCTGGGCCTATCGCAACTTGTGATGGTTTGGTCGCGACTCGCGATGGTTTGGTCGCGACTTGCGACGGGCCACTAACCTGGCACATAGAAAATTTTTCTGCTTCTTTCTCTTGTCCAAGTTCTTCCTTCTCGAATCCAAGTATTTTCCCCTTCCAAAATCCAATGCCTTGGCTTCAAAATTGCTACAAAATCATGGAGAAAATAACCCGTGAAAAGCATAAAGCAGAACAATGAAGCTTAAGGATAAAAGCTCAAAACCAAACAACATCAATAGAAACTCACGAGTGACGATCCGGATGATCAAAACTAAGTTTATTTAACGTTGTCGGCATGACTCACTTCCCTCCTTGGAGCTTACTCACAAACTGGATCGAGGAGATCAACGTCCTCTCCTTTTTCCGGTACAAAAGTCTCGTGGTAAGGTTTCAAACATTGTCCATTAACCTTGAAGGTATTGGACTTAGCTCAATCTAGAATCTCCACCGCACCATGTGGGAATACCTTAACCACCTCAAAAGGACCGATCCATCGGGACCTTAACTTACCTGGGAATAGGTGGAGGCGAGATTGAAATAGGAGGACCTTTTGACCAACGTCAAAATCCTTCCTGGTGATCATTTTGTCGTGCCACGCCTTTGTCTTCTCTTTGTAGATCTCGGCATTCTCATAGGACTCCCTCCGGATCTCATCCAGTTCATCCAATTGTAACTTGCTACGCAAGACGGCTTCATCTACATCAAGATTAAACTCTTTGACTGCCTAGTAAGCCTTATGCTGAATTTCCACCGGTAGATGACAGGGCTTACCAAACACTAACCGGTATGGGGACATACTGATTGGTGTCTTGTAAGCTATCCTATATGCCCAAAATGCATCATTCAACCGAGAACTCCAATCCTTCGGGTTAGGGTTAACCATTTTTTGAAGGATGGACTTGATTTCCCGATTGGAAACTTTGACTTGCCCGTTGGTTTGAGGGTGATAGGCGGTGGATGTCTTGTGAGTGATGCCATACTTCTTTAAGAGTGCCGCTATGGTCCGATTGAAAAAATGGGAGCCACGGTCACTAATCAAGGCTCGGGGTACCCTAAACCTAGAAAAGATGTTATCTTTCAAGAATTCTGCAACCACTTTAGAATCGTCAGTCCTAGTGGGTTTTGCTTCAACCCACTTCGACACATAATCAACAGCAAGAAGAATGTACGTAAAGCCATAAGAACTAGGGAAAGGCCCCATAAAGTCAATACCCCAAACATCAAAGATTTCACAATACAAAATAGGTGTTTGGGGCATTTCATTCCTAGTGGAGATATTTCCTACTCTCTGGCATTCATCACAAGATTTGCAAACGGTGTATGCATGCTTATTCAACGTAGTCCAATAAAACCCACTCTCTAAAACTTTCCTAATGGTTCTCTTTGCTCCAAAATGACCGCCACATGCATGAGAATGACAAAATTCAAGAATTGAGTGTACTTCACTATCAGGGATACATCTTCTAACAACTTGATCCACACAATGTCTCCACAAAAAGGGATCATCCCACACATAATACTTAGCATCACTCTTTAATTTATCCTTTTGGGCCTTAGAAAAATGAGGAGGGAACTTTCCGGCAACAAGAAAATTTACAATGTCGGCATACCATGGTTGGAGATCCCTAATGGTGAACAATTGTTCATCAGGGAATTCCTCCCGTAGTTTCTCCTTCATCGCGGGGCTTACCTCAATGTCTTCCCCTGGAGTCAACCAGCTCAAATGATCGGCCACAAGGTTTTTCGCACCCTTCTTCTCCCGCACCTCCAACTCAAATTCGCTCAAAAGCAGGATCCACCAAATCAATCTTGGCTTGGCCTCTTTCTTCGTCATTAAATGACGAAGCACTGCATGGTCAGTGTACACAATAACTTTTGTACCAAGCACGTAAGATCAAAATTTTTCTAAAGAGAATACCACTGCTAGCAACTACTTTTCAATGGTGGAGTAGTTCCTTTGGGCTTCATTTAGGGATATGGATGCATAGTAGATGGCGTGAGGCGCTCTCCCCACCCTTTGACCAAGAACAGCTCCAACGGCGTAGTCACTCGCATTGCACATTATCTCAAAAGGCAACGACCAATCCGGGGGTTATATGATAGAGGCCGAGACTAACCTTCCCTTCAATGTATCGAAGGCTCCTTTACACCCCTCATAAATTCCACCTCCTTTTGCAACAATTTGCATAGAGGAAATGCTATCTTTGAGAAATCCTTGATGAAGTGGCGATAGAATCCTGCATGTCCAAGAAAAGAGCGCACTTCGCGCACATTAGTAGGATAAGGCAAAGTTTGAATCGTGTCTATCTTTGCCTTGTCAACCTCAATACCCTTAGAGGAGACAACATGGCCTAAGACAATACCTCTCTCTACCATAAAGTGACATTTCTCAGAATTTAGCACCAGATTAGTTTCAATGCAACGTTTAAGAACTTGCGCTAAATTTGCTAAACAATTGTCAAAGGAATTACCATGAATGGTGAAATTATCCATAAACACCTCGACAAAATTTTCAACGAATGCTGAGAAAATGCTTACCATACACCTTTGGAAAGTTGCAGGGGCTTTACATAACCCGAAAGGCATGCATTGGTAAGCAAACGTACCAAAGGGGCACGTGAAGGTGGTCTTCTCTTGGTCTTCCGAGGCGATAGCCACTTGAAAATACCCCGAGTACCCATCCAAAAAGCAATAGAAGGGGTGGCTTGCTAACCTCTCAAGCATTTCATCAATGAATGGTAATGGGAAGTGATCCTTCCGGGTTTCCGCATTCAATCTCCGGTAGTCAATGCAAACTCGCCACCCGTTTTGAACTTGGGTGGGCACCATTTCACCCTTCTCATTTTCGACTACCGTCATCCCACTCTTCTTGGGTACCACCTGAGTTGGGCTCACCCATTTGCTATCCGAGATTGGATATACCGCTTGAAGCAACTTGAGGATTTCCGCCTTCACCACATCCATCATAGGCGGGTTCAAACTGCGTTGGAGTTGTCGGATGGGTCTCGCATCTTCTTCCAACAAGATTCTATGCATACAAGTGGATGAACTTATGCCTTTGATGTCAGCAATAGTCCATCCAATTGCTTCCTTGTTCTCCCGCAACACCACCATCAACCTTTCTTCTTGCTCCTTGGTGAGCTTGCTCGAAATGATAACCGGAAGCGTCTCCCCTTCCCCAAGAAATGCATACTTGAGGTCATTTGGAAAAGGTTTAAGGACAAGCACCGGGGCTTTCACAAGTGAGGGGAGGAATTCTGGTTCCTCAGGTTCCTGTAAGAGTAGAGGAGGAGGTTTTGAGACACTCGGTCTCATTTCTTCAAGCAGGTTCAAATCCTCAAAGCTTTCCTTCAATAGTGCTCATAGAGTATACATTGTGGGCATCATTAACATCACATTGCAAAGCAAGTAACAAAGAATCTTCACCGCTTAGTTCAAAAACATCTTGCACAACTTCTTCAACAACATCTAGGGCATGGCAAGCATGTTCTTCACTAGGATACTTCATAGAGTCATTTATGTTAAACTATACTTTTATTCCATCAAACTCCATGGTGAGGGTACCCTTATGCACATCAATCATTATCCTAGATGTTTTCAAAAATGGCCTCCCCAACAAAATCGGAGCGGCATGTTTATCATGCTCCATGTCAAGGACATAAAAATCCGCGGGGAAAACTAAGGAATCCACCTTAACTAACACATCCTCGACAATACCCTTAGGTTATGCACTAGAATGATCGGCCAATTGGATTGCCACCCCCGGTTTTGTGCAATGTACCCAAGTTGAGATTTTCATACAAAGAGTAAGGAATCACATTTATGGATGCACCTAAATCAAGCATAGCTTTTTCAAAATGTGTATTTCCTACGGGATCGTGAACATGCTGAGATCACTACATTTAAGAGGTAGCTCTTTTTGACACAAGGCGGAAACATGCTCACTTTTTCCATTTTTCAACTTATTCTTGGCCCTTTGTTTTCTATTCGCAACACACAATTCCTTAAGAAATTTAGCATATCTAGGAATTTGTTCAATGGCATTCAAAAGTGGAATGTTTACCTCACATCTATGAAAGACTTCGTAGATGTCCTTGTTGTCCTCCTTCCTCCTTTTGTCTTTCAAGGCTTCCGGAAATGGGGTTTCCGGCACATATGGAGGGATCTCCACCATCTTTGCTCTTTTGTGTGGAGGAGATAAGGGTTCTGGGATGGAGGTTGACTTCAGTCTCGGTGGCAATGTCTCCAACTCGATTTCTTCTTCCTTGCCCTTGTTGGCTAACTCTTTGGTATTCTTCTCATGAGCTTCTTCCTTCTCAACTTCTTTTTCAAACACCTCAATCCTCTTGGGCTCCTCTTCAACAACTTCATAACCCGGTGGAGTATCGACCTCTCTACCACTTCTCAAAGCGATAGCACTTGCATTTTTCCTAGGATTGATAGCCCCGAGCCCTCCCCTTAGTCTCTGGGTTTGTCTTGGAGCTTTTGGAATTGTTTTTGAGGTGGCCTATATTGTTTTTGAGGAGGCCGGTATGGTTGAGAGTTTTGGCTTTCTTGAGGGTTTCTATATCGGAGGTTCGGGTTATCACGATTCCCCGAATTGTATGGCCGGTTTTGGTACCATTGAGACCCTTGGTAACCTTGGTGACCTTGGTACCCTTGACCACCTTGATACCCTTGGTTGCCTTGGTATCATTGGTTGCCTTGGTATCCTTGATTCCCGTGATATCCCATGACACTCACCTCTTCAACGTAGTCCTCTTGCAAAGTATGGCAAGTGTCTGTAGGATGCGCCAAGTAGCAAATTTCACATGATTTAACATGTGGCGCATTTCCTCCGGACTTTGTCATCAAAGTTTTCACCATGGATGTGAGGGCCGAAACTTGATCCTCTAGCTTTCCACTATTGGAAAAGTCACTCGCGGGCATCAGGTGTCTCCTTCTCAAATCGGCCCTTGAGCTAAAGTTTCTCGACTCTTCCGCTAGCTCTTCATTCAATTGCATAGCCTCAGAGGAAGTTTTGTTGCCGAGGGTGCCACCACAAGAACTTCTAACCAACCTTTGGTCCTCATCAAGAAGGCAATTATAGAAGTAATACACCAAATCTCCCTCCGAATAACCATGGTAGGGGCAACTTGCAAGAAGCCTCTTAAACCTCTCCCAATAGTCAAAAAGAGACTCTTCATGCCACTGAAGGATGTTGCTCATGTCCTTCTTTAAGGCAGCGGACCTCGAGGCCGGGAAGTACTTGGCTAGAAACTTTGTTTTCATATCAAGCCAACTCTTGATGCTCTTGGGCTGTAGATAGTGGAGCCAATCTCTTGCACCATCCCTCAGTGTGAAAGGGAATGCCTTCAATTTATAAAAATCTTCATCCACTCCATGGGGGACCGTACCACCACACAAGAAGTGAAACTCGGTGAGGTGCTTGTTAGCATTCTCCCCTTGCCTACCAAGGAAGGTGGGTAGCATGTTGATGAACCCGGTCTTTAGCTCAAAATGCCCATTTGGTCCAACCACGGGGTACTCAATACACACCGGTTGTTGATCGAGGTTGGGAGCCATGACGTCTCTCAACAAGGGTTGCCCCAAGGGGATCTCTCTTTGGGGGAAAGGAGGATGGCGAGGTTCCCCTCTCGGATGCTCATCTTCGTACTCAATTTGATGTTCCATTGATGAAGATGTATCCGCAAAATGGTCACTAGGAGGGTTGTTACTCACACTTTCCAAAGAAAGCCTCCTAGCCCATCTCAAATTCAACTCCAACTCGGGGTCGTAGTGTAAGGGTTCTTGTGAAGAGGATCGCGTGCAAACCATACACCAAGAACTCGAACAATATGTCTCCAAGCCAAGCGAAAATGGAAAATTGACTAAGAAATCCAAATAAAACCAAACTAACAAATATTTACAAATAGCACATAATCACACATAATATGCCTAAACACTTAAAAATAAATGCCTCTTCCCCGGCAGTGGCGCCAAAATTTGGGAGGTCGTCGCCGTACCTCTCAAAGTTAATACTTCTAATCCCTAAATGTTTCCTATATACAATTAAGTAGATAATGGCAAATCGAGGTCATCCACGAGAAGAGGGATCTTTTTAAGGGTTTTAAACATATAAAGGAGAAAACATACTAAGCACATACATACATAGATATATATAAAAGCATGTAAACAAGGGGGGTTTTTGGTTGGTTTGATCCTAAGTTAACAAATTAAAGTACAACAACTAGCAAAGCAATAGAACAATGCTAATCATGCAATACAACTAAAAGTAAGATGAAAATAACAATTTACGGAACCTTGGGCGCAATTGACTTCCACTTCCAAACCTCTTATCCATCATTGAACATGCAACTTATTTACTACTTTCACTACTTGTTGTGAAGGCTAAACTTCTATCCTTCTTAGATAGTAGTTTGCAGGAGTGAATTCGACATCTCTTGTCAAACCTCACCAATGACTCCCGTAGTCGAAACACGACTCAAGGTATCCCATTGATGACATTTAGCACGAAGAATCAACAAGCTCGGTAACACTTATAAACACTACACCGCATCTAAGCATTTAACTGATTTATGCATTTACACAAGATTGGTCAAGAATGATCGACATTCAAAGACTTCTCTCATTTGCTACAAGCGATAAACATGACAAAGAGCTCAACATTATCATATTCACCTAGCAATCATCAATCCATTAACACAATCAAAAGCTCTAAATCATACTCATATATTCCTAACGAGAAAAGGGGGGAAATCAACCCACTTCCCCCAAACCCTAGCAAGCAATTCATACAAGTATTTCATATGCTCAAGCTCTCAACAACATTAATGATATCAACAAACACATTCAATGCTTCATAAATGCACAATAGTAAGAGCAATAAATAAGCTACAAATAGTTCCTAGGACATGGGTTTGGAAGCCTTAGTCAATTGCTCCCAAGAGATAGATTAGCTACAAGAGTTCATGCTAATCAATGCTAAACAGCTAATCATAAAAACAAGATAATTCAAGGATGAAAAATGGAAGAAAAAGGGTTTCAAAAAGTACAAAAATCACAGCTGGAAGAAGGTATGAATGAGAGGAAAGAGAATGGTATTTATAGTACAAAGAAGATAAGGTGAAATTCTGGCTACCCGTTGGTCGCGACTCGCGACGGCTCGTCACGACGAGGCCATCGCGACTCGTGACAGGTGCCAAAATTTTGTATTGTGTCTTTTTCTTTTTCTTGTGGCATGCAGTTATCTTCATAGCCATCCCTCTCAATCTCCAATTCCTCAACGGCTTCAAAAATTGTCTTCAATGGCCTCCGATCTTCATGTCTTCGAAGCGATTCTTCGAAAGTGTAGTTTTCAATGGCCTCCGGTCTTCATTGCCTCCGTGTTCTTCCCTTGTCACACAAAATCTACTTAGAAGAGGTAAAAGAGCATAAAGTTGCTCTTACCCTTCCTAAGAGAATTTCAAGGTAAAACACAAGCTCTCGATAATAAAATAGCACAAAAGTGACCCTAAATAGTACTAAATTATGCATAAAAATGGACACATCAGCAGTCCATGCCAATTCCTTTGACACGAGGCACTGTATATGGCATGAACTGTAGCTTCGTGCTGCTGTAGGCTGCCGGATCTAGCACGGTCTGCGCCAAGACCTTTGGCATGGGCCATTGTTTGGAAGGCTAGATTTGAGCTTCTACTCATACGGGATGCAGCCCTTGGCGCGGATCACCATCTGGGGACTTGATTCGTTCAGAAACTTGGCATGGGCCAACTAATTCTCCATAGCCCACCAACTGGTCTCAACATCTTGGACTTGGAATGGCGCAGGCCATCGTAAATAGGATGGTCCACACCAATATTTAACCAATTTTTTGTGAAGAATATAAATGGTGTATGTGGCCCATGGAATTTGGTGAGGTCTGCGTCATTGCCTCTTGCTGAACACTCTTGCCACGGGCCAACTCCTTTGGCGCAGGCTGTTGGTGCCAACTATGAATGGCCCACGCTGACCCGAGGTACCTTGGTCTTCTTAACCTATTTTCTTCGCTACGGGTGAACCGTTAGTCTAATTTGAGAGTTTTAGCAGTCGATTTTGTTGCACTTGAGAAGAAGAATCCAATGGAATTAATCTTGAAGGCTAATTCTTCTCGGATCATTCTCAAACTTGGGAAAAACTCATCGGACCACAATTCCCAGTTTCTTGTTTAGCCACTTTGAACTCTGTTACCGCCTATCTTTGACTCCAATTTCCTTCTACCACGCTTTGATGTTCATGAACTTTTTCTATACCATTCTAGAAGTGAATGGCCTTCAATCCCTTTTACCATCCTTGTAAACGGCTTTCAATATCTTCTACCGCCCTTACGAATGGCCTTCACATAGAATGTACCAAAAAGAACCAATGGCGACCTACTAAAGCTGATCACAAGGAAGATCTAGTAGCTCGTGGATACAAGATGTCCATTAGTACTAATTAATTCTACAAAATTCGGGATTTAGACAAGAAAAATAAACATGGCCATCTAAAGCCTTTGTTACGTAAACTCAACTAATACTAGAAATCCACCAAATAAAAAATTTAAAAACTATGCCAAATGCAATTGTTAACGCATGCAAAATGAAGCACATCAGACTCCCCACACTTAACCCTTTACTCATCCTCGAGTAAATAAGGACAAGAAAAGAATTAAGTGAAATGTACATGAAAGCATAAGTTAACTGTGTCATCCAACTTATTCCTAGACAACCCTGTTTCCCCCAAAAAAGAGTAAGAATCTCACAACTCTCAAACTCTCCCAAAAAGCCTCCACTTGGGGTTGTTAATTGTAGCTAATTAACCTGAGCAGAGAATGGTAAGTCAAATATAAAATTTATATTATGCGCCCAACTCACTATTATGCTACCAATAGGGTAGTTAGCGGTTAGCCCTAGGTATGTCCACAGAGATTCTAGGGCCTAATAATCAATTAATACACAACCTCGTATGGTTCATAAATCCGTACGAGTGATAGGAATAGCTAGTAAAACAAACAAAAGGGGGGGTTGGTTTTTCAACTAACAACGATTAAACATGAAAGTAAAAAATGGAAGTAATCAATTTAGCTAAGCACTTGGTAATTTAGCATGTGACATGAATGATTTAATTTTTCTGATCCTCGATTCGTTCACATGTGTGATTTAGAAAAAACCTAATAGAGTGTTCATAACACGTGGTGTGGCCGATGGTATACACTTCCCCGTACCTGTCACATTGTGTGCGCTAGCCACCCTCCATCGACACTGCCATCGTAACTAGAAGGGTAAAACAAGGTCTGACCATTGTTGTAGATCCATTTCTCCCTCGTGCGATTACATCCCGAGCTTCCACCATGAATGCGCTACTTTCCAAAGCCATATGAATTAGGCAAAGGGTCGTAGGCACTTTATCTATGACACTAGGGCCTTTTACATCCATAGCTTGCTACTTTTCACAATATCTACCCGTAACCTGTTGGATATCTTTACGTAATAAGCTAATGTTGGTGCGATGACAAATAATTCAAATTAATACTTGGGTCTCCGGTGCGTACACTCACGCAGACCAATGTACCCCATTACCCATACAAATATCCAGGTTTCCCTTCCCGAAAGGGTATCAATATTTTCACCAACATGAATATAGACTAGATTTTGTGCTTAATGGAGTGTTCTATATATACAATTCTAAAATTCAAGAACAAGTCACAATAATATCATGAAAACAAATATTAGGATGAATCTAATGAATCTCACATGAACATTAATCATACATGTCTACAACTTATCCCCAAGCTATAAATATACTCTCTACAAATTAGATCCATGGCTAATATGGTATTAGATTCCATGGATCTAGAAATAGAAGAAGAAACGATGGAGAGAAAAAGAAGAAAAGATAAGGAAAGAGGAGAAAAAACTCTAAAAAGAGAGAGAGAGAGAGCTCTCTTCTTCCTTCTACCTAGAGAGAGAAATAAAATCTACATTATGTCTACTCTCTCTTTAACCTAGTAGAATAAGACTATATTTATATGAGAAGGGGATTAAGCCTAAAAATTGGCCATAAATAGGCCAAAATTGTCTAAACCCTAGGGCAGCTACCGCCAGGCGCGAGCCTTCGCGGATGGCGCGGATGGCGCGGTCCACGCCGTGAACTTAGCGTGGGCCGATGGATCTGGCTTAGTCCATGCCAAAGTCTTTGGCACAGGGTGCTACATATGGTGCCACCCACTGCTCCGTTCTACTGCGGGCTACCGAATCTAGTTCGGTCCATGCCAACACCTTTGGCACGGACCCTGGCTTTTAGCACAGCCATTGTCTGAAGGCTGGATTTGAGCTTCTGAGATGCGGCCCTTGGCGCGGACCTCCGTTTGGAGAATTAATTCACTCATAAACTTGACATGAGCTGCCTGATTCTCCACACCCCGCCGGCTGGTCTCAATATCTAGAACTTTGGAACATCGCGGGCTATCATAAATGGGACGATCCACGCCCATATTTAACCGATTTTGAGTGAGGATTAGGAATTATGCACGTGGCCCATACATTTTGGCGTAGTCCACATCATTGCCTTGTGTTGAACACTGTTGGCATAGGCCAACTCCTTAGGCGCAGGCCGATGATGCCAACCATGAATAGCCCGCGCCGACCCGTGGTACCTTGACCGGCTTAGCCTGTTTTCTTCACTATAGGTTAACCGTTAGTCTGATTTTAATTTTTTTTATTATTCAATTTTGTTGCGCTTGAGAAGGCAAATCCAATGGAATCCGTCTTGAAGGCTAATTCTTCTTGGATCATTTCGGCAAAACTCATCCGACCACGATTCCCTATTTCATTGTTGACCTCTTTGAACTCCGATACCACCTATCATTGACTCCAATATCCTTCTACCATGCTTTGATATTTGTGGCCTTTGTCTACTACCATTCTAGAGGTGAATGGTCTCCGATCTCTTCTACCGTCCTTGCGAACGGCATTAAATACCTTCTAGCGCCTTTATGAACAGTCTTCACATGGAATGTAACCAAAAAGTACCCATGATCTATCTACAAAAATTGATTACAAGGAAGATCTAGGAGCTCATGGATACAAGATGTCCATTGGTACGAATTAAGTCTACAAAACGCAGGATTAAGATAAGAAAACCAAACATGGCCGTCTAAACCCCTTGTCACGTAAACTCAACTAATACTAGAAATCCACCAAATAAAAAAATAAAAACTATGACGAATGCAGCTGTTAATGCATGCAAATTGAATCACATTAGAATCTCCACACATAACCCTTTACTCGTCCTCGAGTAAATAAGGACAAGAAAAGAATTAAGGGAAATGTAGCGTTCAAGCATAAGTTCACCGAGACATCCAACTTATTCCTATATTACCATGTTTCCCCCCCCCCCCCAAAAGAGTAAGAATCTCACTACTCTCATACTTTCCCGAAAATCCTCCACTCGGGGTTGTTAATTGTAGTTAATTAACATGAGCAGAGATTGGTAGGTTAAAGATAAAATTTATATTCTACACTCAAGTCACTACTACGCTACCTATAGGGTAATTAGCGGTAAGCCCTGGGTATATCCACTGAGATTCTAAGGCCTAAGAATCAATGAAAACAAAACCTTGTACGGGTCGCAATCCTTACAAGTAATAGGAATAGCTAGTAAACCAGACAAGGGGGTGGGTGTTTGGTTTTTCAACTAACAACTACAAAACATGAAAGTAAAAGTGGAAGTAATAAATTTAGCTAAGCACTTGGGGAATCATTGTGTGACATGAATGATTTAATGCTTCGATTCTTGATTCGTTCACATGTAAGATTTAGAAAAACCTAATGGATTAAGGTGTTGGTAAATAAAAAGAACCATGAGTGTCGTGAGCACATTGACACACTCTCATTAATACAAAGCCATAATACACATCTCGTGGTATAAACTGTAGCCAGGGGATCTAAATGCTAACCCCTTCCTGATGACAGGGGCCCATAGAAAACCTACCAAGAAGAAAATTTGAGAGGTCATGAGAACAAACTCACTAGACCCTCATCAAATACATACAGCTTCTACCTTAAAAATAGGCCTTCAATACAACCGAGTAAGTGGGGACTCGGTTAGTGATACAAAACAGGTGAATGAGAACCAGACTGGATTCATGCAACCAGTAGAATTAACTGGCTCTTGGGTTGTGGTTTGCTCCCCACGGCTATTGTCCTAACCATCGCTAAAGTGCAACATCGGCCTTTTGTAACCGTCAGATTCAGGATGCACCGTTGGCTTTAGTTCACCGGTGGCTATGGTGAACCGACGGCCTTCGGTTTACCGCCGATTATAGTGAACTAACGGCCTTCTACAATCGGTGGATAAACCTTAGCTAACCATTGGATTGGCTCATTACATTTTATCAAACGATGCACCGACCCTTCAGCAAACTGGGTGAGGTTCCCGGCCCTTCACATGCTAACCGGTGATCAAGAAAATATAGGAAAAAATGCTGACCTTCCAAACTAAGAGAGTGGACATGGCTTTCTTTTAATGGGATGAAGTAGTGTGTCAACTCCAAGAAGAGTTGGCAAATCGCTTCTACCATGCACACCTCTAAAATGAAGATAAAGAAGAGTTATTGGCCTTCAATAACGATCTCTGAATGAGAGCCGAGGTTTTTTCTATGGGCCTGAGAGCAGGTTGACCGTAGTCACTAGTGCTCCCAGGTTTCCCACAGATAGACCTCCTAATGATGAAGAGACCGGGCATGACTTCTACCATGCACGCCCCACGTAACAGTTTTGTAACTGTCCTTTCCAGTTTAGGCAAAATGGGTAGCCTAATGCCATATTACACTTTACAGTGCAACGCAGGCAAATCGTTCAACCATCAAAGCATAAGTAATAGCTGGCAGTAGGTTAGTAGATTTAGCTTTTGCTAGTCAACTGACCCACTACCTCATACAAAGAAGGTTTTCGTCAAATCAAAAGTTAAAAACTGGCCACTAGACTTTCCCGTAGTCTAATGACTCCCAGGCCGGATGCAAACCCTACCACCTATGGGCATTCAACTAGCTGAAGAAAGGCTGCTCTCTCACCCTCACCGGCCATAGTGCACAAGCATCTCCATCCTCAAAGTGTGTAGGCAAAACCATGGAGAATAAGCTCGTACAGCCACCGAAAATCTGGCCATGAAAGAAAACTGGTTGTGTGCATACAAACATGAACATCCATATACTCCAAGCATGAACATCCAACTCCGCAACTCAAAAAAGAATCTTATCAGGGAATAACCTGTTGAGGACCTTATAGCAGTCCCTCTGAATAAGTTTGAAAACCCTTGCTGAATTTGGTTGTTGCCCCTCCATAACGACTTTGTTCCTCTCACTCTAGCGGTCCCATCTTACTTTTAAATATTGAGCCTCTCACATGCCTACTAATTCATTTCTCAGAAGTTACAATGAATTCTGTGCGCCTTCTCAAACCAATCCAGGCTCGTACCCTATCCCATATAACCCAGACAAACTCACACTAAAAGAATAAGTGACCATGAGTCTCAGCCTCCAAGTGACATAAGGAGCAAGTATAATATGTGGGCTTCTCCTTCAAGCCATGGTATTTATCCTTAGTTTGTAGTTGCCCAAGAGATGTAAGCCAGGTAATAAATGAAAACCTGGGTGGTATGAATCCCCGCCAGAATGCCTTGTAAAATCTCTCCCTAGGCAAGCCAGGCATATCATATAGATGTGGGTAGATAGCCCTATGTAGATGATCATATGCCCTTGTCGTGAACTTTCCTGAACCCACCCATACTGCCATCATCTCCTTAAGTGAGTCAACACTCCCACCAGATATTGTACTCAGCTTATCTCTAAGCTCACAGAGATTTGTGAAGTAAAGAGAATACTTCTCAGAGATACGGCTGCTAGGGGCTTTGGGATAAATAAACCAAATGTTGTCCTTGCACAGAAAGTGGGAGTGTACTCACTTCACCCACAATGAACCTTTCTTTGTGTGGATGTACCATAACTGCTGCACAATGACTGCCATATTCCAAACCTTGAAATCCTGAATTCCCATGCCACCATTTGTTCTAGGTGTGCAAGGTCTTTTCCAGGCTACTTTATTGTGTTTCTTTTCTCCCCATAAGAAATGCTTACACTTCTTCTCCAGTGATTCCATTACATTGCCCTGTATGATAAAATGATGTATCCAGAAACCAACAACACCCTGAACGACTGATTGAATCAACTCTAACTTTCCCGCGTAAGAAAGAGTGTGCCCCTTGAACCTGTCTATTTCCTTGTTCGCCTTTCCCAGCAAGGTATCAAACTGTGATACCTTAAGCTTTCTCGAGTCCAACGGAATGCCCATATACCTCACAGGAAAGGTTTCCCTGGGTATACCCATAAAGCTTAAGTTTTCCTTCATTCCAACTCCGAAGAACTGGGACTTTGCAGCATTAATTGCCAAACTGGATGTCTGTTCAAATTCATTCAGTGCTGACATAAATATGTGGACCGAGTCTTTATCAGCTTTGGAGAACAACATCAAATCATCTACAAAAGCCAGGCGAGTGATCTTCTGACCATCACACCTGGGATGATATGTAAAGAGACTCGATTCCTCGTTCCTTTTCAACAACCTTGAGAAATACTCGATACATATGACAAATAGCAAAGGTGATAACAGATCCCCCTAACGACACCCATCTCTCCTTTGAAGAAATCACAGAGCTTCCCATCAGCCGCAATGGAAAATGTTGATGTTCTGACACATTCCATAATCATGGCCGTGAATATATCAGGGAACCCAAAACCAGATAGTACCTCCTCCAAGAAATCCCATGAAATCGTGTCAAATGCCTTTTTCAGATCATCCATAATCATACATCTGGGCGATGGCCTTGCTCTATCATAACCGCATACCAGTTCCTACGCCAACATCACATTATCTGACAATTTCCTACCTTTCAAAAAAGCTGCCTGGAAAGGGTCAGTAATTTCCAAGAGGAAAGGCTCAATTCAGTTCGCAATTATCTTCGTGATGATTTTGTATAGAACGTTACAGGAAGAGATGGGCCTAAAGTTGCCTACCTTTAAATTGTCCTCTTTCTTTGGTATAGTGCGACAGATGTCTAATTTAATCTCCTAAGCAGCTCCCCTGAAGTGAAAAAATCCAAAACCAAATATGTCACATCTGAGCCCACAATTTCCCACAGTTTCTTGAAGAATGCTGTCGTGTATCCATCAAGGCCCTGGGCTTTGACATCTGACATGGAGAATAAAGCTACACAAACTTCATGTCTCTCAATTCCTTGACCCATCACTGCTCTATCCATGTCGCTTAGTACGACCCGATTGAAGTGTCTCCATATCAATCTGGACCTGTGGGACCACTGTGCCAAATAGCCCCTTGTAAAACTTGGAAAAAAGTTTACCCTTTCTCTCATTTGAAGTAACAATCCTGTTTTCACTATCCGGAATTGTTGGGATGCCGCCTCTTTTTCTGTCTGCTACTAAACTATGAAAGTAGCTCGTCCCTTTATCTACCATGGTAACAAAATTAATTCTCCCCTTCTGTGAAAGAAAGCTGGATTCAGTATTATACAAGAGAAGAGCATGCCGCTTTAATCTGCCCAATTCTTATATCTCTTCCGAAGAAACATTTTGTGAGGTTAAACTACTCAGAGCATCACCATACTCTTTATCTGCTCTTTTATCCTTCTCCGAGATATGATTAAAATCTCTATGACCTAGCTCCTTCAGGGGTTTTTTTAGTCTCTTAAGCTTGCGGCATATAATGTATTGCTTAAATCTCTGAACCCCCGGCAACCAATAGCCTTGCACCACCTATCCGCAGCTAGGATAGGCGTTCCACATATTTTGAAACCTAAATGGCCTTCTGGTTACCTCTATTTCCTGCGCCAGAGATATCACAAACGGGAGGTGATCTGAGAGGGCTGAACCGGGGAGGACGGTGGTGCAGCACGAATCCCCATCCCATTTGTGGTTAAGTAATACACGATCAAGCTTGCGCCTAATGGTGTAGTCTACAGTATTCCATGTGAAGTGCTCTCCTAGCGCGGGTGCATCCCTCAAACTGCAGGCAGTACAAGCTTCCTAAAACTCCCTCATCTGATAAATACAAGGAGTAGTGTTTCCCATGTGATCATTACTGCTCAGGGTGGCATTGAAGTCACCAAGTACCATCGAAGGGGTGTTTAAGTTCGCCTCATGCCTTCAACTCAGGACATAGTGGAAATCTATGTTGTCTTCCCTCACTATTTCCATAGACATAGGTGCACAGAAATTCAACATTTAAAAATAGACTACGCACCTTCAAATGAATAACCTGGGCAATTCTACCCAACGTATCAATCATAAACTATTTTTTGGATCTTATATAATGAGCATCCTGGAGTTCAGCGCCAAATAAAAATGATGAACATAACTCCATCCTTTAAAAATCTTCAAAAACATGTTCAGTGCCCTTTCGCTCAGCTTTGTTTTCGATAACCCGCACAAACCCACATTGTTTCCAGAGATGATGTCCTTGACCAATCTCCTTTTTTCAGGGGCGCTGAGACCCCTGATATTCAGGCAGGCTGCATTCATTGGGAACCAAAGGTCCCTTGTGGCTTCAGACCACCGCCTTTACTAGTGTCACTAGATGAGCTCTTAGTCACATCCACCAGCCCCTGATATGGATTTTTTGTCGGGTTGAAATGCCTAGAGGTATTCTTTGTTTTGTTTTTTCCCCAGCTAGGCTTTCTGCCACCCCTGGTTGGTGGCTTGGATGAGGAGAGACGGCCTACCCTCGGTGGAATACTCCTCCTTGCCTCTAGGTGAACCATACTCTCTGGTATCTCGCCAGCACCCTTGACTCCATGTTTGCATCTCCAAAGGCAGGCGATCTTCCCCGACTTGGCTCCCTACTAACTGATTTCTCCTTTCCGTTATCATGGGCAGTGGGCACAACTTGGCTCGGAGTAGGGTCATCCCCCGCCGTAGATACTGGAGCGGCATAATCTAGTACAGTGGTCTCAGCCGTTGGCTTCAGCACATTCTTCCCTTGTCCGACACTGCTGGATCCCGAGCTTGCTGTCTTTCTCCAAGTTTTACTGGAAGCCCTATCATCATAGACCTCCCTGTCTCTCCCGGCATGAAAAACCTAGCAAACCTCCTCAGCATGGGTATCATGATTGCATTTGTTACAGAAGGGCTTGTTGAACTTCCTGACCTTAAGCTCCTGAGAAGCCTTCTCCCTTGCTTCAAAAAATTCATAGCAGACCTCAATTAAATGCGTGTTTTCACCACAGTTTGGGCACCATGGCTTTCAGTAATCATAGGTGATCTCTGCGTGCGGGTCTCCCCATCGGGCATATGGAAGGTCACTTTCTCCTTCAGTTTATTCGAGGTGTCAACCAGCACTAGAATTTTGGCATAGTATCCCACCAGGTCACGAGTTAAATGGTCCATCAGGATAGGGTCACCCAGGGTAGAGGCGATCTTTTCTTGTGCTTTTTTATGCCAATAGCTCTTTGGCAAATATTCCATACGCACCTAGATTGACTTTTTGGCCATAACTCTTATGTCAAACTTGCCTGTCTCTGGTAAACTGACGATAAAGAGTTTCTTTCCGTTGAGAAAATGATCTGAGCCATGTAACATCTTGTCTCTAGCCTCTGCAGTGTTGAACTTGAATTTTAGATAACCATTACTCATGGTCTGAACCAGACAGGAGACTCCCCATTTTGCCACAAGCAGGTTTCTAACAGCATGCATTCCCAGAAAGAACCATGGAAACACACCAAGAAAAACATAAAAGCGCTTGATTTTCTCCTTGATGATTTCATCGTCTGAAAGAACAAAATCAACATCCCGCACACTCCCGCACACTGCTCAAATCTACTTTCTCCATGGTAATCTCGGCATCATTCCAAGCTCTCTTCCTTTCAAGCAGTGGGTTGTCCTACTCAACCCATTTGATAGAAAACCGATTTCCTAGTCCCTCAAATTGATCCTAGATTTTCTTCTTGCCATTGTCTCGGCCAAGATTAGTACCAGAACCTTCCCCCATTTCAGCCATTTTAAGTTCGCAAAGAAAGAACAACAGGCAAACAAAAAGCACAAGTACCGACAATTACGTAAAATTGCAGGTAGCACAGTCCACACAATTCTTTTTTTTTAAACCATCCTAAGATGGGGGGGATTATATTAGGCTCCCCAAACCAAGCTAAATTAGCCAAAATTGGCGCGTAATCCATGATAATTGTACAAGATACAAAAGGATCAAATCCTAAAATTAGCTTGCAAAAGTGGTGATTTAAACCATGCTAAGCTCGAAGAATAGCAGTAGTTCGTCTATGTACCATTATTGACATACCACGAACCGAGCGGTGAATCAGAAATTCGAGACGCCTATTAGTCAATAGTATGCCAACAAATGGTAAATTTTAGTTGAAAACAGAATTCCCGAAAGTTAAGTATTCATAGCTATATTGGGGAGATCTCCAGTGCAAGAAATTGTGATGTGTGCCTCCTTATAGCATTTCAACTAGTAGTTAGCTGATTGAAGATCAGTTCTTTCACTTTCCCTCCATTCTGGCATATTACCTGAAAAAAAGAAAGCAAGAAGCAGTACCCGAGAGTAAAAGCAGCAAGAAGAAAAAAGGAAAAGTAAGTCCTCCAATTCTATGTCCTATTGATGTCCATGGATGATCCAACCCGAATTACAGGAAAACCAATGGAGTCTAAAAATAGCAATCCCCGAAAGAAATTAGGAGTTGACCGAATATCAATATCACCTTCCAAATTGGTTTTCCTAGCAAATTTTGCTAAATAATCTGCTGCCATATTAGCCTGTCTATGTATATGATGAAGTGAAATAGATGAAAGAAGTACTTGAAGTTCATTACATATAGAGAAAACTCTCCAAGTACATCTGTTCGGATTAAGAATGCTATTAACCGCAGTTAAACTATCAGATTCAAAACTACATAATTCTAAGGCTAATTCAGATCTGATCTCTAATCCCATCTTGATTGCCATTAATTCTGCATGCAGAGGAGTTGTACAGTTCAGTTTGTTTGCCCTTAGTTTAACCACCTCCCCCATACAGTCCCTTATAACTACTGCAACAAAAGTAGATCCACTACTAATCCAAGAAGCATCTGTATTTATCTTATAGCCAGTGGTAGGTTTTTCCCAATTAGCAGTAGTTATTGCAGGTCTAATCTTCTGATAGATTCTTGGAATGATATTAGCCTGCACCCAGTGTTTATGCTTCTCCCTGTTCCCTTGAATTTTATGAGCAGTGAAAATTGTGTATAGGGTCTGTTTAATTTCATGTATGCAATTTTCACAAGTGAGAGTTTTATTATCGAAAATATATTTATTTCTGCCTGTCCATAATGTCCAGATAGTAGTTACAAAGGCAGCATTTATCAGTTTGGAATGTACTTTTGATTCCGAATTGTAAGTTAAATAGTACTCAACCCTACTCTTAAGATTTGGAAAACTAATTTGTGGCAGCTTTAGTAGGAAGTGAATACTATTCCAAACTGAGAGGGAACCAGGGCATGAGTTGAAGAAATGATCAAGATTATCTTTATTGCACAAACAGAAAGGGCATCTCGAGGCTAGATAAATCCCCATCCTACTTAGCACATTATCAAAGGGAAGGATGCAGTTTAAAGCTCTCCAAGTTAGTATAAACATTTTACCAGGAATGTAAGAAGACCATACCCTGTGAAAATGTTTGATTTCTGGATTCCTTTGTCTGAGAATGTTGTATGCAGATCTGATAGTGAATTTCCCATCTATTGTTTGAGTCCATACCAGCTGATCCTCATGGAAATGTTGCAACTTGGCTTCCTGCAATAAAAGTATAATATTGGTAGCCAACCAAGGCTCCAGACTTGATAAGTATGCAGGTTTGTTATTAATGAAAGAACTAAGAGTAAGATCCTCAAAAGGGATGTCCCTATCTTCAGGCCATTTATAATATAGAGCACCTATTCCCATCCAATTTGAATTCCAGAAGGAACAATCACCTTTACCAAAGATGATCCTACTTAGACTGTTTGCCATTGGAGTTACAGACATTATTCTTCTCCAGATTTGTGATTGTTTATAAGTATCAGGTAGAGTCCATAAAAGTGAGGACCATTGAGTCTCATTTCTCTGGAGCTTCCACCATAACTTACAAGAGAATGCATCCACTGTAGCCTTCAAATCTCTTAATCCTAGACCATTTTCGATTACTGGATAACTCATTCTTTTCCATGATCTCTAACATTTCCTACTCTCCTGATCTGACTTACCCCAAATTAGCCTAGATGCCATCTTTTCCATTATTTTGAGAACTATCCTAGGGGGTTTGAGGACTGCAAATATATGTATTGGAATAGATAGGAAGCAGTTATTGATCAGGATGATTTTACCAGCTAAAGTTAACCATTTATTCTTCCAATTGGTTATCATCTTTTCCATTCTCTCAATTACTGGCAAATAGTGCACCTTTAGATTCCTACCAGAGAATATAGGGACTCCCAAGTATTTAAAAGGAAAAGAGCCTTTATCCATTCCTAATATCCTTTTAATTACTTGGACTTGTTGCTTAGTAATGATATGAGATACAAAGAATTCTGATTTAGCAAAATTAACTTTTGTCCTGATGTGATCTCATAAGCCTTCAGAAAATGTTTAAAGTGTCTTAAGTTTTGTGACCTAGTATTGAGGAAAACAGCCGTATCATCTGCATACATTAGATGTGTCAGTGGAGAGCATGTTCTGGGTAGATCAAAATGCTGTAAATATCCAATGGAGAATAATTTCCTCAATCCCCTAGAGAAGGCCTCAGATAAAATATTGCATAAAAAAGGTGAAAGGGGATCACCTTGTTTGATTCCCCTAGAAGAAGAGAAATAACCAGTAATAACACCATTTATTAGAACTGAGAATTTAGCAGATGCAATGTTTAGCATGATCAGTCTAACAAATTTGCCATGGAATCCAAACTGGAGTAAAATGGAGTTAAGAAAAGACCAAGAGACCCTATCGAAAGCCTTTTGCATATCTAGTTTGATTATCAAATTTGATATCCTAGACTTCCGAGAGAGTAATCTTGACATTTCATGCATAAGAATGACATTATCAGAAATTTCCTTTCCTTTAAAAAAAGCACTTTGCTCAGGTGAAATGAGTAGATGCATTAAAGGTTTAATCCTCATCATTAACACTTTAGAGAAAACTTTGTTAACAAAGTTTGATAGACTTATTGGCCTATAATCTGCAAATGTATTTGGAATGGCTTTTTTGGGTATTAGAGTGAGCCAAGTACTAGATATAGCCTTTGGAATATCTCCAGTGTTTAAGAAATCATTAGCAGCACACAAGAGATCATACTTTATAACATCCCAGAAAGTGAAGTAGAAATCTCCAGGAAATCCATCAGAGCCAGGTGAGCTAGTTCTATTAAGATCAAATACTGCATCTTTCAGTTCCTGAATATCAATTGGGTTAAGCAGTATTGAATTTTGTTGATCTGTTATTACCCTAGGGATCTCCTGCAGAAAGTATTTTAAATATCTCCCATCATTCTGATCTTTTTCTTCATTCAGAAGCTGCTCAAAAAATTTAACTCCCTCTTCTTTTATTAAGGATGGATCAGTTATCCAGTTTCCATCAACATTTTTAATTTTGGTTATTCTGGCTCTAATTCTCTTTTCCTTAATTGTGTGATGAAAATATCTTGTATTTGCATCTCCTTGCTTAAACCAGTTAACCCTAGCTTTTTGCTGCACAAAAATGTTGTGTTCCTTCTGAGATCTGAGGAGCAAGGATTTAGATTTCAATAGATCTTGTAAAACCAAATCATCCTGCGTTTGCTGGTATTCAATTTCCAGTTCATTAACCTTTTGCTCTGATATTTCCAGATTTTTATTAACATCTCCAAAAACAGTTTTGTTCCATTCTTTGATTACTATCTTGAGCCTTTTTAACTTGTGGACAAAATTTTTCATTCCTACCATGGGAGAGGGTAATTCCCAGTTAGAAGCAACTACATCATAAAATTCTGGTCTATTAGACCACATCTGTTGGTATCTGAAAGGTCTTGGAGCTACTTCTACTGCTGACTGAATTGATAAAAGAAGAGGGGAATGATCTGATGTATTTCTGTTTAGTACCTGTATGGAGCTATGAGGAAACATCTCTAACCAGTCTAAGCTACCTATTCCCCTATCCAGCTTTTGAAAGAGAAGATCTTTCCCTTTATCTTTATGTCTATTGTTACTCCAGGTGAAAGAATTACCAACAGTAGGTATATCATGTAAGTCCATCATTGACAGGAAATCATTAAATTGTTTAATACTTTTCCTTGGGGTGGATTTCCTGCCTTTGTATTCATTAACAGAAGTTACAGTATTAAAATCACCAATATAGATTGAGGGATCAAGTGCTGTAGTTTGTAGATCTAACCACAGTTTTTCTCTCAAATGTCTATGGACACTTGCATAAATAAAATTCACATTCCAGAAAACTGAAGAGGCTTTATCTATTACTCTAACTTTAATGAACTGATCAGATTCGTTTAGAATTGTCAAACTGAAGTTCTGATTCCATAAAATCCAAATCTCAGCAGTGTGTGCATGTAATGCATAGTTATAACCAAGTTCATGCTTCAACTGGTTTAGAAATTGATTATCATGCCATGGTTCAATTAGACATAAAATGTCAATCTTGTGTATCCTTTTTAAAGATTTTAATCTATCTCGTGAAGAGCCATAACCCCTAACATTCCAAACTAGAATTTTACCTACTTTGGTGTACTGTATCATTTAAAACCAGGGGAGGAGGCTTTTTGAGAGGATCTTAGCTTCCTTAAATTATTAAGTGAAACATTTGTATTTTTGCCTCTTTTGTCCAGACCTTTCTTCAAGTTATCAGGAGGACTACTAACCTGAGTATTAACTTTTTGCTTTGCAGAAGAGTTGAGTTCCTCTGAAGTGCAAAGATCATGGAGTCCATCACTTTGATCATGTTCTTCTGGAATGCTCTGTACTGCATCTACACTTGGAGCAATGTCAGCTGAGATACTCTGAACTTCAGGTGAGTTTTGCAGAGGTGACTGGGGGTCCTTTGTAGTCTTATCCGCATTTTCATGTGTTACATGGACTTCATGTGTCTCCAAGGATTCGTGGAAAATGTCAAATGCTTCTTCTTCTTGAGCCTCATTCTCTTCATCCTGAAGATCGGTTAAAGAATAGAAAGCATTTGATATGGACACCATGTTCCTATTAACTAAAACCTCTTCCTGGACCGGAATAGTTTCCAGGGGAGGAGGAAGGCCTTCTGACTTTTGTGTCTTTTTTTCTCCAGAATAGGTTTGTGATAGGCTTAGATATATCATCTAGTGAATAGAAAGGCTTATTCCTTTTCACATGTATCTCATGAATTTGTCTCCTATTGTTTGTTCTTCCCAAATTGTTTTCAGTTTCCTGAATTTGTAGCTGAAAATCCAGTTCCTTTTGGGTTACTGATAAGTTAGATGGCCCATCCTGTTCCAAAAGTTTATCAGAGTCTTTTCCTTGTGGATTCTGGCCTACTTCAGTTTGTTTGAGATCTTTACCAGAGTCTGAATTAGGCTTAGTAGCAATTACTTTAGCTAAGGTCCTGTTAGTTTTCTTCAGTTCAGGATGCAAGAAATTGCAGCTTGTCTGACTGTGTCCTATAATCTTACAGTGATTACAATACTGGGGCAGCTGATCATACTCAATTTTATAATCTGCAACTTTACTGCCAATTCCTACAACTATAGAATTTGGGAGTTGGCTCATAAGATCTACCTCAACACAAATTTTAATAGCCGAAGGCCTAGTTAGAGCTTGGGTAGCAGCATCCATTTTCAGGAAATTACCTATCTGACTACTGATGCCTTTAATAGCTGAGATATTATAGAAATGTAATGGGAGTTGGTGGATAGTTACCCATGCTGGAACAATTGAAGATTCTGCGGTAGATGAGAAATCCATCGTCCATTTCTGGACCTTCATTGAAGCTCCGTGTACCATCCATTGGCCCTTCATCCAGCACCGTTGGTAATCCTCGCAATCCTGAAATCGAATGAGAACATGCCTATAATCAATTGAGCCCAATTGAAATTTTGCCTTAAAACCAATAGATTTAAAAGCAGAAACAAGATTGTCCATTGACGGTTTTCCCCGGTTGAACTTTCCAACTAGGGCGTTCTGATAATGGGAAGCAAGTATTTCTCCTTCCTCTGGAGGAAGGATGTAGGCCAATTTGCCCTTATATTCTCTTATTGGGTGAAGATCAGGTGTATCCGGCAGGGTAGTTGTGAGTGGTGACGGCTTGGCATTCAAAGCTTGGAGGAAAGTTTTGCCTATGGATGAGTTGGGATCCGGTGGTGGGTTCGGCGTCGGAGACGCCATCTCCGTCGACCAGAAACCAGAGAGAGTATCTGGCGAGAGAGCCGTTAGGCAGAAAAAAGGAGGAAGAAGAGCTACACTAACTGAAATGAGTGTTGTTAATTTAGTGCGTTTTTCGCACTTTTTTTTCGCACACACAAGAAATTTCGCAAAAATGGGATCATTCTATAGAACACACAATTCAGCAATTACTCCAAATTAAACCACAAGCAAAATTTAGCACAAATTTCAGCAACCAAAAGTATCCGAAGAACTTGATTGCGGCTGAATTTTGTCCACCAAAATGCAAACTCCGTGCTGCCGTGATCAGTGGCAGCGTGAAGCGATCAATTTGAAGACTCCCCGAGAAAATTCCACGCCAAAAATCAATGGATAGCGGACTCCACGAATTTTTTAAAAGCTGCTGCTGCTGCTGGAATTTTATTACTGCTGCACTGCCTCAGTAAAATAAATTCAAACAAAATTTTCCTATGCCTCGAAAAATTGGCACCAACAATCAGGAACACCTGAGCGAGTCCAGGCACAATGTCCCCAAACGAAAATATGATTTCTTCTCCGGAGTTATCACAGAATGCCCAAAAACCGTACTGCTGCAGTTTGGTTGCTGCTGCCGTGAAAAACCAGTTCTAAGCCCTCTCAAATCCAGCCAAAAGGACGTGATCAGTTGTGAATCACGACCTAATGTTACAGCCTCTGGAATATTCAGATACCTGATTCGAAACCCGACCTTGAACACAGAAATCAGAAACAAATCAACCTTGAACGCAAAACTGATCACCACTGCTTCACTGCCCTGGAGAAAATTCAGAATTGAATTTTTCCACGCCCAAAAAATTAACACCCTTCACCTCAGCAATCAGAGGACAATCAGGGCTCTTTTCTGCACTGACAGCTCTTTTCTAAAAAAACCTAATAGAGTATTCATAACACGTGGTGTGGCTGATGTCATACATTTTCCTGTACCTGCGCTCGCCACCCTCCATTGATACTGACATCGTAATTAGGAGAGTAAAACAAGGTCCGGCCATTGTTGTAGATCCATTTCTCCCTCGTGCGATTACATTCCGGGATTCCACCACGAATGTGCTACTTCCCAAAGTCATATGAATTAGGCAAAGGGTCGTAGGCACCTTATCTTTGACACTAGGTCCTCTTACAACCATAGCTTGGTACTTTCCACAATCTCTACTCGTAACCTCTCAAACAACATTACGTAATCAGCTAAGACTAGTGCAATGACAAATAATTCAGATTAATACTCGGGTCTCCGGTGCACACACTCACGCAGACCAACGTACCCCATTACCTATACAAACATCCAGGTTTCCATTCTCAATGTGGCATCAATATTTGCACCAACATGAATATAGACTAGATTTTGTGCTTAATGGAGTGTACTATTCATGTCTTTCTAACATTCAAGAACAGGTCACAATTATATCATGAACACAAATATTATGATTAATCTAATGAATCTCACATGAGAATTAATCATACATGTCTACAACTTATCCCCAAGCTATAAATCTACTCTCTACTAATAAGATCCATGGCTAATAAGGAATTAGAAGCCATGGATATCTAGAAATAGAAGAAGAAAGATGAAGAGAAAAAGAAGAATTTAAAGATAAGAAAAGATGAGAAAAAACTCTAAAGAGATAGACCTCTCTTCTTCCTTCTTGATATGCCCATTTTATACGGTTATATTAGGACTCTTAGGATTCACTTTTGTACACTTTTATGCTCTAAATGTGACATTTTGCCTTGAAATTCTCTAATGAGGGTTAAAAGCGACTTTTATGATTTTATTACTTTTCTAGAGAATTTTGTGTGACAGGGTAATTTATTTGAAAACTTTGAACACTTTGAAGACTTTGAAGAATACCTTTGAAGATTTGAAGATTTGAAGACTTGTATCTGAGTTTTTGAAGACTTGAAGAATTGAATAAAAGTGAAGAGAAGAGGAGGACATGAAACAAGAAGAAGAAAGAAATCAAAATGCTGGAACTAGGCACTGTCGCGAAGTCGCCGCGAGCCCGTCGCGACTCGCTACGGAAGAAGGGTAAGAAATACTTCTTGCTTTTTGTACTATAAATACGCACCTTATTCTCTCCTATTTAAAAAGAACAGGAATCCAACTTCTTCTTCTTGCATTTTTCCGGTTTTTTTTAGGTTAATCATGTCTTTTAATTGTCTAGCTTAGTTTTATCTTGGGAGCAATGGATTGAAGCTTCCATATCTATGTAGTAAGAACCATATCTATCTATTTAGTGCTTTTTCTATTGTGCATTTATTGAGTTTGAATGTAAATTGTTAATGGCATTGATGTTGTTGGAAGCTTGAGTATATGAATTGCTTGTATGATTACTTGTTAGGGTTGGGAGAAAGTAGCTAATTCTCCCCACTTTTAATGTGGAATCCAAGAGCATGAGTTAGAGATTCTTAATGATGTTGGTGTGTTGATAACTGCTAGGTTATTGTGATGATGTCGAACTCGATGTTATGTTTGTTTTAGGTAGCAAATGAGAGGAGTCTATGAATGTCGATCGTTCTTGACTAATCTTGTGTAAATGCATGTATTGGTTAAATGCTTAGATACGGTGTAGTGTTTATAAGTGTTTCCAAGCTTGTTGGTTTGTCGTGTTCAATGCCATCAATAGGATAATTTTAGTCGTATTTTGGCTAAGGGAGTCATTGGTGAGGTTTGACAAGAGATGTCGAATTCACTCTTGCAAACTATTATCTAAGAATGATGGAAGATTTATCTTCACAACAAGTAGTCGAAGTAGTGAATAGATTGTTTCACTCATTCTTGAATCCTTTGTTATTTAGCATTCATGTGTTCATAATGCTATGTTTTACTTCATTTAGGTCATGGGTTGTCTGAGAATAGGAAGTGTTTGTATGAATTAAGTGTTAGGGAGTTAGGAAAGTGATGAATTCCTTAGCTCCTTTGCATGAAAATCTAAGAACACGAACTTAGAACTTCTTGTGCATAATGTGTTGTGATTCTTGCTAGATAAGTATGTTAATGTAGATTGTTCTCATATTTATCCTATAGATGCAATGTAAGGTTGAACCTTGAATGTGGTTTGTTCTAGGTTTTGCCTAATGAATGCTATGTTTGGTTAAATGTTTATTTCTTTGGTAGAAGGCTTATTGTTGTCAAATCTATGGTCCTTCATGTGAAATATCATTGATGAAATACCTCTATGGTGTGGTTTTCTTAGAGTGATTTTCAACGAGGTTTGCAAATGGTCGTTATTTGTCTTTGAAAATTACTATTAAGAAGGAATGAATGTTGATTTTTTAATGGGAAGTGATAACATTCCCCATAGGTAACAAATGTGAAAGAATGAGTGAATGGTTCAATGATCTACATGAGGTTTGGAAGTGGATATCAATTGCCCCCAACGCTTTATCTGTTGTAGTTTTAACCCCCTTTTTTTCTTAGTTTGTTTGATGATTAGCATAGTTACTTAAATTTGCTAGTTAGTTTGTCTTTTAATTTTATAACTTAGGACCAAAACCAACCAAAACACTTCATTTACTTGCTTTTATATCTATTTATATATATATATATATATATATATATCTCTACTTCTATCCTACTATGAACCTTATATGTTTAAACGCTTAAGAATATCCCTCCTCTTCGTGGACGACCCCGATTTGCCACTATCTACTTAATTGTATTTAGTAAGCATAAAGGGCTTATAAATTATAACTTTGAGAGGTAAGGCAATGACCTCCCACCTACCTTGCTACTATTTAGCTATCTCTACCTGGAACCTCTCAGAAAACTTTAAGAAGTCAGCTAAGACTGGTGCGATAGTAAGTGGATCAAAGTGACCTATCTCCCGTGCACACAATCACACAGACGCGTTCTCCTCCACCCATTCAAACAAATAGGTTTCTCTTCCCAGGAAGGCATTGATATTTGTGCCTAACATGAACACAGCCCAAAGTGTGTGCTATGTATGTGGTGTAATATTCATGCATTCAAACTTAAAAGCAAATCACAATAATATTATGAACACTAAATAAGGATGAACTAGAGAATCTAAAAAGGCATAAAGATTAAACCAAGTCACTAAAATTATCCCCAAGCTATGGAAACTACCCCCTTGACATGGAATTCAAATAAAAAATTAAATTCCACATCTTAGGATCAAAGCCAAATAAAAGATGAAAAGATAAAGTTTCCTAAGGAGAAAAGCTCCCAACTACCCTTCTAAAAGTGAAATCTAAAGTGTAAGGTATGAAAACCTAGTACACAAAGGTTCTAAATATCGAAGTAGGAGATTGGGCCTAAAAATAGGCCCAAAATAGGCCAAAATAAGGTAAACCCTACCTCAGCCGCCACCCAACGCAAGACGTTACGGATGACGTGGCCTGTGGCACGTACTTGGCGATGGCGCAAAGCCTAGTGTGGGTCGTGTCGCTTTATGGACATGAGGCACCTATTCTTGAGTGTGGCGTGAATCATCATCTTGGTGCGAGGCATGAGGGTTGGCGCTGGTCACGTCATCTCCTGGCTTGGGTCTCTGCGGGGCATTGCCAGGGCATTGAAACTTAAAGTCCTGATCCGCACCCGTGGCCATTGATGCGCGTCGTGGTCATGATGTATGCCTTTCTCATAAACTTTGGTGCAAGCCGTGTGATTTCCCACACCCGTTGGCTTGTCTTGGCATAATGGACATGGAAAGGCACAGGGTGCCTAAAATGGGACGTCCTACACCCATACTTAGCTGCCCGGAGGGGTCTTCAATTTGTGCCTAGTGGCCCATCGTGTCTAGCGCAGGTCGCGCCATTGCCTCGCGATAGTCTCCTTTGCACGGGGCGTCTCCTTTGGCATGGGCCATTGGTGCCAAACCATGCACAGCTCGCATCGACCCCTTTGTGCCTCAGCCGTCTGAACTAGTTTCCTTTTCTACGAGAAAACTGTTAGTCCAATTTGAGAGTTTTAGTAATCGATTTTATATTACTCGAGAAGAAACATCTAATGGAATCAGCCTTAAAGGCTAATTCTTGTTTTACCGTTCTCAAACTGAAGCACAACTCATTAGACCATGATTCCCCATTTCTTTGTTGGCCGCTTTGAACTCCGTAGCCACCTATCTTTGGCTTCAATCTCCTTTTACCATGCATTGATGTTTGTGGCCTTTGTCTACTATCATTTTAATGTGAATGTCCTTCGTCTCTACTACCGTCTTTGTGAATAGCCTTAAATATCTTCTACCGCCCTTACGAATGATCTTCACAATGGATGTAAACAAAAAGTGCCCATGGGAAACCTACTAAAGATTATCACAAGGAAGATCAAGGAGCCCGTGGATACAAGATGTCCATTAGTACCAATTAAATCTACAAAACACTGGATTTAGACAAGAAATCCAAGCGTGACCATCTAAACCCCTTGTCACGTGAAATTAACTAATACTAGCAATCCACCAAGTAAAATTAATGAAAAAGTATGTCAAATGAATCGGTTAATGCACACATAATGAAGCAGATCAACATGGCAAAGCATATGACCGAGTCTCTTAGGACTTTCTCAGGAATGGTATAGGGTGGATGGTATTTCCAATCAAGTGGATAAATTAGATAATGGAGAGCATAACTATGGTTATGTACTCAATCAAATTAAATGGGGGGCTCTTGCGATCATTCAAACCCATACAAGGACTACGTCAAGAGTGCCCTCTTTCCCCTTTCCTATTTATCCTTTGTCAGCAGGCATTGTCTACCCTGATAGCCTCGAGACTATTCCAACAAGTGTGTGAGGAATTCAATGCAGTTTAGGAGTCCCACGTGTCTCAAACCTTATGTTTGTAGAAGACTGTATCCTAGTCTTTGAAGTAACGAAAAGGGGAATAAGGAAACTCGCATCTACGCTAAACATATTCGTGGCATATTCAGGATAGTGTTTAAATTTTGAGAAATCTTCGTTTCTCATCATCACAAATGCAAATGACTTTACAACAAACCTCATCAAATTGAGATTCAACATAAAGTTATACCCCCTACAAGGGAAGTGCTTAGGCTATGATATCAATTTCAAGGGTTTGAAGGTCAGATTGTTCAAAGGCTTACAGAAGAAGGTTATATCAAAGAAAGCGACCTACAGATTTAGTGATTTATCAATAATGGGCATAATTGCATTGTTCAAACATGTGCTCTGCAACTTATCACAATATACGATTGGGACGTTTAGGATACCTAGTTCAGTCACAAAGGATATTGATAAATGGATGGCAAGGTTTATCTGGGCGAGAGACCCGAAAGGAAGAGGAATCTATTGGAAATTATGGGGAAAGTTATGCTCATCAAAATGGCATGGTGGGTTAGGAATGCAATCTACATAAAAAATCAACCAAGCAAGCGTGGACACTGTTAATAAACAAAGACTCCTTTTTCTCAAAATTCTTCCAGGAAAAATAATTTAGAAAGCAATGACTCCTACAAATAAGACACAAGCAAGGAGACTCATATAGATGGAGAGGAATTCTACGGGGAATGGAGCTAATAAAACCACACCTAAAGTGGAAGATTGTGATGGGTGAAACAGTGGATATCAAACAGAATTGGATACCAAACTAGACAAACCCAATACATTTCGAAACAAGTATCCTGCCATCCTTGGGATTCAGAGTATCAGATCTTATCGACGCACAAAAATGTTAGAGGATGCCATTACTCACAGCACTCTTTCTGTTTGATACGATTAAGGTGATACTTAAAACTCACATCCCAACTCATAGTTTTGGGGATATGGACTACCTAGCCTGGTACAAAGAGCTATTGGGGAAATACATAGTCAAATCAGGATATTATATAGCACGGGAAGCCATGTTAAGAGCTAAACAATTGTCATCGACAACGCTGCTAGTCGATGTGGCTGACTCTAAGATGTGGAACTGCCTATAGAATACTAACATTCCAAAACAAATAAAATTTCTTATCTTGAGAATGATTCAAGGGCTTGACCAATAGGTCAGAATCTCTAGAAAAGAGGAATGAATATCTCCACAAGATGCCAAATGTGTTTGATAGTGGAGGAAATAGTAGAGCACATGCTATTTGAATGTGACCTAGCCAAGAAGGTATGGAGGCAAAGAACACTGGGATTAGACTTCAATATTGGTAATCCGACTTCATTCAAAGTATGGTTGCAACAATGGTTCAACATAGCCCTAGAGAAGGAAAACATAGAACTTGCATGTTTTATAATCTGGGCCATATAGTGTGCAAGAAATGCAGCTACAATGGACCAAATATCACCATCGTTTGAGCATGTAATGACTGAAATTACGGAGCAAACCAAGAGAGCAAGGAAAAGGGAAATAAGTTAACGATCGAATAACCTAGACCCAGATCTGGATCTTCAAAATGCCGCACAACAACAAGATACGGGAAAGGAGCAATTAATTCAAGTATACCAGGATGGTGGGAGATATCACCCTCAGGTGGCCGAAAAATATAGTTGTGTAGATCATGCTTTCTAGGATCGTACCATTATCACCACGGATGCGGCGCTCTGTAGTAGCATAGGAGATGGAGCGGCGGTGTGGTGTGCAAAATCAACCTCACATGAAGGATAGATGGGAACAACGACGATCCATGCATCCTCAGCTGTCTAAGCCGAGCTAGCGTCCATGTTACATGCCATGAAGTAAGCCAGCGTCAAAGGGATTTTGTGACTTCTGATAAAGAAATATTATGACAATGCATTACAAAACATCACCAACTACCCAGAAATCACGCCAGATGTTAGGCATTTAGTAAGGGAAGTTCTTATTCTAGGGATGGTGTTCCATAATTTATCAATGATTAAGGTAGATAGACTAGCTATCGCAGATGCGCATAACCTGACATGATCGTGTGTAACATGTTTTTCTTCCCCAAGCAATGAATGAAAATTAAATCACTGTTTCCAAAAGAAAAAATTGCACTTTTCAGGAAATGGGTTTAAAAGGAAGAGCAGCTCGAGACAAATCTGTCGTTAGAGGTGGTGGTAATGCTTGAGGGTGGAGATCACTACTGGAAAACAGTTGCAAACGCACCGATATAAATTCATAAACATAGGATACCAGTGCAAATGTACACAATTGCACTGGTAAACATTATGAAAATATCAGTACCGGTGCTTTTGACTACAAATGCACTGGTAAACTGTCAATCGATGTAGATTAACCTGGACTTTGCACCGGTAGTCTATGTGTAGGTTGTTATGACCAGTGCACTTGCTCTCTATCACACTAGTTTTGGATTACCGGTGTATACAAATTGTATTTTTTTAAAGTACTTTGGCGCAAAAAGAAAATTTTTTACATCGGTAATATGAACTTACCAGTGCATATATCAAAAAAAACCCGCCAAAAGGATAAATATCTACACCGGTCACATTGTGTAGGTATATATGACCGGTGTAGATTAACCCTTATTTTACCCCGATAGTATATGTGTAGGTTGTTATGACCGGTGCAGTTGATGATTATTACACCGGTTATGGATTACCGATTTATACCAATTGTATTTTTGTTTAGTATTTTGGCGCCAATACTAAAATTTTTACACCAGTAATATGAACTTACCGGTGCATATGACCCAAAAACCCACCAAAAGGCTAAATGTCTACATCGGTCACTTTGTGTACGGGTGTAGGAATTACATACGCACCGGTATAATATTAATACCGTTGTATAAACTCGCATTAAATGCTTACCTACCACATTTTTTGGCAGGTTAAAAATGGGGTTTTTGGGACAGGGAGTTAATTAATGGTGTTCTTTGGTTGATGAAGGCATTGAATGATCCTAAATGAAGACCCTTGAAGGTACCATTTTTTGAATTACATTTATGGATATTAATGGTTTCATATATGGTTTTGGTTGGTAGAGATATATTTTTTGTGTGTTTGATAATTTGATGGTGATTGAGGTAGAATTGTTGATATTAGTTTTTGATTTGTTCTCAAGGTTGATGTAGTTATAATGTTATGGCTATTGATTTTTATGATGTTGGACATGTTAAGAATGTTATAATTGTAATGCGGAATATTGGTGTATGTTGTGCATTTATGATGTTGCGTGATTATGATGTTTCTATGAGACTATTGTATTAAATGTGTTGAAGTTTGATTGTTGGATATTTATTGATACGTAGAGTTGTATCGTGCCATCGAGAGACATAAGTATGTGTATGCCAACATTAGTAGTGTAAGCAATGAATATATTATTTTCGTGGATGAGTTCTTGGAGCATGCATTTAGTTGTGAGAAGCGAATATTATGTCCCTGTCGTGATTGTAGAAATCGAACTCAATTTGATCTAAACATTCTCGGGAAGACTAAGGATATCTTGAATGCGAGAAAAGATTTAGTAGATCTTAGTTTCGGTTGGATCTGGCACTGAAGTTAAGAGGGAAGCAAACGTACTTGCCTCCCGCTCCTTACAATATTTCAGTTGCTGAGAGGAGATTGGTGTTTGAGAGCATCCAAGGAATGAAGGTACCGCCTGGTTACTCCTCTAATGTTAGTCAGTTTGTGAATGATGAATTGCGTCTTAATGCTTTGAAATCACACGATTTTCATGTCCTTATGCAACAACTTTTTCCTGTTGCGATCCGAGGGTGTTTGGATGAGGAAGTTAGATTTTCAATTACGTGTGTTTCTTCTTTAACTCAATATGCAAGAAAAATATTAGTCAGCAACAGCTAGATGAACTAGAGCGAAAAGGTGTTGTTTTTTTATGCCTTTTAGAGAAGCATTTTCCCTCATCATTCTTTGACATCATAGTGCACCTAGTGGTACACTTCGTTAGGGAGATACGTATTTGTGGGCCTGTCAGAATGCATTCAATGTACCCCTTTGAGCATCATATGGCTTTTTTCGAGGGTTATGTTCATAATCGTTGTTGACCTGATACCTCAATTGTTCAGAGGTACATCATTGAGAAGATAATTGAGTATTGTACATCGAACTTGGTCGGAAAAAGAGCGGCTAGTATTCAAGGTGGACCCTATTGTGGAAGGCGGAACGAGACTTCATGCTCTAAGGGTACGCTTCATACACCCTTTCACGCTGAGTTGATAACAGTTTACTTGTACGTAGTACTTAACAATAGTGAGACCGCAAAATATTTTGAAGAGCATGTTTCTTTGTTAGAAGAGATTCATCCAGACTGGCCCTCGAATAAAATACAGGTAGAGCATTCTTCAAGGTTTGTTAACTGGTTTTACAATCGTTGCAATGTTGAAGGGATGCTTAGTAAGCTAAGGGCATTTGCAAGGAAACCAAATTGCACTACAACATGGTACCTTGGTTATGACATTAATGGTTTCCGTTTCTCAACTTTGGAGAAGGATGAGAAGAGCACAACTCAAAACAGTGGTGTATATATTGAATATGAATCCATGTGGTCGGTAAGGAAGAGAGATAAACATCTGATTGTTGGTGTGATGCCTTTCTATGGGGTGATTGAGGAAATTTGGGAGTTGGATTATGTAGAGTTCAAGTTTGTTTTATTCAAGTGTCGTTGAGTGGAACACGGTTTTGGTGTTATAGTTAAGAAGCCCATGGGCTTCACGTTGGTCGACTTGAATCGTGTAGGATATGAAGATGACAAATTCATCTTAGCTGCCCAGGCATAACCATTTTTTTATATCAAGGACCCTTTAAATGAGAAGTATCATGTGGTGCTGCATGGGAAAAAATTTTACTTTGAAGAGGAAATTGATCAACCAGCCATAATTGATAGTCATGAGTTTCCATCAATAATTCCTGGTTTGGAGGATGTTGGGGAACCTGTGGTGGGTCGGCGTTCTCATGGTGATGGGTTGTGGGTTGATAATTGAGGTGAAATAGTAGGTGGTGACAATGTGTTGTAGCAGAAGCGATAGATAGTTCCATGCCATTTTCAGATTCTCTACCAATGTTTTGTGTAAAAATCATCTAATTATGAAACAAATTAGCATGTAATGAATTTGGACCCCTCACTATTTTAGAATTGCTTGGTATGATCAGTGGTTTCATTTGGTAAATGTTCTTGAATTAAACCGGTGAAAATGTGCTACAATATGTACTACATTTTTTAAAGATGCAAAGTTTCTACACCAGTAAAGTATCCAGATACCGGTGTAGAAAAAATAAGAGGTACTCTGTTATGTACATATGCACCAGTACTCTTACTGGTGCTGGATACTTAGAAACATATTATACTTTTTAATCTCAGGTCTAAACATGGTAAGTTTTTTTCCATTTAAAGCAGCATAACGCATGTGCTTTTTTGATGAGTTTACACCAGTATACATACCGGTGCTGGATAGTTAGAAAAGTTTTTATCGTGTTCCTCTCGGGTCTGAACATGGTAATTATTTTAACATTTAAAATCACTGCTTTTTTGATTAATTTGCACCGGTAAAAATCCTGGTGTTGGATACTTAAAAAAACCATTTTTCCTCTAGGGTGAATTGTTTATGTATTTAAAGCAGCCTAGAGCAGTTGTTTTAGGCTAAATCTTACACCGGTATATCTAGTTTACCAGTGTAAAAAAATGGTATTCTTTTAAATCCCTTTTAGATCCCCATTTCCAGAAATGGAGTTTAGGATCTATCACTCCATACCATCTCCTTCAGTGGCCATATTTTTTGAATTCTTATGAGGGCGCCGATAGAGTCAGGTAAATCACTTCAATACCTTTCCATATGATTGATTAACATTATGATCTTAACTACAATGAGATTCATTGAGAATGTGACATGGTGAATACCTTGACTTGCATGTAAGGTGTTTGATAAAAATGCTTCAATGTGTTTTTTTAATGAAATGCCTCCCAAATCCAATTTGAAAAGGATATGCCATTCACCGTCTCCTTCTATGCTGAAAGTGTCGTCGTACACTTACCCAGATGGTACCTTCTTCTCCGAGGAGGCCAGGTTGGTCCATGAATCATACAAAAAATACCGTGATCACATTGAGAGAGGTATTGCATCATCTTCCTCATTTGAACAAACCATCTGCACGCTTGGGTAGGAAAAATTCTGCGAGACACTGCAACCATTCAACCTAAGCGCTGTAAGTGAGTTTTATGCAAACTTAGAATGCGGCCCAAACTACAGTCAGGTCTATTGTAGAGTTAAAAGTGTCCTTCTCACACCAGAAGCTATAAATGGTTTGTTAGGGTTGCCCACTGTTCCAAACGATGAGGACGAGTTTCTAGCACTCCATTTTCTAAGTGACGATGGTTGTGTTCTACAACAACCAATTGAGAAGGAGATTGTCGGGGCAGTAAAGAAAAGCTGGCCAAACCAAGTTGGAGAAAAATACCTAAGAAGACTCTAACTCCAGAAATGAATGAGTGGTATCACTTTGTGGCATCTAGAATCCGCCCAATCACTGTGAACACAGACGTCTACAAACTTTGCCTCACATTCTTGTATGCAATAAAGAAGGAGCTTCGATGGAATGTTGGTCGTTGAATTTGTCTAATGTTGCAGAGAGAATGGGATCAGACAGGATCTTATGCCTATTGCAGTATCATCTATGCCCTTTGTTTAAGAGCGGAAGTTAAGTCCCATCCACATGACGTATTTAGGCAACCAATGGGTACAGACAAACATATTACATGTATGTCCTGACTATAGAATCAAGAGTCGGTGTAGCAAACTTGCTTGAAGAATCAAAGTTTCAAAGATCCATGTTCGACCATATGGCTAAGGTTATGGCTATCAATTTCCTAACGTCGTGGAAGCAGTTGGAAATTTCCCTACCTTCCATAGAGGCAATGTGGAGGACATGGATGTTGGTACAAGTACCTGTTATGGTGATGCAAAGAGAGAAGATGACGATGTCGAGCATTTTCTCGTTATTACTTGTAGGAAACTTGTAGTAGTACCTAAGAAGGGAAGATTATGTACCAAACATTCACTTTGTTACACTTAGACTGTCTGACACTTTCCATTTTGATAATAACTTGGCCAATAATGGGTTGACTTCAAAATATTTACTCTTTGTTGTTGTAATGTTTTGCACCATATTATTCTCGACTGGTATAAATTGTAGACCGATTGCAGTTGGCCTTAATGCTTACATTAGAAACATCTATGGGGTTTATTATATTACATGTATTGGAAGTTTAAAAAAATGTTGGATTAGGAGCTATAGAGGTCCCCCATATAAATTTGTGGGCAATAGTGCAGTTTTGGGAATTATAGTGCAAAAATTCACTGTTGGTTTTACAGGTCCTTCAGTAACCCCGATGTGGCTACAAATGCATGACCATGATCGTCATGAATTGAAATGCATATATGTTGAACCAATTTTTATTTTCGACACTTCCAAGATTCTTGGAGAGACTAAAGTGCAAAAAGTAAAAATTGTACTCGTTCATCGAAATTGAAATCCGATCGAACCGGATGGTACCCCAAACATCCATTTTGTATTTCCAAGTTTCACATATAGGGACATGAGTGGGTTTAGACAGTGTACTTAGTCTAGAAGATATTTGGATTACACACTGAAACTATGAAGTAAACCTTTGTCGTTTACTCTACAACACATACTAGCGCTTTCGATCAAATCACCACCCATACACAATTGTGTTGCAATTATGATTAAAGCCTAAAATATTAAATATGATAATTTATATAGTGTCCCAAAATATTGTAATAGCATGTTACATTTGCAAGGACCTAATCGCAAGAAACGCAGAAAATCAAATTATCGGGACCGTACTTCCCGAGAAACTACGGAAAAAGTACTTATTAAATATGGTGTATCATAAAATAATTTTTTTGCCCATGTCATAGTGGTCGAAGGGGTGAAACGAAATGTTTGGGGTCAAAATGAAAATGTCACAAAATAAAACAATGCCTATTATAGTCAACGTACGGGGCCCACACATTTTCAATTTTAGCATGAACAACTAGTACAATGTCTAATTACATAAATTATGCATCAATTTGAATAATTGGAGTTGCGGCGGAAACATTGGGGTAGAAAATGAATAAATAGAAATATTGAATTTATGATAAGAAATAAACTTGTACACCAGTAAGTTTACAAATTACCGGTGTATAAATTCAAAACTTTTGTGTTGCGCACTGAATTTATTTCAAATTTTCATTATTTTTGAAGTTGGGAAATTTTTTACACTGGTAAAGATAATCTACATACCGGTGTACAAGAGTTAGAAATATTTTCAACAAGTTGCTCTCGAGTCTGGCAAAATATTATTTAGAGTAGTCTAGCGCACCTGCCTTTTTTGCATACTTACACTGGTAAGTCTACTGGGTACACCGGTATAAATACCAGTGTACAACAGTTAGAAAAACTTTCAACAACGTGCTCTCGGGTCAAGCAAAGTATTATTTAAAGCAGTCCTGTGCAGCTGCATTTTTCACTTTTACACTGTTAGCACTACTCTGTACACCGATTTCATACCGGTGTACAAGAGTTATAACATTTTTCAGCTGTTTGGTCTCGGGTCAGGAAAATCTACACCGGTATTTATCATATTACTGGTGTAAAAAGACGGATTTGAATTTAAAACACCCGCTTCTTCCGCCCACAACCACCATAACTCCACATCTCCTCATCATCAAAACACCTTCAATTCCACTTCCAAAACTGCCATCCAGCACTTCCACCCTTCAATTTCCACTACATTCAACCACCATAACTCCTCATCGATCTTTATAACTCCCTAACACATCTCCTCATTTATCCTATAAAAGGTTGAACTACACACAACCCTTGAACAACATCGACAAGAAAAAAACTCCCAAAGGTTCATCCAATTATTTTTTTTGGTAGACTTCAAGCGAAGGGAGAAGCAACACAATCGTTTCAACGGTGAAGGTAAGTAATATGTTTTTAATTAAGCATGGTTTTCAATATGATTTTCTCTTCAAACAACCATTCAAACCCTTATGCACAACACATGTTTGACAAAATGCCTCCATGAACAAAAACCTTTCATTTTGTAAAACTTGAAATGATGCCCTTGAATGGGATGATTATAAAAATGTGGGAATATAAAGTTTTGAGTTTTTGGTGGAAATATGTTGTAGTATTTGAGTTTATTGGTTGGTGATAATGTTGATAGTCACATTAGGCAAGAGTGATATATGCTCAGTTATAGGAATATTTTTGGAAACCAATAATATTGGTATCAAGTTCTATCAACTTGTATTGAGATTTTTGGAATCCAATAATAGTTTTATCAAGTTCCATGCCTTGTCTGTTCAAATTCTATATCATATTATATGAACTTCTATGCCATACAAAATGTAGTTTTATTTACGTTTGGTTCAATTTTCTATTCTGTTGTTGTAGATGCCACAGAAAATGGGGAAATTAACAAGAGGAAGTGACCAGTAGGAAAGAAGAAGGAGGAGGTCAATGTGGTCGATGATGAGGTTGATTTGGCGGAAGAAGAGCCTCCTCCAAAAAGGATACTGTTGAAGATACAGTTTAAGGAAGGAGCAACGCAACAACATAATTTGAAAAGTGAAGAGAAGGAAGAACCCGCGACACATGGTGATGGGATTGCAGAAGGAAGAACCCGTGACCCGCTACACCAGTTGGCAAGGGGAAGGGAAAGGGAAAGAGCACTGTCAAATCAGGGCCAACTGTTAATAAAGCAGACAATGACTTGTCAATTGCTTAAGGAAAAAATGTAAAGGGATGGGACAAGTTTGAGATCAAAATACATGATTAATGACATGCATGTCCATGTGTTTCATTCATAAGAGCTTCACAATTGAAACCGCATTGACGAACGTGCAACTTCAAATACTCAAGAAGGATTGTACAGATAGGCCAAGAGACCAACATAGGAACTAGAAGACAAAGGTAGTAAATAGGTTCATCTATGACGTGAACAAAGGTATCAACAAATCAGGAGTGCCAGCAAGGGAGAAGTACAAGTGGATGGATGAAGATGAATGACACTTGTTTGAGAAGGGCAGCGGCATCCAAATTTTCTGGTATGATCAAAAATATAATACTTATTATGAACTCTATTTCCCATATATTCTATTAAACTTATTTTTTTTAATGCGATATCAGAAGCTTAGGGAGACGAATATTAAGCGCAACGAGGGCAAGAATTACACCCACCACACTGATAGAAAGGGTGATCGATACATTCGCGACAAATTAGCTGAGGAGTAGAAGGAAAAAGAGAGAATGAGGTTAACCGCCGAGGGATTCACTGAGGAGGAGATTGAGCAAAAAATCAGTCAAAAAGAGCTCACACCAGACAGATTTCTTGTTTACCTTGAGGAAAATAAGGATAAGACAGGGTTATACACATTAAAAGAGGTTCAGAAGATTGCTTGCAAGTTACGGCAACATCGACAACTTAATTTAATTTTTATATCGATTGTCACAATATTCTTTAGGACATTTTCTTACCTTTGTGTTTTTCAGTTGAAATTGAATGAGCCGAAGGAAAAGGGAACATTGGTACTGCAGCCGGGTGAAGACATCCTTATAAGAGCCACCATGAAGAGGATCACCCGGGCTGGTACAAGGGAACTCGGACGAGCCTACCCACTTCGGTGGTTGTTCCTCATCTTTCCCGCAGCAAGTGTGGTAGCAGCTCCTCAAGCAAGCATACTACCTTGAAGAGATCATCTAGTGATCAACCAGTCGTGAAATCCATGGTATCCTACCTCGAACAATTAGTGAAGGGCATTGCATCTGCAAGCGGTGTTCAGATTCCGCCAAGCCTTGACAATCCCAAGAAGTTTATCGAGAAGGCGATGTGTGACATTACTGCAGCTGCTACAAAGTATGATGCAGAGCTCAACGACGGAGAAGGATATGAGGAGGTATACCTTCATGAATATATGTTTTTTGTTTACATTGAAATACACATCTTAAAATAACGATAACCAAATCATCAATTTACTAAACTTCTTTACGAATAGGATGGAGAACGCGTGACTCTGTATATTAAAGATATTGTCGGGAAGAAGAAAATGGTAGCCCATGGGTTGCAGCAGGTATCTCATCGTCGGGATGCCCAACAAGGATGTGTTGCTCACGTAAGAGTATGCGACCTAGTCTACCGTCCTAGGGCGGGTTTCCCTTCGGTGAACCACCACTTCGATAATTTTGGAGAGGCTTTAAATAGCACTGTATATTTTCTAGTGTCTTTGATAGGCAAGGAAGATGAGTAAGACCAGCTGCGCAAATACCAGCTAACGAACCGAAACCCCACCAGATTGTAAGGCGTTTCCACAAAATTATGAGTTTATGCCACGACGATCTATATGTAAGGGCAGTTTTTTTGATGCATTCCTCATCGATGACGACAATGCCAACATGGATATAGACGACGACGACGAATAGGTTATGATTCTCACCACCAACAATGAGGTACATTCTTGCAACATATTATTTTTCAGTTCATGCAATTACATTTACATGACCGTATTTATCAATCCTTGTAACAGGGTGATGCCGAGAAAAAATCTCAATCGATCTCTAATTTTAGGCCATCAGTAAGACCAAAGTTTAAGAGTCTAACAAAATAGGTGCTTCACTTAAACGCGTACCTTTATTATTCATTGACTATGATAGTTCAATTCTACATAATTAAGTGATCAATTCTTATAATTTTACACTTGAAGATTATCAACGAACAGGACTTGATAGATTGGTCCATCATGGTGCGGTTCATACGTGAAACAAATGCCGATATCCTGGAAATGATAAAGAACAAGGACTACATGTTCTTCCCAGTCTTCAGACCATCGACGTTCGCACATCATTACACATCTGGTGTTGGAATAAATGTTCTGGTCCAGTACGGGAAGGGACTCAGGAGTTTGCATTCAATAACCTGGATCAATAGTGCCAAATCGATGTGTGGATGGGGTGAGTTTTAGACCTCACATCATTATGTAAAATATTAAATCAATTAGTATTCATATTTTCAGTATCAAATATGGGAACTTGTCCATATCCATGTAGCAAATATGGAAAAATAATGCAGGATACGTCCAATTCTGTCCTTGTAACTGTGGGAACTTGTCCAACTTCGAGCAGCAGGTCGAACTTCGTTTAGACCTCATTTGGGATACAATGAAGGCAACGGATGCTGAGTTCTACATTGTCCCTTACATTAGAATGTAAGTATTTGTTCCCGGATTTAACATTTACATATCAAACCTATTCCATTTCAGTAAATCATTGCCTTAATTTTTCGACAGCGATCATTGGTACCTCATCATTATCCATCCCAAAACGGAGGAGATTTTCACGCTGGACACTTTGACGGGGGGTATCAAAGATATAAACTTGTGCAAACTCAGGGTCATTTCCATGTATCTCAATCAATCAAATATTAAGTCCTAGTTTTGTTATACAGGAGAAGAAGTAACTATTTTCGTTTACTTTCTTTACAGGCTTGCATGCATATACCAAAGGGAGAAGAGAAAGATAGAGCCAAAACCCGACTACACTTGGAAAATTAAGAACATTAAGGTGGGTCATTCTGTCATTTTATCTCACCATTCATTATGTTAAAAGGTTAGTAATGCCATTTACCTTTTCTGTGCAATACCGAACCTAGAATGGTTTGTGGTAAAGCGGGTACTCCATCATGCTCTTCATGAAAGAATTTGTTAATCACCTGGAGACGAGCAATATCTTAGAGGTAAAACTTACATCTCAAAATATGTTCTTATAAATTTCTATTACACGCAACATTCCTCACTAACATTGTAACTTTGAAATTAACAGATCTTCCCAGAGGGCAAAGGACTGTACCATGTGTACGAAATTTAAGGTATTGCTGAGAGATGGTGTGTGGCTTGGCTCGATGAGTTCCAGCATCAGGCGAACACTACGTTGAAATTTTGGATGATAAGAACGACATAATAGGTTGATGGTTGATTTTCTGTGGTTGGTGATATTGATTTCTGTTGTTGGTGTTTGGTTATACTATAGTTGTGATTTTTTAGATTGTTTCCATTCATGTTGAAGATACTGCGTCCGTTCATCGATTTTCAGTAATGTTCCCATGTTTCACGATCAATATTTTCTAAAGTTTTGCCATTAGGTGTTTAAAGTTTCTTTTAACTTCAGAGGTTTTTAATTTATAATAGCTCTAATTCAAGTATTTCTGTCTGTCATTGCCTTAGAAATGATCCGAGAGGGACCACTGGAAAATAAATTGGCATTGCTATTTTTTCTCATCGTTTACACCGGTATATACTATAAGTACCGGTGTAAAAATCAACTGCAATTTAAATATATTATTTTAAATTATAAAAATATTGCGGCTGTAAAAAAATACCAGTGTAAAAATTACGGGTGCAAAATTAATATCGGTGCAATAAGATTCCCGGTGCAAAAAAATATTACTATTGCAAAAAAAAAATACTGGTGTTATAATTCTTACCGGTGTAAAAATTTTAGGTTTAAACCAGTTTACTTTAGCCATACTGGTCCAAACATTTTACACTGGTGTATGGCATTGTACCGGTGCAATTACTAAGTGCCCCCCTAACTTTCCAAAATTTTTACACTGATTGCAAATACAGGAGCAAAAATTACTTCTACACCTGTTTATTTTATTGGTGCAAAAAAATTGCATTTTTACACTGTCATACATACGCACCGGTATTTTGGATGGCCAAATTACCAGTGCTATTGCCCCAAAATACCGGTGTTATTACCCCTATCCTGCAATAGTGGATGGGAAAACACGGGTTGTGGTGGTTGGGGGCAAACATGGACTATGGTGGTTGAGAGCGGAGATGGGTGGTTGTGCTTGAGGACCGTTGAAATGAATGTGGAAGTTGTGGGAAGAAGAATGTGGAGGCACGTTGGTAACAGAGGTGGAGGTTCTGGGAAGAAAAAGGTGGAGGCAGGACTGTGAAAAGATGAAAATAAGGGTAAAATGATTATTTTACATCATTGAATTTAAAATGTACACTTTCTAATTCTCCTAGGACAAAGGCAGTATAAAGTTGCGTTTAAAAAAAGTACATAAAAGTTAGAGTCCGTCTCCTGAAAGACGGTATTTCCATAAGTTATGGAAAGACCAAGGTTTAAAGTGTAAATTAAAAGAAATGAAGATAAAATTTTTGGATTGCATGAACCGGGTTATAAATTTTATAACTACTACATGTTGCATACTAAAAGTTTAATATTGCAACTAAGATCTTTCACCTTTTATTATTTTAATTATACCCCGTCTTTCCATAAGCCTATGGAAAGACCGTCTTTCCTAAGACTTTGCCTAAAAGTTAATACTTTAAAACCTTACGTAAAACAAAAACTTAAAAAACGTTAAATTTCTAAGCATGAGTATTGGAATATATCCTGGACATAGAACTGATATATTTTATTCAACTCGAAGTCCATTGTTCAAAGAAACCCAACGGAAAACCTCTCAACTCTATCCTCGGCCTATAACCTAATTTATTATAAATGTGATCTCACACTCCCTCTTTTTTCTCGATGCTTGGTAACCCGATGACTCCACATCATAATATAAAAGAGATTAATTAAGCTTGAATGTTCATGCAGGCAGTGTCGGAAACTGAAATCCCTGGTTACAGAAAGCGCTTGCAATCCATAGCTTCAAGTCTGACAAGTTGATGTCCATCTCTAATTCCCTTGCAACCTGATAAATTGAAAAAAGATGAAATTTCAATCAAAAGCGTATACTTAGAAGTAGAAAAAGATGATGATCTGGGTAATATATGATTAATTACACTGAGAGTGAAGGTGAATAGGTAGTTTTGATCATCTGATGTTGCCAAGTTGGAGCTTCGGACATAGAAGCCTATGAAGTCAAGAGCCTTGTTTAACAATGCTGCAATTCCCTGACTTTTATTGCACACTATTCTTACGTAAAGTTCTCTAGCCTCCACTTCAAACACATCTATCTGCAGTTATGCAACGCATTGTCGAAAATAAGACTTCTGTTCTGAATAATAGTATTACTTTGTTGTTCAAAAAATTTTTTTGTCGATAAGCACCTGAAAAATATGCTTGACCGGTGGTGGGATGACGGTGAAATTAGGTATTCCCTGCGAGTTTTGAAAGGATGATACTCCTCCAGCTGGTTGGTTAAAAGGTGACTCAAGATCAGCTATCTCAGCCTTCAGCTTGTTAGTTTTCATCTGAAGCTCTTGTACATACCGAATGGCATCTCCAATAATGGAGGCCTTATCCATCTGCATCACATGAACTTATTCAGTCATCACAAATAAAATTTCATAAGAATGGAAAAAATAGAGACACGAAAATGTAACATAGAGACAGACCTTAGTGATATAAGGAACCAAGGAACGTAATGCATATAGCTTTTCCTTCATGCTACTTCTCCGCTTTCGCTCTGAGATCAACGTCCGTGCTCGATCGCCCTTTTTGGTCTTCGGCTTGGAGGGATTTCCGACAGGCGCCGGTTGTTCCTCCTCCGGGCCGACATTGCTCCGCTGAGGTTCTTGAGGTATTGAATTGAATTCATACAGGTCATGGAGATCGGGGATGTCTTCCGGCAGGATGGGAACAAACTGGGGACAACCTAGTACGACGTGGTCGCAGTACCAGTTGACACAGAACTCCTGAGTAGGTGCAGGCTCTTCAGCTTCGCCTCTGATGAGCTCTATGAACTGCTCAAAATTGGCTTCATCCATGAAATCTACCATCCCTAACTCATCATATTGCCCTGCACACACATCATAGTTGCAAGTCCTTTGATCCAATGATGGCATATCCATGAGTGTGTTTGCTAAATCTGTTCTGAGGTTTGTCTTCTCTGTCGTTTTGATGGTGACCATGTCCTCCTATGTTCCTACTAATGTACTACCCAACTACTGGTATAAATAATATCTCCGCGTGAACAGCCAAATGATTCTTTGCTAATGGGGGATGTATCTCTTGGGTAACAAAAGTTTTAATTAAAAATAAAACCACCGTCCTAACTTTATTTGGACAAAAATTATTATTACGCTGTTAAAGAAATATATTTAATTATTAATTTATTTATCTACATATAATAATGATATAAAATTTAACATTTAAAAATTATTTATTATAATAAATTTAATAATATATTATACAATAATATTATTATTTATAAATTAAGTTATATATACAATCAAACCTTAATAGAAAATATTATCCAAAACTTAAGAGTCTAAACGGAGGTGGAATGGAGGGAGTATAATGCATCATCGTGTGAATGGAATAATTTGCAGAAGGTTCGCTAGTTATGTGTAGGGGATACCTTGAAAGAAAATTTTACTGTTTCTTCTTCTAGTATGATTTTTATTAGAAAAAAAACTCTAATTTTTGTGGACTATCGATTTTTGCAATGATTCTCTTAATATTGACTAAAACATTACGTTCACTGGTACCAAAATACTTTTTGAATTCGCCTATTGCACTTCGTGTATGGAAATTTTTGACTAGAAATGTCAATCTCTGACACGAATTTTTGATCCGATCTAAATCGACTTGATTGAATTCAATCCGAATTTAAATTTAATCCGAACTAAACTCAATTCAAACTCAATTCTGATCCACAAAATATTGACTCGAAACTAAACCAAACCAAACCGAACTGCACTCAACCCAAAATTCGATTCTGACTCAATAATCTAGGCTCAAACTCGAACATCACTCGACCCGAGCTTAACCCAAAACCTTAATCTGACCTGATAATTGGGATTCGACAAAACTCAAACTCAATATGAAACTCGATTATAACCTGTTAAAGCATTTCTTAATTTTTTTAAAAAAATTAAATGCAGTCCTAGCACCGGTATATTATAACTTATACTGTGGCTAGCTATTTTTCCACCACAATTTTATCCGCCAAAATTACTATTCTGGGCATATGCACTAATATTAGCACTGGTATATGTCATTCGGCCAAAATCGGTGTTGAAAATTATTAAATTCAAACATTTTTTTCTTCAGTGAACTACTGCTGAATTTATTCATAAGCTCCGTTTGTTTTGTTCATTTGCCAGATTGTCGATGCTTATGAAATTTCTATAACACCGGTATTGCTCTTAAAACACTGATATATCAGTGCATATATACCTTTCTCTAGTAGTGTAACCCAACCCAACATGACCCCGAGAAATATTACAGACCCGTTAAAACCTGACTTGACATTTACCCGATCGACCCTACAAACAAACTTCAACATTGTTCGACCCAATCCGACCCGACCTGACCCAACTAACAGACTTCGACCTGTTTCAACCGAAACCCATTTTGATCCGATCCAACCCAACAAATATATTTGGACTCATTTTAACCCAAACATGTTGGACCCAAATCCAAAACTAACTCGAACATGTTTGACCCAAAACCCAAAGTAACCCAATAACCAAATCCACAACTGTATTTGCTATAGAGAAGGTCAAGTCGGTCCAACCCAAACTTAAATTTCGGTCTGCAACTCAGTAAATTGGTCAACTCGGCATATCAGTTACTCGGCAAGATAACTTCATTTACACCAATGGACTCTGTGTGATAGTGGCGAAACATTTTTCAAAATCTGGTTAACAGAAGGTTTAGGGACTGGTTTTCATATTTTTCCAGTTACTAGTAGGGGTAATTTTCTTTTCTTTTATTTCCTTTACTTTCCCTTTTACTTTTATGGTTTTTGGGTGGGATGCTATTGTTGGACATATATTAATTTTATTATCCGAATATTAAATAATAAAAAATTAAATGAGCAATTTTCATATGTAAGAATAATAAAATTTTATTAATTATTCATGCAGACAACATAAAGCTTAAATTATAAATAATCAAAGCATACATGTGATAAATAAATCATGTTTCAAGTAATAACAAAGTGATTGAGTCAAGAGTACACTCGTTGCATTTGAAACAAATGAGTCTCATCGCGGACATAGTTCCTTAGGGTAAAATCATCACATGTAACAATTAACACGTAAGAGTTACCTGGAATTCACAAAAGGCCCGAAAGACTATCATCGACAGATCAACGGATGGAAACTTCGAGAAAGACTTAACGAAGAATTGAGTTTAGAATATGGAGGGACTTGAGAAATGGTGCGAGTTTCCTAACTGACTTAGAGGCTCTATTTATACTGCTCAAAGATGTCATAATCATGGAAACGTGATATTATGATTTTATGTAATTAAGGATTAATATTATCCAATCACCAACTCACCAAATCCGAGATATTCTCTGAATACTCTAATTAAATATGTTGGAAATGTAAGAAATATTAGCACAATATTCTTCAATTTATTAAACATGGTAAACCGATTATTCATTTAAGACAAGATATCTCACAAATAGAGAAGTATTTCATTCTTATCTCTTAAGAATTACACACAAGCAATTCCATATTACTATGCAGTTGGGCCTTCTAGAGACTTCCATGTGGTCCATATGCGTTTTGGACAGTTCAAAGAAAAATTAATCTGGGCCAATTTCGGCCCAATTTTTCTCTGTCATGAGTGACATTTCAAACATTCATATCTGATTCAGCCTTGATCCGTTTTGATAGTTTAAATAGTCAATTTTATAGTACTCGCGTAGGTGAACCAAAAAATGACATCCACCGACCATAGATTCGTTTTCAGAGTTTAAATAGTCAATTTTATAGTACTCGCGGAGGTGAACCCAAAAATTACATACACCGACCCTAGATCCGTTCGGGTCCCACTCAAAACAATGCCCAAAAGTTGACAAATTCCAACCTTTTAACCATCATTTTCCAACAATCCCCCACATGAATAGATATTGATGTAGGAATCAAAACAATCACGTCAGACATAGAGTTTAACTTGGTGTTAGATTCATTTCGACAACATAGATGTTGCATAGGATAAGTAGGTGTCACACTTTGAACTTTCCTTTGAGAGGGTACACTTAGCCCACTGGTAGGAAGTAGATGCGATGTCCTTAAGCTTCCCCTGCCGCTTGTGTGGACGACAATGCCCTTCCCACAAACATTTTTCCTATCCCTTGTGTTTTCCTCGGTTGTGTCCATTAATCAGGCCATAGCACACGCCTAGTTCTGTAAGGTTTCTAAAGAATTGTGTCCCAACAATTCCCTTTCGAAGCGGTCACACTTCTCGCTTACATAGGTGGTTCTTGGCGTAAGAGCAGTTTCGTAAACTATTGCGCTCTTTTGAGTACTACACACTTGGTGCCTTGAATCATTAAAAGCAATTTAATGCTTAACCTCTATTCTCATCATTGTTTATTCATCATAGGAATAAGACAGGAGGTATGAACCCCCCCCCCCCCCAGTGATCACGATGGGTCTTTGCAGTGTAGTTGTCCCTTTGAACCTAGATCTTGGGATATCCAGACACATAGGTTGTGTCTCCACGTACGTAACCCACCATTTATTGAACTTAGTCATATTACTTTCGATGAGTTGTCAAGTAACTCTAGATTCAATTTCCTTGTCAAGAAATCGATTTAAATCCTTTCGTCAAAGAATCACAAATCTTATTACATTGACCTTATGTAGTTAACATCGATAATTCTCGTAGAGAGTAGTCATCCAGTGTCTTTGTCGAGACATACCACCATCGATATGACTTTACGCTACACCAATAAGCATACAAGTGTTTTGGTTATCATAGGGTATATCTTTCCCAATTTTGTCCAACATAATGGACTAAATTTCCTCTATGAATCTAGCAAGAGAAAATCATTTCTATACACAATTCAAGCCATTTCCATGAGTCTCACACACTACTTTATTTCCAGTGATCATTTCTGGATTACTCATGTATCATCTTACTATCAATTGTAAGAATTGTCTAATGTGCACTTTAATAAGCACTTCGGACTATCAATGACTCTTGAGTTCTCTTAAGAGACACCTTACCTTTACAAAAGGTAACTCACAATGTTTAGAACCATTCCATTGAATACGACATATCTCCAAGAGTCTCAATCATCGTATCAATTTTACTATCAATGAGAAAATCATCAACTCAAAGACATAAATGACATGGTCATTTTTTGTATCCCTTAATGTATACACCTTCATCGAAGTCATTGAATTAATATCATTGGCTAAAAACATTTAGTTTGGTCACATGATGGGTTGTTCATGAGGTCAATTTCAGTTCTAGTCTATTATTAATTGTATTTTGTCATTGTGTTCAGGTTTTTTTGGCAATAGTTTTTTGGTTGAAATGTATAGTGTATGCGTATGTACATTTTTAGCAAGGTTCGCTCAGTGAAGATGGTTGAAGGTAGGTGTTAGTTCCATACCAAATTACCATACAACTTATGTTTTTGGCTCTACACATTGACTAATCAAGACCAAAAATGAAAAATATTCATTTTAATATATATTTTCTAGGTAAATGGTTTTGGTAGTAATACTCTGAATATCTGTTTCATATGTTTTAAGCATTCTTTTTTTAAAAAAATTGTTCTTAGGGATTTTTAGTGTTAATTCAATGTCCCAAATGTTTTGTTCGAATGCTATTCAGGATATATTATATAGTAGTACAGGATACCTATACAAGCTAGGAAAAGGTAATAGAATACAATTACATCTACAATTAAGGTAAGAATACAATTCTAATTCTAATTCCTTAACACTCCTCCTCAAGTTGGAGCATGGTGATCGGAAATACCCAACTTGCCAAGTAAAGAATGGAACTGGTTACGTCCGAGAGCTTTAGAGAACAAATCCACAGATTGGTCTGTAGTACGAATATGGTGAGTAATTAGGGCACCAGATTGAACAAGATTCCAGACAAAGTGACAATGAACTTCAATGTGCTTGGTGCATTCATGAAAAACAGGATTGGCCGCTATGTGAAGAGCGGATTGACTGTCACAAAACAACCGCATAGGAGAGGAGTGCGAAACCCCCAAGTCCTTCAGTAAACACTTAAGCCATAACAACTCACAGAAGGTAACTGTCATAGCACAATACTCCGCTTCAGTAGAAGACCGAGAAACAGTAGGTTGCTTTTTAGTTTTCCAGGAAACTAGAGAATCACCGACCATAATAAAGTAACCCGATAGAGAACGCCTAGTAATCGGGCAAGCAGCCCAATCCGAATCACAATAAGTAGTCAATTGTAAAGTACTACGTGAAGAGAGAAATAAACCTTGACCAGGATGACTCTTCAGGTAATGCAACACACGAACCGCAGCTTGCTAGTGAGGAACACAAGGAGACTTCATGAATTGTGCAACAGTATGAACCGAATAACTAAGTTCAGGATGAGTGATAGTCAAGTATATCAGACGTCCAACCAAGCGTCGATACTGCTCCGGTTCATGGTAGGCTGGACCTTCAACACGTGGCAAATCATGTTGTTGCTCCATCGAAAAATCAATTGGTTAAGCAGATAAGCTTGTATCATAAGATGTCCAAAGCATATTTCCTTTGTGAGAGAAACATCCCCTCCGGTCTTCTAGCAATCTCTATGCCCAAAAAATACTTAAGCAAACCAAGGTCCTTCATGTGAAAACAACAACCCAAGTATTTCTTGAAGTAAGAGATGAGCGAAGAAGAACTACTAGCAATAACCAAATTATCCACATAAACCAGAACATGTAAAGAAACTGATCCACGGGAATAGACAAATAAAGAGTAATCGGCCTTACTCTGAAAAAAACCAAATGCCCGTAAAGCCTGAGACAATTTAGCAAACCAATTTCTAGGAGCCTGACGAAGACCATAAAGAGATTTCTGAAGGCGACAAACCTGACCAGGTGGAACAGCGTAGCCATGCAGACGCATGGACACTTCCTCATGTAAATCACCATGCAAGAAGGCATTATGAACATCCATCTGATGCAGTTCCCAACCACGGATAACTGCAACGGATAGATGCAATCGAACAGAACTCATCTTTGCAACCAGAGCAAAAGTCTCAGTGTAATCAATTCCTTCAACCTGGCGATTACCAAGAACCACGAGGCGCGCCTTATGACGTTCAATAGTACCATCCGAATGAAACTTTTTTCGGTATACCCATTTGCACCCAATTGCCTTCTTATGCGCAGGCAAAGGAGACAAAGTCCATGTCTGATTTTTCTCCAGCACAGTAATTTCTTCAGCCATAGCATCCCGCCAATGAGAATGACGGGAAGCCTCGAAATAAGTAGTGGGATCTGCACTAGATGTTACAACACCCAAAAATCTAGAATGCATACGAGAAAAAGTATCACAATTTACATAATCAGTAAGAGGATAGAGAACACCTAAGGAAAGTGACGATGCATGAGGGAACGTAGTCGAGGGGGGGTCTTCAGTAGTAAGAGCATAAGCATGATCATCACAGTCGTAATCTACCAAGTACGATGGAGGATGACAAGATCAAACACTCTGTCATGCAGGTGGCAACTCAGAAGCGGAACCATCCGGTACAAGAGAAGCTAGTAAAGTAGAGATCAAGGATGTAGTATCGGTGGAAACTGACAGAGAAGTACCGGCACTGGACAGCGAAGGTAGGCCGGTGGCGGCCGGTATGGGGGTACCGGCGTTGGCGGTGGATAACTCGCCAGCGTTGACCAACCAGCGACTGTCGGCGTTGACTGGCTGGTATTGGCTGGCGTTGACTGGCTGGCGGTAACCGACCGGGGGTGATCAGCCAGCGGTGATCGGTGAGATAGCAGACGACGGCAACTGGCCACCGATGAACAGTGGAAGGCCAACGATAACCTGCGGCGGTAGATCGGCACCGGAAGGCGGAACCAAAACTCCGTGCGGCTCCGGCGAGAAGGAGGAGGAATCCGACGGTGGTGTGGTGGCGCCGCCAGGTTCATCGGATAAAATAGATACCGGAGTTACAGAGTACGAGAACTGGTCTTCAAAGAAATTAGCATCCCGACTGTTAAAGATCACTCGAGACTCCAAGTCAAAAAGGCGATAGCCTTTCTTTCCGGCAGGGAACCCAAGGAAAAGACACCACCGACTTTGTGGTGCAAACCTGTCACGATATCTGGGAACACGAGTAGCAAAAGACAAGCATCCAAAAACCCTTAAGGATGAATAATTTGGCGCTTGCCCATAAAGCAACTCAAAGGGAGTCCGACCGTTGAGATGCTGAGTCGGTATTCGGTTGATCAGGTAGGCAGCCGATAAAAACACATTCTCCCCAAAATTCAATAGGAAGACTGGCTTGGAACCGTAAAGCACGCGTCACATTGAGTAAATGACGATGCTTTCTTTCAACTCGATCATTCTGTTGTGGAGTATCAACCATAGATGTCTCAAAATGATCCCAGAGGCAGTAAAGTGAGATCGCAAAGGCAAAAATTCAGTGTCGTTATCAGCCCGAACTCGTTGAATTGTTCTGCCCCACTGGTTCTTCACTAAGGCACTAAATTCTAAAAATCTAGAAGCTACTTCAGATTTAGCTACTAACAAATAAACCCAAACAACTCGGGAATAATAATTTACTATAGTTAAAAAATAAAATGCACCACTAGAAGATGGTGTTCTATAAGGTCCCCAAACATCACAATGAATTAATTGAAACAATGCAGTAGCATTTGTAGAACTTAATTGAAAACTATGTCTAGTCTGTTTTGCTCTATAACATATAGAGCAGGGTACATAATGTTTATTAATGCCAGAAGAAATAGAAGACAACACCGTGGAAGATGGATGACCAAAACGTTGATGCCATAAATCAAAAGAAGATACTGAAGCAACTGTAGGAAGAGACTGCAGGACAGGACGGTGAACAAGAGCATCCAGCAGACAAAGCCAAAACACCCCCCCTTTCTGTTCACCCACGCCAATCACTTTCCTCGTACTGATTGTCTGTAAAATGCAATAATTTTCAGTAAACAAAGCTAGACAGTTCAGGGTAGATAAAAATCTAGAGCATGACAGTAAGTAGCATCGCAATGCAGGTATATATAAAACATGCAGCAGAATAAAACCACCAAAGCAAAGAGATCCATATTGTGAAGTTGATGATACTGAGCCATCAGGCAGAGCAACATTCATGGAATCAATAGTAGTAGTAAGATCAGTAAGAGAACCTTTGTCACCAGTCATGTGATATGAGGCTCCCGAATCAAGTATCCATGGTAAAGTAGACTTACCAGACTCATCACCAGTAAGAGAATTAAACTGATTAAACAAGTGCATGGTCGAACTCCATTGGTCATCGCAAAGAGCAGGGCCAAAATCGGAACGTACAGGTACATCGCCGAAAGAAGCTGTCACCACCAGACTAATCGGCGACGTGGTAGCTCCGGCAAACGGCGGCGGGAGTGGGAGATTGGCGGTGCCTCAGAGATCGGCGGCGGTGACTGACGGCCTGGAAGGTGGCACCGATTTCTTGCTTTTCTTGAACCAGTCTGGTACACCATGTATCTGAAACAGGTATCTTTATCATGACCCTTGCGACGACAATGGGTACAAACAAGATTCTTGCGGTCGGCTGCAGAAAGAACAACTGGCGAAGAACTTGCAGGTGGTGAAGGTCGTGCAGCATACGCCATGGAGTTAGAAGAAGACTTACGAGCTCGAATGACAGCTCTATGATTCTCCTCCTGAGCAACAAGGGCATACACTTTCATCACAGATGGCATTTGATCAATGCTCATGATGTGTGATCGCAAGGTGTGAAAACCTTCATCGAGGCCAGAGATGAATTGGTAGATCAAATCATTCTCTCTCTCTTGGAAGACTTTCGCAGCAAGATTGCACTGACATAATGCCTTGCAATCTTCACAGGTACAAACCAGGGGAGGTCGTATGCAGTGATAATCTGCAAACAACTTCTTTAGTTTGGCAAAGTAGATGTCGATGGGCTAACCATTTTGCCTGCAACTTTGAATGGCTTCTTGTGTCTGCAAAAGCTTCATACCATCGGTGAGAATAAATCGTGCCTTCAGGTCATCCCACAGATCCTTAACTGTGGCAAACGAACTTGTAGAAGATCTCAATACTAGATCCAGGGTTCGTAAGATCCACCAAACAAGAGTAGCATTAACCCCAGGCCAATCGACAGCATCAGGATGATCATCCTGGGGTTTGATAATGGATCCATCAATGAACCCAATCTTGTGCTTGGCAAGGAATGTGTGAAAATTCACATCGGGTCATTCAATGTAATTTTCTTGACCTTTCAGCATGGTCAGTATGAGCTGTAAACCTGGACCATCGCCAGAACCAATAAAGTAAGGATCAGTCGACATACGACCAATCGGTAAAGTAGTCTGAGGGCCAGATTGCAACTGCAGCTGCTGAAGTAAAGCTGCAATCACATCATAACCACTCATATCCAGAAGTTTCAAACCCTCAGGAGCATCATAACTAGTCTATTTTTCAGAACCAGACATATTGTAAAATTAGGAGAGCTTTGGCCGTGCGGCGGTCGGAAGTGGCGACGTCGGCGGCGCGTCGGCGAGTGGCGGCGTGTGCGTTGATTGGCGAACGGCGGCGGGAGCTCGAAGGGCAGTGGAATTTTCTGTTTTAAGGTTTCAGGGTTTTAGGCTCTGTGACCATGTAGAAAATAAGGGTAATAATGTGTGTTTGTATTCATGAATTCATGATACATTATATAGTAGTACATGATACCTATACAAGATAGGAAAAGGTAATTGAATACAATTACATCTACAATTAAGGTAAGAATACAATTCTAATTCTAATTCCTTAACAGCTTTGGAATATGTCTTATAAGGCTTGCTTCTCCAGCACATGTTGAGAAAGATAAATAGTTTAATGGACCAGAATTCCATGGCCAGGGTTTCAGTAAGCAATCTGCAGTAAGTTCGACGAGCATATGATCAAGGGAAAAACAGACCATGCACTTCGCAAATAAGTCCAATTTCTGCATAGCAGCAGATTGTGTCATTTTTTGGTGTGTGTGTTTTTGTTAGTAATTTATGTATACATATATTGCTCAAGTTTTTGGTGTGTGTGTTTTTGTTAGTAATTTATGTATACATATACTGCTCAATATCCAGGAAACAACCAATGTTAGCTTGGTAGTTTACTTGGACTTCGTGATTTATAAGACTATGATTTCATCATTTGGAAGTTTATTGAAGAAATTTAGACTACATGATGCTCCAGTATTGTTTGAATACGGATGGGTATGGAAGGTGAAGAAAATGGGCACAGGCACTTCTCAAAAGGTCAGTAAGGCTGAGTTTTGGTTTTATTTTTCTCTTCTTTATTCTTAGCTATGTATGATCTTTGGAAGTTCTCCATTGCACCTGCTTATACAAACTGAACCATTCTTTTTTGGCAATCGCGGTGATGAATTTGAAGGAGTGGAGATTGAATCTCAAGTACATAATTACCTTGGCTTATTCAATCTTTCTTTTAAGTAAAAGTTCAGGTGGAATGTTTTTGTATCTGACGAGTTCTCCAAGAATTTAGTGAATTAGCACTGCTTACGGTTGGTGGAGCCAGGTTCAGAGATTATGGATGTCAGAAAAAAAGAGGAAGTCATTTCTCGGACGAAAGCAGCAATTGCGAGTAGTTAGTGAAGTTGATAATCAAATGTGTTCAGATCAGTAGGTGGTGTGTTTTATGAAATACAAAATTTATTTAAGTATCATTGGATTCGAGTAATTGTGAACTCGGGACGTTAAAACAAGTTTGGTGGTGTGGAGTGCACACTTGTATAAACTATTTATGAGTTTACAGTTGAAATGATAAGGATTAATTGTGTTGGTGATAACTAACATAGCTTATCCTAGAGTGTGGAAAGATGTATCACTTCAGAATTTTGTATAATTCTGACGGTGGTGGAGCGTAGTGTATAATTTCTCAATTGAAAGGATGAGGATGGATTAAGAATTGTCTACGGGATGCAGTGTTGGTAGCATGCCTAACTCCTCTTGCAAGTAAACGAGTTTACTGCATTATCCTGGGATGTGGAAAGATACCTACAATTCTGATAACTACGCAAGAACAGTTACATTATTTCATGACACTTGTTCTCTATATATACATGTGCACAGTACGTATACACGGTAGAAAAATATACAAAAACAGAAAATACAAACATGACTAGGGAAAAAGATAAGATTTTCCTAGAAATACATAGCAACCAAAAACACGGTACTCAAAAGTATTCTCCTGATTCAAGCCTAGAACAAGAGGGATTCTTGATTGTTTTATCATCGAATGGAATTCGTGTAACCCAAGGCTGTAATAGGGTCGAATTACTCTTCAAGGAAAGCGTACTCAACGCAACTCACATCCATATCCAAGAAAGATTTTACCACAATATACAAACACAGAAAATACAAACATGACTAGGGAAAAAGATAAGATTTTCCCAGAAATACATAGCAACCAAAAACACAGGTAATCAAAAGTATTCTCCTAATTCAAGCCTAGAACAAAAGGGATTCTTGATTGTTTTATCCTCGAAGGGAATTCGTGTAACCCAAGGCCGTAATAGGGTCGAATTACTCTTTAAGGAAAGCGTACTCAACGCGACTCACATCGATATCCAAGAAAGATTTTACCACAATCATCCAATTTTGTCATTCCATTAATGCATTATTACAGCAACAGTAGGAATATTTTATAGCTCTCAAATTTACTGTTCCTGGTACATTTTTAGCTTATACTGAACTGGACTTAGAATCTGAAGGCATAATGATGCTTGATAAATCGAATGTTCTAGCTATCAGAATTGATAAGGAGAATAGGTGCTGCTGATTTTTCTGGTTTAATGTAGGAAGGAATGTAGGTTAGATGGCCTTGCAAATTTCAAGCACAAAAAGAGCTCCTGCACTTTTCCAACCCGGGATCAAGTTTTTATGAATTTTTTTTTAATTAAACCATCCGAGGATGGGGGGTTTATTAGGCTCCCTGAACCGAATATAAATAAGCCAAAATAGGCGCGAAATGTCATAGTTCATTACAAAAAACTAATGATCATTAATGTGCTAACAGGGGACTTTCTTAATAAACCATCTAGCTAATATACCATGTACAGGTCGGCGAAACGAAAAATCGAAACCCCTGTTTGTTAATGATATGCCTGCCGAATGATAAGTAAGATGAAGCCCGGTTTATAATGTGGAAGTCACAGAGACAAAATTCATGGAGGAGCTGTATTGTTTGTGAGGCAAAGATATGCAGCAAGTATAGAACTTTGCTGCGCACAGGTAGAGAAGTTTGATGCGCACAGTCCATGTCTTCAGCATCCCGTCAAGAGCTCATCGAGGACTCGCTTGTTGACCGGAGCAAGTGGCAAACCTGAGGCAGTTAAAACAAAACAAACAATAGCTTCCATTCTAAAAAATTCATGCAAATTGTTAATATGATTAGGGAGCTCAGTCGAGTCAAGTGTTAAAACTAATAACCAATAGTCGAGTCAGAGAATTAACCAATCAAGAACTAATTCTAATAACAGGTAGACCACTTCGGTTAAGTGTTAAAAGTCCCTTAAGGAAAGGGGGAGCAGTCCGGAAGTCAATATCTCATTGGAGATTGTTTTCTAGGGCATATTTAGCAAGATTAGCCTCCCTATGAATGTGTCGAATTGGATATTTAAGATGTTTATAGCTAAGTAAACTACATATGGAAAAAGTTCTCCAAGGGGAGCTCATGGGATTTTGAATGCCCTTGACAGCTACTAAGCAATCAGATTCCACCTCGCAAGGAGAGATGTCCAATTTTGAGCATATTTCATATCCATCTTGAATAGAGATTAATGCAGCGTGTAAAGGGGATGAGGATTGGAATGTTTTAGTTCTCATTATAACCACATTTCCAGTCCAATTTCTAACTATCACTGCCGAAGAGGAAGAACCACCAATTTTCCATGTTGCATCTGTATTGATCTTGTATCCTAAGTGTGGCTTCTTCCATGTTACAGCTGTAAAGAGTTTCTTCCTCTTTTGAAAAATGTGAGGGATAATTTTTGACTGAGTCCAGTACTTATGCTTGTCTATTCTACCATATAGGTGATGCACAGTGAAGATATCTTAAATCACGCTTTTAATCTCATTTAAACAAGCGACTGTGGAAAAGGGTTCATTTTCATATAAGATTTTGTTCCTTTTGATCCAGAGGAACCATATAGTGACAAGAAGAGCAGCCGTGGTAATGTTAGAATGAATCTTAGATTCAGCCTTAAAAGATAGGAAGAACTCAACTCTGCCCTTCAGATTTTCAAAAAAAGAATGTTGTAAATGTAAAAGATCACATACACTATCCCAGACAGAAATAGAGACAGGGCACGAGTTGAAAAAATGATCTAAATTATCTGTATGGTTCCTACATAATGGGCATTTAGATGCTAATCTGAAGCCAAGCCTAGCTAAGATATTATCGAAGGGAAGAATCCCATTCATTGCTCTCCACAGAAGAACAGCCATTTTCTTAGGGATGAAAGTAGACCACACCTTGTTAAAGTGTCTGATTTTGGCTTTCTTCTGCCTGAAAATGTTATATGCGGAACGTATGGAGAAAAAGCCATCTGTGCTTGGAATTCAAACCAGCCTGTCTTCGTGAGAGTGCTTCAAATCTGCAGCCTGCAAGATATCATATAAATTGGTAGCCAGATATGGCTCCAGCTGAGGAAGGAGTTGAGCTTTGTTATTTATAAAAAGCATGAGAGAAATATCCTCAAAGGGGAGATTTCTGCCATTAGGCCATTTATAGTAAAGAGCACCCTCTCTTGTCCAGTTAGAATTCCAGAAAGAGCAATCACCAATTCCATACAAAACCTTAGTAAATCTGTTTGCCTTAGCTGTGATGTAGCATATTCTGGTCCATGAATGGGATTTTTTATAGGAGTTAGGAAGTGACCATAATAAGGAAGTCCACTGGTTTTTATTATGTTGAAGTTTCCACCACAATTTACATGAAAAGGCATCCACAGTAGCTTTTAAATCCCTAAAACCGATACCATTTTCATCTATAGGTAAACTCATGTTTTTCCATGACCTCCATATTTTCCTATGTGAGTTGTCAGCATTCCCCCAAAAAGAATTTGATGCAATTTTCTCCATTTTTCTTAAAACAATCTTTGGTGGACACAGAACAGCAAAAATATGTGTTGGGATTGAAATAAAGCAGTGGTTAATGAGTACAATCTTACCAGCAGTGGAAAGCCACCTATTCTTCCAGTTGTTGATTTTTTTCTCCATTCGTTCGAGTAGTGGTTTGTAGTGGGCCTGTAAATTCCTACCTGAAAAAATAGGGACTCCCAAATACTTGAACGGAAAAGAACCTTTTTCCATTCCAAGTAACCTCTTGATAGAGAGGATGGTTGGTAACGGGGTTTTGTGAGACACAAAAAATTCTGATTTTGTAAAGTTAACCTTTTGTCCAGTGGTCTGCTCATATGCTATCAAAATTTTTTTAAACATCCTCAAGTTTGTGGGTTTAGCATTGAGAAAAACTGCAGTATCGTCAACGTACATTAGGTGAGAAACAGGTGAGTAAGACTGAGGCAGACTAAAATTCTGGAGATATCCAGTGCTAAATATTTTCTTTAAACCTCTTGAAAAAGCTTCGGAGAGTAAATTATACAAAAAAGGTGATAGGGGATCACTGATGTGTCCATTTTAGATGGTTATTTTAGGCTTTTTAGGATTAGGTTTTGTGCAATTTTGTGCTCTACATGTGGCATTTTGCCTTGAAATCATCTAAGGAGGGATAAAGGCGGCTTTGACGTTTTTATCACTTTTTAGATGATTTTGTGTGACAAGGTGATTTGTTTGACGACTTTGAAGATTTGAAGACTTTGAAGATTTATCTTTGAAGATTTGAAGATTTGAAGACCTTTACATTTGAGCTTTGTGAAGATTTGAAGAAGTGAAGAGATGAAGAAAGGAGAGCAAAGCAACGGATGAATGATGATCCAGGGTTCTCAGAATTTTCCGAGAAGAATCAGCCCTCAAGAGTGGCACCATTGGATTCCTCTTCTCGAGCACTATAAAATCGACTACAAGAACTCCCGAAACGGATCAACGGTTCACCCGGAGGAAGCAAAACAAAACAGGGCTGCAGTTTACTGATTTGGTCGCGACTCGCGATGAACTTGGTCGCGAGTCGCGACGACAGCGTCCAGTCAGCCCTGCAGCAGCGTTTTTCTTCCCTTTTTTCTTCCACTATAAATACCTCTTCACCCCTTCTTCTCCATAGCTTTTGGCCCCTGTTTTGGGCCAAAACCCTAGCTTTTCTCTTCTTGTTTTCTTAGTTTCTATGTCTTTTGTTGTTCTAGAGTAGTTTTTGTACTTGGGAGCAAGGATTGAAGCTTCCATTTCTATGTAGTAAGGAGCATTTATATCTATCTATTTGGTGTTTTTGCTATTGTTCTTTTATTGTGCTTTGAATGTTAATTGTTGATGCCATTGATATTGTTGAAAGCTTGAATGAAATACTTTTATGAATTGCTAGCTTGGGTTCGGGGGATTTGGGTTAATTTCCCCCCTTTTCTTGTTAGGAATGTATGAGTATGATTTAGGGCTTTTGATTGTGTTGATGGATTGATAATGTGCTAGACGAATGTGATTGATGTCGAACTCTTCGTCATGTTCGTTTGTGTAGCAAACGAGAGAGTTATATGCTCTTGGATGAATGTGTGTTGCACGTTCATCCAATCTCGTGTAATTGCATGAATTGGTTAAATGCTTAGTCACGGTGTAGTGGTCATAAGCATTGCCAAGCTTGTTGGTTCTTCGTGATTAAATGCCACTAATGATACCTTGAGTCGTGGTCGCGACAACGGGAGTCATTGGTGAGGTTTGACAAGAGATGTCGAACTCACTCTTGCAAACTACGAACTAAGAAGGATAGGAGTTTAGTCTCCACAACAAGTAGTTGAAGTATTGAATAGATGATTTTAACTCATCCTTGAAGCATTTGTTATTTAGCATTTGTGTATTCTTGATGGTGTGTTTCACTTCACTTGTGCCATGAGTTGTTTGAGCATAGGGAGTGCTTGTATGATTGAATTGGTTAGGTGTTAGGAACGTGACGAATTCCGTAGCTCCTTTGCATGAAAATCTATGAGCGTGAACTTAGAACTTCTTGTGCATAACGTGTTGTGATTCTTGCGAGATGGGTATGTTGATGTTGAGTCATGTAATGCTATATGATAGAATGAGTGAATGATTCAATGACCTACATTAGATTTGGAAGTGAATATCCCTTGCCCCCAAGGCTCTTTATCTTTGTAGTTTAAAACCCCTTTTCTTTAGTTTTGTTTGATGATTAGCATAGTCACTTGACCTTGCTAGTTATCTTGTCTTTTTACTTTCGTAACTTAGGAACAACCAACCAACCCCCCCCCCCCATTTACATGCTTTTATGTGTGTGTGTATATTTTATCCTAGCCTAATATTAACCATTTTGTGCTTAGACGCTTAGGAAGATCCCTCTTCTCCTTGGACGACCCCGATTTGCCGCTATCTACCTAGTTGTAGAAAGTAAGCAAAAAGGGCTTGTAAATTATCTTTTGTACGGAGGGCGCGACGACCGCCCGCCTGTCAATCACCCTGTTTTATGCCTCTAGAAGATGTAAAGAATCCTGAGGTTACTCCATTAATTAAAACAGAGAAATGGGCTGCAGCTATGTTATGCATGATGATTTTCACAAAATTTCCATGAAAACCAAAATGAAGAAGTATGGAATTTAGGAAGGACCAAGAGACTCTATCAAAGGCCTTTTGCATGTCAAGTTTAACAATCAAATTGTGAGCCTTAGATTTCCTATTCAAAATTCTGGTCATCTCTTGCATTTGGATTATATTATCTGTGATATCTCGACCCTTGATAAATGCACTTTGTTCAGGAGAAATTAAAGAAGGCATTAGTGGTTTGATCCTTTCCATTAACATTTTAGAGAAAACCTTATTACCAAAGTTAGATAGACTAATTGGTCTAAAATCAGAGAAGGAGGTAGGGATTGGTTTTATGGGTATTAGGGTCAGCCAGGTGCTGGAAATAGCCTTAGGGATGTTTCCAGTGCATAGAAAATCATTTGAGGCGTCTAGCAGGTCCTGTTTAATGATTTCCCAAAAAGTGGTATAGAAATTAACAGAAAAACCATCAGAGCCAGGGGCACTAGAGTTATTTAAATAAAAAACTGCATGCTTTAGTTCCTCAATTGTGAAAAGTTGAAGAAGGAGTTTATTTTTCTCTTCAGTAATTACTTTAGGTATTTCCAGTAGAAAATAATTAAAGTAGGTTCCTGATTTTGGGATGGAATCCTCATTTACTAAATCCTTATAAAATTGAACTCCTTCTTCTTTAATCATTTGAGGATCTGAAATCCAATTCCCTAGACCATCTTTGATTTTACTAATTCTTGATCTAGCTCTTCTTTCCCTAATGGCGTGATGAAAATAGCTAGTATTAGCATCTCCATCCTTAAGCCAATTTAACTTAGCCTTTTGCTTTAAGAAAATGTTTTTTTCTTTCTGAGCTCTGATCAGTAAAGCTTTTGAGTTATTAAGTTCAGCTAAGTCTAACTCATGTTGCGATTGTTGAAAAGTTATTTCCAATTCACTAACTCGAGCCTCAGCTTGAATCAGGTTTAGATTCACATTTCCAAAGCTGTTCTTATTCCATTCTTTTATTTCAAGCTTAAGCCTCTTGAGTTTAAAAACTAACCTGAACATTCCTTGAAGAGGAGATGATAAATTCCAGTTTTTAGCCACTAAATCCTAGAAATCTTGGCTAGTAGACCACATATCCTGATATCTAAAAGGCCTGGGAACCATTTCATCAGCAGATTGAATAGACAATAATAAAGGAGAGTGATCAGATGTCAATCTATTTAAAACCTGAATTGAACTATTCGGGAATAAATCCAACCAATCCAGGTTACTTATGCCCCTATCTAATCTTTGGAAGGTGAGGTCCTTACATTTATCTCTGACACGATTATTACACCAAGTGTAAGTGTTGCCTACCGTTGAAATTTCATGCAGGTCCAGATTATTAATGAATTCATTAAACTGTTTCATGCTTTTATTGGGGGTTGATTTCCTTCCCTTATATTCAGAAACAGAGGCAACCGTGTTAAAATCACCAATATATATGGAAGGTTCAGTGGGTGGAGTACTTAGATCATTCCAGAGTTCTTCCCTCATTTGTCTATGAACACTAGCATATATGAAGAAACAGTTCCAACTAATTGATGTAGATATTTCAGTGATCCTAGCTTGTAAATATTGATCTGATTCATTGATACTGATTACATTAAAAGATTGGTTCCATAGAAGCCAGATTTTTGCATTTTGAGCCAGGAGTGCAGAATTAAAACCTAGATCATGCATTAAAGTATTCACATGCTGTTTATCATGCCAAGGTTCAATCAGACAGAGAATATCAATTTTATGAGTCAACTTAAGAGCTTTTAATCTATCCATTGATGTTCCGTATCCTCTAACATTCCAAACTAGTATGTTTCCTATGATTGCGTATTTAATCATTTAAAACCTGCTGGGATTGCTTTGTGTGAGGATCTAAGATTCCTTAGTTTTATGGTTGAGGCCCTACTATTATTACCAACTGTAGCCTCTTCTTTCTCATTACTATCAGAAGTAGATTTCTTTGTAGGAGGACTTACCTTAGTCTGATCTCTTTTGTCACCCTTTGTATCCTGATCTGAAGAGACCGTTTGCTCTCCAACCTGGGTAGCTTCAGGGATAGTTGGTGATTTGATTGTTGAGATGAAAACTTGATCTGGAAGATAGCCATCTTGTTTATTTCTAGGAGTGTGTGGTCCTTCTGGTGTGATTGCAGGCTTGTCATTTGTTGTTGAGGGTATCGCTAACTCATGAGATTCCAAAGATTCATGGAAGACATCTGCAGCATCTCTTTCCTGTTCATCTTCATTAAAGACATCTAAAGTTTGGAAAGCATTAGATATTGATACTGTGTTTGTTATTGCTAAATCTTCCGTATTAAGGGATGTTACTGGCTGTTTGTTCTTTTTTCTCCAGAAGGTAGCAGTGATTGGTTTTGATATGTCATCTAGGGAGTAGAAATCGGATCTTTTCTTGTGACTAATAGTAAAAAAAATTGAAGTTATTTTCCTGATGGGAGCCAGAGGTATTTCTTTGGATTTGAAAATCAATTTCCTTTTGAGACACAGTTAGGGCTGAGGAACCTTCAGCATTTGCTGCTACTTTAGATTTAGGATCTAGTAGTTTCTGTGAATCTACTTGTTCTGGGTTCCTACTTTCCTTTTTACCATTTATTGTATTTGTTTCCTTATTCTTTTTCTTTAGCTCAGGATGCAGAAAGTTGCAATTATCCTTGTTGTGGCCTATTATCCTGCAGTGAGTGCAATAAGTTGGGAGTTTATCATATTCTATGGGATACTCTGCAACTTTATTACCAATTCCTACCACAATAGATGATGGGAGTTGAGACAGAAGATCTACTTCAACACAGACTTTAATTGCAGAAGGTCTAGTCAGAGCAGATGTAGCAGCATCCATTTTTAGATATCTACCTATCTGACTACTAATTCCAATGATGGCCGAGGTATTGTAAAAATGAAGAGGGAGTTTATGAATTGTTACCCACGCTGGAACAATAGAAGATTCTGCAGTTGGAGAAAAGTCTGGAGACCATTCCTGGACTTTCATGACAGCTCCCTGAATCATCCATTGCCCCTTCATCCAGCATCTCTGATAGTCTTCATGATCCTGAAATCGAATGAGCACGTAACGGTAATCAATAGAGCCTAATTGAAATTTAAATTTAAAGCCGATAGATTTGAAAGCAGAGTGGAGAAGCTCCATGGACGGTTTTCCTCTGGTGAACTTTCCGACCAATGCGTTGTGGTAATGGGATGCCAGTCGTTCATCTTCCTCCTGGGGAAGGATGAAAGCTATTTTACCCTTATACTCAGTGGTGGGATGTAGGTTAGGGGTGTCGGGAAGGGAGGTGAAGAGCGGTGGGGGTTTAGCAGTAAGGGCTTGGATGAAGCTTTTATTGTTAGCGATGCTCATATCAGCGGTGGGATTGGGCGTTGGCAACGCCATCAACGGCGGCCAGATGACCGTTAATGGCAAAGAGTTGTGACAGGGAAGGTGAGAAAGAGAGGAGGAGAAGTGAGTGTGTTTTTCGCACCAAATTCGCTAAATTATCGCACGCAGTAACAGTAAAAGTAAGAAAGTGAGTTCACGTATTTAAGTTTTTATGAATAACTTGTGTCATGGACAAATTACCAATGTTTGGCGGAAGAAGGATACTGATATTAAGAGTTGGAACATAAAATTTTTTCCTGCTCTGAACAATGTTGGTTGTACGGAACCACCTTTAGGCGGGGGCAGGCGCGCGCCTGCCCTGAGCTCCGTCGGCCAGGCGGGAGCTACTGTTCCCGGCCGATGGATCGGTGGTTTCCGCCTACGGCGGCGTAGGCGCGCCGCCCGTTCTCGTCGGAGGAAGCTGCAGCTTCCCTTTTTTTTTCCTAATCTCTTCTTCAGGTTTCTCTTCTTCAGCTCCCTCTCCCAGTCGGCAGTCTCCCTCTCGGCTCCTCTCTCAGTTCGCCGCCGCCGCCGCGCCGCCGCCGCCAGTCATCCGTCACCCGCCACCCGCCACCGCCGTTCGCCACCACCGGTACCGGCACCGGCACCGGCCTCACATTTCAGCCTACCCTCACATTTTTTCCTGGTTCCGCCACTGCTTTTTAGGTGATTTTTGCAAGTCTGACCATTTGTTTAAATACTCACACAACGGGTGAAGTTATTGGCAGTGAAATCACGTACAAAAATCTCTACAAAGTGATTTGTATTTAAGTTTACAACGGTTCGAGTTTAACTTGAACTTAGAAATTGTAACAGATCTAAAACTCTCCGTGTTGGAAAGGTTTGGGAACCTAATATAAACTCCCCTCTTCCCATTAAAAAAATATTAGATCATCTCCAATGCTAAGGGGATCGTGAGTAAAAGGAGGAGATATTTGTCAACACTTTATTAGACATCAATATGATACGAATATTAGAGGATTTATTGATAAGTTTTTTAAAATTTTGTACTCCAATGCAAGAGCGTAAGTTAGCATCACTTTAATATGAAAGAAATTATTTTCTATCAAGATTATTAAATAACAATTTTATATAAAATATATTTTATTTCATTTATTTTAAATAAAATTCAAATTTAATAATTAGAAACTTTAATTTCACTTACAATTTACTTACTCCCTCCGTCCCGAATTAAAATGCACACTTTACTATTTGACATTATTCACTGTCAAATTTTGATCGCATATTTAAATAGCTATATAAGCAATAATACTAGCATATGTGATGTTGTTGGATTTGTCATAACAAGTAGTTTTTAAAAAGTAACTTTGTGTTTGCCAAAATTATACGTAGTTAAACATATTAACGGTTAAACATGTTTTTTGATAACCGTGAAAAAGATTCCATGTAAATTAATTCGGGACGGAGGGAGTATCACTTTTTATAAATAGATTATACTAAAATATTAAATATATGCTGAACTTAAATTAAGAAATAGTAATTCACACTAATAACATTTAATGTAAACTAAATTTTACTTTTATGTTTCTATAATATTTTTTATTTTTAGATTATAATTTTAAAATATAGATTTTAATATTTCAAATCAATATAATATAATTAGATGGACAAATTTTTTTTGGATTGTGAATCTAAATAAATTAGGATACAAGTACTCCCTCTATCCAAAATTAAATTACCCACTTACATTATGTCACTGTTATCTATCAAAGTTTGACCACATATTTGAATAGATATATGGGATATAAAATTATTATATATTATATTCTTGAATTCGTCATAACAAGTAATTTCTGGGAAGTAACTTTTTGTTTTTCATTACTCCCTCCATTTTTTAATATTGGCACACTTACTAAAAATAGGTGCATTTTTTTAATTGACACATTCTATTTATGACAAGTTTAAAGTTATTACATCCACTCATTTTACTTTCTCTTCTTTCAATTCAATTTCAATATTAAAAAAACAGAGTATTATATGTAGTTAAACATATACACATTGCTGATACAGATGCTCTTATATCACGAATATTTATTATAGTGTTAGTAATGTCCCGATTTACTTTGTTTGCAATCTCTAACTTGCGAATTGCGATTGACTGGAAATGACTCAAGTTGTCGAACTTTGGAAATGGTTCATCACCAAGGGAATTTTGAAATGGCGAACATTGATGGCTCAGTTGTTACTTTAATACTACTTCAATTTAGTGTTGGAAGAATTGTGTAGTTACATTGTACAATCTTATAACATGTACCGTTTAAATACTCTATTTATTTGGAAATTATTTTTCTCTTATTCCTTTTCATTTTTTTACCCATTATTTATGCCAATCATTTTTTTGTACATTATTTACTTTGTATACTATTTATAAATAATTACATTAAGTAGTATGTAAAATATTATTTGGTGAAAATAATTAGAAACAATAATTCATCTATTGATTATATTCGATTTTGATAATATATCACTATAATTATACATTTAATTATTTTATTTGAAAATATAAACCTTAAAGTCATGGTTAAAAAAATATAGTAACAAAATATTTTAAAAATTGAATTAAAAACAAAACACTAAATAATATTTTAGTTTTGTTTAAAAGTACATTGTATAATTAATATATATATATATAATATATATACATATACATATATATACATATATATTTACGTATTAATAAATCACACACTAAAATTTTAAAGTCAATTATCATATTCTTAAAAGATTTTGTCTCTTAAAACAGTCTTTCCATAAATTATGAAAAGACTAAGGTTTAAACTATTTTTTTTTATATTAAACCATCCATAGATGGGGGAAATTATATTTGGTCTTCCCAAGCCAAGAAATAAACAAACATTAAAAGGAAGCCGAAGCTAAGTTCTAATATACAACGTCGAGCAGTAGGCTCATGAAGCAACACTTGTTGCATCCAAAAAATGAAGGAAACCCGGAAGATCGATAGAGGATTACAAAAGTTCCTAATCTATAGTAGAGATGTTCAAACTTATTAGTGGATCTAGTTAAAGAAACACAAGGCAGTCTGAAACATTCTACATATGTTAGAATCATATCCTCTACTAACCGAGAGTGATGTGATAACGCTAAGCCAATTGCAACTTTGATAGCCATCCAAGAGTGAGTTGTATGTACATATAATTGCTCCCACCATGTGAGACTATCCAAACAGTGAAATCGCGGTGATCAATTGACTCCTACAGATGAGGGTCAGGCGGTATGGAGGAACCCAAGACCAATTGAACATGAGCCATCATCATGTGTGTTCCATCATGAGCCAGAGCCACAGTAAAAGCTTCCGTGCACTTAATCCATATGTATTCGATGAGGGACAGTTGAGGCATCCAATGGATCAGGAACTCATCAGGAATCCCCCATCCTAATAGAGTGAACCTGCATAGAGAGAGTAGAATTCAGTAGCATCCGAACTAATTCACCATCCTTAATGACGGAGTACCAATTTGATCAAGTCTAATAAGTCCCTGGACTGAGTTAGAGAGCTCAGAGAAACTGAGAAAAAAAAAATTAGACTTATTTTTTAGACTGTTTTTTGCAAGGGTATGTGCAACAAGATTTGGCTGTCTATAAATGTGAACTAATTTAAAAGCACCCATAGATTGGTGAATCTTATCAGATAAGGTGAACAATTTCCTCCCTACTAGGATCATTCACAAAAAGTACAGCACTAAGACAATCAGATTCAATAAGAACAGGTGAGGAGCAATCAATAGATTCCTGAATAGCAAACTTAATTGCCTTCAGTTCTGCTTCCAGAGGGGATGAAGCTCTATCATATACAGTGAAGGCCCCTTTCAGACTACCTCTACTGCCCCTAATTATCATTCCAATCCCACACATATTAGTATAGCAGCACCATGAAGCATCTACGTTAATCTTAAAACTTGAGCAAGGCCTCTCCCATGCAATTTTAAGAATTTTTTGCTTTGGAGGCAGTTTGATCAGAGGCAGGAAAGAGTGTTGAGCAATACTGAAGTCAATAGTAGATCTAATGAAAACCGGTTTAGAACAAAATGAGTAAAAACTCTGATCCCTAATTTGATGAAGAACTAGTACTGTAGAAGGCTTTATAGAATCAAATAGGAATTTATTCCTCATCTTCCACAAGTTCCAACATGTAATTACAGCTGCTGTTCGGACCATAGTGGATTGTAATGAACTTAGGGTGGGAATAGTAATGTAGCAAGATAATCTCTCCCATATGGATGGAAAAAATCTATCCCTAATTCCCATAAACTGATGAACTATTTTCAAAACATTCACAGCAAAGTCACAGGAATTAAAAAAATGGTCTAAGGAGTCTTCATGTACATTACACATACAACATTTGGAAGGTAAAGAGAATCTCAGATTTCTGAGGATGTTATCAAAAGGTAAAAATGAGTTTGTCATCTTCCACATGAAAACTGAAATTTTTTTCTCAATTCTATGATTCCAAAAATGTTGGACAGAGGCAATAGAACCTGGACTGTTGCTGAGCATAAGGTATGTCGATTTAAAAGAGAAATCACCATTGATGCCTGGTTTCCATATTAGCCTATCTTCCCTGTGTGGAGATAGTTTGGCTTCCTGCAAAAGAGAAGTGACTTCAGGTGGTAGGAAAGGATTAATTCTGCTGATGAAATCAGTGTTGTTAGATATAAATGCAGAGACTGTACAGTCCTCAGCAATATCAACCAAGTTCTGTTCACAATGGTCAATAAGGGGACCTATATCTAGTCAGTTAGATGTCCAAAAGTTACATTCCCCTTTTCCTATAATGACTCTAGAGTTAGCTTTTGCCCATGTGTTAACATAACATATCTTTTTCCAATTTGAAGAAGACCTATATGAGGGAGGGAGTGCTGCCACTAAATGAGTCCACAGAGCATTTGCTTTTTGGTATTTCCACCAAAGCTTAACTGAGCATGTTTTAATTATGGTGGATATTGATCTGAAACCTAAACCATTTTGATTGGTTGGTAAGCAAAGAGCAGTCCATTTTCTCCAACGTCTTTTATGTTTCAACTCATTATCCCCCCAGAAAAAGTTGCTCAGTTTTTTCTATGTGTTTTATGATCATTTTGTTCGGTTTCAAAACCGACCAAATGTGTTGAGGCAAAGAGTAGATGCAAGATTCAATCAGTATAATCTTACCCCCTGTAGAAATCCATTTATTTTTCCAATTACCAATCTTGATGTCAATCTGCTCAAAAAGAGGTTGAAAATATATCTTTTTTGCTCTCCCAGTAAAAATAGGTACTCCCAGGTATGAAACTGGGAGAGTCCCAATTTTCATTCCCAAGATCCTTTTAATATGGTTAACCTTTTGAACCGAAGCATGCTTCCCTATAAAGATATCACTCTTATTATAATTAATTTTTTGACCAGTGACCTCTTCGAAGGTAGACAGGAATGCTTTCAATCTAATCAAAGTTAGGTTAGTTGCTTTAAAGAAAACAACAGTATCATCTGCATATGATAGATGAGAGATTCTAGGAGGATTACCTGGGAGGTCAAAATATGACAACTTACCACTGTTGAAAATGAATGCCAAGCTCCTAGAAAAAGCCTCAGAGAAAATATTAAACAAGAAAGGAGATAAGGGATCACCCTGCTTAATTCCCCTAGTGGGTTGAAAAAATCCCACTGGCTTACCATTAATTAGAACAGAAAACCAGGCCTGGGACAAATTTTTCATGATGGAAAAAATAAACTTAGCATGAAATCCAAATTTAGCTAAGACATTATATAAAAAGACCACCTAACTCTATCAAAAGCCTTTTTAAGGTCCAGTTTAACAATACAGTTTGGATCCCTTCGTTTCCGATTCAGAAACCTAACCATCTCCTGTAAATATATAACATTATCAGATATGTCTCTCCCTTGTAGAAAGGCTGTTTGATTAGGGGAAATAATCTTAGGCATTAAAGACTTAAGTATTTCCATAAGCAATTTAGAGCATATCTTATTTATCACATTAGAGAGACTTATTGGTCTGAAATCCTCAAAAGAGGTGGGGGTCTTTTTTTGGGGGATTATTGTGCTCCATGTACTGCTAATACCCCTAGGCATATTATTTGCAGTAAGAAAGTCTTGAACAGCCAACAGTAGATCATTTGCAATAATATTCCATGATTTTATGTAGAACTTAGCTGTGAAGCCATCTGGACCTGGGCTACTCAGTTTGTTAAGACTTAGAACTATCCCTTTAAGCTTAGTTAATGAAATTGGTTTCAGTAGTTGTTCATTATCCTCCTGATTAATCAGTTTAGGGATGTGATTCAGAAAATGAGATAAGAAGAGAGAGCTGTCAGGGGAGCTATCGTCATTTAGAAGGTCCTGGTAAAAATTAATAGCTTCCATCTCAATATCATTTATATTGTCTAACCACTGGCAATTTCTGCTCTTAATTTTAGTGATCTTCAACCTATTATTTCTTTCCTTTACAGAGTTATGAAAGAAACTTGTGTTATTATCCCTTTCCTTTAGCCATTTAATCTTAGCTTTGTGTTTCCAGAAATTTTTTTGTTCAGCCAAAGCCCTAACTACCCTAGCCTTAGCCTCCCTGAGTTTAATCCTTTCAGTTTCAGAGTCAATCTGATCAGATATTAGCTCCTGAGCCTGCATAGCCAGTTCAGCTTGCACTACATTATCTTGAATGTTGCCAAATTTTTCTTTGTTCCAGATTTTTAGTTCCTTCTTAAGTCTAACAAGCTTAAGATAGAAAGAAAGCATTCCTGACTTATGTAGGGGAATCTCCCAACTCTGTTTGATTACCTCATAAAAATCCTTTCTTTTAAACCATGTGTTCAGAAATCTAAATGGTCTAGGATTGGATGGAATATCAGTACCAACAGTTAACAGCATAGGGTTGTGATCTGATCTAACCCTATTCAAAATCTGAACCGAGGATGCAGGATAAGATAGGGACCAAGAGGAAGTACATAAACCCCTATCTAATCTTTTAACTGTAGGATTTCGTAGTCTATTATTAGTCCAAGTAAACAAATTACCTACAGTGTTAATTTCCTCCAATGCAATTGCATTTATAAAATCATTAAAATCCCTCATGCTCCCAAGTTTGGGAGTAGAAGGACCTTTATACTCATTTATAGATGTAATTGTATTAAAGTCTCCTATGAATAGGGATTCAGAGTGAGTGTAGGACATGAGATCAGACCAAAGGGATTTCCTACCAGTTCTAGTTCTAATTCCATAAATAAAAAATACATCCATAGTCTTGTGAAGATTAATGCAATTCAGATTAACTGCAAGGAACTGTAAATTGTCACATTTCACTGTTAAAATTAAGCTAGAGTTCCAAAAGATCCAAATCTGGCCATTATTTGCAGGGATGCAATTATCATAGTTCAACAGTTGTCTATATACATCGCATTGCATGTTATCATGTTTAGGCTCAATTAAACACATGAGGTCAAATTTGTGCCTGTTGATCAGATTACGTAGTCTTAACATAGATGTGTCCATTCCCCTGATGTTCCATACTAGCATTTTTATCTTAACTGTTGTATTATTCATAGGGAAACATTACTCGAGCCTTTTGATCTAGTCATGATAGCATTTTTCTGTGAGAAAAACGACTCATTTCTCTGTTTATTAGATTTCCCTAGTAACTTATCCTTTTTCAGCCTAGCGGGATTAGAAGCTGGAGAGCTAACCTTACTTACCTGATCAGCACCTTCATCATGGTCAGAATATGGAGCTACTAAAGTGTCCAGTGTATCAGGAAAGTCTGCATTGATTGTATTATCACCATGGGTGACCTCTTCACTTGATAGTTCTTCATCAGCAAGAGGTAGAAATCTGTTCTCTTTGTGTTTCTGCTGAGAGAAGATAAAGTTTTTTGCAGCAATGATAGATTTGAAAGGTGAGAAAGACCTGCCACGTTTGGTAGGCAAATCATCCTTAGCAAACACTGTCCTAAGGTTTGGAGGGGCAGAAAGCGAATGCCTAGGTAATTGTCTTGATGTACTGGGATTAGGGGAAGGCTTTTGTGATATAAATGAACTGGTCAAGACTTTACCAGGTTCAGGTGACTGGGAATGGAGGAGAACTTCTCCTTCCATTTGAGTAACCATAGGATGGAGCTCAGAAACATTCTCAGTAACAGTTTCCTGGATAGCACCGGAGGTAGAAACCTCAGCCTCAGTTATTACTTCTTGGTTTTGGTCACAGGGTGCCTCAGGGGTCATTGGATCAATCCCTAGTAGGGCCTTGTCAGTTAAAATATCCCTTCTAGTTCCTTGTTCATTAACTGGGGTAGGTACCAACTGTTGCTTAGGGACATATTTGAATTTCTGAGCATGGAATGTTTTTTGTTTTTCTATCACTGAAACACCTGAACTCCCAGATCTTGTGTTTCCATCCTGATTAAGATTTAAATTCATTCTACCATGATCTTCATGGCCTATTTGTTGAACTTCAGTTTGATCTATTAAGTTTATAAAATTATGAGACACCTTCTCAATCCTCTGGGACTTTGTTCTCTTAAGCTCAGGATGCAAATAGATACAGGATATATCCTCATGCCCTATACATTTACAGTGATAGCAATATGGTGGAATATCCTCAAATTCTAACGGGAGTTTAACCACATTATATTCATTTCCATCTTCCTCAATTCCAACTCTGATGAATAACGGAAGTTTTTTTTTCAGGTCTATTTCTACGCACATTTTAACACACGATGGCCTTGAGAGAGCCGCAGTTGCAGCATCTACTTTTATAAAGTTTCCAATTTGGTTTCCCATGATTTCAAGCATAGCAGAGTTGTAGAATTATATAGGGACATGAGGTATAGAAACCCATACCGGAACAATAGATGATTCTGCCTCAGGGGAGAAGTCAGACGTCCATTTGAAAACCTTCATTTGGGCGTGATTGAAACTCCATTGACCCTTCAGCCAAAACCTCTGGTAATCTTCTTTCTCTTGGAAACGAATAAGCACATGACGGAAGTCAATTGAGCCAATCTGGAATTTGCCCTTGAAGCCCACCGAGTTGAAAGAATCGTTGAGCTGTGCCATGGATGGTTTGCCCCTGGCGAATTTTCCCACAAGAGCGTTTCGGTAGTGGGAGGCGAGAATGTCTGCGTCTTTACGGCTTACCAAGCAAGCTATGTCTCCCTTATATTGTGTTTTGGGAACAATCTCTGGGTTCGAAGGGAGGGAGTCACGTAGAGGAGGAGGCCGGTTTGCTAGAGCCTGGAGGAAGGATTTGCCTCCTCCTCGGCCAGACGGAGGAGCCGCCATAGCGGTGGAGGTGAATCCGGTCAGTGACCGTTATCAGTTAGAATGAAGAGGAAGAAGGAGGAGAAAGTTAAAACGACAGTCAGTAATTCGTTTTGGCTAAATCGCACTATAGTTCGCACAAAGCAACAGTAATAATCGCACTTTTTCTGATATCAACTGTAAATTTGAAGAAATGAAAATATAATTTTTGGGTTGCATTATTCGGGTCATAAATTTATAACTATTGCACATTGCATAATAAATTTTTAAGATTGTAACTAAAATATTTTACCTTTCTATTATTCTAATTAAACCCATTTTACTCAAAACTTTACCTTTTTAAAATTGGATTTAATATCTTTTACATGGTATATGTTACCTTATACCTCTATTCATAACTAAAAATAATAGAGCTTCTTTTTAAAGACACACCTACATTTTTTAATTTAATTAAATATATTAATTCATTATCAACAGATATTTCATATTATCATCACTATATTTTTTCATAACGTTAAGTATTTATATAGACGGGGTTTAATTAAAATAATAAAAATGGAAAAGATTTTAGTTGCAATAATAAAAATTTATTATGCAACATGTAATAGTTATAAAGTTTATAACCCGATTCATGCAACCCAAAAATTTTATATTAATTTCTTCTAATTTGCATTTTGAACTTTGGTCTTTCCATGGCTTATGAAAATACCGTCTTTCAAGAGACGGACTCATTTACATATGGCAAAGTCTTGGGAAAAATGAGGTTTAATAAGAATAATAAAAATGTAAAAGGTTTTAGTTGCAATAATAAAACTTTAATGTGCAACATGTAGTAGTTATAATATTTTTGACCCGATTAAGACAACCGAAAAATTTTATCTTCATTTCTTCTAATTTATTTTTTAGGCATTATTCTTTCCATGACTTATGTAAAGACTGTCTTTCAAGAGACAAACTCTTTATATATAACAATTAATATTTCATATATAAAATACACACATATATATATATATTATATTAGTTTAAACATAAAATAGTTAATTACTCCCTCAATTCCACTAGTATTGGCATATTTATTTATTTTTCAATTCAAACTTGGTAAATTTTAACCTTAAATATAAATTAATATATTTATAGTAAATATATCATGTGAAATATTGTTAGATTCATCTTAACATTATTTTTTAGATATAAATTGTTTATGCATAATTGTTGTAGATAGAGATATTGACGGTAAATATTCGTATATAAAGCACGTCATTCTCGCACACTAAGGCATGCATTTTTCTACAAAATTTGAAATGAACACACTAATTAAAGTATGGATATCCAAATACAATTTATCATACAAATTTGGATCAGAATTTGAATCACACAGTTGCATACAATTCCACAAATCAAAATATGCAATCATAATTATTGTGGGCATGCAAATATTTGATTGTAACAAATCCGGCATAATAACTCATGATGCAATTAATGAATTTCGGGTCAATCACACACAAATTCAGCATCTAATTTAATAACGCATGCAATCTTTGTACCGGATTTGACCAAATTATTGAGCATGAAATTTAATTAAGTAAAGCAAGCGACAATGGTGATTTAAATCAATATAACTCAACAAATATCATTCGTTTCAAAACTGTTGGACATATATTGATTTTATCATGCAAAAATTAAATAATAAAAAATTGAACGAGTAATTTACATATGCCAGAATAATAAACTTTTATTAATCATTCATGCATACAATCAGAAAGCTTAAATTACAAATAATTAAAGTATGTATACATGCGATAGATAAATCATGTTTCAAGTATAACAAAGTGATGGAGTCAAGAGTAAAATCGCTGCCCTTGAAACGAATGAGTCCCGTCGTGAACATCATTCCCTAGGGTAAAACCATCATAGGTAACAATTAACACGTAAGAGTTACCTGAGATTCACGCAAGGCCCGGAAGACTATCATTGACATATCAATGGACAAAAAATATAAAAAAATTCTAAGGTGCTTTTCAATCACCATTGGCTTGGGGCGTCCTCTCTCTAACTGAACAACTTCAAACCTCAGAAACTTTTCACCAATTTGATGCTCGTACAAAAAAATATAATGCTAATTTACTCATCCTCAATAAGGTAGAAAAAATGGAAACCTTTCTTATTGGATGGTTTAGAATATGGAGGGACTTAAGAAATGGTGTGAGTTTCCTGACTGACTTAGAAACTCTATTTATACTGCTCTAATAGACCCTAATCATGGAAAAATGATATTCTGATTTTCTATAAGTAGAGAAGAATATTCTCCAATCACCAACTCACCAAATTCGAGACATTTCATGAATACTCGAATTAAATTTGCTAGAAATGGAAGAAATATTTTCAAAATATTCTTCAGCATATTAAACCGCGTATTCATTTAAGAAAAAATATCTCACAAAATATGGAAGTATTTAGTTCTTATCCCTTAAAAATAAACACAAGTAATTTTACATATACTACACGGTTGGGTCTTCTAGAGACTTCCACGTGGTCCATACGCATTTTGGACAATCCAGAGAAACATTAATTTGGGCCAATTTCCGCCCAATTTTTCTCTTTCAAGAGTGACATTTCAAACATCCATACCTCATTCATCTTTGATCCATTTTGAGAGTTTAATTAGTTGATTTTGGAGTACTCACGGAGGAGAACCCAAAAATGGCATCCACTAACCCTAAATCTATTCGGATCCCACTCAAAATGATGTCCAAAAGTTGGCGAATTTCAACCTTTTAACCATCATTTTCCAACAGCTCTTAACTTTGTTATGTCATTTACTTTTCTTTCTTTTTCTTCAATTATTTTTTTTCTACATTTTTCTGTTTTAAATGGTTGGTTCTTAAAATGTTCTTAAAATGGTTGGTAAAATTTACTTGAGTTCAGATTTGATATCTAAAGAGACGATATGAAAAAATCCAAGTCAAAGTCGTTAAAACAACAGACCTCTAGTGATAATGTTTATATGAGGATTTAAATTAGAATTGTAGACTTTGGTCCATTACGATGATCGAGCCAATTATATTGTTAATTCGATTTGATTGGTCTTCTCAGCCTTTTGGGTCAAGTTAGAGATAATTCTATGCATTATAAGTGATTTTTATAATCTGGCAAAACAATGTTTTTTGCAATTAGATTGACTGGATTTAGGCTCTGTTTGGCAGAGTTTATAAGTTATTTTGCTTATAAACAAAGCACTTTTTAGTGTTTGGTAGAGTGCTAAAAAAACAGCTTATTTTGAAAGCTGGAGCTATTTTGAGGGAAAAACAGAAGCTGGTCTCTCTCTGCTTTCAAAATAAGCCAGCTTTGCCAAACAGAGCCTTAGTTTTCTTGTTTAGGGAAATAGTCTTAACGGGTTAAATCGAAACAGATCAGATCTTTATTTTGGGAATTTTATTTATTTGTTTTGATTGTCTTAGATGTTTAATCACAAGTGTGGATGAATCATTTTCAATACGTTTCATTTGATACTTCACGATAATTGGTTCTAATGGTAGTTTTGGGTCGATACTATTGTGACTACAATATAGCTACACAACAACAACCACTTATCCTTAGTGTTCTTCTTGTTATCACATAGGCCTTTGCTTAACATTGTAATATCGATTAGTGCCTTTAATATTTCTCTCTTAACCACTACTGAACTATTAGATTAGAATTGTAATATTTAGTTAGTGTCTCAGTGTAAATGGATATATCCCGAAGCATCTGTTGTAAATTAACATTACAAATCTTGCGAATTGGAGCTCTATAGAAAACAGATGGGAACCCTGTAAAATCTCGTTCTAATAACTATTTAATTTTTTTAAAATAAAAGACACTTTGGTCTAACGAAGAAATGGTGGCTTTTAAAAAAACGCTAAAAAAATGTGCTAAAGCAAAGCCCTTGCAGCTAATAATTGTAACACGTGTCTTCTAATAAAAATATTAATTCTAATTTCTTTATATTATTTATTATTGATTTTGTACGTGAATTTTGAGTGCATAGAATAAGTGGAACAAGTGAATTTAAATTCAAAAATTTAAAATGAGTGGTGAGTGGTTAAAATTGAATAAATCTTGCTAATAAAAAAAAATAAAAAATGTCATCATTAAAATATTATCTCAAATATGAAAGAGTGACAAGGTTAGAAAATAAGAATGTATATCAAAATACACAATACAAATTAGAACTACCTCTCTTTTTGTATAATGTGAAATCAATATATTGTATAAATATTCTTTAAATTTTGAACAATTATTTCATCAATATATACATACAAAAATGGTACAAAATAAAATTTTATTTTTCTAGTGCTTTCTCTCTTTACAACTATTCTCCAACCTCTCTCTACCTTTTTTTTAAACACAAAACGGCAAGACATACTTTTTACACGATTATTCTGCAACTTCTCTGTACTTTTTTTGGACACAAAACGCCTAGAGCTATTTTCTCCACTCATTGCCTTAGGCAAGCTAACCGTAACTAATTGGCAAGGCCAATCATTACAGTTTCCATGTCGACCCCAAATCCCCCACCTATAGGTCCTATAATAACAAGATCTTTCGCATAAGCCCCACAAACTAAAAAGATCCTGATTGCTTCTTCGTTACCCTCAACCCCAAATGTCACTACAATCACTCAATTCAAGGGCAAACTCTCAATCCTATTCTCACCTGACCAAATCTTACAACTATCAACCCACTATAATAACACAAAAATTTTTTTATTTGTTTTTAGAAAAAATACCCATGATGGTGGGGGTTTGACAGACCCTTACCCGTTTATTAAATAAAATCAAAGATAAATAAAAGAGTAGAGGGACTTAATACCTTACCTATGAGAAAAGGTTTTGATAGTCTTAAATCTATACATAACCTATTTTTTAACCTGGTGACCATCAAAATCTTAAGACGTGGAAAAGATAACAATACTACTATTATCAAAAGATACACCATGTTCATACAAAAAAAATCTAAAGAGCTAGCTATCCTATTCTGATATGAGGGATTGCTGCTGCTTCCACTTTGCCTTGAACTTCTCTTGGAAAATTTGCATACACATAAAAGTTATTTACCTGTTTATTTCTTGCAGTTATAGACATCAAATATGCTACTTCATTTGCTTCTCTGAAGATATAATTGATGGTGAAATAAAATTGTTGAAGCAACTGCCATATGAGTCTCAGGTCTTGTAAACTCTTCCAAGGGATCTGCCACTGCTTCTTCACTAGCTTGATCAGCATTTTTGAATCAGTCTCAATCTCCAATTTGTGTATCTGGTGATGTTGTACTAAGTGTAGGTCTTCAATCGGTGCTATAATTTCTGCCTGCAAACAATTCTCAGCATGTATAGTTTTGGCTAGTGCAGCTACCACCTTACCTATGTGGTCTCTGATTACACAACCAGCACATGAGTTTAAATTGTCTAACTAAGAACCACCAGCATTCAATTTGTATGAAGATGGTAAAGTCCATTCTACAATTCTGATTGGCTTTCTAGCAGTGATTTTTCTATATGGATGGTTATATAATTTTTGGTCAGATCCCACTTAAAGTCTGATTCGAAGGCAGTCAGAATGTCATTGATTTGGTGTAAGATTTTCCTGATTATGGTTTCAGTGCATGGTTTGGAGCCATCAAATATATAAGAACGCCTAGCACACCGGATAAACCATATCACTCCACAAGGAAGGATTCTAATCAGTTTAGCACAGGTAGCATCAGAAGAAGGAATGTTCCAGTAATAGTAATATCTATCTCACAAGAACTCAAAATGTTTTGAGTTCAGGTTGAATACTTTGTCAATGATGTGCCAAAATTTCTGAATCTAATCACATTGATTGAAACTATCATGGATAGATTCAGATTCTTGAAAACATAAACAATATATGGATGGCAAATGAAACTGAAAATCTTCAAGCACATCTAGTAAGGCTATTAACCTGTTCAATAATATCTAGTTCATGAAGTTTATTTTCCTTGGAATAAGGTTAGACCAATGGTGTTTAAATGAGTTAATATTCATTTTCTTTGGTCTAATTAGTTCATAAGATGATTTTACAGAGAACTATCCATTTTGAGTTAATTTCCAAGTTAATTTGTCCTCATATTCAGGATAAATTCTATGGTCCATTTTCAGTATCTCCAGGATATGATTTGGTAAACAGAGGCTAAATTGGTTTACATAGAACGTTTTTGTTAGTCCTATATCAGAAACTGAAATGTCTAAATGAGGAATCCGTGGTGTGTTTTGAAGCTGATTAATTAAAGGCCCTATTTTAGACAAGTTAGCAAACCAGAAAAGATACTGCCCATTTGCCTAACTTAAATTTAGAGTTCTCCATAGCTATATGTTGTATCACTTTGATTCTTTTCCATGTCTTTGAGTTTTTGTGTGTGTCTGACATTGACCACATAGTTTGGGCCCAAAGAGATCTTCCATTATGAAATTACCACCATAATTTTATGGAAAATCTTTTAGTTATATTGCGGAGATCTTTGAAACCTAAAATATTCCCCTCTAGTGGATGACATAGTTTAGTATAGGATCTCCAAGTTTTCCTCTTCTGATTTCCAGTTGAGTTGGAATCTGAGTTCCAAATAAACCTAGCAAGAGTCTTATGTATTTGATCAATTATGGATTTTTGTTTGTTTGAGTACTGTGATCAAGTGTATTGCCATTGCTGCTTAAACATATTTGATGAGTACTGCTTTTCCAATTGGAGAGAGAAGCTTATATTACCAGTTATTAATTTTTGCTTGAATTGAGTTTACCATCCCTCTGCAAAACGAGTTTTTAGCTTTTCCAGTAAAGATGGGATGCCCCAAATATTTAAAAGGGAAAGAGCCTTCTAACATTCCAGTCTCTTTTTTTAATTAGAGATAGGATTCTGTTTGGTGTATGTTTAGATATGTAAAAAGAGGATTTGTCAAAATTCACCTTTTGACCTATTGCTAGCTCATAGGATTTTATAAAGCTTATTACAGTTTTTAAACCATGTTTTGAGTATTTTAAGAGTATTGCAGTATCATCTGCAAATGTTAAGGGAGAGATGGTTTTCATTTTGTAAAGAAGCTTATAAGATTGAATGTTTGCATAAGTGTTAAAAAATTCAGGTTTCTGGAAAATGCTTCTTCCATTAGAATGAATAACAAGGGGGACAAGGGGTCGCCTTGTTTTAATCCCCTTGTTGCAGAAAAGAAACCCACGAATTTTCCATTGATCAATATTGAAAAATAAGCCGAACTGATGTTTAGCATGATTAAACTGACTAGTTGATTTGAAAACCAAGTTTTATTAAGATTTTGGAAAGAAATGACCAAGAGACTATGTCAAAAGCCTTCATCATATCCAGATTGATTATCATATTATACCCCTTAGCTTTTGTATCGAAGTGGTTTGTTAATTCTTGTATAAGAAGTACATTGTCAGCAAGCTCTCTACCTGAGATAAATGTTGACTGTTCTGGGCTTATAATTTTGCCCATCAGAGTTTCAAGTCTATTAGAGATTATTTCTGAAAATAATTTCTTTGTAAAATTACATAGATTTATGGGTCTATAGTCTTTAAAGGTTGAGCAAAACTACCCTAAAGGTTCTCTTGATAGGGAGAAAATGGAAGCCGGTTCCACTGGAAAATACCATATTCGGGCTATTGATTTCAAGAATATCTTGATCAAATTCCAAAACAAGGAAGACTTTCAAAGGTGTATTGTATAAAAGCGGTGTGTTACTCATTCAATAGACACATTATGAGGGTTTTAAGGTGGACGCCAAACTTCAAACCATATGTTATATCCTCCATTGTCCCAACATGGATAACCATCAGGAGCGTCTCGCTCTATTTTTACAACTTGCAGTCAATTGAAGCAATCGGTAACCAGATAGGAGTGTTCATCAAGATGGATAATGCTACAGAAAAAATCACAAGACCATCTGCTCTCAAGATCTGTGTGAAGATTGACTTGCAGTCACAACTGCAGGCACCAATCAGGTTTGGGTCTGCTGTGGATAATGAAAATTACAATATTAATGTACTCCCTGTTTATAAAGTCCACTGTATAAATCTAGGCCATAAAATCTCAAAATGTAGGATACTAAATCCCAGCCTCATTCCCAGATTTGTCCCAACCTAGAACTGTTAAGATTGAGCAAAAAATCAAGGTCAGTGGAAGCCCATCCAACCCTTATTGAATTCCTAAGGAAATACGATCCCCAAAAAAAAACAAGATGTAGAAATACAAAATTCTAACTTGGAAAAAATAACACCAATCCTGAACAAAAATTACCTTCTGTCACACAACCTTGTAATAAATGTAAATTATGAGCACCCCAACATATCATCAGACATGGGGAATATGCCAGTCACTGATTAATGTTGCGCTTCTAGATTATGCCAGTCACATGGGGAATATGCCTTTATGAGTAATGTTGCTTCTAGATTCCCTCTTTGTTTCAACCATGTGGAAACTCTTAATTATATTTTTAATAAATGTCAAGTCACTGAGAAGCTATGGAAATATACTGCTCACTTGATGGAAATAAATGACCATGCATGTGATCATATATTTAATAAATTATCTTGGTATTGGTCGAACACAGGCTTTTCAAAAAAAAAATTGTTCTGATCTTACCATCTTTAATTTGTTGGATAGTGTGGACATATAGATGCTCATCAGTGTCTGATAACAAAAAAGTGAGGGCTGACAGTATGATTCTTGAATTGAACAGAATGTTGGCTGATATTTTAACTGTAGATCCTCAGGTTATATATACAGATTGTGATTCTTTAGTTTTAAAAGGATTAATCCCATTGCAGAGGGAACCAAAACTAAAATCATTAGAGCCTATAAATGGGAACCACCGGATATAGGGTATAAACAGAACACTGATGCCATACACTCCAATTTATCTTACTCTAAACTAGACTAATTGTGAGAAATATGGAATGCACAGTAAATATGGAAGCAATAAATAGTATACCATCAGCAGACTCGCCATTGGAGGCTGAACTCTTGGCCATTTGAGCAGGCCTTCACCCATGTATTCAAAATAACTTCTACCCTCTGAGAATTGAAACTGACTCTATGCAAGCTGCACAGATACTACATAGAAGTAAAATCTCACCCTGGAAGATCAAAACTTTATGTTGGGAGATCAACGATGCTGCTGGAAACATAGGCGCCACGTTTCTGCTGGAAACATAGGCGCCACGTTTCTGCTGGAAACGTAGGCACCACGTTTCTGCTGGAAACGTAGGCACCACGTTTCTGCTGGAAACATAGGCACCACGTTTGAACACATTTTTCAGGCAACAAAATTAGGCTGCGCATGAACTTGCACATATGGCATTCGGTCTGGACATTCAGTTGATCACAACCTTACAAGCACAGGACTTCAACCAAAGAGTCAAGGAAGCAATCATGGCTGATTAGATGAGACTGCCAAACACTAGAGTCCAACAATAAAAGAGCGACATCCATCACTATTAAGCTCATCCAAGGAGTTATATATAGCTTTGGTTTTTGGGAGATGTTTTCAAAGGATTGTCTTGGCTAGAAAATTTTAAAACTTGGGGTGGAGGCATTTCGTTAAAGACACAATCCTTTTAAAACAATATATGTAGCACCGTTTTTGTCTTAGAAACGCGGTCATACCTTTACAATGGTAGAGTTCTTAAACCTAAAACAACTGTAATATTTTTGGTTATAGGACTAGGGGTGGCCAATATATACCCCTCACCTACTTGGTGGTTCTAATTAAAAATAAAATAAAAATATACCAGTCTCCCCGGATATGGGAACTGATACACAACCAGAGATAAGGCAAAAACAAACCTCAATCTCGAGGGGCAGAATTCGAAATCAAAGTCAAGCCACATATTCCAAAGGAATGTGCCAAAGATGACATCACATGCATCCCCTCAAACCTTTCACTAACATATCTTGATTCTAGCTCCTCTGTCTATCCATCACTAAGGAACAACCCCCAAAATTAAAATAGTTTTTCCTGTTAAGTGACTCATAAGTTAAATATGATGAAGCTTTAGATGTATGTTCTAATGTACTTCTACTGAAACCGGTAAGTGATATATCCCCACTTAATATTAGCTTCAAACCTGTCAAAATCAGGAAAAGAGCCTTTTTTATTAGGCCGAACTAAATGAACTTAAGATCGTCATAAAAGAAACCAAGAACTCACTAGTAAACTAATAAACACAGCTAAAAACATTAAATGCTTAGTTTGGAACTTAAGAGGACTAGATATATCCCTAGATAGGTTAAAAAGCTGATCACAATTCATCATAACCTCAAATGCTTTACCTGATTGAACCTAAACACAAAGCTGATCAGGGTGATTAATATAAAAGCAAGATTAAACTTCGATAAATGCTTTTGTTCACATATAAGTAATATTTGGATATTTTGGAACTCATGTTTTCAAACCTATGTATAAAAATATCAAATTATTTCATATCTACTTAAATTACAAATACGCACTTCCAAAATGAAATGACTTCAATTTTTGTGCATGCTTTAACATTGACCCAAAAAAGAAAGACCTTGTAGAATGACCTGAAACCATGATTAAATAAAAATACTATTACCGTGGAGGATTTTAATGCTATGACAAACATTAATCAATACAATGGAAAAAAACCCTTGACCTTAAAAGCGTTAAAGATTTTCCTTAGTTCATAACAAAGAATCAATTAAACCACATCTTCACTTTGGTGTTCCCTATACTTGGACCAATGGTGGAATATACCGACACTAGAGATATCAGATAGAGCCTTTGCTATCATGGAATGGTTACAACAATACCCAAACAACTTAGTCCAAACCAGAGGCGGAGCTACCACTGGGAAAACCAGAGCAGCAGCTCCACCTTTTTAAAAGATTTTAATTTATTTTAAATTTTTTTAAGCTGGTCAATGGAAGATTTTGACTTGTGCCTTGATTTGGTTGCTCTGTCAAGTAGAACACTTCCATTCACCTCGTATACTCTTCTTTCGGCAAAACGAATCTCGGAAGTAAACCCGGGGAAAGGGCCCCGACGATCAAGTTAGTCTCCTCTATAGAAAATTGGAATTCCTCGGTATAGTAACGCTTACCCTCTTTCAGCATTTATTTTGCTGTATTTATAAGAGTTTACTATTGTGGCTCCATATTTCTCTCATCTGGGAACGTGGGTCGTACCACAATCCCTATAACTCCAGTTCATGGCCAAACTCACCGATCCTGGCATAATCGTGTCTCCGCATTTATCAGTTCGTGATTGCATGCTTCAGACCAGGCTCCGCTTTTGTTGCTTTGTCGACCTTATCTGCATTTTTTCTTTAGGCTAGGCTTACAACCCAATGAGGCCAGCTATAGACTAGGTATACACCATAAGCCCCTCATAGCCATGAAAACTAGTAGACACGAAGCGATGACTTCGTTTGCTTTATGTATACAATCTGTTGTACTTTAAATTTTTGAGATTTTAACATGTTTTTTATGGATGTAGCTATGGCTGTCTTCGCAAAGTGTTTCTTGCTTCTTGGCTGTCAATGTATCTTTTTGCTTTTTGAATACATGTTCTACTTCTTCTCTAACACGATCGTTTTGAAATCTTTGTTGGATATTAACCGGATTTCCCTCATTTATATTCGCTTTGTCGTTATGAATTATCCTCTAAGGTTGTTATATCTCCCTATAATAAATATTTTAATGCGTCCAACACGTTTCACTATTCTGTGGAAAACCTTTAACCCCTTTTGCGACGGCGTCTCGTATTCCCAAAAAGGTAAGTAACTTTTTGTCAGTATATAATTATTATTCCTTCTTCAATTTGACTTCTCTCACCTTTTCAACTCCTTATAATAAATCTCATATATGTTTTGATGTCTTCTTCTTCCTTTCATCTTCCTATTTGTTTAAGCAACTCGTCTGCATTAATATCTGTAAGTTTTCTTCATTATCTTCTTTATTTCTTTTTTGCAAATCAGGTGTAGGTCTCATAAGCTTTGTATTGTGGTTTTCCCTTATAGTATTTTTTTCTCATACTTCCAATCCATACTTTCTTCTATCACTGTCCCTCTGTTGTTTCTTTTTCATGCTATGTTATTTCTTGGATTGTGTGCTGATTTTGTGCAATATTTTTATCTGAGTGTACTTAGTTGCCCCCTGTTAACTCTAATTGATAGGCTTCTCATCTGCATTTTAGGAATAATTTCTGCTTCCACATCTATCCCTATTGTTGGTGAATCCTCAATGAAGGATGTGATAGATGTGCACATTGATTCAGGGGAGGATTCCGACCATCCCACAAATTCCTCCACCGTCAGTAGCGTAATATCTGACTACTATTTGGATAACTTAAAAATTAGTTTTCCTTTCTTGTCCTCTTACGAGCTTAAAGCTCCTAAACGCTCTGATAGCATTCGCAATCCTCCCCCTGGGTTTATTTGTTGCTACTTAGACTATCTAAAATTTGGACTTGTCTTCCCTCTTCCTTCACATATCATGGATTTACTAAACCACTTTCAGGTAGCCTTACCCTAGATTCTTCCTAAGGCTATCTCTAATTTTGTTGTATTCTACCAAGTCTGCGAAGCCACTGATGTCCCCTTTTTGATTGACTTGTTTTGTAACCTTTACTAGCTTTGCAAGGTGAAAAAGTCCCCTGAAGAATTCACTCTTTATCCCGTTATTCTTGAATTTGAGCTTATTAGTGGGTTTCCTAACAACTGTGGAGTGTAGCGTAAACATTGTTTCTTTTTAAGACTTCGTACTGAGAGCGAACAGATTCTGCAAGTTTGGAACTATAACGTTCCCCGATTAAACTTCCTAAGGTTGGGGTTCTCCTTAATGCTAAATCTGAGGTTTTGTTAACACTCTTACGACATACGATCTCTCTTCGCCGTGCTGATTGTGAGGGTGAAGGTCTTTATTGTTTCCTTGTTACTTCTCTTAATCTGTCCCACATCCTCATCAGCATTTTTGCATTGCTGTAATACTTGAGCTTTTTTGTTTTACTTACTCTTATGTGCTAGACTACAAACATGGATTTAGCCAAATAAACCATAGAGAGATCATTTTTTGGCAATGATGACGATGAACTTGAGGCCACTATCGCCCAGACTAATGATGCATCTGCTATCCGTGTGTCTCAGGAAAAATGCTACTACAACAAACCTTCAGCCTTTAGTTATTGTGGTCGTTGTTGATGGTGACGGGAAGGGTGCTTGCTAGTCATTAAACAACTGATAGTTCTCAAAGGAGAAGGAGGAAAGATCGGACTGTTGGGTTGTCAAGCACCATGAAGCCTCTGAATAAAAAGAGGTGTGTCGGACATCCTCACATGAACCTTCCTTCATTGAGCCAAGAACTGATGTAGATGGTACTATTCTCACTACCTTGTCTAAACTCTCACACCATGAAATCATGGCTGTGGTACGTTTGTTTGTAATGCAAACTGAAATGTGTATTTGAATTTACTTGATGTTTTTCCATTGTTTTGCTTTAACTTTTTTCGAAACTTATACCCAGGTTGGGAAGAGTGTTCAGCTTGTCAGTGAACGAGTCACCCAATTTTCTAAGGAAAATGGTTCGCTTGTGAAGAAATATCGGTTCACTGAGGAGAAGTGTGCGGCCACGACTGTTTCTCTCAAACCTGCTGAAGAGCTTGCAGTGGCTGCTGAGAGGAAGACTGCCAAGCTGCGATCAGAGCTGGAGCAAGTGCGGACCACGAGTCCCGCCTCACCTTGCTATTCTCAGGTTCTTGTTGATTGGAAAGTGAAGACCAACTCTTTTTATAAGCTGTTTGAGGGGGTTTCTTTCACCGCTCGCAAATTTGGATATTGCGAAGCTATGGTGAAGCTGTAACAATTAAACCCAACCGCTAAAGTTCAAAGTCTTCCAAAAATTCCTAAGGCTAAGGCCATATAAGAGGAGCAGAAAGCCCAACTCAACAAAGGTTTCATAAGAAGCATCGCTAACGATGGTCATTCCTATGCTCAATTATCCTATCTTGCTGGTCTTCCCCATCTTCCTTCCATGGATGAGCTGAAGAAGTGCGAGGTTGATTACTTCAAACACCTTCCATTTGGTTCTCGTACTATTATGCCACCTCCAAGTTCTGACGTTTCTGCAGCAAATGAGGTCAATGCAAACACGAAAGTTTCTACTCATCAAGCAAACAAGGAAGATGTTGCTATTGTATTCCAACCTTCGTCTTCCTCCGCCTTTGATGTTAGTTGATCTTTAGCCTTCTAATTTTCAAGATTTTAATTGTAGCTTGAGAAAATACTCTAGTGTATGCCTATACTATTTGTATGGCTATGGATATAAATTTTTGTTCAGCCTTCAATTTTTACGACTTCTCATCGCATTTACTTATATACTGGGCTTCGATATTTTGGTTGATCATAAAATTTTGAAGCGACTTAATTTTCTGGGATCTACTGATCGATTTTCTAATTGCTACGAATTCTTGCCATCTGATTTTTGATGCCCCATTAGATTGATTCGAGCTACTAAGACTTTAACCAAGGAATGTAATGAACTCATTTCTTCTGATCGCTTCTCTCGTATAGAGTTTCTCTCATTATGCATCGGATGAAAAATTCCTACTTACGATATTTTATCATCTTCTTCCACAACATGTTCTTGCACTAAGTTTGTCCCCAATGGTTACAATGTTGTATCGCTTGGCAAGGATATTGTTCGTTGTTTAGTTGATCTTGAATTTGCTGGTGTGTACATGCATTCGCTTAACCTCCCTACCCGTGTCCAAGAATGAGCATTATCTTTGGGCATTTGTTTTAAGTGCATGCTCCTGGGTAATAATAACCTTGAAGCAAAGTAGGACAAGAATGTGAATGACACCTGGGATGCTGTGCGTGATTTACGATGGATTTGCAACGAGCAGAATGACCTTATTCACCATCAACAGTAGACCACAGTGAAGATGCTTCGTCAACAGGAGGAGGCGAGAAATTATGCTGCAAGTAAGACTTGCAAAGCCCATCAAAAGACACAGATCAATGATAAAAATGTACTCGCCTTGACAAATTATTTGATCGATTGAAGAAAAACTAGAATGAATGTGATCACCTTTCATCTTCTCCTATTTGTTGGAAAATTAAGTTTGATGATCAGTTTGCTATCAACACACAGCTGTGAAGTGACAATGAGGAGCTCTGTGCTGAGTGCTACCAGTTTAATAAGTCTGTGCACCAACTTGAGCAGGCTTGTGTTGAGTACAAAGGTAAACTTCAGGCTCTCCCTTCGTCATCTCGAAGGACTACTGTTCGTGGAGATCTTACTATAGAAATTGGTGGGAAGACAATTAACTTGTTTGAGGCTGTCTGATCGCATATCCAGTGCCTAGAAGAGGAAGTATAAAACTTGAGGGATGAGATTAAAATATATGAAGAAACTGTTAATGTTATGAGTATGCAGCTGGATCGCGAGGATTTAGGCTCTATAACAGACTTCAAGGCTTACTATGCTAGATATCTTGTTCATACGGAGCAAAGTGGTCTAATACGCCATCCTGCTTATTTACACATGAAATGGTGGTACAAACATATTGTTAGTGAGGAGTATGATGCTGAAGAAAAAAGGCGTAGGGTTGATCAATCCTATCGCGAAGCTGAACACAATCACCGTTGTGGTGGTTTGTGATCTTCAGGATCATGAAGAGCATCTAGGCGTAGATAAATATTATGTTTTAAACTACTTCTTCTTTCTTGTACTGCTCTGAATAATTTAGTTGTGATTTTTTAAACTTTCGTGATTTCTATCACTTAATAAGCTATCTTCCGCCAATGCTTATGCTAACAACTATTTAACGGTTGTGTGAGTCTTGTGATTGAGCTTGCATGCAGGATCTATGGCTTGCTCGTATCTCTTTAATTATATTGAATTTAGCTTGCATGTTTAGTATAGCAAAGCTGCAAGATTTGTTGCTTGCATATTTAAGAGCTTCGACATGCAAGATCCATTGCTTGCTTTTGTAACTTTTGTGAGCAAATCTTCCCTTATGTAAGATCAATAGCTTGTGATCGTAAGGTTTGCAAAAGTGCAAGATCTAAAGGTTGCAAGTATCGGTAGTTGTGTAAGATCTATAGCTTGCGAATGTAGGACTTGCAGAGTTTCAAGATCCATAGCCTGTTGTTCGTAAGGTTCCCAAAATTGCAAGATCCAAAGCTTGCAAGTAATGGTAGTTGTGCAAGATCTATAGCTTTCAGATGTAGGATTTGCAAAGTTGCAAGATGTATAGCTTGCAGTTCAATGTTTTTTTTGACACATATGATTGTGTTCGACCTTTGACCATTGAAAGGCCTTGTTGCATTGATTTCAATGTTCTAAAGTTGTTTTATCATCTAAAATTTGCAAGTAGCAAACTAAAAATGAAATCGTGGCCCAAAAAGATGGTTTTTATAATATACGAGTGATATAATATCGCATTGGAAATAAAAGAATGGATGGAACCAATGATGATCTCATGGTTTCTTTGCAACTAGATACTGCGTATCTGTTTTTCCTACTCTAGACATAGAATCTTCTCAAATTAATCACGTGCCATGTGTTGGGGACACTACTGCCATTTAACCTTTATAGCTTGTAACAGTTGAATTTGTGAGCCTTTGCGACCATGTAAGGTTCTTCCCACTTTGGGCATAGCTTTCCTCGTTCTTTCTTAACACAAGATCACCAATCTGAAACTGCATTTCTTTAACCTTCTAATTGTAAGCTCTAGCCACTCTTTTCTTATACTTAGCCTCTGTGATAGCTACCAACTCTCTCTTTTCTTCAAGTTCATCTAAGTTTAACCTGTCTGGATTTTCTTCCTCTCCGTGATCGCATACTCGGAGGCTTGAATTACCGATTTCCACTGGTATCACCACTTCGTGACCATAGACCAGACTGTACGGCATTTCCCTATCATTTCTTGAATGACTATTTTATATAACTATAGGGTGTTTGGTACTTCATCCACCCCATCCAGTTCTCTTTCCCTCCAATCGCTTACGAATTCCTTGAATGATGGTCCTGTTAGTTACTTCTACTTGACCATTAGCTTGGGGGTGCACTTCAGATGTAAACTTTTGGATAATCCCCAACTTTGAACATCAATCAGTGAAGGTACCACTCATGAACTGTGAGCCATTGTCCATGAAAATAGTATGTGGCACCCTAAAGAAACACACTATATTCTTCCAGAAAAATTTTCTTTTTACCTCAGGTGTGACTAGTCCTGATGGCTTCGCCTCTACCCACTTTGTAAAGTAGTCGATTGCAACAATCATAAATTTGGCATTGCTCTCGCCCTTTAGGAAGGGTCCAACTAGGTCAATCCCCCATTTGTCAAACAGCCACGCTCCATATATACCTCTCAAAGCATTATGTGGCTTATGTGACAGCAAGGCGTTGATCTGGCAGCTTTTACATTTGAGCATGAAGTTGTACTTAATGTTAAACATGGTCGGCCAGTAGTATCCTACTCGGATGATCTTCGTTGCTACCGTTCTTGCTCCCTGATGCATTTCACACATCCCTTCGTGTACTTCTCTTAGAATTTCCCTTGCCTGTGTTGGTCCTATGCTTTTCATCCATGGGGATGGAAAACCTTCCTTGCATAAGATTCCTCCTCGTACACGTAGTTGAGAGATCGCTGCTCCAACTTCCTTGTATGGCGCCTGCTGGTAATTTTCCTTTTCAGAGGTACTCTATTAGTGGCGTCATCAAGCTTACTTCATCTATCTGAATTGATGACCTATTGTGATCATCGTGCTTCTGACTAGAATGACTTCCACTCTTACATCTCTGTGTTTGTTCAATGAATGAAACCCAGTAGTTTCTAGCTTGCTTAATGCATCCAGTTTTCTATTTTTGATCTTGGCACGTGCTGGATGTTGAAGTACTCAAGCTGGGTAATTAGCTATCAAACCCTTCTTAAGTATTTTACCATTTTTTCTTCTCTCACTTTGTAGTTTCACCGCACTTGTTGGACTACTATTTAGGAGTCGCTAAATCCACGAACGCTCTTGACTTACATTCTGATTGTGAGGTCCAGACCATATATTAATGCCTCATACTCTACTTCATTGTTCATCATTGGGAAGTCAAAATGGAGTGAGTATCTTTGCTCCCCGTCTTCTGGGTCAACTAGCAGTAATCCTGCGCCGCACCCTTCCTTGCTGGACGCTCCATTTACAAATAACTTCCATGCAACATCTCCCCACTTTGACTTTCCTTTATCTTCTATATGAATATTGTGTGTGTTCATGTCTTACGCTTTTTTTCTCGTCATCTCAGCAATGAAATCCACTTAGGCTTGAGCTTTGATTGATGTCCTTGGTTGGAATTAGATCTCATGTTGTCCTAGTTCGAGAGCCCATTTGGTCATTCTATCGGATGCTTCAAGTTTGTCCAGGATGTTCTTGATTGGAAAATCCATATAGACAACAATTCAATAACCATGGAAATAGGTTCTCAACCTTCTTGCTGAGTATACCAATGCTAGAGTTAGCTTTTCAACTGGTAAGTACGCCCTTTATGCACTTTGTAAATATTCTACTGATATAGTAGTCTGGAACTCGTTTTTCACCTTCCTGGTGACAAGAACTAAACTTACTACATTGTGAGAAACTTCCAAGTACAGATAAAGAGTTTCCCCAAAGACTAGTGGCTTTAATGTCGGCAACGTTTGGAGTTTGTCTTTTAATGCCTTGTATGCTTTTTGACACTCTTTGTTCCAGCTAAACTTCTTGACCTTCTTCAAGATTTGGAAGAGTGGGAAGTGTTTCTCAGCCGCCTTTGAAATGAACCTACTGAGTGCTGCCAAAGATCCCATTAATATTTGTACCGCTTTAACTGTTCTTGGTAGGGGAAAATTCACTATAGCTTGGATTTTTCCTGGCTTAGCTTCGATCCCTTTGGAAGATAACCTATAGCCTAAAAATTTTCTGGTGCCTACTCTAATGATACACTTCTTGGGATTGAGCTTCATCCCGATGTTTCGTAACGTACCCAGAGTCTCTTTCAAATCTGCAGCGAAGTCACTAACCCTTCTGCTTTTGATAACCATGTCATCATCATATGCTTCCAGGTTCAGCCCTATTTGATTGCAAAATGCACTATCGATAACCCTCTGATACTCCTACATTTTAAAGTCCAAAAGGCATTTTCACGTAGAAGAATGTTCCAAAGCTTGTTATAAATGTTATCTTTTCTGCGTCCTCTGAATCCATCAGTATTTGGTGGTACCCTTTATACGCATAAGAAAAGGGTAGAACTTCGTAGCCCAATATTGCTTCGACTAGCTGATCAATCTTAGGAAAAGGGTAGCAATGCTTTTGGAATTCTTTTGTTTAAATTAATGAACTCTATACACATTCGCCATCCCACGTCTAATTTTTTTACCATTACTGAATTTGCTAACCATTTTGGGTTGATAACTTCCTTCAATATACTTGCCCGAAGCAAGGCTATGACTTCTTCTTCAATTGTCCCCTGCCTATCACTAGCGAAGCTTCGCGACTTCGGCTTGACTGGTTTAACCTAGTTACTAGTGTTTAAGGAGTAGGTATCAATGCTTGGATTAACCCCTCCCATGTTCTTGATGCTCCATGAAAATGTATCCCTATGACTTCGTAGGATTTGTAAGACCCTCTCTTTTTCTGGTGCTTGGAGATTTGTTCCTATCTTGATACACCTGGAATCATCTTGGTCATCCAATGTTAGCAGCTTAGTTTCCTCCCCCAAATATATTTTTAGTTCTTAATGGCCGAGTGGTTCCACCTCGAACATAGTGTTTACCATCTTGGTTTTCTATGTACTTTTCCTTATCTTCATCGTGATCACCATGCATTCCCTTTCTGTTTGTTTATTTCTCCTTACCATTGCAATTCCAGCCAGAGTTGGGAATTTTATTACTAGGTGGTACGAGGACTATATCGTCTTTGCTGCATTCATCCAAGGCCTTCCAATGATGGCATTGAATGTACTTTGTGCATCCATGACCACAAAATCACACATGATGATACAATGTCGATCACTGTCCCCAACAGTGGCAAGCAACTGTATGTTACCTAACGGTGTTCTTCTCATCTTGTAAATCCAACCAGGGAATACGTGGACTTCTTTAAGTCAGTTCGCTTAAACCCTAACCTTTCAAAGAAATCAACGAAAAATATCTCAACCGCAATTCCATCATCCATGAATACCCTGTGAACCATTGCATTTCCAATTTTAGCGACGATAACCATTGGGTCATTATATGGTGAAGCGTTGGACGACATCTTCTTCGGTAAATGTGATCGCTTCGTCTGGGTAGAACCTGTTATCAATAGTTTCTTGTTTTGGGAGGGGGGGATATCTAGCCTTGGCTTTCCAAGCATTTTTAGAAAGTAATTCTATTGTTCTATGTATGGACACGATGCATTTTTCTGGAATTTCATCCGCCATGTCGTCGTTGTAATCTACTACTACCATCATTTTCTAATTTTTGGCAAGAGAGCTCGTTGTTCCTTGGCTTTGTGCAACATGGTTCCCTATTTTGTTAGCTTCACTATACCTGCTTCCTCCTTTTTTCTTATATTGGCTCAGGTAACCATTCCTTAGGTTTTCCTCAATTTGCCTTCTCAAATCCCTACAACATTCTATATCGTGGCCATAGTCTTTGTTGAATGCACATCAAAATTCTCTAGACCATTTTTTTGGGGGTGCTATGATTGGAGGTGGATCGCAAAATAGCTCTCTATTCGCCTGCCATATTTCTTTTTTTGACTTCGTCAGAGGAGTTTCTTGGATTGATGTCGCCTGCATCATCAGTTCTCTTCCTTTAAAAGGGATGTTGTCATTTCCCTTCTTTATGAACCCCTTCTGTGAGTCTTCAGTTATTATTTTTTCTCCTCATTCTCTCACTATTTTGCAATTATTCACCTCTTCTGTCTGGAATATTGCTCCATCATTTTTTGTAACTCTCTCAGGTTTTTGGGCATGTTCTTTGTTAACTCTTTGTTGAATTCTCCAGATCGTATACCTCATGTGAATACTCCCAACGACGATTGAAATGATAGATCCTGAACTTGCAAGTTCTCAGTGATGAACCTATTATGATAATCCTCTAGAGTTTCATCGCTTTGCTGAGCTATGTTGTTCAAATCTGCAATTGTTTTTGTGAATTTTTGTTTCTGGTTGAAATATCCTAAAAACAAATTTGACAATTGCGCCCATGATTTGATACTTCCATTTGGAAGGTCTTTATACCATGTGATCGATATTCCATTTAAGAAAATGGGAAATGCCTTGCAAACCAGGTCAATGTTCGCATCTCGAACCTCATGCTATTTTCGTAAGAGTGTAGGAACTCTTTTTGATGTGGTCCCATAATTGATTTTAACATGGAAATGGAGCTTGAAATCCTTAGTCATTTTGTAATCTCGAAGATGTGGTGCTAGGGGTGACTATCTAGACCGTTATATACCAAGAATGCCGCGAATGCCCTCCTTTCTTTCTCTGGGTTGTGTTAGGAGATTCTGCTTCTTCTTCATCCTCCGTATCTTCCCTGTTATGTTCTCTCTCTCTCTACTAGGGATATACTCATAGTCTTAAGCGTTATTGTTATGCACAATCGTGTGTTCTTGGGTCTGATAGTTGTTGCTTTTCTCACTTCTGGTGAACACCATTGTTTACCTAAAGGATCTTAAAATAGAGAGATATTTTTGGTCCCTATAGTCGGCGCCGAATGATGTGGTTGCTCCGTCAAGTAGAACACCGTCGCTTACCTCGTATACTCTTCTTCCTGCAAAATAGATCCCAGAAGTGATTCCAAGGAAAAGGCTCCAATGATCAAGTAAGTCTCCTCTCTAGAGAATTGGAATTCCTCGGTATAGTAATGCTTACCCTCTTTCAATATTGCTTTTGTTGTATTTATAAGAGTTCACCATCCTGGCTCCATATTTCTCTCATATATGAACGTAGGTTGTACCACAATCCCTATAACTCTGGTTTGTGGCCAAACACCTGATCGTGGCTTAATCGTGGTCTCCGTATTTATCGGTTCATAATTGCATGCTTCAGAAAAGGCTCCACCTTTATCGCTTTGTCGGCCATATATGCGTTTGTTCTTTGGGATGGGCTTGTATCTCAATGATGCCAGCTATAGGCTAGGTATACACCATGCCTAATCATGTTCTCATTAGTATTTTCATTTCCCCAATTGCAAATCCATCTACTCCATTGCCCATCGTCCTCGTACCCTTTTTCATCAGCTTCTCACTGCCATTTTTCCTGCAATTTTGTTGGAGATGCCCTACCAATAGCAATTATTGGCCTCCACGGCTCCGCCTCTATCACCGAATTGAGGTGAATATAATTTTGAATTCAATTAGGGTTTTTTAAAAAAGATTCCACCGCTTTCAATTCAACTGAATGTGAATGTTCAACATAGCTTCATGTTTTATATTTATGCATTTTAGATGTTGAATTGCCATTGGAGAAAACTGAAGAGCTCACTGCAAACAACATTTGAGTTTTTAATGTTTTTCTTTGCTTGAGGGATTTTTGTTAACATTTGGTTTAAATAATTTTCCGAGAACTTGAGCTGGGATTTGACAAGCCTGCCATCTTGGAGAAGGAACGCCCGAATTGCATAACTGAGACAAAATTTGATTTGGAGTATGGTAAAAATGAGTTTAGTTCTTTTTTTGAGTATGTTTTTTGTATTCTAGTTTCCAAGGTTATTGTACTTTCTTTTTATTCTCCTTTTTTTTGTCATCGGAGCAATTGAAATTGATGTTCCTTTTTCCCTGTGTAGGCCTTTTATATTCCAAGGGAGTTAACTTGGCCTTTTAATTCTTCTTTTTGTTCTTCATTAAAGCAATTAAAAAGAAGTGTGACACTCCATTCATTTAGAAATATAGACAACAAAATGAATTTGGATTTTAGTTGCTGATGTTAATTGTTGATGTTAATTGGTAGTTCTTCTTTTTGTTCTTCATTTTGCTGCGTTTACTTAATTTAAATGGAAATAAATGATTTTTTGGTTAGTTAGTGACTTGTGTTAGTACATATGTACATCAAGTCTAGTATAATTGTGGATAATAGCTTAAAATGTCATTTATTATCACTTGAGTTTTTAAGTTTCTAATATATTTATTATTTAATTTTGAAAATGAAAAGAGGAAACGGGAATGATATTTCAACTTTCTTTTTTAAAGAAAGTATCAAAAGAAAGGGCTGGGCCATCTACTTGTAGTCCTCCTCCAAATCAAGCAAATTTCCAAGGGGAAGTACATGTTGAAACTAGTTCAAATCCTATGGTTGAGGGTCATGCATGTGAAAGTAGAGAATATATTCAAAAGAAACCTTGTCAACCCAAAGATCATGATTTTCCTAGAACACTTATTAGGAAGAGAACTCAAAGATTTATTCTTAAATGGCTTAATACTCATATAAATCATGGCTTGAGTACAATGTGGAGAAAGAAGCAGCCTTTTGTTTTGTTTGTTATATTTTTAAGAGTAATACTACGGTTGGGGGTGATGGTTTTAGAGCTTGGAATAGGACTACAACAATAGTTGATCATGTTGGGGGCACACAACAACGTGCATAATAAAGCATTGGAGATTGGAGATTTTTAAAAAGAAAAAGGCATATTCCATGGGTGGTTTTATTCGACAGACAAAAGAATGAACATCTGCCAACCAAATAAGGTTAGAAGCTTCAACTGAAGCTTTGCTATTTTTTTTACTTCAAGGTATACCTTTTCGGGGCCATGTTTAACGCGAGGAATAACTTAATAGAGGTAACATTATTGAGCTCTTGAAACTTCTTGCAAAGCACAATCCTAAATATGGTAAAGTAGTTTTGAAAAATGCCCCAGGTAACTCTCAGATGACTTCTCCACTTATTCAAAGAAATATTATGAATGCTTGTGCTAAAGAGACAACTAAAGCAATTTTATATGAACTTAATGGAGATTTCTTTTCTATTCTTGTTCATAAATCTGCTGATATATCTAATAAAGAGCAATTAGCTCTTTGTTTGTGATATGTAAATAAAAAGGGAGAAGTTCAAGAGCTTGGTTTGAGCACTCGTTGGGGATCGTAATTAAAAATAATCGTGAATATTATTGAATTCTATCCCACAATTCTTGAGTCGCTTGATGCTACTAGAGATGTTTGTGATGCACATGATTTTAACAAATGTGAATCACTTTTACAAATTTTAAGGTCATTTGATTTTTTATGGAGGATTTTATTATGTCTATATTTAGGATTGCTAATGATTCGAATATGGCCTTACAGAATAGAGATCAAGATATTGTATATGCTATGAACTTGGTTAATGTGACGAAGAGAACCTTTCAAGCCTTTAGAGATGGTGGATGAGATTCTCACATGGAGAAAGTAACATCATTTATGAGTAAGTTTGACATTGAGGTTTCTAACATAGAGGGAACTTATGCTGGGCCCGGAAGGAGGAGTTCGCAAGGTAAAAGACCACAAGCTACAATTCTTCACCATTTAGAGTGGATGTTTTTATGAGTGCACCTGATTTACTCTTGAACAAAACTTGAGGATCGATTCCCGAAGGTAAAAAAGAGAATACTTATATGTATGTCTTGTTTTCACCTGCTAATCGGTTTTCATCTTTTGACAAGAGTAAATTAGTTGAAATTGCTCAATTCTATCCTACTGAATTTCCAAGTACTAAATTGGCACAACTTGAGTATTCCCTTGAAAATTTCGTTACAAGTCTCAGAGATAATGAGAGGCTTTTGGAATTTGAAGACCCTCAATATGCTTTCCACTAAGCTTGTTGAAACTCAGAAGCATGAAACCTTTCCGCATGTGTACTTGCTTTTGAAGTTGTTGTTACTTCTTCTTGTAGTGACTGCAACTATTGAAAGAACACTTTCGGCCATGTTGATTGTGAAAACTAGACTGCGGAATAGATGAGAGATAAGCTTTTGAATGATTGTTTAGTTACCTATCTTGGGAAGATTTGTTCTTGAATGTTTTCATGGATGATCTTGTAGCTAAATTTCAATTTATGAAAACTTGGCATGACCAAGTTTAATAAATTAGTTGTATGAAATTGTTTTTTATTAATTGTATTATTTAATTTTTTATAAATTAAATGATGACCCACCAAAATTAATTTCCTAGATCCGCCCCTGGTCCAAATCCAAACAAACTTCATTCACATCATTGTCCATTGATGCTAATCATAGGAAAACATCCCAACCTATCCTAAGCAATTCGGATTTTTGAATGCTTGGTTAATCAGACCATATTTAAAAGACTTAATCCAAGATAAAATCAATTAGAGAAAAAGGCATGATCAAAATGTTCATAATACTTAAAAGATTAAAACATGCACTAAAAGAATGGAACAGAGAAAACTTTGGAGATATTAATGAAAAAATAAAATTTAAAATTGTAGAAGAGGTTAGGATTTAAAAGTAATCTTATGAAATAAGTAGCACTATAACTGAGTAATTACCCTAAAACATGAAAAGCCCTCCTAGTGAAAGCTTTAAAGGAAGAAAACCTTTGGAAACAAAAGGCGAAGGTGAAATGGATTAAATAGGGTGATAAAAGCGCAAAATATTTTCACTAACATGTAAAGCAGAAAAGAATAAAACACCATATAAAAAACATTCTCTCAAGGATAATGGTTAGAAAACACTACTGAGATTGAAAAAGAAACTATTAGTTTTTTTAATCATATTCTCGGGGATGATTCTAACACCACCACCAATACCTATCAATCACACTTCTTATCCTGATAACCAATCTCACTAAATTAGAAAAAATTTTGGAAACGAGTTAGAAAATATTCTATGCAGTACCCCAGGCCCTGATGAGTATACTGCTAAATTTTTTAAAAATGTACTGGAACATAATAGGCAAGGGGGTTAGCCAATGCATCAATCCTCTCTCTACACCGTCTCTCTCTCCTGTCTTCAAACCCTAGCTCTCAACATTGCACCATCATCGGGGGGCCGCCGCCACTGACCACCACCTCAGGTGACCCCCACCCCACTCCCACCCTCTCTATCACCACTACCCCTCTTACCAAATCTCACGGGCTTAGTACATGCAGAGGTTTCGATCAAGTGACTCCACCAGAGGCTCCTTCATGTTAGAAATCTGACGAAAAACTAAGTTGCAAGCTAAAGTTCCCATTTCCAGTAGACGAGCTTCGGCAGATCTCGTGGCTCCTACGGACGAGGTTTGTGGTTCCAGCGGAGAAGCAATTCAGTCCTGGAACCTCCAGCAGAGGTGCATTTCAGTCTTGGCGGCCAATGAATGAGCGATTCGAGATGGAATCAAAGGCAGACGAGCTTCTCCACCAACAGAGCTAAGTCATGGCCAAAGTTGAGTCTAAACGAAGCCGAGTCAAGGCCGAGTCCGAGTCTGCGCAACTCGGACAAACTCGACACTACAAATCCGGAAACTCTATTTGACTTATCGTGTTATTTGTACAACTCGGTTTGACTTGCCACTTTACTCGTGCAACTTGGGTCGACTCGATACTACTCATGTCACTAACCACATGGGACCCTCACTCAGAATCTAGTCATCTTCGAGAAGGTTCTTCTTACTATAGCTCAAACTCGTGATGGAAAATGGTTGTGTCCTTCAATTTTTTAATGGCGCGATGACACTGTTTCCACCGGTACACCTCTGAGGGAAACATTGAATGATGGTATGCATTTTAAACTATATATGGATTCTTGGAAGTTCAAGTTTCATCGATTTTGCGAGTTTTTCTGGTGCTGTTTGGTTAGGTTGGGGTATTTATCTTTTAATTTAATTTTCCAATTTTCTATTTTAAAAATTTTCTAGGTGGGAGGCTTTTAATTCTGTACCTTTTGCTTTAATATTTTCCTTTCATTTAGTTTTTCTATTTCATGGTTAAAAAGGGCTGTAACTAAAATGGTTTTTTCAATTTTAGCATCGAGTAGGAATTTTCTCTGCCTATATAAATTTCAGACGAGCTTTCTTTGGTAAATTTTATTGACTTCAGATCTCTTATCCAAAGGTTCAAAGACAGTAGGTGAAATTCAAGTCAAAGTTGTTAAAACAATGTACTTCTGGCGATATGTTCTTTCTGAGAATTTATGTCAGATTTGTAGACTGTGATCCATTGGGGGCATCGTTTACTCGATATTCTTTTTGGTGTCTAGTTAGAAGTAATTCTACGCATTATAAGTAATTCCTATAAATAGATGAAAAAATGTTTTTGGCAATTTAGGCAACCGGATTTTGTTTCCTAGTTTAGGGAAAGGGGCTTGAACGAGTTAGATGGATACATACCGGATCTTTAGTTAGGAAGGTTCTGTTTTCATTGTTTTTATTGTCTTTGATGTTTGATTGGAAGTGTGGATGGATCAATTTGAATGTGTTTCATCTTATGCTTCACTGTGATCGACTTTGATTAGTGGTATTAGGTCGGTAATATTAGACAACTACTTAGTGAGAACCACTTATCTTCCGCTGCCCTCTCTTATTGCCACCGACTTTTGTTTGATTTGTAATATGGATAATGTCTGTGTGTACATTTCTCTTATTACCACGAAGGTCTTAGATAAGAACTGTCATATTTAGTTAGTGCCTCTGTGTAAATGGTTTTATCCCATAACGTCACTTGTTGTAATTGCACATTGTGCATCATTGAGCTAAATGGACAAGGGTTAACTTGTTATTTTTAAATGTAAATTTTCCATTAACCTCAATGATGCACAATGTGAAATTACAACAAGTGATGTTATGGGATAAACCCATTTAAGCTCAATTAATTGCACATATAGGATTTTGCAGATCCACGTCCTATAGACATTTTAGTAAAAACAAACATAATAGGAAAGGATTTATTAAAAGCCACAATGGAAATTATAATAGGGAAAAAATTCCACCAGGTGTAGCTAGCACCTGGATATGCCTAATTCCCAAAAGAGAAATCCCAGTCACTTTTGCATGTTGTAAACCTATAAACCTTTAAAATTAGTAAATAAGATATTTTTAGAATTACTGGTAGCAAGACTAACACCATATATGCCTAAATTAATCTTCTATCATTAATCTGTATTTATGAAAGGTAAAGAGATAGTTGACAATGTCATCTATCTAAAAAAAATACTAGTTTTTTTTAAGCAAAAGCAAAGGTACCCCTATTACATGTTAAAAGTGGATCTAGCTAATGCCTTTCGATAGGGCTAACTTGTTATTTTTAAATGTAATCTTTTTATTAGCAAAACCAACACTCTACATTTCATCCCCTATAGATTTGGCAGTAGTCCCATCTCACAGTGCGCGTTTAACCCTATAAGGAGTAGAAAGAACCATGTTTTTGGTCAATATCGCACCCCAACTCCACTAAAGTAGGAATGGTACCCATTTCCTCTAGTACCCTATTTAGTCAAACGTTTTCATCCCAACCCACAAAATTTGGAGAAACCATCCTCCAAAATAGCCCTAGATCATTATAACACCTCTTCCAAGACATACACCTCACTCAAACAAACAACCTCTAACTCAAGGTTTTGCTCACGAAGTCGAAGCAAAGCCTCAAATCGCCCAACCTCAGCCATTCTAACATACATATCTCTGAATAAACAATGGAGATCCTGAGTACCCAATAGTTTGTTAACCAATACAAAGGGATAGCCTAGACAAGCAAACCTCTCTCTTCTAGGGCCCTTAGCTCCTCACGTAGGGATACAATAATTCCATCTTCTCCTTAAAAAAGGCATGCAACCTATTTATCTCATATCTTTATTCATTGTTAAATGATTCCATTAGATAATCTTTTGATCCTAGTCATCTTTTCAATTTCTTCACTTTGCTCGAACACTCAACAACAAGGTGAGTGGCCCTAGTTAATGCCTTACTAACCTATACCACCATTACAGTAATGTAAATTATATAGGATTTGGAATATACTTAGCCCATAGGTGGTATCATTGGGCTGTAAACCTAGCCCAAAGAACAAACATAGAAAAGGTCAACGAAGCAAAAAAGGTAGAGCCTGGTCGTAGCTATATGATCACAAATTGATAAATGTGGAGACACAATCAATGTGGAGACATGATCAAGTCATGATTGAGAAGGTTGGCCTCGAACCAGAGTTATAGAGATTTTGGTGCAACCCACATTCTCAGATGAGAGAAATACAAAACCACGATGGTGACCTCTTATAAATACAACAAAAGCAACACTGAAGAAGGTAAGCGTTACTATACCAAGGAATTCTAATCCTCTAAGGAGGAGACTTGATTGTCAGAGTTTTTTCCTTGGAATTATTTCCGAGAGCTATTTTGCAGGAAGAAGAATATATGAGGTAAATGGCTGTGTTCTACTTTATAGAGCAACCACATCATTTAGCGCAGACTATGGGGAGCAAAATTTTTTTTTTTGTTTCTAGGATCTTTCAGGTAAACATTGGTGTTCACTAGAAGTGAGAAAAACCTTAATCATTAGACTGAAGAACACACAGCTGGGCATGACAAGAACACACAAGACCATGAATATACACCTAGTAAAGAGAGGGAATGGAATAGAGAAGATACGAATGATGAAGAAGAATCAGAATCTCCTAACACAAACCAGGAGAAAGAAAGGAGGGCATTCACGACACTCTTGGAAGAAAATAGAGAGAGCCTCTATAATCAGTTTTTGACAACACTCAAGCACAAATCGCAGGGAATGGATAAGAAAATAAGTCAAGAGCGCGAAATTATCAAATTCAAGAAGGAGTTAAGAGACATAGTGGCAGATAATGATGCAAAAAAGTCACCCATGGCTCTGCATTTTTGAAAAAATACCTAAGGACTTCAATCTCCCTCTCCATGTTAAAATTTAGAGAAAAGTGCATATATAACCATATATAATTGACGAAAGTGCAGATATATATATTTTTTTTGTAAACCATCCGAAGACGGGGGAAATATATATTAGGCCTTCCCAAGCCATAAAATATACAGAATTAAAAGATACCGAAGAGTAGTCGTAGCTAAGTCAAAAGATATACAATGTTGAGCGCTAGGCTCATGAAGCAACGCTTATTGCTTCCAAAAGGATGAGATATAACCAAGCTAAACGTTAGAGGATTCCAAAAGCTCATTAAAATATGTGAAAGATGATCAAACTTATTAGTGAGTCAAAAGAAACACAAGGCAGTTCAATCATCTTCACATATAGAATGATCGTATCCTCTACTAAACCAGAAGAGATGATCCTAACTATTTCCAAGAATGCAGTTCTTCGTCGGCCATGATATGTACACAAGAGGGCTCCAAGTAATCAGTTTGTACCATGAACCATAAGTTGTAATCAAACCAAGCTGATCTTGTATATGAGAGCTCCATGAAACCTCAATCAGTAGCATGGCCCGGTGTGTTGTATAGCAGACCACTCTGATGTAGCCTAGCTGATCTTTGATGTAGCCATGGCCCGGTGTGTTGTACCTACAATTAAACCTCAATCAGTAGCATCCGATCAAAATCCCATCCTGAGAGATGGTGTTCCCATTTGATCTAGTCTAATCAAGCCTTGGCAAGTATTAGATAAACAATTAAAAGAAGCCAAGAAGGAATCAGACTTAGTAGTAAAACATGATTTAGCAAGAGAATCTGCCACTAAATTGGCTTGTCTGTGAATATGGACTAGATGTATATCTCTCAGAAGTTGGTGAGCTTCATCAGCCAGTTGAAACATTTTCCAAGGAGCTTGCATCGGATCAGAAATACAACGAACAACATTGATACAGTCTGATTCAATGGAAATAGCACAAGAGAAACTTGAGGATTTACCCAAGGCAAAGTGAATTGCCTTCATTTCAGCTTCCAAGGGGGAGAAGGCTGCAGTGTACATAGTATATGCAGCAATGAAACCTCCTCGGAAGTCCCTAATAATCAAACCAAGTCCACACATATTGGAGGAACTGCACCAAGCAGCATCCACATTGCATTTATACCCACTGCCTGGCTTAGTCCAAACTATTTTAAGAATGTTTGGCTTAGGAGCAGATTTTAACAAAGGCAGGAAAGAGTGGTCTGCTATACTATGATCTAGGGTAGAAGAAATGAAAAATGTAGAAAATATCTTCCTTGATTCTTCTAAGCACTAACACCTCAGTTGGCAAAACTGAGTCAAAGAGGTAGTTCTTTCTCATTTCCCATAAATTCCAAAAAGTAATCACAGATGAAGTTCTAATCATGATAGAGTGTAAAGAGCTCAATCCCGGATAAGTAGAATAACATGAAATTCTATCCCAGATATTGGGGAACAACCTATCATTTATCCCCATAAATTGATGAACAGTTTTCCAGACTTGTAGAGCAAAAGAGCAGGAGTTAAAGAAATGCTCTAAAGAGTCTTCATGATTATGACACATACCACATTTAGAAGGCAAATTGAATCTCATTTTTTTCAGAATATTATCAAAAGGTAAGATAGAGTTGGTTAGTTTCCACATGAATATAGAAATCTTTTTTTGCAATCTTGGATTCCAGAAATGTTGGATAGAGTCAATTGTGGCTGTCTGATTGCAAAGCAATCTATATGCAGATTTGAAAGTGAAATTACCTGTAATACCAGGTTTCCAAATGAGTCTGTCATTCCTATGGGAATACAGTCTTGAATCCTGTAACAGGGAAATAGCATGAGATGGCAGCAAAGGAGATAAACTATGAATCATGGCCATTTTATCTGAAAAGAATTCAGATACCGTGCATTCAGCAGGGATATTCACAAGATTGTAGTCGCAAAGATCAATAATAGGTCCTATATCTAACCAATTTGATGTCCAAAAATTACAATCACCTCTCCCTACTATAACTCTTGTATTAGATTCTGCCCATTCGTTGAAGCAACAAATTCGTTTCCAGTTAGGAGAAGTTCTAGATGATGGTGGCAAAGAAGCCATTAGATGTGTCCACAGAGCTGTAGCCATTTGATATTTCCACCATAGTTTAACTGAGCAAGTATCTATAATGGTAGTAAGTGATCTAAAACCTAGTCCATTTTGGTTAATAGGGAGACAAAGAGCATCCCATCTTTTCCATCTTCTCTTAGGTTTAAGATCAGAGTACCCCCAAAAAAATCTGCTCAGTTTCTGTTCAATGGTCCTAATAACCTCCTTACTCGGTTTAATGACATACCATATGTGCTGAGGGATAGCATATAAACAGGATTGTATGAGTGTAGTTTTCCCCCCTGAAGAAAGCCATTTATTCTTCCAATTGCCAATCCTATTATCAATTTGTTCAAACAGTGGCTGGAAGTAAATTATTTTTGGTCTTCCACTGAAAATAGGTACCCCTAGATATGTAAAGGGAAGAGCCCCCAATTTCATTCCAAGAGTCCTTTTAATATTACTAACTGAGTGTGCAGAGGCATGTTTCCCAATGAAAATGTCACTTTTATTATAATTTATCTTCTGACCAGTGACATCTTCAAATTTAGCTAGGAATGCTCTAAATCTAATCAAAGTATTTTTGCCACCTCTAAGAAAGACAACTGTATCATCAGCATAAGAAAGATGAGATATAGGGAGAGAATTACCTGGAAGATTGTAATGTGACAGCTTACCATTAGAGAAGATAAATGCTAAGCTCCTAGAAAATGCCTCAGAGAAAAGGTTAAATAAAAAGGGAGAAAGGGGATCACCCTGTTTGATCCCCCTTGTAGGTTGGAAAAATCCAACAGGCTTACCATTAATTAAAATGGAGAACCAAACCTGTGATAAATTTTGCATGATAGGATAGATAAATCTCGGATGAGAACCAAATTTAATCAGAACATTATACAAAAAAGACCATCTAACTCTGTCGAAAGCCTTTCGAAGATCCAGTTTAACTATGCAATTAGGGACTCTTTGCTTCTTATTTAGGAATCTAACCATTTCTTGTAGATAGATGACGTTATCCGAGATATCTCTCCCTTTAAGATAAGCAGTTTGGCTGGGAGAAATCAGATTTTGCATTAAAGGTTTTAATCTTTCCACTAGCAATTTTGAGCATATTTTATTTATCACATTGGAAAGACTAATAGGCCTATAGTCATCAAAGGAATTAGGTGTTTTCTTTTTTGGAATAACTATTATCTAAGTACTAGCAATACCTCTGGGGATGTTATTCCCATCTAAAAAATCTTGGACTGCAGCAAGGAGATCAGTAGAGATTATATTCCAGGATTTTATGAAAAAGTGAGTTGTGAAGCCATCTGGCCCTGGAGTACTGCGTTTATTGAGATTAAGGACAATGTTCTTAAGTTCAGACATTGAGACCCGTTGCAGTAATCTATCATTCTCTTCCTGAGTAACAAGATTAGGAATCTTACTTAGAAAATGTGACTGAAAAAAGCTACTATCAGGAGTACAATCATCTGTCAAAAGTTCCTGATAGTAACTAATGGCCTCCCTTTCAATATCCTGAATTGAATCAAGCCAAAGTCCAGTACTACCTTTAATTTTTGTGATCTTAAGCTTGGAGTTTCTCTCTTTAACAGTATTATGGAAAAAATTGGTATTATCATCTCCTTCTTTTAGCCATTTAATTTTGGCCTTATGTTTCCAAAAGCTTTTTTGTTCTGCAAGAGCTCTTACTAAATTAGCTTTAGCTTCTTTAAGTTTGATCAGGTTCCCAACCGAAGCATTCATGTCATACAGATGTTCCTGAGACTCTAAGGCAGATTCAGCCTTTAGTACATTTTCATGCACATTCCCAAATTGTTCCTTATTCCAAACTTTAAGCTCTTTTTTCAATCTGATCAGTTTAAGATAAAAGCCTAGCATTCCTGAACTATTAATAGGCATATTCCAGTTTTTTTGTATGACATCATTAAAGTCTTTCCTTTTATACCAAGTGTTAAGAAATCTAAATGGCCTAGGATTGGAAAGGATTTCACTCCCAATGGACAGCAGCATAGGGTTATGATCTGAAGATATCCTATTCAGAATTTGAATAGAGGAGTTTGGAAAATTAGTTGACCATGAAGTAGTGCAAAGGCCTCTATCTAATCGTTGAATCGTAGGATTTCTTAACCTATTATTGCTCCATGTAAACAAATTACCAACTGTATTAATCTCCTGCAAGGCCTCCACATTTATAAAATCATTAAAGTCCTTCATACTACCCAGTTTGGGAGTAGAAGGACCTTTGTATTCATTTATAGATGTGATGGCATTAAAATCACCTATAAATATAGCCTTAGAATGATTAATGGACCTAAGATCTGACCATAAGATTTTCCTTTCATTTCTGGTTCTAAGGCCATAAACAAAAAAAGCTTCCATGGATTTATTAAGATGAAGACTATGTAAAGAGACTGCTAAAAACTGTAAATTGTCACTAATCAATGTAATAGATAAACTGGAGTTCCAAAAAAGCCAGATTTGGCCACTCAGAGCAAACATACAATGATCATAATTGAGACTAAGTCTGTAAAATTCACATTGCAAATTGTCATGCATTGGTTCAATTAGACATACCAGCTCAAACCTATGTCTAGTGATCAAATTTTGAAGCCTAAGCATGGAGGTATTCATTCCCCTAATGTTCCATACCAGCATTTTAATCTTGAGAGATGTGTTATTCATTGGGAAACATTATTGGAGCTTTTTGATCTAGTCATAATGGTGTTCAGCTGAGTAAGGTAAGTGTCATTACTATGTTTACCCACTTGTTTAGATTTGGCAGTTTTGGGAGAAACTACCTTACTATCTTGGGAAGCAGGACAATTAGGAGTATTGACTGGAGAAATCGCTTGAGGATCTTCAGAGGAAGCACCAGACTTCACTACTTCCTCAATGATTGGGCCAGTAAATTGCAAATCTTCTACACTGGAGACTTCATCAAGAGCTAGCGGTAGAAATCTATTCTGTCCCTGCTTCTGCTGAGAGAAAAGGAATTTTTTTGCAGCAATAATGGAACTAAAAGGTGAGAAGGATTTAGCTCTTTTGATAGGCAAGTCATCTTTGGCATATATTTTCCTTGGGATGACTTGTGGTGGGGCAGAGTGAGAGTGTTTCGGATGATCAAATCTATCTAAATGCACAGACTGTGAGTGATCACCTCTAACTAAGTCCACAAGATCTGCTCTATCTAAGTCCACAGGTTCATGTTGACCTGGTGTATTAGCCACAATTTCATCTTCTACTAGGGGAGCAACCGGAGACAGGTCAACCACAGGATGCAATTTCTCTATTTCATTAACATGAATTACCTCTTGTTCAGGGACAGTGGTAGGAATCGTTTTGAGCTTTGGAACATATTTAAAGGACTGTAAGGATAAAGTTCTCATTTTTTCAGCAACAGAAACTCCAGAACCTCCAGCAATATTGTTGATTACATGATCATCAGTTCCTATTTGTTGGTCTTTGGATTGAGGCTTTACTATTTCTTCTCCTAGAGTCTTATGGGATGGAATTGGTTTTGTCATCTTATAAACTCTAGGCCTCTTAAGTTCAGGATGCAAATGAATACACAGATTATCATCATGGCCAATAGCTTTGCAGTTATGACAGTATAAAGGTATGTCTTCAAATTCTAGAGGAAGCCTAACAACGTTAAACTCAGTACCATCTTCCTCTATTCCAACCCTAATAAATGCCGGAAGTTTATTTTTAAGATCAATTTCCACGCACATTTTCACAACAGAGGGTCTGGATAAGGCAGCCGTAGCTGCATCCATTTTTATGAATTGTCCTATTTGGTTTCCCATAGATTGAATCATAGTCGAGTTATAGAAAAAGATAGGAACAACTGGGATATTTACCCACACTGGGACTATGGAAGATTCAACCTCCGGTGAGAAGTCTGTGGTCCACTTGAGTACCTTCATCAGTGCATGATTGAAGGTCCACTGACCTTTGAGCCACATTCGCTGATAGTCATCCTTCTCCTGAAATCTAATCAGAATATGTCTAGAGTCAATTGAACCCAATTGGAATGTACCTTTGAACCCGACTGATTTGAAGGCCTCATTGAGGACGGCCATCGAAGGTTTGCCTCTTGAGAATTTACCAACTAAGGCGTTCTGATAGTGGGAGGCTAAGGTTTCTGCATCTCGTCGGCTGACCAGACAGGCTATTTCACCTTTGTATTGAGTTTTCGGGATGATTTCAGGGTTCGATGGCAGTGAGGTATTAAGTGGTGGGGGACGGCTACCTAAAGCTTGGAGGAAAGATTTTCCGGTTGCGTCGCCGCCGCGAACAGGCGGAGGAGCCGCCATGAGTGGTGGGAGAAAGCAGAGGAAGATGACCGTTATCAGTAGAGTCGTAAAGAATTGAGGTGAAGAAGAGGAAGCAGTGACCGTTATCAGTAGAGTCGCAATGAAATTGACGAAAGTGCAGATATAACCCTGCTTTAGTTGAAAGTGCAAATATAACACTATTTATTCAGGTTATGTGAAAATATAACCTTTTCCATCAATTTGATGTTGGAATTAGGTGAAATGACAAATTTACCCTGGCCAATTTATGTTTAAAAAAATTGAAAATAATGAAATGACTATATTGCCCTTCGTATCCTATAAACCCCCGACCACCAGCCCTTTATCTCCTTCAAGCCCTTCGTCTCCTCATTTTATTATCTGTCTGATCTCCCATCTCCAACCTAATCACATTCCCGATGCCAACCATCGCCGCCAGCTGCTCATCGTCGTCGGCCTCATTCTGGTCGGAACCCTGATTGGGCTAGCCCTCACTACTGTGCTCTTGTCCTTGCAAGCCCAATCCCTATCTCTACTACTCTACTATTAGGCCTAGTCATGGCATTGCAGTGTGGTGGCACTGGAGGGGTGGGGGAGGTGGGCTAGAAAGGTTGGGTCTCAATTTTGATAGCTATCTTTAATGGAGGTGGTGGGTCTAAATTTTCCAGCGCTTGGCTGAGCAACATTGAAAATTGGGAAGGGTTTGGATTGACAAGGGATTGCCGGTGCTAGGGTTTCGGTGAAGGGCTGGGATGGTTGGCGCTCAGATTGGTGCTAGATTTAATGGAGCGGCGGTGATGGAGTTTCTGGTGGAGGCAAGGCTAGGGCAGAGGAGTCTAGGGTAGATGGAGGTGGAGTGGCAGTGGCTCGACGGAAATGCTGGTGGTAGAGGTAGAAATACGGTTGGTGGAGGGGCAGGTGATGGTGGGGCGGGGCGGGGCAAGGCTGAGCTGAGGCGGGGCTCTCTGGCAAATTGAAGAAGCTTAAAACTTGCGGCGCTTATGGATGAGCGGTGGTGGTGGTTGAATGGTGGTGGTGGCTTGGCGGGTGGTGGTGGTTGAATGATGGTGGCTTGGCAGGAGGTGGTGGTTGAAAGGTGGTGGTGGCCTGGTGGGTGGGGGTGGTGGTGGTGATTGAGGGAAACGGTAGAATTGTCCTCCTCATTTAAGGCTTAGGAAGAAGGGTATTTTAGTCTTTTCAAATGGGTCAGTGGCAAGAATTCATTAGTCAATGCTGGAATTATGATCAGAGGGTCATATTTGTACTTTTTTCAATAGTCAGGGTTATATTTGCACTAAAAAACAATTGAGGGTTCTATTTGCACTTTCCTCAACATATATGGTTATATTTGCATATTAGCCTAAAATTTATGATGGGACCACTGATCCAAAAGAGTTTCTACACGCTTATCGAAATAACGTGAGGTTTAGATATGCAAACATCGAACTAGTTTGCTTGGCATTTCCCATTTTCTTGTCAGGAACAACGATCACATGGTATGATGACCTGCCAAATGGAAGTATCAAGTCTTGGACACAATTATCAAATATGTTTTTAGGTCGCTTCTATCAGAAGAAAAAATTCACAAAAATGATTGTATATTTGAACAATATAGCCCAACGAATTGATGAAAGCCTGCGGAGTATCATAATAGATTTGTCACAAAGAGTTTACAGGTTCGTGACCTGCCATTTTAATCTTCGTTGGGGGCATTCACTGGAGGCATGTGATCCGGAGAGTTCTACAAAGAACTAACAAAGAACATTCCCAAAAACTCAAGAGAGCTATAGAAGAAGTTTGAGCGGCATGAGCAAACAAAAGAGGTGAACAACCGCAAGATAGAGCGGGAACAAGGCAAAAATAAAACAATGTAGGATTCTTAAAAGGGTTTAATGAAGAAGGGAAAGAGAAACATACCTTTCAAGGGAAGACAACCAAGGTTTCAAGGAGTACCGTTCCAAGATACGCCTCTGACAAAATCAAGGAAGAAGATATGGCAAGCAAATAAAGAGCTGTTTTACGAGCCATCACCTATGTTAGCACCACCAAAAAAGAGATTAAGAGAGTATTATTGTTCTTTCCACAAAGATCGTGGTAACAACATTGAGTATTGCAGAGACCTGAGAAGACAAATGGAAGAAAATTTTGAGAATGGCTACTTAAGCCAATACAGAAAGGAAGGGGGAGGCCAGTATCACAATTCTATAAAAGCGGGGAACACCCCAGGAAAGAACTAAGGGATGTTGACCACACTGCCAAAGAATAAAAAAATGACTATAGTGGTAGATTACAATGATGATGCAGGGGAGAATGTATCAGAAAATTTTATCTTGTCCATACATGAATCCACAGAGTCATTGCCAAACAATGCTTGGAAGGCTAAGGCAAGGTATTCTCCCCCGCAAGAGCCTGTCGACAAAAGACTTCGCCCAAACGAAGCAATCACTATTAGCAAAGAGGATGTAGTACCTAACGCTTTGCCTCACAATGATGCCATGGTCAGCTAAAATAGGAAATGCAATAGTTCACAGAGTGTTTGTGGATGATGGAAGTGCGGTTGAGAAATTATTTGTGGATTGCTTTGACATGTTAGATTTCAAACAAACTGATATAAAAAAATCCACGTCCCCACTTGTAGGTTTCACAGGGCAAGCATAAACGCCTTTGGGGAATATACAACTGCCAGTCACCATCGGAGAAAAGGGAAGAAGTTGCACTGTCATGTGTAGTTTCATGGTCATGGTTGCTCCAAGCACATTTAACGCCATCATCGGAAGACCTTGGATGAATGCAATAAAACTGATATAGTCCCCTTACCACCTGGTAATGAAATTTCCTACTCCAGGTGGAATCGCAACTATAAGAGGAAACCAACAAACAGCGAGACAGTGCTGGCGATCATGATGGTGGGGAAGATTGTAGAAAATACAAAGATGGCCAGCACAGTTTTGGAGGGTAGGTTACTAGAGCAGCCAGAATCAGTAGTGGATTTAGGAGCAGAAATGGAGCTAGTTAGCTTTGACAAAGAAGATGATTCAAAGTGCATAAAGATAAGAAGACATCTGCCATGCATGGAAAAGAAGAGGGTAGTCAAAGTCTTACGAAGCCATGAAGATAATTTTGCATGGAACATTCAAAACATGTGAGGAATAGACCCAGGTATTGCTACACATTCTTTGAATATCAGTGACTTTGTCAGCTAATTGAACAAGAGCAACGGTGCTTCGCTAGTGATAGGTAAAAGCAATCGAAGAAGAAGTTGCAGCATTGTTTCAAGGCAGTATATTGAAAGAGATCATACACCTAAAGTGGCTAGTGAACAGAGTCATGGTGACAAAATTAGATACGGGAAGGAGAAGGTGCATTAAATTTATAGATTTGAATAAGCAGACGAGAAGGGACTACGAAGTACGAGAAGGACAAATGGTAAAATATTTAAAGCATGTCCAGTAACTGTTAGTCAACCTCGAATACTTCGATATCTAGCACGTATCAAGAAGTGAAAATGAAAAGGTGGAGGCACTAAGCAAGCAAGAAAAAACCAAATTTGAATCTCTGAGTGAACATAAAAAGATGGTAGTAAGGATAAGCCTCTAGTAGTGGCAATTGTTTACTTCACAAAATGGGTGGAAGTGAAGCCATTGAAAAGAGTCACAGCTGGTGTACCGAGAAAATTTGTTTGGAAAAATATAATATGTCGCTTTGGGGTGCTACATACTACTGGCACGAACAAAGGTACATGGTTCACGATGTGCACCTTTATTGAGTGGTGCTTTAACCTTGGGATTTTCCAAGAGTCCAAATCTATAGCATGCCCCCAGGCTAAGAAATAAGTAGAAGTGGCAAACATAACCATCGTTTAGGGAATGAAGGAACAATTGGAGGGGAAACGAACTGGCTGGGTGGATGAGATACCCAACACCATATTATCATATAGAACGACCGTTCGAGAGTCAGTCGGTAAGACACCGTACAATTTGGCCTATAGTCACAAAGTAGTAATACCAATAGAAATCATTAATTCTAGCCTCTGAGTATGCGATTATTGAGTGGAATGTAATCTGAACATGACGAAGTTGGATCTAGTCAAACTGGGAGAAAAAAGAGAACTGCCAACGATCACAGAGACTGAGTATAAGGAAAGAATGGCTAGAGCTTAAAATAAGAAGATTAGAGAAGTGGGATTTCATATTGGCAATCTAGTGTTAAGAAAAAAAGAGGCAAGACTGGCAAAAGAAAGAAGACTGTTATGCCCAGAATAGGAAAGGCCTTACCAGGTTAGAAAGGCTCACAAACCCATTTGTTAGGAGCTAGAGAGTTGGAACGGCAGTACTGTTCCCAACACATGAAATGTGATCAATGTGAAAAGGTTCTATGTCTAGATTCGGGAAAAGAAAGGAAGCATCTAGTTGTATAGAAACCATGAGATTATCATTGGTTGCATTCGTTCCTTTGTTTTCAAGGTGACATTATAGCAATCATACATTATTAATAGAAAAAATAGTCTTTTGGGCTACATTACATCTTTAGCTCTCTACTTAGATATTTTAGACAATAACACACTGATAACACATCACAATCAATGCATCAAGCCCCCCAATTGTCAAAGGTTGTAGCACAAATGCGCGTATCATAACAAACATCGAATTGCAAGCTATAGATCTTGCAACTTCTAAATTCCTAAACTTGAAAGCTATAGATCTTGCACAATTTCCGACACTTACAAGCTTTAGATCTTGCAACTTTGCTAGTATTATGATTTCAAGCTATTGATCTTGCAAAATACATTTTCCTATAACAATGGCACAAGAAAGAAATACATCTTTCATGTTGCAAAATCCAAAGCTTTTACATATGCAAGTAATAGATTTTGCAGCTTCACTACTATGCAAGCTATGGATCTTGCAACTTACCGAATCTCAACAACACAACTCGTACAACCAGTAAGAAGATATCAGCATAAATGTTCATGCAATAGAGCATATCAAGTGAAAACAAACATGAAAGTGTGCGAAATTACAACAAAATAATTTAAAGCATTACAAAGTAGCTTAAATTAAGAGATCTATCTACACCTAGATGCTCACGACGATCTAGAAGAGGACGAACCACCACAAAAATGACCGTGCTCAACTTTGCGATGGAAGTGCTCGGCCTTACACCGGTTCTCTTCAACCATACGCCCTTCACTGACTAAATGGTTATGCCGCCATTTCATGTGTAAATAAGAAGGATGAAATATTGGACCTCTTCTCTCCATATGACCAAGATATTTAGCATAATAGGCCTTGAAGTCAATTATAGGGCCAAACTCTTCGCGATCTAGCTGCATATTTATAACATCAATGGCCATTTCATATCTCTTCACCTCAGCCGTACAAATTTTCACTTTCTCTTTTAAGCATCGAATATGCAATTGGAAAACCTCTGAAAAATTAATTCTCTGCCCATTAATCTCCATAGTAAGTTCTTCACAACCAATAACCCTGCGAGATGATGAAAGAAGAGTCTGAGTTCATCTTTGTACTTAACGCAAGCTTGCTCAAGTTGATGCAAAAATGAATCAAGATGGTTACACTTAGCGCGGAGCTATTCATTTATGCTTCGTAGCTGCATGTTTGTAGCAAGCTGTTCATCAAGCTTATTTTCCCAACTGAGGACAGAAGTTGAGAAGTGATCACACTCATCCTTCTTTTTCTTCACCCGATCAAATAAATTGTCAATATGAGTACATTGATTATCAATGATCACTGTCTTCTGATGGGCTTCATGAGTTTTACTTGTAGCATAATTTTTAGACTTCTCCTGTTTCCAAGCATTCTCACCATGGTTAACTTTTAGTGGTGAATAAGACCATTATGCTCATTGCAAATCCTTTGCAAATCACGGACAACATCCTGAGAGCCCTTTACAGTCTTATCCCATTTTGTTCAAGATCATTAAAACCCAACAACATGTACTTAAGATGAATGCCAAAAGCTAGCGCCCACTCTTATACACGAGCAGGGAGGTCGAGCGAACGAATGTATAAATCAATGGATTCAAGATCATCCAAACCACTAACAATATCCTTGCCAAGTGATTCAACACTTTAACCATCGAGAATAAACTTGAAGCAAGGAAATGTTGTGGAAGAAATAGGAGATGGAATGAAAATAGGAACCTCCCATTCAATGAACAAGGGACAAGATTCAATATGAGAGAAGCGATCAGAAGAAACAAGGATATCATATTCCCAGGTTAAAGATTTGGTAGCTTGAATAAATCCAAGAGGGCATTGAATATCATATTGCAAAAATCCATAGCGATCAGAAAATTGATAAATGGATCCTAGAAAGTCAAGTTGGTTCAAAATTTATGATCAACGAAAATATCGAAACACTACATATAAGTAAGTACAATGAGAGAATTTAAAAATAGAAAGGCAACAAAAAATTTATAACCACAGTCATACAAATACTACAGACATACATCAAAATATTGTCTTGAATTACAATCAAAAATCCAAAAACCCGTTTGACTAAGAATTAACTAACTTCAGAGGTCGAGGTTGGAAAATGTGGGACAACAATAGCAACATCTTTCTGGCTTGCTTGAGTAGGGACTTTAGTGTTCACCTTGACCAAAGCAGAGTGAGGAGGTGGCACAATAGTGCGAGAGTCAAATAGAAGGTCGTCTAGATAATCAACCTCGTACCCCTTTAGCTCAGCCACTGAAGGAAGACAAAGGAGACCAGAAAGATGCGATAGCAAGGAAAAGAGTTGTCCAGTGTCAGTAATATTTTCAATAAAACCATCGTTAATTATTTCCTTCATTTTCCCCAACGCTTCAGTACATCTCTTCAAAGAGGGAAGGCTCTTTTTCGTCGACGTGGGGTTCCACTCAGACATGTCTTTTACTGCTTCACAATAACTAATGGTCCGAGCATTGCTGGAAATATCCTCAAATAGATTGAAGAAAGACTTCATTTTGAAAACACAATCTAATAGAATTTAAGGATAGTTAGGAGAAGTAGGATCATTGGTGCGCATCTCTTGAAGCTCAAAACGAAGTCTCGTGATATCTTTCTCCATGACCTTGGCTTGATCTTCAGCAGTGTTCGGCCGATCCTGGGAAGTTTTAAGAGAAGTATCTAGCTACACATTTCTTCTCCTTGGCCTTATACTTTTCCATGAGTGGCTCATCAGTAGGAGAGAACTTCGAAAGTCGCTCACTCACAAGCTGAAGACTCTCAGCGACCTTATATAGAAAAAGACATAGGAAAAGAATGGTTAACATTCTAAAACACAAGGTATCAATTTGTAGTGTAGGTTAATCATATTAACCAGCTTACAGAGAGTGACATGGATTGTCCCCCCTACTAGCAGATTATTAGTTCACATAAAACCATGAGAGCGAGACTGATTGCTACAGCCCTTTTTCACAGGCAGCAAATGAGCCAATGATCCTCAATCCTTTCCCTCTTATATTTCTTCTCCTTCAACTCACCACTGGGGCATTCACCACCCACATCTCTAACGATAGTAGACTTTCCCTTCGCAAGCGCAGTACTAGTGCTCATTTTGATAGCACCCCTTCGAAGGATCTTGTCGGTAGCAACATTATTAAGTTGGGAATTGATTCCAACCAACTCTTTATCATCGTCATCAAAAAGAAACTTATTAATAGCATTCCCAGCTAGGTCAATGTCTGCAAGAAAGTAAACACAACCGATCAAATGAACGAACAATGATAGTAAAGGTTCATAAAAAATAGAACAAAATAAAAATCTAACATATAAAAAATGATGACAGTTCATAACACCCTCAGCATCAGAATCAGCATGGCAAAGATGTTATGTATAAGCGCAAAGTGTAATCACGATCTCAGTTTCAGTAGTAAAACGAACACTCAAACCAGGAAGCTTAGATTTAGGAACTTTTTAGTTCCAAGAAGGAAGGACCACTTCAGGACTTTGGTTTAGTTTTACAAAAAATATTTTGTCCGCCAAATACCAACATTGCTAGGAATACCACTCACAAGTTCAACCACATCTATCACATGATAAAAGTTGATATCATCTATGGTATTTTTAAATTTTTGAAGGTGGTAAAAGTTGCGAAACAAATCAAGGGTAAAAGGAACGTTCACCTTTTCACACACGTAAATAAACCCCATTATGATAGCAATGCTCTTGAGATGAAATTAGGATAAGGAAATTTTGTACAAATGTAGAAGAGTGATAATATGGTAGGGAAGTGTAAAGTAGAGACCAAAATTCAAATAACTCAAATAGCATGAGATATAGCCAGGAGGAGGATTACTAACACATTCAGAGTTTGCAGGAGCACGAAGCTCAAATAAAGAAAAAATGGAAAATAGTTTTTAAAATCTTTTAAATAAGGACCAGTAAAAATATTGCCTATAACAAACGATATAGTGATGTGACCGGAGTCCTTGTCGGAGCGAGAATCTTCTATCAGATATTTGGAGTGGTTAGAGGAAGAAATTCAGATTGACAGTGACCCTAGAGTTAAAGATAAAAGCTTTAATTAGGGTTGTAAACCTTGGAAGTAAAATTTTCAAGGCTGAGGTCGGGTAAATAAACAACATGTTTGCCGGAGAAGATGACTGAAGAAGGATAGAACAAAACTACATGGGGTGAAACTACCGCTTGCAATAAAGAAATTGGAGGTATAGCTAGAGGTAAACTTACTATTATAGAGGAGGAGGAGTGATGATTCGTAGAAGAAAAAGGAATAGCCAGAGAAGACCAATAGTCCGATGATAGGGGAGATGAACTCAAACAATAATAAGTTTTGCCAGTTAAATAACAAGGAAGAAATGGTAAGAACGAGGAGAACAATCGGTTCAAAAAGCCCAATCATTACCTGACACAAAAGTAGGTTACCTTTCACAGATATCAAAATGATGGTAGAACATGAGAGGATAGCGCACTAAGTAACGGCTGAATTAATCTATCAGTTTATAATCCTTATTTAAGAGATGGGATGATAATAAAATGAAGAAAAATTGGAACAAGGCAGCGAAGAAAGAGGAACGAATCTCGGCCCCTAGAAACAAAATCTCAATAACCGTTCGTATAATAGAGATGTCATAGATAAGGAAGATACAAAATTTGAAATTTGAAATCAGAAGAAATAGCTAGGTTATAGTTTTAGCCAAAAAGCTAAGGTCACTTTGAAATGGCAATAATAGTAGTACTAAAAGATGAACATGTTTTTGGCGTACAACCCCAGTTCGCATTTATTGAACATGTAATGCCATTGCTTTGCGCCTTTTAGACTTCATTGCTAGGGGGCTTATGGTATATACCTAGCTCATAGCTGGCATCATTAGGCTTTACACCTAGCCCAAATAACAAATGAAGAAAAGGTGAACAAAGCGATAAAGGTGGAGCCTGGTCTGAGCTATGTGATCAAGAATCGATAAATGCAGAGGTATGATCTATGTGGAGACACGATAAAGTCACAATCAAGAAGTTTGTCCACGAATCAAAGTTGTAGAGATTGTTTTGCAACCCACGTTCTCAGATGAGAGAAATATGGAACCACATTGGTAACCTCTTATAAATACATCAAAAGCAACACTGAAGAAGGTAAGTGATACTATACCGAGGAATTCCAATTCTCTAAGGAGGATACTGAGTTGATTGTCTAAGTCTTTTCCCCAGAATTATTTTTGGGAACTATTTTACAAGAAGAAGAATATGCGAGGTGAACAACAATGATCTACTTGATGGAGCAGCCACATCATGATTCAAACCCCAAAACAGGTTTTTAGGAAACCAACATACCTGTCTCGCAGAACCATCAACCATTGTTAAACCACAGGAAGTATTGACAATCGAAACAGTCACGTTGTCCTCTATTTTTTATCAACTTAGGAGGATATTGTTAGATCTATCTTTTGCATTGATCTTACGCTTAGTACCTCATTTTTTTCCTTCAAACAGTTGGCTTCATAACTGATTACACATGTGCTCGCGTCTTGATCATGAGATAACGGTTTGGTAAGACACAAAACCTTGACAATTCAAAAACAACTTCAATGAGATGACATAGGTGTGAATTTTTAAACTTTAAATACGTAGTTACCTTTCCAATTGACCCACTTCTAGTCGGGGGTCACTAATAAACAAGCTTTTTCACATGAGATCCACTAACTCGAGCGGAGGACTTAGGAAGGTCAAATGTAAAAATTTATATTCTGCTCCTGTTCTTACTACTATGCTACCTAGAGGGTATATAGTGGCAAGCCCAAGTTTTTCCACAGAGATGCTAGATGTCCAAAATCTAAATAAACACAGCCACGTCCGGGTTATCAACTTTCTATGTATTAGGAATAGCTAGGTATTGCAAAAACAGGTTTTTGGGGCTTTCTAATTAACAACTACAAGCACACGAGATCAAAAGAGAATAAACTATATAAACTGGCACTTGGGGGTATTTGCATAACATAATCGATGAATGAATTTTATCCTTGATTCATTCACATACAACTATATAAACCTATCTTATGCCTATGTCACATAATAAGGAGATAAAAAGACATTTCCCTTCGTCTTTCACACATAGGTATGCAACCAATACATGAATATCTCACCGTCTCCATAATTAGGGATGCGCTCTAATCTAGTGACTCTGTAGTCCATCCCCTTCATTTCACTCCCAATGCTAAAGTAGCCCCGCTTAAAGGAACAAAGTTGGAGCAATGCCTTACCTAGGTTGCAACTATTTGATTTGAAGGTTAGGGCCATATGTCCCAGAAAATACACTATGGATATTAATCTCTAGACCTAGAAATGCAAAGGAATTGATATCTTATGATGACTCTAGAGTCGGCAAAACTTTAGTTGCTACAAACAATCATGCTCATCTATCGGGGTAAGCCAAGGGTCTCCCCTCGTTAGCATTTACCAAATTGGCCACCCAACATGTGATTTCTTAACGCAACTAGCCAATTAGAATTATGGTTTAACCAATAGGAAGATATACTCTTAAGGTAACATGAATGCACTCATCTCCCTGGTGTTCTTGAACCTACTTCATAATCTAACACTCCCAAGATAACAATGAAGCCTAGCATGATATTACACTACCATACATGTATGGGCATATCATAAATCCACAAGAATAGAAAGTATAAATCAAGAACATATATTCATAGGACATAAAGATAGGAGAACCTACAAATCTCGAAAAAACATCATCAATTCATGAATACAAATACTATCCCAAGAAAATTAACTACTCCCTAAGCATTGAATCCAAGTATTTCATTGGACACAATGCCCTTGGGAAAAATCAAGAAAAGAAATTAGAGAAAAGGTTATTCCCTTTTGCTCTCTAGAGTTCTCTCCAAAATTGTAGAATAATTTTCCCTACTAAGACAAACTTAAACTCTAGTAGACACATGCTTATATTTGTAGTAGTGGGGAAATGGGCCTTGAAAAAGTCCCAAAATAGGCCAAAAAACACTAGCAGCCGCAATCGGGACGAGATGCCTCATGTGGCACGACCTTGCAAGGCCCTGCTGGTATGAGCTGTGTGGCGTGGAATGGCCATGTCGGAAGCTTCTAGCACAGTCTGTGATGGCTGGCTTGGCAGTTCTGGGCACCCATGGCATGGACCGTGCCGGCTGACACACGCAATCAGCCGGGCACTCGATCTTAGCCTTCTGATCATGTACGCCCACATTGTTTGGCGCAGGCCAGTGGCTAGGAGTGGTGTCTCGACCAACTGAATGGAACGTTCCATGTGAAAGTTCATGCAGCGTCGGTTGGGAGTCAGTTTCTAAGCTAAACGATGGCATGGGCCATTGACAACATCACACCCCATCGGGTGGTCTTTGAATCTTGAGTTGAAATAACACAGGCCATTTTAAGGGAAACGGCTAACATCCATACTTAGCTGAATTTTGGAAATGTGAGATCGTGTGGAGGCCAATGGCTAGTGCTAAGGGAGTTAAGAATGGGCGGTGCTGGAAAAGGCCTTGTGCTAATGTCCTTTGGCCTGAGCCATGAGGGATAGATTCCTCGTGAGAAGGCTGACTAGCATGGGCCATGTAGCACCTGGCGCCTTATGCTAGTGCCTCCTAGCATGGACTTATCGACTGACACGGACCGTGTTAGCTAATGTATCTGGCCTTCATCTTGAGATCTTGGACTTTGACTCCACTCTTTTTCTGGCTTCTTTCCATCTGCTACCAGCTTAAGTTCGTGGCCTTCTTGTCTACTTTCGCCCTTGCAGACAGCCTTCTAATATCTTCTACCACTCTTGCGAGTGGCATTCTACAAAATGCTGACAAAATACTCATGAGCAACCAACTAGTAAGATCACAAAGAAAGATCGAGGTGCCCGTGAATATAATGTATCCATTAGCTCCAATTCCGTGTACAAAATGCGGGAGTTAGAAAAGAGAACCAACAATGGTCATCTAAACCCTTTGTCGTGTAAATATAACTAAAATTAGCAATCAACAAAAGAAACCATACAAAGAAGTGTGCCGAATGCATTGGTTAACACATGCATACTGGTGCAAATCACCAACCAGTAAGGCACCCTGTTCTTACAATGTCATCATGCATTTCCCTCTTGAAATCTAGCATTTTCCTCCACTTTAGCCGTTGGTTCATGTCAATGTTCTGATTTCATAGTGGCATTGCTCCTTGGTCTGAATGTCTCTCATATAGCAATTTATCTTCCAGGTCTCCATTATCATCATGAGATATTCTTACAATTTCAACACTTTCAGTAACTAACTTGAAATGTACCAAAGACTCACAGACATCCATTTCATATAACAAATAGTAAGCACTAAATAAGGGCACACTGAAATCAATGGCAATTTCATTACACAAGCGTTCAAAACCAGTCAATATGACTACTCCATGAGGATGTATCTAAGCAAGAGCAACACATAACTCTCCAAAATGATCATAAAATAATCTGGTACAGGGAGTGAAAAACCATATTGTAGCTGAAATTAATATACAGTAAACATATCATGAGTCGACCTCACCCCAGTATCCCTAGTAGGGGGACTAATAATCTCACACGAAGATAAATAAGAATGATAATTTTTTTGCATATCTAAATTATCTAGAGTAAGAACACTATTGCAATGCAACAATTTTTTTAAACAAAACAACCAAATATATACAATCATATAGATAACGGATAGTATACTACCGATTGGTTAAATTTTGAGCCACTTTTATGATTGAAATATTACCCTACATTCTCGATCCACTAACAACAACCTCCCAAAAAAGAGGTAAGTTTAAAATGTAGTTTTAGTTTCTCATATTCATCCAAGCATCTAATGCATACTCCACTGCCAATATATTACTATCATTTCATCAAAATTACATCCAATAACCATGCTACCGATATTGTTCACCTTTTCCCTACATTTCAAAATGAATTATGATAGCTTTGTATGCAATAACTCCTTGGCTAGAAAGGGGAGGGGGTTATGGTATACACCTCCCCTAACCATATGAAGCCCACATTAAAGGTTATATAGCGAGCCCAGTGAACTAAATAAAGAACTAACCTCATCAAACCTTCCTTAATCTCCCGAAGTCAAAGGATGAAATAACACCTTGCTTTTAGTGAACATTATCGGCAAACCTTAAGACAAAAATGGTTGTCACCCACGATCATGTCACCAAAACAATGATTTGGGAACATGGTCAATGATTATAGACAGTCTAAACAGTTAGAAAGGTAATTTCAATTTTCTAGAATCTATGCATACATTGATCATACACTAACTTAGGCATTGGAGGTGGGTCTCTGAGACTTCCCCTAGACTCTGCTCTGCAGGTCTCACGAAGCTAGCATGGAGCATTGTGCTAATTCTAGATTTTATATTGGTCCAAAAGAAATTCACCCACCCTCCACTACAACACTAGTAATGAAACCCTCAAAAGCACTACCACCTCACAACCACCATTAACAGTGCACTGATCCACCCTACGACCCTGCTGCCCTGCCAAAGTAGGCAACACATCCATGTCTTCTAGCTCTCTAACAAGGCGGAAGGTAGCCCCTCAAACATGCACTACCCAGCTTAAGCCATCATCTACAACCTTAGCCCTTTCTAGCTTCTCTTCCAAAACATACCCATCACCTAGCCGACTATGTCCAATTACGGGTTCCGCTCTCAAAGTTGGAACATCGTCTCACATTTCTCAACCTCGGCTATATTAACATACATATCCTTGAGCATACCTCAAAATTATTGCGTACCCATAAGTTTATCAACCTCAACACGTGGATATAATAAACATGTGAGACCGTTCTTCCTCAGTACCCTAAGATCCTCATGCAAAGGGAAGTTAGAAACATCCTCCTTCTTGCAACAATGCACAACTTGCCTGACTACATTTCCCCTACATGATTCACAGTCGTCGTTCTCCCAATTGGGGACTCCAATGACCCTAGTCGCATCTAGAAATATTTTAACGTGTCAACATACTCAACGACATGATAAGAAGATATGGCCAGGGCTTTCCTAACCTATACAATCACAATTAGTCCTGTAAAACTCAAGATAAGCCTACCAGTCATGTATATAGGAAATTAACATACATCATTAGCAAAACCAACCACAGTAGCGAAGTTGTGCATATCCCTGAAATCCACAATGATTGTAACTTTCATCTACTTCATCACTAACCCGCCTCCACTCAGGGTCGTCAACCGTAGCTAATTAACCCAAGTGAAGGCATCATCCTACTTACTACTAAGCTACATTTGGGGTAGTTAGTGGCAAGTCCAGGTATATCCAAAGAGATGCTAGAGTCTAATAGCTAATTAAACACAACCACGAACAATTTGTCAATCCACCATGTGCTAGGAATAGATACTATAGTAAAATGGGGTGGGGTGATTTTTTCAACTAACAACTACTAACATAAAGGATAAAATAAAAGTAAACTATATAGACAAACACTTGGGGATATTTGTGTAACATGGTTAATTAAATGTTTCGATCCTCGATTCAATCACTTACAAGACTTCAACAACCTAATCTAGTGCTTATAACACGTGGTATGGTCAATGGTCACTGCCTCCGTATTTAGAGGAGTGCAACAGTGGCCCTACCATTGTGCATATTTGTTTCTTCCATGTACGATTATGTCCCGAGCACTACAACATGGATGCTCTACCCCTAGGCACCTTATCGATGACACTAAGACCTCTTACAACCCTAGATTGATACTATATGCTATCTACACCCGTAACCCTTTGGACCAACTCGCTAGCTAAGACTAGTGTGCTGTCATTATAAGGGTAAAACTTGAAAAAGTTCTAGTGCACACACCCACGTGGACCCAGACTGCGCAACCCAAATCACATCCAGGTTTCTCTTCCTCCGGCAGTATCAATATTTTAACCAATATGAATATAGACTAGAGTGTGTGCTAATGGAGTGTATCATCAATTCAATTATAATAATTCAAGAACAAGACATTATAATATCACAAGCACATAGAACTAGGAAGATCTAATAAATCTCACAAAAAAAAATTAATCAACACATGAATACAAAATTATCCCCAAAAGCTATAAAACTACTCCCTAGACATGGAATTCAAGTATTCCATTGAATTCCACGTCTTTGTGTGAAAGAAAAATAAAAAGGAAAAAAAGAGAAAGAACCAATAGAGAAGAGAGAGTGTTTCTCTCTCTAAGTTTCTCTTCAAATCTACAAATGTACTAAGAAAAATGATTTAAGGCTTCTAACCCTAATAGACTACGGCTATATTTTTAGTAGCAGGGGATTGAGCCTAAAAATAGGCCTAAAATAGGCCAAAACCCTAATCAGCCGATGCTGACACAGACCGTCACGGATGGCATGACCCATACCACTGACGTAGCTTGTGCCATCTCGGTCAGTCAGATCTGGCACGACCGTGCTTGGGGTGGTCTATGTCGTCCAGCGTGGGCCATCATCTGGAGCTCCATTTTTGTACTTCTAATCCAAGATCTGTGTCGTTTGGCGCAGTTCGTAAGCCGACTCTTTGTGTTCCTCAGTTTCTTAGCCCGGGCCGCCTCATTATTCACATGCCATTGGCTAGTCCTGACATTTTGGACTTGGAATGGGGTGGGTGGGAGGTCATTGTCGTACCTCTCAAAGTTAATACTTTTAAGCTCTAATGCTTCCTATCTACAATTAAGTATATGATGGAAAGTTAGTGACTTTCACGAGAAGAGGGATCTTTTCAAGCGTTTAAACATATATAGGAGAAAACATACTAGGTATATACATACATAGATACATATAAAAGCATGTAAATAAGGGGGGGGGTTGGTTTTTGAGCCTAAGTTATCAAATTGAAAGTTAACAATTAGCAAAGTAAGAGAACTATGCTAATCATGAAATACAACTAAAGATGTGCTTAAAATAATAACTAACAGAGCCTTGGGGGCAATCAACTTCCACTTCCAAACTTCCAATAGCTCATTGATTCATTCATTTACTCAATTACATTTATTGTCTACGGGGAATGTTATCACTTCTCAATCAAAGATCAACATTGATTCCTCCTTAAGAGTAATTTTCAAAGACAGACAACGAACATTTACAAACCTCATTGATGATCACCAAAGATAAACAACATCATAGGGGTATTTCATCAATGGCATTTCACCCAAAGGACCATAGTTTTGATAACAACAAGACTTCTACCAAAGACATAGTCATTTAACCAAACAAAAAATTGATTAGGTTAAACTTAGAACAAACAACATTCAAGGTTCAACCTTTCTTTGCATCTATATGATAAATATGAAAACAATCCACATTAACATACTTATCTAGCAAGAATGGCCACACATTATACACAAGAAGTTCTAAATCCATGCTTTTGGATTTCATATCAAATGAGTTTAGAAATTTGCGGCTTTCCTAACACTCTAACATTTCAATCATACAAGCATTTCATATACTCAAACAACCCATGGTATAAATAAGGTAAAACACAACATTAATGGCATAATAAATTATTTCCAATAAATGTTCATAAATGAGCAAATATAGAATCTAACTACATAAGGTTGGAAGCTTCAATCAATTGCTCCCGAGAACTAGATTTAGCTACAAGAGTTCATAGTAATAAATGCTAACAAACCAAACATAATACAAGAGAATTCAAAGATGGAAAATGGTAGAAACTAGGGTTAGAAATAGTACCAAAAACGTAGGAAAGAAGAGATGTGAATGGGAGGAAAGAGAGTGCTATTTATAGTACAAAAATGATAAGGTTAGGTTCTAGCCACCTCACGACGGGTTCTGGCCACCAACCCGTCGCGAGTCGCGACGGGTTCGTCGCGACTCGCCTTTACTATGGTAAACATTCATCTTTACTATAATTCTTCTCATTTTTCAAGTCTTCAAAGTCTTCAAAAATGGTCTTCGACGGCCTCCGGTCTTCAAGTCTTTGTGTCCTTTCTTTGTCACGTAAAATCCACTAAGAAGAGGTAAAAGATGGTAAAGTTTCTCTTACCTCTCCTAAGAGAATGTCAAGGTAAAACACAAGCTCTTGATGATAAAAGAGCATAAAGGTGACTTTTTTTCATTTTTTAATTTTGTTTCAATTTTTTCAATTTTTTTCACGTTTCTCCAATCCAAAAAGTAGCAAAGTGCTTTCCAAATGTTAAGGCTAAGAAAAGTATCAAAGCCAACATTATCCAAGTACATCAAAAGAAAAGCATCCCAGAACAAAAGAGTTATTCAAAAGTAGCAAGTTTTTAAAGTATCTCCAACCCCAACCGTGCAATCAGTAGATACCTCTCCCCACACTTAGAACACTACATTGCTCTCAATGTAGACAATAGGGCTAAAGCGTACAAAGAAAAGTATGGAAAGGGTAGGGATATGGTGCTCACAAATCACTGATGTGAGGAAGAAGGGCCACCGCCAAAATAGCGTTGCTGATAACGAGCCAATCCATGTTCCTCTGCATCCTAGCTCTCAGCCTCTTTGTTCTCGGATCAGGGCCTCAGACACCGCCTGCCTAGGACTGCATCTTATGGATGCAAGCTGATAGGTGATCAATCTTCTCATCCATGTCAATCAAGCTCTGGGAGACAAACACATTGTGCTCCAGTATCATGCTGTCCTGGCAGCGAAATCCATCCTGCTTGATCTGCATCATCCACTCGGAGAAATCCGGTGGAGGTTGGGAGTACTTAGGTGGCACATCGTCCTCCTCCATCAGCTCGGTTTCTGGTGGAGGCTGCGGTGAGTAGCGGTCGGAAGGAGGTAGAGCAGCGGCAGAATGGCGGAGAGGAAGTGTGGGGAGATGAAGGGAAAGTGGTGGATTCTGCCCATTTTAAAACAGATCTGCACAACATTCGTGACTCGCGATGTGTTCGTCGTGCCTAGCAATGGTCATCGTGACTCGCAACCACTTCATCGCAACTCGTGATGGTTCGCAGTGACTCGTGGCTAGGCTACTGCGACTCGCAAAAAGTGGAGGTCGGGAGCTCTTTTTTCACCCAAAAATCTGGACCAGGTCATGACTCGCAACTACTCCATCGCGAGGCGCGATGGTCCGTCGCGAGGCGCGATGGTCCGTCGCGAGGCGCGATGGTCCGTCGCGAGGCGCGATGGTCCGTCTCGAGGCGCGATGGTCCGTCTCGAGGCGCGATGGTCCATCGCGAGGTGCGATGGTCCGTCTCGACTCACGGTGGTCCATCGTGACTCGCGACCACTTCGTCTCGACTCACGGTGGTCCATTGCGACTCGCAAAGAGGCTATTGCGACTCGCAACGAGCCTATTGCAACTCGTAAAAAGTGGAGGCTGAAACCCAAAATGAGCACAAATATTTCTAAGCCCGTCGCGACTCCTAACGGGCTACCCATCTGGTACTCCAAGCATTTCCTCTTATCCAAGTATTTCCTTCTTGACTCCAAGCATTTCTCCCTTCAAACGTCCAATGCCTTTGTTTCAGATCGCTGTAAAATTATGGAAAAACAACCTATGAAAAATACAAAGCAAAAACAATGAAACTAATGACAAAACCCAAAACCAAGCAACATCAACGAAAAGTCATGAATGACAATCCGGACGATTAAAACCAATTTTATTTAATGTCGTCAGAATGACTCACTCCCCTTTTTAGAGCTTACTCATAAAATGAACCGAGATGATCATTTTCCTTTCCTCGATCAGGGTTAAAACAATCGGGATTTGTTGCATCCCCCAACAAAACCTTCTTCAAGTAGCTTAGGGTTTTTTCATGTTCCCTTAACATCTCCAAAAACTCACCTTTTTGTTCCATGGTGATCTCAAACACATGAGCATTTGGGGGTTTCTCTCATTTTCTAAGAGATGAACATTTAAGAACTTTTGGTGGTGTTTTGAACTCTTCCACTGAAGTCTTCTCAAGAGAAGGAGGGGGAAACACCCTTACTGGCTTACCCGCAGACACACGAAAAGTGTTTGATGCTGTGTTCCCAAGAGTGCATTCGTCGTTGCTTTCCGTCAAGTTAGTACTAGCAACATTTGAAACTAAATCATCACTCAAAACATCATCTGTGGAAACATTTAAGGAACTATCATTTCTGAACTCAATTACATCTTGCTCTTCGTTATTAATAACATGAATAGTTTGGCAAGAATGATATCTCCTAGGTTGATCAATAGAATTATTAGTGTCAAATTCTACCTTCCACCCCTTAAATTCCACGGTCAATGTTTCTTTATGTACACCAATTATGGTTCTTGAAGTCTTTAGAAATTCCTTCCTAAAAGAGTAGGTTTAGAACTATTGTCACTTCTCATTTCAAGAACATAAAAGTCTGCGGGGAATGTCAAAGAATCCACTTTTACCAACACATCCTTCACAATACCTTTCGGGTATGTACTAAAGTGACTGGCTAGTTGGATAACAACCCTAATTTTGTGCAAAATGCCTAGATTTAGACTGTTATACAAGGAATATGAGATCACATTGATTGAAGCACCTAAGTCTAACATGGCCCAGTTAAGACATTTGCCTCCTATCTCACAAGGGATTATAAACATTCCCGGACCATCACATTTGGTGGGCATTTCTTCATTGAACACGGCAGAGACATATTCACTCTTCACATTCTTTTTCTTACTTTTCAATTGTTGTTTCCTATTGATGGTACACAATTATTTAAGGAATTTAGCATAACTAGGAACTTTATTTAGAGAAGTTAAGAGTGGAATATTTACTCGCATCTACGAAGACTTTGTAGGTGTCCTTGGTGTCCTCCTTGGTCCTTCTATCCTTTAATGCCTCCGGGAACGGTGGTTCCGGAACATAAATAGGGATCTCTGCCCCTCTTGACTTCTTGTGAGGTGGGGATGATGTTTCAGATTCGATCCCTGTCTTGGCACAAATATCTCCACCTCACTTTCTTCTTCCCTGCTCTCTTTGGCCAACTCCTCGGCCTTTTCCTCATGGTTATATTCTTGCGCTCCACAACAACCCTTTCTTGGGGCTCCTTGACTTACCTTCCACTTCTTAATGATATTGCACTAACATTTTATTGAGAGTTGATCTCCGGTCGGAAGGGAAGTTTACCTTTTTCTCGGGTCTCTATCTGATTCACCACGTGAGCTAATTGGCTCACTTGAGTTTCTAAGTTCTTAATGCTCGCCTTGGATTCATCTTGGAAATTTTCACTTTTCTCAGCACGCATGCCCAACCGGTGAATGGCTTACATCACCTCATCCTTTGTTATCCCCGAGCTCTCCCGTTGGTCTCGGGGTTTGTCTTGGAGCCTTTGAAATTGTTGTTGGGTTGGGTTATATTGTTGTTGAGGAGGTTGATATGGTTGAGGGTTTTGGCTTCCTTGAGGGTTTCCATACTACAAGTTCGGGTTATCATGATTTCCCAAATTGTACGGCCGATTTTAGTACCCTTGATAACCTTGGTAGCCTTTCCAACCTTGATATCCTTGGTTGCCTTGGTAGCCTTGATTTCCTTGATATCCCATGCACTCACCTTCTCGACATAGTCCTCTTGCAAAGTAGGGCAAGTGTCCGTAGGATGCGCCAAGTAACAAATTTCACATAATTTAACATATGGCGCATTTTTGGGCTTTGTCATAAACTATTTCACCATGGATGCAAGGGCTGAGACTTGATTCTCGAGCTTCCCACTATTGGAAGAGTCACTTGCAGGCATTGGATTTCTCCTTTTCGAATTGACCCTTGAGCTAAAGTTTCTTGATTCTTCCGCTAGCTCCTCACACAATTGCATTGCTTCAGATGAAGTCCTGTTACCAAGGGCTTATTTTTTACCTTGAAATTATCTTAGGAGAGGTAAGAGAAAATTTACTCTCTTTTACCTCTTCTAAGTGGATTTTGCATGACAAAGGAAGGACACGAACACTTGAAGACCGGCGGGCGCCGAACACCATTTTTAAAGACTTTGAAGACTTTCTTCAAAGAGTTGAAGACTTGAAAAATGAGAGGAATCACTGTGAAGATGAGTGTTTACTACAAGAAGAAGAAAAGAAAACAAGGTTAACCTCTAGCGCCTGGCAGCGGCGCCAAAATTTGGGAGGTTGTCGCCGTACCTCTAAAAATTAATACTTTTAAGCCCTAATGCTTCCTATCTACAATTAAGTAGATAATGGCAAGTCAGGGTCGTCCACGAGAAGAGGGATCTTTCCGAGTGTTTAAACATACATAGGAGAAAACATACTAGGCATATATATACATAGGTACATATAAAAACATGTAAAGAAGGGGAGGGGGGTTGGGTTGTTTTTGAGCCTAAGTTATCAAATTGAAGGTTAACAACTAGAAAACCAAGAGAACTATGCTAATCATGCAATACAACTAAAGATACACTTAAAATAATAATTAACAGAGCCTTGGGGGCATTCGACTTCCACTTTCGAACATTCTATAGCTCATTGATTATTCACTAATTCAATTAAATTTATTGTCTCTGGGAAATGTTATCACTTCTCAATAAAAGATCTACATTCATTCCTCCTTTAGAGTAGTTTGAAAAGACAAACAATGAAAATTTGCAAACCTCATTAGTGACCACCAAAGACAAACAACATCGTAGGGGTAGGACCACAGGTTTGATAACAACAAGCCTTTTACCAAAGGCATAGTCCTTTAACCAAACAAAGCCTTTATTAGGTTAAACTTAGAACAAACAAAATTCAAGGTTCAACCTTTCTTTGCATCTATATGATAAATATGAAAAAAATCCACATTGACGTACTCATCTAGCAAGAATGACCACACATTATACACAAGAAGTTCTAAATCCATGCTTTTTGATTTCATATCAAATGAGTTAAGAAATTTGCAACATTCCTAACACTCTAACATTTCAATCATACAAAAATTTAATATACTCAAACAACCCATGGTATAAATGAGGCAAAACACAACATTAATGGCATAATAAATGCTTTCCAATAAATGTTCATAAATGAGCAAATATAGAATCTAACTACATAAGTTTGGAAGCTTCAATCAATTGCTCCCAAGAACCAGATTAAACTATAAGAGTTCATACTAACTAATGGTAACAAACCAAACATAATACAAGAGAATTCAAAGATGAAAAATGGTAGGAAACTAGGGTTAGAAATAGTACCATAAATGCAGGAAAGAAGAGACATGAATGAGAGGAAAGAGAGTGTTATTTATAGTACAAAAAGGATAAGGTTAGGTTTTGGCCACCCGTTAGTCATGACTCACGATGGGTTTGTCGCAACTCGCAATGGGTGCCAGAACATAACCTTGTTTTCTTTTCTTTTTCTTGTGGTAAACACTCATCTTCACAATGATTCTTTTCATTTTTCAAGTCTTCAACTCTTTGAAGAAATTCTTCAAAGTCGTCAAAAATGGTCTTCGATGGCACCCCTGTCTTCAAGTCTTTGTGTCCTTTCTTTGTCATGCAATTCCACTTAGAGCGTAAAGTTGCTGTTACCTCTCCTAAAAGAATTTCAAGGTAAAACACAAGCTCTTGATAGTAAAAGAGCAAAAAAGTGACCACAAAAAGTACTAAATTATGCACATAAAATGAACATATCAGCGGGCTGTGTGAAACCGAAAGGTCCGCGCCTATACCTAACCATTTTTGTTGTGAAAAAGCCAACTTGAGCACATGGCCTTTTGAGGTTGGCACAATCCATTCCAAGGTTTGGCACAGCTTGTGCCAAAGGCCAATGGCACGGGCCATATGGAATAGCATGGGCCGTGTGTACTTTATCTCGTGCAGGCCATGAGCGGTACTTGGCTGATTCTTTGCTCCACTACGGATGAACCGTTGGTCTAATTTTGGAGTTCTTGTAGTCGACTTCATAGCGCTTGACAACTTCAAAGGATGATTCTTCTCAGATCGTTCCAAGAACTTGGCACAAATCTCGAGCAACAATCCTCCATTTTTTCCTTGGCCTCTTTGAACTTCAATGCCACATATATTTAGCTCAATCCTTTTTCCACCATGATGTAGTGTTCGTGGCCTTTATCTACTACCATTCTAGCGAATGGCCTTCAACATCTTCTACCTCCCTTGCGAACGGCCTTCAAAATAAACACGATGAAAAGTACCCACAAGCAACCTACTAATGATGTTAAAAATGAAGATCTAGGTGATCGTGGATTCAAGGTGTCCATTAGTACTAATTATGTCTACAAAACGTGGGATTTAGATAAGAAAATCAAACATGGCCGTCTAAACCCTTTGTCACGTAAACTCAACTAATACTAGCAATCCAACAAGTGAAACAAGCCAATTATTATACCAAATGCATAGGTGAGCGCATGCCTAATAATGCACATCAATCCCCCACACTTAAGCCTTTACTCACTCTCGAGCAAATTAGAACAAGAAAAAGTCTAAGCGAAGTGTAGCTAGCGGGTATAAGTTATCCTTTGCATTTAGCTTATTCCTAAATTACCCTATTTTCCCCAAAGAAGAAAGAATCTCACAATTTTCACACCCCCCCGAAGAACGTAAAGTAATCTAACCGCCCAAAATAAAGTGAAGAAAAAGGTAAACAAGAAAGATAAGTGTTAAGCTAGCTTACTTTCCCAAAAAGTTCCCCAAAGCAATCCAAGAGTCATCGACTTGGTTGTAACTAAGGATAACTCTAGATTCTCACTTAGTTACAACCAAGGATGATGCAAATGTATCATCAACCTAGTTTTTTTTTGTTTTCTCTCAATTTCTCTCATTTTGCCTAGGAGCCCTTTCGGGTTTTCATCCTAGCTTTCACACATGTTGAGCTCACACTCTCACTTTTTCCCGCACGGCTTCTCATTTTTTCCTAGGCTCGTAAACCTAGCGGGGCCTAGCCTCTCATTTTTACCTAGGTCTTTCGACCTATTCGGGGTTTTCCCAATGTTACCTAAGTTTACCTTTCAGGTTTTCAACATAGCCGAGTATATATATATATTTTTATTTTTTTCAAATTTTCAAATTTATTTTTTGTGTGTAGCATAAAATGCCCCAAAGTTGGGCTTCATACTATATAAGATAAGGAAACACAAAAAAATTACACCACCAAAATATCTAAAACATCTATCCCAAGACAAGCTATGATTGCTACCAAGCAAGTCATGCCACCAAATATGCATCCAAAACTACCCCAAAACAAAGAAAACACCAAAATCACCAAAGAAACAATAAAATAATCCAAAGAAAAACACCAAAAGCACCGAGGAATCACAAGATGAAAGATCCCTAAGTGCTCACTACTCCCCTCCCCCACACTTAAACCATGTATTGTCCCCAAGGCACAAAATGTAGAAACACATAAGTGAGGTCGGGAAATTAGTAACACTTACACTTGCGGCCCCGAAGGGCTCTTCTTGTCTTGCCTTGCCTCATCATTCTCAAAGTACCCTATCGATTGAATCGTGGCCTCCGTGGACTCCAATCTAGTACCAAACTCTTCCAATTGCAACCTTATGCCACCTACCACAAGACTGACATCTTCCATATCTTTGGTAGAACTCGAAAGTTGTTCCCCAAGAGTACGCAATTAGTCAAGGATGTCTGTGGATATGTGGGTACGGCTAGGTGGTGCCCTATATGAAGGCTCACCATCCATCTCCTAGATCTCTATCTCTGGGCTGGATAGAACTCTATAGAACTCCTTCATGAATCATAGGTCAAGCTCAAGGAATAAATCATCCAAACTCATCTGGTGGGTAATGGTAGTACGCTCTGGCTGAGGAAGGATCAGGAAACTGCAAGTGGGCATGCCTCCATATAACCACACATATCTGTCGTCCGAGGTTACAGACGCTATCATAGAAGCTTTGGCTAGCTTCTCGATATTGTACTTTATTCGTAAACGGCCAAAACTAGCTAATGCAGAGTGAGTGACTAGATGTCCCAAATATTGTGCCAAAAGCCCTACCATGCCACCCATCGAAATCTTTCCACCTTTTTTCTCCCCTATTGCTATGTAATCTTGCACAAAAGCCCTTTCTATGTTTGGGTAGAAGTTACTCTCTGGAGTCATTTCCCAAAGGCAATGAACATCCAAACCCGGACACTACGTTAGTTCACCATGGCATAATACCCCCATAAACAGCAACCGTTGAACATAACGCCATGTTGGGTGAACTATAGCAGTGCTTTTGCACAAGTTCTTCTTGTTTGTGCCTGTCAATTGCCTCTGAAAATTCCCAAGGGAGAATAGAAAACCCTATCGATGTGTCCTTGGAATGTCTCTTCTGTATCTCTATCTGAAAGCCCGAGCCACCTCTTTGTGTGTCATTGTATACTCTTTGTCATCCAGGTGAAACTTGATTACCCAATATTCATCCATATTCGTGAATTGCCATAGAGTAGAGGAACTCCAAATTCCACCGGATGTAGTTCTTTGAGTGCTTCTCGAGGAAACCTTTTAGGCTTACCCATCCTAATAAATAGGTAACAGGCTCGAGTAGGCCTAGAGCCTCAAAAGTACCCTTGCATGCGAATTCCATCTCCAAAACGGTTCTCTTCAAGTACCTCCACCTTCGGGCTGCAGTTCCAGAGATGTTGGTCAATACCATTAATTCCTCTATCACAAATGTGTGGTTTCAATGAAGGGGAGTCACCAGCTCATGGTTCACAACCTTAGCCAGTTTTTTCCTTTTCTCACCCTGTGAAGATTTCTCTTTCTCCGACACACTATTTTTTGGAGGCATCCTAACAACATCAAGGAGAAAGTGGTAATGTGATAATAAACAAGGGCATGCTTACAATATCATTCAAAAACATCCTTCCTAAATAGCTTGGTCATTTCAAATCATGATATTCTTCAACATAAAGGTTATTCAAACAAGAACCATTTTCATTGAACAAAAAACTCATGGAAATTCATATCAACCCACCAACAAGATCATGTAAGAAAGATTCATACCTCCTAAATCACTCAACAAATTAAGATTATATCATCAAAGTATAATAGCACACCAATCCACTCAAACTTACTTCAACACAAGAACATTTATACAACCCAAATAACTTCTCAACAACATACTCTCATTCAAGATTCATGCATCACATAAAACCACCACAGTTCCACATAAAGCAAATAAACAAGAAGTTTAAAAGATTATCTGGAATTTGAAGCTAAGGTTGCAAGATCCACACAAGAAGACAAAAAAATTGCTAATTTTTCGGAGAAAAACTTTAAATTTCTGAATTCACCAAGAGTGTGTGTGAGTGTGTATGTGTTAAAGAGCTTGATTGTGTTAAATGACTCAATTAGGTGGAATAATGTACCAAGGATCTAAAAATTCAGCAAAGGTGATAAGGAGGAGAGGTACAATAAAGATAAGGATGGAATTTTGAAAATTCAATTTAGGGGACTATACTACCAATAAATTTAATCACGAGGAATGTTGATAGTACTATTTGCATAAAAACTCCTAATGAATAACATAATTCATGAACCAAAAATGCATTTTATAACTTAAAATTAAGATATTTCTAAAATTTGCATATGCGGTACAATTTGACAGCTCAAACGGGGTGTCGACATGTATACCCTCATGTCAAGGGCCTCCGTGCGACCCCCTCATGCCAAGGGTGTCTGGCGCAGATCATATCTAGTGGAATGGGTAGTGAAAGATCCCAGTACAAGGCCCCTCGTGCCAACATGCTGTGACACAAGCCGTATCTCTTGGAGCGGCTCATGCCGAATTCTGGCATGAGGCTGCCAAAATTTGGCCTCTTTTTCCTTAGTTTTTCCCTCTTTTCCAAAAATCTTTGTCACCCATCAAGCCTAACTCCATTCAAACAAAGTCACGAGACATGAACTCACATTTACAAACCATCACGAGTTTCATCCAAAAAATCCTAATCACAAACTAAAACATGCCAAATCTATCTATCCACTCAAAAACATGCCAAATCTATCTATCCACTCAAAATCATGAAATCAAAGCAAAAAGAAACATCATATATTTATTGTCTTCGTGACTTATTTCTTTTTCATGTATCTTAGTTACAACATCCTACCGTTGGGTCTCCAGAATCGCCATCAATAACTCCACCCACAATGACATCATTGTGAAGAGGCCTCCACAACGTGTCACCCTTACCTTTAGATGCCTTGTTTGCAATAGACGATGAATTCCCAAACCGTACTAATGTTGAGCCATTTGCCTTAACTTTGGGTTTAGGAGAAGGTCCAGGGGATATTTATGCCCTCGCCACTACCTCCTAAACACTGCAATTTAGTTAGTATGGAAAAAAATCCGATATAGATATATTATCACTATAGATCATGCTCATAAAGCTAAGATCATGCTCATCACATAGAGCTATGCCTTTTCTCATAAAAGATGACTTAAACGAATCATGACTAGAGTTGTAGATGTCAAATCCAACCTTATCCATATCATTTTCTAGGGTTATAGTTCCTAAATGGACATCGATTTTAGTTCTTGATGTTTTAAGGAATGGTCTCCCAATAGGTTTGGGGTACACTTCTATCACGTGCCACGTCAAGGGTGTAAAAGTTTGCCACAAACATCAACTTACCAACCCAGACCATCACATCCTTCACTAGCCCACCAGGGCTAGCTTAGGAGTGATCGACAAGTGGAAAATCACTGTATTGTCCCTAAGTTCACCTATGTCCAGGAATTCATAAAGACTATATGGGATCACATTTATGGATACTCCTAATGTGGTAGACCGCTCAGGAAAGTTGGTCGTCCACTCCAAGAATCTTTTTACCTGCAAACTTATCCCACAAATTATTCTAGGAGAAAGGCTCTGATGATCAAGTCAGTCTTTTCTTGCTAGAACTGGAATTTCTAGAGATAGTTTCACTTACCATAGCTCCTCTCAAGCTTGTTGTATTTATAGGCTAATGATATGGTTGTGATTCCATGCTTTCAGGAATTGAGATTGTGGGTTTTACCATGATCAGTACACTCTGGATTCATAGGTTCGTTGAATCCCCTTGCAAAGACTCACGATTTGCGGAATTAAGATCTTTGACAAAACAAGGGAACTCTCAAACCCTTCAATGCCGCACGAAATTTAAGGTCTAGCCCTCGGGGTACACTCAATTTTGACTCTCTCTTTAACTAGCCCTCGGGATTGGATTACAAGGTTTATTAACACTTAATTAACCCTCAGGGTTAAGCAATAATGGAATAGCTTGCAAGCAAAGAGTATGAACTCAAAATGTTGTATATTTGATTGAAAAATTTTTAACGTAAAAATAACTTTGAAAACCACCTCTGTTTATAGTACATAGGTATGGTCTTCAAAAATACAAATAAGAAACTGAAAAGGATTATGGCAGCTTTAAGAAGCTAAAGCCATATTTAACTAGACTACCTAAAATAAATGACTCTATTCTTCAAGATAAATCATGAATGAATATTTCCTTATCTAATCTTACCAAATCTAATTCTAATTAAATCAGAACTGAATATTCCAACACCTAAAATAAATGCATGACCGAAACATTAATTCATCCAAGGCCAACAGGGCTAAATTAATGGGCCTTATTCTAAATAAAATGATCACACTACTTCATTAACAAAACCCAATGGAAAAAAAGTATAGTGTTATCTTCTAAAAATATTAATAAATAAAAATAAATAAAGAAATCTAATTCGTATCATTCCCTTCGAGGTCGAAAAGTTTCATCCTCTAAATGTGAACGATCTTAAAAAATAACTGTAGATCAATTTCCCAAGCCATCCTTGTGAAGAACTGCTAATAAAGTGGTGACAAAATGCTGACTAAGCAGTGAATGGATATTGATGTGACTTTCAACTCGCGATAAAAAGGCTGCTGGCAAGATAAATCACGAAAAACAAACCAACTCACGATATATTGGTTAATCTCACGAGATGAAGATATCAACCCCTTAAGCTACATGCATGTGTAGCACGCATCTTCAAGTGGTGTGCACGTGGGATTAATGCGCTTGTGTGAATGTTCGCGCGTGAGGACCACGTGCCGAACTTTTTTCGCCGTGGACTGCCTTCTGGGCTTAAGCTGTAAATTGGAAATGCACGCTGGCAATTTGAAAACGTTTTTTGGTGAACCTAAAGACGACAAAGAGTACAAAGGAAGCAAGCTCAACCGGTGTTGACATGAATCGGTGGAGAGCAGATGGCACCAGAGTAGAAGAAGATGATGATCGGAGTTGCCGATGGTAGTGACCGGTCGGAGACATTGGCTGAGAGTGGAGCGGTGGGTTTGGATGGTCTGTCGATGGAGCGGTGGGTTCGGATGGTCGATCGGAGGTGATTGGACGGCGGTGCGGTGGCGGAATTATCGTAGATGCTGAGGGCGGCGGTGAGATGTCCTGGTGGCGGCGGATCTTCTTTCTTAAATTTTTATTTTTTTTGGATTTAAAAAAAATAAATTTAAACAAAACTCAAAATCCCCGTTGATGAACTCGTCTAAGGATCTTTTTCTTTGCTCTGATACCAACTGATATGAATCTCCTTGCGAATACTCCTGATTTGGGGGATTAAGATCTTTGACAAAATAAGGGAACTCAGAAACCTTTCAATGCCGCGCGAAATTCAAGGTCAAGCCCTCGGGGTACACTCAAGTTTGAGTCACTCTCTTACTAGCCCTCAGGATTAGATTATACGGTTTATTGACACTTAACTAGCCCTCGAGGTTAAGCAACAATGGAATATCTCGCAAGCAAAGAGTATGAACTCAAAATGTTGTATATTTGATTGAAAAATTTTTAACGTAAAAATAACGTTGAAAACCACCCGTATTTATAGTACAAATGTGTTGTCTTCAAAAATACAAACAAGAAACTTAAAAGGTTTATGGCAGGTTTAAGAAGCTAAAACCATATTTAACTAGACTATCTAAAATAAATGACTATATTCTTCAAGATAAATTTTGAGTGAATATTGCTTAATCTAATCTTATCAAATCTAATTCTAATCAAATCAGAACTGAATATTTTCACACCTAGAATAAATGCATGACTGAAACATTAATTCTTCCAAGGCCAATATGGCTGAATAAATGGGCCTTATTTTAAAATAAAATAAATGATCACACCACCTCATTTAAAAAACCCAATGGAAAAAAGAGTATAGTGTTATCTTCTAAAAATATTAATAAATAAAAATAAATAAAGAAACCTAATTCGTATCATTCATGTTCGTCATTCGTTCCTTGTATCTCGGTCCACATTCTCTGGCACGAATAGAAGTCCCATGCACAGTTTATCTGTGCTTTTGGGCTGAAATGGCTTAGCTTGTTTATGAAATAGTATTGGACTGGGCCTAGTGGCCAATAAACCTTTAACCAAAGCTACAAATAAACAAAAAGTCCCCCAACCATGAAAACATGGCAGCATGGAGCAATATCTTAGAAGTGGCTGAATGCGAACCGAAGTTGTACTTTCCAGTTGGCATTCGGTCTTAACTTCGTAGGAAGTGTGAAGTGTTGATGGCTTCATGGCTGATACAAGTCTTCCTCTACAAACTTTTCAACTTTCAAAATTAAAATTTTAATCCCTTATCACTATTAATGTAAATGATACAGAGGATTGCGTTCAAAAGAGTCGGGATTCTATCCATATTTTTCGTTGTTTGTTTCCGTGTTTTCCTGATGTTTGGTGTTTCTTTTATATCTTGAATTGGGAATGTCAATGGAGTGGCTTCATTCAATGCGCTATATATTCAACTACCACCGCCACCTTGATATATGCGAAAGGTAAATCACTTTTGTGTCAGTACTTCATCATTGTGCGTTTGAACTTAACACCCTCCTCAATTCTGCCATTTCTTTTCTTTTTTATTTTAAGTATTGAGGTTGTTTGATTGTGTCATTGCGATCCTTCGTTTGTTACAAACTTCTTCTTCTCCAGCCAAATGTAGGTTTTTTGCACCATCTTTCCTTGTCTTTTTGAAGAGTAAGGTTTTTTTCCACTCTCCCATCTATTTACAGTGTGCTATGAGGCTGATAATATATACTTTTTCTTAGATTTTCTTAGAATATACTGATTGTTCTTTTCTCGTATAGAATTCCGGTCATCTTCTCCAGCGTAGTTTGTCCTGAATTTTGTTTCGATTAACTTTTATTTGTAGTCCTTCCTTTAATTAACTCTATTATTTATCCATCTAGGCTTCCCAATTATCCTCATAACTTCATCTAACCTTGTCAAGTCTTGGCAAAAAGTTGGTCATCCCACTGAGGATTCCGGCCCTGTCGGTGGATCCTCAACCGTAGGTAGTGTGTTGACTGGGCCATATTTAGAAGAACTAAAAAGCTACTTCCCCTTTTTAACTTCTTTTGTGCTTCGTGCTCCAGCGAAGAATGAATATGCTCGCACTCCACCGCCTTGCTATACATCCTGTTATTTAGCCTATTTATACTTTGGTCTCTATTTCCCTCTTCCTCAACATGTAATTGATATTTTTTGTTCATAAAAAGTCGCGCTGTCCCAATTTTACCCTAAGGGCATTGCTATAATAATGGGGTTTCTCCAAGTTTGCGAGAAAGTGAATACCTCTTTCACTCATGAATTGTTTTTCCACTTACATCATCTTTGAAAAGTTAAAAACACCATGAATGGGTTTACCTTTTACCCTGTTGTTTTTGGGGTTGAGCTCATGAGCAGTTTCCCTAGTAACATTGGTAATTGGCGGTCAAAGTATTTTGTTTCATAAAACTAAAATAAGCTCCCAAAGTTTTTCTACCTTCTTGGAACTAAAAGGTTCCTAAGTCTAAACTTCCTGGACTCAATGTCCGCTTTACTGCTGAGTTGGAGATCATGGTCAGGCTTCATGGTCATACATAAAATCTTCACCATGTCGATTCTAAAGCTGAAGTTGTTTTGTTCATTATTGTTTTGATGTGCATCATTCGTAGTGTCTCTTATGTTGGAAAATGTTACTCTTTTTGATGTGTTCATTTGATGTATGGTGTTTATTTTGTTTCAGACATGGATTTGGGTAAAGGTGATATCGAGAAAGTATCATTTGAGAATGACAATGAGAAAGGGGCTGAAGATATCGTTCATCCTGATAATGGTGCCGGGGGTGCCACCCATCAGCAGGGTGGTACTGAAATGAGTCCTAAGGATAACTCCGATGAGGGCAGGGAAAGAATTAGGCATCACTCTTCTGGTGGGCCAAAGGAGAAGAAAACAAAAAGAAGTAGAGGTGAAGGGACCTCGGGAAATTTTTTTTCCTCCTTTCAAAAAGGGGTGTAATGACCTATCAGGTTCGCAAATCTTGGCGCGAACAAAGAGCTTTCCAGCAGAGGGAATGATAACTAATATCCTCTCTAACCTCTCTTTACCCGATACGCTGGTTGTGATAATTTTGTTGTTGAATTGTACTAATCTTACCTGCATTATTGTAATTGGTATACGAGCTGCCATCTGAATTCATTTTGCATGTTCTTCTTTTGTAAGATTCGCTAAGGGTTTGAGCTTGTGCATACACGCCTTTAAAATTTTTTTCCTATTGATGAGTCTTTTTCGGTGAAGTATAAGGCCTAGGAAATCAAATGTGCAAATTAGGAAGATTCTCTAAAAACCGCCGAGGAGATCGAAGACTGCTGATGAGAGAGCAAAGTCTGCTGAGGAGTGTGCCAAGCTCACTTAAAAGAAGGTAACTCAGCTTCGTGTTGAGTTAAAGGAAATGCATACAAATAGACTTGCTTCTCCCAAACACACTCAAATTCTCGTAGATCAACTCTGTAAGACCAATTCTTTCTATAAATATTTTGAGGGCATTTTCAAGGAAGCTCGCACAGTTGGTTACTGCGAAGCTATAAAGGATCAGCGCAAGTGGAATCCTACTATTGATTTGAAGAGCTTGCCTTCGAAGAATAAGTGTGCTGAAACTCTAGAGAAGAAGAAGGAAAAGTTGAACAAGGCCTTTATTGAAAAAATTGCGGATGGGGGACATCCCTATGCTTTGTTTTCGTATCTTGCCAATCTTCCTTCTGTGATTTAGCTGAAAGAGTGCGAGGTGGATTATCTGGAAGATATGCCATTTAAACCTAGCACTAATTTTGTGATTCCTAATATGGATGCTAGTGTGGCCAGTGAGGTTGATGCAAGCAGTCAAACCCATGTTCAGCAGCCGAGCGAAGAGAATCTCTCTCAACAGCCAAGCCTTGAAGCTACTGTTATCGTTGTCCAACCTACGCCTAACCCCGATTCCAAAGTTAATTATTTTTAGCATTTTTTGCTTCTTGGATTTTGGATTTTAAACCTAAAACAATATCTTGATGGGTGTCTATACCATTTGTGCTACTTTAGATATGAAAGTTGATTTATTTGTTCTGTTCTACGCTTTCTCATTGCCCTTACTTATGTGCAGGGCTTAAATATTTTGGTTGATCATATATTCTTGAAAAGCCTTGAATTTGTGGGACATAATCACTACAAGAAACAACACTTATTACTTTTCCCCTTTTACCTCAATTTTTTCCTTAAACCAAAAAAATTGAGGTAAAAAGTTCTTTTACCTCGGTTTGTATTTTTTTGAAATATAAAATATTTTTTACCTCGGTTAAAAAATGAGGAAAATAATTTTTTTTTACCTTGGTTGCATTGAAACAGAGGTAAATAATGTTCAGAATTGAAGTAGAAAGAATAACCAACGTGTGTACGATGTCAGTTGTCTTAGTCCAAACATGTAGTATTACTAGATCGTGACATGACCGACCTCGCCAATTATATCATTTTGAATGACTTGTAGTCGAAGACCTACAGTGAAGTCACATATGACCGGACTTAGTCAGTTTTTCATTGACCAAATTCAATCATTTAATACCCCAAAATTTTCTCTCCATTCCAAGTTCCCACTCTGAAATTCAAATGGATATTTTTGAAGGTGGCCAATAGGGTTGTTGAATGTGTTCAATTACAAAATAAGTTTTCCAATATCACAAATTTGTAGTTTCATCTTCAAATTAGATTATAGTGTAGTTTATTTCATATGAGAGGATGTGATTAGGTATCAGTTAATTGAAATTAGGCATTTCATCATTGTATATATGGGTTTCGGTTTATATATATATATATTTTTTGTGTATGTGTGTGTGTATGTATGCTAATAAAATGAATGTTTTCGTTAACATTGATATATGTATATATAATTTTTGTATACTTGTCATGAATTAAATGAATGTAAGTAAATGTATTTTTTTCCAAGATAGATCCATAAAGAGTGTGTACTTATTATTGTACTGTAGGAATGTCTATGGATAAAATGTATTGTTTTGATAAAGATCCAATAAGCGATGGTTATCAATATTTTGTAGTCAACTTCATTGAATATGCATTTGTGAATGCCGTGAAGGAGAATTTGTCTTTTGTATATTTTCCTTGCAAGAAGTGTCGGAACACAGTTATTCATGAAAAAGCAAATTCTTTGAAGGAAGACCTATTTATATACGGTTTTGATCCAACATATAAAATTTGATTTTGGCATGGGGAGAATGTGGATGAGAATACTAGAAATGAAGTAGAGGCCGAGAAGGATGACAGGATGGATAAGTTGGTTGAGAAGATTGTTAAAAATTATAGTGGACTTCCAAAAAGAATTTCATACCTCCATGGGCATAAATACACACTTCTATACGATGGATGCCAAAAGGAATGACTGTATTGAAGGCTACGTTATGGTTGATGAATGTGAAAGCTAAGTATTCCTATAGTGATGTCGGTTTCTTAGTTTTGGTGAAAGTGTTGAAAGAAATGCTTCTGGCTGGCAATAAACTGCCTGAAATGGTATATGAGTCAAAGAAGGTCCTATGTTCGATGGGCTTGGATTATGAAAAGTTATATTCTTGTCGGAATAATTGTATCTTGTATAGGGGAGATCATTTGTATGTGGAGGCATGCCCTAAATGCAATGCTCCAAGGTTCAAGTTGAAAGAGGTCGATGTTGATGGAGAAATTGGAAATTGGTGGACAAAGAAGGTTCCTCTCAAGGATGTTTGGTATCTACCCATTATTCCTCGTTTGAGAAGATTGTTTGGAAATGTTGAGGATGCTGAGAATTTGAGTTGGCATGCGGATAGGACAATGGTTAATACTGAAGTGATTTGTTATTCGACTAATAGTGATCATGGAAGAAAATAAATGTTGCCTTTCCAAACTTTGGGAATAAGCTATGTAACTTAAGGCTTGGTTTGTGCACCGATGGAGTAAACCCATTTGGTAATATGGGCAACAATCATAGTCCTTGGCCGGTGATGGTAATGATCTATAACTTGAACCTTGGTTATGCATGAAAAGGAAGTACATCATGTTACCTCTAATGATCTCCTGTCTGAGACAACTGGGCAATGACATCGGTGTCTACTTAGCCCCCTTAGTGGATGACTTGAAAAATTTGGGGCATCCTAGTATTAATATGTATGATAGGTTTCAGGAGGATTTTGATTTCAGAGCGATGTTATTTTGCACTGTTAATGACTTTCCCGCGTATGGGAACCTTTCTGGCTATTCCATAAAAGGACACAAGGCTTGCCCAATTTGTTTAGACATCACAGATTATTGTCAGTAGAGGATGGAAGCAAGATTGTGTACCTTGGTTACTGGAGATGGCTTCCAACAACTCATCGGTGGAGGAATAAATGTGATGAATTCAATGGAAAGGTAGAGTTGTCACCTCCTCTTCCTGTTTTAATAGGTGCTTCAATCTTGTACATGTTGCAAGATTTTCATAATGACTTTGGGAAAAGGAAGAGGAAACCAAAAGTAGTCGGTAGTTGGAGGAAGCGTTCCATATTTTTCGAACTAGATGTCAGACACTGTTTAGATGTGATGCATATTGAAAATAATTTTTGTGACAGTTTGATTGGTACTTTGATGAATATCCAGGGTAAGACAAAGGATGTCGTGAAGTCAAGGAATGATATGGTCGACATGGGAATTAGGCCTAATTTTGCCCCATGGGTGTGGAAGACGAAGGCATACTTGCCAATAGCCTGTTACACACTTTCAATCATAGAGAAATAGTTGATATGTTCTAGTTTTAAAGGAATGGATGTCCCGACGGGCTACTCATACCGGGTTAGCAATTTAGTGTCCGATGAGGGACTGAGATTGGGAGTATGAAATCTCATGATTCAAATTGTTTGATTTAAACATTTCTCCCGGTTGCTATTAGATTCATCTTGACAACTCATGTGAGGAAGTGAATTACCCGGTTGTGTCGCTACTTTAAGGAAATTTCTTATAAAGATATCAAGTGTGGGAAACTGGAGGAACTGCAGGAGGAAATAGTTATCGTGTTGTGTGAGATGAGTTGGAGATGTACCCCTCCCCCTCTCATTCTTTGATGCAATGTTGTACTTTTTGGTTCATGCTGTACAGGAAATTTTGATTTGTGGTCTTGTTTACCTTCGCTGCATGTATCCTTTCAAGAGATATATGCAGATATTCAGGGGTTAAATGAAAAATCATTTTCACTTGGATACCAGTATAGTCCGGAGGTATGTGACCGAGGAGGCGGTAGAATAATGCATGAATTTTTTTATGAATGAAGAGTTGGTTGTTGTACCAAAATTGTGCCATGGAGATAGAGTGAGGGAAAATGTTTGCGAAAAGGAACAACCCCAGTACTAACCCTTGACGAGTTTGAGAAAGTACACTTATATGTCTTCCGCAATGCAGATGTGGTTCGCCCCTACATGGATATACATGTTGTCTCCATCAAAGAGCGGCACCTTGGTTGGTCAAAGAAGCAAGTACTTGTCGAACACAATCACACCTTCATTGATTGGTTATGGGAAACTGTAGTTTGAGAAAGTCACGGTGAAACCTTGAATTGGTTAGCCTTCATGGCTTTTGCCATTGCAATTTCTTTTAATGACTATGACATGAATGGCTTTACCTTCTTAACTCTTGAATTGGACAAACGCACGTCAACATAAAATAGTGGCATTAGCATAGTTGCCGAAACATTACATGTCAGTGGCTAAAGGGATAAGAATCCAATGTGCTTGAACATGGCGTACTATGGTGTGATTGAATAAATTTAGGAGCTTGTCTATAAAAGTTTCATGGTTCCCATTTTCAAATGCATATGGGTTGAGAACAATGCGGGTGTATCGATTGATGAGCTACATTTTAGAGTCGTCCACTTGAGTAAGACATGTTCTACTAGTGATCTATATATCCTTGCACCACACGCTTCGCAAGTTTTCTATGTAGAGGATCCCTATGATCCTAGTAAATCGATGGTCATTGAAGGGAAAAGACAATTTGTGGAGGGGGGGGGGTTAGTCCATCCTCATTGTTATAGATGATCCCACATATACCACCAATTGGCAGCGATGTCAGCCAGGAAGAGATAATTGGTGTCGACCTGGCATTGAGGAGAGACCACGAGAAGGGTGTATGGATTGAGCATCATTAAAAATCAAAGAGGAAGAGGTAAAAGAAGACATAAATTTGTACCCATTTTGTATGTTCTAATTATGTTTGCATTATCCCACTATCTATTTATTATTAATTCGTGAAGGATATAATAACAATGTATAAGTGGTAACCATTTGGCATGCACATTTTGAATCCAATCACATTTTAATTGGTTTTGAGGAAGTAGTTGCCGACATCACACTACTTGTCGTTAGACGAATTGGTATGGACGAACACTTTTATGCGACCTTGCATAAGGGCCATAGTCATTATGAAAAGTGGAGTTTGCGACGTCACTTACATCATTGGTAAGGTAGTCGATTGAAGATAGTGCCTAAATCCACAAAACCTATTAATTCATGCAACCTCGCAGTCATGTCTATAAGACTTCGTGTTAACCGAGTAGTGTTTTAAGGCATGTTTGCGATGTTGCACACTACAAACTTCGATTCATAAATTGAGAGCTAAAATATTCTATCCAGAACTCGGATTGTAAAATCTACAAGTAAAACACTCTAAGTTCACAAAAGCCTAGTCCACAACAGTCCATAGCAAAAATATAGATCACAAACCAAACACGATACATTAATGTATTGGACCATATGCAAAATGATAACATTATAACATTCTAGTATTCAATTTACCATAGCAAATCTCCAAAATTTTACACACCAATAATAAAATTCAATTTATCGTTCAACAAACCATAAAATCACACAAAATCTAGTGGATGACCAGGCATAATAGGTACCTGTTCATCATCAGTCTCAGTCTCACTACTCCCCTCAGTGCTCTCCGCCTCATTTTTTCCAGTCACTGACCCGCAGCTGGAATCTTCTGCATCATCATCAGTGTCCAGTGTGTCTGTGTTTGGGTCCTCGATCTCCAATTCAGTCTCTTTTTCCACTGGCCCCTTCCTGCACTCCCTGGGTGAAGACAGGCCCTCAGCCACGCTAACTCCTGCATCATCCTCTATTGGTTTTGCTCCAAACGCAGTGTATTAACCTTCGTATCCTCCATTCCCTTTAGTAGCATGCTTCAGGCACTTCATCTCAGCCCCGATGCTACAAAAATAAGGATAGGACACATTATAAATAATTACGAAGAAATTACTATAATGATGAAAGAAAAATACACCTCACCAATTTCCTTACCGAAAGTATTCATAGCTTCAACTGCTAATTGAGTTCCCTCTTGCCCAGGGGTGGCTATCGGATCAAGATCACCCTTGGAGATGTTGAAATAAACCCACTCATCCCCCTCCCAGTGTAAATTGTATTGGCCAAAATAGTTCTCATTATAGTATCTTGGGGAGATCTTGTGAGTGGACTGGATCGGAACACTTTGTTTCTCCATGAGGGTAGCTATCACATTTTCGTAAGGGATTTTCCTTCTCTTATTGGATTCAACCACTGTGTTCATCTCCTTGATGATGGTGTAACCGAGCTCAACAACCTTATTCTGGCATATGTGCCAGCCTGTATCAAGCAGTGGCAGTTGAACAGGGTTTTTGGGACCCTAACCAATTGTGCAATAGCCTCATTGATCAACTCACTAGTCAATACCATGTTGATGCTTTTAACTTAAGTTTTGTACCTCCCAATACTGGGACAAGTAAAATTTGAGTAGAACTTAATGACCTCGGTCTCATAAGTTGGCTTTTCCAAGCAAATCAGCCCCTCCATTCCCGATGGTTTAAAGGCCTCAAGAAATACATCAAGGTGGAGCTGCTGCATATCATCGGGCTTCATGCACCTCACCTCCTTCAGCCTCCTCCTACTAATAACGTTTTTGTATTTTTTTTTCATTTTCCTCCAAGAAAAAACGTTTCTTGTCAAAGGTTGGTGGGGAAGGGGCTGCCTTCGCCTTCTTTGCATGAGACGTGCCCGTCCCACTACCCTTTACCCTGGTACTTTTCACTGTGCTCTTGACTGGCATCTGAAGGAAAACCTTAGAAAAATAATCAGTGATGGAATGAAAGTGATTTTTTGTTGCTTCACACATCATGACCGAGCTCGGTAACATGTCGATAACATTACAACTGACACCATTCACTTCTGTAAGATCACCCTTGGAGATGTTGCAATAAACCCACTCATCCCTCTCCTAGTGGAAATTTTATTGGCCAAAATAGTTCTCATTATAGTATCTTGGGGAGATCTTGTGAGTTGACTGGATTAGAACACTTTGTTTCTCCATGAGGGTAGCTATCACAGTGTCGTAAGGGATTTTCCTTCTCTTATTGGATTCAACCACTATGTTCATCTCCTTTATGATGGTGTAACCGAGCTCAACAACCTTATTCTGGCATATGTGCCAGCCTGTATCAAGCAGTGGCAGTTGAACAGGGTTTTGGGGAGCCTAACCAATTGTGCAATAGCCTCATTGATCAACTCACTAGTCAATACCATGTTGACGCTTTTAACTTAAGTTTTGTACCTCCCAATACTGGGACAAGTAAAATTTGAGTAGAACTTAATGACCTCGGTCTCATAAGTTGGCTTTTCCAAGCAAATCAGCCCCTCCATTCCCGATGGTTTAAAGGCCTCAAGAAATACATCAAGGTGGAGCTGTTGCATATCATCGGGCTTCATGCACCTCACCTCCTTCAGCCTCCTCCTACTAATAACGTTTTTGTATTTTTTTTTTCATTTTCCTCCAAGAAAAAACGTTTCTTGTCAAAGGTTGGTGGGGAAGGGGCTGCCTTCGCCTTCTTTGCATGAGAAGTGCCCGTCTCACTACCCTTTACCCTGGTACTTTTCACTGTGCTCTTGACTGGCATCTGAAGGAAAACCTTAGAAAAATAATCAGTGATGGAATGAAAGTGATTTTTTGTTGCTTCACACATCATGACCGAGCTCGGTAACATGTTGATAACATTACAACTGACACCATTCACTTCTGTAAGATCACCCTTGGAGATGTTGCCATAAACCCACTCATCCCTCTCCTAGTGGAAATTTTATTGGCCAAAATAGTTCTCATTATAGTATCTTGGGGAGATCTTGTGAGTTGACTGGATTAGAACACTTTGTTTCTCCATGAGGGTAGCTATCACAGTGTCGTAAGGGATTTTCCTTCTCTTATTGGATTCAACCACTGTGTTCATCTCCTTTATGATGGTGTAACCGAGCTCAACAACCTTATTCTGGCATATGTGCCAGCCTGTATCAAGCAGTGGCAGTTGAACAGGGTTTTGGGGAGCCTAACCAATTGTGCAATAGCCTCATTGATCAACTCACTAGTCAATACCATGTTGACGCTTTTAACTTAAGTTTTGTACCTCCTAGTACTGGGACAAGTAAAATTTGAGTAGAACTCAATGACCTCGGTCTCATAAGTTGGCTTATCCAAGCAAATCAGCCCCTCCATTCTCGATGGTTTAAAGGCCCCAAGAAATACATCAAGGTGGAGCTGCTACATATCATCGGGCTTCATGCACCTCACCTCCTTCAGCCTCCTCCTACTGATAATTTTTGTGTATTTTTTTTCATTTTCCTCCAAGAAAAAATGTTTCTTGTCAAAGGTTGGTGGGGAAGGGGCTGCCTTCGCCTTCTTTGCATGAGACGTGCCCGCCTCACTGCCCTTTGTCCTGGTACTTTTCACTGTGCTCTTGACTGGCATCTGAAGGATAACATTAGAAAAATAATCAGTGATGGAATGAAAGTGATTTGTTGTTGCTTCACACATCATGACTGAGTTCGATAACATGTTGATAACATTACAACTGACACCATTCACTTCTGCAAGATCGCACATTTAACATCATTCAAAAATTTGTGAATGTGCGACCTCACAGAGCAATATGGTCAAAAAGAATATTTAGCAACATACAATTGAATGGTCAAAAATTTCTAGAACAAGTATGACAAATGCTAAAAACATCCTCAAACCGAAGCTGATATGGGGAAAATCATCTATTCCCCAATAACAATCCTCTATCTCCTTTCATTCATGCACCTAAACCCTTATCATACACTACTAAAGTAGCCCTAAAACATAACCAGTCACATACAAGGTAGATAAAGATTTTACGCTTCACTAAATATACAAATTACAACAACATATAAAGTCAAACCATTATCCTAATTCACAAAAAAATACATAAAATTAAAAATACTAGCCTTATATAGGGTTTGGTGATAATGTGCGTCTCTCCTGTGGTTTTAATGGATATTGACAAACAAGGAGCAGTGGGAGGGGTTCCATTTTTATCTAGGAGGTAGTTGGGCAGTTGAATTTAGCAATTTTGTGAAGAGGGGAGTTTTAGGGTGTGCGACTTTGGCTGTTGATGAAATGCGATGAGTTGGAGATTCCAACCTTTAAGTAGTCCGACATTACACTATCATTTAACCACCTTTGGGACCTCAGAGTACTTCTCAACTTGGTCATTTTGTCCATGAATAGTGGATGAGGTCAAAATGGTTTATGGGCCAAATAAAGCCCCTAGCCCGAATGTCAGAACATTGTGGGGTTGGCAAAATGGATTTACACAGCCACGAGCTCGCTTAACATTCGGTCAGAATGACATTAAGATGAGCCTTAAGAAATCTCACATATTGCACTAGACCAATTAAGGATTTTGGCCCAAATTCTTTTACTTAGTAGCCCAAATGCAAGGCCCAATGCAATTTTCCTCACAATAATGATTAATTTCTTATGAATATCCAAAGTAAATGAGATCATCAATTTCACCTCGAATGGTTGTCCATTAACCCAGATCCAATTTTGTTAGGGTCAATGATAGAAACTCATACCAAACACTCTGAAGAAATAAGACTGTCGTCTAACATGGTACCAAATGTGCTACGTTGTACAAAAATGTGTTAGATGGTACCAAATGTGATACCTTACATAGAATTACCCTTTACAATTGTGATATGTTGTGCCATGGATAACAAATAGTTACACTTGTTATTTACTTGTTTCAAATAACAGTAGTGTTACAAGACTCTCAATAGTCTTAGTTTTTTCCTGAACACAAAGGAAAAACATTATCGGCAGATAGTATTGATTGTTGGTGAAGAAAATGGGAAAATCCATTGTAATTACAATGACTGACATCTAGTAGTTTGCTACAAGGTGGGCTATGCCACATAAAAAAACTCAATAAATGAACAATTATTGTACAAAACAATAAACGTCTAAGAGGATTGAGTGTTTGTAGGGATATCGATAATTCCACGTTCAATAAGTATAACACACTATTAAATTCTTGTATAAAACTAACTGTTAAAAGCCCTAAATGGTTCCTAAATGTGATACGGTGTACTAGATTAACCTTTATAATTGTGATATATTGTACTCGACTATCAATTATAATCTAAAAGACTTGCGGTTAACGATTCTTTCTCAGACTGTTCATCCTCTTACATGGTTCAATGAACAATGGTAATAAATGTGATTCGTTGTACTAGTTTACCCTTAATAATCATCTAACATGTTCGTACAATATCTTTAGTAATACTTTAGGTCCTTTCCCAATGCATAACTAGATTACCCTTTATAATTCTTGCAACTGATATCTACTTGTACATGATAACGCCATTGATGGGGTTTACTTTACTTCACGACCAAAGTTTTGGTTGGAAATGACCATTTTATTCCTAAAAAATGTATCTCTACTCCTATACAAACATCGAGTACGACAATTGGATTAAAAACTATTATTTTCTATATTGTAACTAATTTTGGAAATGCTAGACATACCCATTGTCAACGTTGTTGATGTCATCGCATTTACCGATTAAGAGATGAAGACAGACCAATGTCGTTCCAATCGGTAAATGGGTCGTTTGGTTCACAAACATGCCCAACATGTTAATTCCAATCCACAAAGATAACGACATCGCACAAATGTTGTATTAGTAGAGCCATGAATGAACATATCACGACATCGGTCATTCATACAAGATGGGCCCGGTGTGCCACTTTTGACCCAATAGAAGACCTAAAATGAACACACATTCGGTGTCGAATGTACCACACGATGTTGCTTTAGTGGTGGGAGAATACAAGTATGCACCATACTTTGCAAAAAAAGGAGGCCCAAAATCTTTGAAAGAGCATTTATTGCCAAAAATGACGCCCTGCATCCTCCAATCACAAAATTTCATCTTCCTCAAATCCTTTCTCCTCCAAGATATCATCACAAAAAGAAATCACATATATCTCCCTATTATATGCTTAATGGGGCTCACCAAGGTTGTGGGTGTGGAGGTCACCAAAGTTGGGGATTCCATGAATATGAATTGCGGTAAGGTTTAATATTTCATAATATACAAACATGAGCGTACTTTTCATTTTTTATTCATTGACATTGAATGTAGAATGAAATTTTTTTTTTTTTGTGTTTGATATATTATCTATATTTTGGTAGGGCCAATACATGAAGGTTTGTGTGTGGTTACTTTAAAGATTACATTTTTGAATATGTATTGGGTGTACCACTTGTTAAAGTTTTCAAATAGTGCTTATTCAAACTGTAGATGACATGAGATACTTTATTCATTGCATTTTTGTTACTCAAATAGAGATCATGTTCATCGAAGATGTATATAGTGTGTCTCTTAATGGATGTTACAATGTTATTGTGGCAAAATCCTTGATTTAGTAGCATTTTGGATGACATAGTGTTCTGTGATTTATTGACTTTCTTTTTAGGTCATGGTGTGGTAATCCACAATAAGAGGAAGTTTCCCAAAGGAACTAGTGATCATCATGGTGCGAAAAGACGTAAGCAAGGCCGGGGGTAGGGCTATTTGCAAGGAATTAATGGACATAGTAGAAAAAGGTACAAAATGTCCAATGAAATTTAACCACATAGGAAATTCTTTAGGAGAGGATAGAAATTGGTGGTCTAGTTACCTAGGATTGGTAGCTAGGAAAAAGGTTATCATTTTCTTGTACGAGTCTTGGCCTCGGGTCGATGCATCTTACAAGGAAAAGTTGTGGAAGGCCCTAGAAATAGCATTTGAAATTGAGTGTGAAAACATGGAAAAGTTGAAGACAAGAACAATACACCGCTTTGGCAAAAGATGGAGAGATTTCAAAGCCAAATATGCAAGGGATTACGTTTTTCGGGAAGAAGAAACATTTGAACCCAAGGATTAAACATCCATTCATAAGTGACTCTAGCTGGAAGGGTTTTGTTGCATGAAAACGTGTGGACGAAACATCAGTAAGAGATTAACATTTACATGGTTTGAGGTTTAAACATAGTAGATACATATTGTAAAAAAAGACATTTCTTGATGATTAATGAACTTATGCATGACTTTATCATCGTTATGAATGTGAAGTATAACTGTCAATGCTTTATTGTTGTTGAGGTCCCTGTTTTTCTTCAATTTAAGTACTAGTATCTGGTTGTGCAAAGTCGCATAGTACCCATCAGACTGGTTTCCATCTGTACAGAGTGGTGTGCAACGTTATGTGAAATCAAAGATTAGGAACTATCCTCGATCGATGATCATATCGACGCCGCAAATTATCCTTTCGTAGGCTGCAATTTACTTACCGAGCGTGAACTATGTCGCACATATACCGGGGAATTGTGATACAATTTCACCTCTTTATTTCTTTTATTCAGTACATTTAGATAGGGACATGATTGAATTATTTTACAGGGACTTAGAGCTAAACATTCCGAGGTTGCACAAGGAAACAAGATGCGACATACCATGAGTCATGGTGGCTATGCACTAGTCACAAGAATTATCATGAAGGTAATGTCGATGCGAGAGTGTTTGATAAAGTAGAGCAAGAGATGGCAGATAATGAGGCGAGGTTTTCTATGGAATATCCCACATCGGATGAGGTTCCCCGATTTGAAAAAAGGTTGAAAGGATATAAAAAGAGAGGGAAGAAGGAAGGTAAGGTCCACACCAAAGAAGCAGAGATGGTTGCCCAGCAAATTGTGAGTTTGCTAACATTTCAGTTGAATTAGTTTATGTGACAATTTTCAAGATAATTTTGACCTACTATAAGAGTTGGATTTTTGGTAATTTTTAGGTGGAGTTAAAAAGAAAAAAAAGAGTGAGGTGAGTTCATCGGGGTTGGAAAGAAGGACATACTAGGTGTAGCATTTAACAAGGAATAAAACCCGGAGTGTCGTAGTAGGCTTGTCCCACCTTCTCCGACTTCAACAACACCTGTTGCATTTGACCGACTAAGAACAAAGTTAGCAGAGTCAACAAAAAGGAATGCGGAGATATAAATGAATGTATTACACTTTCATATTCAGATTATTTTATACTTTTGATCTTAATTAGCAATTCATTTTTTGAAGGATAATTCCTTGTGCATTCTTCTTAGAGAACATTTTGATGGTGAGAGCCATGTTGTGGCAGAAGTTAAAGTGTACACATCCATACGATTGCATCATCAAAAGTTGGTCGCTAAGGAGAATGTGGTGGTCACTGCTACAAAGAGCCTTGTTAATGGTATAGATCTTCCAATCCCAGAGGCCGAAACAACTACAGTGAAAGAGGTTGTGGGAATCTTTGTGGAATGGCCCTTTCGTTTGTCTCTATTGTGGACAAGGAAGTGCCCCCTATGAAGGTAAAAATAAATTAGGTGATGAGGCTATGAGCACAAACACAAGTTATTTACATGAATTTTCTTTTTTTTTTTCACGCAGATCGAAGAAATCATTAGTAGCCCGACCAAATCCTCAAGTACATGTGGGGATCTAAAACCTACAAAATCCCGTGTCTCTAGAGTCAAGGCACCTCCATTCAATCCATCCAAGGATGGGTCTCTAAAGAATATCCACACGATTGTGAATACTCGCCCTCCCTCATCTTCCTACAAAATTACCATGGATGGAGTTGGTATTTTGGGTTACAAGGCAAATCTAATCATCCGGAAGGAAGATTTTGAGGCATTATTCCATTTCAATAATGTCTCCCCACCTGTAATGCAACTACAATGCATGTAAGTATAAATGAATCCATAAAATGAACCTCCATCATTTTTTTACCTATTGCATTTCCGCTCAATTTATCAAGACTAAATATGAATGTAGGCTTTTGCATATGCAATCAAAATACAAAATGAAAGGTTGAATAGGGGTTCTTTGTCCCTTCAAGATCCAACATGAAAATGTGGGGATGGAAGAGCGATTGGCCTACTTGAGCACCCGATTGATGAAAAATGATAGTTCAATTTATATCGCACCTTACTACGAGAGGTGAGTCAACTCTAGTTCCTAACAATAAATACCAAATGTTTTGATTAAAATTAAAGATTATTAAATTATAATGAATTAATGACAATATCATTTTTCTAGCAATCATTGGATGGTCACCGTCTTCGTTATTCCAACAAGCACGCTGTACTGGTTCGATCCATTACATCAAATGCCCTCGGAGACAATTTCATTCATAATTGATCTGGTGATGACAGATCACTTAATCAACCCCCGCAAGGCATTCCAATAGAAATTCCTACAGGTTAGAATTCAAATCTAAATATAAAAATGACATAATTAATGATATAAGTACATATCTTTGTCTTCCTAATCAAATTGCGTGCATCGATAGCATAAAAAATAATTGGCCCCATGGAAAAGTGGTTACTATTGCACGCGCTTTATGAAGGACTTTGTGGAAATGTAAATGAGAATCAATATGACCTAGAAAAGGTAACTTGATTCCACACCTCATTGTTTCAATATACAACGAAATGGACTACGCCCAAACTTTGTATGAATATGGTGTTTACTCCATCTTGTAGTATTTTCCCAAGGACAAATGGCCATACACCATTAAGCATTTGGAATAAGTATGCAAAAATTGGGCAATTTTCATGATGGTAAAGAATTTAAAGTATTTTCTTATCCCGTCCACTATACGAGGAACTATTATTGGGTTAAGTTTTTTGTGCAAGCATCATTCTCTAAAATGCCCATTGATACATTCCAATGTTTTTTTACGCCTTGATATAGATCTCTATCTACTTTTGGAGTATCGATGGTATAGTTCATTTTTTGAGAATTTTGCTACAATTTTAGGACCACAGATGGTGTATTATGTATCATTCTTTTCTGTATGCATTACGCTTGTTGTAGTTACATGTCCTATACATGGCGTTTGAGGCTGGAAACACATTTTTAATGAAATTTGTATTGTTGTTCATAGTAAATGTAACGACGTCACTTGTGTAAAAATTACCATTCTGTTCAAACAACTTTGTCAACGACATCGCTAAATTGTCACCATGGATTAGCGATGGTACCCTCATACTAGCAACATCAATGAAAATGAGGTTGCTGAAACCTCATTCATAACGTAAATGACATGTTCATCGCGCAAATGCAAGGTAGGTCGATTTACAAAAATGGCACCGTGGTATCACCATGCCATATCATTATCACATATACAATGTCCAATCGATATCGATTCAACCGGCGTCGTACAACATCGACCGCGCTGCACTTTCTAGTCGACATCGCTAATTGGTCGGGTAGGGGCTCTATGATTACTTATTTAACCCAGTTTGTTGTGATATAAAACCAAGAAAAAAGGCAAATATTATTGTGGTCTGTAACCACAGTAAAAATTAGATGACAATGCAAGCTCGGTAATATGAATGAGCGACTTCATCTAAAAGACCAGGCGACTTCACACATGAAATTTGCGACATTGATCTTTGCGAGTTTGCAAGCTTCTATGACTGTCGGGCACCTCCACAGGTTATCAACATAACAATATATTCAGTGGCCATGTCAGCCATTTCAGTATTTACCTCGGTTATTTTTCCCAAAAACTGAGGTAAAAACTACTTTTTACCCCGGTTTTGATTCGAGGTAAAAAAACTACATTTTTACTCCACCCATATTTACCTCATTTTTTGGACAAAAAACTGAGGTTAAAACCCTTAAATAACCGAGGTAATAGGTGATATATCTTGTAATGAATGATTCTTTTTGTGAGCCTAAGCTTGCTTTATGCCACCCTATTGTTCGCCGTAGAGTGTGAAAAGGTTGTTTCTTCTAACCTATTTTTGCGAATGGAATCGCTTCCCTTAAGCATCGGGTGGAAACTCCCTATGTCATCTCCATCTCCTTCTTCGTATACCAGTTTCCCTTATAGAAAGTGCATTCCTGATGGGTTTAATGTTGAATCGCTTAGCAAGGATATTTTTTGTTGTTTGGTTAATCTTGAATCTACTGGAAAGTACTTAAGATGGCTTAACCTCCCTGTCTGTGTTCAAGAGTGGGCATTATGTCTTGGTATACATTTGAAGTATATGCTTTTGGGTGTCAGTGAAATAAAAAATAAGTGGAATACGACTGTGAAGGACAACTAGAATGTTTTGCATGATTTAAGTAAGATTTTAAGCGTGCAAAACATTCTTATTCATCGACAATAGTTGAACATGGTGTAGATGATTCGCCAACAATTAGAAGCTAAAGATTACAACACGAGTAAGACCTGCAAGGCCCAGCATAAGATGTTGACCATTGATAAACAATGTGGCCGTATTGATGATTTGCTGTGTAAGTTGGAGAAACAGAAGAATGAGTGTGATCACCTATCAACTTTTGCTCTTTGTTGGAAAGAAAAGTTTGATGAGCAGTTTGCTATAAACACATAGTTTCGAAGTGAGAATGAGGAGCTTCACACTGAGTTCAGCCGACTTGATAAATATGTGCATTAACTTGCGCAAGTTTGTGTTGAATATAAAGACAAACTCTAGGCTCTCCCTTCGTCATTTCGCACTGCAACTGGTCAAGGAGATGTTACGATAGAATGTGGTGATTAGAGGATTAACTTGTCTAAATCTGTTCGGATACACATCTGGTCCCTAGAAAAGGAGATATAGGACTTGAGAGCTGAAATGAAAGGGTATGAAGAAACCGTTAACGTTATAAGTATGCAATTGTATCGTGATGAGTTTTCCCCATCTGTGACTTCAAGGAATACTATGCTAAACATCTTTAACACATGGAACGACATGATTTTACACAGTATCCCACTTATTTGCACATGAAGTGGTGTTACAAGCATTAGGTTAGTGAACAAGAGGCTGCTAAAGAAAAATAACGTAGGACTGAGCATTCTGATCGCGAAGTTGAGTGTGGCTGCTACTGCGGTGGATCGTCATCTTCTGGATCTTTGCGTGCCTCGAGGCTTAGATAGATGTGTTATGTTGAACCACTTATACTTCTTGTAATGTTTTAACAAATTTTCTCGTGACTCTACAAATCTTGCATCTTCATTGTTGCTGAATTAGATATCATCTATCCTCTTTAATTATGTGATTTTTTGCTGGGGAACACCGAAGTTACGAGGCTGGTAGTTCTATAACTTGCTTTAATCGTAGTTTCATAGGTATATTCATTTTTTAGCAAGGTTTATTTCTTGCTTTGTTTGGAGTATGTAGTGTGAGAAACTGCAAGATCTATTGCTTGCTTTTATCGTTGTATTAGAGGCATATTATCCTAATAGCAAGATCTATAGCCTGCGATTATGTATTTGGAAAAGCACAAGATCTAAAGCTTGCAAAGATCACGAGTTGTGCAAGATATATTGCTTGTAAATGTTTGATTTGCGACGTTGCATGATCTAAAGCTTTGAATGATCACTATGGCTTGCAATTATTTTATTTGCGAAGTTGCAAGATCCAAATTTTGCAGGCATCGATAATTGTGTAAAATCTATAGCTTGGTAAATTGCTTGACTTGAAAAATGGGGGTGTTTTGATCGTACTATGGTACAAATAAATATATTCTATCATGCATAACTAAAGAATGATAAATAGGATGGTGGTCCAGTAATGTGGTTTTTTGTATTGATAATAATTCCACGATAATCCCGCGTCTGAAAAAATTGAAAGAAAGTAACCAAGGATAATATCCTAGCGTCTGTACATGTGGATGTTCTCTACCTTCTCCTTCAAATCAGGACATAAAACTTTCTTAAGTTGATCACATGCCACATGTTCGGAACACTAGTACCATCCATCCTTTCTAACTCGTACATGTTGGACTTTTATGACTTTGTAAGGCCCTTCTTACTTTGGGCATAGCTTTCTTTGCTCATTTTCTAGACTAGCTTAATTATTTCTTAGCACTAGGTCACCCATCTGAAATCGTGTTTCCTTCACTTTCTGATTATAAGCTCTCTTCATGCTTTCCTTGTTCTTAGATTCTGCAATCGTTGCCAGATCCCTTTTCTCCTCCAGTTAGCCCAATCCCAACCTTATTAGTTTTGAGTTATCTTTTTCCTTGTAATCACATACGCGCGGGCTTGCATTGTCAATTTCCTCTGGTATAACTACTTCTTGGCCGTAAACCAGATTATAGGGTGTTTTCCCTGTTAGTTCTCAAATAGTTGTTTTATACAACCATAAGGTATTTAATAATCCATCCACCCATCCAGTTCCCTTTCCTTTCAGCCATTTCTAGATTGCTTAAATGATAGTCCTATTCATTACATCCACTTGGCCATTAGCTTGAGGGTGTACTACAGAGGATAACTTATAGATAATTCCAAGCTTAGAACACCAATCTGTGAATATGCCGCTTGTGAACTGCGTACCATTATACGTTACAATGGTATGTGACACCCCAAAGCGGCATACTATATTTTGGCTCACAAATTTCCTAGTGGCTTCAGCTGTGACTCGCCCCAATGGTTTTGCCTCCACCCATTTTTTAAAGTAGTCGATTGTTACAACTAGGAATTTGGTGTTGCTTTTTCCTCTTAGGAATGGTCTAACTAAGTCAATCCCCCATTTATTAAAGGACCATGCTCCATAATCCTATCGAAGACACTTTTGTCTTATGTGACAACGAAGCATTGATTTGGCAACTTCTACATTTAAGTACAAAGTTGTTCGCATCATTGAATATAATGGGCCAATAGTATCTAGCTCGAATGATATTTTTTGCTATCATTCTTTCTCCCTGATGCATTCCACACAGCCCTTCATGAACCTCTTTGAAAATTTCTTCCGCTTGTGCTGATCCTACGCATTTTATCTATGAAGACAGAAAGCCCTTCTTGTAAAAGGTCCCATCTTCGTAGGTGTAATTGCTAGAGCATAACTCTAATTTCTTAGCCCACATCTTATCCTCAAGCAGTGTTCCCTTGGAAAAGAAATATATTATTGGCATCATCTAGTTTACTTCATCTGTTCAAACTACCAACACAATAGTTGACATCGTGCTTCTGACTGGAATGACTTCTACCACCACATCTCCACGTTCGCTGAGAGAGTCAAACCTTGTTGTTGCTAGCTTGCTTAGTGCTTCCGCCTTTGTATTTTCACTTCGTGGTATGTGCTATATGTCAAAGTACTCAAGCTAGGCTATGAGTTGTTGAAACTTCCTTAAGTATTTCATCAAATGTTCTTCTAGTACTTCATAGTCTCCTCATACCTTTTGTACCAAAATTAGCTAATCACTAGACACTCGAACACTCTTAACCTTCAATCTGATTGTAAGGTCTAGTCCACAGATCAAGGCCTCATATTCTTCTTTGTTATTAATAAGTTGGAAATAGAATCGTAATGAGTATTTGTGTTCGCCTCCATTTGGGTTTACGAATAGCAATCCTACCCCACATCTTTCTTTGCTGGATGCACCAAAAAAAACAATGTCCATGCCACTTCTTCCCATTTTTATTACCTTTATCGACCCTCAGGTTGTGATATATGTTCATTTTTTTGCTTCTTCACTGGTCATTTCTTCAATGAAGTCTGCTAGTGCATGTGCTTTGATCGTTGTTCATGCTCAGAATTGAATCTAAAATTGGCCTAATTCCAGGGCTCACTTTTTCAATCTACCTAATGATTCCATCTTTTTAAGGATGGTCTCGATTGGAAAGCCAGTGTAAACCACAATATGATGAGCATGGAAATATGTTCGCAGTCTTCGTGCTGAGTACACCAAGGCTAGGGTTAGTTTCTCCATTGGCATGAACGCTTTCTCTACACTCTGTAATATTTTTCTAATTTAACAGACTGGTACTTGTTTCTGGTCTTCAAGATGAACCAAGATAGAGCTGACCGCGGTCTGCAAATCACTAAATATAAGTATAACGTTTATCCAGGAGTGGGTGATTTCAGCATTTGCAGTGTTAGAAGCTATTCTTTTAAACCATCATATGTTTCTAGCATTCTTGAGTCTGGATGAACATGTGGGCCTTTTTTAAAACTTTGAATAGTGAAAAATGTTTCTCCACTACTTTTGAGAAAAACCTACTAAGAGCTGCCAATGACCCCATCAGATCTTGTACCTGTTTAACAGTTTGCGGTTGAGAAAGATTAATTATGGCTTGAATTTTTTATGGGTTGGTCTTGATTCCCTTTTAGGACACTTTGTATCCTAAGAATATTCATGCGCCTACCCTAAATACACACTTCTTAAGGTTGAGCTTCATCCCTATGACACCTAGTTTGTCCAACTTCTCTTGCGAATTCGCAGCAAACTACCCACCCTCCTGTTTTTGATAACCATGCCATCGACATATACTTCAACATTTAACCCTATTTGATTACGAAATGTGTTACCCACTACTTGCTGGTGTGTTACCCCTGTGTTTTTAAAACTGAACGGCATGTTTTTGTAACAGAATATCCCAAAGCTTGTTATAAAAGCCATTTTCTCTGCGTCTTTCAGATTCATTAATATTTGATGATATCCCTTGTGTGCATCCAAAAGAGCTAGCACATGATACCCTGAAATTGCCTCAACTAGCTGATTAAATTTTGGCAAAGGATAACAATCCTTGGGGAAAACTTTATTCAAATCTGTGAAATCAATGCATATACTCCATCCTACATCTGACTTCTTAACCATAACTGGGTTTGCAAGCCATTTTGGGTATATGACCTTTTTTACTATGCCAACTTGAAGCAGTGTTGAAACATCTTCTTTGATTGCTTTCAACCCATTGCTTGTAAATCTATGCTGCTTTTTCTTAATTGGTTTAACCGCGTCACTGATATTCAAAGAGTGTGTAACAATATGCAGGTTTACTCCTCCCATGAACACTCCATGCAAAATTTTCTTTGTGTCTTCGCAGAATTTCTATGATTCTCTTCTTCTCTTCCTTGGGAAGGTATTTCCCTACCCTTACACACTTTGAGTTGTCTTCGCTATCCAGGTTAACAAGCTATGTTTCTTCCTCTCGGTTTGCTGTTGATTCTGGCTGATTTATCAATTCTCCATCTGAGATCATGTTAACTATCATTCTTTTTTCTCCTAATCTTCCTGCCTTCATTGTAATGACTATGCATTGCCTCGCAGTTTCCTGGTTTCCTCTTATAGTTGCAATTTTGGCTGGAGTTGGGAATTTCATGACCAGGTGGTAAGGGAACCGTATGTCCTTTGCTCTATTCATCCAAGGTCTTCCTATGATAACATTAAATGTGCTTGTTTCATCCATGATTACGAAGTCACACATGATGGTGCAATATATTCCCCAAAGGCGTTTCTGATCGCCCTGTGAATCCAACTAGTGAGGACATGGATTTTTTTAGGTCTGTTTGTTTGAAACCTAGCCTGTCAAAGCAGTTGACAAATAGTATTTCAACTGCACTTCCATCGTCTACGAACACTCTATGTGCAGTAGCATTTCCAATTTTTGCTATAATAACCATGGGGTCTTTGTGAGGCAAAGTATTGGGTACTGCATCCTCTTCACTGAAGGTGACTGCTTCATCTGAAGGGAACCTCTTGTCAATAGGTTCTCATGGGGCAGAGTATCATGCTCTAGCTTCCTAGGAATTATTGGACAACGACTCTATAGATCCATGTATAGATAAGATGACTATTTCTGGTACTTCATCCAATTCATCATCCTTGCAGTCAATCGCCGCGGTCATCTTTTGATTCTCTAGAAATGTGTACGGGTTCCCCTGATTCCTTGTGAAGGTGTTCACAGTTTTTGTATTTTCGCTGTACTGGCTTCCTCCTTCTTTTCTATATTAACCTAAGAGACCATTAATCATATTTCTTCAATTTCTCTTCTTAGGTCTCTGTAATACTCAATTTCATACCCATGGTCCTTGTGGAAGGCACGGTAAAATTCCCTGGATATTTTTTCTGATGGTGCTAGCATGGGTGCTAGTTCTCGGAATAAATCCTTGTGTGCTTACCATATTTCTTTCCTTGGCCTTGTCAAAGGTGTATCTTGAAATGTTATGGCATGCAAACCTAGTTTTCTTCCATTGAAAGGGATGCTTAACTTTCCCTTTTTCTTTAATCCCTTCTGCGAATATTCTTCTTCCATCTCTTGCTTTTTGCCTCTTTCCCACTCTATCTTACGATTGTTTGCTTCTTCCATTCGCACATGCTGCTTAATCATCTTTTGTAGCTCCCATGGGTTTTTAGGCATGTTCTTCATTAGTTCTTTATAGAACTCTCCTGATCACATGCCTCCTATGAACGCTCCTAATGATAATTGAAAGGAGAAGTCGCGAACCTCCAAACTTTTTGTAACAAACTGATTATGATATTCTGCTAGGTTTTCATCACTTTACTCGGCTATGTTATTGAGATCTACGATCGCCTTAGTAAAATTTTGTTTCTGGTAGAAGCGACCGAGGAAAAGGTCAGACAACTGTGCCCAAGATTTGATAATCCCATTTGGAAGGTCTTCATACCAAGCGATCGTTGTTCCTTTCAAAAAGATGGTAAATTCCTTGCAAACTAATTCGATGTTTATGTCGTGAAGCCTCATGTTGTTTTTGTATGAGTACAAAAAATCTTTTGGATTCATGGTCCCATCGTAAAATCTGACATGCAAAGGAAGCTTCAAGTTCTTTGGCATTTTAAAACCACTAAATGCAGAGCTAGGGGTGATTTATCTGCATCGTCTTTAGCAATGATATCACATAACTCTTCTTAAAAGTTAAAAACTCCACGCTCTTGATTTACCCTTTTTTCTGGTTCTGGAGGTTTTTGCTTGAGCATTTTAAATAATTGGTCATAAATACTTTCTCTGTTCACTTACAAGAATGTTGTTGACACTCTTTTTTTCTTGTCATAGTTGTTATTCTGAGACTCTATTTCCTCCTCTATTTCATCCTTATTGTGCTCCTTTTCTCTATTTGGGGTGTGTTCCCGCTGACTAGGTACTTCTCTATCGCGTCCCAGCGTTTGTTCGTGTGATGGGGGTTATGGATCCTCTCAGTCTTGGTGAAAACCATTATCTACCTAAATGATCTTAAAACCAAAAAAAATTGAGTCCTTACAGACAGCACCAAATGATGTGGTAGACAACTCAGGCAAGTTTATCGTCCACTCCCAGAATCTTGTTACCTGCAAACTTATCCCAGAAATGATTCCGAGAGAAGAGCTCTGATGATCAAGTCAGTCTTCTCTTGCTAGAAATGGAATTTCTAGAGATAGTTGTGCTTACCCTAGCTCTTTTCAAGCTTTTTGTATTTATAGGTTGCTGATATGGTTGTGATTCCGTGCTTTCGGTAATTGAGATCGTGGGCCATACAACGATCACCACACTCTGGATTCATAGGTTCGTGTTCATCATTCGTTCCTTATTTCTTGGTCCATATTCTCTGGCATAACTAGAAGTCCCATACGCAACTGATCTGGGCTTTTGGGTTTAAATGGCTTCGCTTGTTTATGGAATAATATATTGTTGGGCCTAGTGGCAATCAGCCCTTTAACCGATGGGCTACATATACACCAGTTCATATGTCTATCATGGCATTCTCAACCAGCTTTCCACCTAAGGAGATAGGAATAGATAACATTACGGGGTTGTCACATTTCTTAAGCAAATTTTTGCAGTTCAAAATAGCAACTCCCCCCATTTTAAAATAACCTACCTTCTTAGGTTTTCTACTTCTCTTTTGTGTGCGTGAAACTTTAAGAAACTTAGCATACAAATGGTACATGTTCAATTAGCTCTAAGATAGAGATTGCTACCTCAACCTTTTCAAAGATCCATCGGATACGTGCATCATTGGTCACCACCTTTGGCATCTCCCTCAAAGAATTTGGAAATGGCGGTGGGATGGCCACTTGTGCCTTGGGCGGTGGAAGCTCCTTGGAGGGTGCTTCTTCGACAGGAATTTCATTCTCCTCAAAATTTATCTTGTTGTCCACCAAAATTATTTCGTCTTCTTGCAAGACTTCCGTCTGGGGCTCACGAACCTCATGCCCGCTTCTCAACTTGAGTGTGCTCACATTCCTTGGATTCACCTCTGGTTAGAAAGGAATTTTTCCGGACTCCTTGTCCTCAAGTTTTCTCACCAAGGTGGAGAGTTTCTCGACTTGGACTTTGAGATTTTTTATACTCGAAAAGGCCTTATTGTCAAGATCTTCAATTTTGTGCCTTGTCAATACCGCAAAAATCTCATGCTTCTTTCCCAATTGACTGATAGCTTCCAAAACCTCTTCCGGCCCGACTTGTAAAGAGAGGAGTGGTTTTTGGAAGGACCCTTACCCCTTTGATGTGGTTGAGAAGGATCATGTCCATCTCCATACCCTTGAGGGTCGTTCTTTTCCCTCTAACCATAGTTGGGATGGTCCCTATACCTTGGGTTGAACTAGTTTGCATAGGGATCTAGCCTTCCACCTTCTCGATTCCCCCAGAATCCCTATGGTTGTTGACCTCTAGCAATAGAATCCTGCTGCCGATTCCCATTATTTTATTCCATGACCTTCACCTCTTCTAAGTGTTCAGTTACTTGGGGACACGCCTCAGTGTGATAGTCATGGTTGCAAACCCTACACACTTTGATCTGATGAACTTTCCCTTTTAAGAGCTCCTTCACCATGGAAGCAAGAGCTTGGACTTACTCTTCAAACTTAGGGGATTGGGAGGGTTCATCCAAGACCTTATCCCTTGATCTTGTGCAAAACTTTCACATTCCATTGGCCATTTCTTCAAAGAGAGCTATCACGTCCTTTGGGCTTTTCATGGAAATTGACTCATTACATGCGGCATCCACTATCTGCATGTCTTCATCACATAACCTTTCAAAAAAGTAGTAGACTATGTCTCCCTCCTTGATAGAATGGTATGGACATCTTAATAGTAACCTCTTGAAATGCTCCCAATAGTCATAAAGTGATTCACTAGCTCCCTGGGTGATATTAGATAGCTGATTCATCAATCCGGCAGATTTGGATGTCGAAAAGTACTTTTCCAAAAGTCTACTCTTCATTTCCAAAAATCTACTCTTCATTTCCATCCAGGAGGTTATAAAATTTAGCGGCCAATGGAATAGCCAATCCTTAGTCCCATCTTAAAGAATGAACAGAAATGCTAAAAGGATATAGTCATCCTCCAAAACACCTGGAGGCTTCATGTTTGTGTAGAAGAGGTTGAATTCATACAAGTATTTGTTTGGATCTTCACCTGTCATACCGTGAAGGTGGAGAGATAGTGTATCATGCCAATATTCACTCATATCTCACGTTCGGTGGCAATGGGGAAATGTGATGCACAGTTATTGTCTCTCCAAATTATGGGCCATGAGCTCTCTCAATGTCCTGTTATCCTCCGCCATCTCTAGCGGTTCTTCTAACACCAAAAATAATCTAGGTTGAACCTGTACTTTAGCTCTCTGCTTCCATCAAATCCTACTACCTGTGTTTTTCAGTCGGGTAATATAAAACTTCCAAGTTTGTGCCACGAGTATGTACCCTACCAAAGGCAACACTAGAAAAAAATTAAATATAACAAGATTACTATCACAAAAGGTTCAATAACAAAAGTAAAAAAAGAATAAATAAAAACAAAAGCAATACTAACTACTCAATTAATACATTATGCTAATTGACAATTAAACTTAACTAGCGTTCCCGAAAGGGGCGACAAAATTTGACCCGCCTTGACTCGGGGTCGTCAACTGTAATTAACCCAAGTGAAGGTATCCAAATATAAAAATTATAGCTCTGCACCCAACTCACTACTAAGCTACTCATGAGGTAGTTAGTGGCAAGTTCAAGTATGTCCACAGAGATACTAGAGTCTAATAGCCAATTAAACACAACCACGAATAGGTTGTAATTCTGTTGTGTGTTAGGAATAACTACTATAGTAAAATGGGGGGGTTGGTTTTTTTAAATAACAACTACTAATATAAAAGATAAAATACAAGTAAACTATATTGACAAACACGTAGGGAATATTTGCATAACATGGTCAATTAAATGTTTCGATCCTCGATTCAATCACATACAAGACTTCAAAAACCTAATCCAGTGCTCATAATATGTGGCATGGTTAATGGTCAGCACTTCCCTATACCTGGCACGTAGGGTGCTCCGGCAATCTTCCATCGACACCGCCTACATAATTAGGGGAGTGCAACAATGGCCCTGCCATTGCACAGATCTATTTCTCCCCCATACGATTATGTCTCGGCACTACACCAGGGATGTTGTACACCTAGGTCTGCAAAGAGGGAAAGGGAGGTATGTTCCCCATTGAAGACACTAGGACCTCTTACAGCCCTATCTTGCTACTATAAGGTATCTACACATGTAACCCTTCGAACCAACTCGCCAGCTAAGACTGGTGTTATGTCATTGTAATGGTAAAACTTAGAAAAGACCAACATGCAAACCGACATGGACCCAGACCCTGCTACCAATATCACATCCAGGTTTCTCATCCCCGGGGGGTATCAATATTTTCACCAACATGAACGTAGACTAGAGTGTGTGCTAATTGAGTGTATCATTCATGTAAATATAACAATTCAAGAAAAAACCATCATAATATCACAAGCACACAGAATTAGGAAGATCTAATGAATCTCACAAAAATATTAATCAACACAAGAATAAAAAATTATCCACAAGCTATAAAACTACTCCCTAGACATGGAATTCAGGTATTCCATAGAATTCCACATCTTAGGCTAAAAGAAAAATAACAAAGAAAAAAGAGAAAGAACCTAGAGAGAAGAGAGAGTGTTTCTCTTTCTAAGTTGCTCTTCAAATCTACAAATGAACAAAGAAAAATAATCCAAAGCTCCTAATCCTAGTAGACTAAGGCTATATTAATAGTAGCAGGGGATTGGGTCTAAAAATGAGCCCAAAATAAGCCAAAACCCTAATCAGCCGTTGCGGATGGCACGGCATGTACCGCTGATGTGGCCTCATGCTACAGTAGTCCGTCAGTAATGGCACGGCTGTGCTGGGTGCAGTCTGTGTCGTCTGGTGTGAGCCATCACCTGGAGCTCCATTTTTGCACTTCTGATCTGCGGTCTGTGTCGTGTAGCGCTGGCCGTCACCCAACTCTTCATTTTGCTCAGTTTCTTGGCACGGGCCACCTCATTCTCAACATCCCATTGGCTTGTCTTGAAATTTTGGACTTGGAACAGTGTGGGTCGTGTGAAACAGAATGGTCTGCGCCCTACTTAGCCATTTTTGGAGCAAAAAGGCAACTTGAACACACGTCATGTCTAGGTTGGCACAGGCCGTGCCGGGATTTGGCACAGCTCATGCTGCTTGGTACAGCTTGTCCCAACTCGGTCTAAGCCATATGGTATAGCGTTATGTGTGCTTGGTCTCGTGCCAGCCATGAGCGGTCCATGCCACTCGTTGCTACTTTGCCTAGTTAACTTACTTGCTCCGCTACAGATGAACCGTTGGTCTAACTTGAGAGTTCTTATAATCGATTTCATAGGGTTTGAGAAGACTACACCATTGGAACCAACATCAAAGGTTGCCTCTTTTTGAATCGTTCCTGGAACTTGGCGCAACTCTCGGACAACAATCCTCCATTTCTTCCTTGGCTTCTTTGAACTTCAATGCCGCCTATATTTAGCTCAATCCTTCCACTACAACGTCGTAGTATCCATGGCCTTCATTTACTACCATTATAATGAAAATGGCCTTCAACATCTTCTACCGCCCTTGCGAATAGCCTTCAATATAAACATAATGAAATGTACCCATGAGCAACCTACTAATGATGATAAAAAAGGAATATCTAGGTGCTCGTAGATGCAAGGTGTCCATTAGAACTAATTAAGTCTACAAAATGTGGGATTTAGACAAGAAAACCAAACATGGCAATCTAAACCCTTTGTCATGTAAACATAACTAATACTAGCAATCCAACAAATAAAACAAGAAAATTATTATGCCTAATGCATAGGTTAACGCATACCTAATGATGCACATCAATCATCGAAGAAAGACCCTCGCCCGATCCCTCTCCCTCGTTCTCCTTACGGTTAGCAGCAGCAACCCCGCATTGTTTAGCCCCAACACACTTGTCCCCATGATGGCTGTTGGATGCACTTGCATCTTGATGAGGAAATAATGGCTCTTTCAAACTACACAACCTTACAGCTGCTAGATACACACAATTATTAATCAGAATGGTAAACTTAAACTAATATATTCGATAAAGCTACATACCTTGCTAGCTATAGGGTTTCTGCACCTTAACTGCATGGGCCCCGAAGTTCCTTCATTGGGCCAAGTTTCCATGGTGGAATTGTCCCATGGACACAACAATTCACATACATAAACCTATCTTCCTAGTCTAAAAAACCACCATGAGCTACTTTCAAAAGTTTTACATTTCCCATAATTGGGTTAGACGCCACCGTAGACCCTTCCATATTAAAAAATGCAGGTTGTAGTAAGCATTAAAATACTGTAAACTAAAATTTACCGCAACCTCCCCATGGATGCATCTGAGCTAGAGCAACCCCATAAGCATAAACAATGCTCATGAAGTAATCGGGAACAAGAAGAGTTAACCCATATACCAATTGACACTCATACACACGAAACATACCTGGCGGCAGTCTCATCACAACATTGCCAGCATGAGAAAGTAGGCACCACAACCTCAAAACTAGAAAAAAATATGTATAATACTCTTTTAGCATAGTCATATCAGTCAAGGTAGAAACACTCCTATAAACTGCTATTCTAGGGGGAAAATAAAGGTGACAAAATGGAAGGACTATTTATATTTCCTTATGAAGAAACTTGGAAAGGCTTAAGGATAAACTCTTAGGAATAGTTAACACAAGGATGTTAAATAAATCTTACCTCCCTATTTATATTCGAATACCTAACCCAATATTCTCAGGCCACTAAATACTGAAGCTCGAAGAATGAGATAACTCAATAGGACAACCGAGTCTTCCTATATATCTTTACCCGAGAAGCTTATGCTCACTTCACAACCATACCTGTGTCTTCACCCCTCCAAAGGATTTTCATACTCACTTTATCACTATTGGACCTCCTTTCTTTCAATAAAAAATACAACAGCTTAGCTTCCACTGAATCCTTGGCTAGGGGGAATTATAGTATATACCTCCCTGAATCATGTGAAGCTCAACTTAGAAGATAACACTTTGTGACCAGCGAGCTAGCTAAGAAAACCCCAAACGCAGATCGTGGTGTATAGAAAGAAATCCACCTTGAATTAGAAGATGACCAACATCCCCAATCATCCCTTCAAGGCCACAACTCTGTAATGACTGGAGCAACGTGAACCACGATCGGCAGAAATGATCAGCATATGTAGGGTCATTCGTTTAACCAAATTACTTACTTGCGCTTCACAAAGATAGAAATTATATGTTGCTCCCATATTGTCACTACCAACTACTAGAAAGTAGCTAGTGATAAGTTCGAGGTCATTCATAGAGAGTTGACTAGACACAACTTACAATCAGGCATCACTCTAATAGCGTGTTAAGAATAGCTAGTGTTAAAAGCATAGTATTGGGGGGATTTTATCTAACAACTACTAATCATGAAAATAGGAGAGATTTAAATATATTAAACTAGCCTTGAGGATATTTGTGTAACATGACCGATGAATGACTTTGATCCTAGATAATATCACATGTAAGACATATAAACCTATCTCATGACTATGCCACATGGTGAGGATGATATTCGGGCATTCCCAGTGTCTGTCACATAAAGGTTCATCGGCTTCTTATAGGCTATCACCACCGCCTCTATCATTAGGGAAATTGCATCAATCGAACTATGGATCCGCTCCTCTTTCCACGTAAATCTCACTCTCAATGCTAACGAGCCCCCGCTCAAAGAAACCAAGCCTTGCGTAGGTAGCAATCGTTAGATATAAGAGTAATGAAAATACATCTCGTGCACTTCACTATGGACACTGATCCCTAGGCCTAGATAAGCAAAATAATTGGTGTCTCATGATGACTCTAAGGTTGAAATGACTATAGTCGCTACACAACAACCCTAGTTGCTACAAACTATCACACTCATTCTATTAGGGTACACTGAGGGTTTGCACCCACGTTAGGGTATCTATCATCCATAACATGAATTATCATTACACGATGATCCAATCAAGTTAGACTCTAACGATCATAATGGTAATCTTAATCAACATGCATGCACTCACCTCGCCGGTACTCAGGAACCTAGAATAGGTCTAACCTAACACTCCCAAGGTAGCAATACAAGCCTAACACAGTGGCATATTACATATGAAACTACATTGCACCATATAACATACATAGGATGCATATTACAAGAATATAAAGCATAAATCAAACATGAAATTCATAGAACATAGAGATAGGGAAATTTAAGAATCTTACAAAATCATCATCTAGTTATGAATACAAATAAATTCCCAAGTAATTAAACTACTCCTGGGACACTGAATCCAATTAAATCATTGATTCAATGCCACAGGCATAAAACTAGAAATAATAAATGAGAAGAGAATAGTTAGCCTCTTTCTCTCTCTACCTACTCTTAGATCTATAATTAAATGGCTCGTGCATGTCATCAACTACCACATTTAAGAACATGGCCTTCGGTCTACTACCATTCTTGCGAATAGCCTTCAACTATCTAATACTATTATCAGGAATGGTCTTCACTAAACTAATCTGAAGTGCTTGCGAGCAATCTACAAATAAGCTCACAAAATAAAATCTAGATGCTCGTATGGACATAGAATCCATAAAATCTAAATAAGCTACAAAACGAGGGATTTACATATGAAGATCATAAACGGTCATCTAACTACAAGAAATAACAACTATTACTTTGGCCTTTTTACCTCGGTTTGTTGCCTTAGCCCAAAAAATGAGGTAAAAAGTTCTTGTACCTCAGTTTTTTTTCTCGAAGTAAAAAATATTAATTACCTCAGTTATAAAAAACCTGGGTAAATAATAGCTTATTTACCTCAGTTGTAAAGTAGCCGAGGTAAATGTCATGCAAAAATATAGTAAATAGATTGACCGACGTCGGTGCAAAGTCGGCAGCATGTGTCTGTCACTTAGTTGCAGTCATTATATGTGAATACCAACATTGCATTGTAAATTGGTTTCACCGATTCTGTAACGATTAGAAAATGTGACGTTGCAGTTATCGGGATTTGGCCAGTATAACTTTGGCCCTTTGACCATTTCCAATAAAAAATCCCTAAATTTTCTTCCCCATTTCTACAAATTCCAATTCCTCATTGTTGAAGGAGGGCTATATGGTTGTGGTTGTCATTTAATTAATTCCACACTGAAGAAGTAAGTATTCCATTCCGCAATATGTATTATCATCTTCAAATATTGTTCTAGGTGAAATAGTTCAATTGGCATGATGTGTTTAACTATGGGTTGATTGAATGTATGCATTGCATATATATTTGGTTGATGTTGTATTTGTATGTGTTTAGGAGAATGACATATGAAGGATTACATATCGACACACTATATATGTGTGTATGTGTGTGTGTTTAAGGAATCCATGTATTGTATAAGTGCTAGTCTTTGTATTAAGTTGTTGATAATATCTAGGATGTTGAACAATGTTGTGTACTTATTGTTGTAACATGTAGGAATGTATATGGATAAAACCAATTGTTTTGATGAAGATTGAACGAGTGCGGAGTATCAATCTTTTGTAGCTACCTTCATTAAATATGCATTTGTGATGCTTCAAGGGAGAATTTTTCGTATGTGTATTATCTTTGCAAGAAGTGTCGAAACATTGCTATTCACTAAGATTCAAATAGTTTAAATGATAATTTATTTATACATGGTTTTGAACTCACATATATATTTTTGTTTTGGAATGGGGAGAATGCTGATGATCATATTGTAGATGAAGTAGGGGCCGAGATGGATGATAGGATGGATGAGTTGGTTGAGGAGATTGTGAAGAACTATAGTTACAATCCTAAAAGACTTTCGAAATTACCAGAACATATTAAACACTTATGTATAATGGATACCCTGAAGGAATGGCTGTATTGAAGGTTACGTTGCAGTTGATGAATGTGAAGTCCAAGTATTCCTATAATGATGTTGGGTTCTCTGGTTTGTTGAAAGTGCTGAATGAAATGCTTCTAGATAGGAATAGAATGCCGAAAACAGAATATGAGGTGAAGAAGGTACAATGTACGATGGGCATGGATTATGAAAAGATACATGCTTATCAGAACGAATGTATCTTGTATGGGGTGATCACTTATATGCAGTGGAATGCCCAAAATGAAATGCTTCAAGGTTTAAATTGAAGTAGGTGGTCATTAATGAAGAGTGGTAATCGGTAGACGAAGAAGGTTCATGTCATGGTTGTTTGGTATCTACCTATTATTCCTCGATTGAGAATATTGTTTGACAATGCCGAGGATGCAAAGAATGTAACTTGGCATACAGATCAGACTGTTGTTGATCCTGATATTATTAGTCATCCGAGCGATGGTGATCAGTGGAAGAAGATAGATGCGTCATTTCCCAAATTTGGGAATGAGCCACGTAACTTGAGGCTTGGTTTGTACATGGATGGAATAAACCCATTCGGTAATATGACCAGCAATCATAGTTCGTGGCCGGTGATGGTGATGATTTACAACTTACCCCCATGGTTGTGCATGAAAAGGAAATACATCATGTTGTGTTTAATGATCTCATGCCCTATGCAACTGGGGAACGATATCTATGTGTATTTATCCCCCTTGGTGGATGATCTGAAAAAGTTGTGGAGTCCCGGAATGACAATGTATAATGGGTTTTTTAAGAAGGATTTTAAATTTTGAGCCATGTTGTTTTGCACTGTTATTGACTTCCCAACTTATGGAAAATTGTCTGGATATTCAGTTAAAGATAATAAAGCATGCCCTATTTGTTTGGAAGGAACAAATTATTGTCAGTTGGGGCATGGAAGTAAGACAGTATATCTTGGCCACCAAAGATGGGTTCCAAAAAATCGTACACAGAGGAAACTTCGGGTTAAGTTTGATGTGAGGGTAGAGTTGCCACCCCCTCTCATTATAACAGGTGCATCTATCTCGAACATGTTGCGTAATTTTCAAAATGACTTTGGAAAGAGGAAGAGGAAACCTAAGGTTCCTGGTAGTTGGAAGAAACGTTCCATTTTTCTTAACTACTGTATTGGGAGAGTCTAGACGTCTGACACTATTTGGATGTAACGCATATTGAAAATAATGAATTGGGAAGCCGTCGTCGTACCTCTCAAAGTTAATATTTATAAGCCCTTTTGTTGCTTAATATCTACAACTAGGTAGATAGCGGCAAGTCAGGGTCGTCCACGGAGAAGAGGGATCTTCCTAAGCGTTTAGGCACAAGAGGTTGATATTAGGCTAGAAGTAGATATATGTACAAATATAAAAGCATGTAAATGGGGGGGGGGTTTGGTTGTTTGGTGGTCCTAAGTTATGAAAGTTAAAAAGACAAGATAACTAGCAGGGTTAAGTAACTATGTTAATCATCAAACAAAACTAAGGAAAAGGGGTTTTAAAACTACAAAGATAAAACCTTGGGGGCAATGGATATCCACTTCCAAACCTAATGTAGATCATTGAACCATTCACTCATTCTATCACATTCGTTACTTGGTTTAACATTAACACACCCATCTAGCAAGAATCACAATACATTATGCACAAGAAGTTCTAAGTTCATGTTCATAGATTTTCATGCAAATGAGCTAAGGAATTCGTCACTTTCCTAGCACCCTAACACTTCAATCATAAAAACACTTCCTATTCTCAAACAACATATCACATAAGTGAAGTGAAATATAGCATCAAGAATACATAAATGCTAAATAACAAAGGATTCAAGAATGAATGAAACAATCTTTTCACTACTTCAACTATCTGTTGTGAAGATAAATCTTCTATCCTTCTTACATAGTAGTTTGCAAGAGTGAATTTGACATCTCTTGTCAAACCTCACCAATGACTCCCTTATTACTAAGAGTATCTCATTGAGGGCATTTAGCATGAAGAATCAACAAGCTTAGCAACACTTATAAACACTACACTGTGTCAAAGCATTTAACCAATTCATGCATTTACATAATATTAGTCAAGAACGATCGACATTCATAGACCTCTCTCATTTGCTACCTAAAATAAACATGACAACGAATTCGACATCATCACATCCATCTAGAAATTATCAACACACCAACATCATTTAAGAAGCTCTAACTCATGCTCTTGGATTCCACATTAAAAGAAGGGAGAATTAGCTACTTTCTCCCAACCCTAACAAGAAATCATACAAGCAATTCATATACTCAAGCTCCCAAAAATATCAATGAAATTAACAATTAACATTCAAAGCCCAATAAATGCACAATAGCAAAAGCACCAAATATATAGATATAATGGTTCTTACTACATGGAAATGGAAGCTTCAATCCTTTGCTCCCAAGATAAAACTAAGCTAGAGAACTAAAATACATAATTAAACTACCAAAACTAAGAAAAGAAAGAGGAGAAAACCTAGGGTTTCTAAGCCCAAAAACGCAGAAGAAGGAGCTGAGCAAAAGCTGCTGAAGAGGAGAATATAAGGGGAGTATTCATAACACAAAAATCAAGAAGAAATTCAGACCACCCGTCCGTCGCGAGTCGCGACGTGCTTGCGATGAACCATCGTGAGTCGCGACGTTCTCGCAATGAACCATCGCGATTCACGACGTGCTCGCGATGAACCATCGCGATTCACGATGTGCTCGCGATGAACCATCGCGAGTCGCGACGAACCATCGCGAGTCGCGACAGACGCAAATTTCAGCATTTTTTTCTTCTTTCTCTTTTATATCTCATATCCTTCTTTTCTCCTCACTTCTTCACTTCTTCATGTCTTCAAAAAGCTCAAATTCAAGTCTTCAAATCTTCAAATCTTCCGAGATATTCTTCAAAGTTTTCAATGTCTTCAAACAAATTACCTTGTCACACAAAATTCTCGAAAAGGTGGTAAAAACGTAAAAGTCATTTTTAATTCTCCTTAGATAATTTCAAGGTAAAATGTCACATTTAGAGCACAAAAGTGTTCAAAAGTTAATCCCAAAAGCCGTAATATAACCGTATAAAATGGGCACATCAAACCTCCGCGCACTTAAACCTTACTCGCCCTCGAGTAAGAAAAGATTCAAGCACACGGAGGAATTCATATGTCCATATCCTAAACTAATATTCCCCCAATCAAAGCCTCACAAAAACTCTCAATATCATGAATCTCAAAATCAAAGCTCACATGAGAATTTTTCACACACACAACCCCAATCCTAAATGTAACCAAACCTACCACTTATCAATTCACTACCCATAAAAATGTTCCAAAGTCCCAAATTGATATTCCTAAAGTCCAATGACACAAAATGAAGTTAAAATTATTTAAGAGGTTTAAGCACATATTTCACTTAATGCCAATATATCAACCAAAATCCAATGACATAAAATGAAGCTAAAACCATATAGGAGGTTTAAGCACATACTTCACTTAATGCCAATATATCAACCAAAAACGAAGTATAAAGGGATCAAGAATTTCATAACCATACTCCGTTTCCTAACCCGCTAAGTTACCCAATCCCAAGAGGTCTCTAGATGTTGAGCTACTCGATCCATCCGTATGACAACTGCAACCTTATGACTCCAACACCGGCAAATGAGTGAAATCATAGCATTTTTCAATTTCTCTCGCTTTCTCTCATTTTTCCTAGGAGCTCTTTCGAGTTTTCATCCTAGCCACACATCATGTTTCTTCGGCTCACATCTCACTTTTTTTCGCACATTGTAGCCGCTCATTTTTTTCCTAGGCCGCCCTTTCGGGTTTTTGACCTATCCAGGCCCCCAATGTTGCCTAAGTTGCCCTCTCGGGCTTTCAACTTAACAGGTTTTCTTTTCTCTTTTTTCTTTTTTTTCCTTTTTTTCATTTTCTATTTTTCAATTTTTCTCTTTTCTTCTTTTTTTTCATGTTTTTCTAATCAAAAGTAGCAAAAAGCATTCCAAATCAAGCTAACATGCATTGAGTCCTCTAACCCCTCCCCGCACTTAAAACATTACATTGCCCTCAATGTAAACATGTAAGGCAAGAACAATAAAAATTCAAGGCAAGAGGTAGAGTGACACCCATTTATCCGCGTAGTCGCAGGTGATATGGCGCAATCTCATGCACTTGTATAGACTCGGTCCCGCCATTGGTTTTGGAGCCGAAAAGGGGAGAGTAAAATGCCGTAGAATAACTCACCCCTCAAGCAAAACATTGCCTCCTTGGCACCGTTTGATCAAGACTACACCACAGAGAACAACATCAAACTCACAAGTACATAAGAATTTGTAATACTAGGTTTAGCATAGAGAATTAATAACCATAGTATTCTCGAAGAACAACCAATCCACCCTACAACCACCACTACAAGATTATCCATTACAAATATCCAACATATATCGTCACATATACAAGCATCATTATAGGATATGCAAGAACAGTCACAATGATGTAGTCGGCATACTACAATCAACAAAGGTACTATAAAGATGCAAGAATGTTCATATATCGATATATGCAGGATGGTGGAGGGATGAGCGGAGGTGAAATGGTGAGAGGCGGCGAAATGGAGAAGATTGAAGGTTTTTTTTAAAAAAAATTTGAGTAGCATGCCGTCGTGACTCGTGATGTATATACATCGCGACTCGCAACGGGTAGGGAAGGCTTGGTCACGACTCACGACGGTCTCGTCGCGACTCGCGATGGTCCGTCGTGACTCGCGGAATGTAGAGGCTGGGAGCAGATTTTTAGCTCACAAGTTCTGATCTCTTCGCGACTCACGACCTCCCTATCGCGAGGCCGTCGCGATTCGCGAAATGTTGAGGCTGGGAGTAGAATTGTAGCACAAAATTTCTGATCACGTCATGACTCGCGACCTCTCCGTCGTGACTCGAGATGGGCCATTGCGATGCCATTGTGGCTCACAGAAAGCTGGTGCTGGGAATGGATTTTGATCCCCTGTTCGTCGCGACTCGCGACGAGGCTATCGCGACTCGTGACGACAGGGTTTCCCAGCACTTGGAAAAAAAATTCTTACCAAGCTCTTTCCCCTCTCTTACGGATTTATTCCTTCATATCCTCCAATGCAATACACTACACTTTGCAACAAAATTATAGAGAAACACACAATAAAAAGAACAAGACTAAATAACAAAAAATAAACAACAAAAACTACAACAAAGGACAAATTTATTTACGTCGTCGGCACGACAAAGCTCCGTATATTTAAGGTCGTCAGCACGATCCTAATGTTATCCATATGGTGAAGGCTTGAACCCCTTCACCATGAGCTTCCAAAAGTAGAGAGGTGGGGGCACAAAACTTTCAAGAGGAAAGTTTGTTGAGATGGAGATGGTTTGAAGGGAGTTGAGTGGTTAGGAGGCTTGGGATAATCTTTTGGCTCCTCTCTCGTCTCCCTCAAAACTTCTGAAAATGAATGAGTTGGTTCACTAGGTGGGAGAAGGGGTGACGGTGCTAACGAATGTAGCATGATCACATCTTTCTCTATTTTTCTATCCCCAACAACCAACTCCTCATCCCCTTTGAACTCAAAATCCTTTCCTATGGTGACCTCACTCACCGAATCCTCGAGTTTGATTTGGGATGGTGTATTTTCATAATCACGATCTTCCATTCGGGCCAACGCTTCTAATATACTCCTCACATACCCCTCAATAGCCTCAACACAAGAGGAGAGCTGAGTATCCAACTCCTCACTAGTAAAGGAATTCAAGTTTGCTATTGTATTCATGACTTCCTCACGTGCCAAACTTGAACTTCCTTGTTGGGCTTTGTTTTGGGGTATGGTATAAGGTGGTGATGGCCAACTATTTTTCTCTTATTGCTGGTTTTCCGGCTCATTCTCATACCACCAATCCGGATTACCACTCCATTCCGGATTGTAAGAATTGTGGTATGGATACCATTCCTGAGCTTCATGCCCTTGAAAACCAACATCTCCTACATCTTTCTAGCACTCTTCATAATACCCTAGGTTTTGGAAACCAAGGGTTCCTTCCCGCTCATAGTGCTCTTCCCACAACAAATAGAAAGACTCGGTAGGATGGTCGGAATGACACATCCTACAAAACCTTGCTTGTTGAGCCTCTCTTCTCGTCATGAGTTCCCTCAAGGTGAGACGCTCCATTTTTTTTTTTCAAAAGTCCGAAATTATATTGCAAGGATTCTCGATAAAAATTCACCAAAAACTCAAGCAATACCTACTCTGAACAAAAACAACCACCAAGGAGTGGAAAATAAAAACAACTAGCTAATATGAAACCAAATACACCTAAACACACTTAAAAATAAATACCTCTTTCCCGGCAGCGGCTCCAAAATTTGGGAGGCCGTCACCGTACCTCTCAAAGTTAATATTTATAAGCCCTTTTTTTTTGCTTAATATCTACAACTAGGTAGATAGCGGCAAGTCAGGGTCGTCCACGGAGAAGAGGGATCTTCCTAAGCGTTTAGGCACAAGAGGTTGATATTAGGCTAGAAGTAGATATATGTACACATATAAAAGCATATAAATGGGGGGGGGGGTTGGTTGTTTGGTGGTCCTAAGTTATGAAAGTTAAAAAGAAAAGATAACTAGCAAGGTTAAGTAACTATGCTAATCATCAAACAAAACTAAGGAAAAGGGGTTTTAAAACTACAAAGATAAAGCCTTGGGGGCAATGGATATCCACTACCAAACCTAATGTAGATCATTGAACCATACACTCATTCTATCACATTCGTTACTTGGCTTAACATTAACATACCCATCCAGCAAGAATCACAACACATTATGCACAAGAAGTTCTAAGTTCATGTTCATAGATTTTCATGCAAAGGAGCTAAGGAATTCGTCACTTTCCTAACACCCTAACACTTCAATCATAAAAACACTTCCTATTCCAAACAACATATGACATAAGTAAAGTAAAATATAGCATCAAGAATACATAAATGCTAAATAACAAAGGATTCAAGAATGAATGAAACAATCTATTCACTACTTCAACTACTTGTTGTGAAGATAAATCTTCTATCCTTCTTAGATAGTAGTTTGCAAGATTGAATTTGACATCACTTGTCAAACCTCACCAATAACTCCCTTATTACTAAGAGTATCCCATTGATGGCATTTAGCACGAAGAATCAACAAGCTTAGCAACACTTATAAACACTACACCGTGTCTAAGCATTTAACCAATTCATGCATTTACACAAGATTAGTCAAGAACGATCGACATTCATAGATCATTTGCTACCTAAAATAAACATGACAACGAATTCGACATCATCACATTCATCTAGAAATTATCAACACACCAACATCATTTAAGAAGCTCTAACTCATGCTCTTGGATTCCACATTAAAAGAGGGGAGAATTAGCTACTTTCTCCCAACCCTAACAAGCAATCATATAAGAAATTCATATACTCAAGCTCCCAACAACATCAATGCAATTAACAATTAACATTCAAAGCCCAATAAATGTACAATAACAAAAGCACCAAATAGATAGATATAATGGTTCTTACTACATAGAAATGGAAGCTTCAATCCTTTGCTCCCAAGATAAAACTAAGCTAGAGAACTAAAAGACATAATTAAACTACAAAAACTAAGACAAGAAAGAGGAGAAAACCTAGGGTTTCTAAGCTCAAAAATGCAGAAGAAAGAGCAGGGCAAAAGCTGTTGAAGAGGAGAAGATAAGGGGAGTATTTATAGCACAAAAATCAAGAAGAAATTCAGACCACCCATCTGTCGCTAGTCGCGACGTGCTCGCGATGAACCATCGCGAGTTGCGGTGTGCTCGCGACGAACCATCGCGAGTCGCGACGGCTCGCGACAAACGCAAATTTCAGCATTTTTTTCTTCTTTCTCTTTTATATCTCATATCCTTCTCTTCTCTCCACTTCTTCACTTCTTCATGTCTTCAAAAAGCTCAAATCCAAGTCTTCAAATCTTCAGATATATTCTTCAAAGTCTTCAAAGTCTTCAAACAAATTACCTTGTCACACAAAATTCTCTAAAAGGTGGTAAAAACATAAATGTCATTTTTAACCCTCCTTAGATAATTTCAAGGTAAAATGTCACATTTAGAGCACAAAAGTGTACAAAAGTTAATCCCAAAACCCCTAATATAACCGTATAAAATGCACATCATGTATGTGATAGTTTGGTTGGTACTTTGTTGAATATCCCCAGTAAGACAAATGATGGTTTAAAGTCTTGGAAAGACGTGATTGAAATGAAAATTAGACCCAAATTGGCCCCTGAGGCCTGGAGATCTAAGACTTAATTGAATGTTGCTTGTTACACGCTTTCAAAGCTTGAGAAGGAGTTGTTATGTTCCAGCCTGAGGGGCATGGTTGTCCCAACGGACTACTCTTTGAGGGCTAGCAATCTGGTATCCGATGAAGTTTTAAGATTGGGAAATATGAAATCGCACGATTCACATTGTCTGATTTATGAATTTCTACCTGCTGCGATTAGATCCATCTTTCCAACTCACGTAAGAAAGTGCATTACCCGGTTGTGTTGTTTCTTCATGGAAATTTAGTGTAAGTAGATTAGGCGTCAGAATTTGTAGAACTTCACAAGGAAATATTAATCGTGGTGTGAGAGTTAGAGATGTATTTCCCTCCTTATTTATTTGACATCATGATGCACTTGTTGATTCATGTTGTATGGGAGATATTGATACGTGGTTCTGTTTATCTTCGATGGATGTATCTCTTCGAGAGGTATATGAAGATATTTAGAGGTTATTTGAAAAATCAATATCACCAAGATGCTAGTAATGTGTAATGGTATGTGGCCGAGAAGGCTGTAGAATATGGTACTAAATTTATGGAGGTTGAGGAGTCAGTTGGTGTACCAAAATTGCGGTATGCAGATAGAGTGGGTGGTAAAGGTTTGAGAAAAGGAACTACTAGGTCATTAACCCCCGACGAGTTGATGAAAGCACACGTATATGCCTATCAAAACTCAGATGTGGTTTACCCATTCATGGATACATGACCACTATCAAGGAGCGGCACCCTGGTTGGTCGGAGAAGCAAGTACTTGGTGAACACAAATAGCCGAACAATTGACTGTGTGCGAAACCGACATGCGAAACACACACTTAATCCATTACTCACATTTCAGTTACTTTTTTCTCTTCTTCTTCTTTCTTTTCTGCCTAACGGCTCTTTCGACGGTAACTGGTCGACGGTAGTGGCATCTCCGACGCCAAACCTAACACCTGATCACAACACAACCACAGGAAAAAGCTTCCTTCAAGCTTTGAATACCAAACCTTCATCACTCACAACCACCCTCCCAGACACGCCTAATCTACATCCAATTACAGAATATAAGGGCAAACTGGCTTTCATCCTTCCCCTGGAGGAAAGCGAGATATTGGCTTCCCATTATCAGAACGCCTTGGTTGGAAAGTTCAATCGAGGGAAACCGACTATGGATAAACTCGTCTCTGCTTTTAAATCAATAGGTTTTAAGGCTAAATGCCAATTGGGTTCAATTGATTATAGACATGTTCTCATTCGATTTCAGGATTGCGAGGATTATCAGCGGTGCTGGATGAAGGGCCAATGGATGGTTCATGGAGCCTCAATGAAGTTCCAGAAATGGACCCCAGATTTCTCACCTACGGCAGAATCTTCAATAGTTCCAGCATGGGTAACTTTTCACCAATTTCCTTTACATTTTTATAACATCTCAGCCATTAAAGGCATCAGTAGTCAGATAGGTAATTTTCTGAAAATGGATGCTGCAACCCAAGCTCTAACTAGACCCTCTGCTATAAAAGTTTGTGTTGAAGTGGAACTTATGGCCCAACTCCCAAACTCAATTGTAGTAGGAATAGGTAATAAAGTTGCAGACTATAATATTGAGTATGATCAGTTACCTCTGTATTGCAACCACTGTAAGATTATAGGCCACAGTCAGACAAACTGCAATTTCTTGCATCCAGAACTAAGGAAGAATAACAGGAATTTAGCTAAGCCAAATGTGACTAAGGCTATTTTAGATATAGGTAAAGATGGAAAACATTCTGCAGTGGCTCTGAATACACTAGGTAAAGACTCTAAAGATCCATTGGAACAGGAAGGACCATCTAACTTATCAGTCTCCCAAAAGGAAATGGAATTTCAGTTACAAATTCAGGAATCAGATTATATTTTGGGTAGAAATAATAACAGGAGAGAAAACCAGGAGTCACAAGTGAAAAGAAATAAACCTTTTTACTCACTGGATGATATTTCCAAACCTATCACTAATTTCTTCTGGAGGAAAAAAACCCAACAGTCAGAAGCTCTTCCTGCTCAACTGGAACCTCTTCCTGCTCAGGATGAGGTTTTAGTTAAGAGGAACATGGTGTCTATATCAAATGCTTTCCATACTTTAAATGACATACAGGACGAAGAGAATGAAGGTCAAGAGGAGGATGCAGTCGATATTTTCCACGAATCTTTGGAGACACATGAAGTTCAGTTGCCACGGGTGAATGTAGAAAAGGATAACAATGTGGCACTATCCACTCCGCAACTGATTCAGAGTTTTCAACAAAATCAAACTCCAGCTGAAGAGCAGAGTAATTCAGATGACAATGCTCCAGTTGTAGTGCAAAGCATCCCTGTAGTGCAAGATCAAAGTGATAGAATCCATGAACAAAGCACTTTAGGGGAACACAACTCTGATGCAAAGCAAAGTGCACAACTACAGGTAAGCACATCTCCTCTAGAAATTCTGAAGAAAGGTGTGGACAAAAGAGGAAAAAATACAAATGTTTCACTTAATAATTTAAGGAAACTAAGATCCTCTCAAAAAGCTTCCCCCCCTAATTTTAAATGATTCAGTACACCAAAATAGGAAAAATTCTTATATGGAATGTTAGGGGTTATGGCACTTCTCGAGATAGAATAAAATCTTTAAACAGGAGACACAAGATTGACATTTTATGTCTAATTGAACCATGGCATGATAATCACTTTTTAAATTATTTGAAACGTGAACTTGGTTATAACAATGCATTCCATGCTCACACTGCTAAGATTTGGCTTCTATGGAATCAGAATTTCAGTTTGACAATTATAAAAGAATCTGATCAGTTTATACAAGCTAGAGTAACAGATAATGCCACTTCAGCCTTTTGGAATGTGAATTTCATTTATGCAAGTGTTCATCGAAATTTGAGAGAGAAACTGTGGATAGATCTACAAACTACAACACTTGATCCTTCAATTTATATTGGTGATTTTAATACTGTAGTATCTGTTAATGAATATAAAGGTAGGAAATCCACCCCAAGGAAAAGCATGAAACAATTTAATGATTTCCTAGCTATGATGGACTTACATGAAATACCTACTGTTGGTAATTCTTTCACCTGGAGTAACAATAGACATAGAGACAAGGGGAAGGATCTTCTTTTTCAAAGGCTAGATAGGGGGATAGGAAACTTAGATTGGTTAGAGCTTTTTCCGAATAGTTCCATACAGATTCTAAACAGAACGACATCTGATCATTCTCCTCTTCTCTTATCTATTCAATCAGCAGTAGAAATAGCTCCAAGACCTTTCAGATATCAAGAGATGTGGTCTAATAGAGAAGAATTTCATGATGTTGTTTCTTCTAATTGGAATTTACCCTCCTCCATATTAGGAATGAAAAATTTTGTTCACAAGTTAAAGAGGCTTAAGATAGTAATTAAAGAATGGAACAAAACTGTGTTCGGAGATGTAAATTACAATCTGGAACAATCGGAGCTAAGAGTTAATGAACTGGAAATCCAATATCAGCAGTTTCAGGATGAATTGGTATTAAAGGATCTATTGAAAGCTAAAACTTTGCTCCTCAGATCTCAGAAGGAATACAACATTTTTCTGTAGCAAAAGCTAGGGTAAACTGGTTTAAGCAAGGTGATGCTAACACAGGATATTTTCACCACACAATTAAGGAAAAGAAAATAAGATCTAGAATAACTAAAATTAAAGATGGGGATGGAAACTGGATATCTGACCCGACTTTGATAAAAGATGAGGGTGTTAAATTTTTTCAGAATCTTTTAAATGAGGATACAACTCAGAATGATGGGAGATATCTTAAACACTTTCTGCAGGAGATCCCTAGGGTTATAACTGACCAACAGAATTCAATTTTGCTTAACCCCATTGACTCACAAGAACTGAAAGCAGCAGTTTTTGATCTTAATAGAACCAGCTCACCTGGATCTGATGGATTCTCTGGAGACTTTTACTTAACTTTCTGGGATATAATTAAGCATGATCTTTTGGATACTGCTAATGATTTTGTAAGTACTGGTGACATTCCAAAGGCAATTTCTAGTACTTGGCTCACCTTAATACCCAAAAAAGCCATCCCAAACACATTTGCAGATTTTAGGCCTATAAGTCTATCTAACTTTGTTAACAAAGTCTTCTCTAAAGTTATAATGATGAGGATTAAACCTTTAATGCATCTACTCATTTCCCCTGAGCAAAGTGCATTTTTTAAGGGACGGGAAGTTTCGGATAATGTGATTCTTATGCATGAAATGACAAGATTACTCTCTAGAAAGTCTAAGATATTAAATTTTATTATCAAACTAGATACGCAAAAGGCTTTCGATAGGGTCTCTTGGTCTTTTCTTAACTCCATTTTACTCCAGTTTGGATTCCATGGCAAATTTGTTAGACTTATCATGCAAAACATTGCCTCTGCAAATTTCTCAGTATTAATAAATGGTGTTATATCTGGTTATTTCTCCTCTTCTAGGGGAATTAAACAAGGTGATCCCCTTTCACCTTTCTTATACAATATTTTATCGGAGGCTTTCTCTAGGGGTTTGAAGAAATTGTTCAGTATTGGATATTTACAGCACTTTGATCTCCCCAAATCATGTTCTCCTCTAACTCATCTTATGTATGCAGATGACACGGCTGTTTTTCTCAATACTAAGCTAGGAAACTTAAGACACTTTAAACATTTTCTGAAGGCTTATGAGACCACTTCTGGTCAAAAAGTTAATTTTGCAAAATCAAAATTCTTTGTTTCACATAAAACTTCTCAACAGAATGTCCAAGTAGTTAAAAGGATATTAGAAATGGATAAAGGCTCGTTTCCTTTTAAATACCTGGGAGTCCCTATATTTTCTGGTAGGAATTTAAAGGTGCACTATTTGCCAGTAATTGAGAGAATGGAAAAGATGATTCATAATTGGAAGAATAAATGGTTAAGCTTAGCTGGTAAAATCATTCTAATCAATCATTGCTTCTTCTCAATTCCAACACATATATTTGCAGTCCTTAAACCCCCTAGGATAGTTCTTAAAATAATGGAAAATATGGCATCTAGTCTAATTTGGGGAAAATCAGATCAAGAGAGTAGGAAAAATTGGAGATCATGGAAAAGAATGAGTTATCCAGTAAATGAAAATGGTTTAGGTCTAAGAGATTTGAAAGCCATAGTGGAAGCTTTCTCATGTAAATTATGGTGGAAGTTACAGAGAAATGAGACTCAATGGTCCTCACTTTTATGGACACTACCTGTCACTTACAAACAATCCCAAATTTGGAGTAGAATAAGTGCTGTAACTCCAATGGCAAAAAGTTTAAGTAGGATCATCTTTGGTAAAGGGGATTGTTCATTTTGGAATTCAAACTGGATGGGAAATGGTGCCCTTTACTATATCTGGCCTGAGGATAGGGACATCCCTTTTGAAGATCTTACTCTGAGTTCTTTCATCAATAACAAATCTGCTTACTTACCAAGGCTGGAGCCTTTTTTGGCTACCAATATTATACAAATATTGCAGGAAGCAAAGCTGGAGCATCTACATGAGGACCAGCTAGTATGGACTCAAACAACAGATGGGAATTTCACTATCAGATCTGCATACAACTTTCTCAGACAAAGGAATCCTGAAATCACACATTTTCATAAGGTCTGGTCTTCATACATTCCTGGAAAAATGTCTATACTTACTTGGAGAGCCTTAAACTCCATCCTCCCCTTTGACAATGTTCTAAATAAGATGGGTTTTTCTTTAGCTTCGAGGTGCCCTTTCTGTTTGAGCAATAAGGATAATCTTGATCATTACTTTAACTCATGTACTGGATCCCTCTCAGTTTGGAATAGTATCCACTCCCTACTAAAGCTGCCACAAATTAGTTTTTCTAATCTAAAGAGTAGGGTTGAGTACTATTTATCTTACAATGCTGACTCAAAAATACACTCAAAACTGATAAATGCTGCTTTTGTATCTACAATCTGGGCTCTTTGGACAAGCAGAAACAAAAACTTTTTTGAGAACAGACCTCTTACCTGTGAGAATTGTATCCATGAAATTAAACAGACTATCTTCACAATCTTTACAGCTCATAAATTGAAAGGGAACAGGGAGAGGAATAAACATTGGGTTCAGGCAAACATCATTCCTAAAATTTTTCAAAAACATGGACCTGCAATTACAGTAGTAATTTGGAAAAAACCACTCATTGGCTTTAAAATAAACACAGATACTTCTTGGATCTTTCGTGGTTCTACTTTTACTGCAGTAGTTATAAGGGACTGGAGGGGGGAGGTAGTCAAACTAAGAGTTAAAAAACTGGAATGTTCATCTCCTTTGCTTGTGGAACTATTGGCTATCAAAATGGGATATGAGACCTGTTCAGAATTAGCTTTAGGATTATGTGGAGTAGAATCGGATTGCTTAACAACCGTCAACAGCATTCTAAACCCTAGCAGATGCCCCTGGAGATTTTTCTCAATAAGTAAGGCACTTCATGAACTTTCTTCCTCTCATTCAATTCAGCACATTCCTAGACAAGCTAATATGGCAGCTGATTTTTTGGCAAAATTTGCTAGGCAAAACAATCTACAAGGTGATATTGATATTAGGTCAATGCCTAATTTCTTTAGGGGAAAGTTATTTTTAGACTCCATTGGTTTTCCTGCAATACGAGTTAGCTAATACAAGGACATCAAAAGGATATAGAACTGGAGGAAGTGACTGTAACTGCTTAAATTCTTTCTGTTCGTTTGCAAGGTTACTGCTGTTTGCCTCCATAAATTTCAGGTACCATGCTAGTAAGGAGGGATAGAGAAGGAACTGATCAGAAGTTACACTTGGTGTCAATTTGATGAAAGGAAGCACACATCACAGATTACAACATTTGAGAATACTTCTCTGCTGTTTTAGTTTACTGATGCTTCTGGCTAACCTGTTGCAATTTGAGTTAGCTCTGGTTTGATTTACCTCTTGGTTGGCATACTGTTGACTACTAGGCGTCTCGAATTTCAGATTCGCCGACCGGTTCGCGGTATGTCAGTTATTTGGTTATCTCAGGCAGACAATGATGGTACATAGATGAAATACATTTTTCTTTTAGCTTAGCTATGGTGGAAACACCACTTTTGGGAAGCAAGGCTTTGCCTCATGACCACTTAGACTCCACGATCATCTTAGTATGATCCTTTTGTAACCTGTAAAGTTCTAAGACTCTAAGCGCCTATTTGGGCTTATTAATCTGGTTAGGGGAGCCAAATAAATTCCCCCCATCCTAGGATGGTTTAAATTTTAAAAAAAAAGGTGAACACAATCATACATTCATTTATTGGTTACGTGTTACAGTGGTCAAAGACAGATATGGTGACAACTTGAATTGGTTAGCTTTCATGCCCTCTGCAACTGCAATTACATTCACGGTCTATGACATGAATGGGTTTACCTTCTCAACCCTAGAGTGGGACACACACACCACTACATAAAATAGTGGTGTCAGAGTAGTTGCGGAAGCTTTACATGTAAGCAGTGCAAATGATAAGAATCCCGTGTCTGGGAACATGTCTTATTATGGTGTGATTGAGGAAATATGGGAACTGGTCTACACAATTTTTAGGGTACCACTTTTGAAATGTAAGTGGGTTGATAGCCATCCTGGTGTATCGATGGACGACCTAGGCTTTACAGTTGTTGATTTGAGCAGGACACATTCTAATGGCGATCTTTACATTCTTTCTTCACAAGCTACGCAGGTGTTTTATGTTGCAGATCCCATTGATTCTACCAAATCAGTGGTCATTCATGGGAAAAATCTATATGTGGGAGATTCTTGTCCATCTGTGCTGTTTGAAATGAGTCCACACAGGTCCTCAAGCACCACCAACATTGGGGAGGATGAAACATTTACGGTGGAGTTATCTTTAAGAACAGACCATGAAGAAAGTGTGTGGATTGAAAGACACCCCAAATCAAAGAAACAAAAGATGAAGACATAGTTTGTGCTCCCACATTATTTTAGAAAACCTAGATGGTTGTTTATGTGCTTGTTCATCTTTGTATGCAACTGATAAAATAAATTGCCTATCCAATTTTCAACATCGCATTCTAGTCTATTTCAATTCGGTGAACACGACACGTCGGTGCAAAGTTGCAATTGTCATATAATGCTTTTGACCATGGGAATGCGACTTCGCACTACTTATCGGTGATTACTAATTTTAGAGACAATCTTTCATGTCGATCTCGTACCGATTCACCAGTCGGAATCATTGCTTAAAATAGCTCAATTTAATTGTTACATGCGATTTTGCACTACTTATCGGTGATTACTAAATTTAGAGACAATTTGTCATGTCGACCTCCTACCTACTCATCGGTCTGAATCAGTGTTTAAAATAGCTTCATTTAATTTTTATGTGCAAAGTCGCCTACTAGTCAGTATCCCACCATCTTGATCGATATAGATAAATGTGATTATAGTGTGATATCGCAAGGGTGAATCCAAGTATCCAATTAAACTAGAACAATGAATGATTCAACTACAGGAACCATTCCAAGTTCACAATAGCCAACCACATATACACAAATCCAATCCAAAACATATAACATGAAATTAATAAAACCGTTAAAAGTGATGCAAAAGAACAACTTATACACGAAATCCAAATTTCTACATAAAACAAACATTTGCTTCAAACGTAGAAACTTTCATGAAATGCAACAAAATAGTTCAAATCCTACATAATCCAAAATAATCCACAAACATTAAAAATCCAACAAAATAGTTCATCATAATAATTTTATGGAGAAAGAATAACAAGAAAATATTCTCCGGATGAGTTATTCCCATAGTCCGACTGTGGTTTCAGACGACCGGACTCATCACTTGAGATACTGTCCTTGCTACCGCTAGATGTTGTTCCATCATCATCGTTCTCCAAAATTTGCTTAACTTTCTGCTACCTTAGCTCTTCATCATGCGCTCCCCGATGTCATCCTCCTCTGTCTTAGCGCTATCCTCCTCCGTCTCATTGCCACCTCTCTCCCCACATGGTGTATTGATTGCACTCGCCAACATCGCCTTCACCACCATCATGATGGTGACCAGCTGCTGGATGAGGCCCATCGTTACCTGATTCAACGCCTTAACCTCGGCCACATCCTTTGCAAGCATCACCCATGCATTGCTTTTAAGGCCTGTTCATAGGAAAATAAATTGTTAATTTAATATCTAGATCATAATTTCCTTACAAATGATTGGAATAAAATAGAATCCTACCCGAGGCTGTGATAGTAGTGTTGGTTTGGCCTTTTGTGGGTACGCATGCCGATGGAGTACCGTCAGGGCTGACCTGTGGACTTCCTTGGGGAATATGCATGAAACTCACGCGCCCCTACCCAATGTCAGTGATTCTTGTTGAAGTAATTCTTATTATAATACATTGGCTGAATCTTCACTTTTAATTTTATCCTAACACCTTGTTTCCCCAACAGGGCAGTGATCACGTTACCATATGGAACAATCTGACTCTTTGGAGCGAGGGAGACCATGTGCATCCCATTGATGATGGTAAACCCATCGTCAATTTCTTTCTTCTATGCAATGTGATAAACAATACCGTCTCATTGATAGTGCACTCCGATGGATGCCCAACAGGGATTGGCGCTTGTACAATCATATTGTACATCATCTTTTCCACCACATCTAGCACATCAATCTTCACTTGCATGGGCCCTGATGTCTAGCTAGCCACATTCTTCTTTAAGTACTTCTGCACCATAAGGTTGGGATCGAGGGCTCCTGTCGTACCATCCTAGTCTGGCCTAGGAGGATAAGAATCCCTAAAATAGATTTTCATTGGAACTACCTACTGGCCTTGATCATCTTCTCTAAATGTAGCTCCAATTACCTCGTTGATCACTGCTGATGTTAGGATGACTTTGTTCCCGTTCACCTTTGTGGAATAGTTCATGGTGACATGACGAGTGGTGTTGGCATATAACTCCCTCACTTCTGTTTCATAGGCTAGCTTGTTAATACAAAACAACCCCCCACCATCCCCGATGGTTTGAATGCCTCCAAGAAAATGTCCAAGTAGAGCCTCTCCACATCCACCGCCTTTATGACCCTAACTTCTTTGACCCTCCTTTCAAACAACATTTCAAAATGCTTCTTGTTCTTCTCTTCAAAGAAGCATTTTTTATCAAACGTTGGCGCGGGAGGGGTTTCCATAGTCCTTTCCTTTTTCGGGCAGGATGAACCGGCTTCACTGCTCTTGCCCTTTCCCCAATTTGCTATTTGTTTTACTGGAGCCATCTGTTGATCCAAAGAATTTGAAAATCTCAGTAAATGAGTGTATAAAGTGAACGGGTATTCAATTTCATACCGATTTCGTACATTCATCCTAGGCACTTCTCCATGACTGATAGTTCATATGCGAACTCGCACATTGATAACTATGAATGTGCAAAATTGCACACACCATCGACCAAGATGATCTGTGTAATACTTGTATAGATCGACCAACACAAGTATGGAATCAAGTATCAAGAGCGATCTGAAATAGAAATGAAACTAACCAAACTCTACATGCAAGACATGAACACATATATAACATGCAAGAACTGAGATTTGCATAACCAGTATAAGAGATTGACCAGTTCCTAAACAAATATAAGACACCCAAAACAACTTCAAATCATTTGGCATTGAAGTACACATAAGACATTCCGAACACATTTACCATAAAAAGTGTTTAAACAAGCCAATGAATGTAAAAAACAAATTGATACCCTTGCTAGGGTTTGATTAGCGGTGATTGTTGAACTTAGTGTGGATACGATTACTTGAAATAGGATTTTGCGGGTTGTTTGTGGACAGTTTATATGTCAATATAGGCGGTTATATGACGGATTTTGATAGTTTTCAAGGATTTTTTTTAATGGGGAGAATTTGGTTTTGCGAGTTCGACATTGAGAATGAGGCTAGGGTTGGGGTGAGTAGGTTATATACCTTGGGTTAAATGGTGTCGTTTATTGATGACCTGCGATATTGTGAATGACCTCATTAACACCGATAAAAATGGCGAATAGAAACCGATGCCGCACATTGCACATAATGGGCCTAATGTAGAAATCTCAGCCCAATCAATACTTGGCGGGCTACTGGTTGGGGATATGAATCGTCATATAGCGAAGTCACATTCGAATTCAAATTTCCCGAGGGATGATGTGCCCATTTATATGGTTATATGGACTTTTAAGATTCACTTTCGTGAACCTTTGTGCTCTAGATGTGGCATTTTTCCTTGAAATTCTCTAAAAAGATTTAAAAGCGATTTTTATGCTTTTATTACTTTTCTAGAGGATTTTGTGTGACAAAGTAAATTTTTTGAAGACTTTGAAGATTACCTTTGAAGATTTGAAGATTTCCAGACTTGCATTTGAGCTTTTGAAGACTTGAAGAATTGAAGATAAGTGAAGTGAAGAGGAGGAATCGAAACAAAAAGAAGAAAGAAATCAAGATGCTGAAACTAGGCTCGGTCGCAACTCACGATGGATTGGTAGCGACTTGTGAAAGATGGGTGGCCAAAACCTTTCTTAGTTTTTTGTACTATAAATACTTACCTTATCCTCTCCTCTTCCAAATCTTCTTCCTTCCTGCGATTTTCTGGGTTCAAACCCCTAGTTTCCTTTCTTTCTTTTCTTAGTTTTTGTAGATTAATCATGTATTTTTAATACCTAGGTTAGTTTTTACTTGGGATCAATTGATTGAAGCTTCAATATCTATGTAGTAAGAACCTCTATTTCACTCTCTCTTGAAGCATTTGTTATTTAGTATTCATGTGTTTTAATGTGATGTTTTACTTCATTTATGATATGGGTTATTTGCGTATATGAAGTATTTGTATGATTTAAGTGTTAGGGTGTTAGGAATGTTACAAATTTCTTCACTTCTTTGGCATGAAAATCCAAGAACATAGACTTAGAACTTCTAGTGTATAATGTGTTGTAATTCATGCTAGATAAGTATGTTAATGTTGATTGTTCTCACATTTATCATATAGATGCAATGAAAGGTTGAATCTTGAATGTGTTTTGTTCTAGGTTTAGCCCAATGAATGCTATGTTTGGTTAAATGGCTTTGTCTTTGGTAGAAGGCTTGTTGTTATCAAATCTATGGTTCTTCGTGTATACTACCATTGATGAAATATCTTTATGGTCGTTGAACATCTAAAGTGATTATCATTGAGGTTTGCAAATGGTCGTTGAATGTCTTTGTGAATTACTATTAAGAAGAAATGAATGTTGACCTTCAATTGGGAAGTTTTAGCATTCCCCATAGGGAACGAATTTGATAGAATGTGTGAATGGTTCAATGATCTACCTTAGGTTTGGAAGTGGGTGTCAATTGCCCCCAAGACTGTCTTTTGTAGATTTTTACCCATTTTTCTTAGTTGTTGCATAATTTGGATAGTTTCTTGACTTTGCTAGTAGCTTGTATTTTAATTTCATAACTTAGGAAAACCAACCAAACCCCCCCCCCCCCCTTTACTTGATTTTATATATTTATATATATATATATATATATATATTTATATATATATATATATATACATATATATATATTTACTTCTAGCATAATATCAACCTTATATGTTTAAATACTTAAGAAAATCCCTCTTCTTCATGGATGACCCCGACTTGCCATTATCTACTTAGTTGTAGATAGTAAGCATTTTGGGCTTATAATTTAACTTTGAGAGGTACAGTGACGACCTCCCGAAAAAGCATTCCAAATCAAGGTAGAATGAATGTGAGTCCTTTAACCCCTCCCTACACTTACAACATTACATTGCCTTCAATGTAAACATGTAAGTCAAGAATAATAAAACTTAAGGTAAGAGGTAGAGTGACACCCATTTCTCTGCATAGTCGCCGGTGATATGGTACAATCTCATATATTTGTATAGAATCAGTCCTGCAATTAGTTTCAGAGCCGGAAGGGGGAGAAAAAGTGCTGTTGAAGAACTCACCCCTCGAGCAAAATGTTATCTCCTTGGCACCATTTGATCAAGACTAACACCACAGAGAACAACATCAAACTCACAAGTACATATGGATTTGTAACACTGGGTTTAGCATCAAAATTTAATAACCATAGTATTCTCAAAGAACAGCCAATCCATCATGCAATGACCACTATAAGATTTTCCAATACAAATATCCAACATATATAAACACATATCCAAGCATCATTATAGATTATAGAAATTATAGTCACAATGATGTAGTCGGTATACTACATCAACAGATGTACTATAAAGATGAAAGAATCTTCATATTTCAATATATGTAAAATAGTGGAGGAATGAGTGGAGGTATGGTGGTTCTTGGGAGTATTTGGTGGAGAAGAAGAAATGATTATGCAGTGTTTAAGCACAGCTAAAAAGCTAGTTTCTCCATTGCAACTCGCGATGCCTTGTCGCGACTCACGACCAAGTTATTGGGACTCGCGATATCTTGGGTCTATGAGCTCAATTCTTTCAGAAATTGTTCTAATTCCATCACGACTCAAGATGCCCATTCCGCAACTCGCAAAAAGCTAGTGCTGGGAGTTCATTTTTGCTCCCATGTTTGTCGCGACACGTGATGTATCCGTCGTGACTCGCGATAGAGAGGGTTTCCCAGCACATAGAAGGAATTTTTCTTACCAACTTTCCAAGCTTTCTTCCCTTTCTCATTGATCTCATTCCTTCATCTCCTTCAAAGCAATGCCCTTCACTTTGCTACAAAATCACAGAAAAACACAGTGTAAAACGAACAAGAAAATATAACCAAAACTAAACAACAAAAACCAAAATAAAGGCCAAATTTATTTATGTTGTTAGCACGACATAGCTCCGTATATTTAAGGTCTTCGACACAACCCTAATGTTATCCATATGCAAAGATGGGGGTACAAAAGGTCTTCGGCTTGAACCCCTTCACCATGAGCATCCAAAAGTAGAGAGGTGGGTGTACAAAACTTTCAAGAGGAAAGTCTTGTGGAGGTAGAGATAGTTTGAAGGGAGTTGGGTGGTTAGGAGACTTGGGGTAGTCTTTTGTCTCCTCTCTTCTCTCCCTCAAAACTTCCAAAAATGGTGGAGTTGGTTCACTAGGTGAGGGTAGGGGTGACGATGCTAATGAATGTAGCACAATCACCTCTTCCTTCATTTTTTCATCCTCAACGACCAACTCCTCATCCCCTTCAAGCTCAAGCTCATTTCCCATGGTGACCTCACTCACCAAATCCTCGAGCTCTACTTGGGATGGTGAATTTTTAGAATCACAAGCTTCCATTTGGGCCAACACTTCTAATATACTCCTCGTATGCCCCTCAATAGCCTCAACACTAAAGAAGAGCCAAGTGTACGTTTCCTCACTAGTCAAGTTGTTCAAGTTTGCTATTGCATTCATGACTTCCTCACGTGTCAAACTCGAACTTCCTTGTTGGGCTTGGTTTTGGGGTATGGCATAAGATAGTGATGGCCAACTATTTTGCTCGTATTGTTGGTTTTCTGGCTCATTCTCATACCACCAATCTAGATTACCACTCCACTCCGGATTGTAAGAATTTTGGTAAGGATGCCATTCTTGAGCTTCTTGCACTTGAAAACCAACATCTCTTACCTCTTGGTAGCACTCTTCATAATACCCTTGGTTTTGGAAATCAGGGGTTCTTTCCCCCCTTATAGTGCTCCTCACCTCAACAAATAGAAAGACTCGGTAGGATGGTTGGAAAGACACATCCTACAAAATCTTTCTTGTTGCGCCTCTCTGCTCATCATGAGTTCCCACAAGGTGAGACGCTCCATTTTTTTTATAAATATTTTTCTTTTTCAAAATGAAAAAATCATATTGCAAGGAAAGCAATACCTACTTCGAACAAAATCAACCACCAAGGAGTGGCAAATAAAAATAACAAGCTAATATGCAACAAAATATGCCCAAACACTTAAAAATAAACGCCTCTTCCCCAACATTGGCACTAAAATTTGGTAGGTCATCGTCGTACCACTCAAAGTTAATATTTATAAGCCCTAAATGCTTACTAACTACAACTAAGTAGATTGTGGCAAATCAGGGTCGTCCACGAAAAAGAGGAATTTTCTTAAGTGTTTAAACATATAGGGTTTATATATAAGCAAGTAAATGGGGGAGAGGGGGGGTTGGTTTTGGTTCTAAGTTATGAAAGTAAAAGACAAACTTACTAGCAAAGTTAGGTAACTACGCTAATCATGTAACAACTAAGAAAAACAGGTAAAAACTACAAATGACAAAGCCTTGGGGGCAATTGACATCCACTTCATAACCTAATGTAAATTATTGAACCATTCACTCATTCTATCACATTCGTTACCAATGGGGAATGCTAAAACTTCCCAACTGAAAAACAACATTCATTTCTTCTTAATAGTAATTCACAAAGACATTCAACGACCATTTGCAAACCTCATTGAAAATCACTTTAGACGTTCAACAACCATAAATATATTTCATCAATGGCATTATACATGGAGAACCATAGATTTGATAACAACAAACCTTTTACCAAAGACATGGCCATTTAACCAAACATAGCATTCTTTAGGCAAAACCTAGAACAAACCACATTCAAGACTAAACCTTTCATTGCATCTACTGGATAAATATGAGAACAATCCACATTAACATACTTATCTATCAAGAATTGCAACACATTATACACTAGAAGTTCTAAGACCATGTTCTTGGATTTTCATGCCAAATGAGTTAAGAAATTTGCAACTTTCCGCACACCCTAACACTTCAATCATTTTTTTAAATATTTAACCATCCTAAGATGGGGGAATATATTAGGCTCCCCTAACCATATTGAAATAAGCCATAAAGGCGCAACGTGAAAGAATTCATTACAAAAGATCATCCAATTGATAATCCAATAGCCGAAATAAGCTCTTGAAGCAATTGAGCACTTCCTTCCAAAAGCGGTGATTCCACCAATTCAAAGCTAGAGAAAAAGACTAGAGAACATTGTTGTGCTAACAGAGGTCTATCCTATTATTCCTTCTGACTGAAATACCACGACCAGGTCGGGGAGTCGAGAGATCGAAACCCCTGTTTGTCAATGGTATGCAGCCGAATGGAAATGAAGAAATTATTTGCAGTAGACCTCCTGAGAAGCAAAAGGATTGTTGCAATCAGTGGATTTGACTAAAGGGGAGTGGTGCAAGCAATCAGCAGGAATTCCTATACTCTCCCTTCGCCATCAGATGAGTGGAGAAGAGGAAGTAGCTGCATCATTTCGGCAACAGATCTGCACAGCAAAGAAGAAAAAGGCAGCAGTTTCTATTCTAACCGTAAAGAAGGAGATTATATGATTAACTAGAGGATGCCCTTTAGAAGAATTTGATATCAGCAAAATTAGAAACATACCCCAGCAAAATCACATAACCTATTCCAAATTTGCCTGTATCTTAGTATTAGCCCTAAAGGAGAGATAGAAATCAACTCTACTCCTGAGGTTTCCAAAAAATGATTGTTGAAATTGTAGCAGATTACTAACTCTTTGCCATATAGCAATAGAAGAAGGGCAGGAGTTAAAAAAGTGATCCAAAGAATCTTAATGGTTCATGCATAGAGGACATTTGGAAGCTAAAGAGTAATCAAACCTACAGAGAATATTATCAAAAGGAAGGATTCCATTGAGTGTTCTCCACATAAGTACAAACATCTTTTTAGGAATGAAAGGGGACCAAACCTTGTAAAAATGTCTGATTGGTAATCTTTTTTGTCTGATTATTTTGTATGCAGAGCTTATGGAAAAGTTCCCATCCGATGTTGGGGTCCAGACAAGCCTGTCTGCATGAGAGTGAGCCAGTTTTACTTCCTGCAAGAAATTAAGTGTATTGGTAGCCAGGTAAGGCTCCAGATTTGGAAGGATATAAGCTTTGTTAATTATGAATGACCTGAGGGAAATATCCATGAAGGGGATATCCACCTCATGGGGCCATTCATAGCACAGAGCTCCATCACCTTTCCAGTTAGCATTCCAAAAAGAACATTCTCCAATACCATATATAACTCTGGAGAGACTGTTAGCCTTGGCAGTGATTTTACAAATTCTATTCCATGTGTGAGATTTTTTGTAAGATGCAGGGAGTGACCATAAATGAGCAGACCACTGAGTATTGTTTATTTGAAGTTTCCACCATAGTTTACAAGAAAAAGCATCTACTATAGCATTTAGGTCTCTGAAACCTATTCTATTTTCCTCTACAGGAAGGCTTATTCTTTTCCAGGATCTCCATTTTTTTTTCTATGTTATCACAGTTCCCCCAAAAAAGGCCAGAAGCTAGTTTTTTCATTTTTTTAAAACTATCTTTGGGGGACTTAAAACCACAAACATGTGTGTGGGAATTGAAAGAAAACAATGGTTAATCAGTATGATCTTACCTGCAGTACTTAGCCATCTATTCTTCCAATTATTAATAGATTTCTCCATTATTTCCAAGATAGGATGATAGTGGACCTGTAAATTACGACCTGGAAAGATAGGGATTCCTAAATACTTAAAATGGAAGGAGCCTTTCACCATTCCTAAAATCCTACATACAGATTGAACACTTGCCACTGAAGTGTTTGGAGCAACAAAAAATTCAGATTTTACAAAATTTACCTTTTGACCTGATGTTTGCTCATATGCCCTCAGAAATTTTTAAAATCTTTTCAAATTGTTATGATTAGTGTTCAAGTAGACAGATGTATCATCAGCATACATCAGATGGGAAATGGGGGAACAGGGCCTTGGCAGAGAAAAATATTGCAAATATCCTATACTAAACAGTTTTTTTAAGCCTCTGGAGAAGGCTTCAGACAAGATATTATATAGAAAGGGAGAAAGTGGACTCCCCTGTTTAATACCCCTAGAGGATGCAAAAAAAACTAAAGTTATTCCATTTATTAAAACTGAAAAGTGAGCAGCAGCAATATTATGCATGATGCGATGCACAAATTTACCATGGAAACCAAATTGGAGAAGGATTGAATTCAGGAAAGACCATGAGACCCTATCAAAAGCTTTTTGCAAATCTAATTTAACTATCAGATTAGAAGCCTTAGATTTTCTGAACAGAATTCTGGTCATCTCTTGCATTTGGATAACATTGTCAGATATATCCCTACCTTTTATGAAAGCACTCTGCTCAGGGGATATAATTAATGTTATTAGGGGTTCAATCCTTTCCATTAACATCTTTGAGAAAACTTTATTCACAAAATTAGATAGGATAATGTGTCTGAAGTCTGAAAAGGTGATTGGGATTGGTTTTTTGGGGATTAAGGTCAGCCAGGTGCTAGAGATAGCCTTAGGGATAATACCACTAGTTAGGAAATCATTCGCAGCATCTAGAAGATCATCCTTAATAGTGTCCCAGAAAGAAGTGTAAAAAGCACCAGAAAAACCATCAGGTCCTGGAGCACTAGATTTATTTAGGTCAAATACAGCAAATTTAAGTTCCTGGATATTAAAGGGTAACAGAAGATTTAGATTATGCTGATCCGTAATCACTTTAGGAATTTCTTTTAGGAAATGATGTAGATAAGTTCCCATTTTTAGAGGTTCCCCTTCATTAAGTAATTCCCAAAAAAATCTCACTCCTTCTTCTTTATTCAATTGTGGTTCTGATATCCAGTTCCCACTACCATCCTTGATTTTACTTATTCTAGATCTTGCTCTCCTTTCCCTGATGGAGTGATGGAAGTAACTAGTGTTTGCATTCCCATATTTAAACCAATTTAACCTAGCCTTTTGCTTCAAGAAAATATTATTTTCTTTTTGAGCTCTCATTAGCATGTCTTTTGATTTGATTAGTTCAGCTAGGATTGATTTATCCTGTGTTTGCTGGAAAGAAATTTCCAGATCATTGACTTTGTTCTCAGAGAGTAGCAAATTTTGATTGACATTACCAAAGTGTGATTTATTCCATTGTTTAATTTCCAACTTTCGGCTCTTTAGTTTAAAAAAAAAGCTATGCATTCCACAGAATGGAGAAACTAGTTTCCAGTTTGAAACTACTAAAGCCAGAAATTCTTGTCTATTTGACCACATCTCTTGGTATCTAAAAGGCCTAGAAACTTGTTCTTCAGCTGATTGAACAGATAAAAATAAGGGGGAGTGATCCAAAGTCATTCTATTAAGCACATGTATAGAGCTATTGGGAAATAGTTCCAACCAGTCTAAATTAGCAATGCCCCTATCTAGTCTCTGAAACATTAAATCTTTACATTTATCCCTGAATCTATTATTGCTCCAAGTGAATGTGTTTCCTACTGTAGGGATATCATGCAAGTCCATATTATTTATAAATCCATTAAACTATTTCATACTTTTTTTTGGTGTTGATTTCCTTCCTTTATATTCAGATACTGAAGCAACCGTATTAAAATCCCCAATATAAATGGAAGGATCCTGTGTTGGAGTCTGTAAATCATTCCATAATGCCTCCCTCTTTTGTCTACTTACACTAGCATATATGAAAAAACAGTTCCAGCTGACAGAATAAGCAATACCAGAAATTTTGACTTGTAGAAATTGATCTGTCTCCCTTAAACTTAGTACACTGAAAACATGGTTCCATAAGATCCAGATCTTAGCACTCTGAGCAGGAAGGGCATATTTGTATCCAAGGTCATGCATCAAAGTATTTAAATTTTGTTTATCATGCCAAGGTTCTATTAAACATAAGATGTCAATCTTATGCTTAAGTTTTAGGGCCTTTAATCTATCTAGTGATGTTCCATAACCTCTAACATTCCAGACTAATATGTTCCCTATTATGGTGTGTTTTATCATTTAAGAACTGTAGGGGTTGCTTTTTGTGACGATCTTAGGTTTCTAAGTGTCTTACCAGAGTTCTTACTTTTGGTACCAGACTTGCCCTTACTATTTTCCATGTTATCCAAAGTAGATATCTGTTCAGAGTTGCTAACCTTGACCTGAAGTATATGCTCTACTTTAGAAATCAGATCGGATGTGTTAGATTCACTAACCTGATCTCCAACAGTGATTGCTGAGTTGGTAGTTTGCTCTGTGGGACCTATTTGTGCATCCTCAGAGATAGACAAACATGCTGTTGATGGTGTTAACCTATCATCCAAAGTAGAGTGCACCAAAACTTCCTATGTTTCCAAAGACTCATGGAATATTTCTACAACATCATCTTCCTGATCATCCTGTAAGTCATTTAAGGTTTGAAAAGCATTTGATATTCTGACCATGTTATTTTTAGTTAAATCTTCCCTGACAGGAGAAAGTTCTGATTGTTGATTCTTTTTTCTCCAGAAAAAAGTGGTTATTGGTTTAGAAATGTCATCCAAAGAGTAGAAAGGAGGATTTCTTTTTTTATGACTAACATTGAAAGAGTTGAGATTATTTTCCTGTTGAAAGCCTGCAGTCATTTTTTGAGCTTGAAAATCTTTCTCTTTTTGTGAGATAGATAGAGTTGAGGATCCTTCTATGTTTAGTTTCTCTTTTGGAGGGACTTCTAAGACTTTTTGAGTGTCAACATGTAATGGATATTTTCTTTCCTTATGCTCATTGATTTCAGATTTATTATCATTCTTTTTCTTCAATTCTGGGTGCAGAAAGTTGCAATTAATCTGGCTATGACCAATTATCCTACAGTGAGTACAGTATGTAGGAAATTCATCATATTCGATAGGATATTCTGCTACCTTGTTACCAATTCCTACCTCAATTGTAGATGGAAGCTGGGATAATAAATCAACCTCAACACATACTTTAATAGCAGAGGGTCTAGTTAAGGCATTTGTGGCTGCATCCATCTTAAGGTATTTACCTATCTGGCTGCTTATACCAATAATTGCATAAGTGTTATAAAAGTGAATAGGAAGCTTGTGTACTATTACCCAGGCTAGGACAATGGACGATTCCGCTGTTGGAGAGAAGTCGGGAGACTACTTCTGAACCTTCATAGTCGATCCTTGAATCATCCATTGGCCCTTCATCCAGCATCTTTGATAATCCTTGCTTTCCTGAAAACGAATTAAGACATGGCGGTAGTCAATAGAGCCTAGTTGGAATTTTGATTTAAAACCAATTGATTTGAAAGCCGATTGTAAAGTTTCCATAGGAGGTTTCCCTCGGTTAAACTTTCCAATAAGGGCATTTTGATAATGCGAGGCTAGAAGATCTCCTTCCTCCGGAGGAAGGATGTAGGCAATCTTGCCCTTAAATTCCGTGATGGGGTGCAAGTTAGGCGTATCGGGGAGAGATGACAGGAGCGGGGAAGGTTTTGTACTGAGGGCTTGTAAGAAACTTTTGTTAGCGGGAATGGAGGTCTTAGGCGAAGGGTTCGGCGTTTGAGCCACCATGGTTGGCGGCCGGAATGAAAAAGTAACCGTTATCAGAGGAGGAGGAAAGAGGTAGAAGAAGAGTAATTTTTCAGTGTGTGTTTCGCACACTATTTCGCACGCATGTACAGTAGATCAGAAGCACGCATGTCCCTAACACTTCAATCATATAAACACTTCATATAATCAAACAAATCATAGCATAAATGAAGGAAAACATCACATTAAGACACATGAATGCTAAATAATAAATGCTTCAAGAAAGAGTAAAATAGAGGTTCTTACTACATAGACATGGAAGCTTCAATCAATTGCCCCCAAGACTTTATCTTTTGTAGTTTTTACCCCTTTTTCTTAGTTGTTGCATGATAATCATAGTCACTTGACTTTGCTAGTTAGCTTGTCTTTTAATTTCATAACTTAGGAAAACCAACCAACAACCCCCCCCCCCACCCCCCCCCCCCCAATTTACTTGATTTTATACATCTATATATATTTGCTTCAAGCATAATATCAACCGTATGCATAAGAAAATCCCTCTTCTTCATGGACGATCCCGACTTTATATTATCTACTTAGTTGTAGATGGGAAGCACTTAGGCCTTATAAATGTAACTTTGAGAGGTACGGAGACAACGCCAAAATATACGGAGCTATGTCTTTCTTGAAGCATTTGTTATGCCATACCCCAAAACCAAGCCTAACAAGGAAGTTCAAGTGTTTTAATGGGTTGACCATCATGAACAATACGAGCAAAATAGTTGGCTCGTACAAAAAATAGGACGAAAAAATAGGACCAAAAACAATAATTGGCCATCACCAACAATAGGAGCATAAACAATCCACATTAGTTGGTGAAAGAAACCTATTTTGCTAGACGTTGTACCTCTCAAAGTTATATTTTTAAGCCCTAATGCTTCCTAGCTACAATTAGGTAGATAATGGCAAGTCAAAGTCATTCACGAGATGAGGGATCTTTCCAAGTGTTTAAACATATATAGGAGAAAACATACCAGATATAGGCATACATAGATACATATAAAAGCATGTAAAATGGGGGGGGGGGGTTTGTTTGTTTTTCGTCCAAAGTTATAAAATTGAAAGACAACAACTAGCAAAGCAAGAAAACTATGCTAATCATGCAACAAAAACTAAATAGATTATTGAAACAACAATTAATGAAGCCTTGGGGGCAATCGAATTTCCCTTTTAAAATTTCTATAGATCATAGATTCATTCAATCATTCAATTACATTTATTGACTATGGGGAATCTTATCACTTCTCATTCGAAGATTAACATTCATTCCTTCTTAATAGTAATTCACAAAGATGTTCAACGACCATTTGCAAACCTTATTGATAATCAATTTAGACGTTCAACGACCATAAAGATTTCTCATCAATGGCATTATACACGGAGAACCATAGATTTGATAACAACAAGCCTTCTACCAAAGACATCACCATTTAACCAAACATAGCATTCTTTAGGCTAAACTTAGAACAAACCACATTCAAGGTTCAACCTTTCATTGCATCTATAGGATAGATATGAGAAAAATCCACATTAACATACTTATCTAGCAAGAATTACAACACATTATACACTAGAAGTTCTAAGTCCATGTTCTCGGATTTTCATGCCCAATTAGTTAAGAAATTTGCAACTTTCCTAGCACCCGAACACTTCAATCATACAAACACTTCATATACTCAAACAACCCATAGCATAAATGATGTAAAACATCACATTAAAACACATGAATGCTAAATAATAAATGCTTCAAGAAAGAGTAAAATAGAGGTTCTTACTACATAGATATGGAAGCTTCAATCAATTGCACCCAAGACTATATCTTTTGTAGTTTTTACCCCTTTTTCTTAGTTGTTGCATGATAATCATAGTCACTTGACTTTGCTAGTTAGCTTGTCTTTTAATTTCATAACTTAGGAAAACCAACCAACCAACCCCTCCTCCCCCTCCCCCTCCTCCCCCTCCCCCTCCATTTACTTGATTTTATACATTTATATATATTTGCTTCAAGCATAATAAACGCTTAAGAAAATCCCTCTTCTTCATAGATGACCCTGACATGCCATTATCTAATTAGTTGTAGATAGAAAGCATTCAGTCCTTATGAATTTAACTTTTAGAGGTATGGCGACGGCACAAAAATATACGGAGCTATATCTTTCTTGAAGCATTTATTATGCTATACCCCAAAACTAATCCCAACAAGGAATCTCCAATGTTTTAATGTGTTGGTCATCACCAACAATAAGAGCAAAATAGTTGGCTTGTACCAAAAATAGGACCAAAAAAATTTGTTGGCCATCACCAACAATAGGACCAAAAAAAATCCACATTAGTTGGTGGAGGCAAACTATTTTACTAGTCGCCGTGCCTCTCAAAGTTATATTTTTAAGCCCTTATTCTTCCTATCTACAATTAAGTAGATAGTGGATGTCGGGGTCTTCCACTAGAAGAGGGATCTTTCCATGTGTTTAACATATATAGGAGAAAACATACTAGATATAAGAATATATAGATACATATAAAAGCATGTAAAAATGGGAGGTTTGGTTGGTTTTTGGTCCTAAGTTATAAAATTGAAAGACAACAACTAGCAAAGCAAGAGAACTATGCTTACCATGTAACAACAACTAAATAGATGATTATAACAACAATTAACGGAGTCTTGGGGGCAATTGACTTCCACTTCTAAACTTCTAGTAGATCATAGATTCATTCACTCATTCAATTACATTTATTGTCTATATGGAATGTTATCACTTCTCATTCGATGATTAAGATTCATTCCTTCTTAATAGTAACTCACAAAAACGTTCAACGACCATTTGCAAACCTCATTGATAGTCACTTTAGGCATTCAAAGACCATAAAGATATTTCATCAATGTCATTATATACGGAGAACCATAGATTTGATAACAATAAGCCTTCTACTAAAGACATCACCATTTAACCAAACATAGCATTCTTTAGGCTAAACCTAGAACAAACCACATTCAAGGTTCAACCTTTCATTGCATCTATAGGATAAATATGAGAACAATCCACATTAACATACTTATCTAGAAAGAATTACAACACATTATACACTAGAAGTTCTAAGTCCATGTTCTTGGATTTTCATGCCAAATAAGTTAAGAAATTTACAACTTTCCTAGCACCCTAACACTTCAATCAGACAAACACTTCATATACCCAAACAACCCATAGCATAAATGAAGTAAAACATCACACTAAAACAAATGAATGCTTCAAAAGAAAGTGAAATGGAGGTTCTTACTATATAGATATGGAAGTTTCAATCAATTACCCCCAAGCCTTTGTCTTTTGTAGATTTTTACCCCTTTTTCTTAATTGTTGCATGCTTAGCATAGTTACTTTACTTTGCTAGTTAGCTTGTCTTTTAATTTCATAACTTAGGTAAACCAACCAACCCCTCCCCCCCCCCCCCCCATTTACTTGCTTTTATTTATCTATATATATTTGCGTCTAGCATAATATCAACCTTATAAGTTTAAATGCTTAAGAAAATTCCTCTTCTTCATGGTTGACCTTGACTCACCATTATCTACTTAGTTGTAGATAGAAATAATTTATGGCATATAAATTTAACTTTGAGAGGTACGGCGACGGCGCCAAAATATATGGAGCTATGTCTTTCTTAAAGCATTTGTTATGCCATACCTCAAAACCAAACGCAAAAGGGAAGTTCAAGTGTTTTAATGTGTTTTCTATCACCAACAATACGAGTAACAAAGTTGGCTCGTACCAAAAATATGACTAACAACAATAAGACCAAAATAATAGTCGGCCATCACCAACAATAGGACCATAAACAATCCACATTAGCTGGTGATGGCCAACTATTTTTCTCATCGCCGTACCTCTCAAAGTTATATTTTTAAGCCCTAATGAATCCTATCTATAATTAAGTAGATAATGGCAAGTCGAGGTCGTACAAGAGAAGAGGGATGTTTCCAAATGTTTAAACATATATAGGAGAAAAAATTCTAGATATAAGCATATATATATACATATATATATATATATATGTATGTATGTATATAAAAGCATGTCAAATGGGGGGGTTTTTGTTGGTTTTATGCCCTAAGTTATAAAATTGCAAGCCAACAACTAGCAAAGCAAGAGAACTATGCTAATCATGCAACAACAACTAAATAGATGATTATAACAACAATTAATGGAGCCTTGAGGGCAATCAACTTCCACTTCTTAACTTCCAATAGATCATAGATTTATTCACTCATTCAATTACATTTATTGTCAATGGGGAATGCTATCACTTCTCATTCGAAGATTAACATTCATTCCTTCTTAATAGTAATTCACAAAGACGTTCAATGACAATTTGCAAACCTCATTGATAGTTACTTTAGAATTTCAAAGACCATAAAGATACTTCATCAGTGGCATTATATACGGAGAACAATAGATTTGATAACAACAATTCTTCTACCAAAGACATCACCATTTAACCAAACATATCATTCTTTAGGCTAAACCTAGAACAAACCACATTCAAGGTTCAACCTTTCAGTGCATCTATAGGATAAATATGAGAACAATCCACATTAGCATACTTAATAGCAAGAATTACAACACATTATACACTAGAAGTTTTAGGTCCATGTTCTTGGATTTTCATGCCAAATGAGTTAAGAAATTTGCAACTTTCCTAGCACCCTAACACTTCAATCATACAAACACTTCATATACTCAAACAACCCATATAATAAATGAAGTAAAACATCACATTAAAACACATGAATGCTAATTAATAAATGCTTCAAGAAAGAGTGAAATAGAGGTTTTTACTACATAGATATGGGAGCTTCAATCAATTACCCCCAAGGCTTTGTATTTTGTAGTTTTTTACCCCTTTTTTTACTTGTTGCATGATTAGCATAATTACTTGACTTTGCTAGTTATCTTGTCTTTTAATTTCATAACCTAGAAAAACCAACCAACCAACCCCCCCCCCCCTTTTACTTGATTTTATACATCTATATATATTTGGTTCTAGCATAATATCAATCGTATATGTTTAAACGCTTAAGAAAATCTATTTTCTTCGTAGATGACCCCGACATTCCATTATATACTTAGTTGTAGATAGGAATCATTTAGATCTTATAAATTTAACTTTGAGAGGTACGGCGACGGCACTATAATATACGGAGCTATGTCTTTCTTGAAGCATTTGTTATGCCATACCCCAAAACTAATCCCAACAAGGAAGATAAAATGTTTTAATGTGTTGGCCATTACCAACAATACGAGGAAAATAGTTGGCTCGCACCAAAAGTAGGACCAAAAACAATAGGACCAAAAAAATTAGTTGCCCATCACCAACAATAGGACCAAAAACAATCCACATTAATTGGTGAAGGCCAACTATTTTGCTCGTCGATGTACCTCTCAAAGTTATATTTTTAAGCCCTAATGCTTTTTATCTACAATTAAGTAGTTAATGGTAAGTCGGGGTCGTCCACAAGAAGAGGGATCCTTCCAAGTGTTTAAACATATATAGGAGAAAACATACTAGATATAAGCATATATAGATACATATAAAAGCATGTAAAAATGGGGGGGGGTTCTGTTGGATTTTGGTCCTAAGGTGTAAAATTCCAAGACAACAACTAGCAAAGCAAGAGAACCATGCTAATCATGCAATAACACCTAAATAGATGATTATAACAACAATTAAAGGAGCCTTGCGGGAAATCGACTTCCACTTCTAAACTTCCTATGGAACATAGATTCATTCACTCATTCAATTGCATTTATTTTCTATGGGGAATGTTATCACTTCTCGTTCGATGATTAACATTCATTCCGTGTTAATAGTAATTCACAAAGACATCTAACGACCATTTGCAAACCTCATTGATAGTCACTTTAGACGTTCAAAGACCAGAAAGATTTTTCATCAATGGCATTATATACGGAGAACCATAGATTTGATAACAACAAACCTTCTACCAAAGAAATCACCATTTAATCAAATATAGCATTCTTTAGGCTAAACCTAGAACAAACCACATTCAAGGTTCAACCTTTCATTGCATCTATAGGATAAATATGAGAACAATCCACATAAACATACTTATCTAGCAAGAATTACAACACATTATACACTAGAAGTTCTAAGTCCATGTTCTTGGATTTTTATTCCAAATGATTTAAGAAATTTGTAACCTTCCTAGCACCCTAACACTTCAATCATACAAACACTTCCTATACTCAAACAACCCATAGCATAAATGAAGTAAAACATCACATTAAAACACAGGAATGCTAAATAACAAATGCTTCAAGAAAGAGTGAAATAGAGGATCTTACTATATAGATATGGAAGCTTCAATCAATTACCCAAGGCTTTGTCTTTTGTAGATTTAAACCCTCAATCAATTACCCATAGCATGCTTAGCATAGTTATTTGACTTTTCTAGTTAGTTTATCTTTTAATTTCATAACTTAGGAAGACCAACCAACCGAACCCACCCCTCGCCCATTGACTTGTTTTTTATATCTATATATATTTGTGTCTAACATAATATCAACCTTATAAGTATAAACGCTTAAGAAAATTCCCCTTCTTCGTGGATGACCTTGACTTCCCATTATCTACTTAGTTTTAGATAGGAAGTATTTAGGCCTTATAAATTTAACTTTTAGAGGTACGGCTACGGCGCCAAAATATACAGAGCTATGTCTTTCTTGAAGCATTTGTTATGCCATACCCCAAAACTAATCCCAATAAGGAAGCTCAAATGTTTGAATGTGTTGGCCATCACTAACAAAATGAGCAAAATAGTTGGCTCGTACCAAAAATAGGACTAAAAAAATAGTTGGTCATCATCAACAATAGGACCAAAAACAATCCACATTAGTTGGTGATGGCCAACTATTTTGCTCATCGCCGTACCTCTCATAGTTATATTTTTAAGCCCTAATGCTTCCTATCTACAATTAGGTAGATAATGGCAAGTTGAGGTCGTCCACAAGAAGAGGGGTCTTTCCAAGTGTTCAAACATATATAAGAGAAAATATACTAGATATAAGCATATATAGATACATAGAAAAGCATGTAAAAATGGGGGGTTTTGTTGGTTTTTGGTCCTAAGTTATAAAATTGAAAGACAACTAGTAAAGGAAGAGAACAATGCTAATAATGCAAGAACAACTAAATAGATAATTATTACAACAAATAATGGAGCACACTCTTCTGCTGACCGCGAATTCACTATTACTGTGGGCGATTTGTAGTGCGAAAAACATACTATTACTACTGTTCATCGGTTATCTTTTAGGCCTCTTTTACTTCTGTTAACGGTCATATTGGCACACGCTCTGGTGGCCGTTGCCACCGCCGGTGGTTGACCATGGCGTCGCTGACGCATCTCTCGACTTCTGATCCTACTCATACCATGGCTAATCTTCAACATATCCCCCAAAATCCAAAAAAGTTTTGCTCAAGCCCTAAATACCAAACCATCGCCCCTTCTGTCGACACTTCCCGATACCCCTAATCTTCACCCAGTTACGGAATTTAAAGGGAAAGTGGCGTATATCCTTCCCCCGGAAGAGGGAGAACTTTTAGCTATGCATTACCAGAATGCTCTCATTGGGAAATTTCTTCGCGGGAAACCAAATATGGAGGCTCTTCATAAAGCTTTTAAGTCAATTGGTTTTAAGTCGAAATTTCAATTAGGTTCTATCGATTACCGACATGTGCTTATTCGTTTTCAGGAACAAGAAGATTACCAACGATGCTGGATCAAAGGGCAATGGATGATTAACGGATTCACCATGAAGGTTCAAAAATGGACGCAAGATTTTTCGCCATCAGTGGAATCATCAATAGCTCCGGTCTGGGTAACTTTCCATAAACTTCCAATTATGTTTTATAATAACTCAGCAATCATGGGAATTAGTAGTCAGATAGGTCGTTTTCTTAAGATGGATGCAGCAACAATTGCTTTAACTAGGCCATCGGCTATTAAAGTATGTTTAGAAATTGACCTGTTGGCATCGCTCCCTAGTACAATAGTAGTTGGAATTGGAAACAAGGTTGCTGAATATCCAATTGAATATGAAGATTTGCCTACATATTGTTCACATTGTAAGATAACTGGTCATAGCAACAATAGGTGCAATTTCCTGCATCCTGAACTAAGAAAAAAGATGGAGAAAAAGATGGAAGATAAAGAACATAAGGTGGCTAAAGGTTTAGAATCTGTTACCCAGAATGACTTAATTAATCTAGAAGGCTCTTCTGCCTTAACAGTATCACAAAAAGAAAAGGATTTTCAGAAACAGAAAATTAACTCAGAAGGAAATAATGATCTGAACACTGATTTTGCTACAGTAAATACTAAGAAAAAAGGCTCTTCTTTCTATTCTCTTGATGACATTTCTAAGCCAATAACCAATACCTTTTGGAGGAAAAAAAAGACACACTCTGATCTAGTCCCAATTCAGGAACAAACTGTTAAAATAAACACGGTGTCAATTTCTAATGCTTTCACTTCATTAGAAAACCTCATTGAGGAGCAGGACGGGGAGATTTTAGAGATTTTTCATGAATCTTTGGAAACTCATGATACTCCAGTAATTATAAATTCTGATGAGCAGACTAACATTAATACAGCTTCAGGGTCAAAAGTTGAGAAAGACAAAATAGGAAATGATCAGGATATATTCACTGAAATGGTACGAGATCTGAGTCAGAGTCATGTTATTTCTGACCATATCACTTTGGAAATTCATGATACTTCAGTAATTATAAATTCTGATGAGCAGACTAACATTAATACAGTTTCAGGGTCAAATGTTGAGAAAGATAAAGTAGGAAATGATCAGGATATATCCACTGAAATGGTACGAGATCTGAGTCAGAGTCATGTTGATTCTGATCATATCACTTTGGAAGAGGATAATTTAAGAAATAAGTTTAAGGATTCTGATCTAAGCCCTGTAAGTGGGAAGAATGAAAAAGTTACTAGCAAATCAGGGAACAGTGATAAAAATTCTGCAAGGACTGGTAGGAATCTTAGATCCACACAAAAAGCCACTCCCAAAATTTTTAAATGATTAAACACACAATAATAGGAAATATACTTGTTTGGAATGTTAGGGGAATAGGTACATTAGTGGATAGACTTAAGATCCTAAAAAACAAACATAAATTAGATATTATGTGCTTAATAGAACCTTGGCAGGATAAACTCAAAATATCTGAATTTAAACATACTCTTGGTTACAGTCATGCTTATCCAGCTCAGCATGCAAAAATATGGATATTATGGAATCAGGCTTTCAACATCTCAATTTTAGGTGAAACAGACCAATTTGTAAATGTTAAAATCACTGATTCTGTTTCTTCTTGCTCCTGGAACTGCTTTTTCATTTATGCCAGTGTTCACAGGCAACTTAGGGAGCTTTTATGGAATGATTTAAAAGGAAAACAGGATAATCTTTCATTATATATAGGGGACTTTAACACTGTAACATCAGTAAATGAATATAAAGGAAGAAAGTCCACTCCTAAAAAAAGCATGAAGCAGTTTAATGATTTTCTTTGCTTTATGGACTTGCATGAAATCCAAACTGTAGGAAACTCTTTTACTTGGAGTAACAACAGATTTAAAGATAGATGCAAGGATCTAATGTTTCAAAGGCTTGATAGGGGGGTAGTAACTCTAGATTGGATAGATCAGTTTCCTAATAGCTCTATTCAAGTTTTAAATAGGATGTCCTCAGATCATGCTCCTCTTATTTTATCAGTTCAAATTTCTGAGGAACAAGCACCTAGGCCTTTTAGGTATCAGGAAATGTGGTCAAATAGAAAGGAATTTCAGAAATTAGTAGTTTCTAACTGGACTTTAGATATTCCTTTTACTGGTATGTGTAGGTTAGTTGCTAAATTAAAGAGGCTTAAGTTGGAAATTAAAAACTGGAATAAATCACAGTTTGGTAATGTGGATCAAAATTTGGCCCAACAGGAAAACAGAGTCAATGATTTGGAAATTGCTTTTCAGCAAAACCATGATCAATCTACCCTAGCAGAACTTAACAAATCCAAACAAATGCTGATGAGGGCTCAGAAAGAGAAAAATATATTCCTAAGGCAAAAAGCTAGGTTAAATTGGTTAAAATATGGTGATGCTAATACTAAATTCTTTCATCATGCTATTAAGGAGAGGAGAGCAAAGGCCAGAATTTGCAAAATCAGGGATAATCATGGAAACTGGATCACTGAGCCTACCTTGATCAAAGAAGAGGCAGTGAGATATTATACAGAATTGTTGAATGAGGATGTGTCCCAAAAACAAGGAACTTATTTCAAACACTTCCTTAATGAGATTCCAAATGTGATAACTGATCAGGAAAATTTATCATTGCTGTCTCCATTCACAATTCAGGAACTTCAAAGTTCAGTTTTTGATCTTAACAGAAATAGTTCCCCAGGGCCTGATGGATTACCTAGTTCTTTTTACACTACTTTTTGGGATACTATTAAAAATGATCTTCTAGATGCATCTAATGACTTTTTAAGTAATGGAAATATCCCCAAAGCAATTTCCAGTACTTGGTTATTTTTAATCCCAAAAAAATCAGTTCCAGTAGATTTTTCTGACTTTAGGCCAATAAGTCTCTCAAATTTTGTGAATAAGATCTTTTCTAAGATGCTAATGGACAGAATTAAACCTTTGATGTCACAAATAATATCTCTGGAACAGAGTGCATTCATGCAAGGGAGAGATATTTCTGATAATACCATAATGATGCAGGAAATGACCAGAATATTAACTAGAAAATCTAAAGCCTCAAATATTATTGTTAAATTAGATATGCAGAAGGCTTTCGATAGGGTTTCATGGTCTTTTCTCAACTCAATTCTTCTGAAATTTGGTTTTCATGGCACCTTTGTACACAGAATTATGCAGAATATATCTTCAGCACATTTTTCAGTGTTAATTAATGGAACAGTTTCAGGATTTTTTGCTTCTAATAGAGGTATCAAACAGGGAGATCCTTTATCTCCTTTTTTGTATAACATACTTTCTGAGGCCTTTTCCCGAGGTTTAAAAAAGCTTTTTAGTTTAGGCTATCTAAAATATTTTAGCTTGCCTAATAAATGCCCCCAGATTACTCATCTAATGTATGCGGATGATACGGCTGTTTTTCTTAATGGACATAAAAAAAACTTGGATAGGTTTAAGAGGTTTCTAACAGCATATGAACAAACAACGGGTCAAAAAGTAAACTTTGCAAAATCAAATTTTTTTGTGGCTCCTAATACTTCTGTGGACAGAATACATGCTCTGAGCAGGAATTTAAGTATGACCAGAGGTAGCTTTCCTTTTACTTATCTAGGAATTCCCATTTTTCCAGGTAGGAATAAACAGATTTATTATTATTCTATCTTAGAAAGAATGGAAAAAACTATCAGTAACTGGAAGAATAGGTGGTTAAATACTTCAGGCAAAATCATCCTTATTAACCACTGTTTTCTTTCAATCCCTACTTATATGTTTTCAGTTTTGAATCCACCTAAGGCAATTTTAAGGAAAATGGAGATTATGGCTTCTGGTTTTTTCTGGGGAGGTAGTGATTACACTGAAAACAGGAAAAGATGGACGTCATGGCTTAGAATGAGCTTCCCAGTCCAAGAGAATGGCACTGGATTCAGAGATCTACAGGCCATAGTTAATGCCTTCTCTTGCAAACTGTGGTGGAAGCTGCAAGTTAATAACACCCTTTGGGCACACCATCTATGGACACTGCCTGATTCTTATAAGAACTCTAATGTATGGAATAGAATCTGTAAAATAACTGAATTAGCTAATGGATCCTCAAAGGTTATCTATGGAAAAGGAGAGTGTTCATTTTGGAATGCAAACTGGTCAGGAAAGGGTGCACTGATTTATGAATGGCCCGTAGATGAGGAAGTTCCTTTCCCTGATATATCTCTCAATTGTTTTATATTGAATAAAAACTCTTACATGAATAATTTGGAGCCATTTTTGGCTACCAGTACAATTCTGATCTTGCAGGATGCAAAAATCACTCACTTACATGAGGATAGGCTGATTTGGACAGCTTCAACTGATGGAGAATTTACTACTGCATCTGCTTACAAGATTTGCAGACAGAAAGGTGTAACTGTAAGACAATTACATAAGGTATGGTCACACTTTATTCCTGCAAAAATGTCTGTTTTAGTTTGGAGAGCACTAAATGGAATCTTACCTTTTGATAATATCATTTGTAAGCTAGGCTTTTCTCTAGCTTCAATTTGCCCTATGTGTAGGAAGCATTCTGATTCTCTTAATCATTGTTTTAACTCATGTCCTTTTGCTATTGCAATCTGGAATAAGGTGAATTTACTGTTGCATATTAATCAACCAACTTTTGGGAGTTTTAAGAACAGAATTGATTTCTATTTGTCCATCAGAGCTGAATCTTTGATCTGGTCCAACTTGATAATTGCTTATATAATGGTCACATCCTGGTCAATATGGACATATAGGAACAAGAAACTTTTTGAAAATTTATCTCTTTCTGTGGACTCATGTTTTCTGAATATTAAAGATCAGGTTTACCAAATATTTCAGGCTTATCCACAAAAAGGTAAACTTGATAAACATAGATACTTAATACAAAATGGAATCATTCCCCAACCTGATCAGAAAAATAAGAAATTGATCACAGCAGTTAGATGGGTAAAACCTATTGTTGGTTTTAAACTCAACACAGATGCAACATGGAACCCTAACTGTGAGTCAACATGTGCGGTTATAATTAGGGATTGGAGGGGAGATGTGATTAAGTTAAGAGTGAATCATTTCCATGCTGAATCACCTTTACATGCTGAACTTACTGGTATTTACTTTGCTTATCAATTAGGCTTAGAACTTAATCTGAATTCATTCACAATTGAGACAGATTATCTTACAGCTGTTAAAGGAATTCAGAACCCAAAAGGAAGTCCATGGAAAGTCTTTTCAATATGTAGCACCCTGAATGAATGGAATGAAGGAGCTATGATTCATTATATCCCTAGGGAGGCTAACTCAGCAGCAGACTTTATGGCTAAACATGCTAAGGAAAATAAACTTTCTGGTGATCTAGAACTAGGAACTTTACCTCCTTTTCTTAGAGGCTTGTTATTGTTGGATAAATCTGGGATATATGGTATCAGAATAGGAACCTAATAGAGAACAGCAAGTGATTTCAATTTTTATAGTAGGAACAGATGTTTCCTACTATAAAATCTTACTTCTCTTTCAATGGGATACTGCTCTCTTTCCTTTGCTTCCTTGCAGATGAGGTGGACGTGAGGATACTCAGCTTAGGAAGGCAACATGTGAATGAGAAACTGATCAGTGGAAAAGGAAAACTGATAGGGATGAAGGATGAGGCTTCAGCTCTAGTTCTGTAGAAATGTTGCAATTCACCTGCAGCAAAGGATAGAGTTGAACCTCTTTTTCCGGACTGAACACAGGGATTGCAAAGTTTACACAGGGACTGATCACAGGGATTGGTCAGAGGTTCGAGCAAAGTACTACAATGGCTACACAAGGATCTACAGCTAGGTTCCTTTTGGTTCATAACTCCATCATCTGACTTTTGAAGCTGCTACTCGGGATTTGTTCCCCACTTAGGACATAATCTATCATCTTGGCCGGCACATCGTTGACAAATAGGAGTCTCGTTTATACATTTCTTCGACCTGTTCGCGAAGTTCTAGCTGGATGGTTTTTTTTTACCTAGGCTCTTTTAGCTATAATTTTGGTTATTTGACTGTTAGGGTGGAAACACCACTTTTGGAAGCAAGTGCTGTTTTGCTTCAGGAGCTTTACTTAGCTCTGGGATCATCTACAGGATGATCGTTTTCTTTATAAATTGTGTTGTACTACGATAGTTAGCGCCTATTTTGGCTCATTCTATTGGTTTGGGGAGCCAAATATATACCCCCCATCTCAAGATGGTTTTAAATCAAAAAAAAAATGGAGCCTTGGGGGTAGTCCACTTCCACTTCTAAACTTTCTATAGATCATAGATTCATTCACTCATTAATTTACATTTGTTGTCTATGTGGAATGTTATCACTTCTCATTTGGAGATTAACATTCATTCCTTCTTACTAGTAATTCACAAAGACGTTCGATGACCATTGCAAACCTCATTGATAATCACTTTAGAAGTTCAACGGCCATAAATATATTTCATCAATGGCATTATACAAGAAAGACCATAGATTTGATAACAACAAGTGTTCTACCAAAGACATAATCATTTAACCAAACAGAGCATTTATTGGGCCAACTCTAGAACAAACCACATTCAATGTTAAACCTTTCTTTGCATCTATATGACAAATATGAGAACAATCCACATTAACATACTTATCTAGCAAGAATTGCAGCACATTATACACTAGAAGTTCTATGTTCATGTTCTTAGATTTTCATGCCAAAAGAGGCAAGAAATTTGCAACATTCCTAACACCCTAACACTTCAATCATATAAACACTTCCTATTCTCAAACAACCCATGATATAAATGAAGAAAAATAAAACATTAATGGTATAATAAATTCTCTCCAATAAATGTTAATAAATGATCAAATAGAGAATCTCACCACATAAGTTTGAAAGCTCCAATCAATTGCTCACAAGACTTTGTCTTTTGTAGTTTTTTACCTCTTTTTCTTAGTTGTTGCATGATTAGACAGGTACAAAGACATGTACGACAATGACCTCCCAATGGGGTATCGGCATAATTGAGATTTCGTGAAAGCTACAAAATTGGGCCGAGTTTAACTACCGGCCCAAACGTAAGGACGAGTGGGCTTTCCCTGTGGGAAAAACTACAGCTTGCCCAAATTTGCATAGATTTTGGCATGATCGATTACTTATTGACTAACCACCGAGATCGCATTCAAAGGATTGGTTTTTAACCCATTCTCATGATATGCAAGGTCGTTTGGTAGGGCCAACATGAATGGATTGGAAATGGTCTAAAATAGTACTATTATAAGGAAAAATTAAAAACCGTAGATTTCGGTCAGCCTCTAAAATCTTCATCAGCGAAAATGATACTAACTGATTACATATACAAGTGCAATTATTCGTTCGATCATTGATAGAACTCCTATTTGGACACTTATTCGTGTCACATCGCTGACTTATCTGTTTCGTGATATAAAATCACACGTAATAGTTTGGAATGAAAATATTAATCCAGTTGTATGATCCATTGACATATTCTAGAATAGTTGAACCCTGAATTCTACTAGTGTCACACGTTTGATGCAGTTTGTTACCTGTGTGGTTTAAATTAAGACAACATGCAATCAAAAGGTGGTGCGTACATATATGCCATGGCATATGTGAATGGCTATGTCATGCCTTAAACCAATCTATATCAAGAAATGGTTATATTGTGAAGCATTACTAGTGTAATGTGGTTCAATATCACAGGCTTTAATGGAATACCTATTTGTAACTGAAAGAGGCGTTAAAAATCTAGCTACAAGAAGATGTAATATGCGGTTGGCTAATTAACGTGCATATAGTAGAATTTTGAGATCATCAAGGTTAAACTAATTCTTCATTTCAAACCCGCACCCAGCTTCACGACTCATGTAATTAGTTTGATGTTTGTGAGCTTGTACTAAAATCCCCTTCACAATTTGCATATCCTTAACCTATAACATCGTTTACCATGGGTTAGTAAGTTACCAATCTATAAAACATCCTATACGAAGAAAGGATATCGTGGAAGGTTTAGTTGTGACATATGGCTAAATATCGTAAAATTAAACATAATATCTTTTTCTAATTGAAAAATGCAATTAATCCTAGGATATCAAATATGTGGTTGTTATACATCATAAGTAGTGGCAATGCAAAATGGAGGATGAACATACTGGTTATTATAAACATGTACGTTCTCACAAACCTAAATCCAAAACAATTAATGTCATGTTGGTTTCCTAAAAAAACTTTTCTTACAATGGGAATACTAGGTAAGGAATTTCTTCACCCTCCGCATAAAACATATCAAAAAATTTAAGGTTAAAAGCCCTGACTTACGAAGTCACTAAGGTATTCTTCCCTAGCGAATAAAGTACAAATAGAGAGCGAGGTCAAAGAATCAGGGGAAATGGGCCAATTGGTTCATCAAGCGGCCCAATACTTTGTATTAAACAATGGATATTATCAAAATTGCAAATTTTTCTTACAGGCCGATATTCAACCGATATATCAGCGACGTCGCAAAGTCAACAAGGACCGGCCTATTGGGTTGATTATGGCCCAAATGTGGATTGCCAAAATTGGTGCCCTCCACCACCCAAATGCCCCAACATTCATCCTCTCCATTTCCTCCCAACACCAAATAATCAACCTCCAAACACTCCCAAATCCACCACAACCCTATCATTCTGAAATGGAGAAACAAATGGAGAAGAGTGAGGTCATCTTGGAGGGGAATTATATGAATGAAAAAAGTGGTAAGTTTTAAAATTTATCATTACTTGATCAAATTGTGTATGCCCACATCCCTTTTTATTTTTTATTGAAAGGGTGTTTAAGATTGGTATGATTTATTCTTCTTCATTTCATTAACTTTGACTTTGAGAACAATAACCTTGTAGGGTATTCATGTTTTCATTAAAGATTTTATTGTTTTCATGTGAATATGGCTTACATACATGTGGGAGCACACTGATAAATGTTATTTGGATATGGAGTTAACATCAAATGTTTCATTTACATCACTTTGTTGTCGAAGGGAAACAATACATATGGAATGTGTATTGTGTGTACCATGCGAGGGATTGACATGTATGGTTAAGATAGCCATTTTTTTCTATTTTATCAATACATAGTAAAGGTTGTGTAAGAAATATTATACTACCTTCATTGATTAATTTAGATTTTATTGAACTCTATATTTAGGTCTTTTAGTCTTAAACCACGATAAAAGGAAATTCCCCCAAGAAGGGGAAGATTTGAATCGATCAAATAGACATAAGCAATTTCGGGGTAGGAAGGGTACCCTGCATTAGTGGTGTTGTCTGCATGATATTTTTTTCTGAATCTTTATAGTCCCAGGGAAAGGCGAGAACCCAAACCGTAGTCACTATCCAACTGGAAAGTGTGGAAGGGATACCCCTCAAGACAAGGATAAAAAATAGAAAAGTTTCACAATAACCCAAGGAAAAGGAATCACGATAACAACACAACCACACTTGTGTACCACTTCCACAGACAAAGGATCATCCTACCTAATGTGGGGGAATCCTTTCAGGATAACATAATATCCAAAATCAACACAGGGTAGCGGGTTTGCTAGGTCATCCTGCAAAACAAGGTCCCTAGAAAGTCCCCGAGATCTGGATTTAATTCCTAAGTCAGTGTCCTTGTTTGTAGTCTTTCTTTAGGGGAAAATGACATTACAGGTATTTTTGCCCTGGATCTCTATTTATAGTCATTGTTTCGCATGATTTCCCGATAAGATGTAAAATGCATATGTTTCATGTTTCCCAAGGAATTTAACATATCTTTTGGTTATCTTTTGTATGGCAGATTTATAGATTTAGGTGAGTTGCATTGTGAAAGGTCTAGACACTACAACAAAGAACACCTATTACCTCGGTTTTTTCAGGTCTTTTTACCTCAATTTTTTGCCCCTCAAAAATTGAAGTAAATGTGGCTATAGTACAAAGGTTAGTTGTAAAAAGTCATTTTTACCTCAATTTTTCATCAAAATAACCGAGGTAAATGATATATAACCGATGACAGTGACGGGGTTAGTGCAAAATTGCTACACATTTGAGGGTTGTCGACCTCACATTCAACTGCGAAGTCGCTTAGCCCCACGTCATTCATATTTTTTGCGATGTTGTTATGAATCTTATTCGAGATCGCATCATAAGGTTCTAAGTTCGCAGACCATGATTTATTTACAGTGGTATTCAACCGTTGTAAATAATATTTTCTAACGTCGCTTGTTCTCTAAAATAACTGTAGTTAATTCACGAGTTTGGAATGTTGATGATCAACATGATTGCGAAGTCGCAAAAATTGATGTTGTATGATTCTAATTTTGATGTCGTTGACTATTGTCGAAATCACATGTTTTGGTAACTGACTTTGGAGACTTTGATTTTTAAATGTGGTCGTGAACCGCTAATAATGAAATGTTTTTGCTCCAAGTTTTTGGGAATAATATCTTCAGTTATAAACCATGGGAGGAATGACATGTCCTCAATATTGTATTGCACGATTACAAAGTTGATATGCATGTGATATCTGAGAATGCTTCGTGTTTCAAGGTGCGATGTTGTCAGTGGACTTGTTCTGTCGGTCTACCAACGATAACTACATGCAATGTTGAAATATTTAGTTATGCTTTACCAAATTTTCTATTTAAGTGTGCGTAGTCGGACCTAATATAAATAATAGAAATAAAATATTCCACAAATAGAATACCCGGTGTTGAACACCTTATCAGATTGAATCTAACTACACCATTCAACAAGGTTTAACGACAAGAACGAGAAGCATTGCATCATTCATACATTTATAGTATGTTAACAAAATTATCACAAAATGAATCAAACCATTGATACTCCTAGCTAGAGATATATATCAAGGTGTCCAAAAATACCTTGGAAAGTATCAATAAGAATTTTAGAGAATGATGCTCTCACAAAAAAAACAACTTATTCCAACTTTCTCATGCCGTAGTTGGGTTAAGTAAATGTTTCAAATTCCTTACCATTATAGAGTTTGCCCATCTGTCTCATACTTCCTCTAATTGTTTGATGGTGTACGGTTCTCTGTCCTTGTTAAAATACTATAGCAGAGGAATAATGTCATAAATGGTACATAGGTTGTGCAAACTCATATGATGTTATTGATTAGATTCAAGGGGTGAGAATAATAGATACTTTTTGAAGATCTAATTGATTATCCCTCACATGCATGAGCATTTCCTTCATCAACCGCATGCAAGAGTAACCGCTTTCCCACGGGGCCATTTGTTTCTTATGCTAGTCAATCAAACAAATTATATACAAAAACACTAATTAGTACTTATGGCAATAGTTATTCCATAGTTTAGTGTCGAATTTTATTCTAACCTTTACGGACTTCCACTTAAATTTTTTGTGCTTGTTAATCATGCGATCTGTCATCACCTTGGTACTTGCAAATTAAAATTTTTTTCTGGCGGCGTTTGATGTAATGGATCGTACCAAAACACTGTTTTGGTAAGAAGAACGATGATGGAAACCATACAATGTTTTCTACAAAAATGAAATCCACATTTCAATTATACAATCACATATTGATCAATAGAAACCAAACAGTTGTAATAAAGTAAGTATAATTGAGTCACCACTCATAGCAAGGTGCGATATATATGAGATGGTTATTTTTCATCAAACGGTAGCTGAAGTAGGCCAAATGCTCTTCCATCGCAACATGGTCATGTTGGATCTTTGTTGGGTGAAGAAGCCCTATCCACCCTTTCAATTTGGAAATGGATTGTACATGCAGGAACATGTAAACATGGGTAGTCTTGCTTGCTCAAAGCCGAATGCAATAAGTATTATATTGGCTTAGGTTAGGGTGATGCATTGATACTTACATGCAATTTAGTTGCATCACTGAAAGTGGAAGATTATGGAAATTGAAAAATGATACCAAATCTTCCAACCCGATAATCACATCTACCTTGTACCCTAAAATACTCACTTCTTCCATGGGGATTGGGTACGAACATGTGATGGGGTGTGGTGTCACAATCATGTGGATGTTATTTAGGGAACCATCCTTTTTGGGATTGAACGGGGGTGGCCTGATTCTAGGGACACAGGGCTTTGTTAGCTTTGGATCCCCACATGTATTTTCCAAATTTGCAGGGGTACTTATAACCCTTGTCTCGATCTACATGAAATAAACTTTAAATGTTAGTTTCTAAACAATTGTCTTAACTCAAAAGATATAGTATATAGATTCTAGATGTTATACTTTTTTAGTTGGCCTGCTCTCCAAAATATCAACCCAACAAACAATCCTAACGCCACATCTACTATCTTGAACTCGGGTTTCTGGATTGGAAGAGCAATACCATTTATAAGGCTCTTTGTGACACTAACGACATTATCATTCGCGACCGGATTATGATGGTTCCCTCATAATGATGTGTACACTTTACCTTCTTCCACGATGTGGCTCTCTATAATAACATGTTCAGCAAGTAGTATGCACAATGAATTATCCTATAAATGAATAGTCGGTAATTAGTGTAAAATAATTTGGAATATGATTAGTGTAATATATTTACTCATACCTTCATGTTGCGTTCGGTGGCCTCTACTAATTTCATTCTTTGTCAATCAAACGATTGAGGCATTGTAGATGTCAGAGATGGGGGGACGAGTCCACTTAAGCGCTCCAAGATTTCATGTGTTAATGTTGTTGGAGATGAAGGGCTAGGTGGAGTTGAGCTTGTTGGTTTAGAACATGTAATTATTTGCTCTAAGTCAAGTGGAAGTTTCCTCCATTTCACTTCTTGAGAGACATAAGCCACTAATTGGGTCAATGAGGATTTCAATGCATCAATCTCTCTTTGTTGACTAATTGACGCAATATCAACCTTAGGCATTTGGGGTTTGACAAAGATGTCTCTCTGTGTAGCGAGTGTTCCAACACCCCGGACCCCTCCTGGATGTTCGTTTTTGTTAAGCACAACCCCTAGTATGTTCTTCTTTCAAACACCGATGAACTCGCCATTTCTTGCTTCCTCTTTAAGTCCTCCTACAAATAACCAATAATAATTCTCCTATAACTTTCTACTTGAACTTTTTCATTCCTATCATATGATCTAAAACATTAGAAAAACTCACAATTTGTTTGGCAACCACCTCGGCATATTTGGTGTGGAAATTACCCTCCATTATTTTTCCACACACTTTGTAACCCTTTATCCATTTTTCAAATTGGGGAACCTCGTTGGGCGTGGGATAATTATTTGAAGTCTTTGCTTCCTCATCCATCATTCATATCTCCTTCTTCTCGAACACTCTAGAATCAAACATTTCCTTCATGATTATTCTTGTAGCTAGTGCAAATCTTCTGCGACTCATAGTGTGGTTCATTTTGTTCCTCCCATCTAGTTCACTTTTTTTATCCCTAACACCCTGTATGATCATTAGAATAGATGGTTCATCTTAACATCCGTCTGATGTTAACGTGCTTGGTAACATAGTTTCCCTGCTCTGACCGAATACGGGCACCCGTCAATCAGTACATCACATTATGCGACATGTAATAGTGTGACTTCGCACAACTTGTCAGTTATAGGCACTGACCAAACTAAACTAATTCACGATCTCGCAAACATGTCAACTATATCGACCAAAAGAATGATTAGTAACATGCAACGTTGCATCTTAACCATATGCTACATTTTTCTGGACAAAAGGTACACAACTACAATTCTAGAATGGTGCAATCAATCACATCATACACATATTGAAGCTAACAAAAAATCTCTACCCAGACATGATCAAGTTTATCCAACAATATAATTCATGGGTAAATTTTTAAATATGTGCACATTATGTATATACTTGTCACCATGTCAATGTAAATTTCTTACCGATTTTTCGTCTGCCAGTTTCCTTGCAACAAAACCCTTCCAACTCGATTCACTTATGAATGGATGCCTAATTCTGGGGTTGCAATTATTCTTCTTACCAAACACGTAATCCTGAGCCAATTTGGCTTTGGAATCTATCCATCTCTCACCAGAGCGTCGTATTGTCCTCTTATTCAAATTTTCCATATTATCGCACTCTATGTTAAAGGCATATCGCATGGCCCTCCATAGTTTATCCTTGTAGGCATCATCGACACGAGGCCACGACTCATACAAGAAGATGTCTACCTTTGTCCTAGCAATCAAACTGATGTAACTAGACCACCAATTACTTTGCTCCCCTATGGCATTCCCAATGTCATCGAACTTCATAGTACATTTTGTACCCTTCTCTACCATGTCTATCAATTTTTTGCAAATATCTAATCGCAACCAGGAGAAAATCTTTAATCAAACAATGTGAATCGTGAGATTTCATACTCCCCAATATCAATCCCGCATCGGACACTAGAATGCTTATCCAGTAAAAGTAATATGCCGGGTCATTCATTCCTTAAAGACTATAAAATATCAACTATTTCTCTACTTTTGAAAGTGTGTAACAAGCTGCTGGCAAGTATGTCTTCGTCCCTCGCATCTGTGGGGCCAAATTAGGTCTAATTCCCATTTCGACCATATCCTTCCCTGACTTCATGACATCCCTTGTCTTACCCGAGATATTCATCAAAGTACCAACCAAACTGTCACATACATTCTTTTCAATATACATCATGTCCAAAAAATGTCGGACGTCAAGTTTCTCCGAATATAGTAGTTCTAAAAATATGGAACGCTTCCTCCAACTACCGGCTACATTTGGTTTCCTCTTCCTCTTCCCAAAGTTTATGAAAATCTTGCAACATGTACAAGATTGACGCACATGTTATTACAGGACGGGGAGGGCAAAAATTCTACCTTTCCATTGAATTCATCACGTTTATTCCTCCACTGATGAGTTGTTGAAAGCCATCTTCGTTGACCAAGGTACACAGTCTTGCTTCCATGCCTCAACTAACAATAATATGTGTCATCTAAACAAATTGGGCATACCTTGTGTCCTTTTACAGAATAGCCAGAAAGGTTCCCATACGTGGGAAAGTCATTAACAGTGTAGAAAAACATCGCCTTGAAATCAAACTCCTCCTTCTGAAACCCCTCATACATCATAATTCTAGAATGCCACAACGTTTTCAAGTCATCCACCAGGTGGGCTAGGTATACATCTATATCGTTGCCCGGTTGTCTCGGACCGGAGATCATTAGAGATAAAATTATGTACTTCCTTTTCATTCACAACCAAGGGGGCAAGTTGGGAGGTCGTCACCATGCCTCTCAAAGTTAATATTTATAGCCCTAAATGCTTACCATCTACAACTAAGTAGATAGCGGCAAGTCAGGGTCGTCCACAATGAAAAGGGATTTTCTTAAGCGTTTAAACACAAAAGGTTGCTATTAGGCTAGGAGTGGATATATACACATACATATAAAAGCATGTAAATGGGGGGTTTTGGTTGTTTGGTGGTCTTAAGCTGTGAAAGTTAAAAGACACTATGCTAATCATCAAACAAACTAAGGAAAAGGGTTTTTAAACTACAAAAACAAAGCCTTGGGGGCAATTGATATCCACTTACAAACCTAATGTAGATCATTGAACCATTCACTCAACCTATCACAATTGTTACCCATGGACAAAAGACCATAGATTTGACAACAACAAGCCTTCTACCAAAGACATAGCCATTTAATCAAACATAGCAATCGTTAGGCTAAACCTAGAACAAACCATGTTCAAGGTTCAACCTTTCATTGCATCTATAGGATAAATATGAGAACAATCCACATTAACATACTTATCTAGAAAGAATCACAACACATTATGCACAAGAAGTTCTAAGTTCATGTTCTTAGATTTTCATGCAAAGGAGCTAAGGAATTCGTCACTTTCCTAACTCCCTAACACTTAATTCATACAAACACTTCCTATTCTCAAACAACACATGGCATAAATGAAGTAAAACATATCATTAAGAACACATGAATGCTAAATAAAAAAGGCTTCAAGAACGAGTGAAACAATCTATTCACTACTTCGACTACTTGTTGTGAAGATAAATCTTCCATCCTTCTTAGATAGTAGTTTGCAAGAGTGAATTCAACATCTCTTATCAAACCTCACCAATGACTCCCTTAGCCGAAACACGACTAAGAGTATTCCATTGATGGCATTGAGCATGAAGAACCAACAAGCTTGGGAACACTTATAAACACTACACCGTGTCTAAGCATTTAACCAATTTATGCATTTACACAAGATTAGTTAGGAATGATCGACATTCATAGGCTTCTCTCATTTTCTACCTAAAACAAACATAGCAATGAGTTCGACATCATCACATTCATCTAGCAATTATCAACACACCAACATCATTTAAGAAGCTCTAACTCATGCTCTTGGATTTCACATTAAAATAGGAGAGAATTAGCTACTTGCTCCCAACCCTAACAAGTAATCATACAAGCAATTCATATACTCAAGCTTCCAACAACATCAATGCCATTAACGATTCACATTCAAAGCTCAACAAATGCACAATAGCAAAAGCACCAAATAGATAGATATGGTTCTTAATACATAGATATGGAATCTTCAATCCATTGCCCCCAAGATAAAACTAAGCTAGACAATAAAAAGACATGATTAACCTACAGAAACTAAGAAAAGAAAGTAAGAAAAACTAGGGTTTGAACCCAAAAAAATGCAAGAAGAAGAAGCTGGATCCGTCTATTGTTCTTGAAGAGAAGAGGATGAGGTGAGTATTTATATTACAAAAAGAAAGAAGAGTTTCTGGCCATTCAGCCGTTGCAAGTCGCGACGGACTCCATTTCCAGCAACTTGATGTCTTTTATCTTTTTGTTTCATATCCTCATCTTCTCTTAACTTCTTCAATTCTTCAAGTCTTAAAAAGCTCAAATACAAGTCTTCAAATCTTAAAAGGTATTCTTCAAAGTTTTCAAACAAATTACCTTGTCACACAAAATTCTCTAGAAAAGTAATAAAAGCGCAAAAGTCGCTTTTAACCCTCCTTAGAGAATTTTAAGGAAAAATGTCACATTTAGAGCACAAAAGTGTACAAAAGTGAACCCTAAAAGTCCTAATATAACCGTATAAAATGGGCATATCACAAGTTGTAAATCATTACCATCACCGTCCAAGAACTATGATTGCTGCTCATATTACCAAATGGGTTTATTCCATCGGTGCACAAACCAAGCCTCAAGTTACGTGCATCATTCCTAAAGACCAGAGGTATTCCAGAAATGTCTGTGATCGAGTAAATAGCTCTACGAACGAAATTCCTTGTCGAGTAAGTTCTGACCCGCACAAAAAGCGGGCCCCAATGGGATGCTCGCACGATGGGATATTAGCTCAGTGGTAGAGTGCACCCCTAATAATTGCATCGTTGTGTCTAGGTTGTGAGAGCTCTCATCCACATGTAAAATTTGGCCCTTCAACTATATCTTCTCTCATTAATCACCATTAGCCAGATGACTAATCACTTCAGTATCAACCATTGTCCGATTTGCATGCCAACTAAAATTCTTAGCATCCGTTGGATTTTCAAACAATATTATCAAATGAGGAATAATAGGTAGATACCAAATAACCTTGATAGGATCCTTCTTCGTCCACCAATTTCCAATTTCTCCATCAACATTGACCTCTTTCAATTTGAACCTTTGAGCATTGCATTTAGGGCACTCTTCTACATTCAGGTGATCTCACCTATACAAGATGCAATCGTTCCAACAAGCATGTATCTTTTCATAATCCATGCCCATCGGGCATAGTACCTTCTTCAACTCATATACCATTTTGGGCAGTCTATTGCCAACTGAAAGCATTTCTTTCAACACTCTCAACAAAGCAGAGAAACCGACATCACTATAAGAATACTTACCTTTGACATTCATCAACTGTAACTTTCAATACAGTCATTCCTTTGAGGCATCGATCGTATAGAAGTGTCTCTTTATGCTCGTGGAGGTCTGAAATTCTTTTAGGATTTCCACTGTAATTCTTGACAATCTCCTTAGCCAACTCTTCCATCCTATCATCCTTCTCGACCTCTCCTTCATATCTATTATGTTCATCCACATTCTCCCCATACCAAAACCAAAATTTGTATGTTGGATCAAAACCGTATATAAATAAGTTTTCCATTAAAGAAATTGCTTGTTCATTAATAGCGGTCTGACACCCTTGCAAGGACAATATACATAAGACAAATTCTCCTTCGTAGCATTTGCAAATGTATATTCAATGAAGTTGGCTACAAAAGATTGATACCCCTCGTTTGTTCGATCTTCATCAGAACAATAAGTTTTATCCATAAACATTCCTATAATACAATAATATGTACACACTCTTCATGGTAGAGACTGCTAGTGGTCTCTTACCAATTAAATATGTTATTTCTCTCAATCTCTCTCCCCCGCCTCATCCTAAGAGACCACTTAAGAGATCACCATTTTTTACTTTACAGTGGTAAAAGACCACTATTTACTATTCATGGACCCCACTTGATTTTCTTTATACTACTCATAAGTAAAATTTTCCTCCCAAAATAATTTGAATGTGAAATTTAATAATACATTATAATGTTTAAAAATGAATTTTGTTTTTTTCAAAATTTATTAAAAACATCATTTCTTTTTTCTTGTGTATATCATCCTTTGGGTTAAAAAAATAAAATAAAAAAATTTTCAAGAATTTTTTTAAAAACAATGTAAATAAAATAAATAATAAGAAAATTTCATTTTTGAAAAATTATAAAAGAACATTACATTAGCCCAATTAGAACGACTAGAAAAATTACGTAAAATAATTAAATAATAAAATATTGATATAGTCTGACAAATTATTACAATTTGAATTATCGAAATATTGATCTAGTCTAATCAATTACTACAAATAGAAAACCAAAATATTGATCTAGTCTGACCAATTATTACTAACAAAAATTAAGTTACAATTAAAAAGGACAAAAGAAGACAAAAGATGGGCTCTTGGGTGGTCTCTTAGCAAGAGACCATGGAGTGGTCTCTTATTAAGGGACCACTCTAGCAACCACCACTGTGAGAATTTCTATTCTCCAGAACGGTCTCTTCAAATTAAAAGACCACCATTGCACACACTCTCACTCCCAATGCTAACGCGTCTCTGCTTAGACAAACAAAACCCGCCTAAAAGGGCAAAACCTCGCGTAGGTCGCAACCTTTAGATATAAAAGTAAGGGCATTACATCCCAGACACTCCACTATGGATATCAATCCACGGGCCTAGAGAGGCAAAAGAAATGATACCTCTTGATGACTCTAGAGTTGGCACAACTCTAGTTTCTACAAACAATCATGCTAACTAGTAGGGTAAGCCAGGGGTTTTCCCTCGTCAAATTTTCCGAATCGACCGCCCGATTTTCTGAATCGACCGCCTGACATGTGATTTTGCACACAATTAGCCAATTAGAATTATGGTTTAACAAATAGAAATATATTATCTCGAGGAAACATGAATGCACTCATCGCCCCAGTGTTCTTGAACCTACTCCATAATTCTAACACTCCCAAGATAACAATGAAGCCTAGCACGCTATTACACTACCATACATGTATGTATGCATCATATGAATGGCATAGCATAAATCTCACAAGAGTAGAAAGCATAAATCAAGCACAAATATTCATAAGATATAAAGATAGGAGAATCTTCAAATCTCAAAAGGCCAAAATCAATTAATGAATACAAATACTACCCGAAACAAATTAACTAATCCCTAAGAATTGAACCCAAGTATTTCATTGGATTCATTGCCTTTGGGAAAATGAAAAAAAAAAGAAGAAAAGAAAAAGACTCTAAAGAGAAGGAAGGGCTCCTTTCTCTCTCTAACCTACTCAGCCTCTTCGAATACCTACAAAAGAGATCCCCGGAGTGCTCACTGGAGGGAAAGGTCTGACACCCAAGTTAGGGTTGTTCTCCTTTCTATTATTTCTTTTCTAGAAATGTCATACTTGATTCATTGTCTCGTGTCTTTTTTTATATAGCTAATGGATCGTGCGATCGTTGCCCACATGCTTTCCCACCTCTTTCTCGTTAGAGTAAATCACGTTTTTGATTAGATATTGATTGATTCTGGATAAGTCATATTGACCAAGCCAGAGTTCTACTCATATTATGTTTCCTTATTGTACTCTATATATTCTTGTCAGCAGTACAATAATTGATTACGGCAAATACATCTTATCATGGTATCAGAGTAGTGTTCTGATTCACCTTCCAAAACCTAGATTTTTTTTTGGCCTCCATCCATCTTCTTCCTCTAGCGGCCGAACCTCTCCTCCATTCTCATCATGGCCAGTGAAAAATTATCGTTCAATACCCTTCTCCAAATGATGCAAATCAAGCTCAATAAGTCTAACTTTCTTCTGTGGAAACGTCAGATTGAATACATCCTCATACCTCAGAAAATTTTTGGATATCTTGATGGGTCGACTCCATGCCCACCTCTCCCCACTCTACCGTCAGCCAGCTCATCATCTTCCACTTTTGCTGCCACCCTCCGCGCTCCTCCCACTGACCGTGTGGCAGCTCAGGCGGCTTACAAATTGGCCAAGGACATCTATGACCTCTGGATTAATGAAGACCAAAGGGTCTGTAATCTGCTATTATCCTCTCTTTCTCTCTCTCTCTCTCTCTCTCTCTCTCTCCTGAGGCCCTTTCCGAACTCCCGGCCTCGTGTGTGACTGCCAAGGACATCTAGGATAGTTTTTGCGCCACTTTTCAAAATAGTAGCACATCCACCATTCTCCGTCTTCGTGCAGATGCCCACGGTATAGGTAAGAGCGGTACCGTTCATGAACACCATTTACAATTCAAAGATATTTTTGAGCAGTTATCCCTTAGAGGTACTCCAGTCTCTAATGATGATCAAATAATTTGGTTTTTAACTGCTCTCGGGTCTGAGTTCAAAGATTTTTCCACCCCCCGGATTAATTCCTCCCCTACACCGCATCATGTTGATGTTTTTTCACGTGCTAAGAATTATGAGGCATTTTTGAAAATCTCCAAGGAAATTTAGTACCTGTGTCCGACCTAGTACCATTTTCTGCAGGTGAGCAGGGCCCAGCCGGGCACGCATGGGATCACACGTCGCCCAGGGGCGGCAGGACATGGGGTTCACGTGCCACCAAAGGTGGCCGAACTGGTGGCCGCATAGGCTGTCGGTTTGGTTCTAGTTCTGGTCAGTTCACGGTTGGTAGTTTCGGACGTGGCCGTCCTCGTTGTACTTGGTGTGGTCGTCCGGGCTATTCTGCTACCTATTACAAGATGCTATCGTAGACTTATCGTTTAGACCCCACACAGTTGGCCAAAATTTTTCAGACTTCCTTGTAGATAGAGCCAACTTCTCCCGCATCCGACTGGTGCTACCAGTCATATGGCGTCTTCAACCCCTGGCCATGATAGTGTCGCACCTTATTATGGTAAATCCCGTGTTTCTGTTGGTAATGGTGCTTCTATTCCATTTTCTCATATTGGTGATTCTCGGATTTCTGATACCTTTACACTGTCTGATGTTTTGGTCGTTCCTTCCATCACTAAAAATTTACTGTCTATTTGTAAACTGGCCAGGGATTTAAATGTATTTGTTACTTTTGATGACCGAAACTTTGTGATTCAGAAAAAAGTTTCCAAGGTAGTCGTGGGAAGGGGCCACAAAAATGGAGGACTGTACGTGTTAGACAAAGGTGACGCAGCACTAGTTTCCTTCTTGCAGCGGAATAAAGGGCGAGCATTGTTTGAGCTTTGGCATGCTCGACAGGGGCATGTGCCTGCGAGTGTCATTTCTGGTTTACAGAGGTCCAGCCTTCTGTCAGTTTTCTCTTTACTACCTAAACCGCTCCTTGTGTTATGGCAAAGGGGCAACGGTTAGCTTTTGTTAAGAATCATAAGCGTGTTGCGCACGTCCTGAACTTGATACATTGTGATTTGAGGGGGCCTCCCCCAGTTTTGTCTGCAAATGGTTTTTCTTACTATGTCTTGTTTGTGGATGATTACTCTCGTTTTACCTGGTTTTTTCCACTGCGCAGAAAATCTGAGTTTGTTGACACTTACTTGCAATTTGAGGCCTTAGTCGAGAATCAATTTACGTCCAAAAAAATGTTTTCCAAAGTGACAGTGGCACCGAGTTCTTAAATATGCACCAACGATCCCATTTTGCCTCCAAAGGCATTCATCATCAAGTTTTGTGCCCATACACCCCGCAGCAAAATAGCCGGGCCGAGCGCAAACGCAAACATGTTGTAGAAATTGGCCTCACTATGCTTTTTCATTTGCATCTACCCTTGTTAAGATGGGGTGATGCTTTTCCCACTGCAATTTACACTATTAATCGGCTTCCCACTCCGGTGTTACAAGGGACTTCTCCTTATGGCCTTCTTTATCACCGTGATCCGATCTACTCAAACTTCAATCCTTTTGGTTGTCGAGTATTTCCTTATGTTCGTCCTATGGCCCCTCATAATTTATCTCCTGGAAGCATTCCTTGTGTTTTCATCGGTTACAACTGTCATTATAAGGGTTTCCGCTGCCTTGATCCTTCCATTGACAAGATTTATGTCACCCGTTATGCTCATTTTCAGCGAAGGCTGCTTTCCTTTTGCCTCTTCAACTTCGGCCACTGGTTTTGCTCTCTCAAACTTATATGTTTCTGCTTTTTTGGACACTGACGGCAGTTTTGGCCCGCCACTCTCGACCCTTGATCAGCCGTCACCTATACCCTGCACTATTTGCTCGTCGGACTTTGTTCCACCGTCTATTGACCTGTCAACCCGACCACAGTCATCGGTGCCCAGTCCTACTGCCCCTGCAGCATTATCTCCAGCCACTTCAGTCATTCAGTCCTCGGCATCCTCTCTAGCTCCTTCTCCCCCGGTCTCCTCATCATATGGCCACTAGATCATCCACTGGAGCTATTCAGCATCGAGACTATTCTGGTCTTATGGCTCATGGTCTTCTTGTTGCCCTTCTCGCCCAGTCGGATTCCTTCGATTATCGTTCGGCGTTGAAGGACCCGTCTTGGGTTGCTGCTATGATTGACAAGATTGCTTCTTTAAGGGGCTAGCACACTTGGGATCTTGTTCCACGCCTTTCTGGTGTCAACATTGTTGGCTCCAAATGGGTTTATCGGCTGAAGTATCGTCCTAATGGTACAGTTGATCGTCACAAAGCTCGCTTTGTTGCGCAGGGTTTCTCTCAGATTCTGGGCTTTGATTTCGATCATACTTTTAGTCTAGTGGTCAAGGTCTCCACTGTCCAGACCGTTCTTGCCATTTCCACTATACGCCCATGGTCTCTTCATCAGTTGGATGTCAAGAACGCCTTTCTGAACGGTATTCTTGATACTCCGGTCGATATGGCACAACCAGTTGGTTACAATGACTCTCTTCATCTAGATTATGTTTGCCGTTTGCGAAAGGCCATCTATGATTTTAAACAAGAACCTCAAGCATGGTTTCAGCGGTTCAGCACCTATCTATCTCAACTCTGTTTTCGGTGCAGTTCTGCCGACACTTCCCTTTTTGTTCTCTCCCGAGGTTCGTCATTGCTCTATCTCCTAGTCTATGTTGATGATATCATCCTCACAGGCAGTGACTCTGGGCTCCTTCGACAGTTTATTGATCCGACACATCGCGAGTTTGCTATTAAAGATTTGGATGCTCTCCACACTTTCTTTGCTTAGAAGTATCACCCACTTCTTCAGGTCTACTTCTCGGTCAAGATAAGTATGCTCAGGATATTCTTGCTCGTGCCGGTATGTCCGATGCGTCCCCGATCTCTACCTCCTTTGTTCCTGGTTCGCAGCTACACAGCTCCACCAGTCTTCCATTTTAGAATCCGGCACTGTATCGATTCCTTGTTGGTGCTCTACAGTATTTGACGATTACCAGACCTGATCTGGCATTTGCGGTTAACACCGTCAGTCAATTTCTTCAGGATCCTCGTGATGACCATTATGCTGCAGTCACTCGGATTCTTCGCTATGTTTGTGGAACTCTCCATTTCGGCCTCACCTTTCGCTCGGCTAGTACTCCTGACGTCTTGGGGTATTTGGATGCCGATTGGGCTCGTTGTCTCGAGACTCACCGCTCTACATATGGTTATGCAGTCTTTCTTGGTGGATATCTTGTTTCATGGAGTGCCAAGAAGTAGCCTACCATCTCTCGTTCTAGCACTGAGTCAGAGTATCGAGCTCTTGCCAACACGACCTCAGAGATGGTCTGGATGACTCATTAGCTTCAAGACCTTTGTGTTCCGCTTTCGAGCTCCCCATTGCTGTTATGTGACAACAGTAGTGCCATTTTCTTAGATCATAATCCAGTTGCTCACAAACGGGCTAAGCCATATTGACATCGACTATCACTTTGTACGTGAGTTGGAGGCTTCTAGCAAGCTGCGTGTTGCCCATGTCTCCACTGGTCTTCAGATTGATGACATCTTTACCAAAGGACTTTTTCGTCCACTATTTGTGTTCTTTCGGTCCAAGCTTTGCGTCGCTGAACATCCGTCGCTTCGTTTGAGGGGGAATTTTAGAGTAAATCACGTTTCTGATTAGATATTGATTGATTCTAGATAAGCCATATTGACTAAGCCAGAGTTTTACTCATATTATGTTTCCTTGTTGTCCTCTATATATTCTTGTTAGCAATACAATAATTGATTACGGCAAATACATCTTATCAATCCGTAGATGGTGGTTTCGTGGAGGAGTGTTCATGATGAGTGGTTACTCTGCTGTTTTGAACGAGATGCTCTGCATAGAATCGTCGAACTCCTTCTGCATATACGGATGCAAACCCTTTGGCATCACCTATTAACACTCATCGTTACTAAAAATCAAAACACAATAAAAATGAAGACGCTGCACTTATTCCACAATCCACACTAATCATTTCCGTTCAACTCACTTGAAAATTGTTCCTGTGGCGCAAGAACTGATCCAATTAGACCTGGTTGTTTAATTTATGAGCGATGTTAGCTTGAGTAGAGGGATTGATTTGGATGTGATTTGATCTGGTTGAGTGAATAAATTGATGAGTGATTGGATCTGGTTGAGTGGACATATTGATTTAGAGTGTTTTGATCTTATTCTTTCTTCTAGAATTTTCTCCGATTAATTTGAAGTAATTTTTGTTTCCTTGTTGTTCGAGGTTCACACGTGCGGCTTGTTTTGGGTTGTTTTTTCGGTGGGGAAGAATCTGGAAGGTGTTAGGTGGGCCGACGGAAGGATTTTAGTCCGAAAGGCAAATAATCGACTCGTCCTCAACCGTTTCGGTCACCCGATATCACAATCTTTACCAAAGAGGTAAATGACAACATTTCTGTAGTTGAGTACATGTCTCTCAACTGTGTTTGGTGTGCACAAGGATGGGAAGAACCTCACACTGTCGCTGTCGAGAGTCGAACTCGTGATTCAAAAGACTTTGGCCGTTTACCCAACTACTTGGACGATCGTGTGGATATAAAGAAGGATTTTAGTGAATAGAGGGGAGCAGGGCAGGGCAGAGAACAAGGGAGAAGCGGGAAGAAAAGAAAAGAAAGAAAAAATAAAAGAAAAGAAAGAAAATTTTAGTACAAGTTTGAAATTAATATTATTAGAACACAATATACATTTTAAACATTGTTATTGGAAACATTCTTTTAATCTTTATTAATATTAAGGCAAGATCTTGGGAAATACCGTATAGAAAGACGCTTATGGAAAGATGATGTTTAACTAAAATAATAAAAAGTAAATATTTTAATTACAATATTAAAAATTTATTATACAACGTGTAGTAGTCATAAAGTTATAATTTGATTCATGCAACCCAAAAATTTTATCTTTATTTTTTCTAATTTATAAATTAAAACATTGATCTTTCCATAACTTAAGAAAATACCATCTTTCATGACACGTACTCTAATATTAATGGTTTTAAAAAAATTAAAATATAATTGCAATGTACCCGATCTCATATGGTTTCATCATTGCTCACTTTTTATACATAGGTAAAAAAATAGATGACGTTACAATTAGTTTTACCAATAGGTAAATTACTAATCAGGTTTCAGTCGCAAGAAATTACTGAATAGTACTATATTTGGAAAGCTAGTACTCCCTCCATCCAAGCTTAAGTTACATATTAATTCTTGTACATTTTCTGAAAAACTTGTTTTACCGTCAATATGTTTATTTATGTATAATAACGAGATTTTGCTGTTAGTAAAGATCCTGCTGAGGACTCTCACCCACTGTCCGATCCTCAGGAAGGTTCAAGCAAACTATCAGGTAAGACTAATGGCCAAGGTAAGGCTAAGATTAAAAAAAACTATTACATTAGTCAATTAAATAAGATGATGCTCAAATCTGCCACTAAAAGCCATAAAATCGGGTGAACAATGATGCACAGTCTCAAGTTTAATTTCTTGATATGGAATCTGAGATGAATTGATACCTCAATGCTAAGGCTGAAACATTTGACTGTTCATAAGAAAATACAGCTTCTCTGTATTATAGAACCTATGCATGATAATTCTCAATGCCAAACATATATGGAGAAGCTGCATTACTCACATAATCTCCCTCTTCATAATGGCAAAATTTGGCCTATGTGGAATGACTCAATGACTGTTAATCTTGTATGCCACCATGAGCAATTCTTAAATGTAAAAATCACCCATTTAGGATCTAACTCTCAAATGGAAATGGTGTTTGTATATGCACTTAGGAATAGAGAAGGTAGGAAGAAACTATGGCATGACCTAAGCCTTCTCCCACCAAATGAAACTGTTTTCATAGGGGATTTCAATACAATTATCACACTTGATGAATATAGAGGCCCTTGTTTTCCTAATCTAGGAAGTATTAGGGATTTTCATAATTGGATTAATAACCAGGGACTTCAGGAGATTAATACAGTAGGGAATTTGTTTACATGGACTAATTCTAGGCTTAGAAATCCCACTTCTAAAAGGTTAGATAGAGGTTTGTGTACTGTTCAATGGATTAATAAATTCTCAGCCTCTTCTATTCAGATCCTTAATAGGCAATCATCAGACCATTCACCTCTCCTCTTACAAATTGCATCCCAGATCCCATCACACCCTAAACCATTTAGGTTTCTCAACTGCTGGTTTAATAGGCCAGAATTCCTAGACTTGATCAAACATAATTGGACCATTCATGTGCCCCAAACAGGAATGATGGGACTATACCTCAAGCTTATTAGAGTTAAGAAAGTGATTAAGACCTGGAATAAAGAAAGTTTTGGTGACATTGATGCCAATGTAATTAATGCTGAAGAAAATCTGAGGAGACAAGAAGCTATCTATGATTTAACGCACTCAGAAACTGATTGTATCGACCTTAATGAAAAAAAGGCATTACTTCTTAGAGCTTTAAAAGAGAAAGAAAAGTTCTGGAAACATAAATCTAGGTTGAACTAGTTTAAGTGTGGAGATAACAACACCCATTTTTTTCACAAGACCGTTCAGGAGAAAAATTGTAAATTGCATATATCCAAGATAAAAAATTCTCTTGGGCAATGGCTTGATAATCCTGTAGACATCCAAAAGGAAGATGTTTCCTACTTCTATGACCTGCTGACCGAGCCCAGGAATTCAGTGGATTCTACCTACTACCCACATTTCATCAGTCAAATTCTTGCCACCATTACTGAACAAGATAATCTTAGACTATCCCAGCCTGTAACTGAAACTGAGCTCAAACTTGTGGTTATGAGTCTAAATAAGAATAGCAGCCCAGGACCTGATGGTTTTTCAAGCAAATTTTACATTAAATGCTGGGATTTCATAAAAGATAACCTCATTATTGCAGTAAATGATTTCCTTTCTGGATCTAACATGCCAAGAGGTATTACTAGCACTTGGATAACTCTGATTCCTAAAAAACCTACTCCATCTTCTTTTGATGATTTCAGACCTATTAGTCTTTCTAATGTAGCTAACAAAATCTACTATAAGGTCCTGATGGAAAGATTGAAACCTCATATGGAGAAACTAATCTCAAATAATCAAACAGCCTTTATGAAGAACAGAAACATCTCTGACAATATCCTATACCTGCAGGAGATGGTTAGATTTTCTGGACAAAAAAATAGAACCCCTAATTGTATGCTTAAATTGGACTTAAAAAAAACCTTCGATAGGGTTAGCTGGGGTTTTTTGCAAAATATACTGTGTAAATTTGGTTTCTCAGGTAAATTCCTCAAGGCTGTCATGAACAACCTTGCACAGGCTTATTTCTCAGTGCTTATTAATGGTAATCCTGTTGGTTTTTTAAATCACACAGAGGAATCAAACAAGGTGATCCACTCTCTCCCTTCCTTTTTAATATCTTCACTGAATCTTTTTCTAGGAGCCTTTAATTCATTTTTCAAAATAAAAGTTTGCCATATTTCTCAATGCCCTCTAATATTACCCCAGTCACTCACTTAAGCTATGCGGATGATACCATTATTTTCATGCAAGCTTCTAAATCTGGTCTGATTAGGATTAAAGCTTTTCTGCATTTTTTGAGTTAACATCAGGCCAGAAAATTAGTTAGGAAAAATCTGAGTTCTACATCAGTAAGAGGGCTACAATTACAAAGAATCATCAGATTAGAGCTATCCTAGGTATGAAAAAGGGCACTTTCCCCTTCAAATACCTGGGCTGCCCTATTTTTAAAGGTAGAACTCTATCTAGATACTTCCACCCCATCCTTGAAATCATGGATAAAAGATTAAAAAATTGGAAGAACAGATGGTTAAGCCCTGGGGGGAAAATGATACTGATCCAATCATGTCTATACTCTATCCCTCAACACATTTGGACTGTTCTTAAACCCCCTAATTCTATTGTTCAATCCATGGAAAAAAAATGTCCAGATTCTTTTGGGGAGAAACTGAGGATAGAAAGCACTGGGTCTGGAGAAAATGGGCTGACATTTCTATTCCTAAATCCCATTATGGTTTAGGTTTTAGATCCATCCAGTCAATTGTTGAAGCATGTTCACTTAAATTATGGTGGAAAAGCCAATTAGGTAACACTATGTGGGCCAAATTACTATGGTCCCTTCCCCAATCTCACAAGAATTCAAAAACATGGAAGAGAATCTGTAATATTAACCTTACTGCTGAAAGGAATTCTCTAATTATTCATGGACAGGGTAAGTGTGATTTCTGGTCTACTAATTGGTGTCCAAATGGTCCTCTGATTAATTGTACTCCATCTTACATCATTTCTATGTTCTACCCCTGCTCAGTTGTTGAATTTATAAACAACAAAGTATCAATTCTATCTCGGATAGCTCCATTCTTGGAAAATGATACTTTTCTTTTCTTGTAGGATGCTGAAATTGAGCATGGTAGAGAGGATAAACTGATTTGGAAACCGGAAATAACTGGTAGATTCTCTTTCAAATCTGCTTACAAAATGCTAACATATATATCAGGTAATTTCCCAGTTACTAAGCTCATATGGAATCCAAGGTTACCTAAGAAGATTTCTATCTTTACCTGGAAACTGCTTAACTCCTTCTTACCATTTGATGATATCCTCATAAAATGTGGTTATAGCTTGGCCTCTAAATGTCCTCTGTGCATTCAATATGACTCCATGGAACATTTCTTTATAAATTGTCATCTTGCTAAATCCATTTGGATTCAGATTGCTGCTATAGTGAATTTCAATTTGCAGAATGTGCATAATATAGTGGATACTTTTTTTCATTTTCTGGAACTGTAGTGACCTTACTGGAGTGCAGAGAATGCTATGTCATCTGATTCCTTCTCTGATCTGTTGGGCTTTATGGAAGGCTAGGAATGCTTATTTTTTTGATGACACGCCTTTTTCTATCTTCCATATTAGCAAGGAAGTTACAGATACTCTCTACCTTTCCATTACCTCCTCTCCCTGCTTCCCAACTATATTTCCTAACCTAAGTTTTCAGTTCCCTTCTCTGATGTTTCCCCCCAGACCACCACCAAAGCCAACTATTTCCACTGTATACTGGGAATCTCCATATCACAGTTTCATCAAGGTTAACGTGGATGCATCTTGGTCTAATTCCTCTGTTTTAGTTGGCTTAATTGCTCGTAATTACCAAGGTTTACCAATCCTTATTAGATCAGAGACCATAACAGCCACATCTTCACTGGAAGCTGAAGTTAAGGCAATTCTTATGGCCTATCAGATCTGTTTGGACAGATATCCCAACCTCATTATTGAATCTGACTCGCTACTGGCAGTAAATATGATTAATGATCCTTCAGTTTCCAAATGGACCCTATACCCTCTAGTTTTCTGAGTTCACACTATTTTATCCCATGCTACCCTCAAGCACACACATAGAGAATGTAACTCAGTAGCGGATGCCATTGCGAAATATCAAGCATCCTCTACGATGGTTTCTCCTTTGCATGTGACCAACATTCCGGCACATATTAAAGGCTTAATCTATATGGATAGTATTCATATACCTTATATTAGAATCCATAGGCAAGCCTTTAAATAAGATTGATACTACTAATCTTTCCTCTCTTCTGTTTCAGGTTATAGACTACTTCCCTTCATGGCTTTGGATTTTTGTTCTTTTTCTGCCCTTTCGCGATGGCTACCATTTTTCACAGTCTTATTTGCGCTTCCACATGGCGGATTCCTAGTTTCTACCTATGGAAGCATAAGTCCAGTTTTGGCTACTGATCTTTGGAATCGTTTCAAGTTTTCGCATTTGATGCGTTGAAACCATCGAGCACTCGAGCATGGAGCCTTCGAGCCCTGGAGTCCTCGAGCACTCAAGCCTTGGAGCCCTCGAGCACTAGATACATCGAACACTCAAGCTCTCCAGCCCTCGAGCCTAGGAGGCCTCGAGCCCTGGATCCCTTGAGCACTCAAACTCTCGAGCCCTCGAGCCTAGGAGGCCTCGAGCCCTGGATCTCTCCAGCTCTCGAGCCCTGCTGCCCTCGAGCCATCAGGCACTCGAACCATCGAGCACTCAAGCACTCGGGCCCTCGAATCATCGAGCCTCGAACATTGGATACCTTGGAGCCCTTGAGCACTCAAGCCCTCAAACCATCGAGCTTCTCGAGCCCTGCCGCCATCGAGCCATCAGGCATTCGAACCATCGAGCACTCAAGCACTCGAGCCCTCGAGCCATCGAGCCTCGAACACTGGATACCTTGGAGCCCTGGAGCACTGGAGCCTCGAACACTGGATACCTTGGAGCCCTCGAGCACTCAAACACCAGAGCCCTGGAGCACTGGAGCCCTCGAACCATCGAGCCTCGAGCACTGGATACCTTGGAGCCCTCGAGCCCTCGAGCACTCAAACACTAGAGCCCTCGAACCATCGAGCCTTGGAGCCCTCGAGCACTGGATACCTCGAACACTCAGGCTCTCGAGCCCTCGAGCTAGGACATCGAGCACTTCAACCCTTGAGCACTCGAGCATTCATAACAGCCCTACTTAGAGCCTTTTTGGAGATCTGGCCATTTAACCATGTTAACACGAGGGGTGGAGACATGGAAAATGGAATCATCACCAAAAAGCCCTAAGTAGAATTTTTTGCTCTGATATTCTGATAACCAAGTTGTAGCTTTTTGTACAAAGTCTTCAAAATTATATTGAAGATAAACTTTTGTAAAAAAAAAGTATAATAACGAGAAACCAAAAGTTATTTTCTGAAACTACTTGTTACGATAAATTCAATAATATCACGTACAATAATATTATGTCTCATATGTCTATTCAAATATGCGATCAAACTTTAATAGAGAATAGTAACATAAAAGAAGTAGGTAATTTAAAATTGGGACATAAACAGTATCTATATTTGAGGAACTCTCCTTATATGTGGTTTTTCTTTAATATATGAAAATTTAATGTATTTTTTTACTTATTATATGTATTGTATTAATTAAATTATATACGCCACTGCTACAAACTAATGCTAATGTAACATTTTGAAAATGTTGCTTTAGATATTAATATTAATAAGTTGAACATATTGCAATACTTTTACAAGTGTTACTTTAGGTGATGTTGTGTTATGTCTAACACAACACTTTTTAAAAGTAATGCACCACTTTTCAAGATTTAGGTAACACATTCCAATGATTTAAATAACACTTTATAAGCTATTGTAACATTTAATAAATGTTGCAAGAAAAGTTTTACAATAGCTTAGTTTGTAGTGGTGTACTTAAAATTAAAATTTATATAACGTATTTTTTAAAATTTAATATTATAACTTTTATATAATATTACTTAGAGTTCATCTCTAGAAAAATGATCTTTTCATAAGTTATGAAAATATCAAAATTGAAACTGTAAATTAGAAGAAATCAAGATAAAATTTTCGGACTCATTAGTTGGGTTATAAACTTACTTATGGAAAGATCAAAATTTAACCTAGAAATTAGAAGAAATCAAAATAAAATTTTTGGGTTATAAACTTTTAACTACTGCATGTTACATAATAAACTTTTAATATGCAACTAAAATATTTTATCTTTTTATAATTTTATTTCAACCTCATATATCCATAACCAAATATAAAAAGTAAAGTGATATCCATAAATTTATTAAGAAATCTAAGACTTCCCCTGTATATTACTCCATAGCGCGTCAATAGAATAAGTGATATCCTTAGCATACTCATGGGTATTTTTCTCGTTTCGTGATTGAAGTTGCCTGGCCATTACAGAGGATTAACACGAGGGGTGGAGATCCTCTTGTTTTGGATCGCAACTTCGACACCTATCCATCCACTTTGGATAGCTGTATTCACAATTTTAGCAAACACTTTTAGGTCTTTTGGAGACAACCGTGTTGTTTCACCTCTTACTCTCACAAACCAACTTTATTTGTATATTCGACAAATTGGAAATCAAGGCTTGAGGAACCTATAATAAAATAACCCTCACCCTCGGGTGTTCTCATAAAAAAAAAAAGAATAAGTGATATCCATAAATTTATTAAGAAATCTAAGACTTCCCCTGTGTATTACTCCATAGCGCGTCTATAGAATACATTCTTCCATGTTTTCCCCTGAATGCTTGAATAGACTTATTAAGTAATAGGGAATTGACGAAGCAAATGCTTATTTCAAAATGTGAACGGGATCTTTAGAGTCGCAACTTAATTTGCATTACCTAATTATTTCACTTTCAGTAGCATTAAATTTAATAATATTACGAATTTAAGTATCAATATACTAACTTGAGAAAAGTCATCCGTGTATTCTAGAGCAGCTTCTTAATAGGGAAGCTCACATCCTTGCGTCTTAATATAATTTTACAGCATCCTAACATCATGATGTTGATGGCACAGCTACAATTCCAAATTTAAGTCAAGATTACTACTGTATAATGTCTTCCCTATATATCCTGCCCCGCACAGTAGTACGATTTACTTACAATTTTTTAATTAGTTAATTTTCACAAAAAATGGGATATACATTAAATTTATATTTTAAATTTAAATAACATGCAAATAATCATGGGTATACTGTCTGAATTGTATCTCAGGGATATGGTATACAAACTGATAGACAGGGGAATTGAATGTTAGCCTAGCGGTTGAAGTCTAGTGCTACTACCATGAGGTCATAGGTTCAATTCCCACCAGGGCATGGGTAGGGGAGAGATTTTATTGGGGGCTCATTAGAGTTATTACCCAATTTTTTTTAAAAAAAAAAAACAAAAAACTGATAGACAGAAATAGAACCGTACTTAAACAACATAGTAAAAACCGTATTTTTACATTTTCAGCATTCACTGTGAAATTCAATCATCTGCTTTTGTTTAATCATAGAAAAGAACACTCAGTCATGTTTTAGGTAGTCTAAAATTTAGACAAAGGTCATTATGCAATTTTTGAACATCCTTATTGGAAGAGGTTCATTTTAAAAGTTGCAAATAAATTTGGAGATTCTCTATAATAGAGAATTTGAATGTTTTAAGAGATTTTAGGTACTATTTGTGTTCCAATAGGTTCTCCGTCTCATTCTCCAAAATGAAGATTTTGGTGAAAGAAGGTTTGGTTCTCTATATTGGTAGAAAGGAAAATAATTTGGAGAATTAAATATATGATATAACCATTAATTAACCACTTGAAATGTAAAGGTTATTTTTCATTTATACCAAATGTATTTAGGTCCAAACCAATGCAACATTTTATTCTTGATAAATCAACATATAAAATTGAACCTTTGAACTCCGATTATTATTTTTTTCTTTTTATTTTTCCATTGAGTGATCAATTTAAATTTGTTATGGTGTTTTTGAGAGAATGAATTTCCAGTAATTGCTAGGTTATTCAGAGAGGTATAAACAGAGAAGATTACACTAGATGTGTAGTATCAATCTAACTCTAACTCTAATATAATCATTAACCTTATCCTGATCTAGTCAGCAATCTGACTTATCCTAACACCCCCTTTCAAGCGAAGCATCGGATGATCAGAGACGCAAAACTTGGGTCGAAAGAACTCAAATAGCGAACGAGGGAGACCATTAATAAAGATGTCTGCAATCTGAAGAGAAGTGGGAACATGGGCTAACCGAAGCCTGCCACCGACAACTAGCTCCCGAACAACGTGATAGTAGATATCAATGTGTTTAGCCTGCTTGTGAGCCATCGTATTCTGAGCTAGAAAAACTGCACTACTGGTGTCGCATAACAGAAACGGAGAACCAAAGAGTGGAACAGGAAGATCTCGTAGGAGATGAGTCGGCCAAATGACCTCAGGGGCAGTGCTGGCCAAAGCTTGATACTCAGCCTCAACGCTAGAGCGAGAAACATATGGCTGCTTCTTGGAACTTCAATAGACCAGAATGCCGACGAGGAAGACAACATAACCATAATTAGAACGGCGAGTCTCAAGATATCAAGCCAAATCATCATCAGAATAACCCAAAACCTTAAGAGTGCTAGTAGAGCGAAAGGCAAGGCCAAAGTGCAGTATGCCATGAACATACCGAAGAATTCGAATAACAGCTGCAAAGTGATCGTCTTGAGGGTCTTGGAGATACTAACTAACAGAACTAACCACAAAAGCTAAGTTTGGGTGTGTGATGGCCAGACACTGAAGGGCCCCCAACAAGATACCGATAGAGCTTTAGGTTCTTGAACTGAGAACTGGAGCTACAGTGAAGTTGTGAGTTGGGTAGAAAGGAGTGGAGACTAAAGTCGCATCAGATAGCCCAGCGCGAGTGAGATTATCGCGAGCATACTTGGCCTGACAAAGAAGAAGACCTGAAAAGTAGGAGAAACTTTGAGGCCAGTAAAGTAATGGTGTGTGCCTAAATCCTTAATAGCAAACTCCTGATGAGTACGATCAATGAACTTCCGGATAAGGGCCGAATCATTAGCGGTGAGGATGATGTCATCATTATAAATGAGCAGATAAAACAACGATGATTCTCGAGAAAGCACAAATAACAAAGTGTCTATAGAGCTACACTAAAAACCAAGCTGAGATAGATATGTGCTAAACTGTTGGAACCACACTTGAGGAGCTTGCTTAAGTCCATAAATGGCCTTTCACAGCCCCTAAGCCACCAAGTGAGCCTTATAACGATCAACTGTGCCATCAGGTTGATACATCAGGCAATAATCCCATTTGGAGTCAACGATGTTAACATTTGAATGACGCATAACAAAATCCCACTTGTGCTGGCTGCGAAGGGCTACAATATCATCATCCATAGCTGAAATCCAAGAAGTGTCCTGAAGAGCCGAGTGATAGTCTGTGGGTTTCTACTTGGCAATAAGAGTAGCAAGAAGACCATGAGCAACAATGCTGAAATAATCACGATGTTGTATAGTACCAGAGGCCTATCGAGTGGTCATACAATGTAGGCACAACTGAGGAGAGGAGACCGCCATAGGTTTGGCCTCAACCAAAGGTCCCGGAGAGCCAGGGGAGCTGGCTGGTGTAGAGATCGACGGAACGGGAGCTGGCAGTGCAGCCACAAGCTGATCCAAGTCTGATGAGCATACAAAACAGGGCGCGGGACTCAACGGAGAAACTATAGGCAAACGAGGTGCTGAATAAGAATCAATATTAAGAAAGGCAGAAACATCTAACACTGAAGGTGGAGAACCGATCACCGAAGGGATGGATGGGGCTAATGGAAATCATGTCTCATTAAAAAGAGCATGTCGAGTGACATAGATTCTGCCAGTAGTACGACCGAGGCAAAGAAAAACTTTATATTATGAGCTATAGCCAATAAATACACACGTAATACTGGGGGGAGATAGCTTGTGGTCGGCAAAGGGGCAAACAAATGGGAAGACCCGACAACCAAAAGCATGAAAATTGGTGTATATAGGAACAGACCATTAATATCTTCATATAGTGATCGTAGTCCAAGAACCGGAGTGGGTAACCAATTTATGATATAAGTGGTTACAGCAAATATATCGAGCCAGTGGGAGAGGGGGACATAAGAGTGATATAAATAGACAAGCCCATCTTAGCAATATGACGGTGTTTGTGCTCAGCCCAACCATTCTGCTCAGGAGTATATGGGCAAGAAATTCGATGATGAATTCCCTTTGTCTGAAAGTGAAAGCATAAGCGACAGTTTACAAACTCAGTTCCTCCATCACTTTAAAACATCTTAATGGTGGAAGAGAACTGATTCTCCACAAAGCCTCAAATTGGCGATAAACATCCCAAAAATAAGATTTGTGGCATAGTGGGTAAAACCACGAGAGTCAGGAATGATCATCAAGGAAAATAGCATAGTAGGAGAAACCATTAGCAGATAAAATAGGAGAAGGTCCCCATAAATCACAATGAACGAGATTAAGTACCCCAGTAGCACGTTTATCATTTGTATGAAAAGATAAACCTTTCCCTCTAGCCTTTTCACACGCATTACAAAGGGTGGGTTTAGCCAAAACTGATGAGACAGATAAGGATTTAGAAGCACTCAAACAAAAAATAACGGAATGTGGAACCTGACCAAGTCTAGCATGCCAAGTTTCAAAAGACTTACGCAACTTATTTGACACCACAGTAGACAATAAAGCGGATGCACCATTGTCTAAAACATAAAACCCATTTTCACTATGACCATGACCCAAAGCTTTCTTACTGATTTTATGTTGAATAATAGATAAGCGATCATTAAAGAAGATAACATAATTTAAGTCCTGAGTTAATTTTCTAATGAAAAGAAAATTTTTAGTGTATTAGGCACAATAAGCACATCATAGAGAGTGATAGACTTAGAAATTCGAGAATCACAACATGAGTAATATAGGGTTGAGAACCATTACCAACGATGATACAAACACGACCCTTATAGGGCGTCACATGATAAAAAATGGCGGGATACGATTCCATGTGTTTTGTGGCGCCATAGTCTACAATTCACTTGAAACCATGATGCTGAAAGCCCGAGCTACCAATGGAGTGTGTCATACTACAAAGTAACAAAGCAGGAAAATTCTAAAAAACAATGATAGAGATACCAAGACGACTACCACCATAAATGAAGACATTTCACGACTTGATCAAACATTTAAAGGATATGTTCGGGATCCTCTAAGTGACATGGCAGGACCTATGACTAGGTTAAGGACTAAGCTTAGGGATACTGCTTTAAATGCTTTGATTGATCGCCTTTATGATGAAGAATTGAAGAAGGAGTCACCATCGACATCTTGGATTCACTATTCAAGATTGTCGACAAACTGAAGACATCATGAAGAACACTATACTCTTTTTTCCCAATGGATTTTTAATGAGGTAGTGTGATCACTGTAAAACATTGTAAAATTATTTCATTTTGGGTTTATTGGGCTGATAGCTCGGCCATGTGGGCTTTGAAGAGCTGAATTTCAAAAATACAGTCCATTAAGGTTTAGTATATTCATTTTTATTCTGATTAGAATTAGATTTGGTAAGATTAGATAAGGTAATATTCTTCAAGGTTACTTCTTAAAGAATTCAACCAGATTACCTCAAATTACCATTTATTTTAGGTATTTTAGTTAGATATGGTTTTAGCTTCTTAAAGCTGCCATAAGTCGATTCAGTTTCCATTTGTGATTAGGGTTTGAGGAAAGATTGTAACCCTATAAATAGGGAGGCCTTATGCACGAATTTTACACACTTTTCATCAATCAAATATACAACGTTTTGATTTCATACTCTTTGCTTGCGAGCTATTCCATTGTTGCTTAACCACGAGGGCTAGTTAAGTATCAATAACCCTTGTAATCTGATCCTGATGGCTAGTTAGAGAGCAAGTTGAAATTGAGTGTACCCCGAGGGCTAGACCTTGAATTTCGTGTGGCATTGAAGGGTTTACGAGTTCCCTTGTTTTGTCAAAGATCTTAATTATGCAATCCAGATCTTCGCAAGGGGATTTTTACCACTTGGTATCAGAGCAAAGCGAAAGATCTACTGAGGAAAAAAAAGGGGGTTTCGAGTTTTACATTAATTTATTTTTGAATTTATATATATATATATATATACTCTTTCGTGTCCTGTTTTAACTGTGTTTGTTTGATCTTTCTTACCAGGAGGATTGAGTCTAGAGTTGAAGGGTGTCGAAGGGTCCGAGAGTTAGAATACTTCGGTATTACTATCCGCCTTCACCTTCATCAATCGAGTCATGAGGACGTCGAAGGGTCTGCGTGTTAACAAGTATTATCCGCCCTCACCTCACTTTTGTATTTTTTAGGTAGCTTAAACAGTTTATATGCATGTGATATTTTTCGTCAACTCTTCTGAAAATTATTGCATGCTCATAATCCTATTTTTTTTCTTTATCGTTCTTTGATTCTGTGATCTAGAACTGTTCTTTGATTCTTGATTACACCTTATTAAAAAAAAATTCTTGTGTCGTTTTCCAAGTTTTGTGTAGGCGATTCTTGTTCCAAAACTTTTCAAAAATCAAAAACAAAAGGTAGCAGATTTTTGGGTTTCAAAATTGAAATTTAGGATTTGAAATCTGAAATTTGGTGCAGATTTGCAATTTTCAAAAGTTTGTGGGGAGATTTGCAATTTCCAAAAAGAATTGGTAATTGTGACCGAAAGTTTTTCTTGGGGAATAAGATTCTGGTTGTGAGTTTTATAGTAAAAAAAAGGGAAAAAATGAATTGTGGCTGTGAAAAAAAAGGATAGAAAAAGGAATCCGGTTTGAAAAAGGAAAAGAAAAGTCAAAATCCTAATCGGAAGAGAAAAAAGAAATAAAAGCCAATTGAGAGAGGGGTTTTGATCTGAATTTTAGACTTGGGGGACAAGTAAGTCATTAAAATCCTTTACCACAAGGGAATTTTTATTTGAGTTCCTTTTTCAATTTGTTTTCGGAAAAGTTTCTTGAATTTTCGGAACCTATTTGTCGCCTATATAAAGCAATCTTGTTTTTGTCATAATTCATTTAATACAGCTCCGATTCATGCCATTCAAATTGCATTTTGTTCTTTATTATTTTTATAATTTGGAATTCTAGATCGTAGAGCCAAATTTTGAGTTTATATATTTTTAAATTTTGAAATAAGTTCTACAGTACTCATCTCCATAGTTTGCTTTGAATTGCGGTGAATTGATGAGTTGTCCTCGCATTAGCCTTCGCCATGTGAGTTGTGAGTGTTATACACTTGGTGAGTGACCTTAATAAACAAAGGAAAGGGGGCAATTTTTTTAAATTAACCGTTTGATTTTCCTAGCAGTTTAGTGAAGACGGGGGACGAAAATCCATTCGTCCCACCTTTTGTTAGCAATCCTAACAATTTTCCATTCAAGAACACCTCTAATGGAGGGCATGGTAGTCATCCATGTGCAGAGGCTCCAGATAGTTGAGAGCAACATCGAATTAATCCAAATGAAGCCAATGATCCCCGATCGGTTTTTTTTAAAAAATAAATCCACCTGTGATTGTGGGGGGTTTGGCAGACCCCTACCCGTTTATTAAAATGAAAATAAAGTACATAGAAAGAGGGGGGCTTAATACCTTACCTCTGATTGTGCACCTGATGATCTTTAAAGAGCTATACATAAGTCCTAGAGTCTTAAAGATCAATGGAGACAATTTGGAAAAGAAATACATTGCATAAAAATTACACTAATCTGACGTTGGGAGTACCCGTTGCGTCTAGCCTTACCAGACCCGCCACTGGAGAAGGGAGATCCAATGCTCTGAAGATGCTATTCACCTATTTTCGGCTTGCAATCTTGGCTAGTGAGTCCGCTGCTCCATTTGCTTCTCTGAAGATGTGTGTCACTGTGTAGCTCACTTCTTGTTGTAGCAACCATATTTCTCTTATCATTGTTAGCAATCTCCAATGAATCTTGAGTTGGCGAAGAATCATCCCATGCAGTATTCTCGAGTCAGTTTCGATAGCAAAATTTGTGATACCTTGTTCCCGCACTAGATGGATCCCATGTAGCAGGGCAGAGGCTTCCGTCTGCAAAGCAGATTCAGACAAGATGGATTTGAACAGAGCTATTATTACCTGGCCCTTGTGATTTCTAAGTATGCAACCGATGCCCGCAGCACCGTTGTTAAAGGCACCGTCAGTGTTTAGTTTGAAAAAAGCGAGCAGTAACCATTTGGTGATTTGGATAGGTCTATGCTTGACAGGTTTGTGGCTCATTAATGTAGGTATATGACTAAGAATCCATGTGAACCCCAGATTGAAAGCCAAGATAGTGTCATTTAAATGTAATAAAATGCATTTGAAAATAAACCTTATGTTAGGCTTTGTGCCTTCAAATATGTAAGTGCATCTGGCACACCACAGGTGCCAGTTAACTATGCATGGAAGGATTCTGATCAGACTTGTAAAACCATCAGAAGCGGGAGTAGTCCAGTAGTAGTAAAAACGATCCCACAGGAGTTGGAAAGAGTGATTAGGTAAACTGAAAGTAGTGTTCAGCTGTTTCCAGATTTGATTAACTTGGACACATGAATTGAAACAATGGTGGATGGATTCGGAGTTGTTAAAACAGAAACAACATCTTGAAGGGAGGTGAAATTGAAAAACTTCCAATACATCCGGGAAAGCCAGTAGTCTATTTAAAAGTTTCCAATTAAAAAGACTGATTTTTCTTGGCAGTAGGTTAGGCCAGAGATGGGTATAGGAGGGGATCTTTGATTTCTTTACTCTGATCAGTTCATAAGCTGATTTGACTGTGAAGGATCCTGACTGAGTAGATTTCCATATAATGGAATCTTCAAAATTTGGGAAGAGGTTGTGATCTAGGTTTAGGCTCTGGAAGATGTGAGGAGGGAGGGAACTTCTGATCTGATCCGAGTAGGAGTCTCTGTTTTGCAGAAATTCTGCCACAGTTAAATTTTGGTACGGAAATTCAACTGGGTTGATTAAGTGATCTATTAGAGGTCCTAGTGAGGACCAGTTAGAATCCCAGAAAGACACTGCACCAGAACCTAAGATGATTTGTGAGTTATGTAGTGCTATATCATTGGCCTCTTTGATTCTTTTCCAGGTTCTGGAGGTTTTTTATGTGTTTTTCATTGACCACATTACATTGGCCCATAGGGAATTTCATGTTTGGAGCTTCCACCATAGTTTTAAGGAGAAGGATTTTGTTAAGGTATGCAAATTTTTAAAATTTAATCCATTTTCTGTGGTTGGGAAGCATAAATTGGTGTAAGATCTCCAAGATCTATGCTTCTGTGTGTTATCTGAGGTATGTTTCCAGAAAAACTTGGCTAGAGTCTTATGGATTAGGTTGATGATATGTGTGGTTGGCTTCAATACCGTTATGAGGTGAATTTGCATTGAGGATAAAACGTGGTTGTTTAAAGTTGCTCTTCCAGCTGGTGAAATAACTTGTTGTGCTAGTGGTTAATTTTGTTTTGGATTGAGAGGAGCATGCCTTGGAAAAGAGAGTTTTTTGCTCGACCAGTGAAAATTGGGCAACCCAAGTATTTGAAAGGGATGGAACCTTTGAGCATGGAAGTATCTCTCTTGATAAGAGATATGATCCCGATCGGTTTGCTATCGCAATAAATGCACTTATGAGTGAGGTGCAAAGGTTGGAAACAAAAGTTGATAGCATGACACCGCCTACGGTCAAGAGGGAAGAAACAAAGAAATATATCCATTCATTCAATGGTTCTGAAAGTTCAGATGATTATTCTAATGATGGATCATAAAGGAGATCACACCAAGGGTATTCTAGAAGGCATCGCCATAGTAAACCTCACTCCCGAAGGAGAGTGAAGAGTAATTCATCATCTGAGTTGGGTTCTGATACAGCTTGAGACATCAAGGGTTTAAAATATGACATCCCTCGATTTGATGGTCAACACAATCCAGTGAAGTATCTTGATTGGGAGCGATAAATTGAGAATCTATTTGATCTCAACAATTATCGGGAGAAGGAGAAAGTCAAAGTGGCATTGTATTCTTTCACTCACTATGCGGCTGAATGGTGGAAAAATAAAAAGGAGTCACGATATCTTGCCGGAAAGAAACCTATCTCTACATGGGAGAGATTAAGATCCGAGCTTCGCCAATATCATGTTCCGCCTACTTACTTGATGGAACAACATTCTTATCTGTCCAACATGAAGCAAGGAAATCACACAGTTGATGAATACTGACAAGATCTTGAGTTGACCATGAGAAGGGCTGGGATGAAAGAAGATGGAGCATTCATAAAAAATCGATCCATTGAAGGCTTGTGTGAAAACCTTCAAACGCCAGTCAAGCTTCAACATCACATATCTATGAATGATTTATTGATGAAGGCAAGGTTGGTTGAGAATACCCTGCGACCAAGGAGACCACAACCCAGTTTTCCAAGTCAACCACCAGGGTTTGACTCTGGAAACCCTAGTTATAGCCGTAGTAGGGGCACACCCATGAGATGACGAGGATCGATTCAGACTTATTCTAATCCGACTTATAATTCTACTGAGAGAAGGGTGGCACCACCAACTCAACAGGTTTAAAAAATTCCAGGTAAGTCCACTACTTCTTCATCAAATTCGATTTCTGTTAACTCTCCTACTTGTTTTCATTGTGAAGAAAGAGGACATGTCCGCAATAACTGTCCTCATGCACGAGTTCTAACAACACTTGAGGAAGGAGATAAAGAAGATGAATATGCTGACATGCCACCATTGTATGAAAGTGGTGAAGAACAAGTAGATGAAGAGATCATCATAAATGATCATTGTGAACAAGGTCCGGAAACACAAGGTAACTTTGTGTCGTTAAGAGTTCTAAACTCTCAAATGGCCAAAACAGAGGTACAAAGGATTAACATTTTCCATGCCTATTTCCTTGTGAAAGATAAGAATTGTTTACTGATTATTGATGGTGGTTCTTGTGCTAATAATGTGTCTAATCTTCTTGTTAAATCATTGTCTTTACCTGTGACTGCTCATCCATCACCATATAAACTTATTTGGTCAAATGGTAATGGTGAAATTAGGGTTAACAAACAATGCATGATTAACTTTAAGATTGGAAAATACCATGATTTTCTTATGTGATGTTATACCTGTGGAAGCTAGTCATATTTTGTTAAGGAGACCTTGGCAGTTTGATCATAAATCCATGCATGATGGTTACACTAACAAAATTACTGTGATTAAGGATAGAAAAAGGTATACTTTGGTTTCATTATCTCCAGTGGAAGTTATAGAGGCACAGAGACGCATGAGAATCAATAAAGAGAAGTTTGCGACTGATGTGCAAATGGCCGACCAAAACCCTAGCAAGGGCTTGAAGGAGATCGACCACAAGGTGAACAATGGAGGAAAAAACCTTGATAATTTCGACCAAATATCAAGGGAGGCCGTCCCACGTAAGCCAGGTAAGTTTAAGAATGATTATGATAAGTCGGGTAAAATCCTATCTTCACATCTTAGTCCTTTGCCATCAATTTACATGATGAGACATGAACTTCCTAATGATTATGGTAGATCATTTTATGCATCAATTAGGGATATGAACCATGCTTTTTATAATCATTATTATGTGCTTATCATGCATTTTAAAGAGAGCTACTTTGCCAGTGATGATATTTCTATGCATGTTCCTCCATGGTTTGCTCAGATGTTACAGGAATTTGAGGATGTCTTTCCGGATGCTTTACCTGCGGGTTTACCACCCTCGCAAGGTATTGAACACCAGATTGGCTTGATTATGGGTTCGATTATCCAAAACAGTTCGGCGTATAAAGCAAACCCCGAGGAGACAAATGAACTACAGCGACAAGTCGAGGAGTTACTTCAAAAAGGTTATGTGCAAGAATTCCTATCTCCTTGTGCAGCGCCTATCATTTTAGTTCCTAAGAAAGATAAAACTTGGCGTATGTGCATTGATTGTTGTGCTATTAATAATATTACCATTAAGTATCGCCATCATATCCCTAGGTTAGATGATATGCTTGAAGATATGCATGGATCTGTGATTTATACTAAAATTGATTTGACTCAGGGTTATCATCAGATTTGAATTACTGAGGGGGATGAATGGAAAACTGTATTTAAGACTAAATTTAGGTTGTATGAATAGATTGCTATGCATTTCGGTTTAACTAATGCACCTAGTACTTTTATGCGGTTGATGAATCATGTCTTAAGAAAGTCTATTGGTCAGTTTGTTGTGGTTAATTTTGATGATATATTGATTTATTCTAAGTCAACTGATGAACATATTGAGCATGTTCAAATGGTTCTTGTTGCACTCCGTGAGTCTTGTTTGTATGCGAACATTAAGAAGTGCACATTTTGCGGTTTGAAAGTGGTGCTTCTCAGTTTTGTGGTCACTAAGGAGGGCTTAAAAGTCGACGAAACCAAAATTGAGGCCATTAAGACCTGGTCGAGACCTACTAATGCCAACCAGGTATGTTCTTTTCATGGTTTAGCTAGTTTTTATAGACGATTTATGCGTGATTTCTCATCTATTGCTGCACCTCTAAATGAACTTGTTAAAAAGAAGGTGAAATTTGTTTGGACTGAGAGTCAAGAGAATGCATTTAATGAATTCAAAGTACGATTATGTAATGCTCCTGTTCTTACTTTACTTGATTTTAATGGAACTTTTGAGATTCATTGTGATGCTTCTGGTGTTGGTATTGGTGCTGTTTTGATACAAGATAATCGACCTATAGCTTACTTCAGTGAAAAGCTAAAGGGCGGTGCTCTAAACTACCCTGTGTATGATAAAGAATTTTATGCAATTGTGCATGTATTATAAACTTGGAAACATTATTTATTGCATAAAGAATTTGTCATTCATAGTGATCATGAATCCTTGACATACTTGAAGAGTCAGATGAAGTTGCATAAGCGTCATGCTAAATGGTCTAGTTTCATTGAATCTTTTCCTTATGTGTTGCGTTACAAAAAGGGTAAAGAAAATGTTGTTGTCGATGCTTTAAGTCATAGACATGTTTTACTTACATGATTAGAATGCATTATGTTAGGGTTTTCATTCATGCGAGATTTATATGCGACTGATTCAGATTTTTCATCTATTTATGCTGCATGCGAAAATGGTGCTTATGAGAAGTTTTTTCGGCATGGTGGTTTCTTGTTTATGAATAATAGGTTATGTATTCCTCAATGTTCTATGTGTGAATGACTTGTTAGATAAGCTCATTCATGTGTTTTAATGGGACATTTTGGTGCATTTAAAACTTATAATTTGTTGCGAGAACACTTCTATTGGTCGAAAATGACACTTGCTATTGACAGGGTTTGTAGGAATTGTCTTGATTGCTTGAAGGCTAAGTCTAAAACTAAGCCTCGTGGTCTATATACTCCATTACCTATTCCTACACATCCTTGGGTTGATATTTCCATGAATTATGTCCTAGGTTTTCCATGATCTCAGTCATGTAATGATTCTATCTTTGTGGTTGTGGATAGATTTTTGAAAATGACACATTTTATTCCTTGTAGGAAGACAGATGATGCAAAGCATGCTGCAGATCTATTTTTGAAGGAAGTAGTTCGGTTACATGGAATTCCTGCGTCTATTTTCTCTGATTACGATGTTAAATTTTTATCCTACTTTTGGAATACCTTGTGACGCAAGTTAGGGACAAAGTTGTTGTTTTTGACTGCTAGTCATCCTCAAACTGATGGACAAATAGAAGTGACCAATCGAACCCTAGGGGCTCTCCTGCGTGCACTAGTTTAGAAGAACTTATAGAATTGGAAAAAATGCATTCCGATTGCAGAGTTTGCTTACAACTGCACTATTCATTCTAATACTTCTTTATCTCCATTTGAAATTGTTTATTGGTTTTCTACCTATTACACCTCTTGATCTACTTCCTTTGAATTTTAAATAGGTTAAAAACCTTGATGGAGAAAAGAAAGCAGATTTTGTGAAGAAAATCCATGAGAAGGTGCATATGAAAATTGAACGGACTAATGCACTGAATACTGATAAAGCTAATCAAAGCCGCAAGTTGATAAGGTTCAATGTGGGAGATTATGTTTGGGTTCATCTGCAGAAAGAGAGGTTTCCAAATGATCAGAAATCTAAGTTGAGTCCACGTGGAGATGGTCCTTTTAGAGTGTTGGATCGTGTAAACGACAATGTTTACAAGATTGAGTTACCAGATCATTATGGTGTTAGTGCGACCTTCAATGTTGGTGATTTATCTCCATTTACATTTGAAGACGATTCAGTTTTGAGGGAGAAACTTTTCGACCATGGAGGGAATGATGGAGATGCCAAGACAACTACCACCATAAATGAAGACATTCCACGACTTGATCAAACATTTAAAGGATATGTTCATGATCCTCTAAGTGACATGGCGGGACCTATGACTAGGTCAAGGACTAGCCTTAGGAATGCTGCTTTAAATGCTTTGATTGATCTCCTTTATGATGAAGAATTGAAGAAGGACTCACCATCGACATCTTGGATTCATTATTCAAGATTGTCGACAAACTAAAGACATCATGAAGAACACTATACTTTTTTTTCCACTGGGTTTTTAATGAGGTAGTGTGATCACTGTAAAATATTGTAAAATTATTTCATTTTTGATTTATTGGACGGATAGCTCGGCCATGTGGGCTTTAAAGAGCTGAATTTCAAAAATATAGTCCATTAAGGTTTAGTATATTCATTTTTATTCTGATTAGAATTAGATTTGGTAAGATTAGATAAGGTAATATTCTTCAAGGTTACTTCTTGAAGAATTCAACCGGATTACCTTAGTTACCGTGTATTTTAGGTATTTTAGTTAGATATGGTTTTAGCTTCTTAAAGGTGCTATAAGTTGATTTAGTTTTTATTTGTGATTAGGGTTTGAGGCAAGATTTTAACCCTATAAATAGGGAGGCCTTATGGACGAATTTTACACACTTTTCATCAATAAAATATACAACCTTTTGAGTTCACACTCTTTGCTTGCGAGCTATTCCATTGTAGTTTAACCCCGAGGGCTAGTTAAGTATCAATAAACTTTGTAATCTAATCTTGAGGGCTAGTTAGAGAGCGAGTCGAAATTGAGTGTACTCCGAGGGCTAAAACTTGAAATTCTTGCGGCATTGAAGGGTTTGCGAGTTCCCTTGTTTTGTCAAAGATCTTAATCCGGCAATCCAAATTCTTTACAAGGGGATTCATATCAAACAAGCAAACACATGAAGTTCACGCGCTGATAATTCGTGTTGATGATTCAGCTAGGGCGTGACACTGATCCTTTGAAGGTGTTGCTGGCGCATGAAGTGACACGCTGATGAGGCATCCCTTAGATGAAATTGCCTAGACTTAGAGGAAATTGCCGGGACAGAGAAGAAAATGTCGTAGATATGTTCTGTGCAGCTAGGGTTTGAGATGATAACACCGGGACTATGGTTTGAGTTCGCTGGAGATTACGTTGCCACGGGCCTAAACATCTGATAGCAGATGGAGGTCATCGGTGAAAACCTAAAAACCCATATAACGGAGATGATGCTGCTGCAAACTGATGTAGGTTGTTGATGAACGGAGAAGACCTGAGAGATCTACTAGAGGTGTGCAAGAGAAGACGACCACAACTGAAGGTCGCAGTTTCTGTGGAGAAATTGAGAGTATTCTTTGGGAAATATGATGAGCCGGGAGAAAAGTGTTGCCAAGGAGAAGAAAACGGTCGCCTGAAGCTACTGGAAATTCTCTGCTAGTTGACCGGAAGTTGACCATAAATGCGTCGAAAGTTGGCCAAAATATTGTCGAGAAACTACACAGCGGGAAGTCTGTGTAAGAAATGAAAAAGAGAAAGATGGAGAGGGGGAATGAATCAGGGCCAGGATCCGTGAGGCTCTGATACTATGAGAGAATGAATTTCCCGTAGTTGATTAGTTATTCAGAGAAGGTATAAATAGAGAAGATTATAGCGGAGTTGTACTATCAATCTAACTCTAACTCTAATCTAATAATTAACCTTATCCTGATCTACTAAGCAATATGACTTATCCTAACATTTTAAAACTTAGATAGCGTCTCTTGTTAGACTACCTAATAGTTATACCAATCATGAAAAATCTCGATCGTTTCTTATAACTTTTAAGATTAGACTATATTTATTTATATTTTGATATACATTTTAAAAGATTTACTAATTATGGGAACCACGTTGCAAGAAAAGAAAATAAACATCAAATCACCCCATTAATTATATTAATTTTATAACAACCCCATCTAATGGTTAGACTGTCTGAAACAAGACTTTGTGTTAAACTTATGATTACGTTAAAATTTTATTTTTTGCCTTCTTTATTCACTCGATGAAAAATAGTAAAAATGATCATGTTTTGAAATTCGAATTCTGTAATTTTTTAGGCCACAAGATTGCCTTATTTATCTAAATAGTAACAAAAACTTTGGATTACCTAATTGATGGCTTTTATAAATTTAATAGTCTCTATTTTAGAATTATTTTAAAAAAAATATAGTTTTAAGATCTTAATTTTTTAAATGAATCAATAAAACTATTGATTTTCCAAACTTTCTTAAGTTTGAATATTTGGAGAGTAATTGAATCTAATGCTTCTATTTAATTACAAAAGTAGTTATTATTGTGAAATAAATGTTAAACACTGTGAAATAGGAAATCTGTTAGAGTTGAACAAAAGAGATAGAGAATATGAGTTTTGAATCTCCATTTTGAAGAAACTTTTAGAGAACCTATTGGACTATATTATAAAAGTCCCCGCCTAGTATAAACTGCCTTACATGAGATCATCTTAGAAAAGAATTGCATATTGTTATAGGGGTCATTGTGATGCACGACAGATCATCTGATATCGATAATTCACAATTCCTCTGTTTTTGCATGTTTGACACACTTTCTATTTTTGTATATTTTTCTAAAAGTGTCCCATTTCTTTTCTTTTGATTAAAAAATGGGTAATAACTCAAATGAACCCCCAATAAAAATCCTCCCCTCCCCTTGCCCTTGGTGGGAATTGAACTCATGACCTCAGGGTAATAGCACTAGACTTTAACTATTAGACTAACATTCAATTCCCCTAAAATGTCCCATTTCCTTTTGATATTAGAAAGTAAATCATTCTCAACTATCCACTAAATTTTTTACGTTCTTTATCTAATTCTCTTAATATATTTCAAATTATAAAAATAAAATTAACATTTCAAGATATGTACCAAACATAATAAATTGATGAAAGTATCATTTTTCTTGTATGATTTTGTCTCAGGCTCGAGGATGAAGCCACCATGGACAGGCCTTTACCATTTTGAGAGATTCTTTATAATGGTACTCATTTTCAATTAAAATTTATAATTTGATGCCTAAATTTTGAATTTATTTTTTAAAAGTACCTATTTTTTCATTTATTTCTTAAAAGGGTACCTTTAAGCAACAAATGGGTATCAATTTTGATCAAAATTGTGCCACAATTATACTCGCTTTTAACTAAAAAGTACTTTTCTGAGACATTAATGAAAAAGTGGGTACCTATTTAGAAGAATTTTAAAAATTAAGTACCAAATTGTGAATTTCACATAAAAGTGGGTAACATTATGACCATTTTTCTCTTGCCTCTTCGTAAAAACATTAAAATATCTACTTCACTTGTTCCACTATTTGTATCTTTCCTAATTGGCCTAATAGCTAGAGACTGGACTGGTAAGCCGTGCCTAATACAATCCTTCACTACCATTGCTAGTACACCTTTAGAGGCGGGAATGAAGGTCATCCAGGCAGCAGCTAGATATTTCCCCAGTTTGGACCCCGGATGTTCCTATATAGTGGAATCAGATGCCATGAGCGCGGTGAACATGATAAACAATCCCAGATATGCCAAATGGTCTCTATATGTCTTAGCTTTCCAAATTCACACTGAGCTTAACCAAGCTATTTTAAGACATGTATATAGGGAATGTAATGCAGTTGCGGATGCAATCTCATAGCATAAACCGACCCACCCTCCCCAACATGACATTAGCATCTCTAACATTCCAATTTTCATCAGAGGTCTTATCGAACTGGACACAAATGATTTTCCTTACATCCGAACACAGAAGCATGCTGCTAAATAATAGATACTGCTGAGTTTTTCCTTTCATTTTGTGCGGGGACACACCTTTGAGCTTAGTCTACTCCCACCTCGAGCCTGGAGCGTTGAACACTCGAACAGGGAGCCCTAGAGCCTTTTCACCCTCGAGCAATCAAGCTTTGGTGGCATCTTGTATTGGAACCCTCGAGCTACAGAGCAATCGAGAACTAGACACCTCGAATGATATCAGTTTGAATCACGGCACAGTACATAGACAATTCTCTCGCTTAAGCCTGGAGCATCGAGCACTCGGGCCTGGAGCATCGAGCACTCGAGTCTAGGGCTTCGAGCACTCATGCCTGGAGCATCGAGCACTAGAGCCGGGGGCTTCGAGCACTCGAGCCTGGTTCATCGAGCACTCGAGACTGGACCATCGAGCACTCGAGACTGGACCATCGAGCACTCGAGACTAGAGCATCGAGCAATCGAGACTGGAGCACAGAGCACTCATACTTGGAACCTGAGGTATCGAGCATGGAGCATGGAGTACTCGAGACTGGAACATCGAGCATTCATCCTTGGAACCGGGAGCATTGAGCATGGAGCATGGAGCACTGGAGATTGGAGCATCGAGAGTGGAACATTGAGCACTCGACACTGGAGCCTGGAGCACCGCGCTCTCATTTTGGTGCCTGGAGCATCGAGCACTCGAGTATGGAGCATCGAGCAACCGAAATGGGCATTCGAGCACTCGACAATGGAGCATCGAGCAATCGAGATGGGCATTCGAGCACTCAAGAATGGAGCATCGAGCAATCGAGACGGGTATTCGAGCACTCAACAATGGAACATCGAGCACTCGAGACAGGAGCATCAACCACTTAGGAATGGAACATTGAGCACTGCTGGAGTCTGGATCATCGAGCACTCGAGCCTGGTGCATCGAGCACTCGAGCCAGGCGCTTTGAGCACTCGAATACTTCAGCATGGAGCATTGAGCACTTGACCTTGGAGCATCGTGCACTCGAGCACTCGCACATCGAGCACTCGAGCACATGGTGCATCGATCACTCGAGCACTCGAGTATCGAGTACTCGAGTCTGGAACATCGAGCACTCGAGACTGGAGTATCGAGCACTTGAGACTGAAGCACCCGAGACTGGAACATCGACCACTCGAGATCGGAGCAGCGAGCACTCGAGACCGACGTACTCGAGACTGGAGACTCGAGAATGCGCCACATGGAGCATCGAGAACTTGAGACTGACAACGAGACCTCGAGACTGGAGCATCGAGAACGCGCCAGACAGACCTCACCCCATGGAGTCCCGACACCATGGAGCCCTCAAATCTTGAAGCCCTCGAGCTATGGACCCCTCGAACAACAGCACAACACCCCTCGAGAACTAAGGCACTTGAAAACTATGGACCTCTCGAACACGAGCTCACCACCCCTCGAGAACTACAGCACTCGACACCCAGAACACATCACCCCTTAAGCACACCACCGGACCCCGACCCAGCAAGTTTCAACTCCTTTCATTTTACATCCACCAGTCCACTACTATTAGTTTATTCTTTTGAAGGCAACGAGGTTGCCTTAACGATGTAATATCCCAAACATCTTTGTACATCTTTTGGTTTCTGCATAGGTCTGGGGAACCTAATATATATCCCCACCTTAGGGTGCTTAAAATTAAAAAAAAAAGTATCTTTCCTGCCTTTGTTTTGTCTCTTTATTAATGTCTTTCTTTCATTTTTGGTAAAAATTTTGAATTTTAGAAATAGATGACAATAATATTTTGTTCACAAATCATTTTTATGCTATTTCAATGACTTTAAAAAAAGACAAAATTTTATGATAAAACGGTTATAGAGAGAATGAGGGAATTCATTTTTTTTCTATTGAAATGGTCAGTTGTACCGAGATGTTAAAAATCAAATAATTTATAATATTTAATTACATTGGATGAGACTTATATTTGAAGTTATATTTGACAAAATTATATATTATAAACTCATAACACATAAATATCAGAAATAAAATTCTAAATTATACCTTTAATAACATCACTGTGTTAACCACTGCTAAGTGTTTGTCCTTAAAATTTTCCGGGTTTATAATGAAATATAAATAGTCCTTCCATCTTGCCAGGTTTACTGTTTCTCTAGAATGGTGGGTTATATAAATGTTCTTACCTTGACTAATGTAACTATGCTAACAGAGAATTATACATGTTTTTCTATTGTTGAGGTTATAGTGCCTCGTGCTGTCAATGTCGTGATGAGGCCGCCACCTGGTGTGTTTAGTTTGTATAAGTGTCAGTTGGTGTATGGGTTGACTCTTCTTATTTCGGATTACCTCATGAATGTTTTTGAGGCTTACAGGATTGCTCTTGCTCTGATGAATCCACATGGAGTGACCATACTAATTTGTTTTAAGCGTGTTTGTCATGAGGTTACGGTAGATTTCAGTTTACAATTGTTAAATTCTTACTACAACCTGCTCTTGGTGAGTACATAGGGGATTGGGGTGATATTTAAGCCGGTTATTGGAAATTTTGAAATGGTGAAAGTAGCTCACAATGGTTATAGGGATCAGGAAGATAGGTTTTTGTATGTGAATTATTGTGGCCATGGGATGATGCCACTGTGGAATGACAATGTTTCCCTGGACCAGGTAAAAAATGGGGAAGGAAGCTAGGCCCTATAAAGGAACTTCGTGCCCATGTAGTGAAGATGGAGTGGCCATGTGGCTAGTGAGGTATAATACTTTGTTGTATTTATTAGTTTTTGTTTACTGCTATCAATTATTGTGTGTATGTTGCAGTTGTAAGGTTTTGTAGTTGGACAAAACCCTTGTCCCCGGATCAAGTCCATCCAATAGTCATCATGTGGACAAGTGTGTGTTTAGTAGAGGGTGGGGGGAGGGGTGTGCCTGGTGCTTCTAGATGTAGGGATGATACTTATGGCCCTAAGTTAGGATAGTTACGAAAATCATTCTCCTTTTTAATGGGTATTTATGTGACATATATATTGGGGAATCATCAATAAATGGTGTTGTGCTTCCTCAAGATATGGTTTGTCAACTAGGTATTGTCGAACGCGCTATCGGGATATACTTCCTATGGATGAGTCTTATGCTAAGTTAGCTAACACAGTAACAATTTTTTATATCAGGCCTAAATCAATTTCGTGAATACCTTAATGGTCCAGGGATCTCTTACAAAGGTTAGGAATGACTAATAACACTAGGTGGTCGAGTAAAAGAAATGCTTTTGATGATTATCAGTGTTGTGTCAGGATGGGAACAACGCATGAAGCATAATCTTATGCATTTGAATGAATATGATGCTCATTTGATTTAGCTAGGTTCCAAAATTCAGAAATTAGGAAAAGAGCTTATGGTTGTTATGCAACGTGAAGAAGAATGTCAGAATTTTTTGACGAGGAAATGGCGTGAGGGCAATTGAATGGAGGATATCATTTTCAAGAAGGCTGATTACATTGATGATATTTTTTGACCTAAAAGAAAACTAAAAGTTGAATGTTGTCGGTTAGTCGGGGAAATTCATGAATGGAAGGGGCCATATACTAATGAACGTGAATTCTCAGCTCGACTCTTAATGAAGTATGAGAGGTTAGAAATTCTAGTAGAGGATGAGGATTTATGTTCAGTTCGGGCTAAAGATAGGTGTCTAGAGCTAGAAAGTTTGTTGAGGGAGCAGTACGATGTTAATGGTAACCTTTGTGCCGAAGTTTGTAAGAGTTTGTGTAAGAATCCTAATGAGGAAAGTTAGAAATATCGTGTTCACTTTCTGTAACAACAGCTATATTGTTTAAAAAGAGACCGAAAGACTTATGCATACTCTGTATACTTAATGAGTATGCAGATAGGTCGGTCAGAGTGCAGACCTATTGTTGATCATAAGTCCTACTATGTGAAGCATATGCGTCGTATAGATGTCGTTGGTTCTGCACGAGATGAGGTTTACTTGCACATGCAGTTGAAATTATAAGAAATTATAGATGTGGATGCAGGGTCCTTACATTCAATAGACTATGGATTGCTCTAGTTGTTTTGGCTAGTGTTCTATCATGTATTAATTTCAATCTTATAGAGTTATTTGTACTGGTTTAAGGATTTTCTAATTATTGTGCGTGTTCATTCCTATGACTCTTGTGGTGTTTTATCTATGGTTGTAGTTGTGCTTGAATAGGGTAGAAATCAAGGTTGAGGGAATAAGAGGAGATGTGCGCGTGTTGGGCGGGGAAGGAGTCAGATTTATGCTTGTGTTGCGAGGTAGGTGATGTTCTAGGCATATACGAAACTGCATTATCCTCCATATTTTTGTGAAGTTGGTATGTATTGTGTTTGGTAGGTGGTATGGCAAAGACGAATTCAATATCTACCAGCGTCTTAGGACTTGTGTTTTTCAAGGCGCGTGCGAGGCCTTGAAGTTCTCTTCGTCGTTGGACAAACAAAGAAGGGGGATGTGCATCCTCTTGTGTCACGAGGCTGGTGATTTTCCAGACGTACCCTCGCTGTCTTTATCTTGTGGGTTATTTTGGTTACCTGCTGAGCGATTGCTGGTTTATCCAAGCATATCAAACCCTTCATTCCTGATGGTTTGAAGGTTTCAAGGAAAAGATCGAGGTGGAGTCGCTCCATGTTCTTGGGCTTCATCACCCTGACCTCCTTTATCCTTCGGCCCTAGATCCTTTCAAAACTCTTCTTTTCCTCCTCATTGATGAAGCGTAATTTTTCCCATGTTGGTGATGGAGGGGTGACCGTTGTCTTTGCCTTCTTGGTGCGTGATAAACCTTCTCCCGTAGTGTCTTCCCTTTTCCTCCTGACTGTCTGCTTCATTCGAGCCATCCGAGAAACAAGGGAACATAGCACACCGAGTGTAGCGGTCAAGAACCTAATCATGAAGTCAATATGTTTCATCCGACTTCAAATTCATGTCGCAAACACTCTTGACTAGACCAATGTGATCTATGCAAAATTGCAGATACATGTGTTTGAATGTGTGATGAAGAACACTGTGTGCAGCAGTCAAGAACCTAATGATGGATTTGCATTCATGTCACAAACACTTTGGCTAGACATATGTGATCTATGCCAAATTGCAGATACATGTGTTTGAATGTGCAACGTCGCACGATCAATCGACTCAGCCAAAATAGTATGGGACTCGAAAACGATTGGTCCTAAAACACCTATAATCTCAACTAACATCCACATCACAACATAAACAGCTAGCATGCCATGATTGTAAAATCAAGAAATGGGCAATGAAACAAAGGAAAGGGGGCAATTTTTTTAAATTAACCGTTTGATTTTCCTAGCAGTTTAGTGAAGACGGGGGACGAAAATCCATTCGTCCCACCTTTTGTTAGCAATCCTAACAATTTTCCATTCAAGAACACCTCTAATGGAGGGCATGGTAGTCATCCATGTGCAGAGGCTCCAGATAGTTGAGAGCAACATCGAATTAATCCAAATGAAGCCAATGATCCCCGATCGGTTTTTTTTAAAAAATAAATCCACCTGTGATTGTGGGGGGTTTGGCAGACCCCTACCCGTTTATTAAAATGAAAATAAAGTACATAGAAAGAGGGGGGCTTAATACCTTACCTCTGATTGTGCACCTGATGATCTTTAAAGAGCTATACATAAGTCCTAGAGTCTTAAAGATCAATGGAGACAATTTGGAAAAGAAATACATTGCATAAAAATTACACTAATCTGACGTTGGGAGTACCCGTTGCGTCTAGCCTTACCAGACCCGCCACTGGAGAAGGGAGATCCAATGCTCCGAAGATGCTATTCACCTATTTTCGGCTTGCAATCTTGGCTAGTGAGTCCGCTGCTCCATTTGCTTCTCTGAAGATGTGTGTCACTGTGTAGCTCACTTCTTGTTGTAGCAACCATATTTCTCTTATCATTGTTAGCAATCTCCAATGAATCTTGAGTTGGCGAAGAATCATCCCATGCAGTATTCTCGAGTCAGTTTCGATAGCAAAATTTGTGATACCTTGTTCCCGCACTAGATGGATCCCATGTAGCAGGGCAGAGGCTTCCGTCTGCAAAGCAGATTCAGACAAGATGGATTTGGACAGAGCTATTATTACCTGGCCCTTGTGATTTCTAAGTATGCAACCGATGCCCGCAGCACCGTTGTTAAAGGCGCCGTCAGTGTTTAGTTTGAAAAAAGCGGGCAGTAACCATTTGGTGATTTGGATAGGTCTATGCTTGACAGGTTTGTGGCTCATTAATGTAGGTATATGACTAAGAATCCATGTGAACCCCAGATTGAAAGCCAAGATAGTGTCATTTAAATGTAATAAAATGCATTTGAAAATAAACCTTATGTTAGGCTTTGTGCCTTCAAATATGTAAGTGCATCTGGCATACCACAGGTGCCAGTTAACTATGCATGGAAGGATTCTGATCAGACTTGTAAAACCATCAGAAGCGGGAGTAGTCCAGTAGTAGTAAAAATGATCCCACAGGAGTTGGAAAGAGTGATTAGGTAAACTGAAAGTAGTGTTCAGCTGTTTCCAGATTTGATTAACTTGGACACATGAATTGAAACAATGGTGGATGGATTCAGAGTTGTTAAAACAGAAACAACATCTTGAAGGGAGGTGAAATTGAAAAACTTCCAATACATCCGGGAAAGCCAGTAGTCTATTTAAAAGTTTCCAATTAAAAAGACTGATTTTTCTTGGCAGTAGGTTAGACCAGAGATGGGTATAGGAGGGGATCTTTGATTTCTTTACTCTGATCAGTTCATAAGCTGATTTGACTGTGAAGGATCCTGACTGAGTAGATTTCCATATAATGGAATCTTCAAAATTTGGGAAGAGGTTGTGATCTAGGTTTAGGCTCTGGAAGATGTGAGGAGGGAGGGAACTTCTGATCTGATCCGAGTAGGAGTCTCTGTTTTGCAGAAATTCTGCCACAGTTAAATTTTGGTACGGAAATTCAACTGGGTTGATTAAGTGATCTATTAGAGGTCCTAGTGAGGACCAGTTAGAATCCCAGAAAGACACTGCACCAGAACCTAAGATGATTTGTGAGTTATGTAGTGCTATATCATTGGCCTCTTTGATTCTTTTCCAGGTTCTGGAGGTTTTTTGTGTGTTTTTCATTGACCACATTACACTGGCCCATAGGGAATTTCCTGTTTGGAGCTTCCACCATAGTTTTAAGGAGAAGGATTTTGTTAAGGTATGCAAATTTTTAAAATTTAATCCATTTTCTGTGGTTGGGAAGCATAAATTGGTGTAAGATCTCCAAGATCTATGCTTCTGTGTGTTATCTGAGGTATGTTTCCAGAAAAACCTGGCTAGAGTCTTATGGATTAGGTTGATGATATGTGTGGTTGGCTTCAATACCGTTATGAGGTGAATTTGCATTGAGGATAAAACGTGGTTGATTAAAGTTGCTCTTCCAGCTGGTGAAATAAGCTTGTTGTGCTAGTGGTTAATTTTGTTTTGGATTGAGAGGAGCATGCCTTGGAAAAGAGAGTTTTTTGCTCGACCAGTGAAAATTGGGCAGCCCAAGTATTTGAAAGGGATGGAACCTTTGAGCATGGAAGTATCTCTCTTGATAAGAGATATGATCCCGATCGGTTTGCTATCGCAATAAATGCACTTATGAGTGAGGTGCAAAGGTTGGAAACAAAAGTTGATAGCATGACACCGCCTACGGTCAAGAGGGAAGAAACAAAGAAATATATCCATTCATTCAATGGTTCTAAAAGTTCAGATGATTATTCTAATGATGGATCATAAAGGAGATCACACCAAGGGTATTCTAGAAGGCATCGCCATAGTAAACCTCACTCCCGAAGGAGAGTGAAGAGTAATTCATCATCTGAGTTGGGTTCTGATACAGCTTGAGACATCAAGGGTTTAAAATATGACATCCCTCGATTTGATGGTCAACACAATCCAGTGAAGTATCTTGATTGGGAGCGATAAATTGAGAATCTATTTGATCTCAACAATTATCGGGAGAAGGAGAAAGTCAAAGTGGCATTGTATTCTTTCACTCACTATGCGACTGAATGGTGGAAAAATAAAAAGGAGTCACGATATCTTGCCGGAAAGAAACCTATCTCTACATGGGAGAGATTAAGATCCGAGCTTCGCCAATATCATGTTCTGCCTACTTACTTGATGGAACAACATTCTTATCTGTCCAACATGAAGCAAGGAAATCACACAGTTGATGAATACTGACAAGATCTTGAGTTGACCATGAGAAGGGTTGGGATGAAAGAAGATGGAGCATTCATAAAAAATCGATCCATTGAAGGCTTGTGCGAAAACCTTCAAACGCCTTGCTTCAACATCACATATCTATGAATGATTTATTGATGAAGGCAAGGTTGGTTGAGAATACCCTGCGACCAAGGAGGCCACAACCCAGTTTTCCAAGTCAACCACCAGGGTTTTACTCTGGAAACCCTAGTTATAGCCGTAGTAGGGGCACACCCATGAGATGACGAGGATCGATTCAGACTTATTCTAATCCGACTTATAATTCTACTGAGAGGAGGGTGGCACCACCAACTCAATAGGTTTCAAAAATTCCAGGTAAGTCCACTACTTCTTCATCAAATTCGATTTCTGTTAACTCTCCTACTTGTTTTCATTGTGAAGAAAGAGGACATGTCCGCAATAACTGTCCTCATGCATGAGTTCTAACAACACTTGAGGAAGGAGATAAAGAAGATGAATATGCTGACATGCCACCATTGTATGAAAGTGGTGAAGAACAAGTAGATGAAGAGATCATCATAAATGATCATTGTGAACAAGGTCCGGAAACACAAGGTAACTTTGTGTCGTTAAGAGTTCTAAACTCTCAAATGGCCAAAACAGAGGTACAAAGGATTAACATTTTCCATGCCTATTTCCTTGTGAAAGATAAGAATTGTTTACTGATTATTGATGGTGGTTCTTGTGCTAATAATGTGTCTAATCTTCTTGTTAAATCATTGTCATTACCTGTGACTGCTCATCCATCACCATATAAACTTATTTGGTCAAATGGTAATGGTGAAATTAGGGTTAACAAACAATGCATGATTAACTTTAAGATTGGAAAATACCATGATTTTCTTATGTGATGTTATACCTGTGGAAGCTAGTCATATTTTGTTAAGGAGACCTTGGCAGTTTATCATAAATCCATGCATGATGGTTACACTAACAAAATTACTGTGATTAAGGATAGAAAAAGGTATACTTTGGTTTCATTATCTCCAGTGGAAGTTTTAGAGGCACAGAGACGCATGAGAATCAATAAAGAGAAGTTTGCGACTGATGTGCAAATGGCCGACCAAAACCCTAGCAAGGGCTTGAAGGAGATCGACCACAAGGTGAACAATGGAGGAAAAAACCTTGATAATTTCGACCAAATATCAAGGGAGGCCGTCCCACGTAAGCCAGGTAAGTTTAAGAATGATTATGATAAGTCGGGTAAAATCCTATCTTCACATCTTAGTCCTTTGCCATCAATTTACATGATGAGACATGAACTTCCTAATGATTATGGTAGATCATTTTATGCATCAATTAGGGATATGAACCATGCTTTTTCTAATCATTATTATGTGCTTATCATGCATTTTAAAGAGAGCTACTTTGCCAGTGATGATATTTCTATGCATGTTCCTCCATGGTTTGCTCAGATGTTACAGGAATTTGAGGATGTCTTTCCGGATGCTTTACCTGCGGGTTTACCACCCTCGCAAGGTATTGAACACCAGATTGGCTTGATTATGGGTTCGATTATCCAAAACAGTTCGGCGTATAAAGCAAACCCCGAGGAGACAAATGAACTACAGCGACAAGTCGAGGAGTTACTTCAAAAAGGTTATGTGCAAGAATTCCTATATCCTTGTGCAGTGCCTATCATTTTAGTTCCTAAGAAAGATAAAACTTGGCGTATGTGCATTGATTGTTGTGCTATTAATAATATTACCATTAAGTATCGCCATCATATCCCTAGGTTAGATGATATGCTTGAAGATATGCATGGATCTGTGATTTATACTAAAATTGATTTGACTCAGGGTTATCATCAGATTTGAATTACTGAGGGGGATGAATGGAAAACTGTATTTAAGACTAAATTTAGGTTGTATGAATAGATTGCTATGCATTTCGGTTTAACTAATGCACCTAGTACTTTTATGCGGTTGATGAATCATGTCTTAAGAAAGTCTATTGGTCAGTTTGTTGTGGTTAATTTTGATGATATATTGATTTATTCTAAGTCAACTGATGAACATATTGAGCATGTTCAAATGGTTCTTGTTGCACTCCGTGAGTCTTGTTTGTATGCGAACATTAAGAAGTGCACATTTTGCGCTTTGAAAGTGGTGCTTCTCAGTTTTGTGGTCACTAAGGAGGGCTTAAAAGTCGACGAAACCAAAATTGAGGCCATTAAGACCTGGTCGAGACCTACTAATGCCAACCAGGTATGTTCTTTTCATGGTTTAGCTAGTTTTTATAGACGATTTATGCGTGATTTCTCATCTATTGCTGCACCTCTAAATGAACTTGTTAAAAAGAAGGTGAAATTTGTTTGGACTGAGAGTCAAGAGAATGCATTTAATGAATTCAAAGTACGATTATGTAATGCTCCTGTTCTTACTTTACTTGATTTTAATGGAACTTTTGAGATTCATTGTGATGCTTCTGGTGTTGGTATTGGTGCTGTTTTGATACAAGATAATCGACCTATAGCTTACTTCAGTGAAAAGCTAAAGGGCGGTGCTCTAAACTACCCTGTGTATGATAAAGAATTTTATGCAATTGTGCATGTATTATAAACTTGGAAACATTATTTATTGCATAAAGAATTTGTCATTCATAGTGATCATGAATCCTTGACATACTTGAAGAGTCAGATGAAGTTGCATAAGCGTCATGCTAAATGGTCTAGTTTCATTGAATCTTTTCCTTATGTGTTGCGTTACAAAAAGGGTAAAGAAAATGTTGTTGTCGATGCTTTAAGTCATAGACATGTTTTACTTACATGATTAGAATGCATTATGTTAGGGTTTTCATTCATGCGAGATTTATATGCGACTGATTCAGATTTTTCATCTATTTATGCTGCATGCGAAAATGGTGCTTATGAGAAGTTTTTTCGGCATGGTGGTTTCTTGTTTATGAATAATAGGTTATGTATTCCTCAATGTTCTATGTGTGAATGACTTGTTAGATAAGCTCATTCATGTGTTTTAATGGGACATTTTGGTGCATTTAAAACTTATAATTTGTTGCGAGAACACTTCTATTGGTCGAAAATGACACTTGCTATTGACAGGGTTTGTAGGAATTGTCTTGATTGCTTGAAGGCTAAGTCTAAAACTAAGCCTCGTGGTCTATATACTCCATTACCTATTCCTACACATCCTTGGGTTGATATTTCCATGAATTATGTCCTAGGTTTTCCATGATCTCAGTCATGTAATGATTCTATCTTTGTGGTTGTGGATAGATTTTTGAAAATGACACATTTTATTCCTTGTAGGAAGACAGATGATGCAAAGCATGCTGCAGATCTATTTTTGAAGGAAGTAGTTCGGTTACATGGAATTCCTGCGTCTATTTTCTCTGATTACGATGTTAAATTTTTATCCTACTTTTGGAATACCTTGTGACGCAAGTTAGGGACAAAGTTGTTGTTTTTGACTGCTAGTCATCCTCAAACTGATGGACAAATAGAAGTGACCAATCGAACCCTAGGGGCTCTCCTGCGTGCACTAGTTTAGAAGAACTTATAGAATTGGAAAAAATGCATTCCGATTGCAGAGTTTGCTTACAACTGCACTATTCATTCTAATACTTCTTTATCTCCATTTGAAATTGTTTATTGGTTTTCTACCTATTACACCTCTTGATCTACTTCCTTTGAATTTTAAATAGGTTAAAAACCTTGATGGAGAAAAGAAAGCAGATTTTGTGAAGAAAATCCATGAGAAGGTGCATATGAAAATTGAACGGACTAATGCACTGAATACTGATAAAGCTAATCAAAGCCGCAAGTTGATAAGGTTCAATGTGGGAGATTATGTTTGGGTTCATCTGCAGAAAGAGAGGTTTCCAAATGATCAGAAATCTAAGTTGAGTCCACGTGGAGATGGCCCTTTTAGAGTGTTGGATCGTGTAAACGACAATGTTTACAAGATTGAGTTACCAGATCATTATGGTGTTAGTGCGACCTTCAATGTTGGTGATTTATCTCCATTTACATTTGAAGACGATTCAGTTTTGCGGGAGAAACTTTTCGACCATGGAGGGAATGATGGAGATGCCAAGACAACTACCACCATAAATGAAGACATTCCACGACTTGATCAAACATTTAAAGGATATGTTCATGATCCTCTAAGTGACATGGCGGGACCTATGACTAGGTCAAGGACTAGCCTTAGGAATGCTGCTTTAAATGCTTTGATTGATCTCCTTTATGATGAAGAATTGAAGAAGGACTCACCATCGACATCTTGGATTCATTATTCAAGATTGTCGACAAACTAAAGACATCATGAAGAACACTATACTTTTTTTTCCACTGGGTTTTTAATGAGGTAGTGTGATCACTGTAAAATATTGTAAAATTATTTCATTTTTGATTTATTGGACGGATAGCTCGGCCATGTGGGCTTTAAAGAGCTGAATTTCAAAAATATAGTCTATTAAGGTTTAGTATATTCATTTTTATTCTGATTAGAATTAGATTTGGTAAGATTAGATAAGGTAATATTCTTCAAGGTTACTTCTTGAAGAATTCAACCGGATTACCTTAGTTACCGTGTATTTTAGGTATTTTAGTTAGATATGGTTTTAGCTTCTTAAAGGTGCTATAAGTTGATTTAGTTTTTATTTGTGATTAGGGTTTGAGGCAAGATTTTAACCCTATAAATAGGGAGGCCTTATGGACGAATTTTACACACTTTTCATCAATAAAATATACAACCTTTTGAGTTCACACTCTTTGCTTGCGAGCTATTCCATTGTAGTTTAACCCCGAGGGCTAGTTAAGTATCAATAAACTTTGTAATCTAATCTTGAGGGCTAGTTAGAGAGCGAGTCGAAATTGAGTGTACTCCGAGGGCTAAAACTTAAAATTCTTGCGGCATTGAAGGGTTTGCAAGTTCCCTTGTTTTGTCAAAGATCTTAATCCGGCAATCCAAATTCTTTACAAGGGGATTCATATCAAACAAGCAAACACATGAAGTTCACGCGCTGATAATTCGTGTTGATGATTCAGCTAGGGCGTGACACTGATCCTTTGAAGGTGTTGCTGGCACATGAAGTGACACGCTGATGAGGCATCCCTTAGATGAAATTGCCTAGACTTAGAGGAAATTGCCGGGACAGAGAAGAAAATGTCGTAGATATGTTCTGTGCAGCTAGGGTTTGAGATGATAACACCGGGACTATGGTTTGAGTTCGCTGGAGATTACGTTGCCACGGGCCTAAACATCTGATAGCAGATGGAGGTCATCGGTGAAAACCTAAAAACCCATATAACGGAGATGATGCCGCTGCAAACTGATGGAGGTTGTTGATGAACGGAGAAGACCTGAGAGATCTACTAGAAGTGTGCAAGAGAAGACGACCACAACTGAAGGTCGCAGTTTCTGTGGAGAAATTGAGAGTATTCTTTGGGAAATATGATGAGCCGGGAGAAAAGTGTTGCCAAGGAGAAGAAAACGGTCGCCTGAAACTACTGGAAATTCTCTGCTAGTTGACCGGAAGTTGACCATAAATGCGTCGAAAGTTGGCCAAAATATTGTCGAGAAACTACACAGCGGGAAGTCTGTGTAAGAAATGAAAAAGAGAAAGATGGAGAGGGGGAATGAATCAGGGCCAGGATCCATGAGGCTCTGATACTATGAGAGAATGAATTTCCCGTAGTTGATTAGTTATTCAGAGAAGGTATAAATAGAGAAGATTATAGCGGAGTTGTACTATCAATCTAACTCTAACTCTAATCTAATAATTAACCTTATCCTGATCTACTAAGCAATATGACTTATCCTAACATTTTAAAACTTAGATAGCGTCTCTTGTTAGACTACCTAATAGTTATACCAATCATGAAAAATCTCGATCGTTTCTTATAACTTTTAAGATTAGACTATATTTATTTATATTTTGATATACATTTTAAAAGATTTACTAATTATGGGAACCACGTTGCAAGAAAAGAAAATAAACATCAAATCACCCCATTAATTATATTAATTTTATAACAACCCCATCTAATGGTTAGACTGTCTGAAACAAGACTTTGTGTTAAACTTATGATTACGTTAAAATTTTATTTTTTGCCTTCTTTATTCACTCGATGAAAAATAGTAAAAATGATCATGTTTTGAAATTCGAATTCTGTAATTTTTTAGGCCACAAGATTGCCTTATTTATCTAAATAGTAACAAAAACTTTGGATTACCTAATTGATGGCTTTTATGAATTTAATAGTCTCTATTTTAGAATTATTTTAAAAAAAATATAGTTTTAAGATCTTAATTTTTTAAATGAATCAATAAAACTATTGATTTTCCAAACTTTCTTAAGTTTGAATATTTGGAGAGTAATTGAATCTAATGCTTCTATTTAATTACAAAAGTAGTTATTATTGTGAAATAAATGTTAAACACTGTGAAATAGGAAATCTGTTAGAGTTGAACAAAAGAGATAGAGAATATGAGTTTTGAATCTCCATTTTGAAGAAACTTTTAGAGAACCTATTGGACTATATTATAAAAGTCCCCGCCTAGTATAAACTGCCTTACATGAGATCATCTTAGAAAAGAATTGCATATTGTTATAGGGGTCATTGTGATGCGCGACAGATCATCTGATATTGATAATTCACAATTCCTATGTTTTTGCATGTTTGACACACTTTCTATTTTTGTATATTTTTCTAAAAGTGTCCCATTTCTTTTCTTTTGATTAAAAAATGGGTAATAACTCAAATGAACCCCCAATAAAAATCCTCCCCTCCCCTTGCCCTTGGTGGGAATTGAACTCATGACCTCAGGGTAATAGCACTAGACTTTAACTATTAGACTAACATTCAATTCCCCTAAAATGTCCCATTTCCTTTTGATATTAGAAAGTAAATCATTCTGAGCTTCCCAGTCCAAGAGAATGGCACTGGATTCAGAGATCTACAGGCCATAGTTAATGCCTTCTCTTGCAAACTGTGGTGGAAGCTGCAAGTTAATAACACCCTTTGGGCACACCATCTATGGACACTGCCTGATTCTTATAAGAACTCTAATGTATGGAATAGAATCTGTAAAATAACTGAATTAGCTAATGGATCCTCAAAGGTTATCTATGGAAAAGGAGAGTGTTCATTTTGGAATGCAAACTGGTCAGGAAAGGGTGCACTGATTTATGAATGGCCCGTAGATGAGGAAGTTCCTTTCCCTGATATATCTCTCAATTGTTTTATATTGAATAAAAACTCTTACATGAATAATTTGGAGCCATTTTTGGCTACCAGTACAATTCTGATCTTGCAGGACGCAAAAATCACTCACTTACATGAGGATAGGCTGATTTGGACAGCTTCAACTGATGGAGAATTTACTACTGCATCTGCTTACAAGATTTGCAGACAGAAAGGTGTAACTGTAAGACAATTACATAAGGTATGGTCACACTTTATTCCTGCAAAAATGTCTGTTTTAGTTTGGAGAGCACTAAATGGAATCTTACCTTTTGATAATATCATTTGTAAGCTAGGCTTTTCTCTGGCTTCAATTTGCCCTATGTGTAGGAAGCATTCTGATTCTCTTAATCATTGTTTTAACTCATGTCCTTTTGCTATTGCAATCTGGAATAAGGTGAATTTACTGTTGCATATTAATCAACCAACTTTTGGGAGTTTTAAGAACAGAATTGATTTCTATTTGTCCATCAGAGCTGAATCTTTGATCTGGTCCAACTTGATAATTGCTTATATAATGGTCACATCCTAGTCAATATGGACATATAGGAACAAGAAACTTTTTGAAAATTTATCTCTTTCTGTGGACTCATGTTTTCTGAATATTAAAGATCAGGTTTACCAAATATTTCAGGCTTATCCACAAAAAGGTAAACTTGATAAACATAGATACTTAATACAAAATGGAATCATTCCCCAACCTGATCAGAAAAATAAGAAATTGATCACAGCAGTTAGATGGGTAAAACCTATTGTTGGTTTTAAACTCAACACAGATGCAACATGGAACCCTAACTGTGAGTCAACATGTGCGGTTATAATTAGGGATTGGAGGGGAGATGTGATTAAGTTAAGAGTGAATCATTTCCATGCTGAATCACCTTTACATGCTGAACTTAGGCTTAGAACTTAATCTGAATTCATTCACAATTGAGACAGATTGTCTTACAGCTGTTAAAGGAATTCAGAACCCAAAAGGAAGTCCATGGAAAGTCTTTTCAATATGTAGCACCCTGAATGAATGGAATGAAGGAGCTATGATTCATTATATCCCTAGGGAGGCTAACTCAGCAGCAGACTTTATGGCTAAACATGCTAAGGAAAATAAACTTTCTGGTGATCTAGAACTAGGAACTTTACCTCCTTTTCTTAGAGGCTTGTTATTGTTGGATAAATCTGGGATATATGGTATCAGAATAGGAACCTAATAGAGAACAGCAAGTGATTTCAATTTTTATAGTAGGAACAGATGTTTCCTACTATAAAATCTTACTTCTCTTTCAATGGGATACTGCTCTCTTTCCTTTGCTTCCTTGCAGATGAGGTGGACGTGAGGATACTCAGCTTAGGAAGGCAACATGCGAATGAGAAACTGATCAGTGGAAAAGGAAAACTGATAGGGATGAAGGATGAGGCTTCAGCTCTAGTTCTGTAGAAATGTTGCAATCACCTGCAGCAAAGGATAGAGCTGAACCTCTTTTTCCGGACTGAACACAGGGATTGCAAAGTTTACACAGGGACTGATCACAGGGATTGGTCAGAGGTTCGAGCAAAGTACTACAATGGCTACACAAGGATCTACAGCTAGGTTCCTTTTGGTTCATAACTCCATCATCTGACTTTTGAAGCTGCTACTCGGGATTTGTTCCCCACTTAGGACATAATCTATCATCTTGGCCGGCACATCGTTGACAAATAGGAGTTTCGTTTATATGTTTCTTCGACCTGTTCGCGAAGTTCTAGCTGGATGGTTTTTTTTACCTAGGCTCTTTTAGCTATAATTTTGGTTATTTGACTGTTAGGGTGGAAACACCACTTTTGGAAGCAAGTGCTGTTTTGCTTCAGGAGCTTTACTTAGCTCTGGGATCATTTACAGGATGATCTTTTTCTTTATAAATTGTGTTGTACTACGACAGTTAGCGCCTATTTTGGCTCATTCTATTGGTTTGGGGAGCCAAATATATACCCCCCATCTCAGGATGGTTTTAAATCAAAAAAAAAATAGAAAGTAAATCATTCTCAACTATCCACTAAATTTTTTACGTTCTTTATCTAATTCTCTTAATATATTTCAAATTATAAAAATAAAATTAACATTTCAAGATATGTACCAAACATAATAAATTGATGAAAGTATCATTTTTCTTGTATGATTTTGTCTCAGGCTCGAGGATGAAGCCACCATGGACAGGCCTTTACCATTTTGAGAGATTCTTTATAATGGTACTCATTTTCAATTAAAATTTACAATTTGATGCCTAAATTTTGAATTTATTTTTTAAAAGTACCTATTTTTTCATTTATTTCTTAAAAGGGTACCTTTAAGCAACAAATGGATATCAATTTTGATCAAAATTGTGCCACAATTATACTCGCTTTTAACTAAAAAGTACTTTTCTGAGACATTAATGAAAAAGTGGGTACCTATTTAGAAGAATTTTAAAAATTAAGTACCAAATTGTGAATTTCACATAAAAGTGGGTAACATTATGACCATTTTTCTCTTGCCTCTTCGTAAAAACATTAAAATATCTACTTCACTTGTTCCACTATTTGTATCTTTCCTAATTGGCCTAATAGCTAGAGACTGGACTGGTAAGCCGTGCCTAATACAATCCTTCACTACCATTGCTAGTACACCTTTAGAGGCGGGAATGAAGGTCATCCAGGCAGCAGCTAGATATTTCCCCAGTTTGGACCCCGGATGTTCCTATATAGTGGAATCAGATGCCATGAGCGCGGTGAACATGATAAACAATCCCAGCTATGCCAAATGGTCTCTATATGTCTTAGCTTTCCAAATTCACACTGAGCTTAACCAAGCTATTTTAAGACATGTATATAGGGAATGTAATGCAGTTGCGGATGCAATCTCATAGCATAAACCGACCCACCCTCCCCAACATAACATTAGCATCTCTAACATTCCAATTTTCATCAGAGGTCTTATCGAACTGGACACAAATGATTTTCCTTACATCCGAACACAGAAGCATGCTGCTAAATAATAGATACTGCTGAGTTTTTCCTTTCATTTTGTGCGGGGACACACCTTTGAGCTTAGTCTACTCCCACCTCGAGCCTGGAGCGTTGAACACTCGAACAGGGAGCCCTAGAGCCTTTTCACCCTCGAGCAATCAAGCTTTGGTGGCATCTTGTATTGGAACCCTCGAGCTACAGAGCAATCGAGAACTAGACACCTTGAATGATATCAGTTTGAATCACGGCACAGTACATAGACAATTCTCTCGCTTAAGCCTGGAGCATCGAGCACTCGGGCCTGGAGCATCGAGCACTCGAGTCTAGGGCTTCGAGCACTCATGCCTGGAGCATCGAGCACTAGAGCCGGGGGCTTCGAGCACTCGAGCCTGGTTCATCGAGCACTCGAGACTGGACCATCGAGCACTCGAGACTGGACCATCGAGCACTCGAGACTAGAGCATCGAGCAATCGAGACTGGAGCACAGAGCACTCATACTTGGAACCTGAGGTATCGAGCATGGAGCATGGAGTACTCGAGACTGGAACATCGAGCATTCATCCTTGGAACCGGGAGCATTGAGCATGGAGCATGGAGCACTGGAGATTGGAGCATCGAGAGTGGAACATTGAGCACTCGACACTGGAGCCTGGAGCACCGCGCTCTCATTTTGGTGCCTGGAGCATCGAGCACTCGAGTATGGAGCATCGAGCAACCGAAATGGGCATTCGAGCACTCGACAATGGAGCATCGAGCAATCGAGATGGGCATTCGAGCACTCAAGAATGGAGCATCGAGCAATCGAGACGGGTATTCGAGCACTCAACAATGGAACATCGAGCACTCGAGACAGGAGCATCAACCACTTAGGAATGGAACATCGAGCACTGCTGGAGTCTGGATCATCGAGCACTCGAGCCTGGTGCATCGAGCACTCGAGCCAGGCGCTTTGAGCACTCGAATACTTCAGCATGGAGCATTGAGCACTTGACCTTGGAGCATCGTGCACTCGAGCACTCGCACATCGAGCACTCGAGCACATGGTGCATCGATCACTCGAGCACTCGAGCATCGAGTACTTGAGTCTGGAACATCGAGCACTCGAGACTGGAGTATCGAGCACTTGAGACTGAAGCACCCGAGACTGGAACATCGACCACTCGAGATCGGAGCAGCGAGCACTCGAGACCGACGTACTCGAGACTGGAGACTCGAGAATGCGCCACATGGAGCATCGAGAACTCGAGACTGACAACGAGACCTCGAGACTGGAGCATCGAGAACGCGCCAGACAGACCTCGCCCCATGGAGTCCCGACACCATGGAGCCCTCAAATCTTGAAGCCCTCGAGCTATGGACCCCTCGAACAACAGCACAACACCCCTCGAGAACTAAGGCACTTGAAAACTATGGACCTCTCGAACACGAGCTCACCACCCCTCGAGAACTACAGCACTCGACACCCAGAACACATCACCCCTTAAGCACACCACCGGACCCCGACCCAGCAAGTTTCAACTCCTTTCATTTTACATCCACCAGTCCACTACTATTAGTTTATTCTTTTGAAGGCAACGAGGTTGCCTTAACGATGTAATATCCCAAACATCTTTGTACATCTTTTGGTTTCTGCATAGGTCTGGGGAACCTAATATATATCCCCACCTTAGGGTGCTTAAAATTAAAAAAAAAGTATCTTTCCTGCCTTTGTTTTGTCTCTTTATTAATGTCTTTCTTTCATTTTTGGTAAAAATTTTGAATTTTAGAAATAGATGACAATAATATTTTGTTCACAAATCATTTTTATGCTATTTCAATGACTTTAAAAAAAGACAAAATTTTATGATAAAATGGTTATAGAGAGAATGAGGGAATTCATTTTTTTTTCTATTGAAATGGTCAGTTGTACCGAGATGTTAAAAATCAAATAATTTATAATATTTAATTACATTGGATGAGACTTATATTTGAAGTTATATTTGACAAAATTATATATTATAAACTCATAACACATAAATATCAGAAATAAAATTCTAAATTATACCTTTAATAACATCACTGTGTTAACCACTGCTAAGTGTTTGTCCTTAAAATTTTCCGGGTTTATAATGAAATATAAATAGTCCTTCCATCTTGCCAGGTTTACTGTTTCTCTAGAATGGTGGGTTATATAAATGTTCTTACCTTGACTAATGTAACTATGCTAACAGAGAATTATACATGTTTTTCTATTGTTGAGGTTATAGTGCCTCGTGCTGTCAATGTCGTGATGAGGCCGCCACCTGGTGTGTTTAGTTTGTATAAGTGTCAGTTGGTGTATGGGTTGACTCTTCTTATTTCGGATTACCTCATGAATGTTTTTGAGGCTTACAGGATTGCTCTTGCTCTGATGAATCCACATGGAGTGACCATACTAATTTGTTTTAAGTGTGTTTGTCATGAGGTTACGGTAGATTTCAGTTTACAATTGTTAAATTCTTACTACAACCTGCTCTTGGTGAGTACATAGGGGATTGGGGTGATATTTAAGCCGGTTATTGGAAATTTTGAAATGGTGAAAGTAGCTCACAATGGTTATAGGGATCAGGAAGATAGGTTTTTGTATGTGAATTATTGTGGCCATGGGATGATGCCACTGTGGAATGACAATGTTTCCCTGGACCAGGTAAAAAATGGGGAAGGAAGCTAGGCCCTATAAAGGAACTTCGTGCCCATGTAGTGAAGATGGAGTGGCCATGTGGCTAGTGAGGTATAATACTTTGTTGTATTTATTAGTTTTTGTTTACTGCTATCAATTATTGTGTGTATGTTGCAGTTGTAAGGTTTTGTAGTTGGACAAAACCCTTGTCCCCGGATCAAGTCCATCCAATAGTCATCATGTGGACAAGTGTGTGTTTAGTAGAGGGTGGGGGGAGGGGTATGCCTGGTGCTTCTAGATGTAGGGATGATACTTATGGCCCTAAGTTAGGATAGTTACGAAAATCATTCTCCTTTTTAATGGGTATTTATGTGACATATATATTGGGGAATCATCAATAAATGGTGTTGTGCTTCCTCAAGATATAGTTTGTCAACTAGGTATTGTCGAACGCGCTATCGGGATATACTTCCTATGGATGAGTCTTATGCTAAGTTAGCTAACACAGTAACAATTTTTTATATCAGGCCTAAATCAATTTCGTGAATACCTTAATGGTCCAGGGATCTCTTACAAAGGTTAGGAATGACTAATAACACTAGGTGGTCGAGTAAAAGAAATGCTTTTGATGATTATCAGTGTTGTGTCAGGATGGGAACAACGCATGAAGCATAATCTTATGCATTTGAATGAATATGATGCTCATTTGATTTAGCTAGGTTCCAAAATTCAGAAATTAGGAAAAGAGCTTATGGTTGTTGTGCAACGTGAAGAAGAATGTCAGAATTTTTTGACGAGGAAATGACGTGAGGGCAATTGAATGGAGGATATCATTTTCAAGAAGGCTGATTACATTGATGATATTTTTTGACCTAAAAGAAAACTAAAAGTTGAATGTTGTCGGTTAGTCGGGGAAATTCATGAATGGAAGGGGCCATATACTAATGAACGTGAATTCTCAGCTCGACTCTTAATGAAGTATGAGAGGTTAGAAATTCTAGTAGAGGATGAGGATTTATGTTCAGTTCGGGCTAAAGATAGGTGTCTAGAGCTAGAAAGTTTGTTGAGGGAGCAGTACGATGTTAATGGTAACCTTTGTGCCGAAGTTTGTAAGAGTTTGTGTAAGAATCCTAATGAGGAAAGTTAGAAATATCGTGTTCACTTTCTGTAACAACATCTATATTGTTTAAAAAGAGACCGAAAGACTTATGCATACTCTGTATACTTAATGAGTATGCAGATAGGTCGGTCAGAGTGCAGACCTATTGTTGATCATAAGTCCTACTATGTGAAGCATATGCGTCGTATAGATGTCGTTGGTTCTGCACGAGATGAGGTTTACTTGCACATGCAGTTGAAATTATAAGAAATTATAGATGTGGATGCAGGGTCCTTACATTCAATAGACTATGGATTGCTCTAGTTGTTTTGGCTAGTGTTCTATCATGTATTAATTTCAATCTTATAGAGTTATTTGTACTGGTTTAAGGATTTTCTAATTATTGTGCGTGTTCATTCCTATGACTCTTGTGGTGTTTTATCTATGGTTGTAGTTGTGCTTGAATAGGGTAGAAATCAAGGTTGAGGGAATAAGAGGAGATGTGCGCGTGTTGGGCGGGGAAGGAGTCAGATTTATGCTTGTGTTGCGAGGCAGGTGATGTTCTAGGCATATACGAAACTGCATTATCCTCCATATTTTTGTGAAGTTGGTATGTATTGTGTTTGGTAGGTGGTATGGCAAAGACGAATTCAATATCTACCAGCGTCTTAGGACTTGTGTTTTTCAAGGCGCGTGCGAGGCCTTGAAGTTCTCTTCGTCGTTGGACAAACAAAGAAGGGGGATGTGCATCCTCTTGTGTCATGAGGCTGGTGATTTTCCAGACGTACCCTCGCTGTCTTTATCTTGTGGGTTATTTTGGTTACCTGCTGAGCGATTGCTGGTTTATCCAAGCATATCAAACCCTTCATTCCTGATGGTTTGAAGGTTTCAAGGAAAAGATCGAGGTGGAGTCGCTCCATGTTCTTGGGCTTCATCACCCTGACCTCCTTTATCCTTCGGCCCTAGATCCTTTCAAAACTCTTCTTTTCCTCCTCATTGATGAAGCGTAATTTTTCCCATGTTGGTGATGGAGGGGTGACCGTTGTCTTTGCCTTCTTGGTGCGTGATAAACCTTCTCCCGTGGTGTCTTCCCTTTTCCTCCTGACTGTCTGCTTCATTCGAGCCATCTGAGAAACGAGGGAACATAGCACACCGAGTGTAGTGGTCAAGAACCTAATCATGAAGTCAATATGTTTCATCCGACTTCAAATTCATGTCGCAAACACTCTTGACTAGACCAATGTGATCTATGCAAAATTGCAGATACATGTGTTTGAATGTGTGATGAAGAACACTGTGTGCAACAGTCAAGAACCTAATGATGGATTTGCATTCATGTCACAAACACTTTGGCTAGACATATGTGATCTATGCCAAATTGCAGATACATGTGTTTGAATGTGCAACGTCGCACGATCAATCGACTCAGCCAAAATAGTATGGGACTCGAAAACGATTGGTCCTAAAACACCTATAATCTCAACTAACATCCACATCACAACATAAACAGCTAGCATGCCATGATTGTAAAATCAAGAAATGGGCAATGAAGATGTCTAAAAAACCCAAAAAACCAACATCAAATTCATCGGAAAATACTTACCTTAGTTAAAGTTTCTTGCTCCTCCCATTTGAAGAAATCCTCCAATGCACTACGTCCAATCCATTGATTGTGACTTTTGGGACTATAATGATATGGGACCATGGTTTTACGTCGAGATTTGAATGTTCTCCAACCATTTTTTTCAAGTGGGAGGTTTTGGTGCGACGTCGTCGGTTGGGAATGCGTAGGGGTGGGTGGTTGGCAATTTTTATACCCTCACTGAAACACTGTCGTTTAATCATAGGTTTGACGTTGCAGTCAATGTCACAAAGAAAGACAAACACAGAAAATGTAGTGCGACATCACTTTTCGTATATTTTGGGCCATATATATGATTGGGCACAAACATTACAAATTTGGGCATGGACCAGAGGTAATCGAATCGACGTGAGTCGAAGTATCATACCTAATCGACCAATCCAATGGGAGACCGATGCATGCCTGACATCACTTAGAATAAATAATTGACCGTATTAGAGAAGCAACATAAACCAAAAATATCTACGGGTCTGATCAGTGGTGGACTGAAGTCATAAATTTTCGATATTACGTCCATGTCGCCCCCACCGAATATAAACTGACAATACAGCGACCTCACAAAAATGGATTGTGGGCCGATTGGCCTAAAATAAAAAATTCTAAGCCCAAACGATTCAATTAATTAATTGATTAAAATGGGATTATTTTTTGATACATTTTCACGACCACCATGTTCCAATTTGGCCATGAACACGTCACTGGAATGGGCACAAATTATTCACCAACAGTACATTGCAAAATTTTGGGAAAATTACACTATCGCCTAAACTTCCTTGCATGCCACTACGCTTTGGAGACATACACCTAAACATAACAACAAATGTTTCATATTGAAAATATGTGTACTGTCTTACAGGGACGCAAACCTCGGTAATAGTCCAGTTTTTTTATAGTATCCATAATTAATTACCCTTACTATAAGCATTATGGGAACGGTAATTTCTGCCACTTAGAATCATATAAAATTTCATATTCTAAGTTTTTTATGGAATGAAAAAGTAATAAAATTCCATCCATAAAATTTTAGAAAGCGTCAGTAAGCGTTCTAGAGTAAATTATAGATGATTAATTAAAAGTATACGTCGTAAGAATTTGTGGAAGTCTATGTGGAATAAGACCAGTTTCTCAATTCTCTTGGTTATTATAAGTTTGACTAGGGATGGCTAAGCTTCTTTTTCGGATGATTGGAATCGAGTTTGGGACAAACAATTATCTTTTTATTTTTGCACTTAGGTCCCTCCAAGAAAGTGGGAGATGTCAAACTGAAAAATTGGAGATACCTTTATATAATTCACATTGTCACAGCCACCATTTTCCAATTTGGCCATGAACGCGTCACTGGAATGGGCACAAATTATTCACGGACAGTACATTACAAAATTTTGAGGAAATTACACTATGGTCGAAACTTCCTTCCATGTCACTATGCTATGGAAATTATGCGTTACACCTGAACTTAATGACATGCACCTGAACTTAACGACAAATGTTTCATATGGAAATTATGCGTACTGTCTTATAGGGATGGGAAACTAGGTAACTGTTTGATTTTTTATAGTATCTATAATTAATAACCTTACGATACGCATTATGGGAACAATAATTTTCACCACATAGAATCACATAAAATTTCATATTCTATGTTTTTATGGAATAAAAAAGTAATAAAATTCCGTCCATCAAATTTTAGAAAGCGCCAGTACATAGTCTAGAGTAAATTGTAGATTGATCTGCTTAATTTTGCGTGCGTTAACCGATGCATTTGACATACTTTTTAGTTACTTTTGCTTGGTGGACTGCTAGTATTAGTTTAGTTTATGTGACAGGGGGTTTCGATGGCCATGTTTGGTTTTCTTGTCTAAATCTTGCATTTTGTAGACTTAATTGGTACCAATGGACATCTTGTATCCACGGGCTCCTTGATTTTCCCATTTATCATCTCTAGTAGGTCGCCCACTGGTACTTTTTGTTTATATTCTCTGTGAAGGCCATTCGTAAGGGCGGGTACCGTTCGCAAGGAAGGTAGTAGAGACGACGATCATTCACATTAGAATGGTAGTAGACAAAGGCCACCATCATCAATGCATAGTAGAAGGATATTGAAGCCAAACATAGGCGGCTACGGAGCTCATAGCGGCCAACGGAGACTGAGGCACATTGATGAGTTGTGCCTCAGTCCGAGAACAATCCTAGAAGAATAAACATTCAAGGCTAGTTCCATTGGATTCATCTTCTTGAGTACTAAAAAATCGACTACTAAAACTCTCAAATTGAACTAATGGTTCTCCCACAGAGAAGGAAACTAGTACAGCTGGCCGAAGCACCAATGGGACAGTGTGGGACGTGCATGGTTTGGCACCAACGGTCTGCGCCAGAGGAGATGCCTCATGCCAAGGAGACTGACGGGAGACATTGACGCAACCTCCGCCCGACATGATGGGCCGTAACACCGAGCAACGAACCCCTCCATGCAGCTAAGTATAGGCAGAAGAAATCCCATTTTCTCCATTTCTCACCATTCCAACTCCATTTTGTCAAGACCAGCTGGCAGGGTGTGGGAATCTACATGGCCCGCATTAAGTTTTTGGAGAAAAGCACCAAGTCTGACCAGGGGCTGTGCCAACGGCCACGTGCACAGATCAGGATCTCAAATTTCTGCACTCTAATAACCCCACGCAGGAAATGATGCGGCCCACGCCAGTGCCTGATGCGACTTGCACCAAACCTTACACCCCCCGCCACGTTAAAGATCCCCGCCACACTCAAGAACAAGTGCCCCGAGCCCATGAAGTGGCGTGACCCATGCCAGGCCTCGCATCCAATGACAAGTATATCCACGAGTCACGTCATTCATTACACCCCATGCCTAGCGGCGACTGAGCTAGAGTTTACCCTATTTTGGGCCTATTTTTAGGCCTAATATCCTACTACTATATATAGAACCTTAGTCTACCAAGTTTGGGAGACTTTTCAGACTTTAGATCTCATTTTCACTTTCAAGAGTAGAGGAGATCCTCTCCTTAGGAAAATTTTTCTTCTTTTCATTTTGCTTTGATCCTAAGATGTGGAATTCAAATCTTTATTTGAGTTCCATGTCAAGGGATTAGTTTTCATAGCTTGGGGATAATTGTAATGACTTGGTTATATCTTTATGATTTTTGAGATTCTAAAGTTCATCCTAATTTTGTGTTCATAATATTATTGTGATTTGCTTTTGAGTTTGAATGCATGAGTATTACACAACATATAAGCACACACTTTGGGATGTATTCATGCTAGGCACAAATATCGATGCCCCCTTGGGAAGGGAAACCTGGTTGTTTGTATGGGTGGGGGGAATGAGTCTGTGTGGGTGTGTATACGACTTACCATCGAACCAGTCTTAGCCAACTTCATCAAGTTGTTCGAGAGGTTCCGGGTCAAGATAGCTTAAATAGAAGCAAGCTAGGGTTATAAGAAACCCTAATATCATAGATAAGGTGGCTACGATCCTTAGGCCCAATTGATAGGATCTGAGGGGAGTAGTTGCATTTGTGGTGGAAGCCTGAGACGTAGTTGCATGGGGGAGAATCAGACCTACAAAAATGTTTGGACCTTGTTATACTCCCTTAATTAGGATGACGGTGTTGATAGAGGGTTGCGAGAGCACCTGCTGTGACAAGGACGAGGAAGTGTATGCCATACATCACACCACATGTTATGGACACACTATTAGGTTTGTTTAGATCTCTATGTGAAATAATCGAGCATAGAAGCATTAGATTGTCCAAGTCACTCAATGATTTCCCCAAGTTCTAGCTTTATATCGTAGTTGTGTTATTTACTTTGCATGTTTTGCAGTTGTTAGATTGAAAATCGAAACCCCCTTTGCATGTTTGCTTTACTAGCTAATCCTTTCACTCGTGCGGATTGACGACCTGTACGAGGTTGTGTTTCTAGTTGATACATTAGACATAGCATCTCTATGGACAAACCCAGGGCTTGCCGCTAACTACCGTCTAGGTAGCATAGTAGTGAGATCGGGGTGCAGATTATAAATTTCTATCCTTGACCTTCGTTCTCTGCTTGAGTTAATTAGCTACAATTAATGATCCCGGGTCGAGGTGGATCACAGATGATTACTTAAAAGTATACGAGGGTCAATCTTAAGAACTTGTATGGAAGTCTATGTGGAATAAGACCAGTTTTTTATTACTCTCGGTTGTTATAAGTTTGACTAGGGATGATAAAACATATTTTCAGGATAACTGAAATCGAGTTTGGGACAACCAGTTATCTTTTTATTTTTTGGCACTTAGGTCTCTCCAAGAGAGTGAGAGATGTCAAAATGTAAAATTTGAGATAACATTTTTTATTCAAATTTTGACAAAAATGTTGTCCCGATTTGGGCATAAACGGATCGATGGAAGGGCCCGCAATCTTTAAACGGAGAATTTTACAACAATTTTTTGATATTAGACTATGATCATTATATGCATTGTCGCACTTGTGTCGCATTTAACAAAACATGCACCGAAGATCGAGCGACGTTGCACAATCTAAAATTTGGGAACCAAAAATATCAGACGAAAATTTGAAATAAAAATTCCCGCAACTCTATTCAGCACTAACACTCATTTGCATCTCCAACACAAATCCTAAAAAGCCACCCTATCCATTCATACCATTACAATAATGAAAGGGCTCAATCAAATTGCTTCTCTTAACCTTCAAGAAGTATCCAAGGATAGAGCATTTCTAGGTTCAAATTAATTGAAGTAGCTTTCCATCTTTTTCATGTTCATTTAGAAATTTTGTTAGCATACCTTCATTATGATTTTTTCCTCATTGATCAAAGATCAAATTTTTTCATGAAGTATTATGAATGTGTTACATGTTATATACTATATATTGTTTTTGTTTGCATTATGATGTCATGTTCGTAAAGAGTGAGAAAAAAGGCTTAGATTCAGATGAACACAATATGAATGTACTACGTTGGTCACGGTTAATCAGTCCATACAATATGGTACCAAACATGGACCGACGTCACACGGGTTAAGGAAGTGTTGAAATATCTATGAATATTTGAAGTTGCTCTTCACTCGGTCTTTCGACACCGATTTCTTATGCTTGCAACATCGCTTTATTTAGATCAATTAATATTTCCATATTGAGATTAATATCACCTACGTATGACTATATTATGTGTATTTCTGGGTACTGCCCAATTGTAACATAAATTTTGTTTCATGTGTATTAGTGGTAGTAGGATAAAAAAGAGTTATCAGCGGACTTCTAGCATTTTGATGGATGGAGTTGTCTTTTCCCTGGTTGCCCTGAAAATCTTAATGTTTTACAACGTAGAAAATAGATGTCCAATACAATTAATGTTTCAATTTTGTATAAACCTTATGTATTTTAATATATTTTAACATGTATTTGTAATATATGTCATAATTTTGTTGGTTTTAATTAACATGTAAATCATTGCTACAATAATTGAACATTAAGTGTGTGTTGTATGATGTTTGACCATTTCACGATTTATCACATTTTAAATAACATGTAACGGCTATCGACAATCGACAATCGATTGTTTACGTAATCGAATATTTAATATTATAATATTTTACAAAAAATGGGAACTAGCCAATTAAACCGCAACGTCGCATTAACCGGTGCCATAATGACAACTTACCAATGTCGCATTAACCAGTGCCAATTTCTTTGCGACGTCAACCATTTAAAATGATGCTGTATTCGTCAGCATTCCACTTCAGTAGGCACACAACGTGGGTCCCCCACTTTGTGGGATGTTGCTTATCATCGCCCGTGACATCGCTCCTATTAAGACCGACATTGTCGTTGGCGACGTCGCCACAATTCCTTTCCTATTGGCTGCCATCTTACTATGATCGATGTTGCATGGTTTTGAATGTTGCATCGATCTCAATGATGTGGCAGATGTGGTCTCCCATTGCCAGCCTTCTTTCATGGACCGACGTTGGTCGTAAAACTTGCCGATGTCAGTCCAAAACCAAGGTAAAAAGGTACTGTTTACCTCATTTTTGAACCGAGGTAAAAAATATACTTTTAACTTCAGCTGTATTTACCTCATTTTTTTCTAGACTAAAAATCGAGGGAAAAAGTCTTGTAGAACCGAGGTAAAATGTCCTGTTTCTTGTAGTGTGTCTAGGTCGTGGTGTTTAACTTTTTCGCTTTCCCGGGCTAGGATACGGGTGGAGAGGTTGTGTGATGGATCAAAGTTGTGTCATTTTAGATGCCTATATTAATGTTTGTACTTATCCTATGGACCTATTAACCCTATATAAAAGCGCCCGTAGTGGAGGATATCCGCAGTTGTAGTTTTATGGGTCTACTTCTAGTGGTTGTGTGTTGTGTATTTCATGTTGTTATTAAAGTTGTTGTGAATGTGTGTAAGATGTAGACTTCCTATGATTCGTTTCCTAATGCCTTATTGGTTTGGCGATAATATTTCTTGGATGGCTTGTTTGGAGGGATTATTTCCATTGCTGGTGACGGAGGCTGGGTTGGCATCCCTGATGGGATTTTCTATGTAGGCTATATTAACATGTAAGCTATAAGTGTGAATATTTACTATTCTATGCGTATCTGTTGTCACAAACCTTTTATGTTTTATTGATGTCTCCTATCTTGTGTTTGTTAGGATCAAAGATTGGGATCAACAAATGCAGTGTTGAAGTGGAGGGGGATGAAGAAACTCCACATGCTAGAAAGCTAACGACAGGGGCTGGGGGGAGCTGGTGCGAGGTGAAGGCTAAACTCTCTGCGGGTTGGCTCAAGGGGACAACTAAACTGCACAATTGACGTACCTGCCACATTGGACTGGCCTTAAGAGTTTGGTCAACTGCATGTGAATGGGATAAAGTATGCCTAGGTATCAATAATTGGCTAAAGGGCAACGATTCTCAGCATACTTGCTTACTTTTAGGTTAGGTGCCCTTTTGTGAAGGGACACCCCGAGTGACTTGGCATTGGATCGCTTGTTAGCTGCTTGATGAGACAGCAGCTACACCATCAATTAAGTAGGCTAGTCTGCCATGTTAGGATTTGTTTCTTGTTCTATCTACCATAATAGGTATTCTATTTGGAACAGTGTAACATTCCCAGTGTAATCTAATGGATTAAGAACAATGTTCTATTGGTCCCTTTTGACTAGTCTTTTAATTTTTTTTAATGTTATATAATTGTTTTGGTACTTGTTGTACCATTTTTTATGATAGTCCTAATTTCCAAGGGTACTACGTCCTTTAGATGTGGGGTAGGGGAGCAATGAATTACTGATTGTTAAAATTTTAAGTACTTGTCATTGTTACTGCATGCATAAAGTGCAATGTGTTGGGGTGATACCTTGTCATTGGGGGGTCGACCTTGGATAATGGTTTTTATTATAAAGAAAATACATGTTGTCTTTGCGATTGTCTTTTACATTCCCGTGTATGTGTGTGCTACTTTGTTGCGGTTTACTTCGTTCTTGATGATGATTCTTCTGATTGTTTAAAGTAACAAATATCTTGACTGGGGAATTACGACCTTTCATGGGCATTATGAATCCCTAGAAAGAAAATTTTGATCCCCACCGATGGCACCACTTATGCAGGGGAATCCTTCTGGGCCAACATAATGTCCAGGATCAGAACGACGTGGGATGCTTGCTTGACTATCTTACAAAAAAAAAGTTCTTGGGAAAGTCCTCGAAATCTGGCTCTGATGCCTAAGTCAACGTTTAGGTTTGTAGTCTATCTTGTGTGGAAAAGGCCATTACTTGTATTTTTGCCTTAGAACTTTATTTATAGATGGTGTTCTGCGTGATTTCTGCTAATCATGGTTCACGTTGCTCATTTTATTACTGAGTCATGGCCTTTAAGGGTTGATCATGGGTGTTAACCATCTTCTATCTAGAGGTGAACTTTTTCCTCTACACCGTGAGCCTCATTCGGGGTTCGCTTGGTTGACTCGCTAGTCACAAGTTATTGTCTTCTGGCTTGAGTTTCATATGATTCAAGGAGGTGCATACCACATGAGTGGTATTATGAATATAAATAATAATAAGAGTCTTATTAATAGGGACGACATAATAAATAAGGTGTATGGTTATGACCATTTGGTCTGCTATAGGGAACGAGAACAATATTAGGAATTGTATGAGTCCGGAACCTATGATCATTGTACGAAGTTGATGGTGAACTTTTATTATTATCTGAATTTAATATTTTTGTTTATTTTCCTATTTTCTTTTCTTTTATTTAATAAAAAAAATTTCCAAAACCCCCTAACACAGTAAGAGTTGGCTGCAATTTAGACCTGAATAAGGAAAAAGACTATCTATTAGGTCCGACCCTTACTTGCTTGTTATATCACCAAAATAATATTATACGTGGATAAGGTTTATAGATTTAATCTTAATATAGATTTTTCTGTTTAATAACCAGCTAAAATTGCTCTGTAAAATTTGGCGCCGTTGCCGGGGATACTTTTGTTATTCTTGGTTTTTATATTGTACCAATTCTTTACTATTAACTTTGTATGGTTCACACTAGTGGTAGTATCAAAATTTGTGAGTTTTGAGCCCCCAGAAATAAAAAGAAAAAATTCAAGATTAAGGAGGAAATCTCGCTAAAATATTCCACAAGTCAAGATGAGAGATCGAAATTCGATGTAGTTGACTACCCAAAATTTTTAAATCAACCCTTTGCAATCGCATTACCCGATGCTCATGAAGAGCAGGATTTCAGGCTAAAGCCTGGCCTTATTCACTTACTATCGGCCATTATTGGTTCAGCAAGGGAAGATCTCAATAAGCATGTGTACGAGTTTCATGTTCTTTGTACAAGCATAACCCCGAAAAGAGTCACCAAGGATAAAATCCATCTAAGAACTTTCCGTTTTAACCAAGAGATGGAGTAAAGGAACTGTAGGTATTTCCTTAAACCAAACAGGATCCACTCATGGGTAAAGACGAAACAAGTGTTCCTTGAGAAGGATTTCCCTACTCAAAAACTAAATGGCAAGAAGAAGAAGATCAACAATAAGTTAGAAATAATCTCTACGATTACTACAAGTAATTCAAGAGGCTTTGCATGACTGTCCTTATCATGGCTACTCCAAAAAAAAAAAAAAAAAAATCGATTTCTCTACTTAGATTGTGGTTTACTTGAGGATGAATCTTTTCGTAAATGCCGCATGCGGAGTAAGTATTTTGAGAAAGACACTAAATGAAGTATACAAAATTTTCTCTACGTTGACAGAAGGATCAAGGCAATATGGAAGGCTTGCCAACATGAGAGGTGTTACAGTATTCTCGAGTACACTATCAGCACAAGACTCGAATGTTGCTGAAGTTGGAGATGGTGAAAAACTTTGTACTTAAGGTGACGGCAGCCGCACCTATTCGTGCATGTGGAATATGTGGAGACACAAGCTATCCCACAAATGAATGCCCTCAACTCCAAGAGCCCGATGCCAAAGCCAACGCTATTTCGGGGCAACCTCAAGGTTATTTCAATCAACCATGGAAGAATCATCCTAACACAAGGCACTCAAACTCGCAAAATACTCTCAATGCATTTCAATAGTAGCTAGGATAACAGTTCAATCAAATACCTCGGAATACGGTGCCGAATCAGACCCTAGGGATATCGTACAAGGAACAATTGGATGTTGTGAAACAAAATAATCCAGGTCAGTTGCAAAACTCGAGGCACGTGTATTAGAAGGGTTCCTTTACAAATTGTTGTGTATCCCAATGACAACGTGAGTGCTGTAATGCTAAGGAATGGAAGATAGGTCTAGATATCTCCTGTTAGACTAAATCATATTCATTATTAGATTATGATTTATTCTTATTAGATTTCTTTCTTTATTATATCTCTATTGTACTCTCTGTATATTCATATATCAATAATACAATTAATTACTGTAAATCATTCTATCAGGGTATCAGAGCAAGGTTCTGATCCTAAACCCTAAATTTTAAATTATTGTTCAGCACCTCCCTCCGGTGTTCTCCGGCGTCCTCTCGGCGAAGCTTCTTCAGCGGCAAAGTTTCGAAAACTTCTTTAGCATTCTCTTCGATTTTCCGGCGAGTTCTTCCAGCGCCGAAGTCTTCATCAGCTACCCAGCTCCGTCTCCAACCAATCATCCGACGCTGCCGTCCTGTTCTCCGTCTCCGTCCGACCTCAAGAAGGTCGCCGTCCGTCTGAAGATCCTCCACCGTGTGGATTCGCTGCTCTACCGCTCAGCCGCTCAGCTGCTCTACCGCTCTAGTTCGCCACGTGGATTTACCCGCCGCTCCAATTCACTGCTTCATCGCCTCGACGTCCGACGCCTGATTTTCCAGTGCCAGCGCGAGATCCACACGCCATCTTTAGTGCGTGAAAGTCACGCTCCAGCTCAGCCAAAGAAGAAGCCTCCAGCGCGTGAAGTCACACGCCAGCGCGTGATTAAACCTCTCGAACATCAAGTGAATTTCCCGCGCTTCAATTTCCCGCAATATGAACCTGCTTCTCGCGATATGAACCCATTTTTCACGATATGAACCAGTTTCTCGCGATATGAACCAGTTTCTCGCTAGTTGAACCTATTTCTCATGAATTGCTCAACTTCTCGTCAGCACCCAGTCAATTTCTGTGCAATTCTTGGGCTTTTTCTATGGTTTATTTGGGTTCTACATCTCGGGAAGATTGCTCCAATAATTTAGTTGTGGACAAGCTATTGTTTCAGGCCAGTTTGAATGGTCCTAACCGTCATTCTTTGTCGAATCAGTGGATCGTTGATTCAGGTGCTACAGCTCATATCACTGCTCACACCAGTCATCTTGATCAAGTACAACGTTATCGTGGTTTTGATTCTATTCTTGTTGGAAATGGTGAATCATTATCTATTTCTCACATCGGCCAATGTCATTTATCTGGTTTCTCTGTTAATGATGTCCTTGTGGTCCCTAAGATTACTAGAAGTTTACTGTCCATTAGTAAGCTTACTCGTGATCTACCTGTCTGTGTTATATTTGATACCGATGCATTTTCCATTGAGCACAAGCTTACAGGGGTGATAATTGGTAAAGGCCGTCATAGGTCTGGTCTTTATTTTCTTGAGACTGGTGATTCCTGTTTTTTAGGCGAACTACGCTCTATAAAGCTTCATGATTCTTTTGAGCAGTGGCACTCTCGCCTCGGTCATGTGTCTCATGATACTGTTAAGTTATTGAATCAACGGGGCCTTACTTCTGTCACTTCTGCTATGCCTGCACCTGTCAGTTGCTCTCCTTGTCAGATGGCCAAGAGTAGCCGTTTGCCCTTTTCCACTAGTGACAAGCGCACTACTGGTTTATTGGAAAAAGTCCATTGTGATTTGTGGGGACCAACTCCTGTTTTATCTATCGACGGTTTCTCTTATTATGCCTTTTTCATTGATGATTTCTCACGATTCACATGGTTTCTTCCAATGCGGTATAAGTCAGATTTCTATGACACCTTTATCCAGTTTTAGAAATTCGTTGAGAATCAGTTTTCTGCTAGGGTTAAAATTTTTCAGACCGATGGTGGCACCAAGTTTACTAATCACCGACTTCAGGCTTATTTCATATCATGTGGCATTCATCATCAGATGTCCTCGCCTTATACACCTGCTCAGAATGGCCGGGCTGAGCGGAAGCATCGTCACATCACAGAGACTGGTCTTGCCATGCTTTTTCACTCTTCTGTGCCGCACTGTTATTGGGTGGAAGCGTTCTCCTCTGCGGTTTACATTATTAACTGTCTGCCTAGTTCAGTTCTAAGTGGCAAATCACCTTTTGAGGTTGTTTTTGGTCATATGCCTGACTATACCCTCTTTCACCCGTTTGGTTGTCATGCATTTCCATGTCTGCGTGCCCCTGCTGCCGATAAGTTTGCACCCCGATTCATTCCCTGTGTTTTTATTGGCTATAGCCCTCCACACAAGGGCTTCCAGTTTCTCAACTAGACTTCTGGGCGCATCTATATTTCTCACCACGTTCGTTTGGATGAAACTTTCTTCCCTTATGTCTCATCTTCCACGGACAATCGTTCGATTTCAGATCTGGAGATTTCATCATTTTTTGATGGAACTGTTACTTCATCGATTGGGGCCACCACGCCCGTGTCTGTACTTGTTCCAGCTGCCCCTCCTTCACCACCATCTTCCATCTGGACGGGCGACCTGGACCCGGCTCCTCGGCCAATGCCAACCATACCTCAGCCACTGGCCATCACTCCTCAGCCACCGTCTCAGCCACCGGCCACCACGTCTCAGCCTTTATCGGCTATTATTTCTCCGGTGACTTCCGACGACCACTCTCCGGTCAGTGCATCTTGATCTTCCTCGGTGTCATCAGCTGGTTCGACTCCTCCATCTTCGCTGCCCCCTCTTCGTACTCATCAGATGGCTACTCGGTCTTCTACCGGTACCATTCAGCACCGGGATTATTCGAATATTATTGCTCATGGTCTCACTGCCGCACTCCTCTCTCAGACAGAGCCCACTGATTATCGATCTGCCTTTCAGGATCCAACCTGGGTTTCAGCCATGGATGATGAGATGGCCGTGGTCAGCACACTTGGGATTTGGTGCCTCGACCTTCGAATGTCAACATTGTTGGCTCCAAATGGGTCTATCGGCTCAAGTATCTACCAGATGGCACTCTTGAGCGTCACAAAGCTAGACTTGTGGCACAGGGTTTCTCGTAGATTCTGGGTTTTGATTTTGACCACACTTTCAGTCCTGTGGTCAAAGCCTCCACTGTTAGGACGGTTCTCGCCATTGCCACCATGCGTTCCTGGCCACTTCATCAGTTGGATGTCAAGAACGCTTTCCTTAATGGTGTTCTTGATGTTCCAGTCTACATGAAGCAGCCCGTTGGTTATCGGGATTCTGTCCATCCAGACTATGTTTGTCGTTTGCGAAAGGCCATTTATGGTCTTAAGCAGGCTCCCCGGGCTTGGTTCCAGCGTTTTAACAGTCATTTGACACAGCTTGGTTTTCGTTGCAGCTCAGCTGATACTTCTTTGTTTATCCTTTCGAGAGGGTCGTCGTTACTGTACCTACTTATGTATGTGGACGATATCATTCTTACGTGCAATAACTTGACTCTTCTTCGCAAGTTCATTGATAGGATACTACACTTTATCGTTCTCTTGTTGGTGCTCTCCAGTATCTCACCATCTCTTGCCCGGATTTGGCATTCTCGGTCAACACGGTGAGTCAGTATCTTCAGGATCCCAGAGATGACCATTTTGCTGCTGTGACTCAGATTTTGTGGTATGTTCATGGCACTCTTCATTTTGGTCTCTGATTTTGTTCTGCTAGTACTCCTGACGTGTTAGGATACTCTGATGCTGATTGGGCTCGCTGTTTGGAGACTCGTCGGTCCACTTATGGTTATGCAATTTTTCTTGGTGGGAATCTGGTTTCTTGGAGTGCAGAGAAACAACCCACTGTTTCTCACTCTAGCACTGAGTCTAAATACCGTGCTCTCGCCAACACTGCCTCAGAAGTGGTTTGGCTCACTCATTTGCTTCATGATCTTCGGGTTCCACTTTCTGGTTCTCCACTGTTATTATGTGACAATAGTAGTGTTATCTTCTTGGCTCATAATCCAATGGCGCACAAGCGGGCGAAGCACATCGACATCGACTACCATTTTGTTCGTGAGTTGGTGACATCCGAAAAGCTGCGCGTTGCTCATGTTCCGACTTCTCTTCAGATTGCAGACATTTTCACCAAGGGGCTCTCCCGTCCGCTGTTCGAGTTCTTCAGGTCCAAGCTGTGCGTCGGCGAGCATCCGACGCTTCGCTTGAGGGGGGTGTTAGACTAAATCAGACTCCTGATTAGATTATGCTGTATTCTGATTAGAGTTCTTTCCTTATTATATCTCTATTGTACTCTCTATATATTCAGATATCAATAATACAATTAATTACGACAAATCATTCTATCATCTCCAATGTAATAGAAGTAAGATGAAAGGAAAGAAGAGCAAAAGTTGGAGGACGAAATATTTCTTTTTGCACAAATCCCAAGGATGCACGACTTAAGGATGAAAACTACAACTGCAATTTGATCAACACGATTTCAGTTGGTTCTAACGTTAACCGCTCTACCCCTATTCTCAAAATTAGGGACCCATCAAGACCAGTTTTAAAGCCACCGGCACCTTTTCCTAATTCCTTGATGGAAAGAAAGAAGGCCGTGGACAATCAATAACTATTTGACACCTTAAATAAGTGTGAAGTAAACGTCCCTTTGCTTAAACTTCTCAAAATAAATCTTATGTATGCTTAATTATTTATGGATATTTGCACCAACAAGAGGAATTCAAAAGAAAAGGTGATGAAGGAAGTCAAGAGAAGTGAGCAAGTATTTTTCGTGATTCAAAATCATAAATCTTCTATCCCATGCACCATAGATAATTCAAAAATTGAGAATTTCATGCTAGATCTAGGTGCATCTATAAATTTCATTCCATATTTAGTGTACAAGAGTCTTCTACTAGGATACCTTGTCAGAACTGACACAATCATAGAACTTGTTGATCAAGGTATCATTAGCCCAAAAGGATAGTGGAAGATGCTTTGGTGATGGTAGGAAACTAATATTTCCCTCTAATTTGTTTTTAATTGATATCCATCATGATAATCCCTTTGCACCATTCTTGTTAGGGATACCATTCATGAAAACTGCATGCACAAAGATTGATGTGAATAGTGCTACATTTAACATGGAACTTGATTGGGATAGGTCTCATTTGATATTGAGAAAATTAAGAATAGGGGTATCATAACAGTTCATTCTTTACGTGTAATAAATTATAAATAACCTATGAGAAAGATGTCTTTAATTATGTTGTTTCAAATGAACCAACGAGTCATGTTGCAAGAAGATCATGGATAATCAAACGGAAGCTTTTGGAAAAGTAGTCATCTAGAGCTTGGTACGTGTCAAACCGTAATTGTTATATCCGAACCTTAATTTATACACCAATCCCATCAAACAAGTTCTCAGGGGGTCCGGGGGGATGAAGCTTTGATGGTAAAGTAAGTCAAAAGTGTTCAATCCGATTATACATAATAGAATGAATAATATGAGGAAATACCTAAGTATTTATAGGGGATGATCTCCAAAAGATCTTCCCATCATACTAGGATAATTATTCACTTTTCTTGTAGGAATAACTGTCTTGCCATAATAAAGTTGCCATATATTTAATAATCTATAATTGTACCCGGAATACAGGTATAATCCGAAGGTATCATTTGATTCAGTGATCTTCCTTTTGGATAATGGGCTTCAACCTAGGAAAATGTATGATATTTCCTTAGGCCCAAGAACATGGTATCATTATAGCCTTTAGCCTGAGGGGGAGATTTGGTTGCGACCCTTATCAATAAGCCCCCCAAGAGAGCCGAAGGGACGAGTATCATCTAGAGCTATCAGTTCTCTCTTGCATGGTACTTGTGCATTGATAAAATAACTTTTGATTTTTACTATAATGACTAATTTAACCCGCTCACATGCTGACTTGACAACTTTTGTTGACTTGGCGCACGTCAATTGTATTAGGAAAGTGAAAAGTCTTTGAGTTATGGAGCCCTTCTTGCTAGCTTTTCAAAGGATTTATTAATTCCTCGTCTTCTTAAGGAAACTTTTGATATCCCCAAGATCCAATAAAAAGGCCTATACCTAGGGGCCTATTCCTCATATTCTCTATCTTCCCACAATGAACTATTAGTCATGCTTATTCTTTTTCTTTCACTGTCCCCGCGGTATCCATGGTTTGACTATGTTTCTCCCACCAACCATAGAAGGAATGAATAGAATGCCCAAATATTTCTTTTGGTCCTGCGAGAGACCTTATTTTTAGCCATGGGAGTCGAGACTAGGTGGTGCAGTAGGAGAAGAGGAAAAATACCATTTCCTCATTCTCGTACACTAGGTCTTCAATTGCATGCCTTCCTTAAATAAGAAGTTTGGATCCTAGGATTCTTGTTCTACGTTGGGATGAAAACCGGCACATAAATAACTCGAAGTCGTTCTATGATTTAAAATATTGCTTCTTATTCCTAGGTAGCTTTCAAGTAGCTATAAAATTCTTTGTAATATGATAGATTCACCTTTAATACTTAGTTTTCATAAACTCAAGGACCCAACTTAATGGATAAATCTCTTTTTATTTAATATTTTTGGCTGGCTATTTCTAAGAAGTGTTTTGGTTAAGGTCCAACTCATAGGATTATGGGAGCCGATACCAAATATAATGGCCTATGAGGTTTGCGAGATCTGATCCTTAACAGTTAGGCTTGGAAGGGTTGTGAGAGAAAATCATCAACGGTTAGGCTTTGAGGGTTCACAAGAATGGTAAAAGATATTAGAAGGCCATTCCCAAGAATGGTAGTAGATAAGAGAAGGCCACAGACTTAAAGCGTGGTAGTAGATGAAATTGAGCAGGGAAAGGCGGAATTGAAGTTCAATGAGGTCAAGGACGGAAGAAGGAATTAGCCCGACAGATTAACTGGCCAGTCGATTGAGCGGCACGAGCCAGCACGAAGCTAGCACGAGTCAGCCTAGCACGACTTGGGCCAGGGGTCGTTAGCACGACCCGTGCCAGAGCTATGAGCATGGACCGTGTAAATTAATGTTGTCTGTGTCCCTATGTCTCCAAGTTCACCCAAAATTAGCTAAGTCTAGGCACAAACCGTGCCGTTTAACACGGTCCGCGTCGATTCAAGTCCAGGTGCAAAAAACAACCCATGTGGTGTGAAGGATGAACGACTTGTGCCATTTTACTGAGCAAAATGAGACTCTAGTCGACGGCCCGCTCCAAACGACACAGGGCATGCAATCAAAAACGTTAAAATGAAGCTCCAGCTGGCGGTCCGTGTGGGGTGAAATGGCCCATGCCAGCATGAGGCAACTGACCCGTGCCAAACTGAGCAGGCTGCACTAACACGAGGCACACATTTCGTGCCAGACCGAGAGACCCGCACCAACATAAATGCAACCGGCTGGCACGGACCGTGCCATTTTCCACTGGTCGTGTACATTACGACTACTAGGGTTTTTGAGGCCTATTTCAAGGCCCAATTCCCTATTACTATGTATATGTACCTATGTCTACTAGGTTTTAAGTTTAAGCACATTTTTAGACATTAAGAGTAGGGTAGAGAGAAAAAGGAGCTCTTCCTTCTCTATACAATATTTTATTTTCTTCTCTTTATTTTTCATTTTCCCATAGGCATTGAATCCAATGAAATACTTGGATTTAATGCCTGGGGAGTTGTTAATTTTCTTTGGGTAGTATTTGTATCCATGAATTGATTTTGGCTTTTTGAGAATTTTATATTCTCCTATATTTAAGTCCTATGAATATTTGTGCTTGATTTATGCTTTCTACTCTTGTGAGATTTAGGTTATGTTATTATTATGATGCATCCATTCATGTATGGTAGTGTAATATCATTCTAGGCTTCATTGCTATCTTGGAAGTGTCAGAATTATGGAATATGTTCAAGAACACTGGATAGATGAGTGCATTCATGTTACCTCGATAGAATATCTTTCTATTTGTTAAACCATAATTCTACTATGCTAGTTGTGTGAGAAATCACATGTAGGGCAGTTGATTTGGAAAATCCTAACGAGGTAAAACCCTTGGCTTACCCCGATAGACTATCATGATTGTTTGTACCAACTAGATTTGTGCTAACTCTAGAGTCATCAAGGTATAATTTCCTTTTCCTTTCTAGGTCTATGGATTGAGATCCATAGTGGAGTGTCTAGGATGTAATGCCCTTACTATCATATCTAACAGTTGCGACCCACCCGAGGCATTGCCCTTTTAGGTGGGTTTTGTTCCTCTAAGCGGGGGTGCATTAGCATTGGGAGTGAATGCAGTGGATGGTCTACAGTGTCCTTCAACTAGAGCACATCCCTAACTACTGAGATGGTGAGATATGTATGTATTGGTGGTAAGTACCTCGTGTGACAAACGTAGGAAAATACCTGGCTATCTCCTCACTATGTGACGTAGGCAGAAGATATGTTTATGTGTTTATATGTGAATGAATAGAGGATAAGATCCATTTATCAATCATGTTGTGCAAATAACCCCAAGTGCTAGTCTATATAGTCTAATCTTGTGTGATCTCATATGCTTGTAGTTGTTAGGTTGGAAATCCCCCAAAAAACCTATTTTTCAATGTTTAGCTATTCCTAACAAACAGATGGATTGACATCCCGTACGTGGCTGTATGTAGTTGATTTTTAGACATCTAGCATCTCTGTGGACATACCTGGTCTTGCCACTATCTACTCTATAGGTAACTTAGTAGTAAGTTTGGGAGCAGAATATAAATTTTTGTCTTTGAATCTTTTGAATGCCCTCCGCTCGGGTTAGCTACTCATCGTATTAATGATCCCAAGTGGAGGTGGGTAAAATTTTGGCACCATTGCTAGGAATGTTAGCCTAAAAGTTTAATTGTTAACTTGCATAGAAAGTTAGTTGAGTAGCTAGTGTTGTTATTTTTGTTTATTATATTCCATAATAGGTATTGCTTGAGTTCTTGGTGCAAATTGAGGATCCTTGCACTATGATTTTGAAATTTGTGTGTTTTCTTTCCTTGTGTTTTTAATTGAAAAAATTGCGGGGAGAGACCACTCAACGGATGAAACTTTGTAGGGTGTGTCATTACGATTATACTACAGAGTGTTGCCCCTTATTGATTAGCTATAGAAAAGAAAGGGAACTTTCTTTATTACAAGAGCTAAGGGAATAAGAAAGGTACACATACTATAACTCACCCAAATTGACCTAAGCTCCCAAATCTGCATGCGAAGAAATATTTAGGGCCATAACCAATTTTTGGAAAAACCAGTGAATTCCTTCAAACCCAAGTATTTACTTGCATTAGGGATTGCGGGGTTCAGATATCTTTGAGTGTTGAAATGATCGGTGGGAAAATCTGTGAGCTGATAGGTATAGTGAATCGATTAATGGCAAGGCACAAGCTCACGAATGAGGAAGCTCCACCACCTTAATTTTCAGATAGGTTGAGAAATATGGAACCATTTAAGACACTCGATCACAGTGAGGTTAGTTCTATTTCTTTTGATACTATTGATTCTATACATGAATGAAAATCATTGTTGAAAGAATTATGTGTTCCAAGCCATGAATTTGAGCATAGATCGATAGATTAAACTGTTAATCGCCATTCCCCTTTGTTTGATATGGTTGATGATATTATGCCAGAAATTTTCAATGTGAATAAGAGGGTAGCTTTAAGGAATGACTTTTTGAATAATATATGCTTTGATTCTCTTGATGCTAACCTAGTAGGAAGTGTGGAGGAGGTTGATTCTCAAGTGGAGAACTATGTGGAAGCCTTACCAAGGAACCTAGATGACCAAGTGTTGCCAAAGACCAAACATTCAATAGAGGAACCACATGTAGTTGAACTCAAGCTTTTCCGAAGAATATAATCCCTTCAACTTGCATCACCCTATATTATTAGAGGATGGTGAAAAACCCGTACGCCAACCTCAGAGGTGGTTAAACCCATCAATGATGGAAGTAGTGAAAGGTGAAGTCCTTAAGCTACTTAAGGCGGGGGTAATATATCCTATATTTGATAGTACTTTGGTGAGTCCCACCCAAGTTGTGCCAAAGAAGCGTGGAGTGAGCATAGTAGAAAACAAGGATGGGTATTTGGTACTCACCCGTATTCAAAACAGGTGGCGAGTATGTATTTATTACCGTTGCCAAAATGCGGTGAATCGTAAGGACCATTTCCCCCTACCCTTTGTTGACCAAATGCTTTAAATATTGTCCATTCATTCTTATTATTTCTTCCTTGATGGCTATTCGGGATACTTCCAACTAGCCTTCGATCCCGAGGACGAAGAAAATACCACTTTCACATACCTTTTGGCCACATTTGGTTATAGATACATGCCCTTTGGTCTTTGCAATGCCCCAGGCACTTTCAAGAGATGTATAATTAGCATATTCCTAGAGTTCATCGAGCAATATTTTGAAGTTTTCATGGATAATTTCACCATTCATTGAGACTCATTTGATTCATGTCTACATCATTTAGCGCTGGTGCTAGAGCAGTGTATCAACATGAACCTCGTGTTGAGTTATGAGAAATGCCACTTTATGGTGGAAAAGGGTATTGTTCTAGGTCATGTTGTCTTAGCCCAAGGCTTAGAGGTTGATAAATCTAAAGTGGACACTATCAAATTATTACCTCAACCCATTAATGTTAGGGATGTTAGGTCTTTCTTCGGGCACACCGGTTTCTACCGGTGTTTCATTAAGGATTTCTCTATGATTTCCTCACCTTTGTGAAAATTGTTGCAAAAGGATGTTGAGTTTAATGTTGATGAAGAGGGTAGGAAAACCTTTGACACCTTGAAGAACATACTTGTGATTGCCCCTATCATCCAACCCCCAGACTAGTCCATTTCATTTTAGATTATGTGTAATGGAACCGATTACGCTATAGAAGCAATTTTAGGCCAGGGGGTTGGAAGAGTGCCATACGTCATATACTATGCATTGGTAACTCTTAATGATGCTCAGCACAACTACTCCACCACGAAGAAGCAGTTACTAGATATAGTCTTTGTGTTAGAGAAGTTCCGACAGTACTTACTAGGAACCAAGGTTATCATATACACGGATCATGCGGCGCTTTTCCACTTAATGACACAGAAAGAAGAAAAACCTAGACTCATTAGATGGATACTTATTCAAAGTGAATTTGATCTTGAGGTGAAAGATAAGAAGGGCAATGGAAATGTAGTGGCGGATCACCTAAGTAAACTACCAACCCCCAAGAGGCTAGAACCCACAAAGGGAAGGGAAATGTTGGAACCCATTTGGGAAGAGTTTCCCAACAAACAGTTGTTTGGGGTGACAACGAGCCAACCTTGGTATGCCAATATAGTGAACTATCTGACCACGGGAGAGTTTCCCCCATCTTTTGATCAATTAATAAAGGATGGGTTGGTGAATGAGGCTAGAGATTATTTTTGGGATGATCTCTCCTTGTGTAAACATTTCTCCAACCAAGAGCTTAGGAGATGTATTCCCGAGGATGAGGTAGAACCTATACTTAGATTGTGCCATTCCTCCTATGTTGGAGGATATTTTGTGTATAAGAGAACTGCTAGGAAAGTAGCGGATTGTGGCCATATTGGCCCAAGATGTTGAGAGATACCCGAGACCTTTTTTTGTCATGTGATTAATGCCAGAGGATAGGTAACATCTCATTCAAGAATGAGATGCCCCAAGTCCTTTCAATGCTAGTTGAAATCTTTGATATGTGGGGTATGGATTTCATAGGTCCTTTCTCGGAGTTCAGTGGAAATTAATATGTTCTAGTGGTGGTGGACTACATGTCCAAATCGGTCAAGGTAAAGCGATAAGGAAAAATAACGCGGAATCAGTAGTGAGTTTTGTAAATCTAACATCTTCTCATGTTTCTTCATGCCTTGAATTATAATTAGTGATAAAGGAACTCATTTTTTTAACAAAGTCATGGGAAACTTTCTTGAGAAATATGGAGTGACCTATAGGACATCCAGTGCTTACCACCCACAGATGAATGGCTAAGCAGAGATATTCAATCAGGAGTTCAAAGGCATTCTTGAAAAGATGGTGAACATCTAGAAATGATTGGTGCCCCAGTTGGATGATGCGCTTTGGGCCTACCGTATTGCATACAAGACTTTAATTAGCATGTCACCTTTATGGATCCTTATTGGAAAGAGGCGCCACTTCCTGGTTTAACTTGAGTTCAAGACACATTAGGCTGTTAAACGCCTAAACTTGGACTTGAGTGAAATCAGGAAGCATATGAAGTTGCAATCGCAAGAACTTGAAGAAATGAGGCACAACTCTTATGGTACCACTTCGATCTATAATGAGAAAATGAAAGCTCGACATGACGAGAGTATAGTGAAGAAGAATATCTTTGTAGGACAAAAAGTCCTTGTCTTCCAATCAAGGCTACGTTTTTTTCCGGGAAAATTGCAATCAAAGTGGGAGAAGTCGTATAATGGGACAAAGGTGTATGATCAAGGAGAAATAGAAGTTATAAATAAGAAGGATAGCATAAAATTGTTGTTGAGCTTTGATGTGATTTTATGTTTAGTTGGATGATGTAATGAATTTTATTAATGGTGTGTAATGTTTTTGAGATTTATTATGGTAGCATTTGTACGCTAAAATTTAATATTGTTAACATTTTGCGTATGGTACAATACAATTAATGTATCATGGTTGGTGTGCTATCTATATTTTTGCTACGAGCTGTTGTGGACTTGGAATGATTTCCTTGTAGGTTTTACATTCCAAGTTATGGTAAGAATTTTTTAGCTCTCACATCATGAATCAACATGGCAAGTGGAAAATAGCATGGTCTGTAACAATCAGATTGCCTTCATGTTGGCACGGGCTGCTCGGTTTAGCATGGCCCACGTGCCTACTTAAAGTGTGGTGGTAGATGGAATTGTGCTGGGAAAGGAAAATTTTAAATTCAAAGAGGTAAAGAACGAATACCGGAATCAACCAGCCGAATTAGCTAGTCGGCCGACCGACCGACACGAGCCACCACAAAGCCAGCACTAGCCAGCCTAGCACGACCCATGCCATGGGTTGTTAGTGCAGCCTGTGCCAGGAACAGGACCCATGCCAGCTTCTGTGGGAATCCTAGGTACCCAATCATCCTTCATCTCAGTCTCACTGCTTTCCTCAGAGTTGCCCTTCTCATCCACGCTAGGCCCTGACCCAGAGCTGGAACCCATTGCATTATCATCAGTGGCGAGTGTGTCATCCTTTGGGTTATTGACCTCCAATTCATCTTCATTTTCCATTGGCCCTCCTCCTACTTTCATAGGGTTAAGAAGGGCCCTGAGCCTCGCCAACTCCGCACATCCTCTGTTTGTTTTTCTCCGAACAAACTGTATTAGCCTTCATCTCCTCCATGCCATTTAGGAGGATGCTCCAGGAACTGCGTCTCAGCCTCGATGCTGCAAAAAAATGTCTAACACATTATAATTAGTTAATTTGATAATTTCTAGTTATGAAAGAAAAATAAATATACCAATTTTCAAACTGAAAGTGGATGGGACAGGATGTCGAGCTTTGGTGGCTGATTGAGTTCCCTTTTACCCAAGGGTGGCTGTCAGATCAAGATCACCCTTGGAGATGTTGCAATCAACCCACTCACCCACCTTCTAGTGCTAATGCTTTTGGCCAAAATAGTTCTAATCATAGTACCTTGGGGAGATATTCTGAGGGGACCGGATGGGAACACTCTGTTTCTCCATAAGGCTTGTTATTATGCTGCAGTAAGGGAGAGTCCTTATCTTATTGGATACAGTGACCGTGTGCATCATCTGGATGATGGTGTAACTAGGGTCAACAATATTGTTTTCACATATGTGCCAATAAGGGATAGAGCTATTGATTTTGGGCTCAGAAGGTTGGCTAGGTGGTATCAGCAGTGGCAGATGAGGTAGTACTTCATCTTCTCCTCGAGCTTGAGAACATCAATCCTAATTTGTCTTGGTTTGAAAGTCATGTTGCCCACTTTCAGGCCAAAGTACTTTTCAACCATTCGACTGGGATCGAGGGCCCCTGACTCATCATCTTCAGCTACCCTATTAGGTCAACAGTCACGGCAATAGACTTGGAGTCTTTCAACCAGGTTTTCTATATCTTTACCAACGGTGCTCCTGGTACTGAGACAAGTGAAATTTGAGTAGAACTCTTTGACCTCATTCTCATAAGTGTGTTGGTCCAAGCAAATCAACCCCTCAATCCCCGAAGAATGCATCAAGGTGGAGTTGTTGCACATCACTCGGCTTCATCCATCTCACCTTCTTCAGCGCATCTTGCTGATAAGATTAGTGTAGCGTAACTTGCTTTCCTCCATGAAATTTTTTTCTGTACCCTGAACCAGTAGCCGTTAAAACATGAGCTGAGGGGCCTATATGTCAAAGATGGAGATTTATATGTTTCCCCTGTTCTTACTGCTTAGCTACCAACGGGTAGTAAGAGGCAAGCCCGGGTTTGTCCACAAGGATGTTAGGGCTGAAATACTAATTAAAACACAACTTCTTGTGGGTCGTCAATGCACACTAGTGAAAGGAACTGCTAGTAGTGTAGACATACAACTTAGGGGGGGGGGGTGGATTGGTGTTTTTCAACTAACAACTACAAGAATGCAATTGACAAACAAGTAAACTATTTATAATAGGCATTTGGGAATCATTTAGAAACATAGTAGTTCTAATGCTTCAATTCTCGAATCATTCAGATATATATATACATACAAAAGACCTATCAGTGTGTTAACAATACGTGGTGTGGCCGATGACATACACTTCCCAAACCTTGTCATTGTGGGTGTGCTCGAAACCTTCCATTGCTACCACCATTGTAATTAGAGGAGTACAACGAGGCCCGACCATCGTTGTAGGTTTGTTTCCTCCCGTGCTATAATGTCGCAGGCTTCCACCACAAATACATCTACTCCCCCCGGGTCCTATATACGCTAGGCCCAAGGTTCGTAGGTACCTTATCTGTGATACTAGGGTTTCAACACAACACCTAGCTTGCTACTATTCACTATCTCCCACAACCTATCAGACAATAGTTACAAAGTCAGCTAAGGCTGGTGCGATGACAAATAGGTTAGAGCATTCTCGAATCCCCCTTGCACACACCTACACAGACGCATTCTCCCCTACCCATTATAACATCCAGGTTTCTCTTCCCAATGTGGAATCAATAATTGCACCATACATGAGTATATCCCAAAGTGTGTGCTTATATGAGGTGTATTACTCGTGCATTTATAACATTCAAGAACAGTCACAATAATATCATAAACACAAAGATAGGATGAATCTAATAAATCTCATAAAACATTTAGAACCTATCAAGTGTCAAAATGAATCCCAAGCTAATCTAAATACTCCATAGACATAGTATTCAAATATATATTGAATTCCACATCTTTGGGACAAAGCAAGAAGAAAAGAAAAGATTACAAAACCTACAAAAGGAACTCCTTCCTTCTCTCCAAGCTCTCTTCTCTCCAAATGTGTTTCATAAATTATCCAACCTTTTTCAAATGACTAGACTAGGGTCCTATATATAGTAGTTGAAGATTGGGCCTAAAAATAGGCTCAAAATAGGCCAAAGCTAGCAAAACCCTAGGTCAGCCGCCAAGGTTTCACCGGCTGGCACGGATGCCACAATTCGTGAAGGTTTTCACGGACTGGATCCATACTTAACCAAATTCTTCTCCTCTTCATCCCATTGCTTCATGGCCCAGTGCTTTTGTCACGACCCAACACCATGCCTCGGGCTGGTCTTATGCTGGTCTTGATGGAACCCCTAGATTCTTATGCCGTATGGGCCATGAAGATTGTCACGAGCTGCGGGTACTTGACCATATGCAGTCCATGATCGGGCACTGGAGCTTTGTTGGCTGAACTTCGTTTGCTTGTCACGGGTGAATCGTTAGTCTAAATTGGGAGTTCTAGAAGTTGATTTTGTAGTATTCAAGAAGATGAATTAAAGAGAACCAGCCTTGACGGCTACTTATTCCTGGATCATTCTTAGACTAAGGCAACACTCCTCGGACCACAATTTACCATTTTCTCTTTTGACCATCTTAAACTCCCTCGGACCACGATTTACCATGTTCTCTTTTGACCATCTTAAACTCCGAAGCTGCCTATCTTTGGCTTCAATCTCCTTCTACCATGCATTGATGTTCATGGCCTTCATCTACTACCATTCAAATGTGAACGACCTTTAAATCGTGTACCGTTAAAAGCAAACGGCCTTCGCAAGAATTTAATGTAACAAATAGCATTCACAAGCGACCTACTAAAGGTACTCATAATGAAGACCAAGGAGCCCGTGAACACGAGATTTTAAGAATCACTAATTAAGTATACAAAATGCGGGATTTAGAATAGAAAACCAAACATAGTTGTCTAAACCCATTGTCATGTAAACTCAACCAATGTCGCCAAATTCCCAACCAAAAGTAACTAAAAACTATATCAAATGCATTGGTTAAAGCATGCAAAATGGTGTAGATCTACTCCCCACACTTAAATCTTTACACATCCTCGAGTAAATAAAATCAAAGAAAAAGGTTCAAGTGGAATGAATCATGCAAAAATAGCCAATGCATTCAACTTATTCCCAATCTACCCTAGTCCCCCCAAGAAGGTGAATATATCACAACTCTCACACTCCCCAAAGTTTCTAAAGAAACCAAATCACCCAAAGAAAGTAATTGTGTATGTAAAATGATAAGTGACAAAAGATCGAAATAAAGACAAGCTGACTTTTCCCAAAAGTAGTCCCAAAAGCAATCAAAGAGTAATCCTCAAGCAAAACAATCCACCAAGGAAATCCAAAAGCTGTCGACTTAGTTGCAACATAGGGATAACTCAAGATTCTCGACCAAGTTGCAACCAAGGAGTCTAATGTATCGTCAACCTAGTTTCTTGTTTCTTTTTTCATTTTTTACTCTCAATTTCTCTCATTTTTCCTAGGAGCCCTTTCAAGTTTTCATCCTAGCTTTATCCCACAAAATGTGCTTACCTCTCACCTTTTTCCACATGGCCTCTCACTTTTTCCTAGACTCGTAAGTCTAGAGGGTCCAAGCCTCTCCCTTTTATCTAGGCCTTTCGACCTATCCGGATTTTTCTCATGTTACCCAAGTTGCCCTTTTGGGTTTTCGACTTGTCCAGGTTTTAATTTAATTTGTTTCCCATTTTTTCAATTTTTCCAATTTTTTTTGGTGTAGTACAAAATTGCCCTAAAAGTTTCATACCACAAAAGATAAGCAACAAACCAATACACCACCAAATCCTAAAGGCACATTCCACATGCAAAATAGAATTCTAGAATCCTAGCATAACATGCAAAACACCAAAAGTTTCCAAAAGTATCCCAATCACAAGTAACCAAAAATCTACCAAGATAAACAAAGAAAGCATGCATGCATGAAGAAATCCATGAATGAGAATTCCAAAGTATTCACTAATCCCTTACCCACACCTAAACAATGCATAGTCCCTTATGCATTCCCATGTTAAATCAAAGGTGAAGTAGGGAAACTAGTTATACTTACACTTCAAGCCTCGAAGGGCCGGCCTCCTTGTGCCTAGTGAAACACCTTTCAATGAATCCCGTTGCTTGGATTCTGGCCTCAAGGCAATCCACCCTCGTGTTTAACTCCTCAACTTGTGCCTTCACTCTTCCAATAGCTTTAACTATCTCCTTAAGCACTTGGGAAGAACTTGAGAGTTGCTCGCCAAGTAGGTGTAGTTGATCCATAATGCCCGTGGGAAGATGAGATCGGCTTGAAAGTGATCCCAAAGATATCTACCCTTCAGCCTCTTCTAGGTCCATCTCTGGGTTGGCCAATACTCTATAAAATTCCTTCTTGAATCGTGGATAGGGTTTAATTAACAAGTCATCTAGGCTCATATCAAGGTTGATAGAGATGTGCTCCGGTTGCAGAAGAACCATGAATTTGCAAGTAGATGCTCCACTATAAAGCCACACAAATCTATCCTCTAAAGTTATAGTTCCCACCATGAATGCCCTAGATAACTTTTCAATTGTATAGGTCGATCCCGACCTACCCATCTTGGCCATTTCCCTATACGTGATAGGATGTCCTAAATGACACGGCAAAAGGCCAACCATGGCTCCTATAGGAATCTTCCCACTCTTCTGCTCTCCCATATCTATTAATTCTTGAAAAAAAAACAATAACCAATTCTGGGTAGATGTTCCCCCCCGGTGTCATCGCCCAAAGAATGTGTACATCGGAGCCCGGGAAATGCATCAACTCACTATGACATGGAATGCTCATAGAAAGGAGTCGATGGACATAACATATTTCTGGGTGAACTATAGTCACGCTCTTGCTTAGATTCTTCCTGTCGGTCCAGGTTAGTTGTCTCCAAAAATTCCTAAGGGAGAATGGCATTCCTTGGCGATGAGTCTGTGGAATGTCCCGGCCGGTCTTCCACCCAAAAGCTAATACCACCTTTCTATAGGTCATTTGGTACTCCATATCATCCAAGTTGAACTTAATTACCTTGTGACCCTCCTCGTCCATGACCTTCCAAATAGTAGCTAAAAAAAAATCTAAAGTGAACTTTATGTAAGTTTTTGAGTACACGTCGAGAAAACCTTCTAGACCTACCCAAACCAAGAGAAAGGTCATTGGTTCAAGTAAGCCTAGAGCCATCAAGGTGCTCTTGCAAGCAAAACTAGTCTCCAAAATGCTCCTCTTTGGTTCTGTCAAATTCTTCAATCTCCGGGTTGTAGTCCCAGTAATGTTGGTCAAACCCATAAACTTATTGGCCATAGACTTGGGGTTGTGAGGAATGAGAGTTGCTGGTTTAGGGTTTTCACCCTTTACTAGCCTTTTCTGTTTCTCACCCTGCGAATACTTCTCTTTCTCCGAAATACCCCTTTTTGGAGGCATCCTAACACAATGAAGGAGAATAATGGTAGTGTGATAATAAACAATTCATGGCCCATAATGTAATCTAATAAAGAACATTCTCCCCAAAAGACCAAACATTCAAAGCATGATGGTATAAGCAAAAAGGCCATTTAAAACAAGAATATTCCTCATCAACCAACAACATCATGTATGCCTTTCACCAACCCATCAATGGATTCATGGAAACAAGAATCATGCTCTCTCTAATCACTCGCAAATGAAGAACACATCATTCAAGATCAATACCACATTCAATACTCCCATAAATTCCCCATCACAAGATTGGACAAACAAGCTAAAAAAACATCACATCGAAACATGCTCATTCAAAATCATGCTTTTCATAACAACACCACAATGTCAATCAAGTATATATACAAAGAGATCAAAGAGTTACCCAAAATTTAAAGCCAAGAATTGTAAGATCCACACAAGAAGAAGCTAAAATTGCTAATTTTTGGGAGAAAAGCTTCACTTATTTTGAGCTCACCAAAGAGTGTGTGTGATTGAGGGTTTCTTGAGAAGAAAGAGTGTGTAGATGATGAAATTAGGTGGAGAACTGTACCATGAGAACAAAATTTTGGCATAGGTGAAAAAGAGAGAGAGAAATAGAGAGAGAGAGAGGGAGAGAGAGAGGTACAATGTAGATAAAGATGGAATTTCAAATTAGGGGACAAGTAGTACAATCAATTAATGTTTGAAGTACTAATTGCATAAAAAATCCTAAGGAAATAGGAAATCTCACTTCTTTAATCAAAAGTGCATTTTTAATTTTGCAGTCCAAGCTTCCTTTTCGAAAAGTTGCATTTTTTAGACAAGTTGGGGGGTGAAAAATAAAAAATTGACAAAAAATAATTTCTACCCAGTTTTCACACCTTCATTGGACAGAATCTCGTGGCCATTATCATGGCACAAGACCTTCCCTTCGTGACAAGCATTGTCACGAAGCAAACCCCTGATTTTTCACTATTCCTTAGTTTTTCTCAATTTTTGAAAGAAAACTATGTCACCCATCAAAATCCATTCCATCTACACATAAGCACACATTTTCACATCTAGATCTCCAAATCAAGCAAGAATTTCATTCAAATAATCTTTTATTTCAAGCAAGACATGCAAATTCTACCAAGTCACTACTTCAAACAAGAAAACAAAAGAACCACATATATTTATTGTCGTCATCACGACTTATTTCCTCTTCATGCATTCTAATTTGAAGAACTTACTGGTGGGTCTCCAGAATCACCATTGATGACTCTACCAACAATGTTGTCGTAGTGAAGAGGTCTCCACAACGAGCCATCCTTACCTTTGTAGCCCTTGTCGCCACCTAGAAATGTCACTTCTTGCTTTGTCAACCTTAAATCCTTGAATGTTACTTTGGGATTAGGAGGAGGTCAAGGAGGTATCAAATCCTCGACGGTTCCCTTTTCTCGCTGAAATTTGGTTAGCATAGAAAAACAATGTAGTACAGACATATCATTGACCAAATCATGAAATTCATCGGGGTCCTACACAAACTTATCAACAAGAGATTCATTCTCATTGGTAACACAAGAAGGTTCGAGAATATCATGCTCATCAAAAAATGTCACGCCTTTTAACATAAGAGAAGGTTTTTTTTAATCATGCCTATAATTATAAATGTTTAATTCATCTTTGTCTATGTCATCCTCTAGAGTCAAGGTTCTAGAGTGGACATCAATTTTAGTCCTAGACATTTTTAGAAGAGGTCTCCCCAAAAGGATTGGGGGTGCACTTTCATTGTGCGCTACATCTAGGAAATAAAAGTATACCGGAAAAACCAACTTGCCTACTCGTACCATCACATCCTTCACTAGCCCACAAGGGCAAACTTTGGAGTGATCGGCAAGTTGAACAATCACTCTAGTCTCTTTAAGTTTACCAATTTCAAGACATTCAAATAGACTAATTGGAATCACATTGATAAAAGCCCCTAAATCTATCACATCATGTTCAACAAGTGTTTCACCTAAATAAATTGGGATAGAAAACATTTCAGGGTCATCTTATTTATTAGGAAAATTCTTATGATTCAAATATTGACTTCCCCAATTTTTACTTCCCTAACATCTTAGGTGGTCTATGGATTTTCTTAGTACATGCAACCTTAAGAAATTTATCATATGAAGGCACATTGTTAATCAATTCCATGATAGGGATAGAAACCTCCACTTTTTCGAAGATTTTTCGAATGTTGGCCTCATTTGTCTCCACCTTTGGCATTCCCCTCAAAACACATGGAAATTGAGGTGAAATAACAAATTGTGCCTCGGGTTGGAGGGTCCTTCCTTGAAAACTATCTCTTCTTCTTCAAAATGTGCTTTGGTGGCCTCCATTAACATGTCATCCTCTTGTGTAACCTTCTTCTCAGTTTTGCAAACTTCCTTCCCATTCCTTAGCTTGAGTGCAATCACATTTATTGGATTCACCTCCGGTTGGAAAGGTAGTGTGCCGGACTCTTTTGCTTCAAGTTGGTTCACCAACGGGCAAGCTGTTCAACTTGAATCTCAAAGTTCTTGATAATTGAGAAGGCTCTAGTACCAAGGTCTTCAATTTCCCTCCTAGTCCTTTCAGGGAAGATCTCATGTTTCTTCCCCAGTTAACCAATGGCATCCAAAATCTTCTCCCTATCCAACTTGTAAAGTGTGGTATGATTGTTGGATAGACTCTCACCCCTAGGATAAGGTTTAGGTGGTGCTTGTCCACCCCTATATCCTTGAGGTTGATTGTCATCCCTCCATCAGAAATCAGGGTGATCTCTATACCTGGGATTGAATGTATTTTCATAGGGGTCCGATCTTGCTTCACCTTGGCTCTCCCGGAACACTTATTATTGACCCCTAGAAAATTGAGGTATCTCCCGATTGTTGTAGTCCGCGATGTTCACTTCTTGCACATCACCAATCACCTCGGGGCATTTTTTGGAGTGGTGGTTGAGGTTGAAAACCTCACACATCTTGACTTGGTGAACCTTTCCTCAAAAAAGCTCTTTCATCAAAGATGCATGAGCTTAGACTTGCTCCTCCAACTTTGGTGTGTGTCAGGTTCATCCAAGACATTAACCTTAGACCTTGTACCAAATTGCCTCATCCCATTGGCCATCTTTTTAAAAAGTTCCATCACATCCTTCAAACTCTTTTTGGCTATACAAACATTGCATGCGGTATTTACCATTCTTATGTCTTCGTTTCAAAGGCCTTGAAAGAAGTAATAGACCAAATCTCCTTCCTTGAATGGGTTGTGGGGGCAACTAGCTAGTAGTCTCTTAAACCTCTCCCAATAATCATATAGGCTCTCAGTCTCTTCTAGAGTATTATTGGACAATTTCTTTCTCCACCCGGCCGACTTAGATGCTAGAAAGTATTTTTCCAAGAATGGTCGCTTCACATCCATCCACAACCCAATGCAACCCGGTGGTAGATAATACAACTAATCCTTTGCCCCATCTTGTAGTGAAAAAGGGAATGCTCTCAAGTTGTAATCATCTTCCGACACTCCCGACAGCTTCATATTCGTGCACACCAAATGGAAGTTCGGCAAATGTTTGTTCGAATCCTCTCCCTCTATACCTTGGCAAGTAGGAAGGCAATATATCATCTCACTTTTCATCACACAAGTCACATTTGGAGGTAAAGGTGGGAATGTGATATATAAGGATTGGTTCCCTAAGTTCGGGGCCATAAGCTTTCTCAAAGTGCGGTCATCTTCTGCCATCTTGTGCAATGCTTCCTCAAAATTAAAACCCCTAGGTTGAGCCTCTAATCTAGTTTTGTTTGTCCATCTCCTCTGATTACCTATGAAATTAGGTAGAGAATGTGGTACGAGTATGTACCATAAACTAGGGTCACACTATCTTTCCATTGTCACAATAGCAAACAAAATCAAAGTAACAGGGAAACTATTTACAAAACTTCACTCAAAGCAAACAAAACAAACAAAAGAAAAACAATAAAAGACACTACTAATTTCTCTACTGACATGTCATACTCTACTAACACTTGAAGTGACAAGCATCCCCGACAGTGGCACCAAACTTTGACCTGCCCTAATCTGGTTGTCTTTAAAACACGAGCCGAGGGGCTTATGGGTCAAAGATAGAGATTTATCTTCTGCCCTCGTTCTTACTGCTAAGCTACTAAGGGGTAGTAAGCGAAAAACCATGGGTTTGTCCACAAGGATGCTAGGGATCAAATACTAATTAAAACACAACCTAGTACGGGTTGTCAATCCGCACGAGTGAAAGGAACAACTAGTAGTGTAGATATGCAACTAGGGGGGTTGGTGTTTTCAACTAACAACTACAAGCATGAGATTGACAAACAAGTAAACTATTTATACTAGGCACTTGAGAATCATTTATCAACATGGTAGTTCTAATGTGTCAATCCTCGATTTATTCACATATAGACATATAAAAGACCTTTCAGTGTGTTCATAACACGTGGTGTGGCTGATGGCATACACTTCCCCAACCCTGTCACGGTGGGTTCATTGCAACCCTTCATTGGCACCGCCATCGTAATTAGAGGAGTACAAAGGCATGATCATCATTGCAGGTCTATTTCTCTCCCATGCTATTACGTCTCGGGCTTCCACCATGAATGCAACAACCTCCTTGGTTCTATATACGCTAGGCCCAAGGTTTGTAGGCACCTTATCTATGATACTAGGGTTTCAACACGACACCTAGCTTGCTACTATTCACTATCTCTACCTGTAACCTGTCGCACAACAGCTATGAAGTAAGCTTAAACTGGTGTGATGGAAAATAGGCCAGAGCATTCTCAAATTCCCCATGCTCACGCCCACGCAGATGCATTCTACACTACCCATTTTAACATCCATGTTTCTCTTCCCAAGGGGTATCGATAATTTCACCATACATGAGTATATCCCAAAGTGTGTGCTTATATGTGGTGTACTACTTAAGCATTTATAACATTCAAGAACAATCACAATAATATCATAAACACAAAGATAAAATAAATCTAATGAATCACATAAAGCCTTCAGAACCTACCGAGTGCCAAAATGAATCTCAAGCTAATCTAACTACTCCTTAGACATGGAATTCAAATATAGATTTGAATTATACATATTTGGGACAAAGCAAGAAGAAAAGAAAAGAAAGATTAGAAAACCTACAAAAGGAACTCCTTCCTTCTCTCTAAGCTCTCTCCTCTCCAAATGTGTTTCCAAAATGATCCAACCTCCTTCAAATGAGTAGACTATGGTCCTATATATAGTAGTAGGAGATTGGGCCTAAAAATATTCCAAAAGTAGCAAAACCTTAGGTTAGCCGCCAAGGATTCACAGGCTGGCACTGATGCCATGGTCCATGAAGCATTTATAGCCACGGGATGCCAGATCTGCCATGGTCCGTGAATATTCATAGCCACGGCCCATGGAATCTAGCGCCATTTGTGAAGCTGGGATCGTGTCACGATCCGTGAAGGTTTTCACAGACGACCTTCATCTACTACGATTCAAATGCAAATGGCTTTCAAATATTCTACCGTTAAAAGAAAACGGCCTTCGTAAGAATGTAATGTAACAAATAACATTCACTGGCGACCTACTAAAGGTTCTCATAATGAAGACCAAAGAGCCCATGAACACGAGTTGTCAAGAATCACTAATTAAGTATACAAAATGTGGGATTTAGAATAGAAAGCCAAACATGGTTCTCTAAACCCCTGTCATGTAAACTCAACTAATGTCGCCAAACTGCCACCAAAAGTAACTAAAAACTATGTCAAATGCAATTGTTAAAGCATACAACATGGTGCAAATCAACGTTTACCATCAAAGGTTAGTGGTGGAGGGGCTTCATTCGCCTTCTTCGCACGAGACGTGCCTACCTAATACGTACATACGAATGGTCATAAAATTCCCAAATGGTACAAGAAAAGCTAAGAACTCCCTCAATACAAAGAAAATATGCAGAAAATTGAGATTTACCCCATCACATCCACTCTATTTCATCCATGCACCAAAGAATTTTATCATACACCACTAAATTTGCCCTATAACCTAATCAATCACATAGAAGTAAAATAAAGCTTGCACATTGGAAAAAATCTACACATTTCAACAACATATAAACTCAAACCATAAACCTAAACTAAAAAAATAGATAAAATAAAAAATCTAACCTTGTCTAGGGTTTGAGAATAATGTGGAACTCTCCTTCGCTGTTAATGGCTAGTGAAAAACAAAGAGCAGTAGAAGGGCTTAGGTTTTTTAAAAGAAGGCGGTTTGGTGGTTAGATTGAACGGTTTTGTGGCTGTTTTGTGGAAGGGAGAAGTTTTTAATGTTCGACGTTGAGTTCTTGGAATGCGATGGGTTGGATCTTTACCTTTAAGTACTCCAACATTACAGTGTCATTTAACCATGTAGTACGACCTCACATATATTCTTGACATTAACGTATGCTGCACGAATAAAGGACGAGGTCGTACTGCGGGGTTATTGGACCAAGTACAATAGCTGGCCCGATTGTCAGAACATTTTGGGCTTGGCCAAATGGCTTTATACAGCCACAAGCTCGCTTCAACGTCGTCCACACCAAAATTATGACAACACGCTTGCGACCTTGCCTATTGCACTGGGCCGATTAAAGTTTTTGGCCCAAATTCATTTAAACACTAGCCCAAATGCCAGGCCCAGAGTAATTTGTTGTGAAATATTGATAAAATAAATATCAACTGAGGTAGTAAATGAGATTATGAATTTAATATTGAACGGGTGTTCATTAACCCTAAGTTGTTGTTGTCATGGCTCATGATCGAAACTCGTACCAAAAATAGTATCAAAGTAATATTGTTGATCGTCTAACATGGTACAAAATGTGATACGTTTTATAAAATCATCTCACATGGTTCAATGAATAATGGTACCATGTGTGATACGTTGTATTGGATTACCCATTGTAATCTCAAGACTTACGACTAACGCTTCTTTCTCAGACTGTTAATCCTCTAACATGGTTCAATGAACAATGGTACCAAATGTGATACATTGTACTGGATTACCCTTTATAATTATCTAACATGTTCATACAATTTCTTTAGTAATACTTTAGGTCCGTTCTCCATGCACAACTAGATTACCCTCTATTATTGTTACAACTCATATCTACTTGTTTCAAATAACATTGGTTTTGCAAGGCTCTTAACCATGTTAATCTTTTTATTCACACCAAGGCAAAAATTTATCGCCATATAGTATTGACTATTCATGAGGAACATGGGAGAACCCATTGTAATTACTATAACTAACATCTAGTAGTTTATTATAAGGTCGGCTATGCCACACCATACACAAATGCAATAAATGAACAATTACTGTCCAAAACATTAAACGTCATAGAAGACTGAGTGTTCGTGGGGATAACGATAATTCCCGTTCAATAAGTATAACTAACATTACAGTCTTGTATAAATGAACAGTAACAAGCCCTTAACATGTCCTAATGTATAGAACAAATATTGTTCTTCCTAAAATGGGCATAAATGGTTTGATGTTCTAACTGATGGTTGGATACAACATTTGACTACTGGCATGTATATGATAACACCGGTGACAGAGTTCACTTTACTTGATGGCTAATTTTTTTTAAATATCAATATAATTCATGAAAAATGTAGATATACTCTTCTAATAACATTGGGTATGAATATTGAAGAAAAATATTAAGTTCTATATTATAACTAATTATGGAAATGCTAGACATGCCCTAGTTGTCGACATCGGTGGTAACCTCGCATGTACCAAGGATGAGTCAAAGATACAGCAATGTCATTCATAATTGTGAAATGGACCATTTGGTCCCCAAATTGGCCCAACATGAATTTCAAACCACAAAGATGGCAACGTCGCTCAGACGTTGTATAATTCGAGACTTGAACGAACAAATTACAAAGTCGGACATTCATATGGGATGGGCCCATTTAGTTGCATTTGACCCACTAGAAGACCTAAAATAAATGATTACAGGGTGTCGCACGGACCACGTAACATCACATGAATGGCGGAAGAATGCAAGTGCTCTCCACACTTAGCAAAAAAAAGGCCCAAAATCTTTGAAAGAGCATTTATTGCCAAAAATGGTTCCCTCTATCCTCCAAGAACAAAATTTCATATTCCTCGACTCCTTTCTCCTCCAACCTATCAGCGACAACAAGAAATCACATCCATCTCCCTGTTAGATGCTAAATGGAGGTCACAAAAGTTGGGGATTCCATGAATCAAAATTGTGGTAAGATTTAATCTTTTACGCCATACAAACATAATCGTATTGTTCATTTTACATTTGTTAACATTGAATGTTGAATGATGGTTTGTTGTTATTTTGTGTCTTATGTATCATCCAATTTTTCATATAGCCAATACATGAAGGTTTGTGTGTGGTTACTTTAAAGATTACATTTTTTTAATGTGTATTATGTGTACCACTTGTTGAAGTTTTTAAATGGTGCTTATTTGATATGGAAATGACATGAAATACTTCATTTTTTGCATTTCTTTTAATCATATAGAGATCATCTTCATCGAAGATGCATATAGTGAGTCACATAATGTAAGATATGGTGTTGTTGTGGCAAAATCCTTGATTTAATAGCATTTTCCAATCATTATTTAGTGTGCATAATTCACTATGGAGTTGTGGATGACATAGTGTTGTGTGATTTATTGCCTTTCTTTTTAGGTCATGGTGTGGTAATCTACGATAAGAGGAAATGGTCTGAAGGAGAAAGGGAGAAAATGGATCGAAAAGACATAAGCAAGGTCGGGGTAGGGATATTTACAAGGAATTAATAGACATGGTGGACAAAGGCATGAAATTTCCAATGAAATTTGACCATATCAAGAATGTGATAGGTGAGGATAGAAATTGGTGGTCTAGTTACCTAGGATTGATAGCTAGGATAATGGTTGACATTTTCTTATATGAGTCTTAGCCTCGGGTCGATGTGGCTTACATGGAAAAGCTATGGAAGACCCTTGAATTAGCATTTGAAATTGATTGTGAAGACATGAAAAAGTTGAAGACTGGAACCATATGCCGCTTTGGCGAGAGATGGAGAGATTTCAAAGCCAAATTGGTGAGGGATTATGTTTTTGGGAAGAAGAAACATTGCAACCCAAGGATTAAGCATCTGTTCATTAGTGACTCTAGCTAGAAGGGTTTTGTTGTAAGAAATCTGGTGGACAAAGCATCCGTAAGAGATTAACATTTACATGGTTTGAGGTTTATACATAGGGGATACATAGTTATATTTGTAAACAAAGTAAGTTTTTTATGATTAGGTCAACTTATGCATGACTTTATTATGATTGAAACATCAGTTGTGTATGTGATTTGTGACTGTGAATGCTTTATTATTGTATTGGTCCCTGTTTTCCCTAAGTATAAGTACTAGAAACTGGTTATGCGACGTTGTATTGTACCCATTGGATTATTTTCCGCCTGTACAAAGTGGTTTCCAACGTCGTGTGACAAAAATATTAGGTACTGTCTTAGATCAATAATCATATGGACGTCGCACATTTTCCATTAACAAGAGGTAAATTACGTACCAAACTGTGAACAATATCGTACAGAGGCAGGGGAATTGTGATACAATTTGACCTCATTATTTATTTTATTCATTACATTAATACAAGAGCTTGATTGAATGATTTCTCTGGGTCTTAGAGCTAAACATATTAACGCTGCACAAGGAAACAAGATGCGACATATCATTAGTCTGGGTGGCTATGCACTAGTCACAAGAATTATCATGAACAAAATGTTCAAGGCAAGAGTGTTTCATAAAGTAGAGAATGGGATGGTGAAGGATGAGGCAAGGATTTCAACAGAATATCCCACACCGGATGAGGTTCCTCGATTTGAAAAATGGTTAAAAGGATATAAAAAGTGAGGGAAAATGGAGGGTAAGTTGCACACCAAAAAAGCGGAGGTGGTTGCCAAACAAATTGTGAGTTTGATAACATTTTAGTTGAATAATGTATGTGAAAAATTGTTCAATATAGAAAAAAATTACTAATGTGCTCAATTTATATTCCATTTCTAGCACATTCGAAATCTAATTTCGTAACAGATTAGGGACTTAATTGAAAAGAAACTAGCATTTTATTAATTAAGGGGTTAGGATGAATTCATTTGTTTTATATCCTAATTATTTAATTTATAAAGTGTTCTAGATATTGTTAGAGTGTTCGGGTTTGGTAGAGTTCAAGTGTTGAAGAACAAATGAAGTAGAAGATTAGAAGAAGGCCAAATTGTCTTTGGTAGAAGATTGGAAGATGGCCAAATTTCATTTGGTAGAAGATAAAGATCCAGCAACTCCATTGTGGGCCGTAGCCCACATTGCGGCCCGTAACAGAAGTCAACAAGCTCAGGAGGCGGTCAGCTGGTTTATTACGAGCCGCATCCTACATTGCGGCCCGCAATGACATCGGTTTGGGTCATTTAAAAGCTGATTTACAGCTCTACATCTCTCTCTCTCTCTCTCTCTCTTTTTCCATTCACTTTGGACCTAAAACCAAAAATACTCTCTCAAAACCCTAGTTTGCATTTACTTTTCGTCATTAACTCTATTTTTACCATGAATTCTTGCTATTTTGTTATGTGTTTTCATAATCTAGGCTAAATTTACTCTTGGGAGCAATAGGTAAGCATTTCTAGTATGAATTTGTGAGATTCAATTTATCTTATTTTGTGCTATTATTATCAAGTATATTTGTTAGTTTCTTGTGTGATTAATGCATGATTTAGATTAAGGTGATCAACTAGTTGAATATTGTGAGTTAGTTATTTGCTAGGTTTTTGGTCAAACTCTGACGACTTCGACTTTTAGCCAACGTAATTTATGTTGGTCAACGCTAGGTTTTAATTAGGAGTGACAACTAATTATGATTGTTGGTTGATGAAATTTCATAGACTTGAGATGAATTTGAATGTGTTTGACTAATTATCAACGTGGCTCATTAATAATGATTAGCATGAAGGTCGATCCTCGTAGTCGTTATTAGTAGATATATTTGTGCTATCCCGCTTGTAAGATATTGTGTTAGTTGTATTGGTTCTCAATGTTTATTGTTGTTCTCGGGGAAGTCTATGGCGCCGATTGTCTAGAGTAACCTGAGGGTAAGGGTTATTGTGTGGCACCGATTGCCCACTCTAACTATAACGAAAGAGAGGCGAGAAATGTCGTCACTCGAAAGGTGTTGACAAGTTCTCCAAAATATGTGGTTAATGCATAGAAATAGGATAGTTAATTGGTGATCAAAGGATGACTAGAAATGTAAACCAATTGCACCCAAGACTCTTTATAATATTAGGTACATTATTTGTGCTAGTTGTGATCGCAATTACTTTGTTTGCTCTAATTTTTGGTTAATTGTTAAAGTAGTCATAGTGTTTTCCAAAACCAAACCCCACCCAACTTCGTTACCGCACACGTAGAGTGACATATTTGTGTGTTTTTCAACTACATTTATCACTAGATAAAACCTCTTTTTCCTCGTGGACAACCCCATCTTACCACTAGCTACTGTTAAGTAGTTAGCCGTAATTTGGGCCTATAAATACTATCTTTGAGAGGCACAGAAACGACCTCCCAAATTTTAGCATCATTGCCGGGGAAAAGGCGTATTTTATTAAACTGTTAGTATAGTTTTTGTATGTTTTTGTTTTTACTTGTTTGTTGTTGACATTTTGCTTGCTTTTATGATTGTTACTTGGTATAAGATTGTATTGCTTTGGTTCTTGGTTTATGGTCAATACTCGTACCAATAGATAAGAACCCTTGCACTACGACCTTGATCTCTTAGGAACACTTTGGAGAGCAAGGAGAGTAGCCCATTTTGCCAATCAAGTCACCCAATAATCACCTGAAGTAGTTACACCAACTAAGATAGATGATAATAGAACCTTGAGGGAGCTCATAGCTCCTAACCTAGAAAGCCAGCCCCTTTGCATCACATTTCGTCCTCTGTCGGAAAATGTCACTTGTGAGTTTAGGTTCGGGATTATCCACTGTCTACCATCTTCCCATGGGATAAGCGGGGAGGACGCCAGCAAGGATTTGTCCGAGTTCCACTATGTGAACATGAACATGAAGCCATCCAGAATTTTGGAGGATAATTTTAATCTAAGGGCATTCCCTTTCTCTTTAAAGAATGGGTCCAAAGATTGGTTATACTACTTTCCATCGTGAAGTATAACATCATGGAAGGAGATGAAGAGAAAGTTCCTGGATAAGTTTTTTCTAGCAACCAAGTCGGCGGGGCTAAAGAAGGAGTCAGGCGACATCTCTTAATATTTGGGTATTGGGAGTGGTTTAAGAGGTTGCTAGCAAGTTTCCCCTACCACCTATACAAGGAAGGAGATCTTGTGTATTATTTCATAGATGATTTTTCCATTGGAGATATGAGGATGGTCAATGCCACTTGTAATGGGTCAATTGACAACAAGAGCCTAAAGGATGCCATGACATTGTTTGAAGACATGGCGAATGGGACAAGATAATTTGGTGTGAGAGAAAGAGAAAGGGTGCAAGAGGCTCTACCTCCGAAAACCCCCAAACTTGAAGAGCAAGTGCAAGCCTTAGCTTCCATCATGAAGGAGCTAATGAAGGGGAGGTCTGATCAAGTTAATGTGTGTGGGGTGTGTTCGTTGGACCATTCCACTGATATATGCCCTCAATTCCAAGATGAAGGGTTTGAGGAGGCTAAGGTGATGGGTTATCAAGGAGGATGAGGCCAAGGATTTCAAGGAAATAGAGGCTACCAAAGTGGTCAAGGTTTCTATTGGTATGCCTTGAATACGTATAAGCCGCTTCGACAGGTTGGTACGGGGGGTCTCGCTGTTATTGGCATTTGGGATGTTATTGGCATTCTGTCTCCTGTTCTGGTTTGGGCCATATTGTTTCTGGGCCTAAAGCCGTTAGGGTTTAAGGTGGAGAGGACTATTTATATAGTGCCTCGTCTTTTATTGTATCCTGTAAGAGATAGGATTGGTAGAGAGTAGGAAATTTGTAATTCTGGCCTTTCTCTCTAGTGGAATCCGATCTTGGTCGGCCGTGGATGTAGCCAATTGGTGAACCACGTAAAATCTCGGTGTCTTGTTTTTTTGCTTTTTTTTCTTTGCTTGTTCTTTCTCGAGTATTCCGCACAACAAACTGGTATCAGAGCTTCTGGTTAGATCAGCGGTGGGTCTATCAGATTTTTGGGTTTATTAGATCTGGGGTGGTCGAATCTCTAATCTGATCGGAGAGAAAGATGGTTGCACTGAACGTGAAGGTAGACAAGTTTACCGGGAGGAACAGCTTCAGTTTATGGCAGATGATGCGAGCTTTGTTGAAGCAACAAGGGTTGTGAACGCCGCTGATGAAGGGGTTCTTGGTCGTTGGCACTTCGGACATGGTGAGTCTGGAAGAAAAGGCGCATTCAACAATTATGGTGTGTCTCGCGGATGAAGTCATCACTAAGGTCTCGGATCAAGAGACTGCTGCGGAGCTGTGGTTGAAGTTGGAGAGCTTGTACATGACGAAGTCTCTGACGAACAAATTGCTTCTGAACCAACGTCTATTCGATCTCCGAATGCAGGAAGGTACGCAACTCAGAGATCATCTAGAGCAATTGAATACTTTGTTATTAGAACTGCAAAATATAGATGCGAAAATTGATGATGAGGATGCTGCTTTGATATTGTTAGTATCTCTACCGCTTTCATATGAGAACTTTGTTCAGTCATTTATTGTCGGGAAAGATTCAGTGGCTTTGGAGGAAGTTAGATCCTCTTTTCATAGCAGGGATTTGCGTCATAGTGCTAGCAGTTCAGGAACAGATAATCAGGCATCTGGTTTGTTTACTAGTTACGATAAGGGAAAGGGAAATGGCGGAAAGAAAAGAGGTAAGAAGTCAAAGGTTCCCAAGCCCGGTGATATCTGTAGGTATTGTAAGGAGAAGGGACATTGGAAAAATGAGTGTCCAAAGAAGTTGATGATGAAGCAATCAGGAAACAAATCAGGTTCTGCTGCTCTAGCGGATGGAGAAGTTGATTTAGAAGAGGATATTGCTCTGGTTACTGCTGGACACACTCATCACTCTGATGTGTGGTTCCTAGATTCTGGGGCATCCTACCACATTTGTCCAAGAGAGAGTGGTTTTTGACTTATAAGCAGGCAGGGGGTAGCATTACTACGGTTAACGGTACTGTCTGTGAGGTAGTTGGGATAGGTTCGATCAAGATCAGAACACATGATGGTAGTTTATGTACTTTGAACGAGGTTAGACACATTCCATCGATGACGAAGAATTTGATTTCTCTTAGTCTGCTGGATAGAAAGGGTTTTGTCTATTCATGGAAAGATAGAGCTCTAAGTGTCTGCAAGGGTTCTAAGCTGGTTTTGAAAGGTCTTCCGCATGGTACTTTGTATCTTCTACAAGGTTCCACGATTATTGATTCGGAAAATGTTGCATCATCAGAGGTTCACCATGAGGATATGACTAAGTTATGGCACATGAGGCTTGGTCACATGGGTGAAAGAGGGATGCAGATTCTGTCGAGGGATGATCTTCTTGGTGGCCACAAGGTCAAGGGTTTGGAGTTCTGTGAGCACTGTGTCTTTGGGAAACTACACCGCAGCAAGTTTCCAAAGGCTATTCATAAAATGAAAGGCACGCTAGATTATATCCACTCTGATTATTGGGGGCTATCCCGAGTTGAGTCGTTGGGAGGGCACAGGTACTTTGTGTCTTTGATTGATGACTACTCCAGAATGACTTGGGTTATCATGATGAAACATAAAAGTGAATCCTTCATGAAGTTTAAGCAGTGGAAAGCTCTGGTGGAGAACCAAACAGGGAAGAAGATGAAGAGGCTACGAACTGATAATGGTCTGGAATTCTGCTCGTTTGAGTTTGATCAGTTTTGTAGAGATGAGGGAATTGTCCGACATCAAACAGTCAGGAATACGCCACAGCAGAATGGTGTAGCTGAGCGGATGAATCAGACATTGCTAGCAAGAGCGAGGTGCATGCTCTCAAATGCTGGGTTAGATAGAAGATTCTGGGCAGAGACAATGAGTACAACGTGCTACTTGATCAATCGTGGACCTCATACGGGCATACAATGTAAGACACCTATTGAGGTATGGTTGGGTAGAGTTGCTGATTACTCTAAAGGGGACAAGGCAATGATAAGAAGTATGATCCCTAATCCAAGACTTGCAATCCTGGTGAAACCATCCAAACTTTAGGTGGAGAGATGATCAAGCTGGGCAATCAAATCTCCAAGGTGGTCATCAATGTGGCCAAAGTGTGTATCAACCGAATCATCAAGGTGGACAATATCAATACCAAGGAAATCAAGGGCACAATCGGGCTCCACACCGACCCTACCCAAGGGATGAATGGTCATCTAACCCTCGGGAAGGGAATTCAAAGTCGGAGCATGAGGAGTTCATACATGCTATTACCAACATGGTCGCTAACTTGGAAGACCGAACCACAGCTCAAATTCCAAATGTGGGGACAACTCTCCCGCTAGATTCAAGAGTTTGGAAGTCTAAGTTAGTCAAATAGCATCCTCCATGTCCAATTTGGAAGCTAGGGATTCCAGGAAACTTCAATCAAACTGGAGTTAAACCCCCGGCCTCCTATGCTAGTGACATGACCTTGAGGAGTAGAAAGAAGACCAAAGATCCCAAGAAAATTGTGAAGGTTGAGAAGGAGATAGAATAGGAACTTGTGGTGAAGGAAACAGAGGTCGAAGAGGTGGTCACTCAACCACCGGAGAAATGTGAAATTGAGAAAGTCCTTCCACCACCACCTTTTCCGGTGGCTTTTCGAGACAAAAATTGCAAGGATGAGAACAAGGTGTTTTTTGAGATCTTCTATAAGTATGAGGTACATATTCCACTCGTTGATGTCATTTACCAACTGCCTAGGTTTGCTAAATTCCTTAAGGAATTATGTACCCCTAGGAGGAACAAAAATTTGAAAAATGGCGAGAAGATAAAAATTGGAGGTCAAATGTCGTCCCATTATCAAAATAAACTTCCCCCTAAATGTGATGATCCCAGCATGTTTACCATCACTTGCATTATAGGTGGTAATAATTTCCAAAATGCCATGCTAGATCTAGGAGCATCAATCAATATAATTTCATACTCTTTATATGAATCCTTAAATCTTGGAAAATTGCATGAAATCGGGATAGTGAAACAATTAGCCGACCATTCTAATGCTCACCCTAGAGGGATTATAGGAGATGAGTTGGTTAAAGTGATAATTTGATTTTCCCCGCCTATTTCTATGTTCTAGATATGGAAAGTGCTAAACATGCTGCCCCTATCTTGTTAGGGAGGCCATTTTTTAAACTAAAATCAATGTGTGTAGTGGGTGTTTAACCGTGGAATCAATGGGGATGTTGTGAAGTTCAATATTTATGATGCAATGAAATTTCCTAGTGAAGGTCATTCTTGCCATCCTATTGATATTGTTGATATTGTTGATGATTATGTGCAAGATGTGTTTGTGATTAATGGAAAAGATTGTTTGAAGTTCACTTTGGAAAATAGACTTGATATAAATAAATTGCATGATTATTCTTTGAGGGTAAATTTGCTTGAGACTCTTAACTTTATTGATAGGCTACCTTTCAACCCCCCTAGTGAAATTCTTGATGCACCTCGAGATGTGGGAATCTCCATGTCTCTTGAGCAGGCACCGGTAATTAAGTTGAAACCACTAACAGAGAATTTTAAATATGCGTTCCTTGGTGAAGGAGATATTTTACCCGTGATATTGTCGAGTAAACTCACCAAGGAATAAGAGGGGAGGTTGATGGAGTTCTTAGAGCCCATAAGAAGGCAAATAGGTGGACCATTGTTGGTATCAGGGGAATTAGCCATTCCACTTGCATGCATTGTATCTTGGTAGATGATGGGGCCAAACTGGTGTGGCAACCCCAACATCGGCTTAACCCACCAATGATGGAGGTAGTGAAGAGTGAGATTCTCAAATTGCTCCAAGCCGGTATGATCTACTCCATCTCCGATAGCAAGTGGGTAAGTCTCACCCAAGTTGTGCCAAAGAAAAGTGGTGTGACAGTGATAGACAACCAAGAGGAAGAATTGGTTCCCACTCGTGTGCAAAATGGGTGGAGAGTGTGTATTGACTACTTTAGGTTGAATGCGGTAACTAGGAAGGACCATTTCCCTCTACCCTTTATTGACCAAATGCTTGAGAAGCTTCCCGGGCGGGATTTCTATTGTTTCCTACATGGGTATTATGGGTACTTCAAAATTGCCATCGCCCTGAAAGACAAAGAGAAGACCACTTTTACATGCCCCTTTGGCACTTTTTCCTATAGGCGCATGCCTTTTGGTCTATGAAATGCTCCTTGCACATTCCAATGGTTAGTATATTTTCAGAGTTTATTGAGCACTTTGTAGAGATCTTCATGGATGATTTCACTGTTCATGGAGATTCTTTTGATAGTTGTTTAAACCATCTATCGTTAGTGCTCAAGAGATGCATTGAAATAAATCTCGTAACAAACTCTGAAAAAATGCCACTTCATGGTGGAAAAAGGCATTGTATTGGGTTGTGTGGTCTCTTCTCAAGTAGATAAAGCCAAGGTTGGCACGATCCAATCCCTACCCTATCCCTCGAGTGTTAGAGAAGTAAGGTTATTTCTAGGTCACGCAGGTTTTTACCGTCGTTTCATTAGGGACTTTTTAAAGATTGCCTCCCCTTTGTGCAATTTTTTTGAAAACGAAGTGGATTTTGTGGTTGACCTAGAATGCCAAAGAGACTTTGACACTTTGAAGAAAATTCTTGTTTCTACCCCCATTATCTAACCCTCTAATTGGGACCTCTCTTTTGAGATTATGTGTGATACTAGTAACAATGCCATTGGTGCGGATCTAGGTCAAAGGGTAGGGAGAATCCCACATGCTATAAATTATGCCTTGATAACTCTTACTGATGCACAATGCAATTACTCCACCATGGAGAAAGAGTTATTGGCGGTAGTATTTGCCCTTGAGAAGTTTAGGTCGTACCTACTTGGTACAAAGGTTATTGTTTTCGCGGACCATGCGGCTCTTTTCCATTTGATGACCAAAAAGGAAGCCAAACCTAGATTAATTAGGTGGGTACTTCTCTTGAGTGAGTTTGATTTAGAGGTGAGGGATAAAAAGGGGAGTGAAAATGTGGTAGATGACCATCTAAGTCTGTTGACACCGAGCGATGAGTTGGAGAGTGCTATTGAGAAACCCAAAAGGAAGACCATTCTAAAAATAATTCCCGATGAACATTTGTTTTTGATTAGAGGGACTCACCCTTAGTACCCGATCTAGTTAATTTTCTTGTCTCCCAACAATTTCCCTTGCATTTCTCCAAAGCTCAAAGAGATAGGTTAAGGAGTGAGGCTAAACACTATGTGTGGGATGATCCATATTTATGGAAGCATTTCCCAGATCAAAGGATCTGGAGACGTGTTCCAGAGAGTGAAGTGAGTTCAATTCTAAATATGCGTCACTCTCTTGCTTGTGGTGGGCACTTTGGTGCTAAGAGAATTGCTTTGAAGGTGGTGGAAAGTGGTCTCTATTAGCCTCACATGAAGAACCATTCCTATCGGTTTTTCCAATCTTGTGACAAGTGTCAAAGAATGGGAAACATCTCCCAAAAGAATGAAATGCCGCAAACAAGCATCTTGTATTGTGAGGTTTTTTATGTATGGGGGATTGACTTTGTGGGACCCTTCCCCAATTTTTTTGGGTGTGTTTATATTTTTTTTTCCGTTGATTATGTGTCTAAATTGGTCGAGGAAAAGGCCACGAGGACAAATGATTCAAAAGTGGTGGCAGATTTCTTGTAATTCAACATCTTCTCCAGGTTTGGAATTCCTCGATCCATGATTAATGACTAAGGAACCCACTTTTGCAATCGCACAATCGAGGCATAGATGAAGAAATATGGGGTAACTCATAAAACCTCCATGGCTTATCACCCACAATCAAATGGCCAAGCCGAGGTCTCCAATTGTGAGATCAAATCTATACTTGAGAAAATGGTTAACCTGAATGGGAAGGATTAGAGCATTCGGCTAGATGATGCTTTGCGGGCATATAGGATGGCCTATAAGACACCGATTGGGATGCATCCATATCGGGTGGATTTTGGGAAGCTGTGCCACTTACCAGTTGAGCTTGAATGCAAAGCGTATTAGACCGTTAAAAGCTTCAATATGAAATTGGATAAAGATGGTGTGCACCAAAAGTTTCAATTTGAAGAGCTTGCGGAGATTCAGAATGACTCCTATGAAAACTCCACAATTTACAAGGAAATAACCAAGGCTAGGCATGCTAGCTTAATTAATAGAAAGGACTTTGACGTTGGTAGAAAAATCCTTTTATCCAATAAAGCCTTCGGTTATTTCCGGGAAAATTGTGGTCAAAATAGATTGAGCCTTTTGTGGTGGTGAAAGTTTTCCCACCTGGAGTGGTTCAAATAACGAGTGAGGAGAGAGCGGTTCAAATAATGAGTGAGGAGACTTCAAAAGTCTTCAAATAGAATGGCCCCCGCTTGAAGCCCTAGTATGAGAGTTTCCAACCAGAGCTAGTCGAGAAAACACTTCTCGACGACCCAGTTAGGGAGTTGTGGCTTTGTGAGTATGCCATGCTTACTATATTAAATAAGCATGGTTTTGATCATTCGGGTTCCATTGATGCAATCTCGTTGATGTAGCTTCATTTTTTGGCTTTATGAATAAGTCGTGCTGACGGAGTTAAATAAACTTTGTTTTGATCATCCGGAGTATTCCATTGATGCAAGTGTTATTTTATTTTTAATTTTAGTGTCAATTTTAATTCGTTATCTTTTGTCAAAATTTTGATAATCTTTTTGGAATTAGATTTTTGGACCAATGTTATGTCGGGTTTGCATTGGTTGTGTTTTTGAAGGTTTAGAATGCTCTTAAGGAATTTCGGAGGCCAAAAAATGGGGATTTTTGAGGAATGGAAGGCAAGAGGTAGAATCATCATTGCAGGTCGCAACCCGAATTGCAGCCATAGCACAGGTAAACTAAAAAAAAGATGATGAAAAATGGGAACGACATAAAAAAAGAGTGAGGGGAGGAAGATTGCCTGTTGTGGGCCGCAACCTCACTTGCGGCCTGCAGTGACCCCATGTTACCCCCCCCCTTGGCCCGCCAGATCTCATTTTTTTCCCAGCTCTCCCACCATTTGTTTTCTCTCCTCGACCCTCCATTCTTCTTCCTCCCATCCCTCGGCCCAACTCGCCAAAAACCGCCAACCTATCTCTCCCCTTCGACCAAAACACTCACCTCTCCATTCTCCTTATATTCCTCCACAACCCAACACTCAAATCCTTCCCCAATAACCCAAGATTTGATTTTAAAACTCAAGAACCCTAGAAATTGGGGGGGGGGTTTATGAATTTTTGGTAAAATTCAACCATCTTTGCTTGCATTTCACATATTGGTGTTGTCTACACTCATTCCATCACTCCCACGGTAAAACTTCTCACTTTATTGTTGAATTCAAAGCGTGCTGACAAGTGCGTGTTCTTCAATTTTGATTTCTGTTATAGTTTGGGATTGTGTGATGCCAATTGTGATATGGTATTGTATTTTTGTGTGTTTGGTGAGTGTTGGTGTGCTAGTAGCATATTGGGGATGATGATGTTGGTGATTGAAGTTTGTGAAACTTGTTGTGACACTTGGTGACACTTTGCTACACTTTTTGTGACACTTTTTGTGGCATTTTGTGACACATTGTGACACTTCCTTCAATTTTGTGGCACTGATTATCCTTGTTGATATTTAGAGTTTGTTCTTGCTGTTTAGATATCTTATGGCTCCAAAAAGAAAAGCCACTTGTATTCCTAGTTCGTCCCGTGCTCCTGCAGTTAACCACATAGGGTTAACCCACATTAGAGGGTCATTTCCTACACGGTGGGCAAACTTTGTCACCCCAACCACATGATTTATTCAAAAAAGTTTTCCCATCATCCAACTTTGGCGAAATTGGGTTTGTGGAAACCTGTTATGCAATTGTTTAGGAAGGTTGGCTTGGCTAGTTTTCTGGACAGGCAGGAATTGACCTTTCCTAGATGCACAATAGAGTTTCTTGCCACACTCATGAAGGAGGAACAGGGAGGTGGGAAGTACATCTCTTTTCACCTCAATGATGAGCCACACTCGATGAGTTATGATGCCTTATCCAAAATATTTGGATGGGAGCTTGGGACTAGGGATGGTGATTACGTCAAGGCCCCTGGTTACCACAAGTTGTTCTTTTGGCCAGCGATCACTGGGAGAACAAGATGTGGTACTGGTAATGTTTCCCTCATCGTTCATCCAGCTTTGCACATTGCCCATTGCTTACTAGCCAAGGGGGTGTTGTGTCAGGGTGAACTCACTCATAGCGGTTTTATAAAGTGTCTTTCTGCTATGACGTCTGTGGGACAGGGCCATCCAAACTGGATAGATCTGTGGGTCGACAGATGCATCAAGCTATCAAAACCAAACAAGGGGAATATCAGTATGGGAAAGATTTTAACCCTCATTGCCAGAGAGTTGGGGATACAGGACCCGAGCACAGCCAAGTCTGTTTCAGGCAAACATGACTGCTACCTACACTTCGACAGGCTACACGAATCCAACATGTTGGAAGTTGGTGGGAATGACTTTATTTGGAGGTACGGGACGTATTCTCTATTGTTCATGAAACTTCCCCAAGCAGACAAGGTGGCCATCATTAAGGACACACCGGTCGATGATCTTTTCATACATCTGGACCCCGAGTATAGCCATACTTTTTGGGTTGCACTACCGACAGGGCAACCTTATACGTGAGATCCGCCACTTAGTCAATAGACACCACCTCCCCAGGCATCCCCCCTAAGAGGACCAGCAGGAAACCCCCGATCTGAGACAGGATGTACTTGACAGGCTTGCTCATATTGAGGGTAGATTTAACTAGTTTCAGCTGCATGTCGATAAGCAGTTTCAGCAGGTCCATACAAAGCTTGACACTATTATCTCGGAGGTTCACCAAGCTCGTCATTAGGGAGGATTTGGACCCTCATGGTCCTAGTTGTGAGTAATTTCCCTTTTTCCGTAATTCCACATTTTTGCTTTGATCATTTTTATGCATTGGGGATAATGCTAGATTTTATATGTGGGGTGGGGAAAGTAGTTATGCTCATTACGAGCATGTGCTTTTGATGTCATATTGCTCATTTTTCATTGTATTTAATAATTTCTTAGGAGGTAAAAATGGAAGAAAAAAAAATAATCTCGCTAAGTTCAAAACCCGCTTGCGGGCAACTTAGGCAAAATTGAGGTCACACATAGATTGAAAACCTGAAAGGGAAATCTATGCAAAAATGAGAAGGTGAGGATGAAAATCCAAAAGGGCTCCTAAGCAAAATGACAGAAATTGAGAAAAATGAAAAAAAAATAATATGAAGGCTCATTTTCCCATTTTGGAAACTTTTGGAAAGAGTTAAATTCTTTTACCTCATTATTGGATGATGAAGACCTCATTTGGATGCAATTTTTTCTTGGAAATTTTGTTGGGTAGAATCTTTTAGGCATAAATATAGGGATGGGTAGTCTCTTATGTTTAGGGTTAAAAGAATTCTCAAGGAAGGGTTTCGAATGTGTTATGGGATAGAAAAGAAATTAAGAACCACGTTAGGCCTTTATTTTCTTCACTCGAGGATGAGTAAAGGTTTAAGTGCTAGGAGTTTTGATGTGCTCAATTTATATCCCATTTTTAGCTCATTCAAAATCTAATTTTGTAATAGATTAGGGACTTAATTGAGAAGAAACAATCATTTTATCAATTAAGGGGTTAGGATGAATTCATATGTTTTATATCCTAATTCTTTAATTTATAAAGTGTTCTAGATCTTTTTAGAGCATTCGAGTTTGGAAGAACGAGTGAAGTAGAAGATTGGAAGAAGGCCAAATTGTCCTTGGTAGAAGATTGGAAAAAGGCAAAATTTCATTTGGTAGAAGATGAAAATCCAACAACTCCATTGCGGCCTGCAACAAAATTCAACAAGCTCAGGAGGCGGTCAGTGGATTCATTGCAGGCCGCAGCCCACAATGCGGCACGCAACAATGTCAATCTGGGTCATTTAAAAGATAATTTTCAGCTATAAATTTCTCTCTCTCTTCATTCACTTTAGACCCAAAACTGAAAATACTCTCTCAAAACCCTAGTTTTCATTTACTTTTCATCATTTACTCTATGTTTACCATGGATTCTTTCTTTTTTGTTATGGTTTTCATAATCTAGGCTAAATATACTCTTGAGAGCAATTGATAAGCATTTCTAGTATGAGTTTGTGAAATTCAATTTATCCTATTTTGTTCTTTGATTATCAAGTATATTTGATGCTTTCTTGTGTGATTAATGCATTATTTAGACTAGGGTAATTAACTAGTTGAAGATTGTCAGTTAGTTATTTGCTAGGTTTTTGGTCAAACCCGAAGACTTTGACTTTTAGTCAACGTGATTTTTGTTGGTCAACGCTAGGTTTTAATTAGGAATGAAAACTAAATATGATTATTGGTTGATGAAATTGCTTAGAATTTGATGAATTTGAATGGGTTTGACTAATTATCGATGTGGCTCACTAATAACGATTAGTATGAAGGTCGATCCTCGTTGTCGTTATTAGTAGATACATTGTGCTATCCCAATACTTCTCCCTTGTAGGATATTGTCTTAGTTGTATTTGGTATCCATATTTATTTCTATTCTCAGGGAAGTCTATGATGCCGATCATCTAGATTAACCCGAGGGTAAGGGTTATTGTGTGGCGTTGATCGCCCACTCTAACTATAACCAAGGAGAGACGAGAAATGTCTTCACTCAAAAGGTGTTGAAAAGTTCTCCAAAATATGTGGTTAATTCATTGAAATAAGATAATTAATTAATGATCAAAAGATGACTAGAAATGTAAACCTATTGCACCCAAGACTCGTTATAATTTTAGTTACATTATTTGTGCTAATTGTTATAATAATTACTTTGTTTGCTCTAATTGTTGGTTAATTTAGTTGTTAAAGTAGTTGTACTTTTTTCCAAAACCAACCCCCCAACTTTGTCACCGCATAAAACCCTTTTTTCCTCCTGGACGACCCCGTCTAGCTACTATTTAGTAGTTAGCCGTAAATTGGGCATATAAATACTATCTTTTAGAGGCACGACAGTGGCCTCCAAACTACCAAAAAATATAAACTTCTGCCACAAGCCACTTAGGACCGGTGGTACCTTCGAAGGTTGACAATGTTCCATCTATCAGGAATTTGATTTCACCCCATGGTTTCTAGCACGTATCTGCCTCCCGATTATGCTTCAAAAACCTTATAAGGCTCTTCCTAGTTAGCCTCTAGCTTCCCATTGGGTTCCTTTCGAATTTTCTCATTCATTCTCATAACTAGATCTCCTAGGGTGAACTAAACTTTCCTTAACCTTCGATCATGGTACCGCTTAACCTTTTCCTTTATCTTAGATTCATGGAGGGATGTCAAATCCCAATTTTCCTTGATCCAGTAAAGGTCTAGTTGGTGATTATCCTTATTGGTTTCCCATTTTCCAACCACTATCCGGGTATCCCAATCTTCACTGGAACCATACCATCCAAATCATACACCAGAATGTAGGGAGTTTCATCTCTAGCAAAAGATTCAGTCATCTGATAGAACCACAAAACTCTGGGAAGTTCTTTATCCAATTTTCTTCTGCCCCCTCGAGTCTTTCTTTGATGTTGTTAATGATGGTTTGATTGGTAACCTTCACTTGACCATTCGCCTATGGTTGATAGACTGCAGTCACTATTTGCTGGATCTTATACTTCTCACACCAGCCCTTTTAAGGATTGTGTGCAAACTAGGTCCCATTATCGATTATAATGGTCTTCGATATACAAAATCAACAAATTATGTTCTTTCAGCATAATGCAATCACCGTCTTCCTCTCCATATTAGTTAAGGGCTTAGCCTCCACCCATTTTGTGATGTAGTCAATGGCCACGAAAATGTATCAAAATATTCTTGGTGCCTCTGGAAAGGCCTCACCAGGTTAATCCCACATTTGTCAAATGTCAATGACCCGTGTATATTCATCATCTTCTCTTGAGGTACATGGGTAATCGGTGCATGCCTCTGACATTGATGGCATGAATGGATATACCCAATTGCCTGATCAAACATCTTAGGCTAGTAGTACGCAACTCGAATGAGTTTTTTTGCAACTGAGCGAGCCTCTTGATGGCTCACACAAAGTCCTTCATGGACCACTCTAACCAAGTAGTCAACTTCATAAGGAGTGACACACTGAATAAGTGGCTGGAGTTAGCCTCATTTATGTAGAACATTGTCTTGAATCAAATATCTTAGAGCATTCAGCCTTATCCTTCTTGCCTCGACAACCCTTTCTTGGAGAACCATTCTCAAAGGTATCATGTGATTGGAATCATCAAAGTCTTCTCCTCATCAATAGCCATTACCACTTCTTCTTTTTCAAAACTAAGGATGGTTAACATTTCCATTAGTAGTTGTTTCAAAGATTGAATGTTGAGATCAGGGGAGGCAAACTTGCTCAAGGCATCCGCCTTATGATTCATTTCCTTGGGCACGTGTACCAACATATACTTTCAAAAGATTTTTAATGAATTCTTTAACACCTCTAAATATTGATGTAGGCTTCGCTCCTTGGTCCCATACTCTCCTTTGACATGTTGGAAAACAATCTAAGAGTCACTGATTATTACAAAATCCTTGGCATTGAGCTCCCTAGCCAATCAAATACTAGTAATTAAGGCCTCGTATTCAGCCTTGTTATTAGTGGGCTTGAAGTCAAAATTCAGTGCATAGGTAATCCATAACATCAGGGCTAGTGAGCAACACTCCTGCTCCACTTTCTCCTGAGTGTGAGGATTAATCTACATAGAGCTTTCACACATTTCCTACCGATACCTCCTCACTGAATTTGATAGGCTCAGTAATCTCAACAATGAAATCATCTAGAGCCTAGCCCTTGATCAATGTCTTAGTCCTTCACAACACAACAAAGAAATTCAATTTTTTTCTACATCCTTTGAGAGGAATCAACATAACGCAGCAAACTACTCGGTGAGCCTTTGGACATCATTCAGCGTTTGCAGCAAATTTATCTTTATCAACTCTTCGATCTTTCAGGATTAAAATCGATACCCCTATCAAAAACCTTGAATCTGAGGAACTATCCACGCCCCACTCCAATCACACACTTGGCTGGATTTAACTTTAGGTTCGAGCAATAAAGCTCATAGAAGGTTTCCTTCAGCACTTGCAGAAAGTGTTCATACATTTTTCTCTTCACTACCATGTCATTCACATATATATCCATGTTTCTGCTATTTGGGGCTTGAAAAGCTTATCCGCCAAATTCTTATAGGTGGCACTAACATTTTTAAGATAACATTTGCTTGTAACAAAAAGTGCTCACATCTGTTATGAATGGCTATTTCTCTTTATCTTCTTCTACCATCAATATCTGGTGGTATCCCTTGTGAGCATCAAAGAAATCCAAGACCTGATACCATACTATAGCCTTCATCATCTTTATTAGGTCAGCCGTGGGTATTATTTGTTTACATTCTATGTGAATGCCATTCATAAAGGCAGTAGAAGATATTGAAGGTCGTTCGCAAGGACGGTAGTATAGACGAAGGCCATTCACGTTAGAATGGTAGTTGATGAAGGAAATGATCATTAATGCATGGTAGAAGGAGATTGAAGCCAAAGATAGGCAGCTACGGAGTTCATAGCGGCCAATAGAGAAATAAGGAATTATGGTCCGATGAGTTGTGCCTCAGTTTGAGAACGATCCAAGAATATTTATCCTTTAAGGTTGGATCCAATGGATCCTTCTTCTCGAGTAATATAAAATTGACTACTAAAACACTCAAATTGGACTGACGGTTCTCCCGTAGCGAAGGAAACTAGTTCAGTTGGCCGAAGCACCAACAGGTTAGCACAAGCCATTAATGGTTTGGCACCAACAGCCCATGCCAGAGGAGATGTCTCACTCTAAGGAGACTAATGCAAGTTATTAATGCAACCCGCACTAGACACAACGAGATGCAGCACCGAGCAACATACCCCTCAACGCGGCTAAGTATGGGCGCGAGACATCCCATTTTAGGCGTCCTGCACCGTTCCAAGTCCATTTTGTCAAAACCAACTGGTGGGGTGTGAGAATCTACACGGCCCACGCTAAGTTTTTTTAGCAAAGCACTAAGTCTTACCAAAGCCCGCGCCTATGTGCGGATCAGGACCGTAAATTTTAGCACTGTGATGGCACCCTGCAGGAGACGACTTGACCAGCGCAAGTCCCAGAAGTGACCCGCCTTAATCCCAAGCCCTGCGCCACATTGAAGATATGCGCCACGCTCAAGAATAGGTGCCCCGTATCCCGAGCCTGGCCTCGTGTCTCGTGCTAAGTACATTTACGGGCTGCTTTATCTATGATGCCCCGAGCTGCGGCTGAGCTAGAGTTTAACCTAATTTGGCCTATTTTTAGGATCAATCTCCTACTACTATATATAGAACCTTAGTATACTAGGTTAAGAGAAATTTCATACTTTAGATCTCATTTTCACTTTCAAGAGTAGAGGAGATTCTCTCCTTAGGAAACATTTTCCTCTTTTTAGTTTCCTTTGATCCTATTATGTGGAATTCAAATATTTATTTGAATTTCATGTCTAGGGAGTAGTTTCTATAGCTTGGGGATAATTTTAGTGACTTGGTTATATCTTTTTGCCTTTTGAGATTCTATAGTTCATCCTAATTTTGTGTCCATGATATTATTGTAATTTGCTTTTGAGTTTGAATGCATGAGTATTACACCACATATAAGCACACACTTTAGGTTGTATTCATGCTAGGCATAAATATCAAAGCCCATTTGGAAGGGAAACCTGGATGTTTGTATGAGTGGAGAGGAATGAGTATGTGTGGATGTATGCACGGGAGATTCGAGGTCACCCTGATCCACTTACCATCGCACCAGTCTTAGTCGACTCTATAAAGTTGTCTGGGAGGTTTTGGGTAGAGATATTTTAAAATAGTAGCAAGCTAGGGTTAAAAGAAACCCTAGTATCATAGATAAGGTAGCTACAATCCTTGGGCCTAATTGATAGGACCTGAGGGGAGTAGGTGAATTTGTGGTGGAAGCCCGAGACCTAATTGCATAGGGGAGAATCAGACCTAGAACATGGTTGGACCTTGTGGTACTCCCCTAATTATAATGGTGGTGTTGATGAAGGGTTTGAGAGCACCCACCGTGACAGGGACGGGGAAGTGTATGCCATCGGCCACACCACATGTTATGGACACACTATTAGGTTTGTTTAGATATCTATGTGAAAGAATCGAGGATAGAAGCATTAGATAGGCCAAGTCACTCAATAATTTCCCCAAGTTCTAGCATTATATCGTAGTTGTGTTATTTATTTTGCATGTGTTGTAGTTGTTAGATTGAAAATCCAACACCCCCCTTTGCATATTTGTTTTACTAGCTATTCCTTTCACTTGTATAGATTGATGACTCGTACGGGGTTGTGTTTCTAGTTGATACATTAGACCTAGAATCTCTGTGGAAAAAGACAGGGCTTACCGCTAACTACTCTTTAGGTAGCGTAGCAGTGAGATTAGGTTGTAGAATATAAATTTCTACCATTGACCTTCGTCTTTGGCTTTATTTATTTAGCTACTATTAACGACCTTTGGTCGAGGCGAGTCAAATTTTGGTGCCATTTTCGGGGATACTATCAGTCTGGTTATCTACTTATGCAAGACACATTAGTAGAGTAGTTAGTTTAGCTTTTATTTGTTTGTTTGTTTATGTTTTTGAATCCTGGTTGGAGCTATTTTTATAGTTGTTTTGTTACCTTTTAATCTATTTGCTAGTGTTGCATTCAGAAGGGTATTTTTGGCCTAGTTTATGGTACACATCCATGCCACTAATCTAGGTATCCTACACTACCCGGCTGAGAACACAGGTGGTCATAGGAGACCGAGGTTAAGAACTAGGGTACAAGTTCAACTGAGGCAAGAAGTAGTAGTAGAAGGTTTGTTAGCAATGGCGGAAGACAACCGCACCCTACGAGAGCTCATGGCACCCAACTTGGAGAATCAACCTCTATGTATCACTTTCCCGCCATTACCCGCTAATGTGAGCTGTGAGCTTAAGAGTGGCATGATCCATTTCCTTCCAACATTCCATGGATTGGAGGGTGAGAACCTGAACAAGCATCTTTCGGAGTTCCATTTGGTGTGCACGAACATGAAGCCCCCGGGAGTGCTTGAAGATGAATACAACCTAAGAGCCTTCCTATTCTCCCTTCAAGGTAGTTCCAAGGATTGGCTCTATTATCTACCACTGGGGTGTATTGGATCATTGATAGACATGATGAGGAGATTTCTCGAAAAATACTTTCTGGCGTCCAAGTTGGCCGGGTTGAAGAAGTAGTTGTTGAACATCACCCAAGGTGCCACCAAGAGTATGTAGGACTATTGGGAGTGCTTCAAGCAAATTTTGGCAAGTTTTCCTTATCGCCCATTTAAAGAAGGAAATTTTGTGTACTACTTCTTTGTGGGAAGGTAAATTCCGCATGAAACGGTTCAATAGCTAACAAAATTCCTAAGGATACAATGGCACTTTTTGAGGAAATGGCAAATGGTATGCGGAAATTTGGCACTAGATCGAGAGTGAAGGCCTTAGATGAGCCCACACACTCACCTAATTTGGAGGAGCAAGTCCAATATCTTACTTCCATGATAAAGGAGATTTTGTGAGGAAAAGTGCATCAAGTCCAAGTTGTGCGGAGTTTGCAAACTCAACCAAAATTTCGAAGTGTGCCCCAAAGTTGTAGGTGATCTACAAGAGGTGAAGATAATTGACTGCAACAACTGAGAAAGATCACAATTTGCTAAGGGCCAACCACAAGGGTTCCAAGGGAACCAAGGAGATTCAAGGCTGGACTCCTATGCAAATTCATTCTACCCGAGGTATAGAGATCATCCTAATTTTTTATAGAGGGAGGACAACCAACCGGAAGGGTACTGGGGAGGACAAGCTCCACCTCAACCATATCCTAGAGGTGAATTCCCTTCCAACAACCATGCTTCACTTTACAAGTCGGAAAGGGATGAGATCTTAGAAGTCATCGGTCAATTGGGGAAGAAACATGAGATCTTCGCGGAGCAGACAAGGCGAGGACCATGGCAATAGAGATTTTTCAAGTATCAAAAACCTTGAAGCTCAAGTTCGGAAACTTGCCACCTCGGTAAGCTGACTTAAAGCCAAGGAGTCCGAAAAACTACTATCCCAACCAAAGGTGAATCTGAGGAATGTGAGCGCACTTAATTGAGAAGTGGGAAAGAAGTCCACCAGACTGAGAATAAAAAAATGCTAGAAGATGACAAGATAGTGGAAGCTACCAAAGGACACTTCAAAGAGGAGGGGATTATGATCAAGGAAGCACCCTCCAAGGAACGTCCACCACCCGAGGCACAAGTCCCCATTCAACCTCTATTTCCAAATGCTTTAAGAGGATGACCAAAGGTGGTGATCGATGATGCAAACATTCGAAAAGTCTTCTAAAAGGTCAAGGTAACCATCCCTATCTTGGAATTAATTGAACATGTGCCATCTTATGCTAAATTTCTTAGAGTTGCACACACAAAGAAAAGGCATAGACCAACTAAGTGATTAGGACATTTGAAAATGGGTGGAGCCATTTTGAATCATGGGAACTTTCCTAAGAAATGTGATGATCCCAGAATGTTTTCTATCCCTATCTTTAGGTGGTAAATTGTGGAACATGCCATGATAGATCTAGGTGCATCCATTAATGTTATCCTGTTTAGTTTATATGAACGCCTAGAAATAGGTGAGTTTAGGGATACTAGAGTAACTGTCCAACTTGCCAATCATTCCCAAGCTAGTCCACATGGTCTAGTAAAGGATGTGATGGTGCAAGTCGGCAAGTTGGTTTTTCCAGCGGGCGTTTATATCTTAGATGTAGTGAACGACGGATGTGCACCCCTGATACTTTTGGGGAGTCGTTTTATTTAAACTTCTAGGACTAAAATCAATGTCAATTTGGGAACCTTAACTCTAGAAGATGACATGGATAAAGAGGAATTTGATATCTACAATTCTAGGCATGATTCAACAAAGTCATCTTTAATGTGCAAAGGTGGAACCTTATGTTATGAAAATGATGAGTCTTATTGCATAAAAAACAAGGATGAATGTTTGAGTGCGTCCCATGTTGATGATAATGATAATGAATCAGATGAAATGAATAATGCAATGGATAATATGTCGGGACTGGAACGGCACGAGGCTATGCCTTCTGCCAGGGGGTTTGGCGCGAGGCTATGCTTCGCGCTAGGCCCCTTGTGCACCTAAAACCGATTTTTCAATTTTCTTTGCTCCGATAATGCAAAATTTTGGAAAATTCTAATTTTTAAATTCAAAAATGCATTTTTGGTTCAAAAATTTAAAATTCCCCAATTCCTTAAGAATTTTTAAAATACTTACAAATATCCTGTAATTAATTGGCTTGTACTATTTTCCCCTAAATTGAGCATTTAAAAAAAATTCTTATCCTAATTGTACCTCTCACCCTAGTCACTTAGGCTGAAATTCCATTTCCATAGTACACTTCTCCACCTAATTCTCTCATTTGACACATTCTTTCTTCTCAAGAAACACTCATTCTCACATACTCTTGGTGAACTAGAAAAATTGAAGTGTTTCTTCCAGAAGTTGGAAATTTTTGCTTCTTCTTTTGTCGGTCTTGCAAATCTTAGCTTCAAATTTTGGGTATCCCATTGAACTCTATGCTTATCTGCTTTATTAAACATCGTGGTGGTGTTATTTGAAGCATGAATTTTGAATGAGAGTGTTGTGAGATATGTGTTTGTATTTGAGTTTGTATGCATGATCTTGTGTTGAAGAGGATGTTGGGAGGACTGATGTGCTATTATGCTTGAAAGATATGATCTTTAGTGTTCGGTGATTTGGGAGAGAGTAAATCTTGGTTGCATAATTTAGTTGAATGGGTTGGTGATAACTTACATAAGATTGATTTTTGATGAGGAATATTCTTGTTTGAATAGCCCACATGCTTAGAATATCATGTTATGAATATTTGGGTTATTTAGAAGAATGTTATCTCACTGAATTATAAGCCATGCTTTGTTTATTATCATATCACCACTCTTGTCCTCATTTTGTTAGAATGCCACCTAAGAAGAATGCCTCAGAGAAGGGCAAGTCCACTAGGGGTGAGAAGAGGAAGAAGTCGACGAAGGGTGCAAACCCTGAGCCGACAACTTCCATTCTTCGTAACCCCACATTTGTGACCGAGGAGTTTATGAGTTTATCCAACATTTCCGAGACTGCATTCTCATGGTGGAGGAACTTGAGAGAGCTGAAGAGGAGTATTTTAGAGATGGGGTTCGCTTTCAAGGACACCTTGGCGGTTCTAGGTTTACTCGAACTGGTCACTTATATGTTGAGCCGAGTAGGTCTAGAGGGGTTTCTCGAGAAACACTCCAAGACGTACATTAGGTGGACCCTGGAGTTACTAGTGACTCTATGGCCGGTCATAGATGAGGATGGACACAAGGTGATCAAATTCAACCTGGACGACAAGAAGTACAAGATGACCCACCGGGATGTTGTACGAGCGTTTGGGTGGAGGTATAGCAAGGAAATCCAGAAGACACATCGACAAGGTTTACCTTTCTCTCTTGGGTACTTTTAGGTGCAACTGACGAGCACAGATCGGAAGAACCAGTGCAAGAGTACCACCATAGTTCATCCGACATTCCATTATGTTCACCGTGTATTGACTATAGGAGTCTTTTGACACGGTGAACTAATGGAATGCTTGGGCTCGGATGTTCATTGCCTTTAGGAAATGACTCCTGAGGTTAAATTTTAATTGAACTTGGTGGGGTACTTTGTGCATGAATGTTTAGCGATGGGAGACAGAAGGAGTGGAAAAATTTCCATGGGAGGCATGGTTGGTCCTTTGGCAGATTATCTAGGTCATCCGATCTCACAAAGGGCTCTAGCTAGCTTGGGGAGATCGGGCACAAGGTAAAACATTGAGAAGTTAGCGAAGGCATCTATGGTGGGATTGATGACATCAGAGGGTAGATATGTATGACTCTATGGCAGAGCGAGTGCATGTATCTTCATGATTCATCCACAACCGCAGTGCATCGCCATTGATCTTAATACTAGCATGGATGACCTATTCATTTTGCCGGACCGGAAGTTTAAGAAGGAGTTCTATAGAGTTATGTTCATCCCAGAGATAGATATTGAGGAGGGTGAGGGTGGGTCCACTCTGAGAGCACCTCCTAGTAGCTCTCGCTTATCTAGGGACATCATTGGCCAGTTGCATTCACTTTGGGACATGCTTTCGAGCTCTACTCAATTGTTGCAAGGGGTATTCGAAGCGATAGGGGGAATGCGCTCGCAAGTGGAGCATTTTAGCTTGTGGATGGATAGCATTGAGGCCACATTACAAGAAACTAGATACATAGATAGAAGCATCACCAGTCATGAGGACGAAAACCCTTCGAAGCAGCGAGAGTGAGTATCACTATTCTCCCTACCTCATTTACATTTTTACATGATTTTTATGCATTGGACACTTTGCATGGGCAAAGTGTGAGGAGGGAGTAGTGAGCACTTAGGGAGCTTTCATTCTTGGATTTCCTCGGTGCATTTCATGATTTTCTTTTATAGTTTTTATTGTTGGTTGATTATGTTGGTTTTCGTTGAGGGATGATTTTGGATTAACATTTGGTGGTATGACATGCTGTGCTAGGACTTCTAGTTTACTTGGGGTAGGATTTTTTAGAAATTAGTGGTGTATTTTTTATGTTTTGACTATATTTTGTAGTATGAAGCCCACTTTTGGTGCATTTTTGTGCTACACCAAAAAAATTGAAAAACTTGAAAATGATAAATATACAAAAACCTGGACAAGTCGAAAACCTGAAGGGCAACTTGGGTAACATGAGGAAAAACCTGGATATGTCTAAAGATCTAGGTAAAAATGAGAAACTAGGCCCAACTAGGCTTACGAGCCTAGGCAATAATGAGAGGCCGTGTGGAAAAAGGTGAGCAGTGAGTACCCTTTGTGTGTTAAAGCTAGGATGAAAATTCCATAGGGCTCCTAGGCAAAATGAGATAAATTGATAGAAAACAAAAACTTGGTTGAATGCATGCTTCTGCGGTGGATTGTTTTTTAAGACTACTCTTTGATTACTTTTGGGATCATTTTGGGAAAAGTAAGCTATCTTGACACTTATCTTTTTCACTTACCTTTTTTCACACTTTAATTTTGGGTGGTTTGATTACTCGTCTTTCGGGGAGTGTGAGAGTTGTGAGATTCTACTTTCTTAGGGGAATTAGGGTAATCTTGGAATAAGTTGAATGCTTCGGTTAACTTACTCTTGCACACTACATTTCGCTTTATTCTTTTTCTTGTTTTCTATTTACTCGAGGACGAGTAAAGGGTTAAGTGTGGGGAGTCTCATCTGATTCATTTTGCATGCGTTAACCGATGCATTTGACATACTTTTTATTTACTTTTGCTTTGTGGATTGCTAGTATTAGTTCAGTTTACGCTACAAGGGGTTTAGACGGCCATGCTTGGTTTTCTTGTTTAAATCCTGCATTTTGTAAACGTAATAGGTACTATGGACATCTATTATCCACGGGCTCCTTGATCTCCTGTGATCATCTGTAGTATGTTATCTTTGGGTACCTTTTGTTTACATTTTATGTGAAGGCCGTTCGTAAGAGCGGTAGAGAATTTTGAAGGCCGTTTGTAAGGGCGGTAGTAGAGATGAAGGCCATTCACATTATAATGGTAGTAGACAAAGGCCACAACCATCAATGTGTGGTAGAAGGAGATTGAAGCAAAAAATAGGTGGACGCAGAGTTCATAGCGCCCAACGAAGAAATGGGGAATCGTGGTCCAATGAGTTGTGCCTCAATCCAAGAACTATCCAAGAAGAATTAGCCTTCAAGGATGGTTCCATTGGATTTTCCTTCTCGAGTACTATAAAATCAACTACTAAAACTCTCAAATTGGACTAACGATTGTCCCGTAGCGAAGGAAACAAGTTCAGTCGTCTGAAGCATCAACTAGACGGCACAGGCAATGCATGCTTTGGCACCAACACCCAGCACCAGAGGAGAAGCCCCACGCCAAGGAAACCGACGCGAGGTATTAATACTACCCACGGCAAACACGATAGGCTGCAACATCGAGCAACGAATCCCTCCACATGGATAAGTATGGGCGTAGGACGTCCCATTTTAGGCGTCCCACGCCGTTCCAGGTCCATTTTGTTAAGAACAGCTAGTGGGGTGTGGAAATCTACACGGCCCCCACCAAGTTTTCTGAGAAAAGCACCAAGTCAGACCACGACCCGTGCCAATGGCCAAGGGCGCGGATCTGGACCTCAAATTTTAGCACTCTGATGGCGCCCTGCAGGAGATGGCGTGGCCCGCGCCAGTGCCAGACGCGACCTGCGCCAACCCCTGCACCCTGCGCTCATGAAAGGGCGCGTCCTCCGCTAGGCTTTGCGTCCCGTGCCAAGTACATCCCCGGGCCGCATCATCCGTGATGCCCCGTCCCAGGCAGCGGCTGAGGTAGGGTTTACCCTATTTTGGCCTATTTTTAGGTTAATCTCCTACTACTATATATAGAACCTTACTCTACTAGGTTAAGAGACTTTTCATACTTTAGATCTCATTTTCACTTTAAAGAGTAGAGGAGATTCTCTCCTTAAGAAAGAATTTCTTGTTTTCATTTTGGTTTGATCCTAAGATGTGAAATTCAAATCTTATTTGAATTCCATGTCAAGGGAGTAGTTTTTATAGCTTGGGGATAATTGTAGTGACTTGGTTATATCTTAATAATTTTTGAAATTCTATAGTTCATCCTAATTGTGTTTTCATAATATTATTGTAATTTGCTTTTGAGTTTGAATGCAATAAACAAATTATTTTAAAGAAGTTATACTTCACTTGAATAATTACATATACAAAATCTATACTATATACTAAAATAACAACTTCTTGGTTAAGTGGCATTTCCACAGTTAACCACATCAGTTTTTACAAATTTTTGACAAGTGTCACTTCATAAACTTGTCACATCAACTTTAAAAAAATTAATTGGAAATATAATATTTTTCAAAGTTAATCCTCAATTTACTGAATACATCTTTCCCAAGATTTTTAATGCTCTTCCTATAATTCAATGCTTTTTAATTGATGATTAATTAACACTACCCCATTTATAAGAATGCACATTTTTGTCAAGCATATTGTTTTATATTCTCAATCTCCATTTATTATAGAAATTCTTTCATAATACTTATTTTTTATAATATTTATTTTTATATTTTATACATATTCCTTTTCAATTTATCGTTTTACAATTATTAGATTTCATTTTATGATAATAAATGAATTATTATTAAATTTTCGTCCGTGCAAAGCAAGGGAGTAATCTAGTAATATATTCAAAGATCATGGTGGAAGGAGTCTTATCTCTCGGAAGAGCCATTGTACTTACCATGATCCTTGTTATAAGTCCACTCTTTCAAGGATAAGAATGTTAACGTTCTGTTAGTGGTTAAAGCTAATTTACAGGACGAATTCAATGACTTTTAAAGTAGCTGTAGGGATTCGTTCAATCTAAAAAATTTGGATATCCATAAAATGACAAATATATAAAGGGAAAGTCTCATGGTCTTACCATAAATTTATGCACAGTTTTTTTTTTTAATTAAAACCATCCTTAGATGGGGGAAATTCTATTACGCTTTCCCGAGCCGAAAAAATAGACAGTAAAGAAAAGCCGAAGCAATAGTAGGATATACATGTATGCTCACTGGCTATCAGAGCAACGCTTGTTGCCCCCAAAAGAGTGAAAGAAATACATATTAGCATCAAGTCGGAGGAGAGGCCTCTTTATCTATGGTGGAAAGGATCGAAACTTATTAGTGAATCCAAGAAGAAACACAAGGCAGTCGAAACTCTCTCCACATAAATAAAGAGCAAACCTCCACATACTAGCCTGAAGTAGAAATGAAAACCTAGTCTAGCTGCTTGCAGAAAAGAGAGGCGGGCAGTAGCATCCACCCTTAGCAACACGAGTAACCAAAACATATAGGTCCGAAACCACAGAAGCGGCAAGGGACCCTCTTTGCATGAAGCCTGATCTCAACATTTGATCTGCAAGAAAAAAAAATTTTACTGAGTAGCATCCAAACTAGGAGGCAATCCGCAGAGAAGGAGTATTCATTTGGTCTAGCCTAACTAAGCCCTGGACACGGTTAGGCAGCAAAGAAAAATGTGGAAAAGCCAAATTACATTTTTGTGATAAGCAAGTTTTTGCCAACAAATGAGCAACCTGATTGGCTTCCCTAAATATATGCATAATGTGTATATCTCCCAAAGAAAAATGAATCTCATCTGCTAAATCAAACATTTCCCAGGGGGATCTTAATGGAGCAGTAGCATATAGCACAGCGTTAAGGCAGTCTGATTCCATGCAAACAGTGGACAGAGGGGTGGAAAATTGAATAGCAAATAAAATAGCTTTTAACTCAGCTTCTAGGGGAGATTTTGCATTAGTAAATGAGGTATAAGCTTCCTTAAAACTCCCTCTATAGTCTCTAATGATCATGCTAAGGCCACACTTATTCGTCTTACAGCACCAAGCAGCATCCACATTTACTTTAAAACCAGTTTTTGGTCTGACCCATGCAATTTTCCAGATTTTAGGCTTTGGGGGTCTTTTAATGAGAGGCAAGTAGGAGTGGTTTGCAATACTGAGATCAAGTGGAGAGACTATATATACTGGTTTAGCAGAGAATGAATAGAAAATTTGATCTCTAATCTGCTGAAGCACTATGGAAGATGATGGCTTAACTGAATCAAAAATAAATCTATTCCTCATCTTCCATAAATTCCAGAAGGTATAAATTGCTGCAGTTGTCACAATAATGGAGTGTAATTTAGATAGGGTGGGGAGGGATAAGTAAGCAGATAATCTATCCCACACAGAATGAAAATCCCTGTCCCTAATTCCCATAAACTGATGTATGGTTTTCCAAACATTCAAGGAAAACTCACAGGAGTTAAAGAAATGATCTAGATCATCCTCATGTAAATTACACATACAGCATTTAGAGGCCAAACTGATTCTGAGATTTTTAAGAGTATTATCAAAAGGAAGAAGAGAGTTTGTCACTTTCCACATAAACACAGATATTTTTTTCTCAAATCTAGAGTTCCAGAAATGAAGTGGAGATGCATACTGACCTGAGTTGTTACACAGTAACAAATAAGTAGCTTTGAATGAGAAATTACCATCAGCACCTGGCTTCCAGATTAGTCTATCAGGTCTATGAGGCCAGGTTCTTGAGTCCTGCAAAAGAATAGTAATATCAGGGGGCAGAAATGGTTGAATTAAAGGTATAAGGCTAGATTTATTGGCTATAAATTCAGCAACAGAACAGTTCTCATCAATTCCTATATTGTTTTGATCACACAAATCAGATAAAATCCCAATCCCCAGCCAATTTGCATTCCAGAAATTGCATTCCAGAAATTGCATTCCAGAAATTGCATTCACCATTTCCAATTATTACCCTTGAGTTAGCTTCTGCCCAAGAATTAACTGAGCAAATTCTTTTCCAATTAGGGGAGGTTCTGTAAGATGGTGGAAGGTTAGCCAACAAGTGAGACCATAAAGTATCTGCCAACTGAAATTTCCACCACAACTTTACAGAACAAGTTTTAACAATTGTCCTTATACTTCTAAAACCCAAGCCATTTTGATCAGTTGATGCACAAAGAGCAGTCCATTTTCTCCATGCTCTTTTTGGTTTATGATCATTCTCACCCCAAAAAAATCTACTCAATTTTTTTTCAATGGTGGAAACAATCAAACTTGTAGGCTTAATTACTTGCCAGATATGCTGGGGAATTGAATAAATACAGGATTCAATTAGTATAATTTTTCCACCAGTAGTTATCCACCTATTTTTCCAATTACCAATCCTACTATCAATCTGCTCAAGAAGGGGTTGAAAGTAGATCTTCTTTGAAGCACCAGTAAAAATTGGAACACCTAGATACATGAATGGAAAAGTACCAATTTTCATTCCCATAATTCTCTTAATGTGATTCACCCTTTGAACAGTAGCATGCTTACCTATGAAGATGTCACTCTTACTATAATTAATTGATTGTCCAGTGACTTCTTCAAAGGTAGATAAAAAGGCTTTTAATCGTACCAAAGTTAAGTTATTTGCTTTAAAGAAAATGACTGTGTCATCAGCATATGATAAGTGTGAAATTTTTTGAGGATTACCTGGCAGGTCATAGGGTGAAAGCTTACCACTTTGGAATATATAATCCATACTCCTGGAAAATGACTCAGAGAAAATATTAAACAAAAATGGGGATAGAGGATCCCCTTCCTTAATACCCCTAGAAGATTGGAAAAAGCCACAAGGCTTGCCATTAATAAGAACAGAGAACCAGGCTTGAGAAAGGTTTTTCATAATTGAGAAAATGAATTTTGGATGAAAACCAAATTTAGCAAGTACTTTGTATAGAAAAGACCATCTAACCCTATCAAAAGCCTTTTTGAGATCTAACTTTATTATGCAATTAGGTTCCCTTCTCTTCCTATTGAGCAGCCTTACCATTTCCTGTAAATAAATGACATTATCTGAAATGTCCCTGCCATGTAGGAATGCTGTTTGATTAGGGGAGATTAATTTAGGTATAATAGCTTTAAGTCTCTCCATAAGCACTTTAGAGCAAATCTTATTAATCACATTAGAGAGACTTATAGGCCTGTAATCATCAAAGGAAATTGGTGTTTTCTTCTTTGGAATAATAGTAATCCATGTGCTTCCTATGCCCCTAGGCATAATAGATGAAGATAAAAAATCCTGAACAGCACTAAGTAGATCTATAGCAATAATGTTCCAAGACTTGATATAAAATTTTGCAGTGTAACCATCCGGACCAGGACTGCTAGATTTATTCAAGCTAAAGACTGTCTTTTTAAGCTCTTCCAAAGAGACTGGCAGCAGTAGATTTTCATTATCAGCCTCAGTGACTAAACATGGGATATGATTCAGAAAATGATACTGAAAAGGAGAGCTGAAAGTGGGAGATTCCTCACTCAGAAGTTCCTGATAGTAATTAATAGCCTCCATTTCAATATCATGAGTGTTGTCTAGCCACTGTCCATTTTTGCTCCTTATCTTTGTAATTTTCAGTCTATTATTTCTTTCCTTTACAGAATTGTGGTAGAAACTGGTGTTGTTATCTCCCTCTTGCAACCATTTTACTTTAGCCTTGTGTTTCCAGTAATTTTTCTGTTCAGACAATGCCAAAACTAACCTAGCCCTAGCCTCTTTCAATTTAACCTGATCTGGCAAAGATCCTGAAATATCAGTTAAAGATTCTTGAGCCTGTAATGTTAGTTCAGCTTGGATCACATTATCATGAATGTTGCCAAATTTTTCCTTATTCCAGATTTTAAGAATCCTTTTAAGTCTGACTAACTTAAGATAAAAAGCTAACATACCAGTATTATTTACAGGAATATCCCAGTTTTGTTTAATGACTTCATTAAGGTCTTTCCTTTTATACCATGTATTAAGAAATCTAAAAGGCTTAGGACAAGAGGGAGAGTCACTACCTACAGTTAATAACAGAGGACTGTGATCTGAGGTAGCTCTATTTAGTATCTGAATAGAAGACTCAGGAAAACATGAAGACCAAGATTGAGTGCACAAACCTCTATCCAATCTTTTAATTGTGGGAGATCTTAGTCTGTTATTTGACCAGGTAAACAGATTGCCAGAAGTGTTAATTTCTTCCAAAGCCAAACCATTTATGAAGCCATTGAAGTCCCTTATGCTACCTAAATTTGGAGAGGATGGACCTTTATACTCATTAATAGAAGAAATGGCATTAAAATCTCCTATAAATAGGGATTCAGAGTGACTGTAAGAGCTCAGGTCTGACCAAAGGGGAAGCCTTCCACATCTAGTCCTAAGACCATAAATGAAGAAGGCATCCATTGATTCATTAAGCTTAGCACAGCTCAAGTTAACTGCTAGAAATTGCAGATTATCATTTTTAACCATTAGTGTTAAACTTGATGACCAGAACAACCAGATTTGACCACTATTGGCTGCTAAACAGTAATCCAATTTCAGTCTCTGTCTATATGAATCACATTGAGAGTTGTCATGTTTAGGCTCTATTAGGCAAATAAGATCAAATTTATGCCTTTGAGAAAGGTTACAGAGCCTTAGTATGGATGTATCCATGCCCCTAATGTTCCAAACCAACATTTTAAGCTTATTGGATGTACTATTCATGGGGATACATTAGAGGAGCTTTTTGATCTGGTCATAATGATATTCTTCTGTGAAAAAAAGGAATCATTACCTTTTTTTGAGTGTTTCCTTTCAGAGCTATCAGACCTTATCTTACCTTGGAGAGGGGGAGAGGGACTAACCTTATGCACCAGATCATCATTTTTTTCTAGGGAGGCTGAGAGGGAAACTCCCTCCAGTATGCCCGTTTGTAAAGGATCCTCAGTAATGTGTAGATCATCAGCCAATGCCTCATCATCAGCCAAGAGAGAGAACCTATTTTCCTTATGTTTCTTCTGAGAAAAAATGAAGTTTTTTGCAGCAATAATGGAATTGAAAGGAGAGAAAGATCTACCTCGCTTACCATGCAAATCATCCTTAGCAAAGACTTTCCTAAGGTTAGTAGGATCAGATTGAGATATCTTGTTCAAATGCATAGTTGGACTATAAACAGAGGGGGGAGCAGGAGGGGAGGTACCCCCATCAAAAAGGTGGGAGGAAAGATCTCCTCCAGAGACTATATGAGCATTCTGGTTAGTACATGTGTTAAGATCATTACCTTTTTCTGCCATATCATGAGGAGGGACCAGCATTACCTTACTAAGCTGTGGGATCAATTTATCGTTCACATTGTCTTTTTCTATTGTCACTACTTGGCTCTCTTCATGACATGACAACTCATTAGTACAGGCAATAAGATCATTCCTACCAATATGTACTGGCAGATCCTTTGTCACATCATCAGGAATCAGTGAAATCAGTGGAGCCATTAGGGGATCAGAGCCACAATGGTTAGTCTTATTAGTGCCCTGCTCAGCATTAGAGAGTTTCTTAGGAACATATATCATTTTCTGAGTTTGAGAATTTTTCTGTTTTTCCATTATGGAAACTCCAGAGCTCCCTGCTTCAAGAGAATCTGTTGATCGGCGGCGATACGAATTGAGCTCAATCCAAAACTGTTGACTCAAATTCAAATTCGACACAATCAAATTAAACCCAACAACAATCCGACTTAACACGACATGATCCAACAAATGAAAATCAACATATTTCAGTTGGACTTTTTTCAAGTTGAACCATTTCCAATTTAATATGAATCTAACACGATAACCCAAATTAACACATCTATTAGTATTACATCAAAATTTCATGTAGTCTTAATCTAGAATTAAGACTCATTTGAAAAAGATATCAGTAGTGGATTGTTTCATTTAATTGATGTTCCTTAATGTAAAGTCCAGGAGCGTTGGACTCATTACTGTGCCTGTGTGCGATCAACGTGCGATTTCACACAGTCATCGTTCTTCTTCTTCACCTCCATTTCTAATTGCTACTGATCTCACCCAATTCTCACTGAAACGATTCCATTATTTGCTTGATAGACACATCGGTGGACGATCATGGCGTCGCCGACGCCTCCTCCGCCTCCGGATCCTATCCCTAAGCCACTGATCGCTCGAAGCTTTGCCCAAGCTCTCAACACAAAACAACCCCCCCTCCTCTCGTCCCTTCCGGATACCCCAAACCTACACCCGACAACATAATACAAGGGAAAGATAGCATATATACTCCCTCCCGAAGAAGGAGAAATCCTAGCCTCACACTACCAGAACGCCCTCGTCGGAAAGTTCATCAGAGGGAAACCGCAGATGGAATCGCTACAACAGTCCTTCAAATCAATAGGTTTTAAATCGAAATTTCAAATTGGTTCTATTGATTATCGTCACGTTTTGATTCGATTTCAGGAAAATGAAGACTACCAAAGGTGTTGGATGAAGGGACAGTGGTCAATACAAGGTTACACAATGAAGATGCAGAAATGGACACCAGATTTCTCCCCATCAGTGGAATCTTCGATAGTACCAGTCTGGGTAACATTTCACAAACTACCACTCCATTTCTATAACAACTCTGCTATAATTGGAATCAGTAGTCAGGTAGGAAGGTTTCTTAAGATGGATGCTGCAACAATGGCATTAACTAGACCTTCAGCAATTAAAGTTTGTGTAGAAATAGACTTGTTAGCTCAGCTCCCTAAATCAATTATGGTAGGAATAGGAAACAAGGTAGCTGAATATCCAATAGAGTATGAGGAATTGCCAACATATTGCACTCACTGCAAAATAATTGGTCATAGTAACACAAGCTGCAACTTTTTGCATCCTAATCTGAGGAAAATAGCTAACAAGAAGTTAGAGAATACTGCCACTATTAAGCCGAGAACAGGCCCTCACCCAACAGAGGAAACTAACTTGGGAGGGACATCAGCTCTAACAGTTTCACAAAAGGAAAAGGATGTGCAGAATCAAACAATAAACACAGGAATCTTAACTGACAGCAACATAAATTTCTTTAAGGTAAGTCATAGAAAACGTAATGGTCCATTTTACTCACTAGATGATATATCCAAGCCAATAACCACATCCATTTGGAGAAAAAAGAACCACTCCCCTACCCATTCCCCCACAATGGAAAAGGAAACAAATAAGAACACAGTTACAATCTCTAATGCCTTCCAATCCTTGGAAGACAGTGATGATGAACAGGTAGAGCAGGAAGGGGAGATTGCAGAGATCTTCCATGAAACAGTTGAGTCACAGGAAGTTACATTATCAATTGATATTAATACTAACCAAAATACTTCCCCTGTGTTTTTAAAAGAACAAGTACAAACGGAGTTGGAAGAGCAAGCACAAAAAGGTTCAGCAGAGGAAAGCTCCAGCATAGAGGATGAACTGAAAGAAAAAACATCAGAAATCTCTGAGATGGTAAGTTTGGAGAAAGAAAGTGAGCAGCTACATGCTCAGGTAAGACCCTCAGAGCATCTTTCATCTGTGATTACTAATAACAATGGTAAGTCAGGAGAAAAAGGTAAAAACTCAGCTAAGACTAGTAGAAATCTCAGATCAACACAAAAAGCCAACCCCAAAATTTTTAAATGATAACACACACCATAATTGGGAATGTATTAGTTTGGAATGTAAGGGGAGTTGGTACCTCAATAGATAGACTTAAGATACTGAAACAAAAACAAAAGTTAGACATAATGTGCCTAATAGAACCATGGCAAGAAAATCAGAAGATCATTAAGTTTAAATATGACCTTGGATATCAGAATGCTTACTCTGCTCAGAGAGCTAAAATCTGGCTATTTTGGAACCAGTCTTTTAGCATCTCAGTTTTAAGTGAGACCGATCAGTATGTACAAGTTAATATAATTGATTCTTTATCTTCTCTGAGTTGGAATTGTGTATTTATTTATGCAAGTGTACATAGATCAATCAGAGAATCCTTATGGGAGGACCTAAAGGCAGCTAATCTTCCTCATTCTATTTTTATTGGTGACTTCAACACAGTAGCTTTAGTATCTGATTATAGAGGGAGGAAGTCAACCCCTAAAAAAAGCATGAAACAATTTAATAATTTTCTAAGGGATCTGGACTTGCATGATATTCCCACTGTAGGTAACTCCTTTACATGGTGCAATAACAGATATAAGGAACGATGTAAAGAGTTAATATTCCAAAGGTTAGATAGGGGACTTTGCTCACTAGACTGGTTTGAAAATTTTCCTAACAGCTCAATACATGTTCTAAATAGACTGTCATCGGATCATGCTCCTCTTTTATTATCCATACAATCATCTGAGGAACAAGCCCCTAGACCATTTAGATTTCAGGAGATGTGGACCAGTAGACAGGACTTTCTAAATTTAGTGGAATCTAATTGGAACCTGGACACCCCCTACAGAGGAATGTACAGGATGGTTTATAAATTAAAAAGGCTTAAAAAGGAAATAAAGCAGTGGAATATAACTCACTTTGGTAATGTTGATCAGAATCTGATTCAATATGAGAATAAGGTTAATGATTTGGAAATCTCTTTTCAACAAACCCCAACTGATTCCATATTGACAGACCTGAATAACACAAAACAGCTGTTGATGAGGGCTCAAAAGGAGAAAGTAATCTACCTTAGGCAAAAGGCTAGACTGAATTGGTTTAAATATGGTGATGCTAATACTAGTTATTTCCATCACTCAATTAGGGAAAGAAGAACTAAATCTAGAATCAGTAAGATTAGAGATGAAAATGGAATTTGGATCTCTGATCCAACAAAGATTAAAGAGGAAGCAGTTGGATTTTATAAAGCTCTATTTAATGAAGAAGAACCACAGAAGCAAGGAACTTATATGAATCATTTTCTAGCTGAAATACCTGGAGTAATAACTGAACAAGAAAATGATCACCTGTTATCTCCCTTCCTGATCCATGAGCTTAAGTTTGCAGTCTTCAACCTTAATAAACACAGCTCACCTGGTCCTGATGGATATTCTGGTTTTTTCTATACCACCTTCTGGGATATTGTAAAAACATATTTACTTGAAGCTGCAAATGACTTTCTGAAAAGTGGTAAAATTCCTAAGGCTATTTCTAGCACCTGGCTAGCATTAATTCCTAAAAGAACAATACCTGTCACTTTCTCAGATTTCAGACCAATAAGTCTTTCAAATTTTGTGAACAAGGTTTTTTCCAAGATGATGATGGAAAGGATTAAGCCTTTCATGTATCAACTAATATTTCCTGAGCAAAGTGCTTTCATGAAAGGGAGGGATATCATAGATAACATAATATTGATGCAAGAAATGACCAGAATGTTAAAAAGGAAATCAAGGAAGCAGAACCTAATCATCAAATTAGATATGCAGAAAGCTTTTGATAGAGTATCATGGTCTTTTCTTAATTCAATTCTCCTTAAATTTGGTTTCCATGGAGTTTTTGTGAACCGGATACTGCAGAACATAGCCTCAGCCCATTTCTCAGTGATAATTAATGGTGTAGCATCAGGATACTTTGCATCAAATAGAGGAATAAAACAGGGAGATACCCTCTCCCCATTTCTGTATAATATACTATCTGAGGCCTTTTCCAGAGGAATTAAAAAACTTTTCAACATAGGTTTTCTGAAAAATTTTGATTTACCTAAGACATGTCCACAGATAACTCACCTAATGTACGCAGATGATACTGCTGTATTTATCAGTGGAAATAAGGAAAACCTGAAAAGATTTAAAAGATTTCTCAGTGCATATGAGCAAACAACAGGTCAGAAAGTTAATTTTTCTAAATCCAACTTCTATGTTGATCCTGCCACCCCAGCAGATAGAATTCAGACCATTAGAAGGGCATTAGGGATGACTATAGGAGAGTTTCCTTTTCAATACCTAGGTATTCCCATATTCACAGGAAGGAACACTCAGAGATATTACTACCCTATACTGGAGAGATTAGAAAAAAGCATAAATAACTGGAAAAATAAGTGGCTTAGTACAGGGGGGAAGATCATATTAATAAACCATTGCTTTCTTTCAATCCCAACCCACTTGTTTGCTATACTAAGACCTCCTAAGGTAGTTTTGAGGAAGATGGAAAGGATGGCATCTGGTTTGTTCTGGGGTGCAACTGATAGTTCAGAGGCAAGGAAAAAATGGAGAGCTTGGAGTAAAATGAGTATGCCTATACAAGAGAATGGGATAGGGTTTAGAGACCTTCAAGCCACAGTTGACTCATTCTCCTGTAAGTTATGGTGGAAGCTCCAAAAGAACACCACTCAATGGTCTCACCATCTGTGGTCACTACCTGTATCCTATAAGACATCTCAGGTATGGAAGAGAATCTGCTCCATTACTGAAAAAACAAATAGATTGACTAGAGTAATTCATGGAAAAGGGGAATGCTCCTTCTGGAACTCAAATTGGTCAGGAGAAGGTGCTTTATATTATGAATGGCCTGAGGATGTGGAACTTCCTTTCCCTGATATCACCTTAAGCACCTTCATCCTGAACAAAGACTCTAATCTTCCTTCTCTGGAGCCACATTTGGCTACCAATATAGTTACAATATTGCAGGAGGTAGCCATCAAGAATTCACATGAGGACAGACTGATTTGGGAACCTTCAACGGATGGGAATTTTTCAGTCAGCTCAGCTTACAAGATTTTGAGGCAGAGGGGTACAAGCATCAGAAGTTTACACAAGGTATGGTCAAATTTCATACCAGTTAAAATGTCTATATTAATTTGGAGAGCTTTGAATGGAATTTTGCCTTTTGAAAATGTTCTATGTAAGCTTGGTTTTTCACTAGCCTCTAAATGCCCCTTGTGCCCGAACCACTCGGATTCAATCAACCACTTTTTTAACTCATGTCACCAGGCAACTGCAGTGTGGAAAAAAGTTAATAGCCTTCGGAATTTACATCCACCTGGTTTTAGGAGTTTCAGTCATTTAGTTGATCACTATCTCTCCATTAAGGTAGGGTCTAAGAATCTGAATTATGTATACATAGCTGCACTCATTGTTACAACATGGTCTCTTTGGACGCATAGGAACAAACTACTATATGAAAATCTTGCTTTTTCAATAGATGCATGTTTTCAGAATATTAAGGACCTGTTGTTCATAATCTTCACTGCAAATCCGTTGAAAGGAAATCCTGACAAACATAAGAAACTAATTCAGGCAGGAATCATTCCTAGTATAACTCTAAAAAGGAAGAAAGAAATCTCAATTTCAGCAGTTAAATGGGAAAAACCAACACATGGTCTTAAGTTGAACACGGATGCTTCATGGGTAAATGGGGGTGACTCTTCTTGTGCTGTAATAATTAGAGATTGGAGGGGAGAGGTGAAACTAATGAGAGTTAAAACCTTTAAATCAGACTCCCCTCTGCAAGCAGAGCTGGAAGGTATTATTTTTGCATATCAAATCTGCTTAGAAATGGATATTAGAGGTAGTATACTAGAGTCAGATTGTCAGCATGCTATAAGAGCAATACATGATCCTTATTCTGGCTCATGGAGACTATTTTCTCTTTACTATCATCTGCATGAGATGCATACAGAAAACCAAATCCAATATGTCCCTAGGGAAGCAAACACGGTGGCCGATTTTTTGGCAAAATATGCTAGGGAGAATTCCATAAATGGAGATTTAAACTTAGGCAATACTCCATCTTTCCTAAAAGGCTTGATTATGTTAGATAAAAATGGAGTTCATGGGGTCAGAATAGGAACAGCAAGTGGTAACATAATCCACACATAATATGTTTTCTCGGGCACATGTTTTCTACAGGAACAGAGACTGCTTCTTTCTTGTTTCCTTCATTGCAGATTAATAGGCTGAGGAGGATGAGGGTAACCAGAGTATGACCATTGGAAGAACGGTGACACATTGGAATGTACGGAGACACATGGCAGCAAAGATCGGACGAAACTCAGAACAACTCAGGAAGTTTAGTGGCTGGCCACTCTCAAAGGATTTTCCAAAGTAAAAGCTATCAGATAGCATTGGCAAAGGTTTCACGAAGACTTAGAGGATAGGCTTATGGCTTAGGTTAAGGTTGTCTCTGACTGACTTGTGTCTTGTTTCGATTCACTAACAAGTTCGAGCGCCAACTACATAGCCATTAGTATTTGTAATCCTCTAGTTCTACTCAAGGTATCTTCAACTATTTTGGAAGCAACAAGGTGTTGCTTTAAGAGCAATATGCTCTCACATTGTAAACAAACTAAGCCTCGGCTTCTTTATTGTTTCTTAAAGGTTTGGGAAGCCTAATACAACTTTCCTCCATCTCAGGATGGTTTAATTTAAAAAAAAAAATATTGTGTGAACTAGTGAAGTGGTGTTCTAACACCATTCAAATACAGGTTTCTGGACAGCAAGTATTTAGCTACGATTTATGGAGCAAAATCATGCGATCAGAATAGAATACTGTGGAGATCAATGTGTGATTTCGTGGCAACCTATTTCTGGTAAACAAATATTCCTTGTAATAGTTAGGAATTAATTAAGTAGTTGATTTATGGTACAAGTCCTGTTAATAAAGGATTGTCCATTTAAAAACCAGATTAGGATTAGATTTCTCCTTAGTCTAGAAGTCTATTCTTGGTAGAGTTAGACAAGGAAAGAGTTACACACAAGGAAGGTGTGCGTAGGTGATAAAAGCGAAGAGATACAACGCAAATAGAGACGAAGCAACCAAGTCTTCATCTCTACGTGAGATACGTTGTTGGAGCTGTTCGTCTCTGGTTTTGGAGGTTCGTCAAATCAACCGACCAAGTTCGTAAAGATTAGAAACAAGGAAGTCTTAATTCCTCAGGAGGAGGAGATCCAGAGAGATGTGTTGATCGTGGGGGTTCAACGGCGTAGGATCGGCAGTGAGGGGATCTCATAACATCCACTCAATAGGTTAGCAATGGATTAGTATTTAAGTTAAGCTTCTTGTACTAAAGACTGCTTTCTAGTGGATGGTTTCTGATCTGGGCAAGGCCCCGCAGACGTAGGTGTATTTGCACCGAACTGCGTAACCAAGTTGTGTGTGCACTGCGTATTTCATTTTACGTTTTAACATCAAAATGAACTTGGTGTTTCAACACCAAACTGTTAAACAACTTGGTATAAACTTTTAGAATTTAGGTGAAACTGAATTTCAATTGGTATATGAAGAAGATGGGCAGGAAGCCACAAGAGAAGTCAAGTGGAAGCAAGAATTCAAACGCAAACTCCACTCCAAGATTTGGCCAAGCAATTGGTGTTGAAACACCAAAGTTCAAATCAACAAATCCAAACCTGAACAGGAAAATCCAGTGTAGAGAATGTGAAGGTTTCGGGCACATACAAGCTGAGTGTGCCAATACGCTTAAAAGACAAGGAAAATCGTATACCACAACCTGGAGTGATGATGACAGAGGAGATGATGGCAAGGATGGAGAGGAGTATACCAATCATGTTGCTTTTGGTAAGACAGTGGTGGAGTTAGAAGATTCTTTCGAGGAAGGAGTCAGTGTACTGTATGAAAGTCAGAGTGGTAACTCAGATGAAGAGACCAGGAGCATTAGTGATGGTGACATTCGCAAGGAAAGCATGGAAATGTACAAAATGTGGTTAAAAGTGGCGGATGAAAATAAAGAGCTCAAGTTCGAAGACAAGAAATTGAGTGAAAATGCTAAAATAAAGGAACTTGAAAAAGAAAAGGCAATCAGCAAACTTGAAAGAATCAAGAAGGAATTTTCTGGAATGGTGCTACGAGCAGAGGCAGTAGAACAAGCCATTAGACATCTCAATACAGGGAAAGCTAAGCTCGAAGATTGTCTAAGAATGGGACAGACGACCAAGTACGGAATTGGATATGAAGAATCTTCACCGGTGAATTCATGGAGCAACAAGGTAGATCAAGGTGCACCAGCTCCAGAAATAATTGAGAGAAATTACCCCACCAAAAGGATCAGACGATGCGGATACTGTGGAGCTCAAGGACATGTGAGAAATAGGTGCTTTAAGCTGCTTAGGACACTGTCGTTTAACTCAGCAGATCGATGTTTCAACACCGTGCCAGGGTATGATACAGGATGTTGTCTAAACACTGGAGGCTACAGAACCAGAATTCTGAACACACGTGTCAATCCAAGGTCGCATAACATCACTCGACCTCAAAGTAAGGTATGGATTCGAAAATCTCAAGATGTTTGTTTTTCAAGTTTCGTATGTTTTGGTGCACATACAGGAAATTCCTGGTATTTTGATAGTGCTTGCTCAAGGCATATGACTGGAGTCCCTGAATTTCTGCAAAAATTCAAACCTGGATTTGGTGGATATGTTAGATTTGGTGATGGAAAACGCAGTAGAATAATCGGCAAGGGTGAGTTAGACATCAAAGGGCTTCCAGTATTCCAAGATGTGTTACTGGTGGAAGGTTTGAAAGCAAACTTGTTAAGCATTAGCCATATATGTGACAATGAAATGACGGTGTTTTTGACAAGGAGAAATGTGTAGTAAACCATGGAACTGGAGTATTCACTGGATCTCGATCAATGGATAACTGTTATTTGCTCGATCAAGATGTCACTTGCTTTAGCTCGAAAAGGGAAGTCAGTACTCTGTGGCACAGAAAATTAGGGCACATAAATTATAAATCCTTAGCACGCATTTCCAGACTGAATGCAGTTAGAGGAATTCCTGATATCAGTGACAACAAGGAGACTGTTTGCGGGTCGTGTAAAGAAGGAAAGAAAATCCGGATACCACACTATGCGGTACACAATGTTTCAACGTCAAGACTTTTGGAACTCCTGCATATGGACTTAATGGGGCCAGTCAAGACCCCTAGTGTGGCAGGGAAGAAATATATTTTCGTATGTGTAGACAACTTCTCGAGGTATACGTGGGTATCATTTCTCAAAGAGAAGTCAGAGGCCGCTGATGTTTTCAAGACCTTGGTCCACAGGCTACATGTAGAAAAGGGAACCACCCAAAAAAGAATTGTACGGATCAGGAGTGATCATGGAAAATAATTCAAAAATTTTAAGTTTCATGATATTTGCGACACACTTGGAATACACCACGAGTTCTCTGCCCCAATAACACCTCAACAAAATTGTATAGTAGAGAGAAAGAACAGGACTCTGCAGGAAATGGCACGAGCAATGCTAGCAGAGAGAAAAATTCATGCTAGATATTGGGCTGAGGCGGTACACACAGCATGCTATACTATCAACAGAGAAGACACCATATGAAATCTGGAAAGGGAAGAAACCAAATGTATCGTATTTTCATGTCTTTGGGAGTAAGTGCTATATTCTGAAGGACCGAGAACCTTTGGCTAAATTCGAATCTAGAAGTGATCTCGTTATATTCTTGGGTTATTCTCCTACCAGTCGAGCGTTCCGAGTTCTAAACCAACACTCTGGAGCAGTCATGGAGTCTATTAATGTGATTGTCGATGATTCAGAGGAATATAGTATGGGTGAAAGTGATATCCTCGACACAGTGAATCCTACTGGTGTTGAAATACCAGCACAGTCAACCGGTGTTGGAACATCGGAAACATTAACACATGAATCTGAATAAAGTCAGCTAAATACATGCAGTTACGGGATAAGGCACGGGTAAATTACAGAGAATTGGCAGGATTATCATGTTTTATCTCCCTCACTGAGCCCAAAAACTACAAAGAAGCCCTTCTTTATGAGTATTGGATTTTGGCGATGCAAGAAGAGTTGCAGCAATTTGAAAGAAACAATGTTTGGTATCTCACCCCGCGGCCTGCTAATGTTAATGTGATTGGAACGAAGTGGATCTTTAAGAAAAAATCTGATGCAGATGGTAACATCACAAGAAATAAGACGCGACTCGTTGCTCAAGGGTACACCCAAGTAGAAGGAGTTGACTTTGATGAAACTTTTGCACCCGTAGCCAGATTGGAGTCGATTAGGCTCATGTTGGCAGTATCATGCATTCTGGACTTTACTCTTCATCAGATGGATGTCAAGAGTGCATTTCTGAATGGTCTAGTAAAGGAGGAAGTTTACGTGGAGCAGCCTAAGGGGTTTGAAGACCTACATTTTCCTGACCATGTCTATCAGTTGAATAAAGCATTGTATAGACTCAAGCAGGCACCCCGTGCATGGTATGAGTGACTGACAACCTTTCTGATTCAGAAGGGATATCGTCGAGGGGGAGTGGATCGTACACTGTTTGTGCTGCATAAGGGGACACATCTTCTAATCGCATAGATTTACGTTGATGATATTGTCTTTGGATCCACCTCTTCAGCATTGGTGAAGGAGTTTGTTAACTTAATGACTAAGGAGTTCGAAATGAGTATGGTAGGAAAATTGTCATATTTTCTAGGGTTGCAGGTTACTCAGGAGAAGAATGGTCTCTTCATTAGCCAACAGAAATATGCTGAGAACTTGATCAAGAGATTTGGACATGCAAGTGCAAAGGAAGTGCGCACTCCAATGGCTACCACTGATAAAATCACAAAAGATTATCAGGGTCAAAGTGTTGACCAAACATTATACAGGAGCATGATTGGCAGCCTGTTATATTTAACTGCAAGTAGACCAGACATCTGTTTGAGTGTTGGTATTTGTGCCCGCTACCAGGCTAATCCAAAGGAGTCACATATGTTAGCTGTGAAGAGAATTATTCGATATATAAGTGGAACTGTAGAGTATTGATAGCGGGCGGTCGTCGCACCCCCTATGCAAAAGATAATTTATAAGCCCTTTTTGCTTACTTTCTACAACTAGGTAGATAGCGGCAAATTGGGGTCGTCCAAGGAGAAGAGTGATCTTCCTAAGCGTCTAAGCACACAATGGTTGATATTAGGCTAGGAGTAGATATATATACACACACATAAAAGCATGTAAATGGGGGGGGTTGGTTGGTTGTTCCTAAGTTACGAAAGTAAAAAGACAAGATAACTAGCAAGGTCAAGTGACTATGCTAATCATCAAACAAAACTAAAGAAAAGTGGTTTTAAACTACAAAGATAGAGCCTTGGGGGCAATGGATATCCACTTCCAAATCTAATATAGGTCATGGAATCATTCACTCATTCTATCATATAGCATTACATGACTCAACATCAACATACCCATCTAGCAAGAATCACAACACATAAATCACAAGAAGTTCTAAGTTCACGCTCATAGATTTTCATGCAAAGGAGCTACGGAATTCGTCACGTTCCTAACACCTAACCAATTCAATCATACAAGCACTCCCTATGCTCAAACAACTCATGGCACAAGTGAAGTGAAGCACACCATCAAGAATACACAAATGCTAAATAACAAATGCTTCAAGGATGAGTTAAAATCATCTATTCAATACTTCAACTATTTGTTGTGGAGATTAAACTCCTATCCTTCTTAGTTCGTAGTTTGCAAGAGTGAGTTCGACATCTCTCGTCAAACCTCACCAATGACTCCCGTTGTCGCGACCACGACTCAAGGTATCATTGGTGTCATTTAATCACGAAGAACCAACAAGCTTGGCAATGCTTATGACCACTACACTGTGACTCAGCATTTAACCAATTCATGCAATTACACGAGATTGGATGAACGTGCAACGCACATTCATCCAAGAGCATATAACTCTCTCGTTTGCTACACAAACGAACATGACGAAGAGTTCAACATCAATCACATTCATCTAGCACATTATCAATCCATTAACACAATCAAAAGCTCTAAATCATACTCATACATTCCTAACAAGAAAAGGGGGGAAATTAACCCAAATCCCCCAAACCCTAGCTAGCAATTCATACAAGTATTTCATTCAAGCTTTCAACAATATCAATGGCATCAACAATTAACATTCAAAGCACAATAAAAGCACAATAGCAAAAACACCAAATAGATAGATATAAATGCTCCTTACTACATAGAAATGGAAGCTTCAATCCTTGCTCCCAAATACAAAAACTACTCTAGAACAACAAAAGGCATAAAAACTAAGAAAACAAGAAGATAAAACCTAGGGTTTTGGCCCAAAACAGGGGCCAAAAGCTGTGGAGAAGAAGGGGTGAAGAGGTATTTATAGTGGAAGAAAAAGGGGAGAAAAAACGCTGCTGCAGAGCTGGATTCGCGTTGTCGTCGTGACTCGCAACCAGTTCCATCGCGAGTCGCGACCAGCAGTGAATTCCAGCCCTGTTTTGTTTTGCTTCCTCCGGGTGAACCGTTGATCCGTTTCGGGAGTTCTTGTAGTAGATTTTATAGTGCTCGAGAAGAGGAATCCAATGGTACCACTCTTGAGGGCTGATTCTTCTCGGAAAATTCTGAGAAACCTGGATCATCATTCATCCGTTGCTTTGCTCTCCTTTCTTCATCTCTTCACTTCTTCAAATCTTCACAAAGCTCAAATGTAAAGGTCTTCAAATCTTCAAAGATAAATCTTCAAAGTCTTCAAATCTTCAAATTCTTCAAACAAATCACCTTGTCACACAAAATCATCTAAAAAGTGATAAAAACGTCAAAGCCGCCTTTATCCCTCCTTAGATGATTTCAAGGCAAAATGCCACATGTAGAGCACAAAATTGCACAAAACCTAATCCTAAAAATCCTAAAATAACCATCTAAAATGGACACATCAAACCTCCCCACACTTAAACCTTACTCGCCCTCGAGTAAGAAAAGATTCAAGCACACGGAGGAAATGACATATCCACATCCTAAAAAGCCTAAAATAACCACATAAAATGGCCTCATCAAACCTCCCCACACTTAAACCTTACTCGCCCTCGAGTAAGAAAAGATCCAAGCACACGGAGGAATTCATATGGCCATATCCTAAACTAATCCCCCAAACAAAGCCTCACAAAAACTCTCAATATCATAAATCCCAAAATAAAAGCTCACATAAGAATTTTTCACACACACATCCCCAATCCTAAATCTAACCAAACCTACCACTTATCAATTCACTACCCATAAAAATATTTCAAAGCCCAGAATTGATATTCCCAAAGTCCAATGACACAAGATGAAGTTAAACCCATTTAAGAGGTTTAAGCACATACTTCACCTAATGCCAATATATCCACCAAAATCCAATGACATAAAATGAAGCTAAAGCCATATAAGAGGTTCAAACACATTCTTCACCTAATGCCAATATATCAACCAAAAACGAAGTAGAAAGAGATAAGGAATTTCATAACCACACTTCGTTTCCTAACCCACTAAGCTACCCAATCCGAAGAGGTCTATAGATGTTGAGCTACCCGATCCATCCATGTGACAACCGCAACCTTATGACTCCAACGCCGGCAAATGAGTGAAATCTTAGAACTTTTCTTTTTCTCTCATTTTGCCTAGGAGCTCTTTCGAGTTTTCATCCTAGCCGCACATCATGTTTCTTTAGCTCACATCTCACCTTTTTCCGCACATTTTAGCCTCTCATTTTTTCCTAGGCCGCCCTTTCGGGTTTTCGACCTATTCGGGCCCCCAATGTTGCCTAGTTGCCCTCTCAGGTGTTCAACTTAGCGGGTTTTCTTTTTTTCTATTTTTTTCTTTTTTTTTTCTATAGTTTTTTTTTCTTTTCTCATGTTTTTCCAATGAAAAGTAGCAAAAAGCATTCCAAAACTATCTAGCATGCATGTGAATCCTCTAACCCCTCCCCACACTTAAAACATTACAATGCCCTCAATGAAAACATATAAGGCAAGAACAATAAAAATCAAGGGAAGGGGGTAGAATGACACTCGTGTCTCCGCAATTCGCCGGTGATATGGCGTAATCCAAGTACTTGTATGGTCCCGAAATAGGTGTCGGAACCGGACGGGTGAGCAAAGATGCCGTAGAAGAACTCACCCCTCGAGAAAAGCATTGTCTCCATGGCGCCGTTTGATCAAGACTAACACCACGAAGAACACATTAAACTCACAAGTACAAAAGGATATGTAATACTAGGTTTAGCATCAAGAGTTAATAACCATAGTATTTTCAAAGAACAACCAAATCACACTCAACCAACACTATAAGAATAATCATGAAAAATATCCAACATATATTGACATGTATACAAGCATCATTATAGGATATGCACTTACGATCACAATGATGTAGTCAGCATATTACAATCAACAAATGTACTATAAAGATGCAAGAATGTTCATATGCCAATATATGTCGGATGGTTGAGAATGAGTGGAGATGTGGTGGTTCTTGGGAGTGTTGGGTGGAGAAGAAGGAAGAATCATGCAATGTCTAAGATCAAATGAAAACTTGGAATTTTCATCGCGACTCGCGACTGAAGTGGTCGCGACTCGCGACGGAATTCATCGCGACTCGCGACGGGTTCGTCGCGACTCGCGAAATAGAGGCCGGGAGCATAATTTTTGGAAAAATTTTCTGATCACGTCGCGACTCGCGACCTCTTATTCGTGACTCGCGATGGCCCATCACGAGTCTGTCGTGACTCGCAGAAAGTTGGTTCCGAGAGCTCAAACATTCTGAGCTCGTTGCGACTCGCGATGAAGCTCATCGCGACTCACGACGAGCATCGCGACTCGCGGAAAGTTGTTTCTAGGAGTGGATTTTTCTCCCCTGTTCGTCGTGACTCGCGACGAAGCTCATCGCGACTCGCGACGGCAGGGTATCCCAGGCTTAAAATTTTTTTCGTTTTGTTACCAACTGTCCAAGCTTTCTTCCCGCGTTCATTGATCTCGTTCCTTCATCTCCTTCATTGCAATGCACTTCATGTTGCTACAAAATCACAGAAAAACATGCCATAAAAAAGAACAAAACAAAACAACAACAACAACAAACTAAGAAACACAAACTAAGAAACAAAAACTAAAAGAAATTCCGAATTTATTTAACGTCATCGGCACGATGAAGCTCCGTATTTTTAAGGTCGTCGGCACGACCCTAATGTTATCCATATGGTGAAGGTTTGAACCCCTTCACCATGAGCTTCCAAAAGTCGAGAGGTGGGGGTACAAAACTTTCAAGAGGAAAGTTTTGTGGAGGTGGAGATGGTTCAAAGGGAATTGAGTGGTTAGGGAGCTTGGGATAATCTTTCGGCTCCTCTCTCGTTTCCCTCAAAACTTCCAAAAATGGTGGAGTTGATTCACTAGGTGGGAGAAGGGGTGACGATGCTAATGGATGTAGCACTATCACCTCTTCCTCCATTTTTCTATCCTCTACAACCAACTCCTCATCCCTTTCAAACTCAAAATCATTTTTATTGGTGACCTCACTCACCGAGTCATCGAGTTCAAGTTGGGATGGTGTATTTTCGGAATCATGAGCTTCCATGCGGGCCAATACCTCTAATATGTTCCTCGCATGCCCCTCAATGGCCTCAACACTAGAGGAGAGCTGGGTATCCGGCTCCTCACTAGTAAAGGAGTTCAAGTTTGCTATGGTATTTAAGACATCCTCACGTGTCAAACTTGAACTTCCTTGTTGGGCTTGGTTTTGGGGTATGGTATAGGGTGGTGATGGCCAACTAGGTTGCTCGTAATGTTGGTTTTCCGGCTCATTCTCATACCACCAATCCGGACTACCACTCCATTCCGGATTGTAAGAGTCGTGGTATGGATAGCATTCATGAGCTTCTTGCCCTTGAAAACCAACATCTCCTACCTCTTGGTAGCACTCTTCACAGTACCCATGGTTTTGGAAACCATGGGTTCTTTCTCGGTCATAGTGCTCTTCCCACAACAAATGGCAAGATTCGGTAGGATGGTCGAAATGACACATCCTACAAAACCTTGCTTGTTGAGCCTCTCTTCTCATCATGAGTTCCCTCAAGGTGAGACGCTCCATTAAAATTTTTTTATTTTTTTATTTTTCAAAAGTTTGGAATCATAGTGCAAGGATTCTCGATAAAATAAATTACCAAGAACTCAAGCAATACCTACTCCGAACAAAAACAACCACCAAGTAGTGGAAAATAAAAACAACTAGCCAATACACAACCAAATACACCTAAATACTTAAGAATAAACGCCTCTTCCCCAGCGACGGCGCCATTTTGATAGCGGGCGGTCGTCGCACCCCCTATGCAAAAGATAATTTATAAGCCCTTTCTGCTTACTTTCTACAACTAGGTAGATAGCGGCAAATCGGGGTCGTCCAAGGAGAAGAGGGATCTTCCTAAGCGTCTAAGCACACAATGGTTGATATTAGGCTAGGAGTAGATATATATACACACACATAAAAGCATGTAAATGGGGGGGGGGGGTTGGTTGGTTGTTCCTAAGTTACGAAAGTAAAAAGACAAGATAACTAGCAAGGTCAAGTGACTATGCTAATCATCAAACAAAACTAAAGAAAAGGGGTTTTAAACTACAAAGATAGAGCCTTGGGGGCAATGGATATCCACTTCCAAATATAATATAGGTCATTGAATCATTCACTCATTCTATCATATAGCATTACATGACTCAACATCAACATACCCATCTAGCAAGAATCACAACACATAAATCACAAGAAGTTCTAAGTTCACGCTCATAGATTTTCATGCAAAGGAGCTACGGAATTCGTCACGTTCCTAACACCTAACCAATTCAATCATACAAGCACTCCCTATGCTCAAACAACTCATGGCACAAGTGAAGTGAAGCACACCATCAAGAATACACAAATACTAAATAACAAATGCTTCAAGGATGAGTTAAAATCATCTATTCAATACTTCAACTACTTGTTGTGGAGATTAAACTCCTATCCTTCTTAGTTCGTAGTTTGCAAGAGTGAGTTCGACATCTCTCGTCAAACCTCACCAATGACTCCCGTTGTCGCGACCACGACTCAAGGTATCATTGGTGGCATTTAATCACGAAGGACCAACAAGCTTGGCAATGCTTATGACCACTACACCATGACTAAGCATTTAACCAATTCATGCAATTACACGAAATTGGATGAACGTGCAACGCACATTCATCCAAGAGCATATAACTCTCTCGTTTGCTACACAAATGAACATGACGAAGAGTTCAACATCAATCACATTCATCTAGCACATTATCAATCCATTAACACAATCAAAAGCTCTAAATCATACTCATACATTCCTAACAAGAAAAGGGGGGAAATTAACCCAAATCCCCCAAACCCTAGCTAGCAATTCATACAAGTATTTCATTCAAGCTTTCAACAATATCAATGGCATCAACAATTAACATTCAAAGCACAATAGCAAAAACACCAAATAGATAGATATAAATGCTCCTTACTACATAGAAATGGAAGCTTCAATCCTTGCTCCCAAGTACAAAAACTACTCTAGAACAACAAAAGGCATAAAAACTAAGAAAACAAGAAGATAAAACCTAGGGTTTTGGCCCAAAACAGGGGCCAAAAGCTGTGGAGAAGAAGGGGTGAAGAGGTATTTATAGTGGAAGAAAAAGGGGAGAAAAAATGCTGCTGCAGAGCTGGATTCGCGCTGTCGTCGCGACTCGCGACCAGTTCCATCGCGAGTCGCGACCAGCAGTGAATTCCAGCCCTGTTTTGTTTTGCTTCCTCCGGGTGAACCGTTGATCCGTTTCGGGATTTCTTGTAGTCGATTTTATAGTGCTCGAGAAGAGGAATCCAATGGTGCCACTCTTGAGGGCTGATTCTTCTCGGAAAATTCTGAGAACCCTGGATCATCATTCATCCGTTGCTTTGCTCTCCTTTCTTCATCTCTTCACTTCTTCAAATCTTCACAAAGCTCAAATGTAAAGGTCTTCAAATCTTCAAAGATAAATCTTCAAAGTATTCAAATCTTCAAAGTCTTCAAACAAATCACCTTGTCACACGAAATCATCTAAAAAGTGATAAAAACGTCAAAGCCGCCTTTATCCCTCCTTAGATGATTTCAAGGAAAAATGCCACATGTAGAGCACAAAATTGCACAAAACCTAATACTAAAAAGCCTAAAATAACCATCTAAAATGGACACATCAAGTATGGAGTGTGGTTTTCTAGGAAAAAGGATTCGCAATTGGTAGGTTTCAGTGACTCTGACTGGGCCGGGAATGCTGATGATCGTAAAAGTACCACTGGTGGATGCTTCTTTGTTGGTTCAAATCTGGTCAGCTGGTATAGTAAAAAATAGAACTCTATATCATTATCTACGGCTTAGGTAGAATAATTAGCTGCAGGGAGTTGTTGTGCGCAGTTACTATGGATGAAGCAGATGATGAGAGACTGTGGATTCAATGATGTGAGTTTGACAGTCTTATGTGATAATAAAAGTGCCATTGATATCTCCAAGAATCCTGTGCAACACTCTAGGACAAAGCACATCGATATCCGGCATCATTTTATTAGGGATTTGGTCGAAAAAGGAGAAGTCACAATTCATCATGTTCCAACATCAGAACAACTTGCTGATATCTTTACGAAGCCTCTGGATGGTGAGACTTTTGAAGGACTCAGACAACACTTGGGAGTGTGTCGAATGTAAGGTACCCAGATCTGTCTATTCTATTGTATTATTTACTGCTTTCCTTTAAATACAGTCAAATATATATAAAAAAATAGAAAAATCAGAAAATACCAAAAATTTGGGGAGGTGGTATTTAAACACCACAGGATAGAGTGATGGACAGTTGATTTAATGCGAAAGTAGAAAGGGAAGAACATGGGCCAGAAATCTGTGATGATGGGCTTGGTTGTGCACGTAATCGGACAGAGCCCAGTAGGAAAGAGGTGTGGGGTTTGGTATGCTAAAAAGACGTGAAAGCGACAAGTGTGTAATTCCCACACAAATTCAATTTCTTCCCAACTGTTCATCTTCCTAGAATAGAGCTCGAGCAACAGTGTCTCAGGCGACCTGAAATCTTCAAAATCCCACAAATTTACATAGCCCACACAAAACCCATCGACAATGGTGAACTTTACCTTCAAGAAATGGTTTGGAGGTTTCTCTAGTGTGCGAGTTCCAGAAAATTCGCGAGTTGAAGAACTTGACTCGGATGTGGACTTGAATGAGTGCTGTGGAGGTCGTGAACAGAGGTTGACAAAGTGGGACGGAGTTAATCGTCGCCGACCGAAAATCAAGTTTGATCACTCCTTTGTTGTTGATGGAGTTTATTTTTGCTCAGTTCTTGATTATCTTGAATGGAAGGTCCAGAACCAAGATTATGTTGATCTTAAGAAGTTTATGAGCTTGCATGGAAAAGTTAATGGGTTTGATTTGAAGGAAATATTGACTGGTAGTATTGGGCAAATTGATGAGAATAGTGATTTTCATGCCACCTTAGTTGGGGTTGTTTTCGGTGAACGATACAGAGTGGGGGAAGAAGAAGACAGTTATTTTTACAATCTATACGAGGATAGCCTCATTGCACAGGCCAGTCATTAGGAGTATTAGGGATGATACTGTGGTGCATCCCTGGGTCAAAGTGGTTAAGTCCACTGATTTTACCAAAGCAAAAGGCATGGAGTTGCAGCATTTTAATGGTCGTCTGTTTGTGCTTCAAGAATATCTCAGACAATTGCCCATTCCGGTGGTGGAAATCAGTGACAGTGATGAGGAGATAGTATGTGCAGGGGGAGCTGTTGAAGCTGAGACTGTGTCAGAGTTGATGGAGCCAGTAGCTGAAACTGGAGAAGATGCGGATAGAGCTTTGGAAAAATCAGAGTGTGATGATGTGGCTGTTACTGGTATTCAAACACCAGATGTGATCTCCAATGTTGATGACCAGGTACCTGTGAATCAAGCACATGATGTGAACCTTGCTGATAGGGAATTAAATCCTGAGGGGTATGACCTTGAAAACTTGTTAGAGTTGACTGAGATAGCCAGTGGTGAAGGCAACTTAGAGGGTACTGGTGTTGGTGCTGAAATACAACTTAAGACCAGAAAGACACGTGGGTCAAAGAGAAAGTGCAGGAAGGTGGGTGTTGAAAAACCACCGGAGTCTGTGGGAACTCCTGTTACTCGGAGTTCAAAGAAGGCCAGGGGCAATGTGGCCTCCTCTTCCAAGGGTGTGCGAAACTCTAAGCGATGCAGGGATAAGACTATGGAAGCAGGAGAGGACAGCGATGAACCGATCGGGAAGAAGCTGAAGAGACTACGTGCTAACAGACAGCAAAGGCAACCTGAGACAATTGAGTCTAGTGCACAACCTGCACCTGAAGTGAGTGAAGCCATTAGCCCTGAATTCTTTGATAATGCAAGTCAAGAAAAGTGGGAGTTTGTCTGTGACAGGAAGATATTGGCGGAAAGGCCAGCTGATGCTGTCAAATATAAGGAATGTGGGTTCACGGACTATTTGTACCATCTGAAGGTGTTTAAGGCGGCTACCTGTTTCTGTAACTATAACAAGCAACTTGTGCTGGAGTTCTATACAAATCTGAAAGCTGAGTGTGAAGATGAAGAATCACCCTGGTTTCATAGGGTTTATGTACGCGGGGAGATTGTTGTTTTTTCACCAGAGGTGGTGAACAAGTGTCTGAAGCATAGGACTTTAAGGTATGGCCAATCGGTGTTCCAACACCAGATGCCAGAAAATTATGATGATGTGGCTGTAGAGCTTACTGGTGGAGTGGAGAGCTCACAGCCTATGACTGGTCGACAGCAGATAACTGTGTCTAACCTCACGTCCAGGTATTACTGTTTGTATGTGGTCGCCGTGCATAATTGGATTCCCTCTGTTAACAACATGAGTGTCACCAAAGAGATGGCTACATTACTATACAGTTTGGGAGCGCGTCAAAAGGTAAATATGGGCAGATTGATTTTTAATGATATCATTGACTGTGCTCGCAAGACCAGGAAGGAAGCTCTGTTACAGCCGTGTGTAATCACTACGGTGCTGCAAAAAGGGGGAGCAGCTATAAGGGACTCTGATGAGTGGATCCCTACACAAGCCTCAAAACCGACACTTAGGACTCTGAGTGGTCGGATTATGAAGGACTTACCTTGGACTCCTCCGGAAGAGAGTTGCTCGGATGCTGGTACGGCGCAGTTGAAAGCTATTGAGGCTCGAGTTGGAGTGTACCAGGAACTGATTGAACGACATCAGGCTATTTTGGCAAAGCTTCAAGGGGAGTTGGATGCTTTGGATGCTGAGCGTGGAGTCTTGTTGGCTGAAGCAACTCAGGATGGTTCCGAGGCACATGATGCTGATAATGATACTTTAGATGATGCTAATGACAATGATCCTGATGATGGTGATAGTGATGCAACTGCTGAGGAGTAGACAACATTTATTTTTTTTGGCACATTAATGAATCCAGGGGGAGAAAACTGAAAACTGGATTTATTGTTTTGCTTGCTGAATGTTATTAGTAAACCTGTATGACCTGTGTTATTGCTGAATTCTTGGTTGTTTTAGTGGAGTTGAATTCAGGGGGAGTTGGTAGGTCAAAATCCAGTGCTGTTGAATTCACAAATATGCCAAGGGGGAGATTGTAAAGTCCAGGAGCGTTGGACTCAGTTGTGGCATATTGTGTGAACTAGTGAAGTGGTGTTCTAACACCATTCAAATACAGGTTTCTGGACAGCAAGTATTTAGCCACGATTTATGGAGAAAATTATGGAGGAAAATCATGCGATCAGAATAGAATATTGTGGAGATCAATGTGTGATTTCGTGGCAACCTATTTCTGGTAAAGAAATATTCCTTGTAATAGTTAGGAATTAATTAAGTAGTTGATTTATGGTACAATTCCTGTTAATAAAGGATTGTCCATTTAAAAACCAGATTAGGATTAGATCTCTCCTTAGTCTAGAAGTCTATTCTTGGTAGAGTTAGACAAGGAAAGAGTTACGCACAAGGAAGGTGTGCGTAGGTGATAAAAGCGAAGAGATACAACGCAAACAGAGACGAAGCAACCACATCTTCATCTCTACGTGAGATACGTTGTTGGAGCTGTTCGTTTATGGTTTTGGAGGTTCGTCAAATCAACCGACCAAGTTCGTAAAGATCAGAAACAAGGAAGTCTTAATTCCTCGGGAGGAGGAGATTCAGAGAGACGTGTTGATCGTGGGGGTTCAACGGCGTAGGATCGGCAGTGAGGGGATCTCATAACATCCACTCAATAGGTTAGCAATGGATTAGTATTTAAGTTAAGCTTCTTGTACTAAAGACTGCTTTCTAGTGGATGGTTTCTGATCTGGGCAAGGTCCCGCAGACGTAGGTGTATTTGCACCGAACTGCGTAACCAAGTTGTGTGTGCACTGCGTATTTCGTTTTGCATTTTAACATCAAACTGAACTTGGTGTTTCAACACCAAACTGTTAAACAACTTGGTATAAACTTTTAGAATTTAGGTGAAACTGAATTTCACTTAATATTTTAGAAATTATTCATCTTCGTTGTTTAAGTTGAAAATTTTATTTAATTGTTAGTCGTCAAATGTTTAGACTAAGTTATGGAAAAGACTGTCTTTTTATAGTCATGTAGAACAAGCGAGTTTAACTGGAATAATAAGATGTTAGAAGTTTATACGTTGCAGTAAGTGCAAGTGAAACATCCGAGTTTTGGTTAATAATATTACATATTGAGAGTAAAACATATACTAAGTTATATGTTACTTTATTTTTATTTTCAATTAACTTTTTTTTATGATTATTCTTCTCTGATCTGTAATTTCTAAATATCTTTTAAAATTGTTTAGTAGAAAATGTCATAACCTTTATGTTGAAACATAGACAATAAATCATAAAACAATTAAATTTGATCTTATGGAAGGTTTGGAGAAAAGAAAAGAAAACTGATATTTGACTTTAAATAGGCACATGAGTTTACCCAAATAACCTATAACCCAAATTTTAATCGCTTTAAAGCCGCGAATGTTTCAGTCATTTATTTTAAAATTGCACTTGGTCCCCGATTTTTTCATAACTTATGAAAATTAGTCTTTCAAACTCAATGTTTTAACATAAATATAATTATTAAAAAAAAGTTAAAAGCCAGTATAAAAGTTACTTTCTTTATTTTAGATATTGCATAAAATATTGAATGTTATACTTGATTTTCAAATCTTAACTAGATAAAAAACCAAAACCATAATGCTACAACTAAATAACTACTTACATGTGAATATTAGAGCAATTTTTTAATGGGAAATACCCAGTATCATGGGATCGTATCGGTGGTCTTCGATGTGGTTTCCCAACGTGCAGATGGTCGATGATGGTGAGGTCGTAGTGGTTCCAATTTCAATGACGGTGGTTCATTGGTGGTACATCGTTTGAATGTCCGTGTCTAGCTATTCAAATGGATGGAGTTCAAAACTTCACCGAGTTTCAACAGATTAAATAATGGTGGTGCCTTCTAATTAGATCCCATATTAGGATGTCAATATGGAACTTGGTTGCTCGTACGTAATATTTTTTTTTAAAAAAAGGGTAGTATGCAGATATAACCCTATATGTTGAGTAAAGTGCAAATATAACCCTGAGTTATTTTTTAGTGCAAATATGACCCTATCTATTACACATAAGTGCAAATATAACCCTAAAGCCACTATTTCGGCGTTGACTGGTCATTTCCGGCCATTGACCGACTGGAAATGACAAAAATACCCTTTTAACCTAATAAAAAAATTTAAAAAGACAAAAATGCCCCACAAACTACCCTCCAGCCACCTCCAATCTGCCGCATGTTTACCTCCGGCCATCTCCCACCGCCATGTTCAGCTCCGGCCATCTCCCGCCGCCATGTTCACCTCCGGCCATCTCCCGCCGCCATGTTCACCTCCGGCCATCTCCCGCCGCCAGCCATCAGTCCATCACCTCCTGGCCACCATCCCCCCCCTCCAGCACCACCACAATTCCCAGAATCGGAGAGATGAATTGGAATTGGACCGAGCCTACATCAAGCGCCATCGAAGCTCCTAAACTACCAACACTATAGATGCTTGACCCCAACCTAACTTCAACAGTATCTGCAACTATACCATTGCTAATCATTATGAACACAAAACCCATTCATCCAAAAGAAACTAAAATTGACCAAGCCATACCAAAATTGAGTCAATGAAAAAATAGTCGTGTATAACCTTAACAGAGGCGCATAGCTCTGGCACGGATTTATAATTTGCTAGTTAGTTAATCTACTGTGAAATGTATGTCTTTCACCAAATGTATCAGCAATTGAAGAACACACCAAATGAAGAACACACATGCACCACAACTCACCAAATGAAGAACAAACCTGCACTACCACACGAACCCCTAATCTGTCAGCAATAAGTTCAAGAATGGCTATCCTGGGCATCCAATTTCGCCTTTGGTCCCAGGTTGTCAGAAGCACGGTTTCAATTGATTCGGTGGCCATTGAAACCCAGAAGACCGATTATTCCACCGCCGCCCTCCTCCTTTCGCTCGCCACCTCCGCCGCCCTCCACCACCAGACCATCGATTCTCGGTGCCACCTCCCTCTTTCTGAATCGGTCAATGGTCAATGGCCCTATCCTCGCCTCTACCATCACCAAGCCCCGAATCCACAACACCACCGGTGAACCCCTACCCGCGAGCTCTCCGCCACACCATCTGCAAATTGGATTCAGAGAGGGAAGGAGTTTGGAGCGGGGAAGAGAAAAGGAAAGAGAAAAGAAAGGAAGAAAAGAGAAAAAAGAATGGAGCGGAAGAAAGAGAAAAGGAAAGAGAAAAAGGGTAGAAAATGGTGCTATTTCCATTTTTTTAAAAAAGAATCCGTCAGGGACAAATCCGTCATTTCACTTCATTCCGGCCACAAACCGGCTAAAAAGGTTATATTTGCACATAACATGAATAGGTAGGGTTATATTTGCACTTTCGAACATCGCAGGGTTATATCTGCACTTTCTTCAATTACATAGGGTTATATTTGCACTTCTCTCTAAAAAAAACTACTTACCAAACACCTTCATATATCTAGTCTACCATACACTAAATTATGAGATATTGATGAGATGCGCATCAAACTGCTACCATACACTCTGTGAAGTTATATGTAGGCTGTTACTGCATCAAACTGCTGGTACAATGCACTGGATGGCATACGGATCGAGGGACTTCACTTGTTGATGGCTTCGATTATAGCTGTTACTGCATCAAACTGCTGGTACAATGCACTGGATGGCATACGGATCGAGGGAATTCACTTGCTGATGGCTTCACTTTCTGGATCATTCCCTCTATACTGTTGGCATTTTCTACTAGCTGGGGATAAGCTCTTTAGTCTATTTGGGGTGATTTTGACTGACTTGTGTTTCGTTATTACGACTCACTAATAAGTTCGATGATCTTCCCTACTAGACTAATAGTTTTTGTAATCCTCTAACTATTAGCTACTTACTCTACTTAATTTTGGAAGCAACAATTGTTGCTTCAAGAGCTTATGGCTCACTCATGTATTTATCAACTAAGCCATGACTTCATCTTTTCTTTTTGTTTTCAGTTTCTGTTTATTATACGGTTTGGGAAGACCTAATATAATTTCCCCCATCTTCGGATGGTTTTAATGGGAAAAAAAAAGATGAGATGCGCATAACAGATATTGCTTAGATTCTAGAACTGATTAATTTATTTTATAATATACCTCCAACTACAGCGCAAAAAATAGGGCCACTAGCTCTTAATTTTTTTAGAAACAAATGTAGCAACTAACTTGCGTGAGTCAACTTATATTTGACTTTAGAGTGCAAATAATTAAATAAGGAATTAATATCGCTTCGCGAATCAATATTGAAAAAATCAAAATTACATCATACATAATTCCCGAGAAACTACTTGCACACATTTGTGCGGTAATTAATAGTATTATTTTTTTGTAAGACAATGTTTTGTATAAAACCGATTTACAATGAGATTGGTGACTAAATTGTAAAAATTGGGTATGAGGTTTCAAATTGTATTAATGAAAAGTCAGAGATTGGAGTTGAAAATCTGATAATTTACAATTAAGTCCTGCTTAATTATTAAACTGTTTACTTCATTTCCAAATTTTTCCTCACAAAAACCGTTTCATATTTCTACACTCTGTAACTGCTCTTTCCCATTTTTTTCGAACTTTCAATCACCGTTTCATAATCTTCCGTTTCATTCAATTTAATTGTTGTTTATCTCCATTTTTTTCTATTTTGTTGCATGATGTGAATCGCAGTAAAACGCACGGATGTAGGCAATTCCTTTTTCGGCGTTTAGATCATTTTAATTTTAAAGTGTGAGATTCGATTTTTGTCAATCTAGCATAATACGAGCTTCAATTTTTTGTCAATCTAGCATAATACGAGTTTCGATTTTTGTTGAGTTTCGAAGGTAAAGTCATCATTGTGTTATTTATGTGTATTATGCTACTATTCTTTATTTTTAAACTTATTTTTGTGCATGTGATGTTCAATGATTTGTTTAGGTTTGTAGTAAGTAATATTGTTATTATTTGTTGATTATGTTACATATTAGCGGTTTATTTTGTATGCGAGTTGATGTTTATAGGGTTTATGTTCTATATTGTGTAGATATTTGAGGACTGCTTTGTTTTTGTGGATTCAGTGCAGTGTTCTTTCGGATGTGAAGTTTTAGTTGCTTCGTATAACGTTATTTAGTAGCATTATCCATTTTTTTGTTGGATCTTGATTTGCTTGTGTTTGAAGTCGTGAGTATTTTTTTTGGGTTTTGTGCTCATTTTGTGGTTATTTTCCTGTTTTGTAGATGTCTAAGAATGGTGTTGGTAGAGATTTGTTGGATAACATCGTTATGGACATAGCTAAGAAGCATAGCGAACCAGCCAAAAGTAGTCATGTTGTTGTCTCTAAAAATTTTAAAAAGGAGCATTTTCTCAAGGTATTATTGTATTTTTTGTCAGTATTGGTGTTGTTTGGTGATGTAAATTTTTTTTATGATGTTTTAGCGGATTGTGTTGATGTTTAATTCATATAATGTTTATATTGGTTTTTTTTCATCTTTTTTTCTTGTGTATTTTTTGATGTTTCATTCATTCATGTTTTTCTTGTGCTTTTTAGGTGTTTTTCCTTCTATTCCGTTTTGTGCATGTAGGATATTAATGTTTCATATTTGGTTGATAATGTTGTTTGGTTTCAGTATTCTCTTCTATAAAGAGGAGCAAGAAGAAAACTGCAAAATAAAATCTTGATTTGGCGGAGAAAGGTGAAGCGGCAGCTCTTGGTGTTTGTACTTTAGAAAAGGTGCTAATAGAATGTAGTGGCGGTGCTGCTGGAAAAACTGCTTTAGTCGCTCGTTCTGAAGGTGTTCCTGTGAGAAGTATGCTTCACAAGAAAATGGATGTGAAGAGTTGGTCAACTACTGGTGAGGGTGTCAGTGGCAAAGGTATTGGTTTTAATTATTTGTTTCTTGTTATTTTAACTTTTAGGGCTTTATGTTTATTTTTTATGATATTATATTTGATGTTTTATTATTTGTAACTAGTAATGACAAGGAGGGAACTGCTATTTGCAACAACGATGCTGGTGTGAAGAAGCAATTGAAAAAGGATGCAAATAAAGTTCAAATGTTGGGAGGTCATCGTCGTACCTCTCAAATATACAATTTATAACTTCAATTACGTCATATGCTACAACTAAGTAGATAGTGGTAAGAGGGATCATCCACGAAGAAGAGAGATTTCCCTAAGAGTTCATGCATACAAGAAGGAATATGGTGGTATTCTATAAGTGCACGCCCACACACACACACATATAAGCAATTAAAGGGGGGGGGGTTGGTTTGGTTTTTAAAAATTACGAAATAAAAGACGAAACAACTAGCACATAAAGACAAGTATGCTAATCATGCAATAAACTGAGAAAAGATTATTAAAACACAAGTTACGAAACCTTAGGTGCAAATAATTTCCACTTCTAAGCCTCGTAGTTCATAGAAACAATCACCCATTTATTCATCTTGATTACCTATTATGAATGCTACACCTTTCATTTTGAAGATAAACATTACGGTCTTTTTAAGAGTAATCTACAAAAGTGTTTAACGACTAATTGTAAACATCATCAATGATCACTTTAGGAAATCGATGCCTAAAGATATGTCATCAACGACATCATGCACAAACAACCAATAGACTTGATATCACCTACAAACATTCTACCAAATGTCTAGGCCTTTAACTATCAAATACATTTACTAGGGTTAATCAAGAAAGATTGACCTTTAAGACTTTTTCATTAGTGCTACCTCAGAATAAACAAAACAAAGATCAACATTATCACATTCATCTACCAATCTTAATATCAGCTACACAACAAGAAGTTCTAATTCCATGTCAAAGAGATAAAAAATTGTGCACATTTCCTAATTCATAACATGTCATCTAATCTCATAAATGAAGCAAACTACCACATTAATATCATAATAAATGCATTATAATCAAGATTCATAAATGAGCAATAAATGCTTCTCACTACATGAGTTTGGAAGTCTCAATCAATTGCTTCGTAGAGAAACGTTTAACTACTGCTAATCTTCCTACAAATCACAAGAAAAATCATAGAGAAGAAAGGAAGAATTAGATGAAAAGAAAGAGAAAATAGGGTTCTTAGAAAGTAGAATTCAGCCAATGGATAAGGTTAAGAAGTGGGTGGCCAAACTTATATAGTACCATAAAAAGGAAAAGAAAAGAAAAGAAAAAAGAAAAGGTGCAGTAGCAGACCGCTCGAGCAGCCTAGGTCCCTGCCCAAAGGCTCGTGCTATGGCTTATGAGCAGTGCACTAGCAGTCTCTCCACCGTGTAGGTGAGCTGGAGATTCATGGCTTCTTATTTTGCTTCCCACGGATGAACTGTTGTTTGGTAGGTCGTCGTCGTACCTCTCAAATATACAATTTATAACCCTAAATGATTACTAACTACAACTAAGTATATAATGGCAGGTCGGGGTCGTCCACAAGAAAGGGGGATCTCCTTAAGGGTTTACACATATAATATGAATAATAGACTATATATATATAATCAAGTAAGGGGGGGGGTGTGGTTAGTTTTCCTAAGTTATGAATTTAAAGACAAGATAACTAGAAAAGTAGAGTAAATATTTTAATCATGCAACAAACAACCAAAAAGATGATGAAATCAATAATGAGAAAGCCTTGTGGGCAATTAATCCTCAATTCCAAACCTCTTATAAATCCTAGATTCATTCATTCATTCACATTTAATGCCCATGGAGAGTGTTATCACTTCTGTTTTAATAGATAGGCATCATTTTCTTCTTAAGAGTAATCCACCAAGACGTTCAATGACCATTCACAAACCTCATTAATAATCACTTTACACGTTCAACGAACATAAAGATATTTCATCAAAGGCATTATACATGAAAGACCATAGATTTGATACAACAAGCATTTAGCCAAAGGCGTAGCCATTTAATCAAACAAATCATTTATTGGATCAAACCTAGAACAATCAACATTCATGATTCAACATTTCATTGCTAACCTAGGACAAATATGATAACAATCCACACTATCATACTCATCTAGCAAGATTCACATCACATTACACAAAAAGAAGTTCTAATTCCATGTTCTTGGATTTTCATGCCAAAGAGCTAAGAAATTGTACACTTTCCTAATACTTCAATCATACAAACATTTCCTATTCTCAAACAATCCATAGCATAAATGATGTAAAACTCAACATTAATGACACAATAAATGCTCATGAAGAGTAAAATAGAATCTCACTACACGAGTTTCAAAGACTCAATCAATTGCTTCCAAGCAATTAGTTTAGCTACTAGAAGTTATACTAACAATCAACAACATATAAAAAATAATCTAAGATAAAAGTAAGATGGAAAGTAAAGAAAACTGAGGTTTTTGCTTGCAGACACTGAGAAGAAGATAAGAAATTAGAGAGAGGGATGAAGTGTTCTATTTATAGTACAAGAAAAAGGACAACTCATTCTGGCCACTCGTCTGTCGCGACTCGCGATCAGGGTGTTACAACTCGTGATGGATGCAAAAAATAGCATTTTAATTTTCTTTCTTCTTCTTGTCTTCTACCTTCCTCTCCATTTCACTTCTCTTAAAATCTTCAAGTTTTCAAAAGATGAACTTCATGGTCTTCAATGGTTTTCAATCTTCAAGTCTCGATGTTATTTTCCTATCACACAAAATTAACTTAGAAAAGTCTTAAAAGCATTAAAGTTTCTCTTAGCTCACCTAAGAGAATTTTTAGGTAAAACACAAGCTCTAGATGAAAAAAGCACAAAAGTGATTCCAAAAAATTCCAAAATATGCACATAAAATGGACACATCATTGATCTATTTTGGGAGTTCTTGTAGTCAACATAGCACTCACGAAGATGAATCCAATGATTCTATCTTTGGATACAAATTCATCTCCGATTATTATTAGAACTCGGCTCCGAAAATACGGATCATTCTTCCTTCGTTACTTTGCCATCCTTCTTCATTCTATTTTCTACCAGTTTGTAAGTGACATTCCTTCTTATACCTTTCTTATGAATAGCCTTATTCAATTTTTTATCATCCGTGAGAAGGACCATCTTCATGATGGTCTGCAAATAAACTCACAAAAAACATATGAATTGAACAAATAGTAAAGGTAAAACACGTTAGACACCAAATGATTACAAATTATGGAAATTAGGGCAAATAACCACACAAGGTGATTCAAAACCCATATTTTGTAAAACACCTAATAATATAACTAACTAATAACAAAAAAAAGTTAAAGGGGATCTTAATTGTACTAAGAAAACATCAAAATTACATCTCATCAAATGTTAATGGTAATATTTTTTCTTCACGGTTACTATTTGATTTATTTATATTAATGGTTTCATATTATAATTTGATCTTGTAACATTATGGTTTCGTGTTTCATGTTTTGTAGTTGATGATTCTAGCAAGAGCAAGCTATGATGTGAATAGAGATGGTGTGATTTTCTCATGATTAGTAGTTTTCATAATTAAATGTTTTTATGAACTGCCATTTCAACATTCTGGAATGATTTTTATGTTTTATAGGTGATGATGGCAACAATAAATTTTTTGATAAAAATTTGGATTTTGCTGTTGATGACAATGAAGCTGGTTGTGATGCTCATGTGGTTGATATCAGTCATGCTGGTATTTTTTTCTCCATGTTCATTGGGATTTCGGTTTTTATAGGTTTGTTGTGTAGTTATTATGATGTGACATCAATGGGGATTCAGATAATAGTGCAGACGACAATAATTTGAATAGTGGCAATGACAAATCTGGAAGTGATAAAGAAAATAAAGAAGAAGAAGAAACTGATGAAGCAGAATCTAGCTCTGAAGATTCTTAGAGAGGAGAGGAAGTTTCCAAAGCTTTCAAAGAAGATGGGGATATAAGTGGTTATGATACTAAATATATATCTGAAGAGAAGGTAGTTGAGAGACATGTAAACTCGGCTAGAAAGGTAGAGATCAATGCGAAGGGGATTGATAAAGGGAAAAATAGTTGTTACTAATGATGATGTTGAAGAAGATGATAATGACCAAAGGTGCGTTGATGTTTTAAATATTGTATGTAATTGTTTTTGATCTTCGGTGATGTTATTTGTGCTGTTGTGATGTTCTATTTCTATTATTAATTTTTCTATTTTTGTATGTGATGTTTATGACTTTTCTTTGTTTTTCCTCAGTTTTGAGAAGGTTTATGGTATCAAGCGTAGCCCTGGGAAGATGGAGAAGTTGGCTTGCATGTTTGGAACAAATCATAATAAATATGTGCAATAGATTGGGTTTAGTTTCGTGGTTTATTGAAGATTAATTTCACACTTCTTCCCAAACCGATTATTCATTCCCTTGTCTCTAACTATAATATTGCTACCAATGTTCAAACACTTGGGTCTGATAGGTATGTTAATACTTGTTATGATGTGCATGATGTTTTAGGATTGCCTATTAGTGATAAGGAGGTGGTTGAGGTAAGTAACTCTGTTAAGGTTGAAAATAGGGATGTAATGTTGAATCTGAAGTGGAAGTTTGAGTTTATCTTTGATTCATTTGGAAATATTCCCTATGATAGGCTGGTTGATAAGTTGATGACTTTAGGTGAAAGTGGTGAAGAGTTTAAGAAAATATTTGTGATGTATGTTGTTTGTAACTTTTTGAGTCCTACAACTGGGTCGTTTGTTGATGATAAGCTGGTTGAGATTTTGGAAGATGTTGGGAATATTAAGAAATAAGATTGGTGTTGGTATGTTCTGAAACAATTTTTCAAGGTCGTGGGTAGGTATAAGTCGAGTTCTTACATTGCATTGAATGCTTGTGTAGTTGTGATTTTGATGTGCTACTTGTATAGGTTTTTGTTTCAAGGAAAACCAAACCACGTCATTGTTCCTTGGATTAAGCACTGGGACACCAAGACTTTGATTGACAAGTGTATGAAGATGGGTCAAGCTGGCTATGATTCAAGTCTTGGGCTAAGGAATCACTTCCTTTGACTTCCATAGGAAAAGTTGTGGACTCTGGTGCTGGTGCAATGTTGAGAAAGGGAACGTGTGTGAGTGTTGATAAATCTAGTACAAGTTCGTGTTGTGTTTCTTTTTAGATTCCTGAAGACTTGCTCACTGATGAAGCCTTCACAAAAAAAGGAGGCTCTGTAAGTTTTTTTTTTCAACTGTGCTATTTTGGATATTTATGTTGATGTTCTATGCAATGCTTTTGATGTTTTATGTTAAGATATAAGTGATGATAATTTTTTTGTGTGATACTTTAATTTTAGTGGTTGATTCTTGGAATTTTGTTTCTGGTTTGTATATGTTTTAATTTTGTCAATATTAAGATATTTTTATAATTTAATAAATTACAACGGTGTTTCAATTTTTGAGATTGATGTTTTGTATACAATCTGTGATGTTTATACTTTTTAGTTGTTAGTGGTGTTATATTGTGTTATTTTGATGTTTTATTTTTAGAGGTTGACGTTTCAAATTTTTTTTGTGATGTTTTCCTGTGAAAGCTAAAAATTATATCTTTCTTGTTTGTTTTTTCCGATTTCCAAATTTCCAGTTTGTGGTTTGCTAATCATGCTGCTCACAGATTGAAGAGGAATGCTGATATTGTGACGAGGACATTTGTGTCTGAGTAGGAAAAAGGTGTTGTTCAAGATATAAAAGCTACTAATACTTAGTCGTATCCTGTCAGTTCACAGGATTGTTTTGATAATACAAAGTTGCATGATGCTATTGATGAGACTATTAAGAATGTGTTGAAGTTTAGTGCTCCGATTCTGTTTCTTTGAAAAACGAGTCTCGAGACACATAGCTCTTGACATGTTATGTTGGTCATATACAACCTTTCGTCTTGGTTGACCATGAAACGTAAGTATATGTTATCGTCTTTGATGCTATTACAAATAGTGCAATTACTAATTTCTGAGTTCAGAATTGGGATACTTTCCGAGATCGGAAACGTCTATGAGGTACAATGGAAGGACCCCAATTTCCGAGTTAAGAAACAAATTAAAGGCAGTTCCTAGCTTTAATTAAGGGCGGTTTTTAACCGCCTTTCTTGGTGATTTTTAAATGCGGTTCTCGAAACCGCCTTCATTTCAAATTGATTAAAGGCGGAACCATTAAAGGCACCCATAAAGTGCCTTTAAATTTCTGGTAGAACCGTCTTTAAGAGGCTCATCCTATACCAGTGCACCAAACCGGACATGAAATAAATAAACTTATCTGATTCGCATCAAACTATCCAAACAAAAATAGATTGAACGGCCAAATCAGGCTATGACACAATTTAACACTAGCAAGTAGGATAACCATTTCAATCGAACGTACCAAATTAACCAACTAAAAAATTGGTTGAAGTTGGAATGAAAAAGTGATAAGTAGGTGACGGGTGAAACGGGTGATAGGTAGGGTCAGGTGACATGTACATTTTTTCATCCATGACCTGGCTCAAAATCTGTCATCCAATAGATTTGGTACCTATCAACTATTAAATTAAAAATATTATATTATATTAAGAAAATAAAATTTCTAACAAAGCGGGGCTAGGCTAGCGGCAGAACGTGGTTGATCGGTTGTACCAAGAGAAAATAGATGATGATACATGTTCGTTTCCCCTTCTAGATTACATAGAGGGAATTCCTAACGTGCTTAGCTTATAAGATTTGGGTACATATGATCGGCACCTGCGTCGTTCTTTTTACCAAATTACCTGTTGGCGCTTCAAAAGATAGTATTTTGATTGTTGCTCCCTTGCTCACTACCAACTACTAGAGAATAGATAGAGGCAAGTCCGGGGTTGTCCAAAGAGACACTAGATTTTGAAAGTCAACTAGACACAACTCACAATCGAGCGTCACTCCGATTGTGTGTCGGGAATAGGTAGCTACAAACATAAATTCGGGGGGGGGGGGGGGGGGTATCTAACAAATACTAATCATGTAAACAAGAGAGATGAAAATATAATAAAATAGATTGGAGATATTTGTGTAACATGACGGATGAATGATTTTGATCCTAGATAGTATCACACGTAAGAGATATAAACCTATCTTATGTCTATGTTACACAGGATGGAGATAGCTTGGAATTCCCAATGTCTGCCACCCTAAGGTTCATCTTCACTTTATGAAGCTACCACGCCGCCTCCGGTATGACACAATCAAACGTACTGAATTAACCATTTCAATCTTAAGGATGGAGACTTGCATTGGTTCATCTTCACAATCACATAGGGTGATTGTCTGCCACCCTATGTCACACAGGTTGTTTTTTTTAAGTAAAAGGTTTTTTTACCTCAGTTAAAAAATAACTAAGGTAAATAATTGGTTCTTTACCTAGGTTAATAAAAATAACTGAAGTGAAAGATCAAAAAACAAAGTAAATAATGTTACCGAGTAGCCTGCGACGTCGCATATGTTGTGTTGGAAGCATGATCGATTTCTCCATTAACATCATTTGTACTGATACATTTAGTAAATTACTTAGAGTTATCACATATATTTGAAGAGATAAGTTAAAGTAAAGAATTTGACGGTGATAGAAACGAATAAAAAAGGAATTGGAAACACACATATGATGTTCAAATCATATGAAAACACACTTATGAACATGTAAAGTCAATCTTATGATGTTCAAACTAGATAGCTTAATATCTAGAAAAATAGTAGTTGTGAAAATCTTTTCACAATCATTACTTAAATTTGAATAATATTTGTCTTAATTAAAATATAATAAAGATTACAAGAAACTCAATCAGCTCTGATAATGATGACCTTGAAGATGATAGGCCCCCCAGCTTTGATCACCTAGAAGAATAAGGTATCACTGATGTGTAGGTTGTTTGCCTTAAGGAAATTGCCAAAACCCTTCGGGTAAAGGGCATAGATCTTCCCACCCCCCGAGTAGTTTATACGGTACTCTGTCCTGTCGCACCTTAGCACTATGGGGGTCTTCGCACATGGCAGTTGATATGCCCATTTTATATGGTTATTTTCGGACTTTAAGGATTCATTTTTTACACTTTTGTGCTCTAGATGTTTCATTTTTCCTTGAAATTCTCTAAGCAGAATTAAAAGCGAATTTTACGCTTTTATTACTTTTCTAGAATATTTTGTGTGACAATGAAATTTGTTTGAAAACTATGAAAACTTTGAAGAATACCTTTGAAGATTTGAAGACTTGCATTTGAGCTTTTGAAGAATGGAATACTTTAAGATAAGTTAAGTGAAGAAGATGATTTGAAACAAAAAGAAGAAAGAAATCAAGATGCTAAAACTTGGCTTGGTCGCGACTCGCAATAGATTGGTGGCGAGTCGCGACGGACGGGTGGCCAGAACCTTTCTTACTTTTTTTGTACTACAAATACTCACCTTATCTTCTCTCTCTCCCGCTCTTCTTCTTCTATGATTTTCTCGGTTTCAAAACCCTATTTTTCCATTATTTCTTTTCTTAGTTTTTGTAGGTTAATCATGTTGTTTCATTATCTAGGTTAGTTTAATCTTGGGAGCAATTTATTAAGGCTTCCAAATCCATGTCTTGAGAACTCTATCTATCTATTTAGTGCATTTTCTATTGTTCATTAATTTATTGAGCTTTGAATGTGAATTTTTATTGACATTAATGTTGTTGGAAATTTGAGTATATGAATTGCTTGTATGATTGCATACTAGGGTTGGGAGAAAGTAACTAATTTTCTCCTCTTTTAATATGGAATCAAAGAGCATGAGTTAGAGCTTCTAAATGATGTTGATGTATTGATAATTGCTAGATGAATGTGATGATATTAAACTCGTTGTCATGTTTTTTTAGTTAGCAAAGGAGATAGTTCTATGAATGTCGATGGTTCTTGACTAATCTTGTGTAAATGCATGAATTGGTTAAATGATTAGACACGGTGTAGTGTTTATAAGTGTTACCAAGCTTGTTGATTCTTCGTGCTCAACGCCATCAATGGTATACATTTAGTCGTGTTTTGACTAAGGGAGTCATTGGTGAGGTTTGACAAGAGATGATGAATTCACACTTGTAAAATACTATCTAAGAAAGATATAAGATTTATCTTCACAACAAGTAGTTGAAGTAATGAATAGGTTGTAGCTTCAAGGATAGATATGAGGTTTGGAAGTGGATATCAATTTCCCCCAAGGCTTTGTCTTTTGTAGTTCTTACCCCTTTTTTCTCAGTTGTTGCACGATTAGCATAGTTACTTGACTTTGCTAGTTAATTTGTCTTTTAATTTCATAACTTAAGACCAAAACTAACCAACCCCCCCCTCCTGCCCCCCCCCCATTTACTTGCTTATTGTATATATATATATATGTGTGTATATATATATCTACTTCTAGCCTAATATCAACCTTATATGATTAAACCCATAGAAAGATCCTTCTTCTTTGTGGCCCCGACTTGCCATTATTTTACTTAATTATAGATAGGAAGCATTAGGGCTTATAAATTATTTTGGTTCATGCTGACTACCTTAAACAAATGGAGCTATGTTGTGCCGACGACATAAATGAATTATGCTTTTATTTTATTTTTGTTGGTTATTTTCATTGTTTTGTCTTGTTCTTTTTACGGTGTGTTTTTCTGCGATTTTGTAGCAAAGTGAAGCACATTGCATTGGAGGAGATGAAGGAATGAGATCAATAAGAAAGGGAAGAAAGCTTGGAATGTTCGTAAGAAAATGTTTTCTAAGTGCTGGGAAACCCTGCCCATCACGAGTCGCGAAGGATATTTCGCGAATCGCGATGGACATTTCGCTAATCACGATGAACATGAGAGCAAAAATGAACTCCCGGCATCAGCTTGTCGCGAGTTGCAATATGGGCATCGCGAGTCGCAATGGAATCAGATTTTTTTAAAGAAGTGAGCTTTAAGGTTCAACTTATTGTGAGTTGCGAAGGCTTTGTCGCGAGTCGCAGCAAGGCATCGCAAGTCGTGAAAGGTACTGTTGCGAGTCGTGATGGAGAGACCGGCTTTTCAACGATGCTTAAACACTGCATAATCCTTTCTTCTTCTCCGCCAAATACTCCCAAGAACCACCACACTGTCACTCATTCCTCAACCATCTTACATGCATAGACATATGGATATTCTTGCATCTTTATAGCACCATCGTTGATTGTAGTGTGCCGACTACATCATTGTGATTTTTGTTGCTATATTCTATAATGATATCCTACCAGGTATCCTACCTTGAAAGTGGTTGTGCACAACTTTTCGTAGTAGGACTTTGCGACTCTTTTCTTTTACCTAGCTTTCCTGATTCTCGCGAGTTGTCGATGTTCTTCGAGGATATCCAAATTGGCTCTCATGTATTCTTGATGTCCTTCTTCATTGTATTCCATGGTTTGTTTTGGCTAGGAGATCCTACTTTCATCCGAATGACTTCTTCATTGCCACATGCCCAACCAAATGGTGTTTCCTAAGTGGAAGTCCTAGAGGTTGTCTGGTATGCCCATAAGATAGTAGGTACCTCCTCTACCCAACATGTTTGTTTCCCTTCGAGTCATTTTTGTATTTTTTGTGGTATTCCCAATATGACCGCGCCCGATGAGCCTGCAAAAGAGATCTCGGAAATGGTTCCGGGGAAAAGACTTTGACGCCCAAGTCAGTTACTTTCTTTTCAGAATCAAGCATTTTTAGTCTTTTTGAACTTAACTAGATTCGTGCCCTCCTTCTTCTTTTGATACTGTATCACAAACGTGGCTCCACCTTATTTGGGCTTGCAATCGTGTGTTTTATCATGGGACCGAGAAGGGCGGTTCGTGATGGACAGCGTATCCCCACTTTTCTTGGTTCGTGGGTTTACTCAACTTATCCTGCCTTTGTGTGGCCCAGCTCGTGTCACTGGTTAGCATCAGGCCCTTTTGCGGTTTTGGGCTTGCTGCTTAGTATTTTGACTAGGTGTACACCATAAGCCCCCCCCCCCCAGCCATGAAGACTAAGAAATGTGGATTATTGACGTTGATTTAATAATGAAATATGAACTGATGTTGGACAACAACTTGCTCGTCATTTTATTTCACCTTCGTAGTTATTGCAATGTGACACTAGCTTCGTGGCTATACTTTCTGTCACTGCCAACTCTTGAGATTTCAAATTTTCAATTTTGAATCCCTTATCTTTATTGTTTTTGTGATAAGGATGGTTGCGAAGATTGTGTTCAAAAGGGCCGAGATTCAATCCACATTTTTTGCTGCTCATTTTCAGATTTTCCTGACGTTTGTTATTACTTTATCTCTTAAATGAGGAATTTCAAATGAGTGACTTACCTTTGCCATCATCTAGTGCGCTGTCTATTCACATTCCGCCGCCACTTTGATATATGTAAAAGGTAACTTACTTTTTTGTCAGACCATCGTCATTGTGCTTTTGAACTGCTTGTCTTTCTCGATTTTGCTATTTCTTCCTTTGAATTTAATATCCAAGCTTAATTTTTGTTTCAGCTTTATATCCTCAGTTTTCAAAATCTTCATCCTCTCCGGTCGTCTCTAGATTTTCTGTGCATCACCCTTCCTCGTCTTTTTAAAGAGTGAGTTTTGTTTTCAACTCAATCTCAAATCTATTTTCTGCATACTCTAAATTTGATAAGATACATCTTTTTTCGAATTTCTGGCAATTACAGGTTGTGAGTTTTTGTATAATATTTCGATCATCTTCTCCGGCGTACCTTCTTCTAAGCTTTGTTCGAACAGACTCTTATCTGCGATTTTTTACCCTAATTAAGGTTGTTATTTCTAACCTAAAGGTCCCTGTTTACCCACGAGCCTGCCACAGAAGATGCTCACTCCAATGGGGATTGCAGCCTAGTCACCGGATCCTCTGGCATATGTAGTATGATATCCGGTCCATACTCAGATGACTTGAAGAACTATTTTCCTTTTTTATCTCCTTTTGAGCTTCGCACTCCTGCAAACTCTGAATGTCTTCGCAATCCTCCTCCTGGCTTTATATTATGTTATTTAGCTTATTTGAAATTTTGTCTTTACTTTCCTCTTCCTCAACACGTTGTTGATATTTTATGCTCGTACAAAATTGCACTGTTCCAATTTCATCCCAAGGGCATCGCCATCATAATGGGGTTTCTTTGGGTGTGTGAGAAAGCATATATTCCTTTCACCCTTTGCTTGTTTTGCATTTTCTATCTCCTTCGAAAAGTGAAAAACACCATTGATGAGTTTACTTTTTATCATGTTGTTACTGGGGTTGAGTTTGTGATAGGTGTCCCTAGTAACGTTGTTCTTTGGCGAACAAAGTATTTTTTTATAAAACTTAATCAAACTTCTGAATTGGTTGTGCACTCTTGGAACTACAAAGTTGCAAAATCTAAGCTTCCTGGTCTGAGTGTCCGTTTTACTGCTGATCCCGAGATCGTGGTGACACTTTGTGCTCACACACAACATCTCCGCCATGCTGATTCTGATGTTGAAGGTGCTTTTTGTGTTGTTTTGATATGTTTGATCTGTATTCCTTACATTTGATGAGTGTGTATTTCTTATGTGGCTTGTTTGATCTTTTAATGTTTATTTTTAAGTGGACATGGACCTGGCAGGAGCTGCTATTAACAAATCGCTCTTCAATGGCGATGATGAGGGGGTGGCTGAGACTATTGTTCAGCCTGATAATACTATTGTGAGAAACACCCTCTAATAGGGTGTTAGCGAAATGAGCACTAGTATTGCCCTCACGAAGGGCAAGTCTACTGAGAGTAGAGAGACGTTTGGTGCTCGTCCCACTGGCTAGCTGAAGAAGAAAACGAACAAGAGGGACCAGACTAATGGGCCCTCGAGCTACTCGTTGCCTCCAGGGAAAAGGGGACGTGGCAGCCAGCCTCATTCATGAACCGAGAATCTGCTGGTGGAGGGAACAATACCCAGTACTCTCTCTAAACTTTCTCTTCCCGATACTTTGGATGTGGTAAATTAGATTCTTTAATTTGAGTGATCTTCGTCACACGTTGACATTTTTATGCAGAACATTAACTAACTCTTTTCTATGTTTTTTTTGCTCTATAAGGTTGGTGAGAGCCTTCAGCTTGTGAGTGATCAGCTTTCGAAGTTCTCTCCTGCAGATGAGTAACTGATGGACAAATATAAGGTGAAAGAGATGAAATGTGTGTCCTTAAAGACTTCATTTAAAGCTGCTCAGGAGGAGGCAAACACTGCTAAGGAGCGTGCTAGGATTGCAGAGGAAGAAGTTTTCAAGCTTTGTGTTGAACTACAAGAGATGCATACTAATAGGTCTACTTCTCCTCAGTATCCTTGAATTCTAGTGGATCAGATTTGCAATATTAAGTATTTCTTCTAATTATTTGAGGACGTTTCTAGCTCTGCTCGCACTATAGGTTACTGCGAGGCTGTGAAAGATATGTGTGATTGGAATCCCACTTCGACGCTGAAGAGTCTGCCTTCCTTGAAGAAATATACTGCTATGCTGGCGAAGCAGAATGCCATATTGAATTATGGCTTTATTTAGAAGATTGCTAATGGTGGGCACCACTATGCTTTGCTATCGCATCATGATAGCCTTCCTTGCCTTCTTTCTGCAGCCAAGTTAAAAGCATGTGAGGTTGATTATCTGGAGGACCTTTCATTTGGTTCTCACACTATTATGCCACCTCCTAACCCAGACGTCATCACAGAAACTGAGGGTCATGCGAACATTGGCATCCATACCTAGCAATCCAGCATAAAAGACACTGCTATCATTGTCCAGTCTTTGCCCACCCCCAACTCTGAAGTTATTGATTTTTAGTATATTGGGCTCTTGGATTTTATGTATTCTTAAGACAAATTTTAGTGTATGCATGTACTATTATGTGACTTCATTTATTAATGTTGATGTATCCTTCTTGTTTTACATTTTCTCATTACCCTTACTTATGTGCAAGGCTTCAATATTTTGGTTGATCATAAATACTTGAAACGACTTGACTTTCTGGGATGTACTGATCATTTTTCTGATCGCTATGGATTTTTTCCACCTGATTTCCACTGCCATATTAGTTTGCTTTGTGCCACTCAATCTTTCACCAAGGAGTGTGAGAAGCTCATTTCTTCTGATTCATTTTCTTGTAGGGAGTCACTTCCTTATACATTGGGTGGAAACATCCTATTCCCGCTCCATTTCCAACTTCATCTACAACATGTCCTTGTAGTAAGCTTTTTCCTAGTGGGTATAATATTGAATCGCTTAGCAAGGATATTGTCCGTGGTTTGGTTGATCTTGAATCCACTGGTGCGTACATGCAGTCGCTTAGCCTCCCTGTATGTGTCCAAGAGTTGGCGTTATCTTAAGGCAATCGTTTGAAGTACATGCTTGTGAGTATTAATGATCTTGAAGAAAAGTGGGGTAGAACTATAAAGGACACCCATGATGATGTGTGCGATTTATATAGGATTTGCAACGAGTAAAACGACCTTATTAAGCGTCAACAGTTGACCATTGTGAAGATGCTTCGGCAACCAGAAGAAGCTAGAAATTATGAGGCGAGCAAGACTCGCAAAGCCCATCAGGAGACATTGATCATTGATAAAAAATGTGCTCGTATTTATGATTTGTTCGATAAGTTGAAGAAAATGCAGGATGAGTGTGATCACTTTTCAGCCTCTGCCCTTGGTTGGCAAAGAAAGTTTGACGACTAGTTTGCTATAAAACACACAGATGAAAATTGAAAATGAGAAACTTCACGCTGAGTGCGATTGGATTGATTTTTCTGTGCACCAACTCGGGCAAGCTTATGTTGAGTACAAAGATAAATTTTAGGCTCTCCTTTCTTCATTTCGCAGAACTACTAGTCGTGGAAATCTTACTTTGGGAATTGATGGGCAGATGATTAACTTGTATGAGGTTGTCCGATCACATATTCGTGGCCTAAAGGAAGAAATATAGAATTTAAGGGCTAAAATTAAGTGTTATGAGGAAACTGTTAATGTTATGAGTATGCAGCTAGATTACGAGAAGTTAGCCCTATAACCGACTTCAATGCATATTATGCTAGATATCTTGGTCATATAGAGCAAGGAGGTGTAATATGTCATCCTGCTTATTTACACATGAAATGGTGATATGACAATATGGTTAGCAAAGAACATGAGGCAGAGGAAAGCCGATGTAGGGCTGAGCACTCCCGTTGCAAAGCTGAACATATCCGTTATTGTGGTGGTTCATCTTTTTCTGGATGATCACGAGCATCTAGGCGTAGATAACATGTAAGGATTTTTTCTTCCAAACAATGATGTTTTTTTGTTTCGGCTTTTGGATGTTGTGGTTTTCCTTTTTTGTCTTAATACTTTTGAATGTTCTTAATCGTGTGATTCATTTTTATTCACAAGATCTCTTTCTCATACATCTATTGTTTTCGTTTTGAGTATTGAAACCCTGTTTATCTTGAAGCCATAAGATCTATAGCTAGTTTTAGTCGTTGTTTAATAGGCATATCTGCCGCGTAGCAAGATCTATTGCTTTCTCTATTGAGAGTATGCAATGTTCGAAGTGGAAATATCTATTGCTTGTTTTAGTCACTGTATTAGAGCCAGGTTTTCCCGGTAGCATTATCTATAACTTGCTTTTTATTGAGAGTGCAAAATCACAAGATCTGTTGCTTGCTTTTGTCGCTTCATTGTGATATCTTCCTTATTGCAAGTCTTGTGACTTGCTTTCATTTATACTTTGTGAAGAGTCAAGGAGAGTGGCATTTGTAATTCTTACTCATGCCGCTATCATCATGTGTTCATCTTTTAATAATTCGTAACTTAGTTTTGTGACCGCCAGGTATAGCTGTGTGAAAATTTTTTTTACTCCAAATGATTTATATTGAAATAATATTGCCTTCAATGTAGAACAAGGGAACGAACACAACCAATGATTATATCATGGTTTCTATACATTGAAACTAGATTTTCTGGCCTCCTTGTTGATTCTACACATAAAACTTTCTAAAGTTGGTTATGTGCCAAGTGTTAGCAATACTGCTTCCACCCATTCTCTCTAACTCGTAGCAGTTTGATCGATGCATCTTTGGTATCTTGTACAGTTCTTCCCACTTCAGGCAAAAATTTCCTTTTTCCTCAACTAGGTTGGCTTCATTCTTCCTCAGCACCACATTACTAATTTGGAATTGTGTTTCCTTGGCCTTCTGGTGTATGCTCTGGCCATCCTTTTTTTGTACTTGGCTACCTTGATCGCCACCCTCCGTCTCTTTTCTTCGAGTTCATCTAATTCTAACCTCACAATATGTGGATTGATATCTTTGTTATATTGCATGAATCAAATGCTTGATTGTTCAATTTCCACTGGTATTAGCGCGTCGTGCCCATATACCAGACTATATGGCGTTTCTCATGTTCTTGCTCACGTTGTTGTTCTATATAACCATAAGGTATTGGGTATCTTGCCAACCCAGCGTGCTCGCTTTCCTTCCAATCTTTTCTAAATACCTTGGATGATCATTCTATTTGTTACTTCTTCTTGACTATTGGCTTGAGGGTGAGCCACAGAAGTTAATTTCTGTGTGATTCCCAGTTTCAAACACCACTACTTAAAGACCCTACTTGCGAACTGTGTACCATTGTCGGTGGCGATGGTTTGTGGTACTCTGAAGCGATAAATTATATTTTGCCAGGCAAATTTTCTCGTTGCTTCCACTGTCACTCTTCCTAAGGGCTTTGCTTCTACCCACTTTGTGAAGTTATTAACTGCCACAATAAAAATTTGAACTGCCAGCACCTTTTGGAAAAGGTACGACTAGATCACGTACCCATTTATCAAAAGGCCAAGCTCCATATATTCCTGTTAACGCTTATTGTGGTTTGTGCAATATTGGAGCATTCATCTGGCAGCTTTTGCACTTAAGGATGAAGCTATATGTGTCATTAAACATGGTTGGCTAGTAGTATCCAGCTCGAATGATATTTTTCACGATTGTTCGAGACCCTTGATTCGATCTGCATAATCCTTCGTGTACTTTCTTTTTGATTTCGCTGGCTTGCGATGGCCCTACACACTTTATCCATGGTGATAGATATCCCTTCTTGTATAAGGTCCCATATTTATAAACATAGTTGTGGGGATCATATTCCTAGCTTCCCGGCCTGTACTTTGTCTATTGGTAGCTTACCCTTGTAAAAGTATTCAATCAATGGTGTCATCCAGTTTACCTCCTATGCTTGAACTGGTGACACAGTTGTCCTTGCTGTGTTCCTAACTAGAACGACTTCTACTTTCACATCATTGTGTTCAGCTAATGATTCAAATCCTACCGTTGCTAGCTGGCTCAAGGCATCTTCTTTCATATTTTCACTTCTTGGGACATGTTGGATGTTGATGTATTCAAGGTGAACGATGAGTTGATGGACCCTGGTTAAGTATTTCATCAATTGCTCTTCTCAAACTTTGTAGTCTCCTCGTACTTGTTGGACCACTATCTGTGAATCACTAAATGCTCCAATGCTTTTCACCTTTATGGTAGCTGTGAGTTCTAAGCCGCATATCAATTTCTCATACTCAGCTTCATTATCGGTAAGTGAGAAATCAAAGCGAAGTAAGTATCTGTATTCTCCTCTATCGTGCTCCACATCATTCCCTGTTAGATGCCCCGTCTACGAATAAATTACATGCGACATTTTCCCATTTGGCCTTTCCTTTGTCTTTTTCAATAAAATGTTGTGTTTTCACCTGCTGCGCTCCCACACTTGTCATTTTGGCGATTGAGGTTCACGGTTGAAACTGAATTTCAAACTATACCAAATCAAAAGCCCATTTGGCCATTCTACCAGATGACTCAGGCTTGTTCAAGATGTTCTTAATTGGATAGTCAGTATAAATAACAACCATATGACTGTGGAAATAGGTTCACAGTCTTCTTACCGAATATATCAAGGCTAGTGTCAACTTTTCAATTGGAATATAAGCCCTTTCAGCATGTTGTAGTATTATGCTGTGTAGAACACTAGTATCTGCTTTTGGCCTTCTTGCCTTACCATAACTGAGTTTATTGAAACCACCATATACAAGTATAGTGTTTCCCCCTGAATTGGGGCTTCCAACATTGGGAGTGTCTAAAGCAGATCCTTCAGTGACTCGTATACTGATGAACACTTCGCTCCAAGCTCAACTTCTTAGCCTTTTTAAGGATTTCAATAGTTACAAACCTACTAAGTGAAGCTAGCGATTCCATTAAGATTTGGACCTTTTTTCCTGTTCGTGATTGGGGAGATTAACAATTGCTTGTATATTTTCTTGGATTAGCCTCGATCCCTTTTGAGGGTACCTTATATCCCAGGAATTTACATGTGCCCACCCCAATTGTGATTTTTTTTTGGATTTAGCTTCATTCCAATAGCACTTAGTGTATCAAGGGTTTCTTTTAAGTTATTCACAAAGTCACGTGTTCCCCTAATTTTTATGACCATATCATCCACATATGCTTCTAGGTTGCGCCCAATCTGGCGACACATTATCAACAATGCTCTGGCATGTTGCCCCTGTATTTTTCAACCTGAACGGCATCTTCACATAGCAAAATATCCCAAAACTTGTTATGAAGGATATTTTTTCTACATATTTGGAGTTCATCAATATCTGATGATACCCATTGCAGGCATATGAGAATGTGAGAATTTTGTACCCCAAGATTTCTTCTACTAGCTGATCGATCTTTGGCACGAGATAACAATGCTTTGGGCATGCTTTGTTTAGATTGATGAAATCTATACGCATTCTCCACCCAGAATCCACCTTTTTCACCGTCACCGGGTTTGTAAGCCATTTTGGGTAAATCAACTCTTTTATGATCCCATCTTGCAACAATGCTTTTACTTCTTCCTCGATTTCCTTTTATCTATCACTAGAAATGCTTCTTTGTTTCTGCTTGACTTGCTTGATCGATTCAGCTACATTGAAAGAATGAATTGCAATACTCGGGTCTACTCCTCCCATGTTCTGTACACCCCATATGAATGTGTCCTTGTGATCTCTATCACTCTCTGTTTCTCTCGGTTGGGAAGATTTTTCCCTATTTTGACACACTTAGATGCATTGTTGTCATCCAAAATGACATCTTCAGTTGGTTCTGCAAGGTCTACCGGGTGGTCCATCTGGTTAATTGATTCACTATTGGTGATGGTACTAACCAACAGTGATGTCCATACATTTGGTTGTTCTATGATTTTTCCTGCTTTCATTGCCATGTCCACACACTGTCTGGCAGTCAGTTGGTTTCCCCTCACCGTTGCAATCCCTATTGGGGTTGGGAACTTCATGACTAAATGGTACATATACCATATTGATTTCGCTCTATTCATCCATGACCTACCAATAGTAGCGTTAAAAAAACTTGAAGCGTCCATGACAACGAAGTCACAGATTATAGTTCAGTTTCTCTCATTCTCACAAATTGTTACAACAGCTGAATGTTTCCTAAGTGTGTCTATGCTTGTCTTGTGAACCCTACAAGCACAGATGTTAGTTTCTTCAAGTCGGTCCTCTTGAATCCAAGTTTGTCAAAGCAGTTTATGAAAAGTATTTCTACCATGCTTCCGTCATCTACGAACACTCTATAAAACATTGTGTTTCTAATTTTGGCGATAATGACCATAGGATCATTGTGGTGAGGCATTAGGAAAAACATCCTCTTTGCTAAATGTGATTGTTTCATCGATACAGAATCTTTTATGACTGGGCTCTTGTGGAGGTGAATACCTGGCCCTAGCCTTCCAAGCATTATTTAACAGGGACTCTATTGACCCATGTATGGAGAAGACTACTTTCTCCGGGGCTTCATTGGACACATACTCTTCATAGTCTACAGCTTCTATAATCGTTTGATTTCTGTTATGAGTGCTCAGTGTGGCCTGGGTTTTGGCCATGGAGCTTCCTGTCTTGCTCTCTTTGTTGTATCTATTACCACCATCTTCCTTCATGTATTGTCTAAGATAACCATTTCTCAAGTTTTCCTCTATCTGCCTCCTTAGATCTCTGCAATATTCGATAGCGTGACTGTGATCCTTATAGAAGGCGCAATAGTATTCTCTTAATCTTTTCTCTGGAGGCGCTACCATTGGCGTTGGTTTGCGAAATAGATCTTTGTTTGCTTGCTAGATGTCCTTTTGCAATTTTGTTATCGGTGTCTCTTGGGACAAGATTTTTTGCATTCATACTTCTCTTCCTATGAAAGGGAAGTTTCCTTTCTCCCTCTTTGACAAATTTCTTTGTGAGTTCTCTATTGCTCTTTTCTCTCCTTACACCTGCTCTATTTTCAGTTGTTGCTTTCCTCGGTTTGCACATAGTGTTCTATCATTTTTTGTTAGTCTCTTAGGTTTTCTGGAATATTCTTTGTTAGTTCCTTACAGAACTCTCCCGACTATATGCCCTCCGTGAATGCACCCAAAGAATATTGAAACGACAGGTCCTGAACCTGCAGACTTTCTGTAACAAACCTACTGTGATATTCTGCCAAACTTTCATCGCTTTGTTGAGCTATATTGTTCAAGTCTGTGATTGTCTTGGTAAACCCCTGCTTCTAGTAGAACATCCCAAAAACATATCTGACAGTTGTGCTCAAGATGTGATACTTCCATTTGGTAAATTTTCATACCATGTGATCGATCTTCCCAACAAAAATATGGGAAACACCTTACACAACAATTCGAATTGAGCATCGTGCAACCTCATGCTATTATGATAGGAATGTTGGAATTCCTTTAGGTCGGTTGTCTCATCGTAGATTTTGACATGTAATGGTAATTTGAAGTCCTTTGGCATCTTGAAGTTTCGAAGATATGGTGCAAGTGGCAACTTGTCCGCATCATCATCTGCTACTTTGTCTCTCAATTCATCCCCATATTTAAGGACATTCTCGTTTTGACCAAAATTTTGACTTACCTTTGGGGACTTTAGTTTGGGAGTAGCTAGGAACTGATTATACAGTTTCTTTTTATTCGCTTTCAAAAATAACACGAATGTTATCCATTCTTTTTCTTTGTTCATGTTAGGAAATTCTGACTCTTTCTCATCTTCTGTGACATCTCTAATGTTTTCTTGCTCTCTGCTGGGAATGTGATCCTGATTTATATTGGGATGTACATTCCAATTTCTTCCAGGTGTTTGCTCTTAAGTGTGGTGGTTTTAACTTCTTTCACTTCCAGTGAGCCACATTATCAACCTTGTTGGGAACAAACGACTGGAAATAATTTTTATCCCCACAGACAGTGCCAAATGTTGTGGTATCCCCAATCTGACCGGGTGATCATTTTTCACCATGATTTACCTGCAAAGAAATCCCAGAAGTGGTTCTAGGGACAAGACTCTGACGCCCAAGTCAGTTACTTCGTTTTTAGAATCAAGTCCCCTTAGTCTAGTTGCACTTAACTGGATTCGTCCTTCTTCCTTATATAGTGTACGATAAACGTAGATATGCCTTATCTGCGCTTTCCATTGTGTGTCTTATCGTTAGACCGAGAAAGGCAGTTTGTGGCTGACAGCTGATCATGGTCCCTGCTTTTCTCGATTCCTAGGTTGACTAAACTTTTCTTGCATCCATCTGGCCCAGCTCGCGTCACTAGTTAGCATCAGGCCCCTTTGTCATTTTGGGGTTGCCACTTAGTATTTGGGGTAGGTATACACCAGTATTCCATGGACGATGGTACTTTATTTTTATTTCCATCTGTCCATTAGCTTAAGGGTGTGCGACAGAGGTAAACTTCTGACTTATGTTCAAGTGTCATTACCTTTTGATAAATGCTCCACTTGCGAACAGTGTCCCATTGTCTAAGATGATGGATTTTGGAACCCCGAACTAACATACTATGTTTTTCCAGGAAAATGAGATGGCCGCTTTGTTTGTGATCTTGTTAAGCGATTTTGCATCTACCCACTTAGTGAAGCAATCCATCACAACCATGAGGAATTTTGCTCTGCCTAAACCTGGTGGGAATAGACCTATGATATCTATCCCATATTAGTTGAACATCCACACACTGTATTCGCCTGTCATCTTGGATTGCAGTTTCTTTTGTACTGTGGCATTTTGCTAACAAATATTGCACTTATAGACAAATTCATGCGCATCTCCAAATATTGTTAGTCAATAGAATCCTATTCTTAGTATTTTCTTGGCCAATGTTTGAGCTCCCTAGTTTAACTGGCATTAGCTTTCGTCCATGACTCTAATTGTCAATGATTACTCACCAGGTCCAACACAATGTAGCCAAGGTGTGAGGTTGCCCTTCTTTTATAAGATTTTGTTGGTGTAGCTGTATAATGGTTCCCTGAGCTCTAATTTCTATTCTTTCACTCTGTTCTTAGGTAGATAGTCATGTTCAAGGTACATTATTATGGGTTCCATCCAACCTTTGTCATCCCAATGTACTGGTGCTACAGTTGTGGCTGTAGTGCTTCCCGTTGGTACTATTTCAACCAAGACATCCCTTTCTCTCTTAAGGGATGTATACACTGGGGTCACTGGCTTGCTTAAAGCATTTGCCTTTGTGTTTTCAGAGTGAGGTATATGCATGATTTTCAAGTAGGTAAACCTTCAGATAAGCTATCTTGTTTTGTTCAAGTATTTGATTAATTGTCTCTCCTTGACAATGTTATCACCCATCACATGTTGGATGACAACCTAGGAGTCGCTCTGAACACGGATACTTTGTTTCCCCATTTTTAGGACTAGCGACCAATGAGTGCCTCATATTCAGCTTTGTTGTTTCTAAGGGAGAATTTGAATCCGAGTGCATATTTATGTTCATTCGGGGATAATTAGTAGGAGGCCTGCTCCACATCCTTCTTTTGATGATGCTCTGTCTACGAAAAGTATACGGGAGCTTTAATCAAAATTTTCCTATCCTTTGGGAATAAGAGATTTATCTTCTTCCACCACATCTTGGTGGATTTCTTCCGCCATGTCTGCAAGGAATTTGCTAAAGCCTCTGCCTTGATTGATGTTATAGCTAAATAAAATCACGTGCTCTCCTCGCTGGATGGCTTATTTCATTAGTCGCTCAGATGCTTCTAGATTTTGAAAGATCTACTTTATGTGTTAGTCCGTGTACACCACGATCACGTAGGCTTAAAACTATGGTCGAAGTCTACCGACTGAGTGAATGAGTGTGAGGATGAGATTCTCAATCGCTGAGTAGTTCATGCTGGCACCTTGGAGGCTCTGGAAGATATAGTACACGGGTATTCGGTGTGCGGTATCTTGTCAAACCAGTACCGAGCTGATAGCATGATTTGAGGCTGCAAGGTATAGGTACAGGGTTTCTCTTACGTTGGGTGCTGAAAGTAATGACAGACATTATAGTTTAGGTTTGAGTTTTTCATATGCTTTTTAGCACTCCTCAGGAACTTTGATGCATTCCTTAGTACGTCAAAGAATGTGGCATGTCTTTTTCTGTATAATTGGAAATGAAGCTACTAAGCACTATGAAGGAGAGTGTGAGTACTTGAACTTCTTTGATTGTCTTGGGCGGTGGTAATGAATGAATATCTTATATATTATTTGGATTGGCCTTGATGCACGTTAAATTGGAGTGTCTTTAGTTTTCCTCCAGGCCTCTTGGGAATTCATGTAATATTTTTCTCTTCATGACCTTGTCGTCCACATATATTTGTGTTTCGTACAACTTGATGTGAAAATGCTTTATCTACTATTTGTTGATATATAGCTCCAGTGTTTTTTAGATTGAAAGCCATTTGATCATAGCTGAATGCCCCAAAGCTTGCGATGAATGTTTCTTTCTTGCAATCTTTTGGGTTCATTTTGATTTGATGGTACCCTTTGTAGGCATCGAGGAAAGCCAAGACTTTATACCTAAAGATAAATTCAACCAATTATTCAATATCATGCAAATGGTTGCAGTCCTTTGGCATTAATTATTGTGGTCAGTGTGGTCGAGGTACATCTGCCACCCTAAATCGGCTTTTCTTACCATGACAAGGTTGGCTAACCAGGTGAGATACACTACTTCTCTCAGTATGACCTCATGTAAGAGGGTCAATACCTTGTTCTCTGGCTTTCTATCTATCATGAACAAGGATTATCTCATTTTCTCTAACTGTCTTTACTGAGGGGTTAGTATTTAGACTATGTGTTCCTATGAGCGTGTCAACACCTTCCAATTCTTGTGCGAACCATGCAAACGAACTGTTATACCTTTTGAGTATTGTTATTACCTCTATCTTGGTAGGTTTTGGCAGCCTCTCTCCTATCTTGACCTCCTTGGTCATGTAACTGTCATCTATGGGAACTCACTCTGTGTCTTATCCTATATCTGTCCTTGAAGCGGGTATTGTCGCTAGTCCTCCATGGTTTATTGAGTCAACCATTAGTTGTGTACCACTTCTTGTGGTAGATTTCATGTCGATGGCCATACATTTGCTCACCACCTTCAGGTTCCCTCTTACTGTTGCCACCATGTTCGAGGTCGGGAAGATCATGTAAGGTGATAAAGGGAGAATATTGCTCGAGGAACATTCATCTATGGTCTTATTATGATTTTTTGAAGAGCCTTGGTGTATCTATCACCACAAAGTCGCTTAGATTTTGTTAGGAGCATTTCATTGAGAGACGCTTCATCCAGAGTCGTTTCATTTCCTCTTTGGGTTGAGCAGGCCTTCCTTTGTTGATTGCATCCCTTCCTAGAGGCCTGTCTCCTGATCTCTTTTCCCCTCGCTTATTTTCTATTTTCTTGTTGTTTACTTTCTCCATTAGGATGAATTCTTCCATCGCTTTCTCGAGGTCCCTTGTGTTTTCTGGCATATTTTTTGTGAGTTTTTTTGTTTTTGTAAAACTCGTTGGATCTCATGCCATTTATGAATACTCCCAGAAACAAAAAGTGTGTGAGGTATTTAACTTCCAAGTTTACTTTGACGAAGCAGTTATGATAATTTGAAATACCTTCTCCACTCCACTGTGCAATATTCATAAGGTCTGCAAGTGTTTTTGTGAGCTTTTGCTATTGGTAGAATCTACCCATGAATTGATCCACCTAATGGCCCCAACGTCGTATACTTTGGCAGGGAAGACTGTCGTACCAAACTATTGCAGTCCCTGCAAGGAAAATTGGAAGGCTTTGCATACCAGTGAGGTGGGTGCATCGTAGAATCTCATGCTGGTTTTGTAAGAGTGGAAGAACTTCTTAGGGTTAGTCGTCCCTTCGTAGGCTTTAAGCTGAGTCGATAGCTTAAACCTTTTTAGCATCGCTAAGTTCTGCAGGTTCTCTATCAGCGGGGAGTGCTCCGAGTCATCTATGAGGTTATATCTAATGTTCTCCCATTGTTTATCCTTATTTTCGTTTGCTTGTGCCTCTCCTATTGTCTCTACTCTACCTTTATGTTATCCTTCTGTTCCTTGGGGGAAATGATGAATTGCTTGTACAACTGCTCTCTGTGTTAGCTAGTAAAAAGAACACAAAGGTTCACTTCTCCTTGTCTCGGGAGGGGGGGAGGGGGTCCCCTTCTTCTCTTAAACCTTGGATATTTTCAGCTTCTATCCGGAAAGGTGTTTTTGGTAGAGGCAGATGTGTTACTTCTTTTTGTTGGTTTTCTTGAATCCTAGTCACCATGGTTCGGGGAGAACAACTGACCTATATGTTGGTCCTCATAGACAGCATCATAGATGTGGTATGAGCTCCTAGAATGATGGTGACGGTGTCGGCTAGATGGATGTTCCTTCAAAATTCTCCCGGACATGAACCGAAGAAGAGTCTCTGATGCTAAAGTTAGTACTTATCAATATGTAAATATATCCTTAGGTTGTTACTTAACTTGGTTCTTTCATTGTGCTCCTTTTATAGGGTGTATTCTTTTATTCCCAGGGGTTCGTGCCCTCGTTCAGCACCAATAAGGATGCCAACTTATTAGCTTTAATGGGCTACAATTCCTATATTCTGGTCTTGTGGAATAACATTTTTGCACAGCCATTGGAAGGTGGTTACTCATTCATTTTTGTGAGGTAATCCCCTTATCTCTTTGGTCTTCACTTTTAGATTGTACATCTTACTAGCGTGCCTAGTTCTCCTATATTAAGGGGGATATTACTTTTGAGCTAGTTTAACTTGGAGGTAAAAGACAAGAAAGAAACGGAGAACCTCGTGGCCAACCAATTGAGTCGATTGATTCCATGTCAAGAAGTGGAGGAAAATGCAAAGATGCTTTAGATGGAGAAAATCCTAGAAGAATTCCCCAATTAACAATTGTTCACCATCAGAGACATTCAAACATGGTATATCGTTGTGGTCAATTTTCTTTTCTCTAGTAAATTTCCACCCCATTTTTCAAAAGCTCAACAAAAGGTTAAAGAGTGATGCAAAGTATTATGTGTGGGATGAACCCTATTTGTGAAAACATTGTATAGATCAAGTGATTAGGAGATGTATCCCTGAAAATGAAGTTAATCCAGTTCTTACATTTTGTCATTCTTATGCATATGGAAGTTATTTTGGAGCAAAGAGAACAACTAGGAAGGTTTTGGAAAAAGGTTTTTATTAGCCTAGTTAGAATAAGCAAGCTTATAGTTTTTGCAAGTCTTGTGATAGTTTCCAAAGAGTAGGAAATATTTCCACGGAAATGAGATGCCTCAAAAATCTTTGTTATATTGTGAAATATTTTATCTATGGGTATTGATTTTATGGGACCTTTTCCCAACTCTTGTGGTTTTAATAGTATTCTTCTCCCTGTAGATTATGTGTCGAAGTGGGTTTGACAAAAAACTAATTATGAATGACGATTCTAAAGTGGTTGCAGAGTTATTGAAAGCTAACAACTTCTCTAGGTTTGGGATCCTTCAAGCTTTGATTAGTGACCGTGACACCCATTATTGCAATCGAACAATCGAGGCTTTGTTGAAGAAATATGGCATCACTCACAAAATCCCCACCGCCTATCACCCACAAATGCATGGACAATCCAAATTTTCCAATAAAAAAATAAGTCCATCATTGGGAAAACGGTTAATCTGAATCAAAAGGATTGGAGTTCTTGGCTAAATGAGGCATTGTGGGCATATAGGAAGGCATTTAATACACCAATCAGTGTGTCCCTATATTGGTTATTCTTTAGGAAACCATTCATCTACCGGTGGAGATTGAGCACAAAGCTTGTTGGTTGTGAAGAGCTTCAATATGGGTGTTGATGAGGCCAGATTGCAAAAAAAGTTGCAATTACAATAATTAAAAAATATAAAATGAGGGTCCAATTAAAATGCCGCAATCTACAAGGAGAAAACAAAATCTTGGCACAACAAGATGATTAATTGAAAGGATTTTGATGTTGGTCTAAAAGTCCTCCTATTTCAATCCTACCTTCAATTAGTTCCCGGAAAGATAAGGTAGTGATGGGTAGGTCCCTTTGAAGTGGTAAATGTGTTCCCACATGGTGAAATAGAAATCATGGATCGAGATATGTCCAAAACCTTCAAGGTTAATAGACAATATTTTAAGCCTTACTACGAGAGCTTCATGCCGGAAAAAAGAGAGGGTGTTCATCCTCTTGACCCAATTTGTGGGTGAAGCCAATGAAAGGGAGTGAGTTATGCATATAAGGCTAAATAAACTTGGTTTGATCATCTGGATCGTCATTTGTGACATTCCTGTTGATGTAATTTCAATTAAAGTTTTTTTAATATTTTATTATTTTCTTTGATTTTGTAACAAAAATAGGTACCCTAAATTGGTGGCTTCGGGATGATTTTGGTGAGAAACTTTGGTTAAGGGTCAAAAAGGTGTCTTAGGGGTCAACAAATTTGCCAAGGAAGAGCACGTGAGTGAAAAATTGGCTAAGTATGGAGTTTGGGAGAAATTGGCCCATTGCGAGGATGAAAATAGCCAACTGCCAAGAAAGAGCACGTCTTGATTAGGGCATTGAGAGATCTCCATGTGGCAAAGAACTCCCACGAGTAGGAGTAAGTGCACATACATTAAAGTCGGGTGGACTATTGCGGTACACTTGCCTGTGTGGTTCTATCCATGCCCTCCAAGTTCCTTCAAAAGCTTCCCAAGGAGAATGGGAGTCCTTGTCTATGTGTCTTCATAACTTCCTTTTCGTACTTCCACCTTAACGCTCAAGCGAATCCCCTATGGGTAATTGAATACTCTTTGTTGTCCAAGGGGAATGTGGTTGTACTCCTTCCATCATTGTCTGGTTTTTGCTCCATGGTTGCCAAGAATTATAAAGTCCATTGGATATATGTCTTGGCATGCATCTCAATGAAACCTTCTAGGGTTATCTGACCTAGCAAGTAGGTGACGGGTTCTAGTAGGCCTAGTGCAACCAATGTCTCCTTGCATGTGAACTTGGTCTCCAAGATTTCCCTCTTTTGCCTATTGAGATACTTCCACTTTTGGGCCCCACCCCTAAAAATGTTAGTCAATCCCATGAAATCATCAACACTGGTATGGTTAGGAGCTACAAGTGTTTTTGGCTCTTGTCTCCTAACTTTGGTCAAACCCTTCCCTTTCTCAACCCGGGAAGTAGTCCCTTTATTTGGTATACTCCTCTTAGGACCCATTCTATCATATCCCAAGAGGGAAATGGTAATAGAAAAATATATAAGAACTATGCATCAAAATCATTTAGCAATAATATTGCTTCCTAGACATCCAACATTCTAGCACATCATTTCATCTCAAATAAAGAATCATAAGCTCCCCCCACACTTAGTTCAACGTACATCATGAACATAACCACATATACCAACAAAGCAGTCAATATTTTTTAATATCAAGTTCCCCCATATAACACAATCATGCCAATGAAAGCAAGTAAACACAGAGTTTAAACAATTACTTGAATATCACACAAGAAAAAGCAAAGAGTGCTCTCTCTTGAGAGAAAATGGCCAAATTCAAACTCTTCCTATTGTGAAATGGGGATGGATTTTTTTGTAAAATAATTAGAGTGAGTTAAGTGATCCACATTGATGGGAGAAGATACTCTGAATTTAGATTAGGAGAATTAGTGATGTTTCACAAATGGCTATTTCAGGAGAGACAAAAGGAAGGTAGAAATGGTTTAGGGGAAAATGGAAATTTTTGGATCAAAGCCTTCATGAATTCATTCTCAGACAAGGTGTCAATTTTTGGTGTAGTACTACTTACACTAACCAATTCGGGGTAGAAAAAAACTGTAGAATTGATGGGGGAAATGCTTATTTTGGCAAAGTTTTATTTTTGCAAAAATTCTGCATTTTTGCCTGTCCACGGTCATTTTTGTCTGGCACGAGGCATGGCACGACCGTTCCATGTGCAGGTCTGGTGCCAATTCTTCTTACATGAGCCTCACATAGCCCGTGCTCCCTTGCACCTTCATTTTCTAACACTTTACACCAAATCATTTTTTCTCCTAACCAAAACCACAAGAATCGATCTTAGATTAAAAACAACGAAAATTGTCAACAAAATTCTTTACCACGTACACCAAAACATGCAAACAATTAACTACTAAAAACACCAATACAAAGAAAAACACCAATACAAAGAAAAACACCGTATTTTTAGTGTCATTCTCACGACTTATTTTTACTGTATACAGAATTAGAAATAACCTACTATTGGGTCTCCGAAGTCACCATCCGCAACTCCACCCACGATGACATCTTTGTGGAGAGGTCTCCACAAAGTATCACCCTTACCTTCGCTCTCTTTCTCAACAATCGGGACTCGTGTTCATCCTTAACCAGTGCCAACTCCATAAACCGTTGCATGTTAGTTTCCATAGAAAACAAATCCGCAATAGGAAGATTAACACTATAATCATGCAAGCCAATGGTGTCATCAACATTTTCATCAAAATCAAAGCTCCTAACATGCTTTCCCTCATCAATCATGCTAAGACTTTCATCATCACTAAAACAAATTCATTAAATTGATCAATGCATTATATAGGCTTATCAATGTCATCCTCCAGAGTCAATGTTCTTAAGTGGACATCTATCTTAGTCTGTGATGTTTTCAAAAATGGTCTCCCCAATATAATTGGGGGTGCACCTCTATCGTGCGACACATCAAGGATGTAAAAGTTTTCCAAAAACACAAGATTTCCCACTCTAACCATAACATTCTTAACTACCCCCCTAAGGTTTGCTTGGGAATGATCGACTAGTTGAACTATCACCCTAGTGTACCTAAGTTCTCCCATGTCTAGAGTTTAAAATAGGTTATAAGGGATACTATTAATGAAAGCTCCAAGGTCAATCATAGCATCCTTAATCAACCTACCACCTAGATAAATAGGAATTGAAAACATGTCGGGGTCCTCACACTTTTAAGGAATATTTCTATGGGCTAAAGTAGCAACTTCTCCTATTTTCAATTTTCCTACTTTCCTAATGTGTAAGCCTTCTCCTAGTGTATGTATTTTGTAAAAAAAATCATATGAAGGAATTTGCTCATTTACGTCTAAGAGTGGAATACTAACCTCGACTTTTGTGAAGATTTGGTGGATTTGATCTTCGTTGGACGCCACCTTTGGCCTTTCCCTCAAAGCGCTAAGGAACAACAACGAGGGATTGACCTTTTATTCGGTGGTAGGAAGGTCTTGTGTGGGCTCTTCTCAAAGACTACTTCTTCCTCTTAAAATGTGACCTTGTTGTTTTCCACCATCTTGCCATCCCCTTGCAAGGTCTCCTTTTTGGCTTCTCGCACTTCCTTCATATTTCTCAACTTTAGAATGCTCACATTTTGTGGGTTGATTTTGGGTTGGGAAGGTATCTTTCTAGAATCTCTTGGCTCAAGTCGGCTAACCGAGGTGGCCAATTGCCCCACTTGTACCTCGAGAATATTGATGCTCGAGAAAGCCCCCATGCCCAACTCTTCGAGATCTCGCTTTGTGCGCTCTACAAACATTTTATTCTTCTTGGTCATTTGAGCGATTGCCTTTAGACTCTCATCTCGATCTGAATAGTAGATAGGACCATTGATGTTTGAATGCCCATTTTCCCTTGGATATGGTTGAGGTCGAATTCCCCCTAAATTTTACCGTTGGTTGTCATCGCTCTACCAAAAATTTGGGTGGTCACAATATCGAGGATCGAACGAGTTGGCATATGGGTCTTGGCGATCTCCAACTTGCTGCTTGCCCCTACCAAATTGTTTATTCCTTCCATTGAAGTCCAATGCATTCACCTCCTCAAAGCCCTCCACTACTTGTGGGCACATGTCTGTTGGATGGTTTAAACAGCAAATCATGGATACTTTCCCTCGGTGAGTCTTCACCTTCTAAATTCCTCTATCATTGATGTAAGAGCTCAGACTTGCTCTTCAAGCTTAGGGGAGTGAGTGGGATCTTCCAAAGTTTTCACTCAAGAACGGGTACCATTTTCCATTTACTCAAATAAGGCCATCGCGTCCTTGGGGATCTTGTTCGCTATCGATTAATTGCATGAGGCATTTACCATTTGCATGTCCTCATCACACAAGCTATCAAAGAAATAGTACACAAGATCTCCCTCTTTGAACGAATGATTGGGCAGCTTGTCAACAAATGCTTGAATCGCTCCCAATATTCATACAGAGATTCATTTGGGAGCTGTAAGATATTGGACAACTCCTTCTTCAATCTAGCAGACTATTAAGCCAGAAATAATTTTCAAGGAACATGCGCTTCATATCCATCCATGAGGTGATAAATTCTAGCAGGAGGTAGTAAAGTTACTCCTTAGCCGTATCTTGGAGTGAGGAAGGAAATGACCTCAAATTATAATCCTCCTCTGACACTCCCGACGGCTTCATGTTGGTGAAAACCAAATGGAACTTCGGTAGGTGTTTGTATAATCCCACTCTTGTGAAATAGAACTTCATCCATCCTATGAAATGTAGGCAAGCATTGTATCATCCCACTCTTGAGCTCACATGTAACATTTTACGGAAGAGGCGGGAAAATGATGCAGAGGGGTTGATTCTCCTAATTTTGAGCCATCAACTCCCTAAGAACTCTTTTTTCCTTCGCCACAGTACCTCTCTCCACCTCTACAAAACCTGTTGGTCCCTACAAAACGTTTCCTCTAGCTCTCATTCTCCTCCTTCTTTGGTCTCCTGTGGTTTTCGGTAGATAGTGTAAAGCTCTTAAATTCTTGGTACGGGTGTATACAATAAACAAGAAGCAAACACTACCAGTACAACTGAGAATGCTAGAAAAACAAATCAGGAGTAACAAGATCAACTATTGAAAAGCTCAACACAATAATCAACAAAAGCAACAAAAAAACATTAACTACTACTACCAACTAATCATGCAAGTAAACAATCGAATTTAAACTAGTATCCCCGACATCGCTGCCAAAATTTTATCGGCGCTTGTGGAGTCATTTCTTTTACCAAATTACCCGCAGGCACTTCAAAAAGATAGAATTTATATTGTTGCTCTCGAGCTCACTATCAACTACTAGAGAGTAGCAAGTGGAAAGTCTAGGGTCGTCCTCAGAGACACTAGAATTTGAATGTTAACTAGACACAACTCACAATCGAGTATCAATCCGATTGTGTGTCGGGAATAGCTAGTACCAGAAACATAGATTGGGAGTGGGGGTTTATCTAACAACAACTAATCATGCAAACAAGAGAGATTAAACTATAATAAACTAGCCTTGGGATATTTGTGCAACATGACCGATTAATGATTTTGATCCTAGATTCTATCACATGTAAGACATATAAACCTATGTTATGTCTATGTCACATAATGCGGAGATAGCTTGGAATTCCCAATGTTTGTCACACAAAGATTCATCTCCACTTTATGAAGCTACCACACCGCCTCCGTATATAGGGAAATTCCATCGATTAAATTATAGATCTTCTTCTCTTTCCTCGTCAATCTCACTACCAATGCTAATGTGTCCCTGCTTAAAGGAACAAAGCCATGTGTAGGTAGCAACCATAGATATAAAAGGGAGAAAATACGTCTTGGGCGCTCCACTAAGGACACAAATCCCTAGGCCTAGATAGACAAAATAATCGGTATCTCATGATGACACTAGGGTTGAAACTATTCTAGTCGCTACACGACAACCCTAGTTTCTACAAGCTATCATGCTCACACTGCCTGGGTATGCTGAGGAATTTTTTCTTGTTAGGGCGTCTATCATCCCTAACATGAATTATTATTACACGATAAGCCAATCAAGTTAGAGGCTAATGATCAGAATGGTACTCTTGGGAAACATGCATGCACTCACCTTCCCGGTACTCACACACTACAATAGCTCTAACCCAAAACTCCCAATTTTGCAATTCAAGCCTAGCACAATGGCATTTTACATATGAAACTATGGGTGCATCATAGAACATACATAACATGCATCTTACAAGAATATGAAGCATAAATCAAACACAAATCTTCATAGAACATAAAAATAGGGAAATTTAAGAATCTCACAAACTCATCATCTAGTCATGAATACAAATAATTCCCCAAGTAATAAACTACTCTAAGCACATTGAACCCAATATAATCATTGGATTCAATGCCTTAGGCATAAACTAGGAATAATAAATGAGAAGAGAAGAGTTAGCTTCTTTCTCTCTCTACTTACTCTTGAAACTTAATTATGACTAAATCTTATTTCTCTTTAAACCCTAGTAGACTCGTGGATTTTATATAGTAGGTGGAAATGGGCCTTAGAACTAACACGCGGAGCGCTTGATGTAATATCAAATATATATATATATTGTTACTCTTGTACTCACTACTAAACTACTAAGAGGTAGATAGTGGCAAGTCTGGGTTATCCACAGAGAAGAATTTAAAGGTTAACTACGCAAAGCCGCAATCAGGTCGTGGATCTGATCACGTGTCTGGAATAGTGAATGTTACAAACAAGGTTTTGGGGGATTTTTCCATGAACTACTATGCATGCAAGAGCAAGGGAATAAACTAGATTAATCTAACACTTGGGGATATTTGCGTTACATGATCGTTAGAATATTTCGATCCTAGATTCTATCAAATACAAGGCGTATAAACCTATCCTTATACTTATGTCACATAGTGTGATCGATAGTCAACACTTCATTTTTTTGTCACAAAAAGGTGCTCACATCTTATTCTATCGACACCGTATTCGTAATTAGGAAAGTGCATCATGCGGCCCAGCTGTTACGCATTCCTTTTCTCGGTAAAAAATTACATCTGGGGCACCCCACTATGAATGCTTCTCCCTAGGACAACAGAGGCAAATGGATTGGCATCTTATAATGACTCTAGGGTTGCAATGACATAGGTCGAATTACTCCAACCATACTTTCTACTAACTATTATGTGCTTGCCTAGCGGGCTACCATTTTCCAGTTCATACTAACCTATGTTCATCGGGGTGGTGCTCACGACCCACATGCATACACCCACACTGTCGTAGACTCTCGATCTTCCTATTACCCTATCGACACTCCCAAGGGGACAACAATAGTTTTTCCATACATGAAAAATAGACTAACGTGTATGCCAACATAGGATATCAATCATGCATTTAATAAGAATGTAAGGAACAAGTCAAGAACAATATTCATAAGCATTGAAAGGCATGGAAATCTTAGAATCTCACAAAATAACTACCAAGTCATGAATATAAATTAAAATCCCCAAGCTAATGAAATACTCCCTAAGCATTGAACCCAATCCTTCATGTGGATTTAATGCCCTTGGGAAAAACTAGGAAGATCAAACTAAAAGAGAAGGGTTAACCCCTTTCTCTCTCTACCTACTCTTAGGAAAAACTAGGAGAATTAAAATAAACTAATTCCATACTTAAACCCTAGTAAACATAGGTCCCTTTATATAGTAGATAGGATTAGGCCTTGAAAGAGGCCCAAAACAGCAAGGAAACCCTAGCAGGCTACCTGCACGAGCCGTGTAATAGCACACGGCCTGTGTGGTTGGCCCGTGCTATAGGGAACATACCACCATATATGTGTGTGTTATCCGGTCTAATAAGCGCATGGATGTGCATTTTTTTGAGGGGCACCAGCTTGGAACACCTTTTGAGCGTTAAACTACACGGAACATGTATTCCTCACAAGCGCTAGCTGGAAGCTTTTTTCACCTTCTGAGTAGCACGGTCCATGCAATACCTTTCAGGCCATCGGTTAGGAGTCGATTACTTGGAAATTGATGGCGCGGTTGTGAAAAATGTTATGGGACGTAGGGTGGTCTTAGAATCTTCTACTTCAAGGTATACATGCCGTGTAATATGGAACGGTATGTGCTTCATACTTAGATGCACAAGCCCTTTGAAAGGCATTAGCTATGCAATTCACTACTGCCCGTGCCATGACTTGGAATCATCCAATTGGCTAGCACAACTCGTGCAATCGAGGTGGACAACCTCAACCCTACACGAGGGGAGAAGTGCCTTCTAACACCAATGCCGCTTTGTACAAATCAGACCGAGAGGAGATTCTTAATGCAATTTCCCAATTAGCAAAGAAGATTGATGTTTTTGCGGAGTGAAGAATAGAGATTGAGGAACTCGACACTAGATTATTTTAAAGCATCAAAAACCTTGAAGTGCGAGTTGGTCAACTCTCCACTTCGGTGAGCCGGCTTGAGGCTAGATAATCTGGCAGTATTTTATCCCAACCCAAGGTTAATCTACACAAAATGAGTGCTTTTAAGTTATGAAATGAGGAGGAGGTACGCAAGGCCGAGAAAGAGGTCATGCAAGAAACCAACATAATTCTGGAAGGCAATAAAACTAACCTTGAAGAACTAGAGATGGTTGTTGAAGAGGATCCCTCAAAGGATCTCTCTAGCTCCAAGGCAAGGAAGATCTCTCCGCCACTGTCTCCTAGTGCTCAAAGGTGGCAACTGTTGATGAGAAAATTTGCAAAGTCTTTGAGAAGGTCAAGGTTAGCATTCCTATTATTCATGTCATTGAAGAAGCTCCTTCATATGCTAATTTTTTGAAAAATTCTTGCACTAAAAGAAAGAGCAAACCAACTAAGAAAGTAGGTCAACTGAAAATAGGGAGAGTATCCACTTTAGCTCATAAAAACATTCCTAATGTTTTCAATACTTATTTCCTTAGGTGGTAAATTGGTGAAGAATGTGGTGTATACCTAACCCAAAGGCTTAGCCGCAGTCCCAAAATAACAAATAGTCCCAAGACTAGCATGCGATGTGAGCAGAGATAGAGGCAACTCACGAACTGTGAAAAGCAAAGATCATAGTCATGTATCGGCCATAACAGTCTTTCTCCGAGAAACGATAAAACACATGATGGAAAAACTAAGAAAAGTATAGCCAAGTTCAGAATAGGCCATTAAAGGAATGGAGAGGACACAAATACAGGTAAGTGCAACCATACTAGAGAAGCATGATTCTGAAAAGAAACTATTGACTTGAGCGTTAAAGCCTTTTCCCAAAACCACTTCTGAGATCTCTTTTGCAGGCACACCATGGTGAAAAATGATCAACTGACCGAATTGGGAATACCACAACATTTGGCGTCATCTGTGGGGACAAAATGTTTTTTCCAGTCATTCATTCCCAGTGAGATTGATAATGGTGTTCACCAGGAGTGAAAGAAGTAAAAACCACCACACTCAAGAGCAAACAACTTGGAGAAATAGGAATGTACATCTCAACCAAAATTAGGATCGCGTTCCCAGCAGAGAGCAAGAACACGTTAATGATGACACACAAGATGAAGAAGGGGCAGAATCTCCTAACACGAACAAGGAAAAGAAAGGGAGAGCGTTCACATCATTTCTGAAGTGAACAAAGAGAAACTGTATAATCAGTTCCTAGCTACTCTCAAACCAAATTCCCCAAGGGCCAAAATATTGTTCAAAACGATGATGACCTTAAATATTGGGACGAATTGAGAGACATAGTAGCGGATGACGATGCTGACATGTCGCCACTAGCACCACATCATCGCAACTTCAAGATGCCAAAGGACTTTAAGTTACCATTACATGTCAAAATCTATGATAGGACAACCGACCCAAGGGAATTCCTACATTCCTATCGTAATAGCATGAGGTTCCACGATGCTGAAATCGTGTTGGTATGTAAGGAGTTCCCCATATTTTTGTCGGGAATAGCGATCACATAGTAAGAAGACTTACCAAACATAAGCATCACATCCTGGGCACATATGTCAGATGTGTTTTTGGGACGCTTCTACCAGAAATAGATGTTTACCAAGAAATTTGGAGACCTAAATAGTATAGCTCAACGAAGCGATGCAAGTTTGGTAGAATATCACAGTAGGTTCATTATAGAAAGTTTGTAGGTTCGGGACGTGTCATTTCAATCTTCTTTAGGTGCATTCACGGGGGGTATGCGCTCGGGAGATTTCTACAAGGAACTAACAGGGAACATACAAAAACCAAGGGACCTACAAAAATGATAGAAAAGTATGTGCCAACCAAGGAAGCCAACAACCGTAAAATAGAGCAGGAGCAAGGTGAGAAAAGAGTAATAGAGCGCAAAGAAATTTGGCAAAAAAGGGGAAAGGAAGCTTCCCTTTCAAAGGAAGAGAAGCAGGAACACAAAACATCTTATCCCTAGAGACATTGCTAGCTTGAGTGTGTGCACGGGAGACCCGAGTATTGCTCTGGCTTATTTTCCATCACACCAGTCTTAGTTGATTACGTTAAGGTTTCCAATAGTTTGTGGGTAGAGATAGTGAAATAGTAGCAAGCAAGGGTTGTAAGAAACCTTCGTATCATAGATAAGATGCTAACGACCCCTTGGCGTAATTGATAGGACCACGGGGAAGTAGTGCACTCGTGGTGGAAGCCCGGGACGTAATTGCATGGGGAGAAACATACTTACAAAAATCGTCGAACCTTGTTGCACTCCCCTAATTATTATGGCAGTGTTGATGGAGGGTTACGAGCGCATCCGACGTGACATGTACGGGGAAGTGTATGCCATCAGCCACGCCACGTGTTATGAACACTCTATTAGATTAACCATGTTGCGTAATGAGTCCCCAAGTACTTAGCTTAATTAGATTACTTGCTTTTAATTTCATGTTTTGTAGTTATTAATTTGAAAAACCAAACCCCTCCCCCTTTTTGTTTGCATTTACTAGCTATTCCTTTCACTCGTACAGATTGACGACTCGTACGAGGTTATGTTTTTAATTGATACTTGAGCCCTAGCATCTCTGTGGACAAACTCAGGGCTTACCGCTAATTACCCTTTAGGTAGTGTAGCGCTGAGAACGGGTGCAGAACTATAAATTTTATCTTTGACCTTTCTGACAGGAAAGCCTCCGCTCAAGCTAATTAGCTACAATTAATGACCACAGACGAAAGCGGATCACCTGCTCTTCAAGAGACAAAAATACTGCCTCTTCTTCTCCAAATCTCTTTCTCACTATTTCAAAAACCATATCTCCACCTCTCCCTCCACCACATACCAACCATCTTTGGTCAACTCCAACCCATCACATCAACATACAACAACTCACTACCATCCTACATCCCTCATCATCCATAAAATCCATCCATCTACTCATAAAAGCATTCAAACTTTAAAAACCACCAAGAACCCTATAATTTGGGATTTTAGCACCTTGGGATAATTTCAAAACTTGAAGACTAGGAGTTTTTTTGGAAGTTATCGAAAAGGTCCTCATCTACAAAGTATTTCGATTTTTCCATATCTATATTGATATTGGTATAGAAATTTTGGGATAGTTTCATACATACATTGTTGATTTTGGATTGTATGGCATTGCAATTGTTGATTGTGAGCCATAATGGTTTATTGTCGATTGTGTGATGCTATTTCGTAGATATATTGTTGATTGTGTGGATTGTGTGGTGTTAAATCATCCATCGCTTGTTGATTGTGTGGATTGTGTGGTGTACTTGGAATATTTTGTGCTCGGTCATTGACGCTTAGTTGTTGTGTTCTTGATTTTTAATGCTATAATTTTGGAGCATTATTGTGTGATTATTTAAGACATGTCCCAGAAAGTTGTCCCAAAGAGAGCTAAAAATAATGGTGGTTCTAGCTCTTGCACTCCTCCTAATGACTCCAAGTACATGGGTTTGAAGAAAATTAAAGGGAAGTCAGCGGAGCAATGGGATCTTCTTAGGCAACAAGGTAGAAACTTCCAAGAGATGGGATTTTGTGACATTTCAACCTTGGAAGCCCTTCAACTCGTTCAACCAGACACTTGTCCTCTTTCAAAGGTTGGGTGTGTGGGATTCTTTCAGTGTATTTGTTCCCACGTACCCGAGGTATACTTTGGAGTTTTTAGCCACTGTGGAAATGCACAATGATAGGGTCAATGAGAAGAATAAGTGGATACCCTACATCATCTACCATCTCAGTGATCAATAATATGAGATGTCTTTTGTCGAGGTGGATGAAGCTTTTGGGTGGCACGTTTATGTGAATCAAAATGCGCAGGACTGCAATGAGTATCGAGATAGTAGATTTTGGACCACAATCATGAAATAGGTTCGGCAATCGAGGGATAAGAGTAATCTCGTCATCCACCTTGCCATGCTATACGCGCATCAACTCTTAGCCACTACCATATTTTTCCCACAGGAGGATATTAAGTGTTTGTCAGAAATGACTAGTTAAGGTGTTGAGGAGCTCATATTGTACGGACATTTGGGTTTGTAAGTGTTGTTGGGAGGTGAAGAAGCAAAGGTCGAGTGATATTTCTATAGGTGGCATGGCCACACATTTTACACAAAAGCTGAATATTCTAACAAAAGATGGACTTCTATGTTTGGGTGAGAATGACTCCTATCTCTCCTCCCTTAAGAAGTTGTATAAGATTTTGATGATTGACCCTACCAACGTCACATGCGAATACCATTCGTTGTACAGAAGGAAGGTGAAATTTATAAGACTCCCTCAACCCAAAAGGACCGACCTCAAACCCAATACCTCATTAGAGGCATTAGTCATTGACCCAAACTTTCCATGCCGGGGAAGAGTTTTTATCGAGAATTGAGGAGCTTTGCCCCTGCACTCATTCCAAATGTGGACGATGCACCTCCAAATGTGGGTGGTGTTCCTCCAAATGAAGGTAGTACTCCTCCTCATCCTCATCCACATTTTTATCAAAAATTGCTTCACGAGGTGTTGTCCGACTTTCGGGGCCAAATGGAGCACAACATGTTTATGTCCCGGAAAATGAACGACAAGGAAGAGAACATGTATGAGCTCTCCACCATGATTCATGATTTGCGCACTTACCACATAAACCAAGGTGGTGAATTCCTAGTGACAAACTCGGGGGTGGGGGGGGGGGTTGTAAAAGGGAGCGACGCGGAAGATATAATGAGTGGGAGGCTCAATACGTGAAGCGATACTTTGGAGGGTCATCCGAGCATGCGGATGAGGAAGGTCTATCAAATCACTTGGTCATCACTTATTTTTCTTTTTCCACTTAGATAGTATTGTTTTTTTCCTTACATGTTTAAATTAAGGGCAATATATTATCTTAAGTGTGTGTGTGTGTGTGGGGGGAGGGGGGTGGCATTAATAATAATTCCTGTATAGTTTTTGCTTCAAAGTAGGCCAATAAAAACCACTTTCCAGGACTTTCCTAGCGGTCCTTTTAGCTCCAAAATGACCCCCGCATGCATGAGAATGGAAAAAATGAGAATTAAATGTACTTCATTATCGGGGATGCATCTCCTAAGAACTTGGTCTACACAATGCTTCCATAAAAAAGGATCATCCCACACATAATATTTAGTATCGCTCTTTAGCTTATCTTTCCATGCTTTAGAAAAGTAAGGAGGAAATTTACCAGAGACAAGAAAGTTCACAATGTCAGCATACCATGGTTGGATGTCCCTGATAGCGAACAATTGTATATCGGGGAACTCTTTCCGTAATTTCTCCTTCATTAATAGATTTACCTCACTATCTTGGCAGGGTGCCAACTGGCTTAGGTGATCAGCCACGAGGTTCTCCGCGCCTTTCTTGTCTCGGACCTCTAACTCAAATTCACTTAGGAGCAGGATCCACCTAAAAAATATTGGCTTGGCCTCCTTCTTCGTCAATAAATGACGAAGCGCTACATGTTCAGTGTACACAATAACTTTTGTACCAAGCAAGTAAGATCAAAACTTTTCCAAAGAAAATACCACTGCTAGCAACTCCTTTTTGGTGGTGGAATAGTTTCTTTAGGTTTCATTGAGAGACATGGATGCGTAGTAGATGGCATGAGGCACTCTCCCCACCCTTTGACCAAGCACCGCTCCAATGGCATAATCACTAGCATCGTACATAATCTCAAAAGGTAACGACCAATCCGGGGGTTGTATAATAGGGGCCGAAACTAACCTTCCTTTCAATGTATCGAAGGCCCCTTTACAACCCTTATCCATCACAAATTCCACCTCTTTTTGCAACAACTTGCATAAAGGGGATGCTATCTTCGAGAAGTCCTTGATGAATTGGCGATAGAATCCTGCATGGCCAAGAAAAGAGCGCACTTCGCGCACATTAGTAGGATAAGGAAAAGTTTGAATTGTGTTTATCTTTGCCTTGTCAACCTCAATACCCTTAGAGGAGACAACATGGCCTAAAATAATACCTTGCTCTACCATAAAAGGACATTTCTCATAATTTAACACAAAATTAGTATCAATGCAACGTTTAAGAACTTGTGCCAAATTTGCTAAACAGTTGTCAAAAGAATTACCATGTATGGTGAAATCATCCATGAATACCTCGACAAAATTTTCAACAAATTATGAAAAAATGCTTACCATACACCTTTGGAAAGTTGCGGGGGCATTACATAACCCGAAAGACATGCGCCGGTAAGCAAACGTACCAAAGTGCACGCGAAGGTGGTTTTTTCTTGGTCTTCCGGGGCGATAGCCACTTGAAAATACCCCGAGTACCCATCCAAAAAGCAATAGAAGAGGTGGCTTGCTAACCTCTCAAGCATTTGGTCTATGAATAGCAACGAGAAGTGATCTTTTCGGGTTTCCGTATTTAGCCTCCGGTAGTCAATGCAAACGCGCCGCCCATTTTGAACTCGCGTGGGCCCCATTTCTCCCTTCTCATTTTCGACCACCATCAACCCACTCTTCTTGGGTACCACTTGATGCTATTCGAGATTGGATAGATTATGCCCGCTTGGAGTAACTTGAGGATTTCCGCCTTTACCACCTCCATCATAGGTGGGTTTAAACGGCGTTGGGGTTGCCGGAAGGGTCTTGCGTCTTCTTCCAACAAGATTCTATGCATGCAAGTAGATGGACTTATGCCTTTGATGTCGGCAATAGTCCATCCAATTGCTTCCTTGTTCTCCTGCAGCACCACTATCAACTTTTCTTCTTGCTCCTTGGTGAGCTTGCTTGAAATGATGACCGGAAGTGTCTCCTCCTCCCCAAGAAATGCATACTTGAGGTCACTTGGCAACGATTTAAGCTCAATCACCAGAGCCTTCACAAGTGATGGGAGGAATTCCGGTTCTTCGGGTTCCTCTAAGACTAGAGGGTCAGGACTTTGCACCACTTCCTCAAGAATGCTTAACTCCTCAATGCTTTCCTTCAAGTTAGTACTCATGGAATGTACAAGACATGCATTTTCAACATCATTTTCCAAAGCAAATAACAAGGAATCATCACCACTCAATTCAATAAACATCTTGCACCACATTGTCAACATAATCAATAGTATGGCAAGAATACTCTTCAAGAGGATACTTCATAGAGTCATTTATGCTAAACTCTACTTTAATCCCATCAAATTCTATGGGGGAGGGTACCGTTATGGACATCAATGATGGTCCTAGGGGTCTTAAAAAATGGCCTCCCCAACAAGATTGGGGCGGCATGTTTATCATGCCCCATTTCTAGGACATAAAAATCCACGGGGAATATTAAGGAATCCACCCTAACCAATACATCCTTGACGATACCCTTAGGGTACGCACTAGAACGATCGGCTAGTTGGATCACCACCCCAGTTTTGTGCAAAGTACCAAGATTGAGGCTTCCATACAAAGAATAAGGAATCACATTTATCGACACCTAAGTCAATCATTGCTTTTTCAAAATGTGTATTTCCTATCATGCAAGGAATCTTGAACATGCCGGGATCGCTACATTTAGAGGGTAACTCCCTTTGGCACAAAGTGGAGACATGTTCACTTCTCCCATTTTTAAGCTTGTTCTTCATTCTTGGTTTCCTATTTACTACACATAATTCTTTCAAAAATTTCACATAGCTAGGAATTTGAACAATTGCATTCAAAAGAGGGATATTTACCTCACACTTACGAAAGACTTCGTAGATGTCTTTGTTGGATTCCTTTCTCCTTTTGTCTTTTAGAGCTTTTGGGAATTGTGGCTCCGGCACATATGGAGGAATTTCCACTACTCTTGCCTTCTTGTGAGGGGGGGGGATGAAGGTTCAGAAATGGAGCTTGATTTCTCAACGGTGATCTCCTCTTCCTTCCCCTTTCCCTTCCTTGCTTCTTGGCCTCCTCCTCGTTCTCCTCTTTCCTTTTTTTCTCAAGCATTTCAAGCTTCCTAGGTTCGTCCTCAACAACTTCACCAACCGTGGGAGAGTTAACCTCTTTACCACTTCACAAAGTGATAGCACTTGCATTTTGTTGAGGTTGATCTCCGGTTGGGAGGGTAGCTTACCCTTTTCCCAGGCTTCCATCTGATTCACCACTTGAGTTATTTGGATCACTTGAGTTTCCAAGTTCTTGATACTCACCTTGGCTTCATCTTCAAAATTTTCACTTATTTTCGCACACATGCCCAACCTGTGAATGGCTTGCATCACCTCATCCTTTGTTATCCCCGAGCTCTCCCCTTGGTCTTGGGGTTTATCTTAGAGCCTTTGAAATTGTTATTGAGGAGCCCAATTTGGTTGAGGGTTTTGACTTCCTTGAGGATTTCTATACCGGAGGTTCGGGTTTTTAGGATTTCCCGAATTGTATGGCCGGTTTGGGTAGCCTTGGTTACCTTGGTAGCCTTGCCCACCTTGATATCCTTGGTTGCCTTGGTAGCCTTGATAGCCCATGGCACTTACCTCTTCAACATAATCCTCTTGCAAAGTGGGGCAAGTGTCCTTAGGATGCGCCAAGTAACAAATTTCACATGATTTAACATGTGGCGCATTCCCAGGCTTCATCATCAACGATTTGACTATAGATGCAAGGGCCGCGACTTGATCCTCAAGATTTCCACTATTTGAAGAGTCACTTGTGGGAATTGGATTCCTTCTTCTCAAAACGGCCCTTGAGCTAAAGTTTCTTGATTCTTCCGCTAGCTCTTCATATAATTACATAGCCTCGGAGGATGTTTTGTTCCCAAGGGTGCCACCACAAGAACTTCTCACCAACCTTTGATCTTCATCAAGAAGGCCATTGTAAAAGTAATAAACCAAATCCCCTCCGAATAACCGTGATAAGGGCAACTTGCAAGAAGCTTCTTGAACCTCTCCCAATAGTCAAAGAGAGATTCTTCATGGCATTGGAGGATGTTCCTTATGTCCTTCTTCGAGGTAGTGGATCTAAAGGCCGAAAAGTATTTGGCTAGAAACTTTGTTTTCATATCAAGCCAACTCTTAATGCTCTTGGGTGGTAGGTAGTGGAGCCAATCCCTTGCACCATCCCTTAGGAATCTCTCTTGGGGGCCATGACATCTCTTAGAAAAGCTTTCCCTAAAGGAATCTCTCTTTGGTAAAGAGGAGGAGCTCGCCCTTGGAGAGGAGGATGTTTTGGATGCTCTATAGAGGAAAATGTATCCACAAAAGGTCAATAGGAGGGGTGTTATTCACACTTTCCAAAGAAAACCTCCTAGCCCGTCTCAAATTCAACTCTAACTCGGGGTCGTAGTGTAGGGGTTCTTGTGAAGAATATCGCGTACGAACCATACACCAAGAACTCGAACAATACATCTCCAAGCCAAGTGAAAATGGAAAATCAACTAAAAAAATAAAAATAAAAGCAAACTAACGAATATTTACAATTAGCATATAATCATACATAATATGCCCAAACACTTGAAAACAAATGCCTCTTCCCCGACAGCGGCGCTAACATTTGGGAGGTCGATGCCGTACCTCTCAAAGTTAATACTTTTAAGCCCTAATGCTTCCTATCTACAATAAAGTAGATAATGGCAAGTCGGGGTCATCCACGAGAAGAGGGATGTTTTCAAGTGTTTAAATATACATAGGAGAAGACATACTAGGCATATACATACATAGGTATATAAAAGCATGTAAACAAAGTGGGGGGGGGGTTGGTTGGTTTGATCCTAAGTTATCTAATTGAAATAAAACAACTAGAAAAGAAAGAGAACTATGCTAATTATGAAATACAACTAAAGATACAATGTAAATGATAATTAACGGAGCCTTGAGGCAATCGATTTCCACTTCCAAACTTCATATAGCTCAATGATTCATTTACTCATTCAATTACATTTACTGTCTATAGGGAATGTTATCACTTCTCATTCAAATATTAACATTCATTCCTCCTTAAGAGTAGTTTGCAAAGACAAGCAACGACCATTTGCAAACCTCATTGATGATCACCCTAGACAAACAACATCATAGGGGTGTTTCATCAATGGAATTTCACCCAAAGGACCATAGGATTGATAATAACAAGCCTTCTACCAAAGACAGTCATTTAACCAAACAAAGCATTCATTAGATTAAACTAAGAAAAAACAACATTCAAGGTTCAACTTTTCTTTGCATCTATATGACAAAGATTAAAGTGCTCACAACTAGGACCACGAGGGTTCTATTTCTCCGTGGCGGCGAGTGTGCCTCCGCGCCCACCCCTCATTCATGAGCCCGCGTCTCACATATGTATCAAACGATGTGTTTTCATCCATGCGAGAAGATTATAACATGGAAAATGATGAGCTCTATGCCATCCTCGTGCACATCAAATTGTTGATCAAACATGTGGAACTAACATGTGCAGTAATCACATTACTAGTGCATTTACCGCATCTGTCGGTGCATAGCCATGATCCATTTGTCAAGGCTTGCGAGTCTCTGGTCCAGGCTAGTGAATCTATCGCCATAGTTAAAATGCTGCAGGTCAGTGGCTCGGGTATGGGATACTCTGGCTGTGGAGGTTGCTGGATAAGGTGCCCTTGAGGGGGAAAGTGGGGGTACCAATCGTCAGGCCATGTTGTTGGCATTAAGGGCCATCCTAAAATCTATCGCGAACTCCTGATCAGGATCTAAGGAAAGAGTGCTGGGATGTATGTCTTCTGGAAAATCACAATGCTCAGTTTGGGGTAGGATCATAAACTTTTGTGCACCGTACATCCATACAAATAGGTCAGGGTCCTCGGTAGTCTGTTGCATTTTCACCTCTACAAGTTTGTCATTGTTGTAGAGGTGCTTAAACTTCCTCGTGATAGATTCCTCGAGCCTCGGTATCTCCAAACCTAAAGCCCTTGCTATGATGGTGACCATGCCTCCCATATTTATTCTCCCCTTATATGTGGTAAAGAACTTCAAGCACATTTAGACCCAGCAGTCCACCCAGATCGGATGGCTCTGCATCTCAGAAGTTATTGCCCAAAGGCATTTCAGGTCAAAGTGCTAGCACTGAGTGGGCTCCCTGTGACAGAAGATTGCCATAGATAGAAAGCGATGCACAAATCTCAATACGGGGTGGACAATAAGTGAGCTCTTATCCTCTCTACTCATTGCTCTCCCCGAGATCACTACCTAAAATAGCTCCACATTCAAGTCGGACACTGTAAGAAATTTTTCCACTCCTCCATCATAGTTCCAACCAAAGATCTCCTTCAACTGACCATAATTAAGCTCACACCTCTCATCATTGAGCTTGAATGTGATGTACTTTCTAGTCTCTTGCTCTTCCCTCTATATCGTAGCTAGAAATTCCATAGTGAAATAGAGAAAAGTGAGGGCAACCTGGTTCAAGAAGAACCCTAAAGCAACCTAATCTAGCAACTGAAATATGGGTTCTTGCAGGCCTAGCTTTTTGAGAGTGGTAAGGTGGGCAAACTTAGTCACCAAAATTTTCCTTTTAACTAAGTTGGCCCATCTCGATGCAAAATTCCCCCTAATATTGGTTAAGCCCATATAGTCTATGGCGGGGGCTCAGGATGAACTAGCTCGACTTCTCTTTGGTGCCATTTTCACAAAATCAATCTCATAATGCAATAACCACAACAGTCCACAAATATAATACACACCACCACAATCACCAAAACAACCCACAATCACCAAAAATAGCACAATAATTTTGGCAAATAATATCACCAAAATCAATTCACAATTTTCCCAATATCAACAATATCCAATAACCCTATGCAAAAGCCTACTCTCTAAATTAGTATCATAATCATCACCACAAGAACAATCTCCACATTTCCAAACACAAGATTCAACCAATCAACCGGAAAGCTTTGAGGAGATTACCGTAAAATTGATAGAGAATGTTTGTAGAGGGACGGATATTGGCCTCTAATGATGTTCAATTCGAGCAAGGGTAAAGAATTTGACCAAAATTTAAAAGCCCCCAAATTTTAGGGTTCTTGAGTTTTAAATAAAATTCTTGGGGTTTAGGTGATGTTTGAGTATTAAGGGATGTGAAGATGATAGGGGAAATGGGAGAGAGATTGAATTTGGTGGAGAGGCAAGCAATTTACAGCAAAAATGTGGAGGGGGGAAGGGTGTTTGTCGGCTGACGGGAAGTATAAAAGAAGAGAAGGGTGGTCAGTTTGTTATGGTGAGTGATGGGCTGAGCAATTACTTCACCATCGTCACGTTACAGACCGTGATATGGGGCACTTTCCATGACACCCAACCAGTAGCAAAGCAAGAAATTGTCATTTTTTGCCACTGATGGTGCAAATTTGTCACGGTCTGTGACAAAAGCACCCGATCCTGTCCACCTTTTTATCTTTTGGAATTTTTGTCACAGATCGTGCAAAATTGTCACGGTCCGCGACACCAACTCTGGTCCAGTACAAAAAAAACTTCAAAATTCCACCTTCACTTCATCAAATTCTTATTTACCTGGAAAATAAAAAACAAACCACACCAAACATAATTTTTCTCCAAAACAAAGTAAAGAAATATATAATAAATTTCAAAAAGAAAGCGCTTAGAATTGCATTATTCTAAAAAGAAAATTACTTCTAACAAAGAGACACAATTACATTGATGGAATATCAACGATTATCAAAATGATAAAAACCAAGTTTATTTAATGTTGTCGGCATGAGGTATAACATCCCGAAGCCTCTATTCACTAACCAGGATGTCGAGAAGGGTTTTCTCGACTAGTTCATGGAGGAAATTCTCATAGTATGGCTTCAAACGGTGGCCATTAACTTTGAAGACATTTTAATTTCTCACTCATGATATCTACCGCTCCATGTGGGAAAACTTTCACCACCATAAAAGAGCCAATCCACTTTGAACATAATTTACCCGGAAATAAACGAAGGCGCAATTGAAATAGAAAGGCCTTTTGACCAACGTCAAAGTCCTTTGTAGTGATTATACTACCATGTTTGGCCTTAGTTATTTCCTTGTAAACTGCAGAGTTCTCATAGGAGTCATTTTGAATTTCCTCAAGCTCTTGCAATTGAAGATTTTGATACACACTGCCTTCATCCAAATTCATATTGAAGCTTTTGACGGCCTAATATGCTTTTTTGTTCAAGCTCTATTGGTAAGTGACACGACTTTCCAAAAACCACCTGATATGGATACATTCACATAGGAGTCTTGTAGGCTGTTCTATATGCTCACAAAGCGTAATTTAGCCAAATGCTCCAATCCTTCCTATTCAGACTAACCGTTTCTTAAGGATAGTTTTAATCTCTCGACTGGGACCTCAGCTTGGCCATTTGATTGTGGGTGATAGGCCGTTGAGGTTTTACGGGTTACCCCATACTTCTTCATCAAAGCCTTGATTGTTCGATTGCAAAAGTGGGTCCCTCGGTCACTAATCACAGCTGGGAGAACCCCAAACTGGAAAAAAATATTTGCATTCAAGAACTTTGCCACCACTTTTAAATTGTTGGTCCTAGTGGCCTTTTTCCTACTTCGACACATAATCAAAGGCAAGCAAAACATAGGTGCAACCAAAAGAGTTTGGGAAAGGTCCCATAAAGTCAATCCCCTACACATCAAAAATCTCACAATACAAGATACTTGTTTGTGGCATTTTGTTTCTTCGGGAGATGTTTATTTTTGCAAGATTGACAAAATCTATAGGAATGGTTCATCATGTGACATCAATAGAGACCGCTTTCTAGCACCTTCAAAGCAGTTGTCTTAGCACCAAAGTGCCCACCACATACAAGAGAGTGATAAACATTGTTGGAAAAACATGAAAAAAAATAGAAATAAACTATTTATTTTTCAAATTCAATTCTACTAAGTTGAAAATCCAAGAGACCGAGAGAGCAATTTAGGAACATTAGGATCATAAATAGGTCGAAAACTGGAAATGCAGGCATAGGTAAAAATGAGAAGCTATGTGTGTGTGAGATGTGAGCATAAAGAAAAAATGATGTGGGGTTAGGATGAAAATCTGAAAGGGATCATAGGCAAAAAGAGACAAAATGAAAATCTTTTGATTTCACTGATTTACCGTCGTGGGAGGTCATAAGGTTGCAATGTAAATTGAAGATTTATATAGCCTAGCATCTTTTGGTTTTCTTGGGATTGCTTTTGACTTAGTTGGGAAACAAAGAAGTGTACTTCAAATTTTTGATTATTTGTCTACTTCATATAGGGTGGAACATGAAGCAATATATCTAGAATCTTGAATATGATTTCTTTGACTTCAATATGTTCCATAAAAAATTGGCATAATCAATTTGGGTTTTAAAATATTTGATGGGAATTTTTGAATTGATTGGTGGAAGGTTTTTGGTAGAAATTAGGACTGGCATTGAGGTATGAAAAAATATCACATGGTTTGAACTTTTGTGATTGATGGTAGTGAGTGTTATGTGAAATATTGTACGGGGGATATTAGGGATATGAAGTGAACTTGTCAACTTCATGTTTGAATCTTGGATCTTAATTTCCTTTACTCGGGGACGAGTAGGGTTTAAGTGTCGGGAGATTTCATAAGTTCATTTCATACTATATTATTAAGGTGTTTGACTTATTTTGATACATTTTTGTGCTCTAAATCTTTCATTTTGCTTTGGAATTCTCTTTGTTGATGATTAAAGCAGGATATAGCTACTTGTACACTTAGGCTAACTTAGTTTGGGCTATATATTTTTATTCTCATTGTCTTGCTCTAATCTAATTCGATGTTAATGTTGATTCTTGCTATCCTACTATCGTCGTTCTCCTTTTGTCCAATGAGCACCTATTAGAGTAAATTAGATTTCTGATTAGATTGATTGATTAGATTGATTCTGGACAAGTCTTATTAACTAAGCCAGAGTCCTAATAGTACTTTTTCCCCTTATTGTACTCTATTTAATCATGTCAGCAATACATTGTTTCCTTACGTCAAATACATCTTGTCATGGTATCAGAGCAGTGTTCTGATTCACCTTCCAAAACCTAGATTTTTTTTCGGCTGCCCTCCTCCTTCTCCTTCCAGCGGCCGAACATCTCCTCCCCCTCTTCCTTCCGACAAATTTTTTTCCAACGCCACTTTCATCATGGCCAGTGAAAATTTATTGTTTAATACCCTCTTCAAAATGATGCAAATCAAGCTCAATAAGTCCAACTTTCTCCCCTGGAAACGACAGATTGAATACATCCTTAGACCTCAGAAGCTTTTTGGTTATCTTGATGGGTCGACTCCATGCCCACCTCTCCCTACTCATCCACCGGCTGGCTCCTCGTCTTAATCTTTCGCCGCCTTCCTCAGCTCTCCTCTCGTCGGCTCCAAAACTGACTGTGTAGCAGATCAAGCGGTTTACAAATTAGCCAAGGAAGTGTATGACCTCTGGATTGATGGAGACCAGAGGGTTTGCAGTCTGTTGTTCTCCTCTCTCCCTATCTCTCTCTCCTGAGGCCCTTTCCGAACTCCCGGCTCCGTGTGTGACTGCCAAGGACATCTGGGACAACTTTTGTGCCACTTTTCAAAATAGTAGCGCGTCCACCATCTTACGCCTTTGTGCGGATGGCCATGGTATACGTAAGAGCAGTACAGTTCATGAACTTCATTTACAATTTAAAGATGTTTTTTAGCAGTTATCCATTATGGGCTCTCCCATTTCTAATGATGATAAGATAATTTGGTTTTTAACTACTCTTAGGTCTGAATTCAAAGATTTATTGGCCCCATTGATTAATTCTTCCCCTACACCCTTATATACCAATATATTATCTCGTGCCAAGAACCACGAGGAATTTTTAAAAAAATTACAGGAGAATTTAGCATCGGCGTCCGGGCCAGTTGCATTCTTGGCGGGAGAAAACCCCTCAGCTGGCCGTGCGTGGGATCATGCACTGGTGAGGGGCTGCAGTACGTTTGGACCACGCGCCGCTAGAGGCGGTCGTTTCGGTGGACACCGTGGTGGCCGGTCCTCTGTTTTCGCTTAGCCGGCTGCCTCGGGCTCAGGTTCTGGTCGTGGTCGGCTGCACTGTACCTGGTGTGGTCGGCTCATTCATTTTTCTGCTACTTATTATAAGATGTTGGTTCAGACCCATCTGGCTGAAAACTTTCGGGCATCCATGCAGCTGAAACCCATCTGTGAGCACATCAGACTGGTATCTTAATTCTGGTGCAACCAGTCACATAGCGTATTTAGCCTCTGGCCTGGATAGTATTTCTCCCTATTTTGGTAATTCTCAGGTTTATGTTGGTAATGGTGATTTTATTCATATTTTTGCATATTGGTTATTCTGAGATTTCAGATCATTTGAAACTGTATGATGTTCTGGTTATTCCTAAGATTACTAAGAATTTACTGTCTTTTAGTAAACTGACCAGAGATTTGAATGTGTTTGTTACCTTTGATGATCGGAACTTTGTTATTCTGAACAAAGTATCCAGGGCAGTCGTGCGCAGGGGCCAAAGTGATGGAGGCTTGTACGTGTTAGACAAAGGTGATGCAGCACCGATTTGATTTTTGCAGCAGAATAAAGGATGGGCATCCTTCGAGCTTCGGCATGCTCACCTAGGACATGTGCTGACTGCAGTTATTTGTGGTTTGCAGAAGTCTGGTTTACTTTCTATTTCCTTTTTATTACCTAACCACATACTTGTACTCCTTGTGTTATGGAAAAAGGGTAGCGGTTATCTTTTGTTGAAACACTAAACGTGATGCGCGCGTCCTGGATTTGGTACACTATGAATTGTGGGGTCCCTTCCCAGTTTTATCTGAGACTGGTTTTACTTATTATGCCTTATTTGTGGATGATCATTCTCGCTTTACTTTGTGTTTTTCCGCTTCATCGAAAATCCAAGTTTTTTGAAACATACTTACAGTTTGAGGTTTTGGTGGAAAATCAATTTTCATCTACCATTAAAGTTTTTCAGAGTGACGGAGGCACTGAGTTTTTGAACACACGCCTGCGGTCTGATTTTGCCTCAAAAGGCATTCACCATCAAGTTTCATGTCCATATACTCTAGAGAAAAATGGACGAGTTGAGCGAAAACATCGTCATGTTGCGGAAATGGGTCTTACAATGCTATTCCATTCGCATCTTCTGCTTTCTAGATGGGTTGATGCCTTCACTACTGCAGCTTATACCGTTAATCGGTTACCAACTCCAATTTTACAGGGTGCCTCCCCCTATGGTCTTCTCTATCAACGGGATCCTATTCACTCAAACTTCCATCCTTTTGGTTGTCGAGTATTCCTTTTTCTTCGTCCTATGGACGATCACAAGTTATCTCCACGGAGCATTCCTTGTGTTTTCATTGGATACAGTTGTCATTATAAGGGTTTCCATTTTCTTGACACTAGTGCTGGCAATATATGTCACCTGTCATGCACGGTTTGACGAGAGTTGTTTCCTTTTTTCCTCCTCTGCTTCAGCATCTTCTCTCTCAACTTTGGATGTTTATACTTTTATGGATGATGACGGTGGTTCCGGCCCTTCTTGTCTTTATCGATGAATTGGTTTCTGCACCCCGTCCAGTTTACTCTTCCGATTCCGATGAGCCCACACCTGCATGACGACTCTCTTTTCGGTCACCGCCAGCCAGTTCACCCTCCTTGCACGTATCTTCTCCTGCTAACGCCACCACTCCATCCCCGGTCTCTTCAGTCGGTCTGTCGCCCCCACCATTTAGGTCTTAGACAACCACTGGTGCTATTCAGCCGCAGGACTACTTGGATATTGTTGCCTATGGTCTTCTTGCTGCACTTCTTACTCAGTCTGAGCCCTCTGATTACCACTCGGCTCTCAAGGATCCTTCTTGGATAGCTTCTATGGATGAAGAGATTTCTGCCCTTCAAGGTCACCACACTTGGGATTTGGTTCCTCGCCTATCGGATGTCAACATTGTTGGCTCCAAATGGGTCTATCAGGTGAAGTATTGCCTGGATGGAACAGTTGATCGTCATAAGACCCGACTAGTTGCTCAGGGGTTTTTGCATATTCTAGGTTTTGACTTTGATCACACTTTCAGTCCTGTGGCCAAAACTTCCACCATACGCACTTCATCAACTGGACGTCAAGAATACCTTCTTGAACGGTGTTCTTGATACTCCAGTCTACATAGCACAACCTATTGGCTATGAGGACCCTTTTCATCCAGATTACGTTTGCCGCCTGAAAAAAGTCATTTACAGTCTTAACCAGGCTCCTCAGGCCTAGTTTCAGAGGTTCAGTACTTATCTATTACAGCTCAGGTTTCAGTGAAGTTCGGCAGACACTTCCTTTTTTGTTCCATCTTAAGGGACGTCTCTGCTTTATCTCCCAGTCTATATTGATGACATTATCCTCACTAGCTACGATTCCCTGCTCCTCTGCTAGTTCATTGATAGGACACATCAGGAGTTCACTATTAAGGATCTTGGCGCTCTGCACTACTTTCTTGGCTTAGAGGTCTCACCCACTTCGTCGGGGTTACTTCTTGGACAAGCTAAGTATGCTCGTGATATTCTTACTCGTGGTGGCATGTCTGATGCGGTTCAGATCACTACTCCTTTTGTTCCTGGTTCGCAGTTACACAGCTCCACCAGTCCTCATTTTCGAAACCCGACCCTTTACAAATCCCTGGTTGGTGCTCTCAAGTACTTGATGACCACTCGACCAGACTTGGATTTTTCGGTTAACACCGTCACTCAATTTCTTCAGGACCCTTGTGATGATCACTTTGCTGTGGTCACTCGGATTCTTCGTTATGTTCATGGCACACTCTATTTTGGTCTTACTTTTTGCTCTGCCAGCACTCCTGAGGTCTTGGGCTATTCTGGTACTGATGGGGCTCACTGTCTGGAAACCCAACGTTCCACTTATGGCTATGCAGTCTTCCTTGGTGGTAATTTGGTCTCCTGGAGCGCGAAGAAGCAACTAACTGTCTTTCGCTCTAGTACTGACTTAAAGTATCAGGCTCTTGCCAACACTGCTTTGGAGGTAGTTTGGTTGTTTCATTTGCTTCGCAATCTTCGTGTTCCGCTTTTGAGTTCTCCACTATTGTTTTGTGACAACAACGGTCCCATTTTCCTAGCTCAAAATATGGTTTCACATAAGTGGGAGAAACACATCGACATCGATTATCATTTCGTTCATGAGTTGGTCTCCTCTGGCAAGCACAGAGTTGCACATGTTTCCACTAGTCTTCAGATTGCTGACATTTTCACCAAGGGACTTGCATGTCCTCTGTTTGAATTCTTCAGGTCCAAGCTTTGCGTCGCTGAGCATCCGACGCTTCTCTTGAGGGGGGGTTAGAGTAAATCAGGCTTCTGATTAGATTTCTTGATTAGATTGATTCTGGATAAGTCTTGTTGACTACGCTAGAGTCCTAGTAGTACTCTTTTTCCTTATTGTACTCTACTTAATCATGTCAGCAATATATTATTTCCTTACGGAAAATACATTGTGTTTAGTACCTTATCCTAAAAGATAAGCATACTAAGGTCAGGCCTGCCTGCTCCGACGCTCCGGTCGGCAATGTTTATTATGTGGAGCATATCATAGTGAATAATGTGTTGATTGTGTTAGTCTTACCTCATGTGCACTTTCTTCTCCCTACGTATATCCCTTTGATGGTTGATGCATCCAAACCATCACATCTTGCTTTCCTTCTGTTATTCCTTTCTCGGAAAGCCTGGCCTATTTGCTTGTTTACTTGGAGGGCCAAATAGCTTGTGTAGGCTTCCTTGGCCCATACCTTATAAATTAGAAAATATACACAAAAACCTACTATTAGCCTTGTCCTCAATCTTGCAAAATATTGTGGGCAGAGAAGCTAGAGGAACAGGAGTCACTGTTGAAATATATATTTACCTTAATTTTTTAAAGACTAAATGACTTAAACTATAGTTGTGTATTTTGTTGCTTTTACTTCTTCTAGTGACAAGGAAACTATCACTACAACAAACAACACCTATTACATCGGGTTTTCAGGGCTTTTACCTCTATTTTCCCCCCAAAAACTGAGGTAAATGTGGGTGAAGTAAAAAGTATAACTTTTACCTCCGTTCGAAACAGAGGTAAAAATAACTTTTTAACCTCAGTTTTGGACCAACGTCGGTATGTTCTGTGACCCACCTCGCACCAAGAAAGAAGACCGACTATAGTACCATGTAGTTACGAGATCGTTTAAATCGATATCGGCATTCTTAAGAAGCAAAGTCGATAATAGAAAGAAGGCAGTCGATGGCACTAGAGCAACTGTGACATCGATGAGATCGATGATGCAGATAGTTAAAGCAACGTTGGTCATGATTGTAAGTAGGATCGAAGGATCCAGTGCACCCTCATTGTCTCCATGATGACGTGGGTGCTAACCAATATGACTTTGTTTTGAATATGCGACGTCGCAAAAAAATGGAGCCCTTATATGTGATATCAGTTTGGTATCATAGCTTTAACGGTATATGTGACATCACATAGGTGTCATATCTTTATTGGTTCATGCGTGTCGCGGTATGAATAGTGGAGAAATTGGCTGTCATACAATAATATAGTATTTACTTTCTGATGAAACAAAACAAAACCATTGAACATAAAATACCAATAAATGTATGAATATATTTAAATACATATCGTTAATGTGAAAATTAACGATTAATTGCATGTAACATCCATTTCCTACATCGTATGACATCCATGCTAAGAGTCCATCGTAACTCTATTTTTCCTATTAAAACAAATACATATGAAACAAAATTTATCTTAGAATTCGGCACTCCGAGAATGATGTACACATAATAATGTCGACTGCGGGTGAGAAAATCTAAATATGGAAAATGTACCTTAACTGACGGAAAGCGATGTTGCTTGGTTGTACCTTTCTTGGAATGACCTAAGAAATAGGCGATTACCCCAGTTTTTGGACGGGACCCTTGCAATCCCCCAGTCAAACTCATGACCACTGTTAGTCATAAAAAAGAAATTGGTATGCTCCCAAAGAAAATTCTACCAGTTCATCCTGAATGAACTCTATATACTTACAAGTAATCATTTACAATTTACTCAACACGATTTACTAACGCTTTTTGAAATTTGATGGACGGAATTTTATTAGCTTTTAATTACATTAAAAACCTACAATATTAAATTTCATGTGGTTCTATGTGGTGGAAATGATGTTTCTCATAACGTTTATAGTAAGGGTATTGATGGAATACTTCAAAAAATGACGGACCATTTCCTCAGTTTGGGGACGGGACCTATGCCATCTCCCAGTAAAATTCATGATCACCGTTAGTCATGACAAAGAAACTAGCATGATCCCATAGAGAATTTTGCAGGTTCATCCTGAATGAACCGTGTATACTTATAAGTAATCATCTACAATTTAGTCTACACGATGTATGAGCGCTTTTTAAAATTTGATGGACGGAATTTTTTTAGCTTTTAATTTCATAAAAAACCTAGAATATTCAATTTCCAATTTCATGTGGTTCTACGTGGTGGAAATGATCTTTCACATAACGCTTATAGTAAGGATATTAATGGAATACTCCAAAAATGATGGACGATAACCCCAGTTTGTGGACGGAACCCTTGCCATCCCCCAGGGTGTGAATGTGTTAATTTTTTTAAGTTTTGAGATTTCTATGGTTTGGGGTGCTAGAATATGGTTTGGGGTGTTAGAATATGGTTTTAGGGTGTTGGAATATATATGGATTGGGGTGCTACAATATGGTGTAAGGGTGGTGAAGTCTTCACTGTTGTCGCTACCTGCTTTAATGCGGCATTGCTGACGAGTCGGTCTTGCTTCTATAGTAACAATCCTCATGTGACACCACAATAATGCTCTTTGTAGATGGCCAAATTAATGCGAACTTGCACATTCATTGGTTAATAAATTGGGCATACCGATGCTTTCGCGACGTCGCTTTGAGTTGGTCAAAAAAATAGATTTATGTCTTTATTTCCCATTGTCATACAATCATAATATTTAACATCCCCAACAATATGAATTACAACAATCATGGCTAACAATGGCAGTTCCAACTGTGAAGCGATTGAGGTGAGCGATTTTTTGTTATGTTTTCAATATTTCTTTTATTTCTTTATTTAGAATCTAATTGAACTTTTAGTATTTTCATTGACCAATATAGATTCGTAGTGATTCGGATGATGACAATCCGCATCGCACATTCTCAGGCAGATATCCTCATTTTGTACATACTCGGACCCAGACGAACTTCGGGTGAATTAAATTATGGTGATTCCTCACCATTTCAAACAAAATAAATTTTCAATTAAATTCTTCTATGGATTACATTCATAAGTACAAACAAATTTTTTTGTTTATAATTCAGTACATCCCTGCAAAAATTGCTGAGTACCTACCGCCGTACAAGTTGGATACTGTGATTAGGTGCAAAAGAAGGAAGTATAAAATGCACTACTCGGGGAACAGGATGCTCAAGACCCTGTCCCCAAAGGGGTTTGGGGAGTTTCTTGATGCATAGGAACTTGAGATTTGGGATACACTGTACTTCGAGCTCATAAATGGTTTTGGGCCCGTAGTTTTCCGTGTTGTAATTCTTCTCCCTAAACATTAGAGGGTTGGCTTAGACCTCATATTACTATGTATTAAAAACTAATTTTCTCGTATTTGGATGAATTTGAATTAGGACGTATTTTATTTTAAATATATTAAAATTTAAATTTTGTTTATTTATTGTTATTTTAATTTTATTCAATGTTTAATATTTTACCTAACATGTTATTCAATGTTATTCAGAATTTTATATATAAATTGGAATTTTGTTGACTGGCTGGGTAGTAGGCTGAAATAATTGTTAGGCCCATATACATGTGACGTCGGTCTCAGGTCGGTATGTTTTTGTATGTACCGACATTCGTGTGACATTGCACCTTAAGAAGCGGACTTCAGAATCTAGTTAAAACAACATCGTTCAAAAATAGGTATAGATAGGGTAACTGATCTGCACCATTTCGCATGCTTTAATCAATACATTAGAAATAGTTTTTAGTTACTTTTGGTTGGCAGTTTGGCGACATTAGTTGTGTTTACATGACAAGGGGTTTAGACAACCATATTTATTTTTCTATTCTAAATCTCGTGTTTTGTATGTTTAATTAGTGATTCTTGACATCTCGTGTTCACGGGCTCCTTAGTCTTCATTGTGAGTACCTTTAGTAGGTCGCTCGTGAATGCTATTTGTTACATTACATTCTTGTGAAGGCCGTTTTCTTTTAACGGTAGAATATTTGAAGGCCATTCGCATTTTAATGGTAGTAGACAAAGGCCACGAACATCAATGTGTGGTAGAAGGAGATTGAATCCAAAGATAGGTAGCTTCGAAGATCAAGATAGTCAAAGGAGAAAACAGTGAAACGTGGTCCGAGGAGTGTTGCCTTAGTCCAAACACGATCTAGGAAGAATTAGCCTTCAAAGCTGGTTCATTGGACCAACGGTTCACCTGTAGCAAGCAAACGAACTTCAGCCAACGAAGCACCAGCGGCCGGTCACGGACCGCCCATGGTCAAGCACCACCGGCCCGTAAAAAAGCACGTGGCCCACACTACACAAGAGTTCCATGGGTTCTATGAAGATATGCACAAGACCTTCACGAGGTAAAGCAGCGGGCCGTGAAAAAGCAGCGGGCCGTGAAACAGTGGGATGAAAAGTTGAAGAATTTGGCTAAGTATGGAGTCGGTTGGTAAAAACCTTCAGGGAATGTGAAAACTTCTCAGCAAGACCACAAACTGCTGGCAGTCCATGAAAACTTTCACGGGTTGTGACAAAAATTTTGAGCAAAGGCCACAAGCTGTTAGCGGTCTGTATGAACCTTCACGGACTGTGGGAAAACTCTGAGCAAAAACCATGTACTGCTCATGGTCCATGAAAACCTTCATGGACCTAGGCACGAACCCAGCTTCATGGACCGTGCCAGATCCCATGGACCCCGGCTATGAACATTCACGAACTGTGACAAATTTGGCATCTCATGGCTATGCATGCTTCACGGACCATGGCATCCGTGCCAGCTCGTGAAACCTTGGCGGTTGACCTAGGGCTTTGCTATTTTTGTCCTATTTTGGGCCTAGTTTTAGGCGCAATCTCCTATTACTATATATAGGACATTAGTCTACTCATTTGAGAAGTTGGAACATATTTGGAAACATATTTGGAGAGTAGAGAGCTTGGAGAGAAGGAAGGAGTTTCTTTTGCACTTATAATTATTTTTTTTACTTTTCTTCTTGCCCTGTCAAAAAGATGTGGAATTCAAATCCATATTTGAATTCCATGTGTAGGGAGTAGTTAGATTAGCTTGGGACTCATTTTGGCCCTTGGTATGTTCTAAATGACTTCATTAGATTCATCGTATCCTTGTGTTTGTGATATTATTGTGATTTTTCTTGAATGTTATAAATGCATGAATACTACACCACATATAAGCACACACTTTGGGTTATATTCATGTATGGTGCAATTATTGATGCCCCATTGAGAAGAGAAACCTGGATGTTAGAATGGGTAGGGGAGAACGCGTCCACGTGGGTGTGTGCTTAGTGGATTCGAGAATGCTCTGACCTATTTGCCTTCGCACCTATTTTAGCTGACTTCGTAACTGTTGTCCGAGAGGTTATGGGTAGAGATACCTAATAGTAGCAAGCTAGGTGTTGTGTTGAAACCCTAGTATCTCAGATAAGGTGCCTACAATCGTCAGGCCTAGCGTATGTAGGGCATGGGAGGAGTAGTTGCATTTGTGGTGGAAGCCAGGGACATAATAGCATGGGGGAGAAATATACCTACAATGATGGTTGGATCTCGTTGTACTTCCCTAATTATGATGTTGGTACCGATGGAGGTTTGCAAGTGCACCCATCATGATAGGGTTGGGGAAGTGTAGCCATCGGCCACACCACATGGTGTGAACACACTGATAGGTCTTTTGTAAGTCTTTATATGAATGAATCGAGGATTGAAGAATTAGAACTACCATGTTGCTAAATGATTCCCAAGTGCCTAGTATTAATAGTTTCTCGTTTGTTCATTTTATGCTTTGTAGTTGATAGTTGAAAATACCACCCCCCAGTTGCATGTCTTCAATTCTAGTTGTTCCTTTCACTCATTTGGATTGACGACCCGTACGAGGTTGTGTTTTAATTAGTACTTGAGCCCTAGCATCATTGTAGACAAATCTAGGGCTTGCCGCTAACTGCCCTCTAGGTAGGATATCAGTGAGATCAGGGTGCAGAACTATAAATTTCATCTTCTTAACACATAAGTCCTCCGCCCGTGTTTTAACGATGGCCGGGTGGAGGCAGGTCAGTAACCCTAACAGATAGCTCAAGCTTTTCTTCACAAGTTTCCTACAAATTCTAACAGTCTCCACCTTCCACCCTTCTCTTGTGTATTAGAAAGAAGGTATGGTTTTTCTAATCTCCTAACACATAAGTTTTTTAATTTTTACTTCACGATGTTATATTTGTGGTGTGTGAATTTTTTTTCTTTACCCTACTTTCATGCTTTTGTTTCGAATTTATGAGAATGTGAACTTTCCTTGACTTGGAGCATTGGTACTATGTTTTGGTATGTCTTTGTTTTATTTCATGTTGATGAGCCTCATTTCTTCCGGTTTAATGTGTTTCTTCCCATAGCAACTTGTGATATCTGCGACGTCAGTAGTCTATCTGACACATTACGGTTCATCCGATACATGTGCGACCTCGTGTATTTTTTTCTAGTTGCTCATTCTTCAGTTTTTTATGTCGGATGTATCTCGCTATGACATTCTGTTTTCCCAAATTGTTATCAACATTACATTATAGCCTATAAGTTTACTTTGGATTTCTCTATGGGGCATCGATATTGTGTCGGTTCATAGTTCGGTGTATCCGACACAAAACTGAGATTACATTTACATGTCGACCAAATCACTGCTTTGTACAGAGATACACCTACGAAGCATGTTGCGACGTAGCACCTAACATTCCATACTGTGGTTCCACACTTCACATTTCACTTTTTATGTAGGATTAATGGTTGGAAATAGATCATCTAATCGGCCCTTTTCAAGTATTTCACCTATTTACACACACACACACACATATATATATTCAAACTAAACTCCACACTTTGTAACAGCTAATAAATAATGGTTTTCGTACAGTTCACCGCATAACGGAGGCACACAGGGCCTTTTTTCTTCGACATTGAACATCATTTGATAGCTATTGATAGCTCACATTTCTACTACACTTTGAACCAGCTGAGCTATATGGAAACCAGAATTTATTATTTGTTACAAAGTGTGGAGTTGTGTTTGGAAATATATATGTGTGTGTGTGTGTGTGTGTCTGTGTGTGTGTGAATGAGTGTGTGTGTGTGAATGAGTGTGTGTGTGTGCGCGTGTGTGTGAATAGGTGAAATACCTGAAAAAGGGCTGATTAGATCAGCATTCGCCAGCTATTAGTCCTACATCAAAAGTGAAAACTTGAAGTGCAAAACTACATTGTGGAATGCAAGGTGCGACGTTGCCATAAGGTCGTAGGTGTATCTCAGTCCAAAGGAAAGATTTGTCGACATGTAAATGTGACCTCAGTTTTTATGTTGGATAAACCGAACAATAAACTCACACAATACTGATGTCACGTGTAGAAATCTAAAGTAAACTTAATGGCCATAACGTGAAGTCAGTATCATTTCATTGAAAATAGAAGGTCATACCGAGATACATCCGGTGTCACAAACTGAAGAATGAGATACTACAAAAAAATACGCGACGTCACACATGTGCGCATGAGTCGAACTGTGTCACTCAGACTACCGATGTCACATATATCACAGGTAGTCATGGGAAGACACGTATCAAACAGGAAAAAATGAGGCTTTATCAACATGAAATTAAATAAAAACCCTCTGGAGACATACCAAAACAGTGTACCAACGTTCAAAGTCATGGAAAGTTCACACTCTCATAAATTAGAAACAAAAGCTAGAAACCAGGGTAAACAAAAAGAATTCACAGACCACAGATCTAACATTGTGAAGTAAGAATTACAAAAATTATGTGTTAGGAGAATAGAAAAATCATACCTTTTTTTTCAATACAGAAGAGAAGGGATGAAGCTGGAGAGGTTGGAATTCGCGGGAAACTTGTGACGAAAAGCTTGAACTCTCTTTTAGGGATGCCATATTTATACTTGTTTTGGAACGACGTTGTTTTAGCCAGATTTTGAAGTCCACTTAATATGGTGCGACATCGCACGTAAGTTGGTTCATACGAAAACGTACCAACATGGGACCGTCGCATGTTTATGGGCCTTACAATTTCAGCCTACCACCCAGCCAGTCAACAATTCCACTTTATTAATAAAATTCTGAAGCAACAAATTTTGTTCCTTATAGAATAATTGGAAGAAATTATTCAGTACACACTAGTCTTTTCTGGTTTCCTAAACGATCGTTAAATTAAAAATTTCTTCACCATATGTTATGTTAAATATTAAACATTCAATAACTTTTAAATAACAATAAGAAAACCAGATTTAAAATTTAAAATATGTTTGAATACAAATTCTTCCAAATACTTACAAATTAGTTTGAAATACATGGTCATACGAAGTCTAAGCTAGCCCTCTAATGTTCGTGGGGAAGAGTGATAACATGGAAAACTACATGCCCAGTACCATTTATGAGCTTGAAGTACAGTGCCTCCCCACTCTCCAATTCATCTTCATCAAGAAACTAGCAAAACCCCTTCGGATTCAGGGTTTTAAGAATCTTGTTCCCCGAGTAGTGCATGTGGTACTCCCTCTCTTTGCACCTAATCACAACATTCAACTTGTACAGTGGTAGGAGCTCAACAATTTTGTCAGGGGGGTACTGAATTATAAAAATATTTTTTGTTATTACTCATGAAAGCAATCTATAGAAACATTTAATTGAAAATTCAACTTGTTTGAAACAGGAAGGTTTTACCATAATTCGAATTGACCCAAAGTTCACCCGTGTCAGAGTATGTACAAAATGCAGATATCTGCCAGAGAGTGTGCGACGCGGACTGATATCATTTGAACCAGTACAGATCTATATTGGTCGGTGAAATTATTAAAAATTCAATTAGATGCTTAGTAATGAAATAGAAGGAATATTGAAATGTAACAAAAAATTGCTCACCTCAATCGGTTCACGGTTGGAACCAGCATTGTTAGACGTGATTGTTGTAATTAATATTGTCGGGGATGTTAAATGTTATGATAGTCAGACCATGGTAAATATATACATACAATTTATTTTGTTGACCAACTCAAGGCGACATCGCGATAGTATCAGTTTAACTGATTGGTTAATCGATAAGGGTGCGAGGTCGCATTGATATGGCCATCTGCACAAAACATGATGGCGACGTTGCCTAAGGATCGGTACAATAAAAGCGCGATCGATGTTCCAGTGACGTCGCATTCAAGCAGAGACTAATCAACAACAGCAGAAACTTCACCCTTACACCATATTATAGCACCCTAATCCATATTCTAAGATCCTAAAACCATATTCTAGCATCCCAAACCATAGAAACCTCAAAACTTAAAACAATAAACACATTCACACCCTAATCCAAATACAAAACAACTTCAAAGATAAATATGATGTGTTCATTTTATGTGCATATTTTAGTACTTTTTGAGATCACTTTTGTGCTTTTTTGTTGTCAAGAGCTTGGGTTTTACTTCAAAATTCTCTTAGGAGAGGTAAGAGTGACTTTACACTCTTTTACCTCTTCTAAGTGGATTTTCTGTGACAAAAGAACAACATGGAGACTTGAATACTGGAGGCCGTTGAAGATCACCTTTCGAAGACTTGAAGACCGAAGGCCATTGAAGATAATCTTTTGAAGACTTTGAAGACTTGCTTCAAAGATTTGAAGACTTGCTATTATTGTGAAGAAGAGCGTTTGCTACAAGAAGAAGAAAAGAAGACAAAGGTAAGTTCTAGCACCCGTCGCAAGTCGCGTCGTATGTGTGGCCAAAACCCAACCCTATTTTTTTGTACTATAAATAGCATTCTCTTTCCAGTCATTCATAACTTCTTCTCCACCCAAATTTGGTACTATTCTAACCCTATTTTTCTACCATTTTCATCCTTGATTTCTCTTGTATTATGTTCGGTTTGTTAGCACTAATTAGTATTAACTGTAGTAACTAAAGCTAGTTTTTGGGAACAAATTATTGAAGCTTCCAAACTTATGTGGTGAGATTCTCTATTTGCTCATTTATGAAAATTTGTTGGAGAGCATTTATTTTGCCATTAATTTTGTTTTTTTGCCTCATTTATACCACGAGTTGTTTGAGTATATGAAATGTTTGTATGATTGAAGTGATAGGGTGTTAGGAAAGTTGCAAATTTCTTAGCTCATTTGACATGAAATCCAAAAGCATTGATTTATAACTTCTTGTGTATAATGTGTGGTGATTCTTGCTACATAAGTATGTTAATTTTGATTGTTCTCATATTTATCCCATAGATACAAAGAAAGGTTGAACCCTGAATGTGGTTTGATATAGGGTTAACCTAGTAAATTCTTTGTTTGGTTAAATGACTATCTCTTTGGTATAAGGCTTATTGTTATCAAACCTATGGTCCTTTGTGTGAAATGCCATTGATGAAATACCTCTATGGTGTTGTTTTCTTAGGGTGGTCATCAATGAGGTTTGTAAATGGTCATTGTTTGTCTTTGAATGAATGTTGATCTTTGAATGAGAAGTGATAACATTTTCCATAGAAAATAAATGTAATTGAATGAGTGAATGAATCTATGATCTATAGGAAGTTTGGAAGTGGAAGTCGATTTCCCCCAAGGCCCCTTTAATTGTTGTTTTAATCATCTAATTAGTTGTTATTGCATGATTAGCATAGTTCTCTTGCTTTACTAGTTGTTGTCTTTCAATTTTATAACATAGGACGAAATACAAACCAAACCATATGTATCTTTATATGCTTATATCTAGTATATTTTCTCCTATATAAGTTTAAACACTTGGAAAGATCCCTCTTCTCGTGGATGACCCCCAACTTGTCATTATCTACTTAATTGTAGATAGGAAGCATTAGGGCTTAAAAATATAACTTTGAGAGGTATGGTGACGACCTCCCAAAATACAAAAGTAAAAGTTATTTAACCACATGTGGAAACCATACCTTTAAGAAGATGGGCAGGGAGGAGTGTTGAAATTCAAGAGACTACAGAATGTTTGAAGTGATGTATGAGAGGTGGGCTCCATTTATACATTAATTATGATGCGTTGTGACTTCCACCTAGGGCTGTGCAACGTTACATGTTAGTCAAACTTACCAACCTCTGACCGACAGTTGTGCAACGTTAACTAATATAAATGTGGGTCTCACCATTACAACCCATTAGTATAGGAATGGGCATGTGTTTGACCAATGCTTGTGCGAGGTCCGATGTTATTTTAGTTTAGTGACATGAAACCAACATAAGACCGACATTGACGCCTAAGAAATTGGGCTTCGCCATTTTAGCCCTCTACCATGTCAACTAGGCCCGCGTTTGACCTAGACGAACCTAGTTGACCTTCAAAATAGGTAATTATATGTTAGATACTTCTAATCTAAATTTATAACTGTCCATGAACTATATTAATGCTTGGTTTGATTGGAATCAATTTTAACATAGCCGGTGCACTTTTAAATTTTTACACTTATGTTCCTCCAATAATCTAATAATCTAAATCCGGGGGGGGGGACGAAATGCAAATTGGAGCTACCCAATATTGCATTCTCCTGTGTTTGACTGGGAGGTGGCAAGGGTCCCGTCTGGAAACTGGGGTAATCGTCTGTCATTTTTGGAGTATACCATTCATACCCTTACTATAAGCGTTATGAGAACGATCATTTCCACCACATAGAATCACATTAAATTTAATATTATAGGTTTTTTATGAAATTAAAAGCTAATATATTTCCATCCATCAAATTTTAAAAATGTCTAGTACATCATGTACAGTAAATTGTTGATGCTTACTTATGTGTATACAGGGTTCATTCAAGATGAACTTGTGGATTCCTTGTGGGATCATGTCAGCCTCTTTGTTATGACTAACAATGATCATGAGTTTGACTGGGGGCTGGTAAGGGTCCCATCCAGAAACTGGGGTAATCCTCCATCATTTTTGGAGTATTCCATCAGTACCCTTACTATAAGCGTTATGAGAGCGATCATTTCCACCACACAGAATAACATGAAATTTAATATTCTAGGTTTTTTATGAAATTAAAAGCTAATAAAATTTCGTCTATCAAATTTTAAAAAAGAACTAATGCATAAATTTTAGATGATTACTCATAAGTATACATGTTTCATTCATTATGAACTTGTGGAACTCTCTGCGGAACCCTGCCAATTTCTTAGTCATGACTAATGGTGATCATGAGTCTGACTGGGGGATGGCATGGGTCCCGTCTGGAAACTGGGGTAATCATCCATTTCTTAGGTCATTCCAATAATGTGGTAGTAGTTGAAATGCAAAATTAGAGATAATATTTTTTTATTCACATTTACAGGATAATGTTGTTCCTATTTGGCATGAACGAGTCATCGAACAGGGCCATAATCTTGACATGGAGTCTACTATGATAATTATCAAAAATTTTACTTTGGCCCTACTTGTATGACTTCGTAAATGCTAGTCGTAAGAAACGAATATGGGACCGACAACCGAGCGATTTGGCTCAGATAGAAAAATTCCAGTGGGAACTGAAATTTTGAGCCAAAATTTTGAACCAAAATTTCCCCCCAAACACATCTCATTACAAGAATATCTTGCACAAACACAATCATTTCTAATCTCCAACATATTTTCTCTCAACACAACTCACCATTACAAACACTAAAGAGCCCAATAAATTGAGGTAGTTCATTTTAGCATCTCCTCAATTATATATTTTTTTTTCCTCATTGACCAATCATTGAATATATTCATGGAGTATGATGATTATGTCACATGCTATATAATGTAACAATGTTTTTTTTCCAAAATAATGTCTTGTTCGTAAGGATTGTGGATAAAATCATAGATTATGGCTGATTGTAGACAATAATAAAGTTTCTGTATCAACAATGGTTGAATGTGCGACGTCGCACTCTGTTCATCGCCCTATACAATATAGAGCCGAATGTTGAGCGACGTCGTATTGTCCAGGAAATGACATCCCCTTCTTGAATGTTCAACGTCGCTCTGCCATCGGTGTAATCGACATTGATTTAACAACCAAGCGACATTGCTTTCTATCAGTACAGGTACTTTTTCCATGTTTAGATTATTGTCACATGCACTTGACAATATTATGTGTACGTCATTCTGGAACTGCCGAATTTTGACATAAATTTTGTTTCATGTGTATTTGTTTTAATAGGACAAATAGAGTTATCGATGGACTCTTGTCATGGACTACATATTTCCCTAAATCTAGTAATAGTTTGAATGTCATACGATGTAGGCAAGGGATGCTAAATTCAATTAATCTTTCATTTTCATAGTAACCATATGTATTTGAATATATTCGGACATTTATTTGTAATTTATGTTCAATGGTATTTTTTGTTTCATCATAATGTAAATATTATATTATTGTACGAAAATTGTTTTTGTTTGAGATTCATACTGCGACATCGCACGAACAAGTAAAGATATGACACCTGACCGACGTTGCATATAATGATAAAGTTACAACACTAAACCGATATCGCATATAGCGGTGGCATTTTTTTTGCAAGGTCACCCATTCAAAACAGTGTCGTATTGGTTACACTTCCACGTCAGCATGTAGTCGATGTGGGTGCACTAGATCATGCGATCTTTCTTACAATCATGAACGTCACTTTAATTATTCACGTCATCGATCTTGTCGATGTTACAGTGTTTCCAGTGCCATCGGCTACCTTCTTGCTATGATTAACTTTGCTTCTTATGAACGCCGACGTTGATTAAAATGATGTTGCAGCTACAGGGTACTATAGTCTGCCTACTTCCTTGGAGCGACGCGGTCGAGGAGCCTGCCGACGTTGGTATAAAACCGATGTAAAAAGGTTCACCCATATTTACCTTGGTTTTTTGGGGGCAAAACACCAAGGTAATAGGTGATGTTTGTTGTAGTGGAACTAAATGGATATATCAGGAATAGGAATTTGGGGATTATGATTGATCCTGTAGAAGTTCATGATTCTGGTCCATGTTAGTCTCTTGGAATTTAAGGTGCATAAATAAAACAACAAAAAGGAAGGGGATTAGCACTCGTCTTACAAGCTTGAATATAGATGTTGATGTGTTAGTTGAAACAAGAGTAAAAAAGGAAGAAGCTTAAAATTTAAGGAAATGTTTTGGGAGCATATGGAGATTTGAAGAAAATTATGATAACCATACTAATGGAAGAATCTGGATAATGTGGGATCCAAGGAGAGTGAAGTTTGAAAAGTAAAAGCATAGATCAAATGATTTACGGGGAAGTTAGAAACCTGAATGGCTGTCTGGAATTCATATTCACTGTTGTATATGCTATGAATCAGAACGATCATAGAATAAAATTGTGGAAAATAATTGAAGAAATATGAGAAGGCTTAAATGGAGGGGAATCTTGGATGGTAATGGGAGATTTTAACAATGTTCTCTTAATAAATAATAGGATAGGAGGTAGTCCTGTTCAGATTAGTGAGCACTATGAAATGGAACAGATGATGGATAACACTGGCTTGTTTGAATGTCAGTCAAATGGAGATTATTTCACCTGGTCAAATAAACATGTGGATAATAGTATTTACTATAGAATAGATAGGGTGTTGGGGAATGTTGAGTGGTTTAAAAAATACATAGATGGGAAGGTCGAGAATGCTGATCTAGGGGTACCTGATCATGCCCTTATAATAAAAGTAGTTCTGGTGGAACATGTGGAGAGAAGAAAAAAGAACAGTTTCAAGTGCATAAACTGTATTTTGGAGAGTGAAGAAACAAAATAGATAGTAGAGGAGAACTGGAAGAGGAATATGGAGGGATCTGATATGTTCATTCTTTGGCAGAAGTTATTGAGGTTGCAACCTGGAATGAGGAGATGTATGAAAAAGGTTGTAGGATTAAGAATGAAAATTGAGAAAGCTATGGATGAGCTACTGACTGCACAACAAGAATTGAAACTGGACTAAATGAATTTAGTAAAAATGCAGAAGGTATTGGACTGTACAAAGGATTTAATGAGGTGGGATGATATTGATGAGAAACTGGATAGACAGAAGGAAAAGGTAGACTAGCAAAGTTTAGCAGATTGCAATAATGCCTTTTTTCATACTATAGTAAGAACAAAGGATAGCATATCAAGTATAAACTTCCTGATGTTAGAGGATGGTCGAAGAATTACTGAGCAGGGAGATTTGTCAAATGAAGTGCTGGTTTTTTATGGCTATTCAGTGGGAAAAAAATACAATGAATTAGAAGGGACAGACCTGAATGTGATGAGGGTAGGCAAATCAATCAACAAGGAAAGTAAAAAGAACCTAACCAGACCAGTGCAGGAGAAAGAAATCCGCGAAGCATTGAAAGGGATAGGAGACTCTAAAATACCAGGGTTGGATGCCTATACTGTAAAACTTTTCAAGATGAATTGGGGGACTATAAGGTAGGGCACACTAAATGCAGTAATGAAGTTTTTTGAAACAGAAAAGTTGTATAAGGCCTTAAATAGCACAACAGTCACTCAGATTCCAAATAATCAATCTGCAAAAAAGCTTAGTGATTATAGACCTATCTGTTGTTGTAGAACAATTTAAAAATAATTTTTAATATCCTAACTACTAGACTGTGTAGGGTTATTAATGAAATAGTGAATGATGACCAAGTTGCCTTTGTCTAAAGTAGACAATAAATGATCATATTCTCTTGGCTTATGAATTGGTAAGAGGGTACACTAGGAAATGGGGTGGACCTAAATGTATGATTCAAATTGATCTTCAAAAATCTTATGATACAGTAGAATGGTGTGCTCTAGAATGCATTTTGAAAGAACTGAAAATGCTAATGATATTTGTGAACTGGATCATGGTTTGTGTTAGATCTGCTTCTTACAAGTATATCATAAATGGTGAGCCCTCCAAGTTTCCTACAACCAAGAGAGGATTGGGACAGGGTGATCCCTTATCTCCCCTTTTGTTTGTTTTGGTGATGTAGTATCTAAGCAGGTTCTTGATGGATTTAAAGCATGAAAAAAAAATCCAATTGCATGATAGGTGTGGGAAACGGAACATAGTATGTTTGAATTTAGCAGATGACATTTTACTTTTTTTCAAAGGAAAAGGTGGAATAAGTAAAGGCTATGATGAAGGTTTTTCAGAAGTTTCTAAGATCTACAGGGCTGAAGGTTAATCCGAAAAAATGTATGGTCTACTTCTATGATATGGAAGAGAACCAAAAAATGCAGATTCTGAGAGACACAGGGTTTAGAGAAGGTTTGTTGCCTTATAAGTATCTAGGGGTTCCCCTGGATAGTAAGAGGCTCACCATTCATTCTTGTCAACCACATATAGACAAGATGATTCCTAGGATCAAATATTGGAGTTCTAACATGTTGAGTTATGCAGGTAGAATACAATTAATTAAGAGTGTTCTATTTGCTACAACTAACTATTGGATGCAATGTTTTCCACTGCCAAAGTCTGTAATAAAGCATATTGAGGCTATATGTCGATCTTTCCTTTGGAGTGGGGGTGACAAGATCACAAATAAAGTCCCAGTTGCATGGGAGAGAGTGAGTACTTCAAAAAAGACAAATGGTTTAAATATTTTGGCTTTACAGGATTGGAACCAGGTTTGTACGAAAAATTTATTGTGGAATATAAGCAGGAAAAAATATAGCTTGTGGGTGAGGTAGATCCATGCATAGTATATGAATGGTAAAGACATCATAGATATAGTTTTCCCAACAAATGTATCATGGACTTTCAAGAAAATGATGAAATGTAGAAACCAGATTCAGAATATGAAAGCTAGGCTGGAACTGAGGAATGCAAAGAAATTCAAGATGAAGAATATGTACTTGGAGATCAGGGGAGATAGGGGAACTGAAGAGTGGAGTACTTTGTTGTGTAATAATCAAGCAAGACCGAGATCTCAATTTATTTTGTGGTTGGGATGTCAGAACAGACCAACTATTAAGGACAGGTTGAAGAAGATTGGAGTGGATAAAGGGGATCGGTGTGTTCTTTGTGACATGGATGGAAATATACAACACTTGTTTTTTGGATGCAGTAAAACTAATGCAATATGGGCATGAGTTCTAAACTGGTGAAGAGAAGGCCGAAGGAATGGTAAGTAGAGAAACAATAGTTAATGGATCAAAGCAGAAAGAAGGGATGGAAAGCAGAAGTTCTTAAGGTTGCTATAGCTGAGATTTGGTATGCAATCTAGGATTGAATAAACAACATTTGTTTTGGGAAGAATTCTGGTGATGTAAATGTTTTAGAAATTATTTTGGAAATTATTGTATATATGTGTTGGATGAGGCCTAAATTGAGAGGAAAACGTGCTAAATGGATGATAGAAGAGAATATGTACATAGTTAGAATTGGAGTTGGAGATAGTTTGTACTTAAAAGGTTTTTGTTAATGAGAAAGTTTTCATTTTTCCAAAAATAATTAGACGAGGTCATTTTATAATTGACGTAACTAAAATGGTGATATGATGCTTGTTTATATATATATATATATATATATATATATATATATATATATATATATTGCATCGGGCTTCTTATTACTTTAAAACACTTTTAAAATGTATCGCAATGTATAATATGATTATAATTTAACTTTATAAATTGTCAAACCATTAGTCGGTTTAACGGAACCCCAAAGCTACTTTTAATATATAAGCAATGTAAAAATGTTTAAAATGATAGGTGTGAAAAATTAAGAACTAACACATTAATATATTAAATAAAAACAAATACTATAAAGTTTTAAGTCTTTAAATTTCATAAATATTTATAATCATAAATCTCCAATAATTATAAACAAAATTTTGAAAAGGTCATGATGTATCTATATCAAAGGTGGATTTTGATCACTGAGTCGTACCCAAGATCAAAGGTGGATTTCGTGCCTGTATATCGAAGAAATTTTGGTTTCATTATAGCTTCTCTAGTAAACACAATGTAGATAGTGAACTGGATTATTTTTTAGCTTAAATGCATCTCTTTACCAACACATATGAGACCGTTAACCAATTGCATATCCACATCATATAAATCCATTGTTAGTATTTTGGGTAGCCGCAAAAACCCTTCACTGTACTTTGTTAGTTGTCGGAGAGAGGAGTAATAGAAACAGTTATGGAGACTACTCTCTCTATTGATTCTTTCCAATGAGCTCAACACGAGGCACCGTTGACGATTTTAGTAAGTCTCTGAAAATGCTTGGTTCTAGATTATTGAATGCAAATACTTGCATACACATTTTCCTTGCCCCACTTCCTTTCTCAGGAGCCTTATAAAAATACCAGTCACCTACTCGTCTGGTAGAATCATCATGGTAGATCTTATATTGTGAACAGGGGTATTTTAGCCATCTTTAGGATGGTCAACGTTGGATTATCTAGGTTCAACGCTAGTTCTGAGTACGCTGGGTATAAAGGAACCATTCGACAAAAACATAGGATTTACTTTCGACGAATAAAAGGTTATTTCAGCACGTTCGCAAAAACACATGTAGCTTTTGTAATTATCCCTCACTGAAAATATAAATTTAATTTATAAAATCTATATAAAATAACTAAAATTAATATAAATTTATCATTCTTTGATAAATTAAAACTAAAATAATAAGTGTGTTGGCTTGATTACCATTCGACGACGCAGTGCAAAGAGAGCAAACTTTGTGGCAGTAGTGCGAATCTGTTAACGTATATAGTTCTAGATAGAGAGTAGATATCTTATGACTGTTTTATGAAGGATTTGGACAAGGTTAGAGGTTACTCTCTGGGGTTGGCAGTTTCGGTGTTTTTGTTTCGTCAAATGGGGAAGGCGAGTAGGATCAACTGCGTACATATCAATGGATGTCGTACGTTGCTGCAAACGTGGATATTCAATTATTTCCCAATGTTTTTTCATCTTGTAAACAGGTGAAATCTACATAAATGATTCTCTCGGTAAATAAAAACAATACAGAAATTACAGCTTCCATGGTCAGTTCCTTCGACATTAAAGATCCTTGGTATGTCGACTTCGGAGATACACACCATGTGATGCCAGACCTTTTCAACCTCACTCTTCCAAACACCTACGGCAATGAGCGCCTTATTTCCAAGGGGCTTCAACTAGAGGCTAACGTGGACTACATTGACACCTTAAGCACGGTTGTTAAACCTTACACCATCCGCCTTGTTCTCAGCCTAGCCGTCTTGTGTGGTTGGTCTCTCCAACAGGTCGACGTCAATAACACCTTTCTCAATGGCAATCTTGCTGAGACTATCTTCATGGACCAGGCTTAAGGGTTTGTTGCGTCGGACAGAACTTCGCATGTTTACTGGCTTTGCAAGTCCTTATATGGTCTAAAGCATACTCCCAGGGCGTGGTTTCACAATCTCACGTCTCCTTGCTCCGCTATGATTTCAAGAAATTTCTAATGGATCCTTCACTATTTGACATAAAAGGATGGCTCCCATGTAGTCTTTGTGCTAGCATATGTTTATGATCTTATCATCACAGGTTCTCATGGATCCTTCATTGATGGGTTTGTTTACTCATTGCATCATGAATTCTCTCTGAAAGACCTTGTTAATCTGCATTTTATCCTAGTTATTGAAGTCACATCCACTGGCTTGGACTTATAGCTTTTCAAAAATAAGTTCATCTGCGACATCTTAGATCGCAGCTGGGAGGCCATTGCCGTGCCTCTAAAAGTTAATATTTATAAGCCCTTTTTTGCTTACTATCTACAACTAAGTAGATAGCTGCAAGTCGGGGCGGTCCACGAAGAAGAGGGATTTTTTCAAGCGTTTAAGCACAAATGGTTGATATTAGGCTAGGAGTAGATATATATACACATATAAAAAGCAAGTAAATAGGGAGGGGGTTGGTTGTTTGGTGGTCCTAAGTTATGAAAGTTAAAAGACAAGACAACTATGCTAAATCATCAAACAAAACAAGAAAAAGGGGTTTTAAAACTACAAAAATAAAGCCTTGGGGGCAATCGATATCCACTTCCAAACCTAATGTAGATCATTGAACCATTCACTCATCCAATCACAATTGTTACCTATGGGGAATGCCAATGGAAGATCAACATTCATTCCTTCTTAAGATTAGTTTTCAAAGACAAGCAATGACCATTTGCAAAGCTCATTGATGATCACCCTAGACAAACAACGACCATAGGGGTATTTCATCAATAGCATTATACACGAAAGACCATAGATTTAACAATGACAAGCCATTTACCAAAGACATAGCCGTTTAACCAAACATAGCATTCATTAGACTAAACCTAGAACAAACCACATTCAAGGTTCAACCTTTCATTGCATCTATAGGATAAATATGAGAACAATCCACATTAACATACTTATCTAGCAAGAATCATAACACATTATGTACAAGAAGTTTTAAGTTCATATTTCTAGATTTTCATGCAAAGGAACTAAGGAATTTATCACTTTCCTAACTTCCTAACACTTAAATCATACAAACACTGCCTATTCTCAAACAAAAATGGACATAAATGAAGTAAAACATGGCATTAAGAACACATTAATGCTAAATAACAAAGGCTTCAAGAATGAGCAAAACAACCAATTCACTACTTCAACTACTTGCTGTGAAGATAAATCTTCCATCCTTCTTAGATAGTAGTTTGCAAGAGTGAATTCGACATCTCTTGTAAAACCTCACCAATGACTCCCTTAGTACTAAGAGTATCCCATTGATGGCATATAACACGAAGAATCAACAAGCTTGACAACACTTATAAACACTACACCGTGTCTAAGCATTTAACCAATTCATGTATTTACACAAGATTAGTCAAGAACGATCGACATTCATAGACTTCTCTCATTTGCTACCTAAAACAAACATGACAATGAGTTTGATATCATCACATTCATCTAGCAATTATCAACACACCAACACCATTTAAGAAGCTCTAACTCATGCTCTAGGATTCCACATTAAAAGAGGGGAAAATTAGTTACGTTCTCCCAACCCTAACAAGTAACCATACAAGCAATTCATATACACAAGCTTCCAACAACATCAATGCCATTAACAATTTACATTCAAATCTCAATAAATGCATAATAGCAAAAGCACCAAATATATATATATATATATGTATATATATATGGTTCTTACTACATAGAAATGGAAGCTTCAATCCATTTCTCCCAAGATAAAACTAAGCTAGATAATTAAAAGGCATGATTAACCTACAAAAACTAAGAAAAGAAAGAAAGAAAAACTCGGGTTTGAACCCAGAAAAATGCAAGAAGAAGAGTTGGATTCATACTTTTTGAAGATGAGAGGATAAGGTGAGTATTTATAGTACAAAAATCAAGAAGAGTTTCTGACCACTCGTCCATCACGAGTCACGACGAGCTCCCGACGGCCTCATGGTGGACTTCACTTCTAGCACCATTTCTTCTTTCTCCTTTTTGTTTCACATCCTTCTCTTCTCTTCACTTTTTCAATTCTTCAAATCTTCAAAAGCTCAAATACAAGGCTTCAAATCTTCAAAGGTATTCTTCAAAGTCTTCAAACAAATTACCTTGTCACACAAATTTCTCTGGAAAAGTAACAAAAGCGTAAAAGTCGCTTTTAACCCTCCTTAGAGAACTTCAAGGCAAAATGTCACATTTAGAGCACAAAAGTGAATCCTAAAAGTCCTAATATAATAGTATAAAATGGGCACATCAAACCTCCCTGCACTTAAACCTTACTCGCCCTCGAGTAAGAAAAGATTCAAGCACATAAAAGAATTCATATGTCCATATCCTAAACTAATATTTCCCCCGATCAAAACCTCACAAAAACTCTCAATATCGTAAATCCCAAAATCAAAGGTCAGATGAAAATTTTTTCTCACACTCATAACCTCAATTCCTAAATCTAACCAAACCTACCACTTATCAATTAACTACCCATAAAAACGTTTCAAAGTCCCAAATTGATAATCCCAAAGTCCAATGACACAAAATGAAGTTAAAACCATATATGAGGTTTAAGCACGTACTTCACTTCTTACCAATATATCAACCAAAATCCAATGACACAAAATGAAGTTAAAGCCATATAGGAGGTTCAAGCACATACTTCACATCACACCAATATATCAACCAAAACGAAGTATAAAAGAATCAAGAATTTCACAACCATACTTCGTTTTTCAACCCACTAAGTTACCCAATCCCAAGAGGTCTAAAGATGTTGAGCTACCCAATCCATCCATATGACAAACTCAACCTTATGACTCCAACGCCGGCAAATGAGTGAAATCATAGCATTTGTTTTCCTTTTTTTCTCTCTTTCTCTCATTTTTCCTATGAGCCCTTTCGGGTTTTCATCCTAGCCACACATTATGTTTCTTTGGCTCGCATCTCACCTTTTCCGCACATTTTGGCCTCTTATTTTTGCTTAGGTTGCCCTTTTGGGTTTTTGACATATCCGAGCCCCCAATATTACCTAAGTTGCCCTCTTGGGTTTTCAACTTAGCGGGTTTTCTTTTCTTTCTATTTTTTTTCAAAATTTTCAATTTTTTCAATTTTTTTCTTTTTTTTTTCTCATGTGTTTCCAATCAAAAGTCGCAAAAAGCTTTCCAAATGAAGCTAGCATGCATGTGAGTCCTCTAACCCCTCCCATTGCCCTCAATGTAAACATGTAAGGCAAGAATAATAAAACTCAAGGTAAGAGGTAGAGTTACACCCATTTCTCCGCATAGTCGCCGGTGATATGGCACAATCCAATGTAATTGTATAGAATTGGTCCCAAAGTTGGTTTTTGAGTCGGAAGGGGGGGGGGCAAAAGTGCCGTAGAAGAACTCACCCTCGAGAAAAACGTTGTCTCTTTTATTCCGTTTGATCAAGACTAACACCACAAAGAGCAACATCAAACTCACAAGTACATAAGGATTTGTAATACTAGGTTTAGCATGAAGAGTTAATAACCATAGTATTATCAAAGAACAACCAATCCATCATGCAATCACCACCATAAGATTGTCCAATAAAATATCTAACATACATCGGCACATATCCAAGCATCATTATAGAATATAGCGATTAAAGACTCAATGATGTAGTCGGCATACTACAATCAACAAAGACACTATAAAGATGCAAGAATTTTTATATGTCTATATATGTGAGATGGTGGAGGAATGAGTGGATATGTGGTGGTTCTTAGGAGTATTTAGAGAAGAAGGGAGGATTATGCAGTGTTTAAACTCAGTTGAAAAGTTGTATTTCTCATCGTAAATCGTGATAACACTCGTCAGCGACTCGCGATACATCGTCTAGAGTCGAGAGCTTTTGGCCTCGAGGATTTGAGGGTATGCTGCACTTTTAGGTTCAGCTCAAATCGAGGGCTTGTGGCCTCGAGGATCCGAGGTCTCGAGAGGATGAGGTCTCAAGAGCTTTAGCTCGAGTCGAAGCTTGCGGCCTCGAGGACCCAAGGTCTCGAGGGGCTGATGCATCGAGGGCTTCGGCTCAACTCGAGGGATGATGGTCTTTCAGGTTCAGCTCGAGCCAAGGACTTTGAGGCCTCGAGGTCTCAAGAGGGTGATGTCTCGAGGGCTGGTCTCGAGAACTGGCCTCAAGAGGGTGATGGACTATCAAGTTCTGCTCGAGTCGAGGGCTTGCTTCCTCGAGGTCTCAAGGCCATAATGTCTCGAGGGTTGTTCTCGAGGACCTGAGGTCTCGAGGGCTGATGGACTTTCAAGTTCTGCTCAAGTCAAGAACTTTGTGGCCTTGAGGTCTCGAGGGGGTGATGTCTCGAGGGCTGGTCTCGATAACTGGCCTCGAGAGAATGATGGACTTTCAATTTCTGCTCGAGTCTATGGCTTGCTGCCTCGAGGTCTCGAGGGGATGATGTCTCGAGGGTTGGTCTCGAGAACCTGAGATCTCGAGGTCTAATAGACTTTCAAGTTCTGCTCGAGTCGGGGTCTAGCTGCCTCGAGGTCTCGAGGGGATGATGTCTTAAGAGTTTCAGCTTGATTCAAGAGCCTGCGGCCTCGAGGACTGATGGTTTTTTGGGTTCAACTTGACTCGAGGTCTTGAGTGGATGCTGTCTTAAGGACCTGTTGGTCGCCTCTCGCGACGGCTGTTCGTGACTCACGGAAAGTGGTGGTTGGGGGCTGATTTTTTTAGCACGAAACTTGTGATCATATCGCGACTCGCGATGGTTCATCGCGAGGTAGTCACGACTTGCGATCACAAGACCTCCCAGCACTTAAAAAGAATTCGATCTTTTCTCACCAACATTCCAAGATTTCTTCCCTTTCTTATGGATTTCATTCCTTCATCTCCTCCAATGAAATGCACTTCACTTTTCTACAAAATCACATAAAAACACACTGTAAAAAGAACAAGACAAAATAACAAAAACTAAACAACAAAAACCAAAATAAAAGGCCGAGTTTATTTACGCCATCGGCATGACAAAGATCCGTATATTTAAGGTCATCGGCACGTCCCTAATGGTATCTATATGGTGAAGGCTTGAACTCCTTCATCATGAGTATCCAAAAGTAGAGAGGTGGGGTTACAAAACTTTCAAGAGGAAAGTCTTGTTGAGGTGGAGATGGTTTAAAGGGAGTTGGGTGGTTAGGAGGTTTGGGGTAATCTTTTGGGTCCGCTCTTATCTCCCTCAAAACTTCCAAAAATGGTGGAGTTGGTTCAATAGGTAAGGGTGACGATGCTAATGAATGTAGCACAATCACCTCTTCCTTTGTTTTACCATCCTCAACAACCAACTCTTCATCCCCTTCGAACTCAAGATCATTTCCCATGGTGACCTCACTCACCGAATCCTCGAGTTTGATTTGGGATGGTGTATTTTCGGAATCATGAGCTTCCATCTGGGCCAATGCTTTTAATATACTCCTCACATGCCCCTTAATAGCCTCAACACTAGAGGAGAGCCAAGTGTCTGGTTCTTCACTAGTAAAGTCGTTCAAGTTTGCTATTGTATTCATGACTTCCTCACGTGTCAAACTTGAACTTCCTTATTGGGCTTGGTTTTGGGGTATGGTATAAGCTGGTGATGGCCAACTATTTTGCTTGTATTGTTGGTTTTCCGGCACATTCTCATACCACCAATCCAAATTACCACTCCATTCCGGATTGTAAGGATTGTGGTATGGATACCATTCTTGAGCTTCTTGCCCTTGAAAACCAACATCTCCTACCTCTTGGTATTACTCTTCATAACACCCTTGGTTTTGGAAACCAAGGGTTCCTTCCCTTTCATAGTGTTCTTCCCACAACAAATAGAAAGACTCGGTAGGATGGTCGGAATGACACATCCTACAAAACCTTGCTTATTGAGCCTCTCTTCTCATCATGAGTTCCCTCAAGGTGAGACGCTCCATTATTTTATTTTTAAAATTTTTCAAAAGTCCAAAATCATATTGCAAGGATTCTCGATAAAAATTTACCAAGAACTGAAGCAATACCTACTCCAAACAAAAATAACCACCAAGGAGTGGAAAATAAAAACAACTAACTAATATGCAACCAAATATACCTAAACACTTAAAAATAAATGCCACTATCCTAGCAGCGGCGCCAAAATTTGGGAGGCCATCATCGTTCCACTCAAGTTAATATTTATAAGCCCTTTTTTACTTACTATCTACAACTAAGTAGATAGCAGCAAGTCGGGGTCGTTCACGAAGAAGGGGGATTTTCTCAAGCGTTTAAGCACAAATGGTTGACATTAGGCAAGGAGTAGATATATATACACATATAAAAGAATGTAAATCGGGGGGTTTGGTTATTTGGTGGTCCTAACTTATTAAAGTTAAAAGACAAGACAACTAGTAAAGTCAAGCAACTATGCTAAATCATCAAACAAAATTGAGAAAAGGGGGTTTTAAAACTAAAAAGATAAAGCCATAGGGGCAATCGATATCCACTTCCAAACCTAATGTAGATCATTGAACCATTCACTCATTCTATCACAACTGTTACCTATGGGGAATGCCAATGGAAGATCAACATTCATTCCTTCTTAAGAGTAGTTTTCAAAGACAAACAACAACCATTTACAAACCTCATTGATGATCACCCTAGATAAACAACGACCATAGGGGTATTTCACCAATGACATTATACACGGAAGACCATAGATTTGACAATGACAAGCCTTCTACCAGAGACAAAGCCATTTAACCAAACATAGCATTCATTAGGCTAAACCTAGAACAAACCACATTCAAGGTTCAACCTTTCATTGCATCTATAGGATAAATATGAGAACAATCCACATTAACATACTTATCTAGCAAGGATCACACCACATTATGCACAAGAAGTTCTAAGTTAATGTTTCTAGATTTTCATGCAAAGGAACTAAGGAATTCATCACTTTCCTAACTTCCTAACACTTAAATCATACAAACACTTCCTATTCTCAAACAACACATGTCATAAATGAAGTAAAACATGACATTAAGAACACACGAATGCTAAATAACAAAGGCTTCAAGAATGAGCAAAACAACCTATTCACTACTTCAACTACTTGTTGTAGGAGTGAATTCGACATCTCCTGTCAAACCTCACCAATGACATCCTTAGTACTAAGAGTATCCCATTGATGGCATTTAACACGAAGAATCCACAAGCTTGGCAACACTTATAAACACTACAACGTGTCTAAGCATTAAACCAATTCATGCATTTACACAAGATTAGTCAAGAAAGATCGACATTCATAGACTTCTCTCATTTGCTACCTAAAACAAACACGACAACGAGTTCGACATCATCACATTCATATAGAAATTATCAACACACCAACACCATTTTAGAAGCTCTAACTCATCCTCTTGGATTCCACATTAAAAGAGGGGAGAATTAGCTACTTTCTCCCAACCCTAAAAAGTAATCATACAAGCAATTCATATACTCAAGCTTCTAACAACATCAATGCCATTAACAATTCACATTCAAAGCTCAATAAATGCACAATAGCAAAAGCACCAAATAGATATATATATATATATATATACATATATATATGGTTCTTACTACATAGAAATGGAAGCTTCAATCCATTGCTCCCAAAATAAAACTAAGCTAGATAATTAAAAGGCACGATTAACCTACAAAAACTAAAAAACAAAAGAAAGAAAAACTAGGGTTTGAACCCAAAAAAATGCAAGAAGAAGAGCTGGATTCGTACTTTTTGAAGATGAGAGAATAAGGTGAGTATTTAAGTAAAAAATGCAAGAAGAGTTTCTGACCACTCGTCCGTCGCGAGTCGCAATGGGCTCGCGATGGCCTCGTGATGGACTTCACTTCCAGCACCATTTAATCTTCAAAGGTATTCTTCAAAGTCTTCAAACAAATTACCTTGTCACACAAAATTATCTAGAAAAGTAACAAAAGTGTAAAATTTGCTTTTAACCCCCCTTAGAGAACTTTAAGGTAAAATGTCAAATTTAGAGCACAAAAGTGAATCCTAAATGTCCTAATACAACCGTATAAAATGGGCACATCAGCAGCCATGTGTCAGGAGCTCACTTGATCTTGTCACCCGCAGGCTCTCGCTTAGTCGCTGATGGTATTCCATCCCTATATCAGAGCATTGTAGGTGCCCTGCAGTACGTCACCATTTCTCACCCCTAGATTTCTTATGTTGTAAACCGTGTTTGCTAGTTCATACACTTCCCTACGGAAGCTCACTGGTGCAGGGCCAAATGCATTCTTCGCTACCTGAAAATCACTCTATCCTCTGGCTTGGCTCTTCAGAAGAATCGTGACTTTTGTTTAGTGGCCTTCTCTGATGCCAGCTGGGCATCTAATCCCGATGACTACATGTCTCAGCATGGCTTCGTTGTTTACTTTTGCGGAAATCTTGTCAGTTGTTTATCTCACAAGAATAAGGTCATTGCCAGGTCCAGTACTGAAGTCGAGTGCAGGGTAATTGCTTTTGCTACTACGGAACTCATTTGGTTTCAATAGTTGTTACAAGTAATGCATGTTATGGTTTAGTGGCCTCCGATATTTCTGTGCAACAATCTCAATGCCACATTCCTTTCTATGAATCCTGTCTTTCACCTCCTGTCCAAGCACATCAAGATTGACTATCGCTTTGTTCTTGAACAAGTTTATTTAAGTGACCTGGTTGTTCGATATGTTCGTGCTCTTGACCAAATAGCTGACATCTTCACCAAGGCTGTTGGAAATCAGTACTTTCTTACACTTTAAGACAAGTTTCATGTCTGTGCCCGATCATGCGCTTGCGTGAGTAGGGTGAGGGGGGGGGGGGTTTATCCTTTATAGATGCCGTGTATATTCGACAAGTAGATATTTGACACATATCAATCCCCCAATCAAAGAGATTACTTCTTATCTTATAAACATTACTTATTCATCATTCTCGTCAATGAATAGCAACATGAAAATATTTCTCAAACTCACCTAAGCTTTACACTTATTCATGTCTTTTGCAAGGTTAGTCGTTTTATGAATCAATACAAAGTAAACTTAATTCTCAGAGAGAGCTGTGGTGTTTTTCAAATAATTGTTGAATAAGTTTTTCTTGCTGTGATTTTGGAAGTGTTTAAAAATTCCTCATCCAACCCCAAATTTTTAAATAAGTGATGATATAATCTTACAAATCAAAATTAATTTTTGATATAACCCTATAGTTCTTGTTAGATTATGACTTCAGGAACGATATAAGGATGCTCAAAAGAAATAGTAAATAACATAATTACATTAAGTAAATTGTATTATATAACTAAAATTAATATAACATTTTATAAGTCTTTAAGAAATAAAAAATAAAATAATAAATTTGTTGGCTTGATTACCTATCTAATGGCACATGATGCAAAGAGTGAACCCGGCGGCATCAGTGTGAAGCAAAAAATTTTTGTGGCGGCGGTGCAAAGCAAACAAAACGTGTAATGTGGCTGCGAGTATCGACAACAAGAATTAGTTTCTTTTTCTTTATTATGATCCTTCTTAAATTGTAATTGTTAGCATCTAAACATAGGGATTATTTTTAGGTCATATGATTCATGTTACACGTTGAATATTTTTTAAAAAGTACAAAAGAAACATTTTTTAGTTTGAGTACACCAGTCAAGAGTACGCTAAGTATAACAGAACCATTCGATAGGGCTGGGCGTCAGGTCGATTTTCGGTTTATTCAGTTTGGGTTATTCGGTTTTACCCCTGAAAAACTCAAAACCGAAACCGATCCAAATAACCCAAAAAACCAAATTATCCAAACTGAATTCAAAATTCGGTTTTGGTTTGAATTTGGTTTCAAACCAAATGAACTGAATTCATGGGATTTGTTTCTTAAAAAATTACTAAAAATATATAAATTAATTTCAATTTTTTATAGGTAATTTAATTTCTACATAATCAAAATCAAGTGAATAAAATAAAAATCCAAAAGCTACAGTACAAATTCAACCATAACAATTTTAGAGCTTTAAAATTATACTATTAATATATACAACTAATTTATTTTTTAACTGCAGTTCGATATTCGGGTCTGTTTTGGATTCAGTTTAAATATCTAAAACCAAACCAAACACAATAATCAATAATCAGTTTACTCCATTTGATTATCCAAAAACCATATTTTAATTTTGGTTTGGCTTATTCGAATTCGCATTATTCGGTTTTTGGTTCAGTTTCCTGTTTCCAATGTTATTACCCATCCCCACCACTCAAAGAAAACATAGGGCTTACTTTCGAAGAATATAGGGTTATTTCGGCACACTCGCAACAACATGGGGTTATTTTTGGATTTATCCCTAATCAAAAATATTACCAATGCAAGGCATTTGCTTCTTCTAATACACAAAAATAAAATTGAAGGACAAAATTGTTCATATTAATTTTTTACTAAAACATTAATGGTAATTCTATAAAATATATTTTGATATAATAAATAGAAAAAAAGTGCTTATATAACCCCCAGTTCTTTGGCATGTGTAAATATAACTCCGACTTTTTTTGAAAGTGAAATTGTATCTGATTTCATCTACGTGGGCAGTTGTACCCATTCATAATCTCGCTAATCTAAGCGGACTCTCGGGTATAAGTTTACATAATATGGTCGGCTATTGGAATAGCAAAACTTTTTAATAATTGAGGGTTATACTTGAACTTTCCAAGGAACTGAGGGTCATCTAAGCATTTCACACTAATAAATAATACAAATTTAATTGATAATATCTATATTAAATAATTGAAATTAATATAAAATTTTACCATTTTTAAAGAAATTAAAACTAATATAACAAGTGTGTTGGCTTGATTACAAATCCAAAGACGTAGTGCAAGCGAGAAAACTGTGCTACGGTGGTGCGAAGCGAACAAATCGTGCGGTGGTGGTGCAAAGCGAACAAAATGTGTGATGTTCCTGCAAGCATCGATGACAAGAATTAGTTTCTTTATCTTACTTTTAATCCTTCTTCAATTGTACATGTTAGCATCTATACATAGGGGTTTCTTTTTATGCCATATGATTCATGTTAGACATTAAAAAGTAAAAGTTTTTTTTAAGAAGAAACATTTTTTTTCTTTAATTTGAGTACCTATTGCAACTGAACATCAGTTCAAAATGTGGAGATTCTTTCGTATGCTTGGGACACTTCTTCACCTCTAGGCGTTCGAGTTGCCTACTTGAACAAAGTTGTGAGATCAGCAAATTCATTTAAGCCTTGGAGCATGAACAATGAGGAATCATTTTTATACCGCCAACTAGCTTGTACAGACTCACTCAACGCGTGCCCTCTATCAAGAAAACCAGCAAGATCCTAACGGTAGCCTTCACTGCGTATTTGAATTTGATTTAAGAGCCTTGCCTCTTTCCTTTTTCATTAACTGGATAGCCTGACCTTTTGACTCCCCTATGGCAAGTCTTAGGCTCTATATGGTAGGGCTTATAAGCTGCTTTACTTATAAGTCCGTCCTTTTTCCCTTCTCCATCCTCTCTCTCGTGTTCTAGACCATCCAAAATCGACATCACTGTCTTCACTTCGATAATCTCATTTCCTTATCAACCCTGACAATCTTCTTCCCAAGTGTTCTTCCTCTTGTTACTTTCTACCTTCTCATCGTTGTAAGTTTTCCTTTCCATCGATTAGATTGAAGCACACTATCATAGGAACCCCCCTTTAGCACCGGTTTTTTCGTTAAAAAAAATGGGTGCCTAAATAACAGATGGAACGGTTTCACCGGTTGGAAAAAACCAGTGCTAAATCCCTACTTTTAGCACCGGTGTTAAAATGTACTGCAATAGCACTGAGTTTTTTGTTGGCACCGGTTTTTAAACCGATGCTAATTTTAGCACTAGTTTTTTCGTTAGCACCGATTTTTTGGATGGCACCGGTTTTTCAACTGGTGCTAATTTTATCATTGGTAGCGCCGGTTTTTTTGATAGCACCGGTTATTTAACCGGCTAAAATATTTAAGACGACTAAAAAAATCCCTTCCTCTGAAACACTGCAGCTTTGAAAGGAAGGGATTTTTTTTAGTTGTAAATATTTTATCACCGGTTTCTCAACCGGTGCTAATTTTAGCACTGGTAACACCAGTTTTTCAACCGGTGCTAAATTTAGCACTAGTTGCATCGGTTTTTTTGTTAGCACGATTTTAAAAACGATGCTAAAATATTTACGACGAATAAAAAATCCCTTCCTCTGAAAGCGGCAGCGCGGTGCTTTCAGAGGAAGCTGCCGCTTTTAGAGGAAGGGAAAAAGACCCAAAAAATATAATTTAGTAGGACATCCCTGTGACTAAATTTATGCTTAGCCACAACAGAAACTTTGAGAATGTAAGGAATGCCTATTTTTGTGTCACAGAATACATGACTAGGAATCTATGAAAGCATTGATGCCAAGCTAGTACTTCGAACAAATTTCTAAGGAACTACAAAGTTTGGTAACCCACTATCGACCGCCCATGAAGATCCAAAATGAGTACAAGCAAAAAGCAACTCAATCATATTATATTGATTGCTATAAGGATGTGAAGTTAAACCACACATGTCATAACTTCTACTGAACTACCTTAACTCACGAAGTGTGACAAATCTCACTCAAGAGGCCAGAAGCATGAATATGGATGCATAAATAAACTTTACCTTGGCAGATTCATTTATATGATGAATGTTGGAACAACCACCTGAACCTCTTGAAAGATTTCTGTCAGTTTGATCCAAGTTCATCATATCCTGGAGGTATCAGTCCATAGTATAGAAACAGTCAGCACATCAGTTCTACCATTTTATGCTCTTCTACATGAATAAGATGTAGTGTTGATGCATCTAATAACACAATAGATATTTCTATCATTACCCTTATCCAACTAATGCAAAAAAAGGCCTGTACTCTTCCCCAAGTTCCAATGTTAATTTCAAATTTTCTACTTACAGTTAAAAAAGAAAACACAAAGTTGAATCTACAGGACTAATATTTATCTTATCAAATGAGAACAGCTGTCTGTGAACACCTTCCTTCGATAAGAGGTCCCATTGACGATTAGCAAGTGCAAATGAAAAATTATTGCTTGCCATTGGGAACTCAACTCTCCCAAGAAAATACCAGCAAAAAATGTATCCATTAAAACCGAACAACTGAGCATATTTACCCAGTAATTTGTTTGAACCTTTTCTGGTTACAGGCTACCGATGTAATACATTTGATTAGTTTCTCAGAGAGGATCTATAACACTAGCTTACTTTGTGCGGTGAACAACCTTTGAGCAACTCCTTTGTAATAGAAGATGAGCCCACACCTTTACCAAGCAGAAATTACTGCCAGGGACTACCCTCCTGATATGGACTAACAAGCAAGGAAATGATAATCATAATGGTACCATTACGCAATTTCAGACAGTTAGAAGCGATATCAGCAGATGTAAAATTTTTTTACAAAACAATGGCATGCAAGAGTTAAATACTACTACAAAAGAGTGAGTTTCAAAAAATAAAAAGAGAATTTACAAGTCACCTGGTTGTGATTTTCAGCATACAAAAGCATCGTATATGCATTATGTTTGTTCCCAACTAATGTGCTTACAATCTTGCCAAACAAAGAGTCAAAAGTAAGGAGTCAACACTTATCTTACATAAAAACAGTCACTCAAATCTTTATCTATGATCAAAACAACAAATTCTTAGGAAGAGATGTTCATATAATCAAACATGTAAGAAGAGATATTCACATAATCAAACCTGTAAAACCATGTTCTAGAAACTAACATATATAATGTCATACGAGTCTAGCATGGCACAAACCTTACTCATGCTCCATTCATGATCGGGGGAATTTTCAAGTAACGAAACTCACATCTCAGGTGCAGAAAGGTTAACAAAATAATTAAATCCAAGTCCACCTTGAGATATAGGCTCGCATAGTCCAGGATAAAGAGTTGCATGAGAAGCGAAAATATTGAATCATCTTAGGCACAAAAGGAGAGCTTAGTCAAAAGGGTTACACAAGATTAAAAAGAAGAAGAAAAAGAGGTTCAAAGAATAGCTCATGCCCTGAATCACTTAAACCAGCTTCTAAATTTGTTGTTTTGAGATATTACTAACATGGATCTTAGGCTCACACGACTGCAACAAGCCTACAATGTAAATAAACCAATTTCCTAAGATCAAAGTTATACCAAACATGTAAAAAGGTCTATGAAACTGCAACTGACATTTTAAAAAGATAAAACAAGACCTTTAGATTGCCTCAATACAATGAAAAAAATTAAACATGTGATTCTGAACTATAAAATATTTAATAGACTTAAAACACATATACAAGAGTGCTCAGATATTCAGCAATTGTGATTATGTTTGGATGAAGAGGATGCAGTATGTCATTCGCCAGAACGAGATATAACAAAGCATCCTTGTCAATGTATTGGTTGCAGTACCTGCAAAAGATGCCATCTGTTATGAAAAGAAAAATCTCTGGCATGACTTAATGCGGATTAAAACTTAATACAACCAATATGGCTAGAGTTATAATTGAGGATGGGAAAAACATTTCTAGTGACACTAGAGTTTTAGCTTTAAAGTATGTAAGTAATGAGTACATAAACCACATGATAATCAATGTAAAGAAAAGTGTACTTAAATCGATAATTAAAAGGACTTACTCCTCCATGTCACCCGTAAATGAAGCAAAACCATTGTGTGTGTACATCATTGATGGAAGTGAGTGAATGTTAAAGCCATCAATATGATACTCCTCCACCCACTTGAGAGGCATTAACCCAGAAATCAGCTATAGTACCAACTTTTGACTAAAAGCAAAGCCTATTAAACTGACTTGAGGAAGGCCATATATGCTACCAATTTAAATTTGAAAGAAGGAAGTGCAACACATTTTGATCTCCATAATTGAACATTCTCGTACCCCAGAATTTATGATTGTGTCGCTTACCTACAATATATTAAAATTGCCCAAAAAGATATTAGCTTGACAATTATTTGTTTTTTAATAGCAATACAACACATACATATGCCAAAATATTCTTGTGATTGAATGAGTACAAAATGTTCACAGAAATACATCAAGAAGGGTACCATATCATTCAACTTTGAACCATTACCATGTGCTACATCAACCAAGCGCTTGAAGTCCTCTGATTGAGAAAAAAAAGGGGGTATGTAAATAATATCTTAATCTTCTTACTTAATTACTGTATAAAAGCTAAAATTGTTCTCTAGAAATGTGAAAACATTGATGAATCAGACAAGTTGTAAAGTTCATCAGCAAGTTTTGCTATGCTTGTTCAAAAGAGCAAGCGAAAACTAGGACTTTATTGGATCATATGATATGCTAACATTGCCACAAGCCTATACATCACAATAAACAAGCAAAATTCATAAAAGAATATAAACCCTAGAAAATTCACCCCCATTCGCACATCTTACCCAAAAATATCAAACAATTAACAAAAGCAACTCCATAAGGGGAATCAGAGGTAAAGAATGAGGCAACATCGAGGACTTATTGACGAGTTCTTACCATTTCGGATGAAACCTTGTTTTAGAGGGTGAGCAAACTGGAGTCTGCCACCACCGCCACCTCATCCCGCCACCACATCCGCCTTGTCCCGTTACCACTATCGCTGCCTGACCTAGCCGCTTCACCACCTCTGCTGCCCCTGTGCTACCACATCGCCGTGTCGCCACCTCACCACCTCCTAGCTCTGCCCTAGCTCCTCCAGAAACCCACGCCACAGGTCACCAGTAATAATTTTGGAAACACTAGTTGTTAGTGTTTATATATTGAAAGTCGGGTAAAGTTTGACCATTGATTAGTTAAAGTCAGCTTAGTCACTAGTATTTCTATATGTAGAGAGAGTCAATTAAGGTTTGACCGTTAATTAGACAAAGTCAACCTAGTTATATGTATTTATTATAGACTAATTAAAATAAAGTTTGACCGTTAATTAGTTAAAGTTAACTTTGTTATTAGTGTTTATTTATTGAAAGTCAAGTAAAGTTTAACCGTTGATTAGACAAAGTCAACCTAGTTATTAGTGTTTATATATTGAAAGTTGAGTAAAGTTTGACCGTTGATTAGTTAAAGTCAGCTTAGTCACTAGTCAAAGGTAATGGTAAATAAAAAGAAACTGTGAGAGTCTACGGGAGTGGGAACATTATCACACTCCCGTGATACAATGAAACCTACTGGACTACCCCTGATGTAGATGGTACAATCAGGTGGCTCAGAAAATACAACCAAAAAAGTCTTTGGTAGTGGGAACCTTGTCCCACTCTGTGAATACAGGATACCTACGAAGCTATCCCTGGTCTAGATGAAGCCAGGTGGCCCAAAAAGATGCTACCCCTTCGTGATGACAGGGGCCTGTAGAAAGCATCCGTGAAACGAACGAGGGGCATGAGAACAAACTCAGTAGCCCCTCACTCCATGCAACTTCCATACAACCGGTTGTGTGAACCGGCTCTTCAGCCGTGGTTTGTTCCCCACGGGTGTCTTCCAAGCCGAGAATGGTCTCGGCCTTCAAGTGAAGCGGTATGTCATCTTCTCCAGGAAGAGCTGGTACATCGTTTCTACCATGTACAACTCTAAGATAAAGATAAAGAGGTGTTATTCGCCTTCGATAATGATCTCTGGATGAGTTCTAAGGTTTTCTCGGTGGGGTTGGGAGCTTATTGACCGTAGTTTGTGTTGCTCCCTAGTGTTCCCCGCCAATAGACCTCCTAATGATGAAGAGACCGAGCATGACTTCTACAGCGCATGCCCCACGTAATAGTTTTGTAACCGTTCTTTCCATTTTAGGCAAATGGACAGCCTGATGCCATTTTGCACTTTTTAGTGCAGCGCAGGCAAATAGCACAAACTCGGGCATTCTGACCCTGTCCCACTGTGGAAGGATCTCGTTTTCAGTCTTGCTTCCTTGGATGGAATGGCAATTTTCGGCAACGGTGACTCCCTAGAAACTGAGTATAATAAGTGAATCCACCTCTCCTGAGAATCAGTTGTTCTCTCCATTTTTTTCTGAGCATTCATATGGATGTTCATAAGTGAATAGAAAGAGATCCGTGTCCATGGCATAGAGCATAGAAAATTGGTCCAAACTCCAACTAATGCATGTAAGGCAAGGCTGGGCAGTTTTCGGGAACTGAGTGCAAGCGAGGCTTGGAGTTTACCGTGGTTTGAACACATGCAAGGCCGTGGTTCGCCGAGCACTTTCAAGGGTGAGAATATCCCAGGTTCTGCATACGAGAGGCCGAAAGGTTACTAGGTTCTGGGCACCAGCTTGGCCGGAGGGTGGTAGCGGGAACTGAGCACAAGCTAGGCCGGTCAGGTGCCTGGGGTTCGAGCCCAAGCTCACCCGAATTAGCTAAATAGTAACACTATGTCTGAAACACAACATTACTTCCACTCCTAAATTAACTTCCATACTACCTATCCACTATAAGTAAGGAACAACACTGATTCTCCTTAACCATCCCCTCACAAATAAGCCCAGATTTTCCCTAAGGAACTCCATTAGAATCCATACATGGGTGTTCAAAGGGTAGCAAAATAGTTCAGAATTTTGGCATAAAAACATAGCATTTGGTCGAGGGTTGCAGTCAAAACCAGCAATCCAAGCCGGGGTAGAGCACAAGCTTACTAGAATGATAGCACACAAATGCTATCAGTGGTTATGCCTAAAATTCGTCACTGTTCTGCGTACCAAACGAACGATTCCACACAATATTGAGCTACTTAAAACAGAGTTCCACAGTAGTCATATAGGTATAGCATACCAATCCATTCCCTTCCATAGCAGTCAACACAAAAATAGCTCTATACAAATTGCAGTAAATGAATATGAAAATGGCCTCCCATACTCTGTTTCATACGAACATAATTCCCTACAAATTATTCCTCAAATTCCATATTGGCTCACACAACAATTCCGCACAATAAATTCCTCCAGCCCAATTCATACACAACAAATTCATCCACACAAATTTATCCACAGAATTTGCATAACAGCCGTAAAAATTCATTGCAAAAAATTTATTTGCAAAACTTCGCACAACAAAATCCGCAAAACATTCATCATACAAATCCACACCAGTCTGCGATAGCCATATAGATTCAGAGAGCAAGACTTACACGAGGTTCGCCAAGCTCTCATCTCCAGTGACCCAGATTGAGGAGCGAAGTCTTCAACCCAAGTTGGCGGTGGGTTCGGTTCTGGGTCGGGTTCCCAGTCGGAAATCATCTTCCTCCATGTTCGAAGAAGCACAGCCTCCTCTAGAAGATGTCGGAGCCATTATCGTCTTGTCTAAGATGCGCCTTGTTTTGGGTCTTTACAATCTGAGTTCGGAAGACCGATTTTACTCCAAAATCCAAGCAAAATTTTGAGAAAAGAATTTCGCGAGAAACCTCGATTTGAGCTTCAATCCTTCAAGAATAGCGAAAAACCATACATCAGAAGATTCACGGCGAGGAACCCAACATTAATGTCGGGTCCCTCACTGGAGAAGAAGAGCCGCGGAAGAGAAATCCGATGAAAACTACTACAGTGAACAGTAGCGGGCTACGCCTTATTTTTTCCATTTCTCAGTTCCTCCTCAGCTTAGTCATTAGTCGAAGGTAATGGTAAATAAAAAGAAACATGGGAGTGTATGGGAGTGGGAGCATTTTCCCCATCCCGCGATACATGATACCTACTAAACTACCCCTGATCTAGGTGGTACAACCAGGTCGCCCGAACAAAAGGAACCAGGAGAGTATACGGGAGTGGGAACCTTGTCCCACCCCCTGAATACATGATATCTACTAAGCTACCCCTGGTCTAGATGATACAGCCAGGTGGCCCAAAAAAATGCTACCCATTCTTGGTGACAGGGGCCTGTAGAAACCATCCGTGAGAATACCGAGGGGCATGAGAACAAACAATGTAGCCCCTCACTTCATGCAACTTCCATACAACTAGTTGTATGAACCAGCTCTTCATCCGTGGTTTGTTCCCCACGGTTGCCTTCCAAACCGAGAATGGTCTCGGCCTTCAAGTGAAGTAGTATGGCATCTTCTCTGGGAAGAACTGGCACACCGCTTCTGCCATATACGCCTCTAAGATGAAGATAAAGAGGTGTTATTGGCCTTCAATAACGATCTCTAGATGAGTGCCGAAGTTTTACCATTGGGAGCGGATTGACCGTAGTCTGTGTTGCTCCCAAGTGTTCCCCACAGATAGACCTCCGAATGATGAAGAGACCGGGCATGACTTCAACCGCGCACGCCCCGCGTAATGGTTTTGTAAGCATTCTTTCCATTTTAGGCAACTGTACAGCCTGATGCCATTTTGTACTTTTCAGTGTAGCACAGGCAAATAGCGCAACCAAACAGTGTAGCTTCCATACAACCGGACGTGTGAACCGGTTCTTGAACCGTGGTTTGTACCCCACGGGTGTCAACCCAACCGTCGCTAATATATGGCGACAACCTTCCAAACTGAGAGTGAACTCGACCTTCCTGGCCGAATGGACATGTAAGTAACAATGGGAATCCTTGTGGCCAGATGAAGAGAGGCTGCTGCTTTTTTTTTCTTTTTTTTCTGGGCCCCTTCGAGGGTATAACCCCTTCGATGGTATAACCCCTTCAAGGGTAAAGCCGCTTCGAGGGTATGACCCCTTCGAGGGCAGAGCCCCTTCGGGGGTATGACCCCTTCGAGGGCAGCGCCCCTTCGAGGGTAGCGCCCCTTCGAGGGTATAACCCCTTCGAGGGTATAACCCCTTCGAGGGCAGAGCCCCCTTCGATGGCAGAGCCCCCTTCGATGGCAGAGCCCCCTTCGATGGCAGAGCCCCCTTCGATGACAGAGCCCCCTTCGAGGGCAAAGCCCCTTCGAGGTTATAACCCCTTCGAGAGCAGAGCCCCTTCGAGGGTATAACCCCTTCGAGGGCATAGCCCATTCGAGATCCGAACTCAAAATGCCCCGATCCAGCTATGAAATGAATCTCGCGTCTAGACTTGCTTCCTCGCCTGGAACGCGACTTTCCGGCACCGGTGACTTGCCGGGAACTGGGCAAAATAAGTGAATCCACTAGTTACAAGAATCAGCTGTCCATTTGTCTTTTCCGGGCATACATATGGATGTTCAAAGTGAATAAAAATAAATCCGAGTCCATGGCATAGAGCACAGTAAATCAGTCTCAACTCCAACTAATTCAGGTAAGACCATGCCGGCAGTTTCCGGGAACTGAGCACAAGTGAGGCTGGGAGTTTGCCGGGGTTTGAACACATGCAAGGCCGTGGTTCGCTGGGCGCTTGCAAGGGTAAGAGTTTCCTAGGTTTTGAGTGCACGCAGGACCAGGAGGTGACCGGGTTCTGGGCGCCAGCTAGGCCGGAGGGGTAGGCTGGGATCTGAACACGAGCTAGGCCGGTCAAGTGCCCGGGGTTCGAGCCCAAGCTTGCCCAAATAAGTTGAGTAGTAACAATCTCTATATATGAAACCCATCATTAATTCCATTCCCAAATGAACTTTCATACTACCTATCCACTATCAGCAAGAAACAACATAGATTCTCCTTAAACATCCCCTCACAAATCAGCCCAGATTTTCCCTAAGGAGGTCCCTAAGAATCCATACATGGGTGTTCATGAGGCTGCAAAATAGATCAGAAAATTGGCATAAAAAGCATAGCACTTGGTCGAGGGTTGCATTCAAACCAGCAAACAAGGCCGGGGTAGAGCACAAGTTCACTAGAATGAAAGTCACTTTAGTCACTAGTCGAAGGTAATGGTAAATAAAAGAAACTGTGAGAGTCTACGGGAGTGGGAACATTGTCCTACTCCCGTGATACAATGAAACCTACTAAACTACCCCTGATCTAGATGGTACAACCAGGTGGCCCAAAAAAAAGCCGTGGGAAAGTATGGGAGTGGGGACGTTAGCCCACTCCCTTTATACATGTTACCTAAAATACTACCCCTGATCTAAATGTTACAACCAGGTGACCAAAAGAAGCTAGTCCCGTCGTGATGACCGGGGCCTGTGGAAATCATCCATGGAAAAATATTACAACCCGTCGTGGTGACCGGGGCCCGTATAAGCCATCCCTGAAAAACTAAGGGGCGGGAGAACAAACTCACTAGCCTCCTCGGTCCATGTTACATCCATGTTACCGGTGGTGTGAACCGGCTCTTGCACCGTGGTTTGCTCCCCACCGGTGTCTTCAAATCCGAGAGTGGTCTCGGTTTTCCAAGGAATGAAGTAGTATGACATGTCCTCCTAAAAGGGCTTGCACACCGCTTCTACCATGTATACCTCTAAGATGAAGATAAAAAGGTGTTATTGGCCTTCGATAACGGTCTCTGGATGAGAGCCGAGGCTTTCTCTTTGGGGTTGGGGGTAGTTTGACCGTAGTCCGTTGTGCTCCCAAGTGTTCCGCGCGGATAGACCTCCTAGGCTTAAGAGACCGGGCATGACTTCTACCGTGCACACCCCGCGTAATGGTTTTGTAACCGTTCTTTCCGTTTTAGGCAATGGACAGCCTGGTGCCATTTTACACTTTTTCAGTGCAGCGCAGGCAAATAGCGCAACTGTTAATTCCAAGTGATACCTGGCAAGGGGTTAATTAATTTGTGTACGCAGAATTAATTTACCCCCTACCCAACCTACATGGCCATGCTACTACCGTGGGAAATCCTTTCAGCCATATGGAAAAAAATTGCTGCATTTTTTTTCGGACCCTTTCGAGAGTAATACCCATCAAGTACAGAGCCCCTTCGAGGGTATGACCCCTTCGAGGGCAGAGCCCCTTCGAGGGTATGACCCCTTCGAGGGCAGAGCCCCTTCGAGGGTATGACCCCTTTGAGGGCATAGCCCCTTTGAGGGTATGACCCCTTCGAGTGCAGAGCCCCTTAGAGGGTATTACACCTTCGAGGGTAGTGCCCCTTAGAGGGTATAGCCCCTTTGATACCTCCAGCACTCGAATGCCCCCCTGGAGCACTCGAACACCTCCAGCACTTAAAAGCCTTCCTCGAGCACTCGAACACCTCCATCACTCGAATGCCTCCCTCGAGTACTCGAATACCTTGGACACTCGAATGCCCCCTCAAACCACCATTCTGACCACCTACCCTCGAGGCCCTCAAAATACCGTTGAGAGTCATTCTGGCCTTTCCTCTCAGCTTAGTCACTAGTCGAAGGTAATGGTAAATAAAAAGAAACTGTGAGAGTCTACGGGAGTGGGAACATTGTCCCACTCCCGTGATACAATGAAACCTACTAAACTACCCCTGATTTAGATGGTACATTCAGGTGGCCCCAAAAAATGCCGTGGGAATGTACGTGAGTGGGGACATTGGCCCACTCCCTTAATACATGTTACCTAAAATACTACCCCTGATCTAAATGTTGCAACCAGGTGACCAAAAGAAGCTAGTCCCGTCGTGATGACTGGGGCCTGTGGGAACCATCCATGGAAAAGTATTAAAACCAGTCATGGTGACCGGGGCCTGTGTAAGCCATCCCTGAAAAACAGTGGGGCATGAGAACAAAATCACTAGCCTCCTCGCCCCATGCTACATCCATGCTACCGGTGGTGTGAACCGGCTATTGCGCTGTGGTTTGCTCCCCACGGGTGTCTTCAAATCTGAGAGTGGTCTCGGTCTTCCAATGAATGAAGTAGTATGACCTGTCCTCCTAATAGGGCTTGCACACCGCTTCTATCATGTACACCTCTAAGATGAAGATAAAGAGGTGTTATTGGCCTTCAATAATGGTCTCTGGATGAGGGCCGGGGCTTTCTCTTTGGGGTTGGGAGCAATTTGACCATAGTCCGTTGTGCTCCCAAATGTACCCGCGGATAGACCTCCTAGGCATAAGAGACCGGGCATGACTTCTACCACGCACACCCCGCGTAACGGTTTTGTAACCGTTCTTTCCATTTTAGGCAAATGGACAGCCCGATGCCATTTTAAACTTTTAAGTATAGCGCAGGCAAATAGCGCAACCGTTAATTCCAAGTGATTCCTAGCAAAGGGATTAATTTGCATACGCAGAATTAATTTACCCCCTACCCGACCTACATGGCCATGCTGCTACTATGTGAAATCCTTTCAGCCATGCTGCCCTCAAAGGGGGGATTTTTTTGCGGACCCCTTCGAGGGTAAAACCCCTTCGAGGGCAGAGCCCCTTCGAGGGTAAAACCCCTTTGTGGGCAGCGCCCCTTCAAGGGTATGATCCCTTTCGAGGGCACCGCCACTTCAAGGTTGTAACCCCTTTAAGGGCAGAGCCCCTTCGAGGGTATAACACCTTCGAGGGCAGTGCCCCATCGAAGAGAACTGGAAAAACACTCTCCAGCAATCGAATGCCTTCCTCGAGCACTCAAAATTCAAAAAGAACACCTTTGTCTTGATCATTCGAAACATCTCCGAGAGTCAAATCCCCCTCGAGCACTCGAACACTTCTAGCTCTCGATTTGCTCTCTTGAGCACTCGAATGCCTACAGCGCTCGAAATACCTCAGTTCATCTATCCTCGAACCACCCTTCGGATCTTGTTCCATGAGCACTCAGACATTCGAATACTCAAGCACTTCTAGCATTCTAATGCCCATCTCGAGCACTTGAATGCCTTCCGCACTCGAATCCCCCAATATCACCTTCAGCCCTCGAACCATCCCTTATCTTCCCTTCGAGTATTCGAATCTGCCCCCCTTGAGGACAAAGAACATGAACTCCTTCAACCCTCGAATGCCCACCACCGAGCACTCGGAGGCTTCCAACACTCGAATGTCCCCCTCAGGTACTGTAGCCCCTCCAATGCTCGAATACCTCAATCTGTCTGACCACAAACTACCCTCGAGTACTTGAGGACTTCTAGCACTCGTATACCCATCTCGAGTGCTTGAATGCCTTCAGCACTCGAATCCCTCGAAATCTCCTTCAGTCCTCGGACCATCCTTTCATCCTCGAACCATTCCTCAACTTCCCTTCGAGCAATCGAATGCCTTCCTCGAGCTCTCAATGCTCAAACCCCCCCTGACTTGAATCCCCCTCGAGATGGGCTCGAGTGCTCGACTGTACATGTTATACCTTTGACACTCGAGTGCCTTTTCGAACCTCCTTACTGACCACCAATTTCCGAAGCCCTCATCAATAATACCATTCGAGAGTCATTCTAGCCATTCCTATAGCCCTTTTTCAATCCTCGACCTCCTTCGACCCTGAGAAACAACCAGTCGAGCCTGGAAACCACCCTACTCTCCAACCCCCCTGTGAATCTCGAACCAACCTTTTGCCCTCGTACCATCCCTCAGTCCTCGACTGGTTCACAGCCCTCGAACTAATCCACCAGCCCTCGAACTAATCCACAACCCTAGAACCACCTACCCCTTCCCAGCCACCCTTTTACCCTAAAGACTGCCACTAAAATAAATATATGTGCATAGAATTACTTTAATTTAAATTATGAAAAAAATATACATACATATACTAATTTTTTTTTTCAGATTTTTTTTCAGACCCCTTCTAGGACAAAGCCCCTTTGAGGATGTGACCCCTTCGAGGGCAGAGCCCATTCGAGTGTATGATCCCTTTGAGAGCAGGGCCCATTCGTGGAGTACAACCCTTTCGCGGGCAGAGCTCAGTCGAGGAAACTACCCCTTCTCTAGTCAAGCACCCTTTGAGGGTGTGACCCCTTCGAGGGCTGAGCCCCTTCGAGGGTATGACCCCATCGAGGGTATGACCCCTTCTAGGGTATGACCCCTTCGAGGACAGAGCTCTTTCCAGGGTTATGGTCCCTTCGAGGGCAAAACCCTTTCGAGAGTATGACCCCTTCGAGAGCAGAGCCCCTTTGAGGGTGTGATCTCTTCGCCATGTGGGTGTCTGCATCTGTTGATACCTGCAAAGTAAATATTTACCTCTCTAGTGTGGTGTCGATGGTCTCCACTAAGCTTACCTGCAAGAAACTTTTGGAAAAAAGAAAGGACTTCCTAATTTTTTCTGTCTGTTAGTGGAGGGTCCCTATCTAGAACAGCAGTTTATGCGGGAATAATCTGTTGAGGATGAGGTAGTAGTCCTTTTGGATAAGCTTGAAAGCCCTAGCCGGGTCCAGGCGAAGTCTATTTTTGAGAACTCCGTTCCTTTCGCTCCATATGTAGTACACTGTGGTTGTCAGTGCCAGTGGACCCATCTTTCTTTTCAATTTCGATCCTCTTACCCGTATTCTGATCCATTTGTCCGAGGCTGCAATGGAGGTGGTAGCTCGTCTCAATCCAATCCAGTTTCGCACTCTATCCCATACCGGTTTGACAAAATCACATTTGAAGAACAAGTGATCGTGTGTCTCTACATCGGAGTGACATAGGCAGCAAATGTCGTTTGGAGGTTCGTCATGTCCTCTGTGGTACCTATCCTTGGTTTGAAAATGACCAAGCGATGCAAGCCATGTAATGAAAGAGATCAATCCACTCCAAATTGATTTGAAGAAGCTTGGCCTTGGGAGGGTAGATATATCATACAGGTGCGGGTAAGTAAACCTGTGGAAATGATCATGAGCCATCGCTGTGAATTTTCCAGATCCTATCCAAACCGCCAGCAAGTCGATGAGTGTTTCCCTTGAGCAACCACACATAGTTACTAGGTTGTCACGTAGTTCACACAGATTCGTGAAGTAGAGTGAGAACTTCTTCGAGATTCTGCCACACGGAGCCCTTGGGTGTACATTCCATATATTGCTCGTGCTCAGGAACTAGGAATGGACCCATTTGATCCAGAGTGATTCCTTTTTTGAGTGTATATCTCATAGTTGCTGTGCGAGGACGGCCATATTCCATGTCTTGAAGTCTCGAATTCCTAAACCCCCATTACTCCTCGGGGTGCAAAGCCTTTTCCAGGAAACCTTTTTCTATTTATTTTCTCCCCACAAGAAATGCTTTCATTTTTTTTCTAATGAATCCATGACATTACCCTGGATGATGAAGTGCTTTATCCAGAATCCAACAATTCCCTGTACCACGGATTTTATGAGTTCCAGTTTCCTCGCGTAAGATAATGTATGACCTTTGAATCTTGCAATTTCCTTGTCGACGCTGTTGAGGAGCGTATGAAACTGAGAGACCTTCAGTTTACTAGAATCCAATGGGATACCCAAGTACCTGACCGGAAAAGTATCCCACGGAATACCTGTGAAGCTTAAGTCCTCCTTTATACCCACTCCAAAGAATTTATACTTTGAGGCGTTGATGGCTAGGCATGAGGTCTGTTGGAAATTATTTAGAACAGACATGATGGTATGAACAGAATTCTGGTCAGCCTTTAAAAAAAGTATTAAGTCATCCGCGAAAGCCAGGTGGGTGATTTTTAGGTGTTCACATCTCGGGTGATAGGAGAGCGGAGTGGTTTCTACCCTGTTTTTTAGTAACCTGGAAAGGTATTCCATGCAAATGATGAATAGTAGGGGAGATAGGGGGTCACCTTGTTGCAGTCCCTTTTTGGCTTTGAAGAAGTCACACAATTTGCCATTTATCGCAACGGAGAACGTCGATGTTGTTATGTATTCCATAATTCTATCAACCCATATTTGTAGGAAGCCTAGGCCATTTAGTACCTCCTGTATGAAATCCCAAGAAACTGTGTCGAATGCCTTTGTGATGTCTACTATAATCATACAGCGGGGAGAGGATCGTGATAGTCTGCAGCCCCGCACTAGCTCTTGGGCCATCATGACATTATCAGAAAGTTTCCATCCCTTTACAAACGCTGCTTGGCAGGGGTCAATGAGGCCGGGGAGGAGAGGGTCGATTCTGTTGGCGATGACTTTGGAGATAGCCTTGTAAATGATATTGCAGCATGAGATGGGTCTAAAATCGGCCACCCTTAGATTGTTTTCTTTCTTGGGAATAAGTGTAATAGTGGTAAGGTTTAGTCTTTTTAGCAGTTCACCAGTGCGGAAGAATTCCAAGACCGATTCTGTGACATCCTATCCCACGATTTCCGATTGACTCTTGAAAAAGCTGCAGTGAAGCCATCTGGGCCCGGTGCTTTGTCATCGGACATGGAGAAGAGGGCTGACTTTATTTCATGTCTTTCGATATCTTGGCTCAGTGTGGCTCTCTCCATGTCAGTAAGTAAGGGGCTTGAACGGATTATATCTGGGTCGATTGGTGCACGTGGTACATCTGTACCGAATAAGCCCTTATAAAACTCTGCAAGTAATGCCCCTTTTTTCTCGCTGGATGTGACTAACCTTTCATCAGCGTCCAGGATTGCCGGGACTCCGCCCCCTTTCCTCTTGGCCACCAAGCCATGGAAAAAACTTGTGCCCTTATCCGCCAAAGTGACAAAGTTTATTCTTCCCTTTTGGGTTAGGAATTTTGACTCCGTCGTGTAGAAGAGCAAGGCATTTTTCTTGAGAACAGTCAGTTGTTGTATCAGTTCCTGTGATGCGTTCTCTGACGTTAAACTTTTCAACGCATTCACGTACTCTATATCTGCTCTTTTCGTCTTTTCTGAAATGTGGTGGAAGTCCCTTTTCCCCAGCTCTTTAAGGGGTTTCTTCAATCTTTGTAGTTTGCGGCATAAAACATACTGTCTGACCCCTTGAACCGCTGGTGACCAGTGATCATGCAAAACCTGTTTGCACCTCGGCTGCACGTTTCATATATTTTGATACCTGAAGGGTCTGTTTAGTTGCTCATTTTCTTGTGCTAAAGCTATTACAAAAGGTAGGTGGTCCGAAAGGGCTGATCCAGGAAGAAAGGTGGTACGGCAGGAGTCTTCGTCCCATTTGTGGTTCAGGAGGACGCGGTCCAGTTTGCGCCTAATTTTGAAATCTGCGTTGTGCCATGTTAGATGATCCCCGATTGTTGGGGCATCCCTCAGACCACAGGAAGTACAAGCTTCTTGAAATTCTCTCATTTGGTAGACCCCGGGGGATGTGCTACCCATATGATCATTTACACTGAGGTTGGCGTTGAAATCACCAAGAACCATCCATGGTGAGTCAAGGTTTGCACCGTATCGCTTCAGCTCTGCCCAAAAGGGCAGTCTGTGTAATCTTCCCTCACCGTATCGCTTCAATGATAGGTGTCGTACTCTAAGATGGATCAGCTAGGCCATTTTGCCCGTTGTCTCCACATGAAACCTTTTGGGGTTCCAAACAACAAGAATTCTGGAATTTGGTGCCAATTCAAAATTGTGGGTGTATCTCCAACCTTTGAGACTCCACATGAAGTTGTTCAGTGTTCGTTCACTTGCCTTTGTTTCCAGAATACCTAACAAATCGACATTGTTTTCAAGGATGATGTTCTTCGCCCACCTACTTTATTCTAGGGCGCCAAGGCCCCGTATATTTAGGCAGGCCGCATTCATTGGGGAACGAAGGTCCCTTTAGGCCTCGGACCGCTGCCTTTACAGCTGTCATTTGAAGAGGAACTCTTTGCTACTTCCGCCACTCTTTGGTAGGTCTTCTTCGATGGATTGAGCAGCAGGTAGGAAAATATGGTTCTGCCACTGCTCTTGAACAAGTGTTTCTCAACTATGGTTTTTCCTTTTGGCGCAGGAGGTCTTCCTGCCCGAGGGGGGTTGCTCCTTCGTCTTGCCTCCGGATGGAGCATGATGTCCGGTATGTTTCCTGCAACATTCATTGGTCTGTCTGCATCACCGAAAGCCGGTGGCTCTACCAAGCCGGCATCATCACTAAGACGGAGCTGAGAGCCCGGTGGTGTAGGATCTCCTGTTTCCTTATCCCGGTCCATCTCCATGACCACCTTTGTGTCGTTGCACTTTTTCTTTACCGAGTTTACTTCTTGCTCTGTGGTGCTAGGTCCTGAGTTTTCTGATTTAGAACCCAAAACTGTGTCTCCATTTGTACAGGAGAGCTCCCCGGCTGGGTTTTTTTCTTCATTTACCCGTGTGGGCTAAACATCATTGTCGAGGTTTTCATCTCGATTTCTTTTAGCCATGCGTTCCTGAAAAACCCTGTCCCTGGCCCGAAAGAATTCATCACAACCTTCAAAGAGGTGTGTATTTTCTTCGCAGTTAGGGCACCACAGTTTGCAGTAGTCGTACAGTATCCATTGTGAGTGGGTAGCTCCATCAGGCATACGGAATTTTACAGTTTCTTTGTGCTATTTAGAGGTGTCGATGAGGACCAGAATCCTAGCGTAGTGGCCCACTAGGTCTCGAGTTTCGTTGTCCATGAGGATGGGATCTCCTAGACTGGAAGCTATCTTCTCGAGGGATTTTTTTGTGCCAACATGACTTGGGTAGGTAGTTCATGCGAATTCATATCGGTTTATTGGCCATGATATGCATATCGTACTTCCCAGACTCAGGTAGAGGAACAATGAATAACTTTTTGCCGTGGAGGAAATGGTCCGGACCCTGCAGTACTTTGTCCCTATTCTCCGCTGTTTTGAATCCGAATTTTAGATACCCATTTGTCATTGTCTGAACCCAGCACTGGACATCCCACTTTGCCATGAGCAATTTCCGGATAGCATGCGTACCTGGGAATGAACCTGGGAAGACGCCTAGAAAACCGTAGAACACCCGGACTTGCTCCTTGTTAACATCTTCCTCTGAGAGGACAAATTCCACATCCTGGTCTGTAATAATGTCTACTTTGTTCAAGGCGATATTCGTATCATCCTAGGTCCTTTTTCTCTCTAATAGCGGATCATGCCATTCTCTGGACTTGAAGGTCTTGTCCACCTGTTCAGTCAGGCCCGGATGATTTACCGATTTGGTGGCAGGCGTTGATGGAAGAGTTTGGTCCATGTTTTCCCGTTCTCAATGACAGTAAAAACAAGAGGGGGTTAGGCAAACAATCCGACTAACGTATTGGATGCACAAGGGAGACTAACTTATCTCCCACACAATATTCTACTCCGAAAAAAGCAACAGAATTTCCTAATACCTATCCCGGCAACAGGGGATTAGTATGTATGAAGATAAAATGATACACAGTCCAGATATTACTCAAACAAATACAATGACAGGGACACAAACAGTTACACAAAAAGATACACAATCCAAGTGCTCAACAGATGATTAAATCTTAAGTACTCGAACAGGGAATGAACCAGTTCGAAACCAGAATGAAAAAGAAGAACATGATTTCAGAAACCCTTGCAATTCCGACGAAAAAATATCGGAAACCCCCTACCTGGAGATGATTATGATCGGAATCCTATGGGGAATCTGAATAATCTGGTTACAGGCCTAGATTTACCGATTGATCGAACGAAAATGCTCCCGTAGATCGTGGGAGAAGGATGCACCATTTTCGCCCAAAAATTACCCAAAACAAGAGCTCCTCTAGTCACTTCAGCTTTCAGCTTAGTCACTAGTGTCTCTATATAGAGAGAGAGTCAAGTAAAGTTTAACCGTTGATTAGTTAAAGTCAATTTAGTCACCAGTACTTATATATAGAAAGTCAACTAAGGTTTGACCATTGATTAGACAAAGTCAAATATTTTTATTAGTATTTATTATATACTAATTCAAATAATGTTTGACCGTTAATTAGGTAAAGTCAACTTTGTTATTAGTGTTTATTAATTGGAAGTCAAGTATAGTTTGACCGTTCATTAGTCAAAGTCAGCCTAGTTATTAGTGTTTATATATTGAAAGTAAAGTAAAGTTTAACCATTAACTTGTTGAAGTTGTATTTATGTATACTAAATCAATTAAGGGTTGAACGTTAATTAGTTAATGTAAACAAATTTTATTCTTATTTGTATATATTAGGTCAGTAAAGGTTGATCGTTGATTAATTTAACTTAACTTAATTATTTGTTGAAGTCAACAAAAGAACTGAACAATTTTGAAAGTTTTTTAAAAAAAAGTTTAGAGCAGCTACGCAGCTACTCCCATCTCATGAAATTTCTGGGAAGAATATTTGAAATATTTGGCAAATGTTTTGAATTCTTTGGCGGAAAAATTGAACTTTAAAAAATTTCGATGAATATTTAGAAATTTTTGGCGGGAAGATAGAATTTTAAAACTTTTTGGCGATTTCTTTGGCAGCAATTTTTTTTTTGGCAATTTCTTTGACAGGAAAAATTTTAAAAGTAAATTTTTTAGCACCGGATTAAACTGGTGCTGTTTTCATCCAAAAATGGTGCTGTTTTTTTATTTTTAGCACCGGTTTTAAACCGGTGCTATTTTCTTCCAAAACCGATGCTATTTTTTTTATTTTTAGCACCATTTTTTAATACCGGTGCTAATATTTTCAAAACCGGTGCTATTTAAAAAATAATCTATTTCTTTGGCGGGAAAATGAATTTTGAAAATTTTTAGCAACGATTTTACAAAACCGGTGCTATTGTTAACAAAAACCGGTGCTAAATTTTAATTTTTTTAACGATTTCTTTGGCGGGAAAAATTTATAAATTTTAGCACCGTTTAAACCGGTGCTATTTTCTTCCAAAACCCGTGCTATTTATAAATTTTTAGCACCGGTTTAAACCAGTGCTAATTTTTCTAAAACCAGTGCTATTTAAATAATTTTGGCTATTTCTTTAGCGGGAAAATGAATTTTGAAATTTTTAGCACCGATTTTAAAAAACCGGTGCAATTGTTTATGAAAATTGGTGCTAAGTTTTAATTTTTGGCACCGGTTTTTAAAATCGGTGCTATTTTTTATTTGTAGCTCCGGTTTTTAAAATCGGTGCTATTTTTTATTTGTAGCTCCGGTTTTTAATACCGGTGCTATTATTTACTAAAATCGGTGTTATTTTGAATTTTCCGGTGGGAAGATAGAATTTTACAAATATTTAGCACCGATGTTTAAAAACCGGTGCTAATATTTCCAAAACCGGTGCTATTTTAAAATTTTTGGCTATTTCTTTGGCTGAAAAATAAAATTTTCAAATTTTTATCACCGATTTTTAAAAATCGGTGCTAATGTTTTCCAAAACCGGTGCTATTGTAAATTTAGCACCGATTTTTAAAAGCCGGTGTTAAAATTTAAAAAATGGTGTTAAATTAACACTGATTTTAAAAACTAGTGTTAAATTTTTTTAAAAAAACTAGTGCAATGAGATTTTTTAGCAACGATTTTAAAAATCGGTGGTAGAGGGAGGTCTCTTGGCATCTGTAATTTCAATGTGTAATTTTCCCTTTGGGGTTTATTTTAGAGGTGATTGATTCATCCTATTTTGAAATTGTCAATGGAACCTTTTTTTTAGGGGACCAAAAAAATAATTTAGTAATCAATCATAAATTGTTTTTTTTAAATGAAACCATCCGGAGATGGAGGGGAATTTTATTTGGCTCTCCTAAACCATAAAAGGAACAGAAACAAAAATACAAGTAGCCATCGACTAAGTTTAGATCATATGAAATACATATGAGAGTTGAAAAACTCTCGAACCAACCCTAGTTGGTTCCAAAAGAATGGGATTAACCTATGTTAGTGAGATGAAACAGAAGAATAGACTTGCTAAGAAGAGCTAAGCATATACGATAGGTTCCCATGATCACAAATTTTAGCTCCGTACCCTCGAACAATTTAGTGATCGTATAAACGAAGCACAATTTAGTCAAAGAGGTAGAGCTAAAATTAAGGTTTGAGCTGGAAACCTTCCTGAGCCGAAAACTGATCCCTGGAGTTCATCATTGGGAACGGATGTGGTAATCTGGAATTGATGGGAAAAAACTTCAGTGTGGAATGAGGACCTGTAGAAAACAAGTAGAATCAGTAGCATCCATTCTAAATAATTCTCAGTGATGGAGTCATCATTTGATCTAATCTAATGATACCCAGGACAGGTATGGGAAGAGATTTAAAAGAAATTTTTTTTCCGGATTTTGAAGACAAAATAGACTTTGCAAGTGCATCCGCTACCTTATTTGCTTCTCTGTAGATATGAAATAAAGAGCATGTTTTGAGCATGTGATGTATCTTATTAGCTAACTGAAAAAGTTTCCAGTGTGCTGTTATAGGATTCAAAACATGAGAGATAGCATTAAGACAGTCAGATTCTATAATGATAGGATTAGAGTAAGAGCAAGCAACTTGGAGTCCTAATTTTATAGCTTTCATCTCAGCTTGTAAAGGAGAGTTGGCATGAATATAAGAACCTTGAGCTGAAATGAAAGCACCCATGTTATTTCTCACCACCACACTAATCCCTGCCTTCTGAGATAATTTACACCAAGAGGCATCAACATTTAGTTTTAGACCAGAACAGGGTTTATACCAAAATACTTTTACAATCCTGGGTTTGGGTGGTTTTTTTTTAAGTTGGGAGAAAACTGTGATCTGCAATTTCAGCATCAATCTGGTTTGAAATGAAAAAAGGCTTTGCAGAGAAGAGATAAAAAAGGTACTCCTTAATCTGTTTAAGGACAGATTGGGTGTGAGGTTTAATATTATCATACAAACATCTATTCCTCACTTTCCAGAGAAACCAACATGTGATTGATGGAGTCAAATGCAGAATCAAGTTATGGAAGCTAGACAGGCCAGGGAAAGTAAAGTAGAAAGATAGTCTTTCCCAAAGTGAGGAAAAAAATATGTCAACAATACCCATAAAATTGTGTATGACTTTCCACACTTTCACAGCAAAGATGCAGGAGTTAAAAAAATGATTTAGGGAATCCTCATTTTCACACATACAGCATTTGGAAGGAAGTTTGAAATTCATAGATTTCAGAATATTATCAAAAGGCAGTAGGGAGTTTATCATTCGCCACATAAACACTGAAACCTTCTTTTCATGTCTTGCATTCCAAATATGATTAATTGAGGAAATACTACCTCTTTGTTCCCTGAGCAATCTGTAGGCAGATTTAAAAGAGAAAAGTCCACGAGTGTCAGGCTTCCAAATGAGTCTATCTTCTCTGTGAGGAGACAGACTGAAATCCTGCAAGAGAAAAACAATGTCAGGATTAAGAATAGGTATAATTTGGGGTAGGAAATTGCCTCTGTTGTGAAAGAAAGAGGCTACTGTACAATCCTCAGGAATGGAAGTAGAATCGGGGTTACAATGATCCATGATAGGGCCTTTATCCAACCAATTTGAAGTCCAAAAATTGCAGCTACCAACACCATGAATAACCCTGGTATGAGATTCAGACCAAGAGTTAACCAAACAAATTCTCTTCCAGGTTTGGGAGCATTGAAAAGATCTAGGAAGGGATGCTATAAAAAGAGTCCATAGGGCCTTTGCAGTTTGAAACTTCCACCATAATTTTATAGAACATGCATTAATGATAGTATGAATTGACCTAAAACCTAATCCATTATGGTCTAGAGGGAAACATAAAGCATCCCACCTTTTCCAGGATTTTTTTGGTCTTAACTCAGTCTGACCCCAGGAAAAAATACTCATCCTCCTTTCAATTTTTTAATGATCTGTTTTGGAGGTTTTAGGACAGACCAAATGGGTTGAGGCAATGAATAAATGCAAGATTGAATAAGAGTGATCTTACCTCCCGTGGAGAGCCATTTATTTTTCCAATTATTGAGTCTTTTATCAAGTTGCTCAATTAATGGTTGAAAATAAATGCTTTTCACAACACCTTTAAAGATAGGAACACCAAGATATTTGAAAAGAAAACAGCCCGATTTCATGCCTAAAATCCTTTTGATGCGAGAAATGTGTGAAACAGAAGCATGTTTACTAATGAAAACAACACTTTTTTCAAAATTGATTTTCTGTCCAGTGGTTTCTTCAAATGTAACTAGAAAAGCCTTAAATCTAACAAGAGTATTGGTGCTTGATTTAAGAAATACCACAGTGTCATCAGCATAGCTAAGATGGGAAATTTTGAGAGCATTTGAAGGGAGATCATAGTACTGAAGCTTACCAGTTTCGAAGATGAAAGCAAGACTTCTTGTAAAAGCTTCAGTGAAAATATTAAAGAGAAAGGGAGAGAGGGGGTCACCTTGTTTAATACCTCTTGATGGCTGAAAGAAACCTACCGGTTTTCCATTTAATAACACTGAGAACCATGCTTGGGACATATTTTTCATTATGTTATATACAAACTGCCCATGGAAGCCAAATTTGAAAAGAATACTAGACAAAAAGGACCAATTCACCCTATCAAAAGCCTTCCTAAGATCTAATTTAACTATACAGTTATGATCCCTAGTCTTCCTATCTAAAAATCTCACCAATTCTTGTAGATAGATGACATTATCTGAGATGTCTCTATCTTTCATAAAAGCAGTCTGATGGGGAGAGATGATTTTAGACATCAGGGGTTTTAGTCTTTCCATTAATAATTTAGAGCAAATCTTATTTAAAACATTGGAAAGACTTATAGGTCTAAAATCATCAAAAGATATAGGTATATCCTTTTTAGGAATAATAGTGATCCAGGTACTAGCTACACCCCTGGGAATATCATAACCAAAAAGGAAATTATTAACAGCAGAAAGGAGGTCAGTAGCAATGATTTCCTAGGATTTTATGAAAAAAATTGAAGTGAATCCATCTGGACCAGGGCTACTATTCTTATTAAGATTAAAAACTACATCTCTCAGTTCTTGTAAAGATGCTAATCTAATGAGACTGGCATTATCATTCTCATCAATAAGACTGGGAATCTGGCTAAGAAAATGAGATTGGAAAATACCAGGCCCATGATTGTCCTCAGTTAACAGATTTTCATAATAGTGAATAGCCTCATTTTCAATATCAATGGGTTCATCTAGCCATCTACCATCACTACTTTTTATTTTAGTAATGTTCAATCTACCTCTCCTTTCCTTGACTGAGTTATGGAAGAAAAGAGTGTTATCATCCCCTTCTTTTAACCATTTTATTTTTTACTTCTGTTTCCAGAAACTATTTTGCACTTTAATGGCTCTAAGAAGGTTTGCTTTGGCTTTTTTGAACTTAAGAAGCTCAGTAGTGGAGCTGTTCAAATCATATTGTACCTCCTGAGTACGTAATTCCTCCTCATCCTTTTTTACATTGTCATGTACATTTCCAAAATGATCTTTATTCCAAATTTTTAGAGCTTTTTTAAGTCTGATCATTTTAAGGAAAAAACCTAGCATCCCTGATTCTGAGATAGGATGACTCCAATTATGACTAACAAAATCATTAAAATCATGCCTTTTATACCATGCATTGAGAAATCTGAAAGGCCTAGGGATGGATTGTACAGAGCTACCTACTGTTAGAAATAGGGGGTTATGATCCGAAGTGCTTCTATTAAGCACTTGAATGGAGGAGGAAGGGAACCTAGAGCTCCACTCAGCAGAGCACAGACCTCTATCTAGCCTCTGAATGGTTGGCCTTTTTAATCTGTTATTGCTCCATGTAAAAAAGTTACCAACTGTGTTAATTTCTTCCAGTTCCATAACTTCAATAAACTCATTAAAATCCTTAATACTACCTAATTTAGGAGTACAAGGACCTTTATACTCATTTACAGAGGTCATAGAGTTGAAATCACCTATGTAGACTGTAGCATTAATAGTTCTAGATTTAAGATCAGACCACAACTGTTGTCTACCTTTCCTAGTTCTCAAACCATAAATGAAAATTGCCTCCATTGCAGTATTCAGTTTATGGCTGTGAATAAGGACTGAAAGAAACTGCTGATTATCAGTAATAGATGATAAAGTTAAATCGTTATTCCAAAATAACCAAATCTAACCAGTGTTCACATGCATACATTTATCAAAGTGTAATAAAAGACCTGTACAAATCACATTGCAAATTATCATGCATAGGCTCAATTAAACAGAGAAGATCAAATCTGTGTGTATTAATTAAAGTGGATAGCCTTTTCATAGAAGAGTCCATACCTCTAATATTCCACACCAAAAATTTAAGTTTCATAGTTGTACTAAATCATAGAGAAACATTGGAGCAGCTTTTTGACCTAGTCATAATCCTATTTAACTGAGTTAAGAATGTATCAGGGTGAGGTTTTTTTTTTCTTTTGAGCATGTTTTTTCACAGGATTTTGCGGAAGACTTACCTGCGTTACCTGAGTGACCTGGTCATTCTATTGTAGAGGGTGTACTGTAATATCTGCTGGTCTCTGAGAAGTGATAGGATTTACCTGTGAGTTATCTTGAGTCTCCATGTTCTCAGTTGTATCGTTAAGTGGCTAGAATCTATTGTAAGAGGACCTCTGCTGTGAGTGGAAAAGTTTCTGAGCAGCAACAAAAGGACTGTAGGGGGGGGTAAATCTCACTGCTGGGAACCTGAGTATCATCAGCAGCATATCTGGTTCCCTCCTTCTCACAGGCTCAGAAAAACCCATAAGTGAAATATCTATGACTTGAGAGGGAGTACGCTCTTTTTGTGTAGTTTGAGCATCCACAACGTGGTCTTTATCAGTATTTTTAGAGGGAGTGTTAGGGGATGAGATCATTGGGGGTCTAGGTTCAGAAGCCACAGTAGAAGCTGCCAAGTCAGACATAATCAGAGCATCCTCTGAAACCACCCCAGATATCATATCAGAAACATTTTCCACAGAAACATTAGTAACCTCCTCAACAACATTGACTACCATAGGCGCATCATCAGAAAGGCCTTCCTTCAGAGTTGCAGCAGTGACAGAGACCATTTCAGGAGGTGTAACAGGTCTATATAGTGTAGGGTTGGTGGTCACATTTAGTGATGGTAGATCAGCAGCCTGTGGTGGAGTTTTTCCAGTCCCCATTTCATCAAAAATTGATGGGGGATGAGATAGCTTACTGCCAGTAGGTTTCCATTTAGGAGAGGTGACAGGGGGGTCTTGGTTTCTAGCAGGAGGATTCCTAGGTAGTTGCACAATGGGGTTAAAATTTCAATATCTATCAGAGTGGCCAATCTTAGAACAGTAGCTATAGTAGGATGGAACATTTTCATATTCCACCCTACATTTTACATGGTTCCTTTCAATACCAAGTCTGATAATAGGTTTCAAAGGTTTCAGGAGATCAAATTCGACACAAATTTTGACGGCAGAAGGTCGGGTAATTCCTTCAGTGGCTGCATCCATTTTAATATATGATCCAATTGTATTACCAACAACGTCAATTGTACCCATGTTATAGAAAAAAATAGGAATGTCATGAACAGTTACCCAGAGTGGAACAATGGAGGATTCAGTGTTCGGAGAAAAATATGGAGTCCACCGGAGAACCTTCATCGGGCGACCATTGAAGAGCCACATCCCTTTTATCCAACATCGTTGAAAATCATCCATCTTCTCAAAACGTATCAGTACATGCTTGTAATCAATCGAGCCTAGTTGATATTGTCCTTGAAAACCAACCGTCCTAAAAGCCGATTCCAGTTGCTCCATCGTTGGTCGACCTCGAGTAAACTTGCCAATCAGTGCGTTTAAGTAGTGAGAGGACAGTAATTGGACCTGTTCTTCAGTGTACAGACAGGCCATATCACCCAGGTACTCCTTCTTCTGATTAAGATTGGGGTTATTAGGAAGTGAGCAGAGGGGACCAGAACGGGAGGTAAGAGCAGATAGGAAAGTTTTTGGAACCCCCGGCGGTGGAGGTTATGCCATGGGAAGAGGTTTCCAGCTAGAAATAGCCGTTAACAGACCGTTTTCATTATCGGAAAGAAGGTAAGAAACGGGGAGATGTCAATGGAACCTAGGTAGTCGTAGACAAATTATAATGTTGAAGTTTTTCTTGAGATTTCGATCGGGCACCAGGACAGATTTAGGAATGATATTCTCTATGTGATCATTTATTTATCTTTTACTAATTTGATAGATTATTTATTACTTTCGGTTGGCATGTATATGAACTTTGTAGCTACGTAGTTGGTCTGTAGAGGAACTTTGTAGAAATTCATTGTAATAGGGAGTTCATAGTAGAAAATAGACAGGCTTGTTCTCTTTGCTTGCTGTGTGTTTTCTGAACACCGTGATTATATTTTTCTTTTATTGGGACCAGATTTCAGCTTCTCTCAATTGTCTTCATCAACTTCAAATTTTGAACTTTGTCTATCTCTCTATATCCAGAATTTAGCCTGTATCTAATTTGTATAGGATTCTTTGTTGTTTGTTTATTATTATTAACGTTGTTCTCTAAGGAAATTCATGTTGATTTTCAGTGATTAATAACAATGGTAATGATAGTGACAAACCGTATTGTTAACTCAAGTTATTTTCATGTGTTTGTAAATTTATAGCCAGACACCTTATTGTTATTGATTTCGTTGTTATTGAAGGATGTCTTGTTGTCGTGGTTGATGAACAAGACTACTCCCTCAAGGTTTGGATGGTGAAAGAGTTTGGAATGCAAGATTCGTGGTTCTTTTTTTTTCTTTTTTTTAGTTAATAACCCATATTAATGGGAGGGATATGTATTAGGTTCTCCAAACCCGAAAAGATAGTAAACATTTACAAAAGTTTATCTTCAAAATAATTTTGAAGACTTTGTACAAAAAGCTACAACTTGGTTATCAGAATATCGGAGCAAAAAATTCTACTTAGGGCATTTTTGGTGATGATTCCATTTTCCATGTCTCCACCCCTCGTGTTAACATGGTTAAATGGCCAGATCTCCAAAAACGCTCTAAGTAGGTCTGTTATGAATGCTCGAGTGCTCGAGTGTTGAAGTGCTCAATGTCCTAGAATTTGAATCTGAACTGCTCAGTGGGTCGAGGTCTCATGGTCGAGTGCTTGGCGGTTCGAGGTGTCGATTGATCGAAGGCTTGAAATCCACCCAGGTTCTATCTTGTGTCTCTTCATCTTTGCTGCTGCCACTTGATTCGAGTGCTCACAGTTGGTGGGGTCGAGGCTGAAATCCTTGAAGGTTTGTAGACTCGAGGGGTTAATTGTCAAGTGCTTGCTGGCTCGAGGTCTCGAGTGGTCGAGGCTCAATGGTTCGAGGGCTCAAGTGCTTGAGTACTCGATGGTTTGAGTGCCAGATGAGGGCGGCAGGGCTCGAGAGCTTGAGTGTTTGAGGGATCCAGGGCTCGAGGCCTCCTAGGCTCGAGAGCCTGAGTGTTCGAGGTATCCATTGCTCGAGGCCTCCAAGGCTCGATGGTTCGAGGGCTCTAGTGTTTGAGTGCTCCAGGGCTCGAGTGCTCGAAGGCTCCAGTGCTCGAGGGTGTTCCAGGGCTTCAGTGCTCCAGGGCTCTAAGGTATCCAGTGTTCGAGGCTCGATGGTTCGAGAGCTCCAGGGCTCTGGTGTTTGAGTGCTCTAGGGCTCGAGTGCTCGATGGCTCCAAGGTATCCAGTGTTCGAGGTTTTAGTGCTCGAGGGCTCCAGGTATCCAGTGTTCGAGGCTCGATGGTTCGAGGGCTCGAGTGCTCGATGGTTCGAGGGCTCGAGTGCTCGATGGTTCGAGGGCTCGAGTGCTTGAGTGCTTGATGGTTCGAGGGCTCGAGTGCTTGAGTGCTCGATGGTTCGAGGGCTCGAGTGCTTGAGTGCTCGATGGTTCGAGGGCTCGAGTGCTTGAGTGCTCGATGGTTCGAGTGCCTGATGGCTCGAGAGAGGCAGGGCTCGAGAGGCTCGATGGTTCTAGGGCTCGAGTGCTTAAGTGCTCGAGGGCTCGAGTGCTCGAGGGCTCCAAGGTATCTAGTGTTCGAGGCTCGATGGTTCAAGGGCTCGAGTGCTTGAGTGCTCGGTGGTTCGAGTTCCTGATGGCTCGAGGGCAGCAGGGCTCGAGAGCTTGAGAGCTCGAGGGATCCAGGGCTCGAGGCCTCCTAGGCTCGAGGGCTCGAGATCTTGAGTGCTCGAGGGATCCAGGGCTCGAGGCATCCTAGGCTCGAGGGCTCGAGAGCTTGAGTGCTCGAGGTATCCAGTGCTTAAGTCCTTGAGTGTTCGAATCCTTCCCCATTAAACTGAAATTTGATTTTACCTAATTAATTCAATTGGTATTATCGTGTTCCAACATAAAATAATCTACCAAGTACGCAATAAAGTAAAACACAAAGACACATGACTTGGTTACGCAGTTCGATGAAATCACCTACATTTGTAGGGCCTGGCCCAGTTCAAACTTAATCCACTAATCGGAAAGATACTACAAAGTACACCATACAATATACTTATCTTATCTAATTAAAAGCATGAATTCTACTATCTTCCCTAGCTGCCGATCCGCCTTGATCAGACTTCCTCTGACCTCGATACTCGTCGATGCTGGATCTCCTCCTCTCAAGGAATTAAGGCATACGATTCTGAACAGTTGATCAAAAGGTTATGATCATGTTGGAACACAAACACAAAGCTCTTGACTACTTATGAATATCAAAACCTGAGTGCATATTTTCTCAAAATAAATCCGTAAGTAGCTCAGCCAGAATGTCCACATATATAAGCATGGTCGCACGTATCAAGTTACTTGTGCAAATATGATTCCTTCTCCATCAAATATTCTAATCACAATCAAATCCCTTGGAGATAGGACTTACAAAATCTAATCGCTGTAAGTAAGGAACTAGAATATTTTCATCCATATCTTTACCATAGCCAAAACTCCTATATTAATTCTAATTCCATAAATCTAATCCAATCCCACAAATATAGGAATTGATATATTCTTCAAAAAAGTACCTCATGGACGAAAACACTTCTTTTCGGATTACACATCTACATTCCTTATATCGCAAAACTTTCTTCTTTGATGTTACAACATAGTTTTCATATTTGCATATTTTCCACAAATTGCCAATTAAACAAATCTAGACTTTAAAAACTCCTACTTTGGCATTTTGTCGACTCATCGACCTTTTGGGCTTTTCAAAGCAACAAGTATGCAAATAGACAAATCAGCACAAACAAGTATGGATGTTGGAACATGAGATCAAAAATAATTTAGCTCCCCCTAAATACCACAGCTCTAAAGCAGTACCTCAACATCCATGTTGAAACATAAAATAAAAATCAGTACTTAACTTCTCGGAAAACCATGTTGGAACACATGACCAACAAAAACACAATTATACAAACTAGAATTATGGTAATAAGATCAAATATCAAACACCCAAAATTCCAACATGCCCATAGCTTCCAGCTGGGCCCAAAATAATATCTAGATAGACCAGAAATATAGAAATTCAAAAGTACTCCCCCTTAGGGCCATTAAACATGCCATGTATCAGAAACATATAAACTCAAAAACAAAAAATAAATTATTAGCCTTCATTCTGCAGTTTCTTCTTCTAGCTGGGTGAGCTCAGCTTCAAGGGTAGCAAGTTGAACTTTCACAGCTCTGATCTTGGCCTGAATCACCAGCTTCTTGTCTTTTTTAAGCTTTCTGAGTAGCATTTGCTGAAGTTCCAGCATCTGATGGCTTCCAGGGAAGATCCTTTACTGTTCTTAACTGAAATGTCTTATTGTTTGGCTTGAGAGGAACAAAAATACATGACTCTCATTTGCTTTCACCTTTTCTCCTTTCAAAACACCATAAATAATAAAATGATATTGCAAAGAGTTCTTGGCACGAGAAAAAATGGCATGCTCAACTATGCTTTCTTGGATAAGAAGACCAAGATTCACAGGAGTCTTAGTGCCAATGCAAAATAACAACTTAGCCATGTATCGGGTTAGAGTAGTGGTGTTAGAGGAAGGAATCCAACAATTCATGGCTACCTGAAACAAGCAGAAGTACCTGGTACTCAGGCTGGAGGTAACAACATTTCCATGAGTTAGTCTCTCAGTCTAATATCCACTTGTGATCTTTGTAAGGATCTGACCATAGGTCACTTCAAAATCCTCAGCATATACAGACTCAAACCCATGTGTAGGTAATCCGATTATCTTCTTGATATTCTCTCCAGAAAATCTGACCACCTTGCCTCTAGCATATACCCAGTTGTACCAGATTGAATATGAATCTAGGTTTCCTTCCATCAAGTTTGAGTAGAACCCCTGCAATATGTCCTGATTATATTCCTTGTATCCTGAGGCTACATTATAAACCCATGATATTCCAGATAGACAGTGAACCCACATTTTTTGTATAGAGCCAGGTCAGCAAGTTTTTCTGCCATAATCCTCTTCTGACAGATAGGTTTGAAGAATTCAAGACAACTTTCATCAAAGAATTCAAATTTTAAAGCCTACTTAGCTGAAGGTGCAGGTCTTTAACTCTGCCCAGTTTTAACTCTCTTCTTCTTCAGTTCTGGCTGTGGTGTCTCTACCACAGTTGGCTTCCTCATAGATTTTCTTGGAAGATTTTTTACAAACTTATCCAGTACTTCATCACTAGAGTAAATCAAATTCCGCACATCCTCCTCTTGTGTTGGAACATCAGTTCCACCTTCAACTTCCTCATTCTGTTCCTTTGTTGGAATTTCCTCTATCTTAATCTCCTCATCAGCTTCATCATTTTGTGTGCCTGATGTTGGAACATTAGCAAGGCCCGGTTCAACAGTCTCTACTTCTTCTCCCCCTGTCTTCATCTCTAGGGTCAAAATCTGCACATACTCAGCATTTTCATCCTCTATCACTACAAGAAGCAACACTTTTTACCTCGGTTCTACAGGGGTTTTAACATTGGTTTTTAGCACTTAAAAATTGGGGTAAATGAAGGCCGGGTAAAAAGTGTATTTTTTACCCCGGTTCATAACCGAGGTAAAAATTAAATTATAGAACACATTGCCACATTGCACAAAACCAAGAACGCAGTAAAAGATTTGATCAACAATCATGCGAGGTCGCACGTTCCAAATGCAATTTTAAAAAAACACCAAAAGCATAATCGACATCGATTTTGCTTTTGGTGGTTCAAAAATCAATCGGAGTTTTTTCGGCAAGAATACCTAGCACTTTTCCGGCCAAATAGATCTAAGAAAATCAATTTTACAATAGCCAAGTTGAATTTACAACATACGCCAAATCTAATTTACAAAATACACCTAATTGAATTCACAAAACAACCCTAAATACATCAAAATACACCTAATCGAGTTAATAATCGAACTTACAAAGCACACCTAAATTGTGTGTATGGTGCCATGGTGTATGGTGGCACGTCTGGTGATGATGGTGTGTCGGGTGGCGAGTCTATTGGCACATAGTCTATTGGTGGTGGCTCTTGGTGGTGGCTCTCGGTGGTGGTACGAGCGTTGCTGAGGCGGGGGGCATTGCTGGAGGTCCTCAGTGGTGGCGATGGGCACTACGATGTGGTGGCGAGGTGCACTCAGCGGTGGCAACATCAAACGATGGGGAGCGGCGGTGTCGAGGTGATGGAGGCGATAGTGTAAGGAGGAGGCGTTGGAGGAGGTAGTTTAAGGAGGAAGTGGATTAGAGGCGTTGCGACGTGATGTAGATGGATTGAGGTTGTAGTCGGAGATAACATGTGGTGGTGAATGAAATTTGGGCCGATGGTGGTGAAGAGAATGAAACTTGAAGAAGAGAGGAGGTGGTCGTCATTGCAAGAGAAGGGGAAGGGAAATTATGGTTCGGGTTTTATATTAGGGGTTTGGATAGGTTATAAGTTTTATGGGTTGAGGGCTGGGATTCAGGCTAAAATAAAACTAATTTTATTAGGATTTAGATTAGGGGTTAGGGCTAAAATCAAGCTCAAATAACAAATAGTTATAAATTGAAAATTAATTCTTGTTTTATACATTCAAGTTTTGATAAAATTTATCAATAAAAAAATTTAAAAGACACATTATTATTATATTTAAATTTATAATAAAAATTAATATTACATTGTTGGTAGACTTTCATATATGTATAAGGATAAATAATTAAATTTAATATCAAATGAGGGTTGACCATTTATAAATTAAATTTATGATCCTTCATTAGTATTTATATATATTAAGTTAAGTAATAAATGATCATTTACTAACTAAAGTAAAACAAGTATATAAGTTTAAATTTATATTCAGGCTTAATTTTTATATATAAAAGTCCAAGTAAGGATTGGCCGTTGATTAGTCAAGTAAGGGTTAATCATTGATTAGCTAAGATCAAACATTTTCATTAGTGTTTATATGGAATGTCAAACAATTCCAGTAATGTTTTTGTATGGAAAGTCAAGTAAGGTGATATGTCATTTTAATGTGAATATTTTGGGAATTCATCAGATCACTTTTGTGTTCTTTTGTTATCAAGAGATTGTGTTTTGCCTTGAAATTCTCTTAGGATAGGTAAAAGCGACATTTATGCTCTTTTACCCTTTCCAAGTGGATTTTGTACGACAAAGAAAGAACATCGAGTCTTGAAGATTGGAGGCCATTGAAGACCATCATTTGAAGACTTTGAATACTTTCTTTGAATATTTGAAGACTTTCAGAATGGAAGAAACTTGTTGTGAAGAAGAGAACTTAAGACAAGAAGAAGAAAAGAAGTAATGTATGAAATTGGGTAATTTAGTGGGGAAAACAAAGTAATGTATGAAATTCTTAATTGTTGATATACTTTGTTTTTGGGATGACATATTGGTATAAAGTGAAGTATGTGTTTGAACTTAATGCTTGCTTTTTAATTCACTTTGTGCCATTGAATTTGTGATTGTCAATTCGGGACATAGAAATGCTTTTATGGATATCAATGAATTGATAGGTTGATATGGTTTAGGTAGATTTAGGAACAGGGGTTGTGGGTAACTTCGCATTTGATCTTGACTTTGCGATGTGTGATATTGAGATTTTTGTGAGGTATTGATTTGGGGGAATATTTGTTAGGATGTGAATATGTGTATTTTTTCGTGTGCTTGAATCTTTTCTTACTCGACGGCGAGTAAGGTTTAAGTACAGGGAGGTTTTATGTGTCCATTTTATGTGCATATTTTGAGACTTTTTGGGATCACTTTTGTGCACTTTTGTCATATAGAGCTTGTGTTTTACCTTGAAGTTCTCTTAGGAGAGGTAAGAGATATTTTTACGCTCTTTTATCTTTTCTACGTGGATTTTGTGTGACAAGGAAAGAACGTCAAGACTTGAAGTCTGGAGGTCATTGAAGATCACCTTTTGAAGAATTTGAAGATTTGAATACTATCTTTGAAGATTAAACACAAGAAGAATCGAGGATTTGAAGGCAAGGCAACAAAGTAAAGAGGAATCGACACAAGGGTGAAAATGGGCAGCCTGGCCGGGCAAGCCCATTCCCGCACCAGCAGGATCCTGCTACTCTTTTACTTTTTTTCTTTTCTTTTCATCTCTCTTGTACTATAAAAGGAATTTTTGGCCACCCAATTTTCATCTTCTCTTCTTGGCCGAACTTCCTCATCAAAAAAACCTAGGTTCTTCCTCTTTTTCTTCTCTCTCTTTATTTCTCTATTAATTTGTCTATAGATGTTAGTATGATTTGTAGTATCTAAATCTAGTTTTTAGGAGCAATTGTCCAAGGCCTCCAAGCCCATGTCGTAAGAACACTTTGTAACCTATTTAATACTCTTGCTATTGTGTATTTATGAAGGATTGATGTGGTTTGTTAATGTCATTAATGTTCTTGAATGCTTGAGTATATGAAATACTTGTATGGTTGCTTCTTAGGGCTTGGGAAAGAGTAGCTAAGTTTCCCCCTTCTTGATATGAAATCCAAGAGTATCAATTAGAGCTTTTGATTGTGTTGATGGGTTGATAATTGCTAGATGAATGTGATAATGTTGAACTCGTTGTCATGCTTGTTTTAGGTAGCAAATGAGAAAAGTCTATGAATGTCTATCGTTCTTGATTAATCTTGTTTAAATGTATAAATTGGTTAAATGCTTAGACACTGTGAAGTTTTTATAAGTGTTACCAAGCTTGTTGATCCTTCGTACTCAACGCCAGCAGTGTGATACTTTTAGTCGTATTTTGACTGAGGGAGTCATTGGTGAGGTTTAACAAGAGATGTCGAATTCACTCTTGGAAACTGCTATCTAAGAAGGATAGAAGAGTTATCTTCACAATAAATATTGAAAGTAGTAAATAGGTTGCATGTTTAATCATGGATAAAAGGCTTGGAAGTGGAAGTCAATTGCGCCCAAGGTTCCGTTAATTGTTGGTTTAATCACCTTTTAGTTATTGTTGCATGCTTTGCATATTTAACTTGCTTGTTACTCAATTTGTCTTTCAATTTTATTACTTAGGGCCAAAAACCAACCAACCCCCCCTTTACATATTTTTATATGTACTTATATATGTCTATGCCTAGTATGTTTTCCGCTCCATATGTTTAAACAATTGAAAAGATCCCTCTTCTTTGTGGACAACTCTGACTTGCCACTATCTACTTATTTGTGGATAGGAAGTATTTAGGGCTTATAAATTTAACTATGAGAGGTATGCGACGACCTCCCAAATTTCGGCATTGCTGCCAGGGAAGAGGCGTTTATTTTTAAATGTTTGGGCATATTATGTGTGACTATGTGCTAGTTGTAAATATTTGTTAGTTTGCTTTTACTTTCTTTTCTTATTTGACTTGCCATTTTCACTTGGCTTGGAGATGTATTGTTCTAGTTCTTGGTGTATGGTTCGTACACAATCCTCTTCACAAGAACCCCTACACTATGACTTCGAGTTAGAGTTGAATTTGAGATGAGCTAGGAGGATTTCTTTGGAAAGTGTGAATGACACCCCTCCTAGTGACCATTTTGTGTGTACCTCTACTTCTATGGAACATTAACATGAGCATGAAGATGAGCATCTGGGAGGAGGGCCTCAACATCCTCTTCTCAAAGGAAGAGCTCCTCCCATCCAAGAAAAGTTGATTCCTTAGGGGCAAGTCCTATAGAGAGATGTTATGACCCCCAACCTTGACCATCAACCGATGTGCATAGAGGATCCTTTGGTTGGACCGAAAGGGAACTTTGAGCTCATGACCGGGTTGATAAACTTGTTACTTATCTTCCTTGGTAGGCAAGGGGAAAAGGCCAACAAGCATCTCACCGAGTTCCACTTTTTATGTGGTGGTATGGTTCCCCACGAGTAGATGAATACTTCTAAAAATTGAAGGAAATCCCATTCACATTGACGGATGGTGCAAGGGATTGCCTCCACTACCTACTACCTAAGAGCATCAAAAGTTGGCTTGACATGAAGACGAAATTTCTTGCCATCTATTTACCAGCCTCAAGGTCTGCTGCTTTGAAGAAGGACATTAGAAACATCCTCCAATGGCATGAAGGGTCATTTTTTTTATTATTGGGAGAGGTTCAAGAAACTTCTCTCGAGTTTCCCTTACCATGGCTATTCAGAGGGAGACATGGTATATTATTTTTACAATGGTCTTCTTGATGAGAACCAAAACTAGTGAGGAGTTCTTGTGGTGGTACCCTTGGGAAAAAAACTTTGGAGGAGGCGATGAAGTTATACGAGGAGCTAGCCAAGGAGTCAAGGAAATTTAGCTTGAGAACCAATTTGAGAAGAAGAAATACAATGCCCAAATGTGACCATTCCACTAGTGGAAAGCTCGAGGACCAAGCCTCAGCCCTTACTTCTATGGTAAAGTCTCTCATGACTAAGTCCAGGAATATGACACATGTAAAATCGTGTGGAATTTTCTCATCGGCGCATCCTACAGATGCTTGCTCTACTTTGTAAGATGACTATGTTGAGGAGGTGAGTGCAATGGGAGATCTAGTAGGAAAAAGACATTAAGGTGGGAAAGGTTACCAAGTTATCAAGGTGGGCAAGGCTATCAAGGAAATCAAGGCTACCAAAATTGGCCTTACAATTTGGGTAATCGTTATCACCCAAATCTCCTATATAGGAACCCTCAAGGAGGCCAAAATACTCAACCGTATCACCCTCATAAACAACAATACCATCCTCCCCAAAACTTTCCAAGGCTTCAAGACAAACCCCAAGATCAAGGGCAGAGCTTGGGATTGTCAAAAGATGAGGTGATGCTAGTTATTCATAGGTTGAGTATGTGCACCAAAAAAGGAGACAAATTCCAAGATGTGGCCAAGGCAAGCATAAAAAACTTGGAAAATTAAGGGAACCAAATAGCTCAAGATGTGAATTGGATGGAGGCACGGGAAAAGGGAAAACATCCTTCCCAACCGGAAATCATCCCTTTACAAAATGTGAGTGCAATTTCATTGAGGAGTGGGAAGGAAGTGAAAGAGACTCAAGGTAAGATTGTTGTTGAGCGAGTGATTGAAAAGGAGAAATACCTTGAAAAGAAGGATGAGGAGTTGGCCAAGGAGGAGGTAAGTAAAGGGGAAGATATTGAGGTGGAGACCTTTGTACCAAGACCGGGATCAAATCCCAACACTTTATCCCCACCTCAAAAGAAGTCAAAAGGAGCGGAAATCCCTATCTATGTGCCGGAACTACCATTTCAGGAGGCATCAAAGGATAGGAGGACCAAGGAGGACAATAAGGACATCTACGAAGTCTTTCGTAGATGCGAGGTAAACATCCCACTCTTAAATGTTGTAAATCAAATACCTAAGTATTCAAAGTTTCTTACGGAATTGTGTGTCGTTAATAGGAAAAAACAATTGAAGAGTAAGAAAAAGAGTGGAAAGAATGATTATGTCTCTGCCGTGTTTAATGATGAAATTCCTCCTAATTGTGATGATCTGGGAATGCTTACAATCCCTTGTAAGATAGGAGGAAAATGTGTTAACAAGGCCATGCTAGACTTAGGTGATTCCATTAATGTGGTCCAATATTCCTTGTATGAAAGTCTAGATCTAGGCACTTTGTACAAAACCAGGGTTGTTATCCAACAAGCCGATCATTCTAGCACATACTCAAAAGGTATTGTGAACAATGTGTTGGTGAAAGTGGGCTCTTTAACATTCCGTGCCGATTTTTATGTTCTTGAAATGGAAAGTGGTAATAGTACTAAACCTATTCTCTTAGGTAGGCCATTTTTAAAGACTTCAAGAACAATAATTTATCTGCATAAAGGAAATTTAACCATGGGGTTTAATGGGCGGAAGATAGAATTTGACACTAATAACTCTATTAATCATCCTAGTAGGTTCCATTCTTGCCAAGTTATTGATGTTATTGATGATATGGAGCAAGATGTATCTGAGCCCAGTGATGGTAGTTCCTTAAATGTTGTACTACCACAGAGACCCCCCCTCTAGCACCGCTTTTAAAAACCAGTGCAAATAATGTAATAGCAACGGTTTTTATTTTGTTAGTGCCGGTTCTAAAACCAGTGTTAATTTAGCACCAGTTATAATTATGTTAGCATCGGTTATAATTATGTTAGCACCGATTATTATATTAACACCGGATAGTACATTAACGTTGGTTATTATATTAACACCAGTTAATATAACACCGGTCAGAACACCGGTTCTAGAATTGATGAAAACCTGTGTTAAACTAACACCGGTCAAAAACCAGTGCTAAAAATAACAAAAACCGGTTTTAATTTTGCACCGGTTTGAAAATCGGTGCTAAAAATTGGTATCACCGGTGAATTGAAAATTTTGGCACCGGTTTCAAAAATTGGTGCTGAAAAATTTCAAAAATCGGTGCTAAATTTGTACCAGTTTGAAAACCGGTGATAAAAATTAAAGAAAACCGGTGTAAAGTATGTATTTGGCACCAGTTTTAGAATCCGGTGCTAAAAAATTAAAGAAACCGGTGCTAAAAGAATTCTAGAAAAAATGTGGGAAAAATGGCACCGTTTGATTTTGTACCGGTTAAAAACCGGTGCTAATAGGAAAAATGGCACCAGTTTTACGTACTATTCACAAAAAATGGTGCTAAATGGAGCATTTAATACTCCGAACTACCCCTCTAAAATTAGATCTGAACTTGTAGTTTCCTTCTCCCTTCATTGATGGTAGAATAGATGCTGCTAATATGTGGTTTGTTTTTATGCAGGTTTCTGATCAAATTGTTGTTTATCAAGTACTTTGTTGATTACTGAAGCGGCCTATGCCTATTGATGTCCTCCAAAGGAAAACCTATAGAAATCTCCATTTACTGGTTTGTATTCCTTTTAGCTCTTAGGCTTGGTAGAACGTATCGACCTGAAGCTCAACTCAGCAACATACTCTTGGACTAACTAACTCAAGATTTTTCAAAGTACTAAATCTGGAGCTGATAACAAGTACACTTCAGCTGCAAGTCAGTTTACTCATTAATCTAACTTCTGGTTTGGAAGCTCTTTAGATTAGGCTTCGAAATTTTGGGATTGATGTTGCCTGGCCAAAGGAAAGAATTAACACAAGGGGTGGAGATTCTTTCTTTTGGATCGCAACCTCAATATCTATCCTTTACTTTTTTGGATAAATGTTTATACATCCTAGTTATAGATAGTTAGGAATTTTGGAGGCAACGATGTTGCTTCACCGCTCTCTATGAACAAGCTACACTTTATGTACATCTTTTTGGATTTTCGACTAAGGCTTGGGGAACCTTAATATATAATCCCCCACCCTCGGGTGTTTTCATTTTAAAAAAAAATTATGGAAGAATTTTTGGGATGGTGAGCAATAACTCAAAGCAATGAAGACCCATGGATGTAAGTTTTCATTAACTTCTTGGAATTTCAATCAAATAGCTAGTAGTTATAATAACCATAAATGCATGACTGGAGAGAGTTTATTCGTATTTATTAATGGTTTCTATATGCTTTATGTCGGTTTAGTATCATGTTGTGAGAGTGTAAATGAGTGTGGATATAAACATGGTTGTGTTTGTTTTGGTAGATGGTATGTATATACATACATATATATATATATATGTATGTATCCCAAGAACAAGTTGATCGATTCACATACATATACACATACATGACACTTTTAGTATTGTGTAGCAGATTGATTGTGTTTATTTTTATTATGTCTGAACAATGAAAAATTGTGTAATTGTTTATTATGTGTTGTTTAGATACAAGGGATCAAGAATCAATGTTTGCGTGGAGGAAAAAAATGGTTAGCTATCCAAGTGTAGCTAGAGGGAGTAGTGACTATATTGCATTTATTGATTCGTTTCTTGATTATGCCTTTGGTCAGGAGGAGAGGATACTTTGTCCATGCAAAAGATGCTTGTGTCATGAACGGTTTGATGATCGTGGGCTTGTTAGATTTCACTTGCTGAAGAATGGATTTGACGGAGGTTACATTGTATAGACATTTCATGGAGAGGTTGAGCAAGGACATAACGGCGGTTTTAACAAGGTATATGGAAACAAATGTACCATTGATGCTATGTTCGATGACATTGTAAGAGATTTTGAGGGGAAGCCTAAAATGTTGAGTGTTTTGCTCGACGAAATAGAGAAGTCATTGTATCCGGGATGTAAAAGTAAGGATACCATAATCTCTTTTTTTATGAAGGTTTTCAATTTGAAAGCTACAAGTTCTTGGAGTGATGCAAGTGTGAATTCACTCCTAAAGCTTCTAAAGGATAAGTTTCCGGAAGGGAATGGAATACCGAAAAACTTTTACGAGGCCAAGAAAATATTGTGTCCACTCGGTTTGGAATACAAGAAAATACATGCATGTCCAAATGATTGTGTGTTGTATGATGAAAGACGCGGTTAAATGTCCCGTGTGAAAACATTCAAGATATAAGGGTGTGAGGAATGATGATGATGGGTGTTTGGCTAAGAAGAAGAAGAAGGTCTTATTGAAGTGTATGTGGTATCTTCCTTTAATTCCTAGGTTAAAGAGGTTATTTGTGAATTTAAAAGATGCAAAGAACTTGTGATGGCATGGAGAGCAGGAAAGACCAAGCGACGACAAGATAAGACATCCGGCAGACGGTGAACAATGGAGAAATTTTGACAAGCGATATCATTCATTTGGTTCAGAGGTTAGAAATTTACGCCTTGCATTTTGTACTGATGGGATGAATCCATTTGGTACTATGTCATCGAAGCATAGTTCTTGGCCCGTGATGTTGGTTATATATAATTTGCCCCCTTATTTGTGCATGAAACGTAAATATGTTATGATGCCTTTGTTAATCTCAGGTCCTAGACAACCTGGGAACGAGGTTGATGTGTATTTGAGACCATTGATCGATGATTTGAAGATATTGCGGGAAGAAAAAGGGGTGTTGGTATTTGATGTCCATATGAATGTGGAGTTTCAGTTGTGTGCCATGATTTTTTGCACGATCAATGACTTTCCAGCCTATGGAAATTTGTTGGGCTATGTTTTGAAGGGGCACAAAGCATGTCCTATTTGTGAGGAGAAGATAGAATTCAAACAGCTAAGACATGGAAGAAAGACAGTGTATCTTGGCCATAGAAAATGGCTGCATGGAAACCATAAATACCGGGATGATGTGGTCAATTTTGTTGGTGGGAAAGAACGAAGGAAATCCCCTACACCACTAACTGGTGTGCAGATTCAGAATAAGGTTAATAAATTGAGAGTGGTGTTGGGAAAGTATAAAGGCAAGGACAGAATACATTGTGATGGTCTATGGAAGAAAAGGTCAATATTTTTTTATCTACCGTACTAGGAGCATCTTGAGGTTAGGCATTGCCTAGACGTGATACATATTGAGAAAAATGTTTGTGAAAGTTTGATAGACACCATCTTGGATATTCCCTGGAAGACGAAAGATAGTTTTAATGCCCGGTTGGACTTAGTTGATTTGGGAATTAGAAATGACCTCGCCCCAGAAGTGAAGGGTAAGAGGACTTACTTGCCCCCTGCACCTTGTACATTGTCAAAGGAGGAGAGAATCTCAGTTTGTGATAGTTTGAAATCAGTGAAGGTCCCAATTGGTTATTCATCGAATGTGAGTCGGTAGTTACGAAGGATTGTCGGATGACTGGATTGAAATCTCATGATTTTCATGTTTTGATGCAACAAATGTTACCTATTGCTATTCGTGGGGTAATGGAGGCCGACGTAAGGTACTCATTCACTAGAATTTTTTATTTTTTGCTTCCATATGCTGGAAATTTATTGACCGGGATCATTTGGATATCCTACAAGAAAAGGTTGTTGTTGTGCTATGCAAGTTGGAAATGTATTTCCCTCCATCTTTTTTTTATATAATGGTTCACTTGGTTGTTCATTTAGTGCGGGAAGTAAAGATATGTGGCCTGGTTGGTATGCGTTGGATGTATCCTTTCGAGTGTCACATGAAAGTCTTCAAGGGATACGTGAAATGTATGAGTCAGCCGGATGCTAGTATTGTTAAGGGGTGCCCCATAATCGATATATTGGAAGGAAGGTGGGAAAACCGAGGTCAAGGGGAATGTTATTTACTCCATTGAATAGTGATATGATGTCAGTTCATTTGTATGTGTTAAGGAATGGTATGGAGACTACTGCTTATATGACCGAGCACCTTAATTCGATCACACAGTCTCATCCCACGTGGCCCCCTAATAAAGTTCAGTTGGAGCACAATGACAAGTTTGTGAATTGGTTATATGATCGATGCAATGTAGGTGGTTAAAACCCAAAAATTAGGCCATTTGCAAGGAAGCCTAACTGCTCGGTTTTGAGGTATTCCGGATATGACATGAATGGTTTCTGTTTTCCTATTAGGGACCAAGATTTAAAGAGCACAACACATAATAGTGGGGTATACATTGAGTCGGAGACTATGTGGCAAGCAAGTAAGAAAGACAATAAACCAGTCCTAGCTATGATGTCGTTTTATGGTGTAATTGATGAGATTTGGAAGCTTGACTGTGGAGAATTCAAGATTCCGGTTTTCAAGTGCTAGTGGTTTGATAACACAATTGGAGTTCAAACTGATGACACAATGGGATTTACCCTTGTTGACTTGACTCGTGAAGCATGTGAAAATGATCAGTTTATTTTGGCCGAACAAGCAAGACAAGTTTTCTACGTAAATGACCCGTGCAATGTTGGTTGGTCTGTTATGTTACAAGGTAAGAAATTCTCTTTCCATGATGAAATTTATTTTGAATTGAGAAGTGAAAGGTTAGAGTTCCCCTCTATTTCCCCTCTACTTAATAACAACGGGATTGGGGCAGGAGCCATACGGAGGAAACACAGAGATGGGATTTGGATAGATGAAGATAGCCAAAAAATTTGAGACGTTCAATCCAACAAGAGGAAGATGGTTGAAGACTAGCGGGGGTCGATCAATGAATTCGAGATAAAATTTATGTATTTTTGTAGTTTATTGTGTTTTGTATCACTGTTAACTATTCCACAACTATGTTCCAATTGGTTCCCATTTTGAGCAGCTCTGTGAGCTGCAGTGCGCTGCCACTGTTTTGGTAAAGCCTTGGACAAAATTGGCTTCATTTTCCTATGGTAGCTGCTGCCAGCTGCAGCACGTTGCGGCTCTTTTGGTTCAGCACACTGCAGCTTTTTCACACACACATTACCTGTTTTGAGATGCCCATTCAATTCCGGTAGAGACAAGAACATGAATACATTATGAGACTAGAAATGTCAAATTCCAAAATCACATCCAAAGTGTAGTAACACAGTAGCAATATATGTTTTGCAAATAAAAAATCTACGAATCAAAGATCCATATTAACCTAGCAAAAGAAACAACCTGACAAAATGAAGATGTGAGCTCAATGTAGGTTGGCGAATCGAAGATGCGCGAGCTGTTCTCCCCAGTGTTGGATGTTGGCGAATCTAAGGTCGAGATTGGACCGAATTCCTTGATTCTCTCGCTACACAGGGCAGTCAGGATCTTCCTATCCTGCAATGCCCATCGCACCAAGTGACCCACCTTCAGTTGCAATGCTGCCATGTCCCCATCCGAGTTCTCCTTAAATGATTTACTTGTTGCCGCCCTAGATGACTCAGCAACATTCTTCTTCTTCGAGAATATTAGAGGGTTTATGGGAAGCTTTGGCATCATTGTGACATCATCATCTTTGAATTTGCAACCTGCTTCCACGCATATGGTAGTGATGAGTGAGGAGAAGCCTATGCAATTATAGGTATTAGCACAATCCCAGATGTACGTCATTATCGTACCCCCAACATTGATGCTCATGTTTTCTTGATCTTGTAGAGCAGTAACATACGGGACCGATGAACCTAACTGTTCATTTTCACTGGGAGAAGCCGGGCAGCTATGAAACTGTACCACACGTTCATGTTTTCAGTCAAGTATTTCTTCTCAATGTTGGACCATTCTTGTGGCAGATTCCGAATAACTTCATCGCTATCATCACAGATTTCTCTTATAATGTCTTCCCATGAAGCTTTTTGAACAGCTTTCTCGGCGGCTTCGTACAAACTCGAGGGCTTCGGTGGGATCTTGTAGAACCTGTTGATCACATCCGCTGCAAGCTCAACAAAATGACCAAAGGAGGAAAACATCTGGACAATTCTTGTACTTCATGAGCGATAAGAACTCACATACCATGGTCTGGTTTGCATGAGGTGGTTGTAAGATGAAGCCTACCCAGCCGTGCTCGTTCACGTAGTCCTTGTAGGGATTTTCTAGTCTCAACCCTCTCTCTAGTATGAGGCCCCTGCTAATGAATTCTTTGTACACAGTTATTGCCTCATGACAATCCGCCTCTACGGTCGGTATTGGATTGTTCGAGGGGACAATCTGAGACCTGTGCTGACGCTCCTCCTTCTCGCCGACTCTGGCTTTTTTCTTGAGTTTTGGATGTCGGTCTTCTGCTTGGGTGCACTTTTTTGAGGGCCATATCTGGGAAAATAAATGTGTTATGGTAAGTAATGCGCCAGCAAAATGTTAACACAAGCCAGAATATGAACGGGTGGTCAGAATATTAACAGGAGCAGGAAAAAATTCAAAAACCAGAATTACCTTACATGAAAATTTTCTAACAAGAATACACAATCAGCTTTCAGAATACAGAATACAGAATCAGGTTTTTTCACAGAATCATGTTTTCTCATATGCAGAATACAGAATCAGGTTTTTTCACAATTACTCCATCATTTCGAAAATAAAAGCACAAGCAAAATAAGAAAACTAGGTGGACAGAATATCAACACTAGCAAGAATAAATTCTCCATCCAGAATAACCTCACATGAAAATTTTCGAGGGGTTATACAATAAGTTTTTTCCCAGAATCAGTTTTTTTTTCATATTAAGAATAAACAATCAGGTTTGTATACAATTACTCACGCATTTCCAAAATAAAAACACAATAAGGATCATCACAATTAGGCATTTTCATGAAATCAAACCTAAAGCATACAAAAATTGTAGGAAATCCCTAGGAAACCAAACACAAGTGTGTATCCGCTTACCTAATTCGGACTATGGTTTGTTGACAAAAGGTGTTTGGAGTGCGGACGGTGGTTGGCGGGCAGAGCATGGCCGATGGAGCTTGGTGGACGGAGCATGGCAGATGGTAGCTTGGTAAAAGGTGTATGGTGGAAGGGAAGGAGCTCGGTGGAGGTGGAATTGAGCGGGGACGGAGGAGGGAGCGGGGATAGAGTTTTCCGGTGGAAGGAGCGGGGAATGTGGAGGGAGCTTGGGAGAGGAAATGTGTTAGGGTATTGGCCGGGTTAAGTGACCAATTTCACAAACAAATTGCACCAAGTCTACAAAAAAATGTGCTGAATTTTACACCCTATTGGGCTAAATTTTACAAAGACATGGGTTGAAAAATGTTAACTATATTAAGAGGCACGGATCGAGGCTTGAGCCCTTACCTTCGAGGTTCGATGCAAGCGGCTCGAGGGCTGGAGGGGCTCAAGGACCTCGAGGGCCTCGAGGGGTTCGAGGGGTTCGAGGTTAGAGGGGGTCGGGGGGCTCGAAGAGCTAAAGAGCTCGAGGAGTACGAGAGCTCGAGGGCTGGAGAGTTCGAGGGCTCGAGGGGCTGGAGAGCTTGAGGGTCTCGAGGGGCTCGAGGGGCTGGAGACCTCGAGGGGCTCCACCTTCAAGGGGATCGAGGGGCTCGAGATGTCAAGGGGATCGAGAGCTCCAGTGGTTCGAGGGGTCGAGGAGTGGGGGGGTTCGAGGGGTGGAGGGATGGAGGGGTTTGAGGGGTCAACGGGTTCGAGGGATGGATGGGTTCGAGGGGTGGATGGGGTTCGAGGGGTTCGAGGGGTCGAGGGGTGGATGGGATTCGAGGGGTGGATGGGGTTCGAAGGGGAGAGGGATGGAGGGGTTCGAGGGCTTGAGGGCTCGAGGGATCGAGGGGTTCGAGGGGTCGAGGGGTTCGAGGAGTAGAGGGGTTCGAGGGGTGGATGGGGTTCGAGGGGTAGAGGGGTTCGAGGGGTGTAGGGGTTCGAGGGCTTGAGTGGTTCGAGGGCTCAAGGGGTGGATGGGTTCAAGGGATCCAGGGGTTCGAGGGGCTTGAGAGGTGGATTGGTTCAACGGCTTGAGGGGTTCGAGGGGTTCGAGGGGTCCAGGGGTTCGAGGTTAGAGGGGTTCGATGGGTGGATGGGGTTTGAGGGGTGGAGGGGTTCGAGGTGTCTAGGGGTTCAAGGGGTCGAGGGGTTTGAGGTTCGAGGGGTTCGAGGTTCGAGGGGTTTGAGGTTCAAGGGGTCGAGGGGTCGAGGGGTTCGAGAGCTCGAGGGTGTTATAGTAAATTAGGATTGATTTTAACGATTCTGAAGAAGTGATGTTAACTAGGCCAGAGTGTTAGTAGGACTCTACTTCCTTTTGTATTCTATTTATTCCTGTCAACAATAGATCATTTTCTAATATTGTTATACTCTTTTTTCCCAAAAGGGTTTTTAATGAGGTAGTGATTCCGATCCCTCGTTAGGGAGTTTACGGAGTTGTTGTCCAGAAGAGCAAAGAAGGCCAAATTCAGCCTATTAATTGGGCGAAAAAAGAGTCATGAAGCCCAGGAAGAATTGAATTGTCTATTCCAAGATGGAATCAGATTTTAATTAGGCTGTATAGAGCTGAAAAGAGAAGAATATTTTTTTTGGATAAGGATTCTAATTTTCCAAAATTAGTTAGGATTTGGGCTTTATTTTTAGCATATCAAAATCGTGTGCTATTCACGAAAATGGGGAGGAAGTCAATTTTCTGGAGTCTGTTACCTAAAATTAAGGGGGAGTTTCATTACTTTGAATCCGAGAGCAGGGAAGAAAAAGAGTTCTGGACTTGGTTGGTTTTGTTTTATTAGGCGGAAGGGAGGATTAGTTTAAAAAAACATTATATTAGCTTTAGTTATTTTGGTTTTCGGATCACATGCATGGTATTTGGATCAATTGATTTCCTGAAGCAATTTGGTGCGCAACATCCAATTTCCTGGTTTGTTAGTTAATTTCGTGTTTATTATATCATATAATTATGTTTTGTATATATATTATTTGTTTGTTTAGTTTAATAATTATGAGTAGCTAGATTCTTAATCGGCTAGGTTAATTTGATGGTTCACGGATTGTGAGGCTTAGGGTTTTCAAAAATTTAATCCTATGAGTTTTTAATTGTTTATGCCTACAATCTATGCTTGATTGTTTGAGTTTGATCGCCTCAATCTTGTTAGGCTAGGGCTAATTAAGTAGCACCTCCTGTGAAAAACATATAACAATTATGACTGTAATAACAGGATGATAAACAATTGATTGGATAAACTGCATGAAAATATGTGCTATTTGTCTAAATTGGGTTTCCTAGGTTTTAAGATCGTTAAGATATAACTAGTTTAGCAAATACTTGCTAGGAATATCTTAATTAGGAAGATCGCGGGTTAGCAAATACTTGCTCGCGACCGGAAATTTAAGGGGAATTTAGGGGAAATAGCTAATACTGTTCCTGCTTATAACCAATTAATTCATAGGGATTAAATGAATTGTGAGTAGTCGATGATCAAGGAATGAACCAAAGATTAACTTATGCCGATTATTTGTTGTTCGTAATTTATCTCTGCATTTTTAAATAAATCTCAAATCATAGGCGTGGTTGCACAACCAAACCCTGTTGGTAGTTTAAATTCGATAGAAATTATACCGTTCTCTGTGGATACGACCTGTTTCTACTATCCTAATCTGTGTGCTGGTTTGCAGTTTTCTTGGTGATAGGAACGATGACCACCAAAAATGTGTTAAACGATTACATGAGTGGGAGCTTCGACATCTTTGAGATTAAAGAGTATTGCAAGCGTAGAGGCACATCCATGTGCAAGTTCATGTTGCTAGCGAAGCAAAAGAAGCCCCTTAAAATATTCTCCGATGATGACTTCGAACCCCTAGTTATGCTCAGCCGATGGTCGATGTATGTTGGTTATGCCTTCCGACGAAGAATATGCTTTGGGACATGGCATAATTGGAAATTAGTCCCAGGCCATGTAAAGAAAGATGCATGGGAAGACATTCTCGTAAGTGTGTTCTAATCCTCCATTTTCACCAGTTCATGTCAACTTCATTACATTTTTCACTAACAACTTGTATCTTTGTCCACTAGATTAGCTGGGATATACAAACCAAAATGACGTTCAATGAGATGAATAAGTTCCAAAATAAATGGAAAATTTATGCAGGAGGAAAGTGGAGGAATTGGAAGACAAAGGTGGCTCACAAGTACATCGTGCAAAAAAACTGGGTTCTTGTGCATGGAGAGATTATCGTTGGATGGACAAAAATGAGTGGGAGCTATTTGTGAGACACAGATCAACCCCTGAATTCAAGGTAATTCCTTGAAAATTATTAATCTCTAGTCATTACTTTGTGAGTATTTTACAAATTGATGGCCAAATAGGCATTAAGTAACGCAACAAAAGTAAGCACCTCACAGAAGGAGTACATCCATCACATGAGTAGTGGAGGGAATCATAGGGTTGCAATAGAACTCGAGAAGAGGAACAGAAAGGCTAAAATTGATGAGCTTTTGGATGGAGGTTAGAGTGTAGAAGAAGTGGAGGCTTTAGTTCAAATCATGGATTTCAAACTAGACCGCTCGGAGGTGTTCCTTGAAGCTAACTGGGACACGAAATTATCAACCTACACTAACGACTCCGTTAAAAGAGCAGCCCCCACTATTGTGAGAAAAATTCATAATTGATTCTATTTATATTAATATTCTCAGATGTAATGCATAGTAATGGCTAATATATGTTTTGTTTCCTAGAAAAACCTTTTGGTTAAGAAGCGAAAGAGAGATTTGGTTATACAAGGAAAAAAAGATATTCTCGTTCAAGCAATGGGTAAGAAGGATTGTGGGGGTCGTTGGAGAGGTTTCTTTGCAATGTCCAAGGTGAACGAGGCCCTACCACACATGGCTATGAGCCGTTATGCATCTAGTCGATGTGGGAGCACAAACACAAAACCATCAGAGGAAATCTCAAATTCAAACAAACTACCAACAGATGTCATTGAGCTCAAGGAAAGATTTGTTGCCTTATTTGATGCCCAAAAAAATTGGCTAGATGGACAATTGGGTTAAGCTATTCCCCCACACTTAGATGCCCGCAATTTCCTTGCTACATCTTCCACCCCCGCAAATAAGGACAACCGGGTATTCATTCCTTCAGCATCTGGATTTAGTGACCCACAAAGAACCGTAGCGGATAACAAGGTATTCCATACCATGAACCTCATCGTTAGCTCCTTTCTTGCTCTGTGATTTTTAGTTTCTGGATTTCCATTTCCTGTCAAATGATGTGGGGGCACAATGACTACTATCACGTTCATTTTGGATGTTGGTAGTTTGGGCCTAGTTATATCTTCATCTTGTTCTTTCCCCCGTAAACTAAGAAAATTTCTCTTTGCCAATATAGTTTTATTTGATAGATAGTTCATGGCAGATGAACGCTAAAAACTGCAGCGCGATCCAGCTCCCAGTCTCAGCTGAAAACTGAATGCTGCAGCGCGCTGCAGCCTTCAGCAGCTACATGTAGACTTCATTTCCTATTATAATCTATCAATTGCACTTACAAAATTATTTAATTTTCTTTACTTAATAACACTTACTTATCTTCCAACCGATGTATTTCCCCAATCTCGGTATCGTCCAACTGATGTATCGTCCAATCGATGTATTTCCCCAATCAGAAAGGAAAAAAGTGCTGCGTATATGTTTTGAACCATAATGGAGAAAGGGAAGTAGCTGCATTTGGTATCTTGTTTCCAAAGGACACGAAAATGGACTTACCCATCAAGTGGGAGCGATTAAATCTTCGTGGACCTTTGATCATTCCCAAGGCACCTTTGCCGATTGAACACAAAGAATTTGAGTTTGTCACTGAGGCCATTGGATATAACATTCTTGGCCGAGAAAGCTGATAAGTGTCATTGGTCAACAGGATAATGAGGTGAAATAATTGTATTCTTATTCTTATCGAATCATATATATCTTTCTAGATATTACTAAAATACAATATGTTGTTCATCCGCTTACGTAGGAGAACGAGTAGCAACCGCCTCCGCAAGAATTGGTAGTTGACGAAGTTGGAAGTCCTCAAATAAACCTCACACCAAAATTTGCCAAGAACACTACACAGATTAAACAAATAAGCATATTATCTGGCTATGACATCCAGATACATATTATTAACACATTGTCCCTTACAGGAGGCAGTGGCTAAGGAAGATACTCCGCATGGAGAGGTGGTCGCTAGATCGGTAAAATGAGAGGTACATACCCCCAAACTATTTCATTCCGACCAATTTTTTCCAATGCACGACTAACATTTTACCCATTAGTAAGTTCCAAAAGAAAATACTACATCAACGGAGAATGGGCAACCAAATCCTCCCATGTCGATTTGTAACCAGTACATTCTGAAAGTCGACAGGAGGAGTGATGCGCGACATCCATCGCAGTCACATCGTCTTTAATCAGATCCATCTACCTTAATCCTTAAGTAATTACACCACATGCTACAAGCAGCATCCCTCGTCCAATATCCATCCATGCATGCGCCACATGCACCACCAAACTCATCATCCAATACGTTAAAAAAACATTACTCTTTAAGATTGTTGTAGATGCTGTAATAATGCATTCCAATTGAATGACAAAATCACGCTTGGATGATGGTGGTAAAACTTTTCTTGGATATCGATGTGAGTCGCGTTAAGTACACTTTCCTTAAAGAGTAATTCGACCATATTACAGCATTGGGTTACATGAATTCCCTTCGAGGATAAAACAATCGAGAATCCCTCCTGTTCTAGGCTTGAATCAGAAGAATACTTTTGAGTACTTGAGTTTTTTGGTTGCTACGTATGTATGAGAATTTCTCTCTGTGTTTTGTGTTTCAGTCTTTTGTGTTTCGTGTACTGTTGTCTATTCTGTGTTCATCCACTTCTAATACCATGCATGTGTACGCATGTATTTATAGGAAACAAATGTTGTGAAAAGACACAACGCTTCATTGTTCTACATCAAACAATGTAGCTATCAGAAATATTACGAACAAATTCTGAATTGACACAACCTTTCCTCCTTCTAGGACAATGCAGTAAGTTAGGCATGCTGCCAACATTGCATCCCGTACACAATCCTTAATTCATCATCATCCTTTCAGTCAAGGAATTAGACACTACACACCACCTCCGTCAGAATTATAAATAAATACGAAGGTATATAGAATGATGCATCTTTTCACACAAGGATAAGACATGTTAGTCTAACCAACACAGTTTTAATACTTATCCCAAAATTGCAAGCTCGTATATTGTTTTTACAAGTGTGCACTCCACACCACCAAACTTGTTTTAACGTCCCGAGTTTACAAGTACTCGAATCCAATGATACTTAAATAACTTTGTGTTTTATAAAACACCAACACGGAGGGTCCTTGAGCTTCGCCCCCATTTCAGTTAGCACAGTTGGGAGCTCTTCTACTGGAATAAGAGCAAATGTAATGGCTTTCCCATTGTCCATCTTCAGATTCCTAAAACACAGATGAAACATATATAAGGACCTCTTTTACCATAAAATCACGGTGTCGTTAAATAAATCAATTCTTCCATTCAGGGGTTTCCCTAGAGCTTACCTCAAGAAATGTCCGAGATTCGGGTGGAGTTCTAGAGGTTGCCAACACCGTCTGCTTGGAACTTTCGAATGCTGCTAAAATATTCTCTGCAGCTAAAACCTAGAATCTGTAAATCAGATTTAGTACATCTCAACAGAAACAGGATAAAGAATCCGTTAACGGCACTTTCAAGCACTACAAACTACCTCAAGAATAATGCGACCTTCAGATGGAGTAGCAGAGATTGTCAACAGTCCTGTTGGGACCTGGAATCCTGCACCAAGATTCTCTGCAGGTACGACCAAAATTGTGATAAAAAGGGACCCCTTTTCACCCAAAAAAATCTTCAAGAGATTCCGAAAATGCAGCTATAGGTTTCATTTCCTATTCAAATCCTGCCCTAGTGAGTTTTTTCATCGAGACTCAAAATGGTTACTGAAAACTGAAATAAAATTTTTACTGTACATCAAAAACATGAAAGCTAAACCACCTGGTTAAATAGACAAGAAGTAACAAGAGCCTCCATTCACGGAACCAGTTAGACACAGAAATTTGCAATTTGGTTCTGGAATTGGATGCTAAAGAGAAGAGAGAGAACGAGGGCGTTTACCTATGAGAATTCCCTTTTGGGGTATCATAATCTGAAATCCGCTTAATTGTTTGGATGCTTGAGCCAAGTGTTGATGCATGCATCAGGGGCACACGCAATCCAAAAACGCACACTGAGAATTCCCTTTTGGGGCGATATGCAATCTGGAACCCATTTAATTGTTTGGATGCCCCTGGATCGCCAAAATCTCTTCTTTCCCACCCTCACACACGCTCATTGGGGCTTGCTTGTTTTTCCCACGTTTTTTCCTGGTTTCAAATTATTAGCATCTATATACTCCACCCCTCGCCTCATGTGTACTGGAAAAGGGAAGGTCTGAAATACCCCTCAAGTTCCCAATTCTGTTCTTCAACTTTTATAAAAGCCAAGCATAATCTTTATGTTTTTCAAATAGAGGGCGTTCTCTGACAGGTGGTCTAACAGATAATTTTATGAACAGATCATTGTATTTTTTCAGTTATATACTGTACATGTTAAATTATATAATAAATTTAGGAATTTAAAATTATATTTTTATATTTTTACATTCAAATAAACATTAGAGTAAAGTACATTCATGCCACCCAGTTCTTTGTTTATTGCACATATACCTTTCAATTTTTCAAAAGTGCATATGTACCCCCAGTACCTTGTTTGATGCACACATACCTTTCAGTTTTTCAAAGTCGGTCTCCGGTCATACGGATATATGTGCACTTCTGAAAAATGTGGGGGTATATGTGCACATTCAAAAAACATGGAAGGGTATATGTGCACTTTCAAAAAATTGAAAAATATGTGCATTAAACAAAGAACTCGAGAGCATAAATGCACTTTTCTCTAAACATTATTTCTTGTTTTAACTTTTAAAAAACAATATAAAATTTGAGTATGTCTCTTAAAATATTGTATTTCCATAAATTATGCAAAGACCAAGGTTTATACTGCAATTAGAAGATATTGAGATAAAAATTTAGGGTTGCATTAATCGGGTCATAAACTTATAATTACTACACGTTGCATAGTAAAATTTTAATATTTCAACTAAAACTTTTTACAATTATATTATTCTAACTAAATTCTGTCTTTTCCATAAACCTATGGAAAAATGATCTTTTCCAAGACCGGGCCTTTAAATTTTATAAAAAATCACTAACATTTAAGATTTAAAAAAATTAGGAAGCTTATCAATGAACTGAGACTTCCTCTTTCAAATATGCTCCAACTAACTAACGCAACTGTTAGATTGTGTCATAAAAACCGCCAGAAGTGTAGTATTCTCTAGTTAAATCAAATTCTTAAAAAGAGAAAGTTATTTACCTATTTTATTTTTCCTAACCTCATCAAAGCATTATCCACTCTCAAACACCATCTTTAAATAAAGCATACAACCTTTACGAAAATCATAACCATCAAATTATAGTGACATATTCACTTAACTTCTCATAAGTTTAAAAAAAAAAAACTTTTATCATGAACAAATCATCCATTGGTGAAAAAATAGCGATTCACGACGGTTATATCGGACCAAACAAGTCACTTTTAAGTTGACTTCTCTAGTGAACCGCATTTAAAATAAACTAACAAAGGCGGTTATTTGACGCCTTTGAACACCTTCCTGGAACCTACCTCCCCGACGTTCCGAGCTCGAAACTAAAATTCCGAGTTCATAACTTAACGCTGACCCTCAGATTTTGAGCATAAGCTTTGAACTCGGAACTATCTAGAGGTTTCGGATACGGGGCATGTTTCTAACCTTTGTTATACTCCTGAATCGGACGACAATTCCGTTCCGCTTATGTATTTGGACACGTAAAATTCCATTTTTTGTGTTGATTGTTCCGAACTCAGAACGTGAATCAGCTACATAGTTACAAACTCGGAAGTAAAAAATTGGACCTTCATATTTTAGACGTTTGAACCTGGGAAACGTGTTCTAGACTCGGAACTGGCTAACTATTCATACAATAATCTGTAGTATTGAAGAAGTGTCTCATATTACAGCTCCCATTCATACAATAATCTATAGAATTTGCTAACTAAGCATTATTCTATAGATAATAATAGAAATCTCACCAATTCTATTCCACAAAATAACGACTTGATCATCCTAAGCAACAAAAATCTATAGACCACGCTAATGAAGCAACAATCTACATATAGGAATAGATATCTAACAAATTCTTTTCCAACACTTTCACGTCATCTATATAATATTTTCCATAGAAAATCTATTCAACACCTCATTAAACCTCCAAAGGGTTTCCGATAGATGTCGATCGGGAGAACACTAAGTACCTACCCAAGCAAGTTCTTGCGTTGATGATATCATCTTGTGAATACGTCTTGTGGTTGGCTTGAAATATATGTGTGCATGACATCTTTAGAAATACAAAAAAATGGACGACATTGTCAAATTAAGGATGAAACATGATACCAAAAACATACTTCGTCGATCTCAAGGTAATCCACCCGTATTTGTTGAACTCATTAGGCAACGTATAGCATTATGTAGTACCCGCATTCACAAGGTTTTTGCTTGTTTCCTGTACTAAGTGAAGGGTATGTAATTAGTTTAAATAAATGAAATTGAATAATTCACTTAAATTGGTTAATTGGAACAAAATCCATCCTTGATTTCGACAATGTCGAAATCCATATTACTTTAATCGATTAAATCATTGATGGAGGCCACCAATATTTTTACAAACCCCTCCGATGTTGGGAAGTGCAGTGGGTCCATCCAAAAAAATGCTTCTTCCCCGGAACAATAAGAATTAATCTCCAATGATCTTTGCAAGATATATTCATATAAAAATGAAGCAAAATATAAGTGTACTAATTGAAATTAGTATCTAACTATCACTTCTCAATATATGGTGTAATGAATATTTTCTTCTCCGTTCGCCCAAGATATTTGCGGATGTAGTTGATCCTTTCTTGGAATGTGCAACCAATTTCTTAAGTAAGCAAGGGGCACAAATATCCTACCCGACTCTTGTCTTTTTTACTTGCTAAGTAATACGTGTACCTTCCAAGAAAAAATGAGAACATTAAATGTATAAAAGAGTCGTATGTAGTATGTTTATAATTTAGACGGTTAAAATATGTACTCACAATTGGTAGAGGACATAAGTGTTTGGTTTATTTGCTCACACCTCCAAAGATCTTCAAACTCTATACACGGCCAGTGATTTCCCACTTTTGACCAAAAATGAAATCATTTCCCAAAAATATGTATGTTGAGTTTCGAGGGTGGCTGGCAACAAAATCGTAGAAAACCCTAACGAATTGTAGTGATTCCTTAATAACTTGCGTCCGTCCTAGTGACAGGCGTTCTAATCTTCTTCGGTGTTTGTACAACCAGTTTTGGTGTTGTTAAGGGTGCCTCCTTCAAAATGACAATTTGTTAGGTGGTCGACATAAATTAGTCGACGTGACCATATGAGACACATTCCTCGGGCGGGACCTACTTTCTTGTGTTGCCCATCCATAATTGGCAAGGGGGCTTTGTGCACCACAAGCTTCTCCAATGAAACTCACAAAAGACCTTCTACAATAGGTACATAGTGAGGATGTTGCATCTCCGTGAGAAAACTTTTGCCGGCCACATGAAGTGGCCTACCTTGGATGCCTTGATCAATGTAAAGTTCACAGAAATTTGATGCTTATATATAAATAAAACCTTTAGTAAATTATACGTGAATAAAATTTATAATGATCGAGTTAATGAAAAATATTTACCTTTTTGGGTGTTGACGTGGTTGATTTGTCGAGGTTATTGCCATCATCTCTTTTAGCTAGTAGTTTTGGCTTGTGGTTAACCTAAACATCCCCCGGCGAGTGGTGCGAACCTCTAGACGGCGTGGTCAAATTTGGTGTCAAATCATCCAAATTGTCCCGGACAGGAAGATCGGTGTGTTGGATTAGCTTCCGAATCAAAATATGTCGTTGCTCTATGCGCTTATCTCTAATAAGGGCTTGCTTTTGCTAGATGTCCACCATTATCGGTTTGGCCCAATGGTAAGACCTGACAATCCCGAATGCATCTTTTTGCCATACAAAGGCAGCGACACCTCTTGCACAACCCGTGTGATCTAATTTACCCATTACTTCAGTAAGGATGTCATTTTTACCCATCGGTACGATTATTTACATTGATCAATGATAATTTGTGAGCACCAGTATGATAATTTTTAGGAACCGGTTTCATATACCAATGGTCAACGCTTAGAAAAAATTTAGGTCATTTCCCTATTGTCCAACTGCATGAATTAAAATAAATGACAAGCATATGTGTGCAACTGTGTTTGGTGGATTAGAGCACCGGTATCTAGGTACCGGTACTCAACACTTAGAAACAATTTTTGGTCATTCCCCACTGTCCACCCGTACGAATTAAAATAAATGACAAGTAGCTGCATGCAGATGCGTTTGGTGGATTAGAGCACCGGTATATCGTTACAAGTGCTCAACACTTAGAAAACATTTTGTGTCATTTCCTCATTGCCCACCCATATGAATTAATATAATTGACAAGCAGCAGTGTGCAGCTGCGTTTAGTAGACTAGAGCACCGGCATCTAGGTACTGGTGCTCAACACTTTGAAAACTTTTTGGGTCATTTCCCCACTGTCAACTGTATGAATAAAAACATATAATAAGCAGTTGCACACAGCGGCGTTGCATTGTTATAAGCACCGCCATTAGGTTTGCTACCATTGCTAGCATATAAAAGGTGGACGCTTTTACTCCCACTCTTCCATCCCCACTATTCTACCATCTCCAACCTTAGCTTAACTCATCCACCACCATCTCTCTTGTTTTAAGCCCCACTCCATCACACCCTATTCCTCTTCCGTTGCCCAGTACTCCCCACCACCTCCACTCCGTCAAACCCATATCGTTGTTCCTCTGCATCTCGGTCACCCCCCTATTCCTCCGTATAACCGTCGAATTTCTTGTCCGCCACCTCCGCCATATTTTCAGTCCTCTACCACCTCCCATACATCAAGGTTAGTTTCCACCGTCGTGAACCTAGGGCATTTGTTCTTGTTTTATGCATTTTGATGATCAGAGCTTGATTATCGGCTTGATTCTTGATAAAGGTTTGGATTGGTGGTGTTGATTAGGTTTGATGAAGTTTATTTGTTGGTTATTATTTATGTTCAATTCTCGAGAATGGATAATGGGACTCAATGGCTCCCTGAAAGTTTTGAACTTAGTTTGTATTTTCAGCTTTTCTGTGCTTGATGGATTCAAAAGTGTTCAGCTTGATTCCTGAATTCGGGTATGACTAGTGGTTTTCATTATGCTAATGCATTTTTATCATTGGTGCTTGATTATTTCCAAAGGGTTCTACTTGATTCTTGATGTAGTCCATGGAAAATTGATTTTGATTAGTTAATGGAAGTTAATTTTGTTAGAAGTTTTGAACTTTTTTTATATTTACTGCATTTTGATCATCGGTGCTTGAATGTGTTAAAAGGGTTTAGCTTCATTCTTGATATAGTTTCTAATTAGTGGTTTTGATTAGATTAATGGAAATTAATTTTGTCAAAATTTTTTAACTTTGTTTATATTTTCTGCATTAGATGCCTCCCAAGGGTAAGAAATTTTAATTACAGTATTGATTTTGGAATCTGTATATTTTGTGGTAATTGTGTTGAGTATTGTCCAACAAATTGTTAATCGTGGCTACAATAGGGAGCAAGAGAAAGAAGGACAGTCAGTCGTGGGAAATGTTGTGGGGAGGAAGAGCCAACCACGCCCCCCGCTGTCCAGGAAGAGACTAAGACAACCATTTCAGTACTGTTATATATCGAAAAGCCCGGAGCCACAGACGAAGAGAATTCCCACAACGAACAGCCCCCAACATCGATTAGTGATAAAGAAGAGACTCCATCCTCCAAATTGGGGACATCCTATAAGCAGGGGACAGATGATATTTCTAAGGCAGGGGGGAAGCATGGAAAAGCCTTTGAAAAGTTTGAAATAAAGGAATGGTGCAAGACACGTGGTACAACCTTGTGCCAGTCGGTAATGATAGCCAAGGAGAATAGTGTCCTGGTCCTTGTCCGGTTCAAACTTTTGGACATGTCCTGCATGAAAAACTGGACGACGTGGACAACGTACATACATTACGCATTCTGGCGGCGAATTAAGTTTGGGACACACAGGTATTAGAAAAACTTCCTTGATGACACCTAGGAAGAAACATGGAAAGACATTTTGGTAACAGAATTTCACAACACATATATGTTTATGTTATTAAATTTAATTTATAATCTAATATAAATTCACAATTTTCTTTACATAAACTAACATGAGTTTCTATGCTAAATTTTCAAAAATGCAGATGAGCTTTAGGTTCGAGCAGAAGTTGACAGCGGGACAACTTGGAAAGTTGAAAGAGTTTGCATACGTTGCAGCCGATAATGCCTACCGTAACTGAAAACAAGAAGTGATGAAGAAATTCATTCATCAAGTGGGAAAACAGGGCAAAAGTTACAACATGAACCTTGGGAAAAATAAAAATGGATGGGGGAAGAGAAGTGGTACGAGTTTCTGAAAATGAGAACAATGCCAGAGTTTAACGTAAACTTTACATAAACATTTAGCCAAATTCAACATGTGTGTCACTTCGGTTCATTTTTAAATTTCATTATTTTCACTTCCATTTGTTTCGTATGCATAGAAAATAAGTAATATTAACAACGAGCACTCAAAGGAAAAGGTTTACACACATCAGACTGGAAGGAGCGGACACCGGGTCACGCGAGAAAAAAATAATTGAGAAACAAATGAAGAGGAGTGAGTGAAGTTGCTTGCTCAGGGCTTGACGGAGGATATTGAGACTGAGCTCGAGACCAAGGAGTTCAGTGTGGACATGTCCCTAGTCAACCTTAAGTCCATCAAGCTGGCAGACAAAGACAAATACACTGATCCGGCCGAAATAGCCATTGCAGAGAACATTGTAAGTTTTTCCGTATTAATTGATAATTAAAAGCTTTAGTAATTCCACTTTGACTGATCTTGAAAATTTTCAAAATTAAGTTTTATATGTCCATTTTATATGCATAATTTAATACTGTTTTTGGTCACTTTTGTGCTATTTTATTATCAAGAGCTTGTGTTTTAACTTGAAATTCTCTTAGGAGGGGGTAAGAGCAACTTTACACTCTTTTACCTCTTCTAAGTGGATTTTGCGTGCCAAGGGAAGAACACAAAGGCATGAAGATCGGAGGCCATTAAAGATCACATTTTCAAAGACTTCTGAAGACTTGCTTTGAAGACATGAAGACCGGATGCCATTGAAGACCATTTTTGGAGACATTGAAGACTTGAAAAATGAGAGGAATTGCTATGAAGATGAATGTGTACCACCAGAAGAAGAAAAGGAAACAAGACAAAATTGTGGCACCCGTCGCAAGTCGCGATAGCCTCGTCGCAAGACCATCGCGAGTCGTGACCAACGGGTGGCTAGAATTTTACCTTATCCATTTTGTACTATAAATAGAACTCTCTTTCCTCTCATTCACATCTTCTTCATCTGTATTTTTGGTATTGTTTATAACCCTATTCTCTTCCATTTTCGTCTTTGAATTCTCTTTTTTTTATGTTTAGTTGTTTAGCATTAATTAGTATGAACTCTTGTAGCTAAATCTAGTTCTTGGGAGCAATTGATCGAAGCTTCCAAGCTTATGTAGTAAGATTCTATATTTTCTCATTTTTGAACATTTAATGGAGAGCATATTTATGCCATTAATGATGTGTTTTACCTCATTTATACCATGGGTTGTTTAAGTATATGAAATGTTAGGAAAGTTGCAAGTTTCTTAACTCATTTGATATGGAGATCCAAAAGCATGGAATTAGAACTTCTTGTGTATAATGTGTGGAAATTCTTGCTAGATGGGTATGTTAATGTGGTTTGTTCTCATATTTGTCATATAGATGAAAAGAAGGGTTGAACCTTGAATGTTGTTTGTTCTATGTTTAATCTAATGAATGCTTTGTTTGGTTAAATGATTGTCTTTTGTAGAAGGCTTGTTATTATTAAACCTATGGTCCTTTGGGTGAAATGTCATTGATGAAACACCCCTATGATGTTGTTTGTCTAGGGTGATCATCAATGAGATTTGCAAATGGTCATTGTTTGTCTTTGCAAACTACTCTTAAGGAGGAGTGAATGTTGATCTTTGAACGAGAAGTGATAACATTCCCCATAGACAATAAATGTAATTGAATGAGTGAATGAATCAATGAGCTATATGAAGTTTGGAAGTGGAAATCGATCATCCCCAAGGCTGCGTTAATTATCATTTACATCGTATCTTTAGTTGTATTGCACGATTAGCATAGTTCTCTATGGAACATCCACTTGAGCACGAAGATGAGCGTCCGGGAGAAAGACCTCATCTTCCTCCTCTTCAAGGGAAAGCTCATCCTCTCCACCAAAGAGAGATTCTTTTGGGAAAAGCTTTGTTAAGAGACATCATGGCCCCCAACCTCAATCAAAAACCAATGTGCATCGAGTATCCCATGGTTGGACCAGACGGGCACTTTGAGCTAAAGACCGGGTTCATCAACATGCTACCCATCTTCCTTGGTAGGCAAGGGTAGAATGCCAACAAACACCTCACCGAGTTTCACTTCTTGTGTGGTGGTAGGGTTCTCCCATGGAGTGAACGAAGATTTCTATAAGTTGAAGGCATTCCCGTTCACACTAAGGAATGGTGTAAGAGATTGGCTACACTACCTACCGCCTAAGAGCATTAAGAGTTGCCTTGATATGAAAATGAAGTTTTTGACCAAATACTTTTCGGCCTCTAGATCCACCACCTTGAAGAAGGACATAAGAACATCCTCCAATGGCATGAAGAATCTCTCTTCGACTATTGGGAGAGGTTTAAGAAGCTTCTTGCAAGTTACCCTTATCATGGTTTTTTGGAGGGGGATTTGGTTTATTACTTCTACAATGGCCTTTTTGATGAAGATCAAAGGTTGGTGAGAAGTTCTTGTAGTGGCACCCTTGGGAACAAAACATCCTCTGAGGCCATGCAATTATATGAAGAGCTAGCGGAAGAATCGAGAAACTTTAGCTCAAGGGCCGATTTGAGAAGGAGGAATGCAATGCCCGCAAGTGACTCTTAAAATAGTGGAAAGCTCGAGGATCAAGTCTTGACCTTTGCATCTATGGTCAAATCGTTGATGATGAAGCCTGGGAATGCGCCACATGTTAAATCATGTGAAATTTGTTACTTGACGCATCCTAAGGACACTTGCCCCACTTTGCAAGAGGATTATATTGAAGAGGTAAGTTCCATAGGCTATCAAGGGAATCAAGGCTACCAATGCAACCAAGGATATCAAGGTGGGCCAGGCTACCAAGGTAACCAAGGCTACCAAGGTTATCAAGGGTACCAAAACCGGCCGTACAATTTGGGAATTCGTGATAACCCGAACCTCCAGTATGGAAACCCTCAAGGAAGCCAAAACCCACAACTATATCAGCCTCTTCAATAACAATATAGGCCACCTCAACAAAAATTTCAAAAGCTCCAAGACAATCCCCGAGACCAAGGGGAGAGCTCGGGATTAACAAAGGATAATGTGATCCAAGCCATTCACCGGTTGGGCATGTGCGTGGAAAAAAGTGAGAAATTACAAGATGAATCCAAGGCGAGTATCAAGAACTTGGAAACTCAAGTGAGCCAAATAGCTCAAGTGGTGAATCAGATGGAAGCCCGGGAAAAGGGTAAGCTACCCTCCCAACCGGAGATCAACCCTCAACAAAATGCAAGTGCTATCACTTTGAGAAGTGGTAAAGAGGTTGGCTCTCCCACGGTTGGTGAATTTTTTGAGGGCGAACCTAGGAAGCTTGAAATGCTTGAGAAAGAAGGGAAAAGGGAGATCGAGGAGGAGGTCAAGAAGCAAGCAGGGAAGGGAAAGGGGAAGGAAGAGGAGATCACCGTTGAGAAATCAACCTCCATTTTTTAACCTTCATCCCTCCTCACAAGAAGGCAAGAGTAGTGGAGATTCCTCCATATGTACCGAAGCCACCATTCCCGGAAGCTCTAAAAGACAAAAGGAGGAAGGAATCTAACAAGGACATCTACGAAGTCTTTCGTAGGTGTGAGGTAAATATCCCTCTTTTGAATTTGATTGAACAAATTCCTAGCTATGCAAAATTTTTGAAAGAATTATGTGTAGTAAATAGGAAACAAAGAACGAAGAACGAGCTTAAAAATGGGAGAAAAGTGAACATGTCTCCGCTTTGTGCCAAAGGGAGTTACCCCCTAAATGTAGCGATCCCAGCATGTTCATGATCCCGGCATGATAGAAAATACATATTTTGAAAAATCAATGCTTGACTTAGGTGCATCGATAAATGTGATTCCTTATTCTTTGTATGAAAGCCTCAATATTGGTACTTTGCACAAAACTGGGGTGGTGATCCAATTAGCCGATCGTTCTAGTGCGTACCCTATGGGTATCGTCGAGGATGTGTTGGTTAGGGAGGATTCCTTAATATTCCCCATGGATTTTTATGTCCTAGACATGGAGCATGATAAACATGCCGCCCCAATCTTGTTGGGGAGGCCATTTTTGAAGACCTCTAGGACCATCATTGTGCATAATGGTACCCTCACCATGGAATTTGATGGGATTAAAGTAGAGTTTAGCATAAATGACTTTATGAAGTATCCTCTTGAAGAGTATTCTTGCCATGCTATTGATTTCATTGATAATGTGGTGCAAGATGTTTTTGAATTGAGTGGTGATGATTCCTTGTTAGTTGCTTTGGAAAATGATGTTGAAAATGCATGTCTTGTATATTCCATGAGTACTAACTTGAAGGAAAACATTGACGAGTTTAGTATTATTGAGGAAGTGGTGCAAAGTCCCGACCCTCTAGTCTTAGAGGAACCCGAAGAACTGGAATTCTTCCTATCACTTGTGAAGGCTCCAATGATTGAGCTTAAACTTTTGCCAAGTGACCTCAAGTATGCATTTCTTGTGGAATAGGAGACGCTTTCGATCATCATTTCAAGCAAGCTCGCCAAGGAGCAAGAAGAAAAGTTGATGGTGGTGTTGCAGGAGAACAATGAAGCAATTGGATGGACTATTGCCGACATCAAAGGCATAAGTCCATCCACTTGCATGCATAGAATCTTGTTGAAAGAAGATATAAGATCTGTTTGGCAACCCCAACGCCGTTTAAACCCACCTATGATGGAGGTGGTGAAGGCGGAAATCCTCAAGTTACTCCAAGTGGGCATAATCTATCCAATCTCGGATAGCAAGTGGGCGAGTCTAACTCAAGTGGTACCCAAGAAGAGTGGGGTGGTAGTGGTAGAAAATGAGAAGGGCGAGTTCAAAATGGGTGGTGCATTTGCATTGACTTCTAGAGGCTAAATGCGGAAACCCGGAAGGATCACTTCCCGTTGCCATTCATTGATCAAATGCTTGAGAATTTAGCAAGCCACCCTTTCTATTTCTTTTTGGATGGGTACTCGGGGGTATTTTCAAGTGGCTATAGCCCCGGGAGACCAAGAAAAGACCACCTTCACATGCCCCTTTGGTACGTTTGCTTACTGGTGCATGCCTTTCGGGTTATGTAACGCCCTCGCAACTTTCCAAAGGTGTATGGTAAGCATTTTCTCAGAATTTGTTGAAAATTTTGTTGAGGTATTCATGGATGATTTCACCATTCATGGTAATTCTTTTGACAACTGTTTAGAAAGTTTGGCACAAGTTCTTAAACGTTGCATTGATAATAATCTTGTGTTTAATTCTGAGAAGTGTCATTTTATGGTAAAGCAAGGCATTGTTTTAGGCCATGTTGTCTCCTCTAAGGGTATGGAGGTTGACAAGGCAAATATAGATACAATTCAAACTTTTCCTTATCCTACTAATGTGCGCGAAGTGCGCTCTTTTCTTAGCCATGCAGGATTCTACTGCCGATTCATCAATGACTTCTCGAAGATAGCATCTCCTTTATGCAAGTTGTTGCAAAAAGAGGCGGAATTTGTGATGGAAGAGGGTTGTAAAGGGACCTTCGATACATTGAAAGAAAGGTTAGTTTTGGCCCCTATTATACAACCCCCTGGTTGGTCGTTGCCATTTGAGATTATGTGCCTTGCGAGTGATTATACCGTTGGAGCAGTGCTTGGTCAAAGGGTGGGAAGAGCGCTTCATGCCATCTACTACGCATCCATGTCTCTCAATGAAGCCTAAAGAAACTATTCCACCACCGAAAAGGAGTTGCTAGCAGTGGTATTTTCTTTGGAAAAATTTCGATCTTATTTGCTTGGTACAAAAATTATTGTGTACACTGATCATGCAGTGCTTCATCATTTAATGATAAAGAAAAAGGCCAAGCCAAGATTGATTAGGTGGATCCTGCTCCTGAGTGAATTTGAGTTGGAGGTGCGAGACAAGAAAGGCGCAGAGAACCTCGTGGCTGATCACCTAAGCCAGTTGGCACCCTGCCAAGATAGTGAGGTAAATCTATTAATGAAGGAGCAACTACGGGAGGAGTTCCCCGATGAACAATTGTTTGCTATCAGGAACCTGCAACCATGGTATGCTGACATTGTGAAATTTCTTGCCTCTGGTAAATTTCCTCCTCACTTTTCTAAAGCACAAAAAGATAAGCTAAAGAGCGATGCTAAATATTATGTGTGAGATGATCCCTTTTTGTGGAAGCATTGTGTAGACCAAGTTTTTAGGAGATGCATCCCCGATAATGAAGTGCATTCAATTCTCACTTTTTGTCATTCTCATGCATGCAGGGGTCATTTTGGAGCTAAAAGGACCGCTAGGGAAGTCTTGGAAAGTTGTTTTTATTGGCCTACTTTGAATAAGACTGCATAAATATTTTTTAAGGCTTGAGACAAGTGTCAAAGAGTAGGAAATTTCTCATCTAGAAATGAGATGCCCCAAAAAGCTATGCTATATTGTGAAATCTTTGATGTTTGGGGTATTGACTTCATTGGACCTTTCCCTAGTTCTTATGGCTTTACATATATTCTTCTTGCCATTGATTATGTATCAAAGTGGGTTGAAGTAAAACCCACTAGGACTGACGATTCTAAAGAGAATTCCTAAAAGATAACATCTTTTCTAGGTTTGGGGTACCCTGAGCCTTGATTAGTGACCGTGGCACTCATTTTTGCAATCGGACCATAGTGGCACTCTTGAAGAAGTATGGCGTCACCCAAAAGACATCCACAACCTATCACCCTAAAACCAACGGGCAAGCCAAAGTTTCCAATCAGGAAATCAAGTCCAACCTTCAAAAAAAGGTTAACCCTAAGTGGAAGGATTGAAGTTATCGGTTGAATGATTCTTTGTGGGCATATAGAACGGCTTACTAGACACCAATCGGTATATCACCATACCGGTTAGTGTTTGGTAAGCCCTGTCATCTACCGGTGGAAATTCAACATTGGGCATACTGGGTGGTCAAAGAATTCAATCTTGATATAGATGAGACCGGCTTGCATAGGAAGTTACAATTGGATGAACTAGATGAGATCCGGAGGGAGTCCTATGAGAACGCCGAAATCTATAAAGAGAAGACAAAGGTGTGGCATGACAAGATGATCATTAGGAAGGATTTTGACGTTGGTCAAAAGGTTCTCCTATTCCAATCTCGCATTCACCTATTCCCAGGTAAGTTGAGGTCCCAATGGATTGGTCCTTTTGAGGTTGTTAAGGTATTCCCGCATGGCACGGTGGAGATTCTAGATCAAGCTAAGTCTAATACATTCAAGGTTAATGGACAATGTTTGAAACCTTACCACGAGAATTTTGTGCCACAAAAGGAGAGGACATTGATCTCCTCGATCCGGGTTGTGAGTAAAACCCAAGAAAAGGGTGTAAGTCATGCCGACGACGTTAAATAAACTTGGTTTTGATCATCCAGATTGTCATTCGTGACTTTCCATTGATGTTGTTTGGTTTTGGATTTTGTCATTAAGTTTCATTGTTTTTCTTCATGATTTTCACAAGTTGTTTTTCCATGATTTTGTAGCAATTTTGAAGCCAAGGAATTTTACTTTTCAAGGGAGAAATGCTTGGAGTAAAGAAGGAAAGACTTGGACAAGAGAAGAAATCAGAAAATATTTCTAAGTACCAGGTTAGAAGTGGTTGCGAGTTGCAATGGCCTCGCGAGGGCCTCGTCGTGAGTCATGACCAAATCAGGGATTTTGGCTAAAAATGGAGGTCTCGGACTCCACCTTCTATGAGTCACGATGGCCTCGCAAGGGCCTCGCCGCAAGTCGCAACGGAGTGTTCGCGAGTTCCAATGTAATCAAAAATATTGTGTTAAAATGGAGGTCTCGACTTCCACTTTTTGTGAGTCGCGATGGCCTTGCGAGAGCCTCGTCGTGAGTCACGACGGAGTGGTTGTGAGTCTCTATGTACTCAGAAATCTTGTGTTAAAATTCAGCTCCCGACCTCTACTTTTTGGGGGTCGCAATAGCCTCGCGAGGGCCTCATCGCGAGTCCTCAAGACATTATCCCCTCGAGACCAGTCAAACCCATAATCCCATCAGCCTTTCGAGACATCATCCCCTCGAGACCTCAGATCCTCGAAGCCTTAAGCCCTTGACTCGAGCCAAACCTGAAAGTCTATCATCCCCTCGAGACCTCCAAGCCTTAAACCCTTGACTCGAGCCAAACCTGAAAGTCCATCATCCCCTTGAGACCTCAAGGTAGCGAGCCCTCGACTCGAGCAGAACCTAAAAGTCCATCATCCTCTCGAGGCCAGTTCTCGAGACCAACTCTCGAAACATCATCCCCTCAAGACCTCGAGACATCACCCCCTTGACTCGAGCCGAACCAGAAGGTCTATCACCCTCTCAAGGCCTGTCCTCAAGACATCATCCCCTCAAGACCTCGAGGCCGCAAGCCCTAGACTCGAGTTAAGTCATAAAGTCCATCACCCTCTCGAGACCAGCCCTCGAGACATCACCCCCTCGAGACCTCGAGGCCATAAGCCCTAGCCTCAAGGTGAGTCATAATGTCCATCATCCCTCGAGACATCACCCTAATAAGACCAGTCCTCGAGACCTCGGGTCCTTAAGGACGCAAGCCCTCAACTCAGGTTGCAAGCCAAACCTCTCGAGAGCTCGAAAATACAAGCCCTCGAGGTGTTATCTTTCATCCTCGAGCCCAGTCTCTCAAGACCTCGAAGCCACGAGCCCTCGAGGTGTTATCTTTCATCCTAGAGCCTAGCCTCTTATGACCTCGAGGTTGTGAAGCCTCGAGGTGCCATTTTTCATCCTAGAGCCTAGCCTCTCGAGACCTCGAAGCCGCGAGCCCTCGAGGTGTCATCTTTCATCCTCGAGCCTAGCTTCTCGGGACCTCGAAGCTACGAGCCCTCAAGGTGTCATCCTTCATCCTTGAGCCAAGCCAAAACCAATGCCCCTCCAAACCAAATCTTTCATCCTTGAGCCTAGCCAAACCCAAACCCCTCGAGACCACCTGTCGCAAGCCGCGATGAACACATCGCGAGTCGCGATGGTCGTACAGGTCTGCTTTAAGTAATGTGCTAAACCATTTTTTCCACAAACACATCCACAATCTGCCAATGATCTTTGTATTCTCTTCACCTTCCTATACCTTCCCTCCACCAAGCGACTGCCGCTCGCCGCCACTAATAGCCGCCATTTGCTGCTCGTAACCACCTCTCCATACCCCTATCATTTCTTCCTAAATCTCCACCCACGAATTGCCATAAAACCTTTGAAGAATACAAACCCTAGAATTTGGGGGTTTTGTGACATTGGGCAATTCGATTTTGAATTGATTGTGGGATTCTTCCTTTCTTTGTCCTAAGCATCTAAGTGGTACATTTCTTCACTTTATTGAGTTTCAATTGTGATTATAAATGTATTCTCAATTGATTGGATATTGTGTATATTATGTGTGATGCCTTGGGAAATTAAATTGTTGGACATTGGTTAAATTTGGAGAGTATATTGTGCTTGCAATTTAATTTGATAGGTATTGTGTGCTTATTTGGGGTTGCGGTGTGGATTGTATATTTTATGGTTGCGGTTTGGATTGTATTGTGCTTGTTTGATTTTGAATTGTGTGCATTTGTGTTACTTTGGCTAAGAATGGATTGTGACCTATGCTAGATATGAGGCATGTTGGTCCTTGATTAAACATAGTTGTTACTTGGAAAAAATGTAATTGTGCTTTGCAATGTTATTTTTCTTAGGGAAGTTTAGCCATGGGACGTGGATGTTCACATTGTGAATGTACTAATGGTGGCTAAACTAGTTGAGCACAACTGTGATTTTGAAATATAGCATATTGATTTCAACTATGTGAGAACTTCATGGACTTGAGAATATGGGCTTGGTGGACATAATATGGATTGTATATACAATTGTGATTAGGACTTGAACTAGTTAACTTGATTTTTATTTGGCTTGAGATAATAAACTAGTTTAAGGTTGAGTATGAATTTGCAATATTGCATATACACATATTCCTGTCCATTTGACTTGTTTGTTGTGGTTGTTAGATATAGCCCCCATGAAGAGACCCAGGGCTCCCACCCAAGGTGGGCGCACCACCGCTCCACCTCCGCCTCCTCCACCAGCTTTGGAATCGAGCCCTGTACCTCCCCCTCCGGATAGGTACATGGGTTTGACTCGGATCACCGGGTCCTATGCGGAAAGGTGGAAGGCCCTGGAGAGGCTCCAACTCAAGGAGACAAGCTTTGTTGACATGCCCACATTAGATACTCTCGAGCTCAATTAGCCTGTCAGATGCCTCCTCGCAAAAGGGGGATTGGAAGGGTTCATGAGTAGGAGCGCACCCTCTTATCGGAGGTACACGCTGGAGTTCTTGTCCACAGTCAGTATAAGCAGCATGAGAGGTGATCAACCATGCGAGAGGTACATTTATTTTCACTTAGATGATATATCTAAACAAATGACCGTCTCACAGATTGAGGAGGCCTTTGGATTTGACACTGCGGAGATACGGGCCAGGCTGGACCCACAGACCCAGAAGCGATCGATTGAGGATGACATGCACTTTTAGAATGTCATCAACATAAGGCCAAAGAACTCCCATGATAAGAGTAGTCCATTATCCACCCTGCATTCCGTTATATGCACCAGCAGTTGGCTGGCATAGTACTTTGCTCTGCGGGCCGACGAATATGCTAGACAATGACATTCACTTTCTGTGGCACTTAATGAGTAAGGGACTAGGATACGGGCTATGGGCAGAATTATGGATGAAGAGAATCGTGGAGGTGGCAGGAAAGCCCAAAGGGAAGATCATGGTCGGAGGCATGATAGGCCTTTTAGCAGAGTACTTGGGATTGGTTCCTCCGGCTGACTTTCCGCGCTTAGGGAGGCGCACATCCTATCTTATCACTGCTGAGAGGTTAGTTAGATTTGAGATGCTCAGTGCCACATGGACCACGGGGCTATTCCATTGGTTGTATGGTGCGAGGAAGATCACATTCATGGCACTTCCTCAGCCCAACAAGACGAAGCTGGAATTTGACACACCTTTAGGAGACTTGGCGATTTCATCTGACTCCTCATGTAGAGATAATTTCCAGCGTGAGCTCCACAACCTTGGCCCAGCTCCTATCTAGCGTGAAGATAGCAGTCTACCTCCCTCTGAGCGATAGTAGCAGCAGCACTCCACGCAGCCTCCACCAGAGACAGAGCCGATGCAGGAGGACGATGTGCCACCTCACTATTCCTAGCCTCCACCGGACTTCTACAAGCGGATGATGCAGATTATGCAAGATGAATTCCATCACCAGAACAGCATGATATTGGAGCATAATGTATTTGTCTCCCAGACCTTGATCGACATGGGTGAGGAGATTGACCTCTTTTCAGCTCGCATCCATGAGATGCAGTCCCAGGTAGGCAGTGTCTCGGGTTCTGATCCAGGAGCGAAGAGGCAGAGAGATAGAAGGCAGAGGAGCACGGAGTGGTTGGAACAGTATCATCAGCGCTATTTTGGTGGTGGCCCTTCTTCATCACATCAGTGATTTTGTGAGCACCATATCTTTACCCTTTCCATATTTCGCTTTGTACATTTTTTTCCCTATTTTCTACATTAAGGGCAATGTAGTGTTCTAAGTATGGGGAGGGTTATCTACTTTGAGGTGATTGGGATTGAAGACACTTTTTCATAACTCTTTTTATTGGTTTTGGATATTTTTCCCTTTTGTGTTGGGATGTTTTTCTTTTGATGTACTTGGATAATGTTGCTTTGATACTTTTCTTCTTAGCCTTAACATTTGAAAAGCACTTTGCTACTTTTTGGATTGGAGACACGTGAAAAATGATGAAAATTTGAAAAGCATAATATATAAAAGGAAAAAAATAATAATAAATAAAAAGAATCCCGCAAAGTTGAAAACCGAGAGGGCAACTTAGGCAACATTGGGGTCCCGGATAGGTCGAAAACCAGAAATGGCGACCTAGGAAAAAATGAGAGGCTAAATGTGTGGAAAAAGGTGAGATGTGAGCCAAAGAAACATGATGTGTGGCTAGGATGAAAACCCAAAAGGGCTCCTAGGCAAAATGAGAGAAAACGAGAGAAATTGAAAAACGTTAAGTGTTCACTCAGTTGTCGGTGTTGGATTCATAAGGTTACGGTGGCCATACGGATGGATCGGGTAGCTTGACATCTTGAGGACCTTTTGGGGGTGGAAAATTTAGCGGGGGAAGACGAAGTAAGTTATGAAATTCTTGATTGTTAATATGCTTCGTTTTTAGGTTGATATATTGATATAAAGTGGAGCATGTATTTTTAATCTTATACATGTCATTAGCTTCACCTTGTATCATTGGATTTTGGATTATCAATTCGGGATTTGGAGATGTTTTAGGGATATCAATGAATTGATGGGTGGATATGGTTTGTGTGGATTTAGGAATAGGGGTTGTGGGAAACTTCTCATTTGACCTTAACATTGGGATGTGTGATATTGAGAGTTTTGCGAGGTATTGATTTTGGGGAATAGTAGATAGGATGTGGATACGTCATTTCCTTCATATGCTTGGATATTTTATTACTCGAGGGCAAGTAAGGTTTAAGTGTGGGGAGGTTTGATATGTCCATTTTATATGCATAATTTAATACTCTTTTGGGTCAGTTTTGTGCTCTTTTATTATCAAGAGCTTGTGTTTTACCTTGAAATTCTCTTAGGAGGGGTAAGATGAACTTTACGCTCTTTTACCTCTTCTAAGTGGATTTTCCGTGACAAGGGAAGAACACGGAGGCATGAAGACCGGAGGCCATTAATGATCACATTTTTGAAGACTTTTGAAGACTTGCTTCGAAAGATATGAAGACCGGAGACCATTGAAAACCATTTTTGGAGACATCGAAGACTTGAAAAATGAGAGGAATTGCTATGAAGATGAATGTGTACCACAAGAAGAAGAAAAGGAAACAAGACAAAATTGTGGTACCCGCCGCGAGTCGCGATGGCCTCATCGCGAGACCGTCGCGAGTAGCGACCAACGGGTGGCCAGAATTTCACCTTATCCTTTTTGTACTATAAATAGCACTCTTTTTCCTCTCATTCACATCTTCTTCATCTGCATTTTTGGTACTGTTTAGAACTCTATTATCTTCCATTTTCATCTTTTAATTCTCTTATTTTATGTTTAGTTGTTTAGCATTAATTAGTATGAACTCTTGTAACTAAATCTGGTTCTTGGGAGCAATTGATTGAAGCTTCCAAGCTTATGTAGTAAGATTCTATGTTTGCTCATTTATGAACATTTATTGGAGAGCATCTATTATTCCATTAATGTTTTGTTTCACCTCATTTATACCATGGGTTGTTTGATTATATGAAATGTTTGTAAGATTGAAATGTTAGGGTGTTAGGAAAGTTGCAAATTTCTCAACTCATTTGATATGGAGATCCAAAAGCATGGATTTAGAACTTCTTGTGTATAATGTATGGTAATTCTTGCTAGATGAGTATGTTAATGTGGGTTGTTCTCATATTTGTCATATAGATGCAAAGAAAGGTTGAACCTTGAACGTTGTTTGTTCTATGTTTAATCTAATGAATGCTTTGTTTGGTTAAATGACTATATCTTTGGTAGAAGGCTTGTTATTATCAAACCTATGGTTCTTTGGGTGAAATGCCATTGATGAAACACCCCTATGATGATGTTTGTCTAGGGTAATCATCAATGAGGTTTGCAAATGGTCATTATTTATCTTTGCAAACTACTCTTAAAGAGGAATGAATGTTAATCTTTGAATGAGAAGTGATAACATTCCCCATAGACAATAAATGTAATTGAATAAGTGAATGAATCAATGAGCTATATGAAGTTTGGAAGTGGAAATCGATATCCCCCAATGCTCCGTTAATTATCATTCCCATCGTATCTTTAGTTGTATTGCATGATTAGCATAGTTCTTTTGCTTTGCTAGTTGTTGTATTTCAATTTGATAACTTAGGATCAAACCAACCAAAAACCCCCATGTTTACATGCATATATCTATGTATGTATATACCTAGTATGTTTTCCCTATATATTTTTAAACACTTGAAAAGATCCCTCTTCTGGAAGATGACCCCGACCTGCCATTTTCTACTTAATTGTAGATAGGAAGCATTAGGGCTTTAAAGTATTAACTTTGAGAGGTATGGCGATGACCTCCCAAAGTTCATCGTTTATAGTTTATGCCTTCCCACAGATCAAAATGAATGAGAAGGCCGCTAAGGGCACATTGGTTCTCAAACTGAGGGAGGAAATACTGATAGCGGCGACCGGCAAGCTGGATTACCCTGGGAGGTATAGATGTACTCCATCAAGCCTTTTTAAAGAGGTTTTCATGCCCCATATGTTAAGAAAATGTAGAAGCAAATGCGGTAGCAGCTCGTCCGCCGCTCCATCGGTTCTACAGAAGAAAGCAAAAGACTAACCAATGGTGTCGGCAATGGTGTCATACCTATCCAAGCTCGTTAAGGGGGTTGCTTCAGCAGGCAGGGTCCAAATACCACGTAGCCTGGAGGATCCCATTTCTTTCATTGAGAAGGCATTGGCTGAAGTGAGCGTAGCCCAGACAAAATTAAATGGTACTCCTAGCAATGAGAAGGACGATGAGGATGTAAGAAAATGAGATATCATTTTTCATTTTTTCTTTCATAGAGAATGCATTGGCTGAAGTGAGCGTGGTACAGAAAAAATCAAATGGTACTCCTAGTGATGAGGAGGACGATACTAGGAGCACGATGGGGAGGTAAAAAAAATGAGTTATCATTTATCGTTCTGTCTTTCATCACTTGCTTTATTATAGATGACATTTCATATATTTCAAATTATTAACAAAGTTACAATACTATGATAGGATGGGGAGAGGGCCAGTTTGTTCTTGAAGCAGTTTTAGGGTTAATGGCCACAGTGGCAAAGAAATTGCTCCAAAGAAACTGCCATGGCCGTACATCAGCTAGTGCAATCGCTCGTGTCTGGGTGATTGATCAAGTCTTCCTTGCCAAAGCAGGATTGATCTCTACCAACCACACATTCATCGATGTGGGAGAGGCTCTTTGATATGTCATTGGTTAGATGAATTTTTTGATCAACTATGATGTGACACCCCCGCTGAAACACAGAAGGATGAGGATGTTAAAGAATCCAAGGAAAAACATTGTGACTTCCTCGACGTCACAAATGACAAGGTAAATTTGTGACTTTAATTAATAGCATATTATAAGTGTTTAAATATATTCTTATTCAAATTAAAAACCAACTACTTTGTCAACACAACTTTCGACCACGAGTTTCAAGCGGGTGAAAAAATGGCCACAATGGAGATCTTCCCCGTAAGGTTGGTAAAGCTGTCATATCTCTTGACTAAATCATCCGTACATATTTGGAAATTTTACTTATCACTTAGCACATGTTTTGTTACAACTACGTTCAGATTGTAAACAGGCGCACCTTAAAGGAGCATCCAATTTTGAGGGAGTTCATGAACCATTGCAACGAGAAGGTAACATAAATGAACCATAATAGGAAGGAAATATTTTACAACCAGTTCCTTGTATCCATATTTGCTAAACCCTGCAAATCTGGCCTTTGCATCCAGCAACTTTTGGAATTTGGAAACAAGCTCGGGAATTGTCATGGGATGACATGGATCTCATATGCACAAATGTATTTGTGGATGGGGTAATCTCCAAAAAATTAGATACATGTATCTTATTCTCTAAATTAGATACCGAATAACTTCTGCTGTGACAGGCACCTGTGGAGTAAAGTGGAGTCCACGAACAATGGCATAATCCAGTTCTGTGTCTCCAACACTGGAACAAATGACAACTTGCTTCAGGAGGAAGACATAACTTCCCTTGTTTGCCTCATCCATGATTAACTCAGACGCCGCCATATATTTGGTGACATACCTTAAGAGGTCAGAAATTTTACATTATAATTTAGATTGATATCTATTTTGTAAAATTCAGCAAATATATAAACTTTAAAATTATAACACAGTTCACACTGGTTCCTCATCCTCATTTGTCCGGAAAATGACCATGTCTACACATTAGACACACTCACCAATGGTATTCAGCCTAAGGATTTCATAGAGACACAATTTATTTCTAGGTAATAATTTTAGCACCATTAACCCTGCTTCTTCGAATAATAGTTTTTTCAAAGGTAGTAAATGAAACATGTCATAGGGTTGCATGTCAATATGAGAGGTTGAAGGGCAACAATTAACTCTCACCGAATTTCAGCTAGAAGATAGCAAACATCAACATAAGCAGTAAGCATACATAGTTTAACATACTTCGTATGTTTTCTTCTTTACGTACCCTGATTTAATTATCGATTCTTTTATTCTATCTTAGCACCAACGACAAGGAAGTTGCTGGGAATGAGGCTACTATGTTATACGATTCCTTGAGGAGCTTGCCCTAGATACAACTTCTGACAATCCTATCGACGTAAGTATCGAAACTCCAACACAAATGATATAATATGTGGATGGCTTACATTGCACTAACCACTTCAGACAAACTAACTTTCAATCTGATCGAAATGTAGATTTTTCAAGAGGAGCAAGGCCCGTACAAAGCCTACAAATTGCATGAGATAGTGGCCAAGTGGTGTAAGGCATGGGTTAACATTTAAGCAATGGTGGCCAGAAATGATCCAGGCCAATTTCTTGAGTGATGTCTATGGAAGGGTGATGGGAAGTCGGCGTATATGAATTGATATGGCATGATGGCATATTGACATTGATTTCATTTATTCTTTTCATGTACAATTTGGTCATTGTTATTTACTTCTTTAGTTTCTGAGTAAATTTTCCAAGTAAGGGATTATTTATAAAAACAATTTCCCCAGGGTTGATCCGGGATGGCACGATAATTTTAAAATTGACCCACACAAATTTTTCATACATTGAGCACCGGTTGACAATTAAGAACCTGTGCTAATTGGTAAACGGTGCTTCAAATTCGAAACCGATGACACCGATGCCTAAATTATCACTACAACCAGTGTTATTTTTAAAATTACCGGTGCTATAAATCATCAATACTACCGGTGCTATTTTTAAAAGTACTGGTGCTATAAATGATACTTAGAAACACTGGAAAACTTTCTTTACCGGTGCTAGAATATGATCACCAATACATATATTTACTACCGGTGCTCAAAAACTGTAACAGGCATGTCAATTTTTTCACCGGAAATTTAATTTTTGAGCACCGGTTCATAACATACTGGTACTCAACTTTTAGCACTGGTACTAGTTCTTACTATTGGTGCTAGAAAATTATACCTAGCTGGCATATTTGTGCACCGGTATCTAAACGTTTTATCACCGGTACACAACTTATCGGTGCTAATTATTAGTACAGGTATGTCTTACCAGTGCTAAATATTAGCACCGGTACGACTACTTTTTAAAACCGGTCACATACGCACCGGTATCCCAGAGGGCAAATAACCAGTGCCTATGTTGGGCTTCTACCGGTGCTTATGGAGGTTCCTATCATTAGTGGAAGTTCAATTTGAAGGCAATGCTTCTTTGTACCGTAAATAATTTTCCAGCATACAGAAACCTTTTGTGTTATGCGGCGAACGGGCACAAGGTGTGTCCCATGTGCGAAGAGTCCACATACTATCAACAGCTGAAGAATGGTCGCAAGACAGTGTATTTCGGTCACCAAAAATTCCTCCCGATGAAGCACAAGTTGCATGAGGATGCATTTCTATTTGTTAGTGGGAAGGAGGTGAGGAAGGCGCCAAGACCATTGAAGGGGGTTTTCATACACAAAAAGGTGAAGAAATTGAATCTTGTTCTTGGGAAGAAGGTGAAGAAGGTTGGTACAGTGCCTGATGGACCTTTAAAGAAGAGGTTAGTTTCCTTTGATTTACTTTACATGGAGCATTTGGAGGTTCACCACTGTTTGGATGTAATGCACATTGAGAAGAGTGTGTGTGAGAGTGTTATTGGTACCTTACTTAACATCCCTGGGAAGACAAATGATAGCTTGAATGCGCAGAAGGATTTGTTGGAGCTTGGAATTTGGTCGGACCTATCCCCAGAGGTGAGAGAGAAGCAAACTTACCTCCCTCCTACCCCGTACAATCTATCAATGGATGAGAGGAGATCGGTTTACGAGTGTATCCAAGGGATCAAGGTACCGTCCATATACTCTTCTAATGTTAGTCGCTTTGTGAATGATGATTTGCGTATGAACACCTTGAAATCGCACGATTTTCACGTTCTCATGCAACAATTGTTGCATGTTGCCATCTGTGGTGTTATGGAGAAGGATGTACGATTTAGTGTTATGCGATTGTGTTTCTTCTTCAACTCCATTTATCAGAATAATATAAGAAGGTAGGTGCTTAATGTGTTAGAGCGAGCGGGGTTTTTAGTGTTATGTCAGTCGGAGAAGTACTTTCCTTCGTCCTTCTTTGACATCATGGTTCATCTAGTCATTCATTTAGTTAGGGAAATTTGATTATGCGGTCCAATGGGTGTGCATAGAATGTACCCTTTCAAGCGGCGCATGAGTATTTTAAAAGGTAACGTTCACAATCGTAGCCAACCGGATGCGAGCATCGTGTAAAGATACATCACCGAGGAGATCATTGCATACTGTACTTCATACTTAGTCGGTAAGAAATAGGTTGGATTGCCTGAACAAGAGCACTTTGGTAGAAAGAATGAGGTTGCACTTTCTAAAGGTACACTTCATACACACTCGTATACTGAGTTGATGACAGTTCACCTTTACATTTTATAATCATTCATGAATTTGTTTTATAATCATTTGCAATGTGGACGGCATGCCTAGTCATTTTTGTGCGTTTGCACGAAGGCGAAATTGCACTATTAGAAGATACCTAGGGTATGATATTAATGGTTTTACTTTTACAACCACTGAAAGTATAGCAAGAGTTAATGCAGAGCTGTGGAGTTTACATTGAATCTGAATCGATATGGTAGTCTAGCAAGAAAGAGAAAAACCATATTGTTGCAGTGATTGACCTCATCACAGTGAACACTGAGGTTCACAGTATGAGGCTAACACATATGTACGCCATTAAATAGAAACTACGATGGAATGTAGGAAGGAAAATGGTGAACGCTTTGAGATATGGTGCTGAGAAATCAAGTTGTTATGGTTTCTGCAGCCTTATCTCCGAACTGTGCACAAAAGCCGGTATCCCCCACTATCCGCACAACATGTACGGGCAACCTATGGGTAAGATTACAGTAGAATCTTTCTACAAAATGGCTCAGGATAATGTGGGTCCTTCATTGGAATCTAGAGTCGCGGCGTTGGAGGTGGGTGTCCAAAGCCTCCCGATGGAATCACAATATCAAAGATCCGGGTGCGATCACATGGGTAAGGTTTTTCAATGTAAGTTCCCAGATGCCATGAAGGCAGTTGGAAATTTCCCTACATGCCCAGGCTAGGGCGTTGGGCAGAGCGACGTAGGGAGCAGTTCAGAAGATGCAGATATGTTGGATGAAGTGTTGTTTGCTATATATTATTCATGATTGTCGATCCTGATGATCTTAATACTATGATTTTGTTTGGATGTTTGGAACAATTCTATGTTATTTTGTAGATATAATATAATTATTATTACATATTTCAAGGATTATCAAGCTTTTAAATTGAATTTATGGTGGTAAAGAAATATGATTTTCTGTTAGTAATTCCAAACCATTTATCACAATTTAGCCTACAACATGTACTTTCACTTTTAAATCTATACTATAAAAAATTTTATTATTTAAAATTAATTTATTTAGGCTATAATAATAAGAATCAAGTATTTCAAATCAATGGTTAAGGCAAAACTTTATTTTGGGAAACACTACAATTTCTGAAAACGTTGCACTAGTTTTCTATGTTCAGTTTCGAGAATGTTCCGTTTATCCAATCAAGTCCTAATCACATAGTTATCATCATACAATACTCAACTTCACTATTGAATCGCCAATTTTGAGTTTTACCAATTCCAAGATTCATGGAGGGACGTAAGTGCAAAAGGCAAAAAGTTCACTCGGAGGTCCAAATTCAAATCCGATCGGATGCAATCCTACATTATGAGACCCTAATTTCAATTCCAAGAATGAATAAAAAATGAATAATATTTGGTGGGAAAAGCTCACCAATAAACCTTCCCGTTTGGATTTCCTAACTTCTAAGTTATCTAGAGTGGGATACTCTAAGACATGTACTAGCGCTTTACAATGTTCCATGAAAACATGAAATTTTATTAAAAACCATATACTAACCCAATAATACACAATATGAATTAATTTGGCTAAACAAATACGGTGTAATATAGTTTGGGCAACACTATTATTTTAACAAAGTTCTGAAATGAGCATTTTTCGGCATCCATCAAACACAATTTTGAAACACATGATCTATTGAATGTTGAATTGAATATTTTTCAGTCCAATTATATATTTTTTTTAAATGGAGAAAACTTTCCCCCTAATGAGGTACTTAAATTAAATATTGCAAAATAGTAGAAATGAAAACCATCACCGGTATAACTTGTGGAAGAACCGGTGCTCAGTTTTGTAGGGGTCAAAAATCTAAAAATTTTGGTCTATTTCGGGGAGGAAAATTCAAAATTTTGTAATTTTGGATTTGGCACTGGTTTTTTTATCGGTAATTTCCCCCTCAATATTGATTGGGATGAAAATATTTTAGCCCAAAAATTATTAATAGGCACCGGTTTCATAAAAGAATGCACTGGTAGTTATAATCGGTGCTGAGAAAAGAATTCATGTCGGGATTAAGCAGCCCCAAACAACTATTTTTATCAGTTTTAGGGCACCGGTATATTTGTATTAGCACCGGTTTTGGAACCAGTGCTTTGGACTTAGAAAGAATTTTCTAACATTGCTCTCGGGTTAGGAAAAAAACAGAGCAGCCTCACACAGCTGCTTCATACCTACTTAGCACCAATGTTTTATTAAGACTACACCGGTTATGCTATCAGTGTTCCGTACGTAGACAATTGTTTCCTACTTTGCTCTCAGGTTAGAAAGAAAATTAGCAAAGCAGACTCACGCAGCCATTTTTTAGAAAATTGGCACCGCTATTAAGTGCTTCAACAGCGCTATATCAAGTTAGGTACCAGTGCTAACTCTGCTTATATAAAACGCAATTGATCATTTTCCTCACATAATGGTCGCATTTTCTTCTTCTTCCCCACTCTTCTGAACAGTTTCTCCACGATCTCTATAACTAAATCTCCACGTTCTCCACCATTTAATCCCCATTCAACCTCCACTGCCCTAGCTTCTCAATCCCACTTATTATAAGAACCCAAAATTCCCTTGTTTTCGTGTCTTCCACTCCCGTTTCTACATTTTTCCACTCGCCGGCTGCAAATTCACATTCAGTTGGATTTCAGCCAAATAATTGAAAGGTACTTCTACAATCCTTCATTCTTAGTCGTGTACCAAGCCTAGAATTATTTACATTGAGTGAAATTTGTATGGATTTCTAGGTGTTTGATGAAATCTATGAATGAAGCTTTTTGGATATTAAGTTGGTTAGGGTTGTTGATTGTGTGATGTTGGAGTGTTCAGTTTTATTGTGTGATGTTTGAGTGTCATGTTCATTGTTTGATGTTGGAGTGTGATGGTCATTGTGTGATGATCATTGTGTGATGTTGGGGTGTGATGTTCATTGTGTGATGTTGGGGTGTGATGTTCATTGTGTGATGGTGTGTGACGTCTGATTGTGTGATGTTGGAATGTCAAGTTCATTGTGTGATGTTGGAGTTTCATGTTCATTGTGTGATGATCATTGTGTGATATTGAAGGGTTTTTGAAGTGTGGTGTTCATTGTGTGATTTTGGAGTGTTATGTTCACCCTAGATTATTTTCTTTATCCTCTGTGTGCGATTCGACTCCAACTTTCTGGGATCTCATCTACTCTCAATTTTTTATGTAGCCATCATGACAAAGCATGAGAACAGATCAGATTCAATTCCTAAGAAATCATTTTCTATGCCCAGATCCTGTCATCCAATTCACAAACAACTCTTCACTCAATTAAAAAGCTTTAATATGAATCCCAACTTGACAGAGTTCCCTTCACTCCAAAACAACCAATAGAACACTGAGGGAAACCAGGGCTTAGTTTCTCTAAGGATGAATGTGAGAAATTGGAGGCTCCACTTAAACTAACTCTGTCGGAAAGTTTGCTAGAAGCAGACCACAACTTGAAAAACTCAAATGATATTTTTAAACGACGGGCTTTAAAGGGCATACTGAGATTCATTTGTAGGGATAATCGTCAAATTCTAATTCATTTTATGCTCCATGACAATTACTACAGATGGTGGATGCACAGGGTATGGAACTTTGAATCGTATTCATTACGTATTACTAAATGGATTTCTGATTTCCATCCTAATGCAGATTTATCGATAGTCCCAATTTGGGTGGCCTTATATGGGCTGCCACATCAATTGTTTGATCCCTAGGTGATGATGTCGATAGGCAATTTGATAGGCCATCAGGTGAAGATTGATAAAGCAACACTCAACCAAATCATACCTTTCGTGGTGAAGGTCTGTTTGGAAATTGATGTAAACCAACCATTGAGAGAGAGAGTTTGACTGAGTTTTAGAAATAAGGGATTCTGGCAATACTTGGAATATGAAAGTATTCCTGATTATTGTGCAAAGTGCTTTTAATTAGGACATCTTGCCACCTCTTGTAGGGTAGATCTACGCCAGAAGAATCCAGCCCAGAGGCCAAAAACTAAGGTCCAGAGAAGTGAGCCAGTGAAACAAAATGCGTCATCATCAGGTTTGACAATTAAGGAAAAAAGGTTAAATTCCTGTTAAGCTAATGCTTTTAATGATTTTAATCAGAAATGTGTAGGTAATACAAGAACTAACATATGTATATTCCTAAAACTAGAAAAAACTTAAATGCTACTAAGATGGATAATGACCGGTTTATGGATGCATCAAGATCTAAGCCTATTACAGTTAACTTAGAAAAGGAACAAGCTGATAAGAAACCTGATAAGGAGAATGATGAGAAAATTCTAAATGCAATGACTAAAGAATATGGTTCTAAACACACTCAAGTTAATCTAAATGTGTTAATTGCTGATGAAAAGAATATGGGTGAAGAATATTTTACTCAAACTCCTCATCTTAATGACATCCATAATTCACTTGGGGATAAAGTTCATGATGCTTCAGTTAAGGATATTGTAGATTCTCTAATAAATCATGAGATTCATGCTCAAAAAGATTCCATGATGCTGAATCAGAAAGAAATCCAGGTTAGGTCAAGTAAAGAGAAACTCAATGAATCTGATATTATATCCCCTGAGGACAAGGACTTAATAGACAATATTGATTTTAATTCAAAAGGCCAATGGTCAACTGAAAAATAAAAAATGGATATCCAGGAGATATAATATTAGAGCCTAATTTGGTAGCTCATAATAGATTCAATAATTCAAAAAATGATGAAGCTATGACTCAGGACTTGTACATAACTGATTCATTTAATGAGGCAACTGCTACCAGGAGATACATGAAAAAGGACTACACCAGTGTACCTAAATTAGTTAAGACAAGATCACTAGTTGATGCTGATTCATTACATTCTTAAATGATGTCATTTAATATATGTGTATGGAATGCTATAGGAATTAAGAATTAAAAAACACAACTTAATTTTTAAAACATCAAGAGGAAACATAACATATCCTTGTTTGTATTGATTGAACCAATGTTAAAATTTGATCAACTATCTTCCATTAGTTTTAAACTTGGATATAATCATTTTTTGGTGATCCAAGGGATAAAATGTGGATTTTTTGGTGTGAGAATTTTAATGTTAACATAAAATCTGTTCTTGATCAGTTTATATTGGCTGAGCTAAAGCACAAATCCATCTCTTTTACTTGGGACTCAGTTTTTGTGTATGGAAGACACAATAGAACTGCTAGATATCCACTTTGGTATGAACTTCAAAACCATTGTAATCATCCTGTCATGATGATAGGAGATTTCAATGTTATAAGAGAACCAAATGAGTATCTAGGACAAAAAACCAGTTAATGGAACCCACTGCAGGAAATAATTTTACATGGGCCGGGGTAAGGAATAGTAATGTTTGGCAGAGACTTGACAGAGGCCTAGTAAATGAAGGTATTTTAAATCTATTTACTAACACTAGCATCAGAGTTAAGGCTAGATATCCCCATATCACTTCCCTTTATTGGTCAATATAGCTAGTATTTAAACTACTCTACTAGACCAAAGTGATTTAGATTCCAAAACTGTTGAACTACTCATCGTGATTTCAAAAAAAAAGTTCTAGCTAATTGGAATAGGCCTTGTGAAGGTTTTGGAATGCTAAGGTGTTCTCTTAAACTAAGAAGATTAAAAGGATTTCTAAAGGAGTGAAATAAAAATAATTTTGGAAATATAAAGGATAAAGTAAAGGAAGCTGAGGATCAGGTTATACAGAAAGAATTAAAAAGGCAACAGAGCAACACAGAACATGCAATAGCTAAATTAAATAAAGCTAAAGCTATGTTAACACTAGCCTAACCAGAGAAGAAATCTTCTGGAAACAGAAAGCAAGAATTAAATGGCTAGAAGTAGGAGATTCTAATTCAAAATTTTTCCATGCTTCAGTCAAGTCCAAACATGATAGACAAGCTATTTCAGAGATTAAAAATAGTCAAGGCCAATGGATTAAAGATCCAGAGGAGATAGGGGTTGAGGCTGTTAACTTTTTCTCTACGCTTCTAACTGATGAAAACAATGATATGGAAGGAATAAAAGCTTCTGCTCTATTACAGAACATTCCAAATCTTATTTCTAAACAGATGAACACAAATCTAATGGAACAGATAAGATTGGAATGTATTAAAAAGATAGTCTTTGAAATGGATGTGGATACTTCACCAGGTCCTGATGGATATCTTGGAAAATTTTACACTGAATGCTGGGACATCATTTCAACTGATCTTATGAATTCAGTAAATGAGTATGTTGCTGGTATCCACATCCCAAGAGCAATTGCTTATGCATTTGTAGTATTAGTTCCCAAAAAGCATGTTTTCTCTTCATTAACTGGCTATATGCCTATCAGACTTTCAAACTTTCGAAATAAATTATCCTCCAGATTCTATACTAAAATACTTAAACACATAATGTCTTCTATCATATATCCTAAACAATAATCCTTTGTTCAGGTTAGAGAAATGGTTGATAATGTGTTACAAATGCAAGAACTAACAAAAATATTTAAACAATAAATCAGGAGGTTATAATGTAATGTTTAAATTGGATATGATGAAAGCCTTTGATAGGGTTTCCTGGTCCTTTTTGAATGCTTTACTATTAAAAATGGGATTCCATGGTTTGATAGTTTAGAACATAATGGGCAATCGAGCAGCTACAAACTTTTCAGTGCTTGTGAATGGTAAGCATTTTGGTTTCTTTAAAGCATCAAGGGGTATAAAAGCAAGGAGACCCACTATCTCCGTATTTTTTTATAAAGCTAACTGAGATTTTTTCAAGAAATCTAGGATTACTTTTCAGTCAATTAAGAATTAGATACTTTAAATTGCCAAATTCAGTAAATAAAATCATAGATCTAAGCCTTGTTGATGATACTGTGGTTTTCACAAAAGCTAACAAGACCAGCTTGCAAAATTTGAGGAAATTTCTTAGTGCTTATGAAAGAGCAACTGGTCAAAAAATTAATTTTGGAAAATCTGCTTACTACCTGTCAAAGCATGCTAAACCTTATCATAGGACTCTCATACCTGAGCAAATCAGTATTGAGGCTAGGACATTTTCATTTCAATATCTTGGTTGTCCTATATATATAGGGAAAACAAAGCATGGCTATTTAAAATGTGTTTGAAAAGACGTCAGCCAAAATCCTCATATGGCAAAATAAATGGTTGAATCAGGCAGGTAGACTAATTTTAATTAAGCATGTTCTATCTTCAATCTCCTTCCATATGTTAGCTGTGATTAAACCTACAATAGGGATTGTAGATAGATTACATGTTTTGTTTGAAAAAAAAATTTGGGGTGCCTCTGAGTTTGGTCAAAAGAAAATATGGAGATCCTGGACCAATATGGCTTATCCAGTTTTAGAAAATGGATTAAATGTAAAAGATTTCATATGGTCATCAAGAGTTTTTCAATAAAACTTTGGTGAAAATGAAAACTAGGAATAACCTATGGACTGGCTTCATGTGGTCACTCCTAGAATACTTAAAGAATTCTAAAACATGGAAAAGAATAACGAGAATACATGAATTTACCTCAGCTAATACAATATTGCAGGTAGGTGAAGGTAAAGTTTCACTCTAGAATTCTAATTGTTAAACAAAGAAGCTTTAATAGATGTATGGAATTCTGAGATTGATCTATCCTATCCTCACCTCACCATTGCTAAATTTTTCTATGATCAGGGGTACTACTGAATTTCATGTGCTCATCACAAATGAATTCCCTCTTTTTGAAGAATATAAAGATACTTTAATATGGAAACCAGAAAGTATATGGATTTTTTCACTGAAATCAGCATATGAGTTCATAAGGAAACAAAAATGTCAGGTCCCATCTTTTAAACAACTATGGTATAAATTTATGCAAAAGAAAATCACCGTGGTTATTTGGAGAGTTATAAATAGATTAATACATATCCCTAACATTCTTGAAGATTTTAAATTACATATGCCATCTATATGCTCATTGTGTAAGGTTGAATCAGATGATCTGCATCATATCTTTAATAGCTGTGAATGGACAAAGATATTATTGAACGGGATTAACCTCTATTTTGATATTGGAAGTCTGTCTTTCATGAATCTCTGGGATAGATTTTATCATTTTGGAATATGGAAGTAAAGTCCAAAACTCAAGCAATATGTATAAGACTACTTCCATCCATTACTACTTGGTTCATTTGATGCACGAGAAATATAATATATTTTTGATAATCTAGCACCAAATCTGGACAGTACATGTTCCCAGAATATAGATATGATTAGATTGATCATGAAAATACATGGAATCAAATGGACAAAATCAGAAGGTAATAAGTTAGTCCCTAGCTTGTTATTATTGGCTCTTATAAACTCTGTCAGACATAATGATATTGTGTTTTGGAGGCTTCCTCAAAAAGAAGGAAAGCTAAACACGGATGGATCAACTTTAAAAACAGGAGCAATAGGTGTTGGGATAGTCATTCAAAATCAGCAAGGAAATGTTTTACTAGCAAAAGCCATCTACTTTCATAACATGGACAGTTTAGAGGATAAAATAAGAGCATTGATCCTGGGAATGGAAGTTGCATTCTATAATGGTTTCTCAGAAGTTTGGGTTGAGATAGACTCTCTCATCTTGCTAAAGATGATAAGAAGGGAGTTCAAGATTCCATGGAGATTTACAAACTTGATCAGAACAAGTTGGAGCTTAGCAGGTGAACTATCCTTTTCCTTTAATCACATATACAGGGAATCTAATTCTGTTGTTGATGTTTTAGCTAAGCTAGAAAGTTAAACAATGTCTAATTAAAATTTTCAGCACTCTAATCTTCCTCACACGGTTAAAGGATTGGTCTTATTAGATTCAAGAGAATTCCCATATGTAAGAGCATCTCAATAATGTGATTTTGGAAGCGATACTGCTGTGTGTTTTTTGCTTTCGTAGGTACAATGAGGAAAGAAGAAAGACAGAATGCCAGTAAACGTGCATCACTCAGGATGTGCAGTGTAGCAGAGGTTGATTCAAACGATTGAAAAAGAAGAATTCTCAGTTCAAGTTCAGATTTGCTGAAACTAGTACACTATTCTTGGGGGAACAATGTGCAGGGAATTGTAATGGGAGGCCACATCTTCAAGTTAACATGGGGCTACTGAGGCTTTAAAGTGGAAGGACGTTCTATATTCCGACAAGGGGATTAGCCTATTATTTTCTAACATGGGAGGAGGCATGAATAGGATTCATATTGAGAAATATTTTTACTCATCTAGCTCATGATAGTCTCAATTAGGTGAACAATGTAATATCCTTATTTATTTACAAGTTTGGGGATCCTAATAAATATCCCTCTCAACTTAGGTGAGTTTCTAATAAAACAAAGTTGGAGTGTCATGTTCATTTTGTGATATTGGAGTGTGATGTTCATTGTGTGATATTAGAGGGTTTTTGAAGTGTGAAGTTCATTGTGTCATGTTGTGGTGTGATGTTCATTGTGTGATATATGAGTGTGATGTTCATTTAGTGATACTGAAGGTTTTTTGAAGTGTGATGCTCATTGTGTCATGTTGGAGTGTGATGTTCATTGTGTGTTGTTGGAGTGCCATGTTCATTGTGTGTTGTTGGAGTACCATGTTCAGTGTGTGATGTTGAATGGTTTTTGAACTCATCAATCCAAAGTGTATGACAGATCGGTCATAAATTGTAATTTTAATATTTGTTGTCCTTATCCATTCATGTGGTATTTCTTTATGTAGATGTCTCCCAAAACAAAAATAGTGGCAAGAAAGAGGAAGAGGGATGGTCTTCCACAAAATAAAAGAAGGTGGAAAACAAGGAAGTTACTTCTGAAGCTAAAAAAATGAGGTTCTACCGGTGGTACCCCTCAAGATTCAATTTGAGAAAGATCAAGCGGGTGCTACTAGTGCTCCCGGGGAGGAAGCTCCTGAAGAGCACGAGGGTGATAGTGAGGACGACCGCCTATGTGATCCGGGTAATGATGACCTCTCCAAAGCAGGTGGGCTGCAGGGGAAGAAGTTCGACAAGTTTGAGATTGCCACTTGATGTAAGGAACGGGGGACGGCTACTTGCCAGTCGGTTATGATAGCCAGGAAAAGGAGCATGTTCCCATCTCCTTCAAATATTGAGGGTCAGTTAATTTTGTAAAAAAATGGAGCTCATGCACAGCATATTGCAATTACACATTTTGGAGGCGGATCAGATTTGGTACGTGGATACACTGGCTTGACACCCCGAGGAATGTGAAGGAGGAAGCGTGGAGAGATGTAAAGGTACAAAAATATTTCATAATACTTCATTTATAAGTGTCTAAGTGTTACTGTTAAACTCTATATTCATGCTCCTAACCTAAATATTTTTTCCCTACCATCACAGACATGTTTTAAGATCAAAACTTAATTGACTGAAGACAAGTGAATCAGGTTGAGGACGAATGTGACCAGCAAGGCAGGCAACGCACATCGCAACTGGAAATCCAAGGTAGAAAACAAGTAGATATGGTTAGTGCCCAGCGGCAAAGTTCCAAAATACAAATCGTGGGAAAAGTACCGATGGATGGATGAGGAAGAGTGGAAGAACTTTAAGGTGCACAAAAGGAAGGAGTATATACTGGTAAGTAACCTTCATACATGACATAATAGATAATATTTAAATATGGTGCAATTAATTTATTGTGTTAATAACCATTTTTTTCAATTTTTCAGAAAAAAAGAAAGAAGAATAGTGAGCATTTGAAGGAAAATAAGTACACATACCACACCGGACAGAAGGGGAACAAGGCTACAAAAGAGAAGTTGATAGAGCAACTAAAAGAAAAAGGGAGGAAGAAGCTAAGGGACCAGGGTTACACAGAAGAATAGATTGAGGAGAATTTCAGTTCAAAGAATTTCAAGCTTGATAGATCTCTGGTCCACTTAGAGTCAAACAAGGGAAAATCCAAGGAATATGCAACCCCGGGAGTCAAGGCCATAGCGAACGATATTGTAAGTATCCAAATGATTTATGTGTTCATATTTAAGTAAATTGATAGTTTTCACTACTGACACAATAATATGACCCGTAGTTGAGGATGCAGGAGGAAAAGGATAAGGGAACCCTATAGTTGGGTCTGGGTGAAGACATCTTGATCAGAGCCACCGGGAAAAGGGATCACCCGGGTCGCTACAGAGGTACCCAATTCCAACTTCCAGCATCGGTTGCTATCCCAGGCATATCAAGAAGGAAGTGCAACGGTAGCTCCATGTCCCAGAAGAAAGAGGCCAAGAAACCTTCCGCTCAATAGTCGGTTGTCAAGGCGATGGTCTCGTACCTCGAGCAATTGGCCAGGGGTATCAAATATTCCTGAAGGCCTGAAGAGCTTCATTGAGAATGCTATGTTTGGCAGTGTATCCACCAATATCAGCGGCTCGGGTCAACATCCCTCTAGCGATGGAGAAGAGGTAAATATGCATTACAGTTCAGATGCTGAAACTATTTGGATTTTTCTTCAATTTATCCATGCATAAACTATTTTAGACTAACTAATTAACACTATTTATAATGGGATAGTGAGTTGGTAACCTTGTACATCAAGGGCCTTCAGGGAGAGAGACTTAGGGTTGCTAAAGCATGGCTCTAAAAATCTAGGCGTGCCGAGAAGTCACATGGTCCAGTGGCTCGCATCTGCATTTGCGAGCCAGTATACCATCCAAGGGCTGGGTTGCCATCTGCCAACCACCATTTCAATGACTTGGGAGATGTTTTGGGGAGTGTGGTGGATTTTCCAATGACTTTGGTCAAACTTGGAGATGATATGCAAACTGAGGACATTAAAAGTGACAAATCCCTGACCGATGATTAAAATTTCCTCAATTGTCAGCGACAATGAGGTAATAAAATCATCCAAATGCTACACCTTTTACATGTCCAATTTTGTATTAGTAATCATTCAAATTAAGTAACGTTTTTGTGCAGCTAGAAACCCTTAAGCAGCTTGAATCCACCAGATCCTACTGTTCCTCGAAGGAAGAATTTAGGAATGACGGGGCTTTGAAACCAGTACTTCTCGATAACATCCGTAATTTATACTATATTTCATTATTTTTTCAATTTCCCTAATTTTGTTTCTGTTGCACAATTTCAGACTGTCAACAAGCTCCAGCTCAAAGTATATCCCAACATGGCGAATTACATCAAACACAGCAACAAGCTAGTGAAAAGCATGCACCAGTCGTGAAAGGTGGTTTCGTTTCCGGAGTATCAACCATCAACATTTGGCAAAAAAAACATAGTGTTGCATTTTTTATCGATTTCTTGGTGGAGTTTGGGAACAAGGTTGGCAATGGCAAAGATGGCTTGGCTATCAAACTCAATTATAGATGTTTGGATGGGGTAAGGTTTACTTTTTCACATTAATTGTTTTTATTTATACACTATTTAAAAAAAATATTAACTAATGCTATTTTTCAAGGCACCTCTGGGACCAAGTTTTCCAAACCAACAACGGTCGCATCCAGTTTGTTATGTCCTGTACGGGAAGCTATCTGCGGAAATCAAGGAAGAAGAAGTCGATGGTCATGATAGAGTCATTCTAGAATCCATTCTCAATACTGATGTTGTGATATATGTGGTTCCATACATTAAAATGTGAGTGGCAATTTTCAACTTCACTCAATTACAAAAAATTATACACTGCTGACAAATTCAATCATGTGCTACTTTCTTTTCAACGCAGCGATCATTGGTACTTAATACTCATCCGTCCTAGTACGGAGGAAGTTTTTACCCTTGACTCGCTGACTGGAGGAATCAAACCAAAAAACAGCAGTGAAAACAAAATCATTGGCAGGTACTTTCATTCCTTTCTTCGTACTAATATTAAGTGTGAGTTACCTAACCATTAAAAGTTAATCATGATTACCAGGATTGCATGCGAATATCAAAGGCAGAAGATAAGCTGGAACCGCCTCCGAATTGCACCTGGAAAATCAGAAACACTGATGTAAGTCATTATGTCCAAGAGTCCCTTCATTTCCACCATTATTTAATACACTTTTGTTTAACTCGATTTTTTCATTTGCAGTACCGAAGTCAATTGAGTGGTTGGGAATACGGATACTACGTCCTCCTCTACATGGAAGAGCTTGGGATGAAGACTACCTCTACAGGTATTCTCAAGGTTGGTTGGCAGATTACAAATTAAGTACTTTTAATTCTTACTTAGTAAATGCATTCACGTAATTAATCATCGGGTTGTTTTGAACGCAACAACTATTTCCCTCAAAACAAGGAGCATACAATGGCAAGGAGATAGCAACTGTAGCCGATAGATGGTGTCAGGCTTGGGTGGACGAGTATTCCAAAATTTTCAAGACTTCTATGGACCTCGATGAGTATATGGAAGTTTAGAAAATGGATGTTTTATATATTTACATTTTTTTTAATTTGCTTTGTGGAAGAACTATGTTTTCTTAGACATTTTTAGTATATAATTCATTCATTTCTTCTTTCTCAGTATTAATCTAGTTAGTAGATTCTATCTTGTTGGCTGGCTTATATGGGTTTCTTCTGTCATATTTGCCCGGATTTTTATCTGGATGGGCAGGGAAAATTTAAAATAGGGCATTGCAAATGAAAACAAAACCAGCACCAGTATTCCAAATTCAATAACGGTGTTGTAAAATTTACAACCCATAGCGAACAAGCACCAACAATTATTCCATACCGATGCTAGAAGAAAATGATACTTCTAATCCTGAGCACCAGTTCTAAAATGGAACCGATGCTTATAGGAGCATGTGCAATGGAAGTTCTAGATCAGTTCCAATTTCAAACTTGAACTAATATGAAATTCATTTGAAACTTTGGAATCCCACGAAGGGGGTTCCAAATGCTTGGAACCGGGCAGCGGTCCAAAGGCAATGGAACCGTGCCCAGTTGCCAAAAGCTGCATAGTCTACGTGATTGTCAGGCAGCATGCGCATCTCAATGGCAAATGACAAAAACAAACGTAGTTTTTAAAGCATTTTTGAATTATAATCACCCCACTTCTTTTGGCATACTTTCGTTACATATGACGGCATAATTATTATTTTTAGATAAGAAAAGAAAGGAAATTTGAGATTCTTTCATTTTGATATGATGGCATAATTATTAGAAACTCACAACGAAACCCATCATAACCATTTGGTTCCGTAATTGCAAATGTTGTATTTTTTTTATATCCATTTTTATTATTTAAATTTATTTGAAAAAAGATTCTAAAAAAACTAAATGACAAATAAAATTGAATGGCCGAATTTGTATTTTTAAATTAAAAAATATAATTTAATATTTCGATTGTAAATTACAAAATTAAAGAACGAAATTATAAACAAAATTATAATACTAAATTAAAATAAAAAATTGGATTTAAAAATTACAAATTTATTATTAATTTTCACATTTCAATTTATTTGGGTGGAAAGTTTTATTTAAATTAAATATTAAAGGTATAAATAATAAGTAGGATAGTGAAAATCAAGTGTGGTCCATGAAATAGTTGTAAAGTGGTTCCAACCATTGTAGAGAGAAAAATGAAGTGGTTCCAGTGTGGGTCAAATTGTTGAGGTGGAGAAGAGAGATTGCATATTTAATAAACTGAGACCACAAGAGCGGTTCAAGAGCGGTTTTACCATTGTACATGCTCTGATATTGGCACCATATACCACATTACAAGCAACAACGGTAAGATGGATCCGGTATTGATATTAATCTATAAGCACCACTACATTATTAATGGAACTGGTATTATGAACCGGTTTTGTATATCCTAGTTAGCACCACTACATTATTATTGGCACTGATATTTAGAATTGGTGTTGTATATCATTATTCAGAACCGCTACATTATTATTGGCACTGGTAACTATAACCGGTGTTGTGTATCATTAACTAGCACCGGTTTTGAATTTCAGTGTCTTTGTAACTACATTTAAGCACCACCATACTTAGGCATCGGTATTCTAGGGGCCCAAAATACCAGTGCTTATGTAGCCAAATACCGGTGCAAAAATCATTAACTGTTCGCTCAATATATTCACGATTTAGTATAAATATTTCATAAACTATGAATTTTTGCACTTTTTATTTTCCTGGAACATTTTGAACAAATCAACGTTATTTTGTAGGTATAATATTATTATTATCACATGGATTGAGCAATATCAAGTTTTGATGTTGATTTTAGGGTGGCAGGAGGTGAGTACCAAAATAAATTGGCCACAGTATCATTTTTGAAAAATCACATCCACAACTTGGCAAAGGTTTACGAAAGTCTTCAATTCACCAATCAAACCTCTAAACACACAGGTTCAATTGAATGCCATTCAATTTTAATCCAGTTTTTTTTCAAATTTGCGATTCGACATTTCCAATAATCTGGAGGGATCTAAGTGCAAAAAGCAAAAAACTACACTTGGAGGTCTAAATTGAAACCCGATCTTATGTGAATCTAGGATATTAAATCGTAATGATTTTTCCTTCTGCAAAGGAAAATTAATAAACGATCGAGCAAAACAAAAATCCCGTAAACAATCTGATTCCCCTTTATTAATTCCAAACCATCTTCCATAATTTAGTCTAGAACATGTACTAGCGCTTTATAATTTATACCATGGAAAATCAATTGTTTAAAATTATTTTATTTAGTCTATAATAGCAAATAGGGTAATATGCAAATATAACACTATATGTTGGAGAAAGTGCAGATATAACCCTGAGTAAATATTTAGTGCAAATATAACCCTAACTATTATACATATGTGAAAATATAACCCTAAGTATTATACACATGTGAAAATATAACCCTAAAGCCATTATTACGGAATCGACTGGCCATTTCCGGCCATTGACAGACTGGAAATGACCAAAATGCCCTTTCACCCTAATACTAAAATTAAAAAGAAAAAAATTACCCTTTGCTGCCACCACAATCACTATTATACCACCAGCCAGCCACCGCACCGCCCGTCGCCCCACCACCACCCCCGTATCTCCACCACCTTCCACCTCCGTCACCACCACCAGCATCCCGCCACCAAGCCTCACACCACCATCAACCATCTCCATCTACCGTCGACGAGCACGAACCACCAAATCAAGTCAAATAGTAACCATTGAATTTAAGTTGAACAATATCTAATCAACACTAATTACAGAGCATACACTTTACTTATTTTACCATCTCTTTATTGATGGGGCTGGAATGCCAATTGCAACCATCATCGGCCATCTCCATCTGCCATCTCCATCTTTTAGTGGATGCTCCAAGGGCGTGAATCTGGGTGGTGGAGAAGCCATGGCGCCAGGGGTTGTCGAAGCTCATAGGGAAGCCATGGCGCCGGCAGAGTTGTCAAAGCTCATGGAGAAGCCATGGCAATGCCGGAGTTGTCAAATATGGGCGCTGGAGGAGGCTCTAAGGGCGTAAATCTGGGCGGAGGAGAAGCCATGGCGCCGGTGGAGTTGTCGAAGCTCATGGAGAAGCTATGGCGCCGGTGGAGTTGTCAAATATGAGCAATGGAAAAGCCATGGTGTCGTCACCGCCACTAATTCCTCTTCCTCCACCTCCACTGTTTCCACTCCTCATACTCTCCCTCTGATCAACTATGCTTCCTCCGCCGCTAATTGAAAGAGCCCAAAATTGAAATTTGTATACTCCTAAAAGGTCCTTAATTGGAAGAGCCCATAATTGGCTAGAGAGGAAAGAGAACGTCGGGAGGAGGGGAAGCAATTAGGGTTACATATTTTTGGTGTCATAATAGTGAATTCACTTTTCCTTTTTTTGGTTTTTTTAGAAGGGTAAAATTGATATTTTACCTAATTCCAATCTCAAAATGTCGGAAAAGGTTATATTTGCACATAACATAAATATCTAGGGTTATATTTTTACTTTCAATTATTGCAGGATTATATCTGCATTTTCATCAATTATGTAGGGTTATATATGCACTTTGCTCCAACAAAAATCAAGTATTTCGAAGCAATGGATAAGGGGTTCACACACTTTTGGGCAACAATGCAATTTTCACATACTGTTGTACAACTTTCTATTTTCACATTCGAGCACTTTCCATTTACCCAATCATGCCAAATCACAAAGTATGATCATACATTATTGAATTTCATTACGTAGTTGCCAATTTTGTGTTTTGACGATTCCAAGAATCTTGTAGGGACCTGAGTGCAAAAGGCAAAAACTTCACTTGGAGGTCCAAATTGAAATCTGGTTAGAAGCGATGTTACATTATGAAACCTAGATTCATATTTCAAGTTCGAATCTAATTTTGTTTTTCATAATATATGGGAAAATATTACCAGTTATCCTTCCCGTTTGGACTCCCTAGGATCTAAGTAATCAAAAGTAAGATACTCTCAGACAAGTACTAGCGCTTTACTTATTTTCATCATAAAACCTATTTCCCTTAAAAAAAAAGGGAAAAGTGCAAAAATTACCCTATAAAACTGAGAAAGTGCAGATATAACCTTGTATAATAAGAAAGTGCTGAACTAACCCTATCTTTTAATCAAATTGTGCAGTTTTACCTAATTTACACTATTCCAACATTGACTAAACGAATTCAGGCATTGACCATTAATAAAAAGACAAATATATCCCTACTCATAAAATAAAAAACTGAATGAAAAATATTCCTATGTTCTTCTTCATCGTTATCTTCAAACCTGTCGCACCACTATATCCGCCGTCTGCCGCTGTCGTGCCACCAGCTCTGCCGTCGCTACACCACCAGCTCCGCCGTTGATACAAATGGCACAACTCAAAGAAAGCGATACAAATTTTTAAGTTTCTGTTTGAAAAGTGAAACGAGAACTTCAGAACTACAAAAATATTTCATATATGAAAACAGAATGCGCGTAAAGGCGGCGGAGGCACAAAAATCAGGCTCACCCAATCAGGACCGTACACACTATTTTCAGAGGTTGACGCCTTTTTTATAACTCCAGAACTCTCCCTCCGTCAGCCAAGAACACTGTAAAACTGAGTTTCCACCGCCGAGCACCACCACGCACTGCCGCCGAGCATCGCCGCCCACCACCACTGAGCACCGATTCATATAAAGACATCCCAATCAACCATTAAATAATCAAAGATTGAACGAGAATCAATTTTCAATCCAATTAGCCAAGAACAATTAAAGATTGAAATTTAAATTTTTGTCAAAATCGAGGCAGGAAATTCAAAATTTTAAATTCATATAGGCACCGGTATATATCAGTGCCTGTTTAAATAAGTGATTTTCTGCCAAAGGGATATTGGGTTGAAAAAATGTTCAGCCCAAACATAATAAAAAGGGCACCGGTTTTCCTAGCTATGACACTGATAAATGATATCGGTGCTAAGCACTTAGACCAAATTTTTTACCGTAGCTCTCTTGCCAAAATTTTATTTAAAAAGTTCTTTTTAAAGCAGTGATAGGTAGCTGATTTATTAAAAGTAGGCACCGGTATTTTGACAATGTCACGGTATTTTGGACCAGTGATGTGTACTTAGAATTTTATTTAGCTCCTTCATTTCTGTCCATGGGGAAAAACCAAATTTAAGCAGCCCCATGCGGCTGCCTTATGTTCATATAGGCTCCAGTATTTTGTTTAACATCACTGGTAACATATCGGTGCTCTATACTTAAGAGTGTTTTGGGGTCTTCAAGAACATAGCAGAAGCAACTTAGGCATCGATATGTTTTCATTTGTACCAATGCTGGGTCCGGGGGTATAAAAAGAAATCGATCATCTTTCCCTCATTAACGGTCGTGGTTTCCCTTCTATAACCTCCTCCGAGCGGGTTTCCCCCGTAAATCTAATATGTACCCACGATTCCCACCACCATTGCTCTTCATTCACGCACCCTTAACCCACTCTATCAAATCCACCTTAAATAACAACCCAAAAAACACCCCTTTTGGTAACTTTGAAACCATAAACTTGAAAGTTAGAGGATTCGACCTCCACCCGGTTCTAAATTGCCATTCTTCAAGGGTAAGTCATGGATTTGAAGTTTTTTTGTCAAAACATTAGGGTTTCATTCCTTTGGATTTAAAAATATGGGTAAGAAAGAGTAGGTGTTTAATGAAATGTCTAACTTGGAAGCTATTTCGATTCTTGGTTATGTGGGGTTGTACCCATTACAATTTTTGTGGCCTTGATTATTAGGGAAGTTTGAGATGCCAAATTGAGTGTTGAGAAGTGTTTATATCAAATGTTGAATATGTTGTGATGTTTGGGATGCCAACTTGTGTCTTTTAAAGTGTTTGAACCCAATGGTGAATATTTTTTTATGTTTGAAATGCCAAATTGTGTGTTTAAATTGTTTGTAGCGATTGTTGTAAATGGTGTGATATTTGTTAACCGTAATCGCATGAATAGATTCAATTTGGTTGATTTTGGAAAGGATGTGGTCCTTAAATGGCACTAATTTCTTTGGTTGGTACACAATTTTTATAAATTGGTCATCATGGTTGTCATGATCTTGTGTAGTGTGATATGAAGTGTTTGTTATGATCTTGTATAGATTGATGTATTCAATATCAATGTGGTTGTGCAAAGATAGGATGCAATGATGTCTTCAAGGCACCAGTCTTGTTGTTGGTCATTGATGTTGGTGTGTTATTTTGTTGCAATTTTTATGTTGGTTAGATGGTCATTAGAGTCATACAAATTATGGTGTGGTTATCCAGTTTGATATGAGTTTATCATGGATTTGCTGGCCCATTTTCCATGTCGTTGTTATATCTCCAAACATATCTATTTGTATTCATATGTAGATGGATCCTAAAAAAACATCTGGAAAAAGGAAGAGGATTGGCCTTCCAACCAAAAAACCAAGGGTCGCTACTGGAAAACAGGTACATAGGCACCGATATGTCAGTCATACCGGTGCTAGAAAACCAAAATTCAGCACCGGTATACAAAAAATTGGTGCCTATGCACTGAATACCGGTGCTACAAAACTAAAATTCAGCACCGATACACAAAAAACTGGTGCCTATGAATAATTTCAGCACATGTAACACTTAATACCGGTGCTACCAACCAAAATTCAGCACCGGTACACAAAAACGGGTGCCTATGAATAATTTCAGCACAGGTAACACTTAATACCGGTGCTACCAAACCAAAATTCAGCACCGGTACACAAAAATGGGTGCCTATGAATAAATTCAGCACCGGTAACACAATTTTGGGCCACAGTGTAATTTTCCAATCTTGACTTTCGAGACCCTTCCGTTCACTCATACATTCCCAAATTGCAGAGTTACGATCGTATATTATTGAATTGCATTTTGGTTCTGCCAATGTTGTGATTCGACGACTCCAACTTTCTTGGAGGAATCTAAGTGCAAAAATTAAAAACTTTACTCGTAACTCCAAACTGAAATCCGCTCGAACGTGAACCTACCCTATACACCCCCATTGTATATTCCATGCCTATAAGGGAATATTTATCAAAAATTGAGCACAAAAACATATCCATAACCATTTTTTATTTCACTTTGTAACCTCCAAGTAATCAACCATAAGTTACTCCAAAATATGTACTAGGACTTTTCAATAATTCACCAATTTTTTTTTATTTTATATTTCTATATTTAGGCATGAATAACAAAAATCATGTATTTTGGAACAATGGGTATTTTCCAAGAATTTATAGAAGTAATCAATGTTGACTTTCGATATCCTTCCGTTCACCCATACATACCAAAATTTCAAAGTTGCGATCATATATTATTGAATTGCTATTTGGTTCCGCCAATTTCGTGATTCGACGACTCCAACTTTTTGGAGGGACCTAAATACAAAAAGTAAAAAACTTTACTCGTAACTCCAAATTGAAATCTTCTCAAACGTGATGCTACCCTATACACCCTCATTGTATTTTCCAAGTCCGAATGAAATATTAATCAACAATCGGGCACAAGAACACATCCATAATCCTTTCTGATTTCCCTTTCTATCTTCTAAGTAATCAACTCTAAATTACTATAGAACGTACAGTAGCGATTTTTAAAATTTCATCAAAACAATAATTTAGGGTAATATGCAAATATAACCCTATATGTTGGAGAAAGTGCAAATATAACCCTGAGTTATTTTTTAGTGCAAATATAACCCTAACTATTACACATAAGTGCAAATATAACCCTAGAGCCATTGTTTCAGCATTGACTGGCCATTTCTAGCCATTGACCGGCCAGAAATAACCAAAATTCCCTTCTAACCTAATACAAAAGATTGAAGGATAAAAATGCCCCTAGCACTGCCACTAGCCATGCCATCCCACCACGTATCCACCACCACCACCACTAATCTGCCACTTGCACACCCATCAGCCCCGCCATCCCACCACCCACCACCCACCACCCACCACCCACCAATCCACCACCGTAGAACCTGAGCTGACAGAAAACAACCACCACCGCCACAGAAAATAACCGCCACTGCCACCATTTCCGATCTACTTCTCCCCCAAACTGATCCAAAAACTCGATGCTAACCACAGCCAGAAATGGCTCAACCACAGCTCATACTCTCTTTCCTCCTTCTCATCCCGGTAGCCCTCACCCTCCTCCCCTCTGCCACCACCACCACCAAACCGTAGCCCTTGAAAACTGCCACCACCACCAATCAACATTTTAAAATGTCTGCAAAAATATTACCTTTGATTCGAACAACGAGATCCAACCCCTCTGTTTTGGCCTCCGGCTTCTCGATTCCGCCTCCGCTCTGACCGCCTGAGCGAGCTCTAAGAGGACCACCTCCTGCTTCCCAATTCAGACAATGAGATCCGACCACCTCCGCTCCAACCTCCAGCTTCCTGTTTCCTTAGCGCCACTTCCGGCCTCAATGTACGAATCGGCCGCCAGCCATCGCCACTAGTAGCACTGCTAGATCTCTCAGCGGAGGATGACGAGCTCTCGACCGTCGTAATTCTAGTCTTCTTCGCCATTAATTTGGGAGAATCAACAGAATCCTAGTAATTTTCTCAACCTAATTTGCATGCGTCTCCAGTGTGTGCCTGTGTTGATTCTTTCCTCTGGGGAGAAGAAGAAGAGAAGGACGGAGCAGTCGGGTGAGATAATGTAGGGTTTCATATTGCCACTACGGATTTGATTGTAATATTCTAGAAATTATGTGATTTGTTTCTTGAAGCAATACTTGTGACAATGTTTTGGGTCAAAATAGTAAATTCACTCTTTTTTTCTTTTTTTTCAAAAGGGTAAAATTGACATTTCACCTAATTCCAAACTCAAATCGCCGGATTAGATTATATTTGCACATAATCTGAATATATAGGGTTATATTTGTACTTTCAATTATCGTAGAGTTATATCTGCACTTTCGTCAATTACGTAGGGTTATATATGAACTTTGCTCAATAATTTATTTTCCATTTCCATATTTATGCAAAAATAACAAAATTCGTATATTTTGGACAGAAGGATAATGTCATAAATAATTTTTGGGCCATAGCATAATTTTCCAAAATATGTTAGAGGCGCTTCCGTTCACCCATTGTACCTTGAATTTTAAAGGCGCATTCATCTCTTAATTAATTGCATTTTGGTGTCTTCAATTTTGTGATTCTCCGCCTCCAAATTTCTTCTATGAACCTAATAGTAAAAATTTAAAAGTTAACGTAGAGATAAAATAATACTAGCACATGCATTGTGTTTCATTCATACTGGTGCTATGTTATGGCGGGATAATGAATTTTTCAAATTTTCATCCCAAATTTTGTAGGGATTGTTTAAATTTTTGAAATTTTGGAATTAGCACTAGTATTGTTTTCTTAGGCACCGGTATGTGTACCGGTGCTCCATACTTAGAAAAAAAATTCTTGGGTTTGCTCTTGGGTTCAATATTTTTTAAATAATATATTCAAAGCAGCCCTAAGAAGCTATGTTTTGTATATTTAGGCACCAGTATGAGTATTTTGGGCACCGATATTTGTACCGGTGCTCAACACTTCGAAAAGATTTCCCAGGTATGCTCTCGGGTTAATTTTTTTTAAAACCATTCAAAGCAGCCCTAAGCAGCCGTGTTTCAATTTCTTAGGCACCGGTATGAGCATTTTGGGCACCGGTACCTGTGCTCAACACATAAAAAAAGAGAGCCCAACTTGGTTTCATCTGAACCGTTGAATTCTTTTGTTGATTGAATCTCAACCGTTGAAAATTTGCCTATATATACTACCCCCTGAAACCCTAAATCTACCCACTCTCATTTCCCTGTCATTATCTTCTCCTCTACCTCCTCTGCATCTTCTCCCTCCTCCTCCTCCACCTCTCCTTCTCCCCCACTGCCTAGCGCCGCCGATGAAAGTGCAACCCCTCTCTTCTTCGACGTCGCTGACGATCCCTCTCTGTCCTCCCCGTGATGCCATCTCCTAGACCATTCTGACGCCATCTCCTAGACCATCTCGACTCCATCCCTTCCCTCCCTGCTGCGCACCATCCCCGATGCTATATCCCCACGCACTGGTAGCTGGTTGGAGTTGTGAGCATCCCCAAAATTTCTGGTTCAGCTCAGATTTGACCTCACCTTCACTTTGTTGGTTCGTTGATGTTATCTAGGTTTTATGGAAATTAGGTTCAAGTTTTTATGATGATTGAGGTTGTTAATCTATGTTTAGGTATAGCTTGTTTCATGAATTGAGAGGTGTTATGTATTTTCAATTATATGTAATGAAGTTATGGGTTATGGTATGAATTTTCCTGTTTTTTACATGAGCTTCCATTTTTTTGTGTTTTCTTCGTTCTAAGTTTCATACTCCGGCCGGTGAGTTTATTCTCACTGGCCAGATTTTTTTTAATTGATCGCCTATTTACTAACACTGCTATTTCATGCATAGGCACATGTAATGGTACCAGTGATGGAATAGATTCTAGCACCGGTACAACTTATCGGTGCCTATGACACTACACCTTTTGCACCGGGTCACTTAGGCAATAGTATGAAAATTCTCAAAATACCGGTGCCTATGTGATGAAAATATTGGTGCCTATGGGGTGAAAATACCAGTGCCTATGGAGGGCTCTCCCAGTAGTGTGTGGAGGACCAAGAAGTTGACCCCAAAGGAAAATAAGAGAACGTTCAACTGACTGTACCCCTCAAGATTCAATTTGAGGAAGAGGGACTGGGTGCAACATGTGCTCCCGAAGAGTGAGAGGGTGCTCTTGAAAAGGTGGTGAAATGGAGAACGGGGAAGATAGCTAGGACAACCCCCTTCGCTATCCAAGGAATAATGACTTTACCAAGGCAGGTGAACGTCAGGGGAAGGCATTCAACAAGTTTGAGATTGCCACAAGGCGTAAGGAACAAGGAATGACTACGTGTTAGTCGGTCATGTTAGCCAAGGAAAATAACCCTATCCCCATCGCTTTCGAGTGTGTTAATGGTGACATGGTGTGTGTAAAACATTGGAGTGCTTGGATTGCTTATTGCAACTATGCATTTTAGAGGCAGGTCAGATTTGATACATATATACACTGGCCTAACGTCCCATTAGATGTGAAGGAGGTGGCGTGGAGAGACACAAAGGTTAAAAAAAAGTTATAATACTTAGTATTTAAATGCCTAATTCTTACTATTAACCTGTATATTCTTGTTATTAACCTATATAATGTGTAATAACTCGTCGCAGGCAAGTTTCAAGTTTGAAACTAAAATGACTGAAGAGCAATGGAGGGGGTTGAGGAAGAATGTGGTAGGCAAGGCTGCCGATGCACATCGTAATTGGAAGTCTAAGGTGGCAAACAAATACAACATTTCATACCGAATGGAAAAATCCAAAGTACAGGTCATGGGAAAAGTATAGGTGGATGGATGAGGAGGAAAGGAAGAAATTCGAGGAACACAGAAAAACTTAGGACATGATGGTAAGTAAAGTTCTTACTTGATTTCATAAATAATATTTCAATATTTATCAACTAATTCATTGATATTCGAACTAATTAAACATTTTTTTGGTTTTCAGAAAAAAAAAGACAGAGGGTAAATGCCCGTGAAAGGAAAAGAAATACACCCACCACACTTGACCAAAAGGCAACAAGCTACAAAGGAGAATCTGATCGAGCAGCTAAAATAGAAGGAGAGAAAAAAGGTGAGGGACCAAGGCTACACAGCAGAAGAGATCAAGCAGGATATCAGTTCTAAGAATTTCAAGTTGGACAGATCGTTGGTCTACCTGAAGTCAAAGAAGGGAAAAGATAAAGACTATGCAACCTTAGAAATCAAAGTTATATCAGAGGATATTGTAAGTATCCAATTCATGTATATTCTATATTTATGTAAACATATTTTCATTACTAACACAATAATATGCACAACAATTGAGGATGAACGAGGAAAAAGAGAAGGGAATCCTAGAGTTGGCATTGGGTGAGGACATTCTGATAAGAGCCACCAGGAAGGCGGATCACCTGGGTCGCTACAGCAGTACCTAGACTCAACAGCTAGCCATTGTTGCTATTCTAGGTATAGCAAGAAGCAAGTGCAGCAGCAGCTCCTCCTCCCAAAAGACGGAGGCCAAGAAACCCCCACTGATTAGTCGGTTGTCAAGGCGATGGTCTCTTACCTTGACCAGTTGGTCAAGGGAATGGCTGCAGTAGGCGGATTAAATATTCCTAGAGGCCTTGAGGATTTGAAGAGCTTCATTGAGAAGGCCTTGGTAGGTGTATCCACCTGTCTTAGTGGCTAAGGCTAAGATTTCCCAGCGATAGAGAAGAAGATTAGGAAGTAAATATGCATTACAATTACTAATTTTCTAGTTTCAATTTTCTTTTTCGATTACACCCAGAAAACCTTTAAACTAACTAAATTATCACTCTTTGTAACAGGATGGTGAGTTGGTCACCTTGTTCATCAAGAGCCTAGAGGAACAGAGAGTAAGGGTAGCTACAGCATGGCTCCAGAAATCTAGGTGTCCCAATAAGTCACCTTGTCTAGTAGCTCACGTTCGTACGTGTGAGCTAATATTCCATTCAAAAGTGTGATTGTCATATGTCGACCACCATTTGAATGACGTGGTAGAGGCTTTGGGGAGTGTGGTAGACTGGCCAATGTCTTTGGTCGAACTTGGAGATAATCCCTAACCTGAGGACTTTGAAGGCGATCTGGCAAAAACAATAAATATTTTTGCATTAATGACAGTGACAATGAGGTTATAAGTACAAACAATTACTACATCTATTACAGGTTAATTTTCTATTAAGATTCATTTAACTTCAATTATTTTTCTCTCCAGGCATCAACTACAAAATAGTCTGGATCAAGCAGCTTCTACCATCTATCGAAGTAACAATTTCTACATGAAAGGCCATTTATTTTAAATTGGGTAATAACTCAAATGAGCCCCCAATAAAATCCCTCCCCTCCCCTTTCCCTGGTGGGAATTGAACCCATGACCCCATGGTAGTAGCACTAGACTTCAACCGCTAGGCTAACATTCAATTCCTACATGAAAGGCCATTGAAAATATTACTTCTCAATAACATCCATCTTGTACTTTAATTAATTATTTTTCAGTAAGCCTAAAACTTGTGCGATTCATCTATTTCAGATTAACAAAAAGATCTTTTCAAGGCATATCCCAACATGGGGAACTACATCAAGTACTGCAACGATCTTGTGAAGAGCATGCAAAAGTCAAGAAGGTGGTGTTGTTTCCAAAGTTCTGACCTTCAACTTTTGGTATGAAACATCAAAGTGGATTGTTTATTGATAAGATGGTGGTGTTCGGAAACAAACTTGGAAACTTTAGAGCAATGGCTTGGCTAGGAAACTCACAAATAGATGTGTAGATAAGGTAAGGTTAACTTTTTCACATAAACTGTATTTATTTATATCTGAATTTTTTAAATAAGTTAACAAATTCTATTCTTCGATACACCTCTGGGACCAAGTCTTCGAAACCAACAATGGCCGCATTCAGTTTGTTCCATGCTACACGGGAGGCTTTTCCTCGAAATTCAAGGCTGTGGAAATCAAAGGATGTGCTCAAGCCATTCTAGATACCATGCTTACTACTGACGGTGAGATTTATGTGGTGCCATATGTTAAATGTAATTGACACTTTTCAATTTTCTCAATCACAGAAAATTATTCACTGCTTACAAATTCATTCATGTGCTACTTTCTTTTCAACGCATAGATCATTGGTACTTAGTACTCATCCATCCTGATACGGAGGAAGTTTTTACCATTGTCTCAATGATCGGAGGAATCAAACCCCACAACATTCTTGAAAACCAACTCACTTCCAGATACTTTCATTCCTTTCATTGTACTAATTTTGACATCTACAAGTGGGAGCTACGTAACCATTAAAAGTTTAAGATTACTAGGATAGCATGCCAATATCAAAGGGACAAGAGGAAGATAGAACCATCTCCGGATTATACCTGGAAAATCACAAACATTGATATAATTCATTCAATCTAAGAGTCCCTTCATTTCCAAATATATTTAATACAATTATATGTAACTTGATTTTTTTATTTGCAGTACCAATGTAAGGAGAGTAGTTGGGAATGAAGGTACTATGTCCTCCTGTTCATGGAAGAACCTTTGCTCAAGATGCCTCTACAAATATTCTAGAGGTAGGTCGACTAATTATAAATTACACATTTGTTCATCATACATACTAAATACTTTCACATAATTAGTTATCAAGTTGTGTTGTACACAACGTATATTTCCCCCCGGCTAATGGAGTATACAATGGCAATGAGATAGCAGATGTATCCGAGAGATGGTGTCAGGGTTGAGTTGACGTATATTCCAAAGAATGCTAGACTTTTATGGACCTCATGTTATGAAAAGGAGGATAAAATTTTTATTTCATACAAATTTACTTGTTTTCAAAAATTTGCTTATGGATGGATTATGTTTTTAGACTTGTTTAGTTTGTAACTCATTCATTTCTTGTTGCTTAGAATTAATTTTGTTTTCTTTTCAGACTATATTATATTCTTTGTTTTTGGTTGTTCTGAGTTTCTTATGTGATGTTTCCCCGGGTTTCAATCTGGGATGTGCCAAGGAAACATTAAAATAGGGCATTGCAAATGCAAACAAAACCAACACCGGGTTTTTAAAATTATGAACCGTTGCTGGAAAAATAAGCACTGCTAAAAATTTAATACTGGTGTTGAAAAATTTAGATCCTTCTAAGCACAAGACCCAGATATTTGTTTCCATACTGGTGCTCGAACATTTAGATTCTTCTAAGCAGAAGCACTAGTAATTCTTTTTCAAACGGGTGCTTGATTTAAACTAGTTCTCATCGACATCATTTTTACAGTCAACAACGGCAACGATCAGCAAGTCATGCATGTAAGTAAAAGTAAACACGCAGCAAGTCATGCAATTATCGAACTTCATAACATGAAAAACACAAACTAGTCTAAGCCCATATAGCCATGAGAGACATTCCTCCCGCTCCCAAAAGCACAGCAACGTAGGATTTCAGCTGTAGTTGGATGTTGCCTTGCAGCTTGGGACCCATGAAATCGGCTGCCAGCAAATCTACCAAAGCCATATGTATATTAACAGGTCAGCCGATGAACCGTTTAGCAGTCCAACTGTGATTAAAGCTGTGGGACTATTCTCTTATATGTATTTGATAGGGCTAATCCGACAGCTATCCCAAAAGGCGTCGTTACAGTGAAGAAGAATGCCATTACAAACTTCTTGACAGTACCATAATCGGCCTGCATGTTCACAATCATATAAACATTATTATCATGCTGCTGATATTTGTAACTTGAAAATATTTTTCTGAATTGCCCAGAAGAAGTCAGATGTAGATTAGCATCGCAGTATTATTACGAATAACTCAGTTCACTGACTCAACCTCAATTTTATCTTTCAAAGTATGATGAAAGATAAAGAAAGGACTTATCACCTAGATCTTAACTATTATCCTCTTCTTTTCAATTTGGGTTGTAGGTGACAAAAAAAAAAAAAAAAAGCAGACGTTTAAATACTATATAGTTGACAATTGAACAAATGTAAGGTAAATTTTATTATTAATGTTATAATTATGAATACTAGCAACTTATGTCACTATCCTGGTGAGTGGTTGCAAGAGAGAGGACTTTTGGATGTTTCGATTTTAATTTGTTTTTTTTTTGAATGGGTCCGATTTTCAAATTTAGTGATCAAGAACAGTGCTTATATATAAGGAAATACTTGTAATTTACCTTATTATGCATGAAATTGTATATTTAAACAGAAACATATATTTAGAGTTATTTATGATTTGATTGCCATTACAGAACAATAAAAGAGAAAGTTTGAGTCTTGAATGAACACGTTTAACGTGCGGTGTTCAAATCATTGACTATATATGCAGGTGAAATACACGTGTAATTATTAATCTAGATTTTTTTTTCTAACTTGGTCATATTACCTGAAGAATACAACCACCAAGTCCCATGCCTTCGAACATTTGATGGAAGCAGAGAGCTGCAACTAGTCCTTTGATGGAGCAAGTATTACTTGAGGCTCCAAGAGAGTCCAATCACAACGAAATGAACAATAATTCCCAGCTCTAAAACCTGCAAGTAGAATTCAATAAATAATGTTAAGATGGCTTCAATTAATGGATTGAAAATATGATTTTTTTCAAACTCTAGTCGCTCTCACTGGTACTCTTGAACAGAACTGTGGCAATTTTTTTAAAAAAATTAAACCAAATCTCACTTTCAGCAACCAAAGATAATGTCTAAGAAATCAGTTCAAAAGGATTAATCGAAAGGGACTGACCATTGCAACCACTCGATGCAAAAGCTGGGAGCTTGCTACTAGCAAAATTCTGTATCTATGGCTACAGTGTCTAGCCTTGGATACAAGTGTGTAGAATGCATTGTTCTAATGCGTCCTCTAGTTTTTCATTTTTTTTGGTTCTGAATTCCTGAGGATGCATTTGGCAAATGCCAAATGCGTCCTCGATGCATTAATCTTTTTTTTCATCAGGGGAAGAAGAGGACGCATTGCCGAAATGCGTCCTCGGTTTAATTTTTCTTACAAATTCCACGTTGCATGAGGACGCATTCTTGCAATGCGTCCTCCCTGAGCAGTCAAAATTTGCAGAGATTCTCTGCATCTGCATGCATGCACAGCGCCTGATTTTCTTGACTTTGCATGCAGTGCCTGATTTTGCAGAAAATCCCGTGAGCCTTGAGGACGCATTTTTGCAATGCGTCCTCGGTTTCTATATAATGCAGCAAACCCTTTTGTTTCTTGATTCTGCCCACCCGTTTCTTCATTCAACCATCCAAACGAATTCATTCCCGTTTCTTCATCTGCAATCCAAACCCGTTTCTTCATCTTGCTCCATCATTGGCCGAGTTTCATCGCCGGCCTGAGTTTCCAAAGTTGTCGGGTAATTTTTCTAGCTTTCCTATTGTTGTTTTGGTTGTATGTTTTTTTATTTATCGTGAAATGTTTCCGAACCTCGCAGCCCGAGCATTCTCGAACCGACGTTGACTGTCGTTGACTGCCATTGACCGCCGTTGACCCCTCTGCGAATTTTTGTAATCTTCTAAAGGTATTTAAAGAATTCATTATCATACGAATGTGTTGATTGATTATGTGCGATTTGGTTTCTTATTTTATTTCGATCGAATTAGGTATAAAATTATTATTTTTGAAGTACTTGTAAAGTTCTTGTTGATGAAAATATTTTTAAAGATTGTACGTTGTTTGAGTGATTATGTATCTTGATTTTACGAAATTGTTCAAAGAGAGGATGCGTGAATATATGTGAATTGATTATGTATGATTTGTTTACTATTGTTTGCATTAAAGTTGTAGTAATAGTTTAATTAGTGTGATACTATTGTTTGGAAAATGAAAAAAAGCATAACAGTGTACTGTCGTTAAGAATATCGAATTAAATGTTATTTATTTGTATAATGCAGTAGTTCGATGTTTTTGATTGTGTACATGTATTGAGGGGGTCAAATTAAGTTTGATTTGATTGTCGGTGTGTATTATGACCCTCCCGTACCGGAGGGGAACGTGACTCTCGGAAGGAGGTTAAGCCACTCCGAGCTAGTTCATTTAATTTTTACAAGGCTTGGTATTGTTAGTGGGGGGTTTCAGTTGAAATTATATTACCATTGTCCTGAGCTGATTGGTTCGGCCATATACTATCGGTGTTACAATGTGGAAAATGACGAGTCTACCGCGATATTCTTCAACATTGTTGAGCGAATGTCCTTGTCCTTAGCAGAGTTGTACATCATTATGGAGAATGTGACAAGCACTACTGACCGTGCGGGTGATCTTAGTTCGGGCACTTTCGTGTCGTTGTTGAGGAACATGCAGAACTATACACCTTTGCCAACCTTACCATTCCCTGTTGATTGCCAAGGTTTTGTCGTTGGTGAGTCCAGCTAACCCAATGCGTATGTTCACGTTGATTGTGCTTAGCCTTCCACAAGTGTTGGTATATATGGTGGCCATAATGGAGACCTGAATGAGTTCGATGATGATTATGTGGGTGAAATTGGCGAGTATGTTGTCGGTCATGTTGAGAGCAATGAGGATGGTGAGATAGGGAAACTTGGTCAAGGCAGTGAAGATGATCGTTCCTTATCAACTGATTCGAATCCAGGGGACAAAGATGAAGAAGTAGTGTGCACGAACATTGTAGCTCCGTCGTTTCATAATTTGGTGAATCCTGATACAGAGGGCTACTTTAGGGATTATGGGGGCCCTGATAAGGATGGCTATGACCCAACAAATTGTGGTGATGAATTTACTCGTTATGTTCAAGCGATTGGCGAAGTGGAATTGGGTATGCGATTCCGGACAAAGCCAGAATTGGTAGAAGCTATTTCGAGGTGGAGTTCCATGATGAATAGGGAACACAAAGTCGTGGAGAGCCGGTAACGCACATGGTATGAGAAATGTAAGGATGTCGTTGAAGGAACCGAAAATTGTCAATGGGTTGCTAGAACCAGCAAAAAGGCTTCGCATGGCATGTGGGAGATCACCAAATGGGCAAGTAGTCATGCTTGTGTTGGGGCTGGTCGATCGACGAGTAACACTAACCTGACATCGTTAATGATCGCCCGTGCAATTCGCCACCACATTGACGTTAACCCTTCTTACACGGTGAAAGATGTATAAGCGCATGTGAAGATGGATTTTAATGTGATGCGTGGTATGCTTGGCAAAAGGCTATTGATTTGGTGTTCGGAACATGGGAGGAATCCTTTGAATAGTTACCGACATATATGGATGAGCTAGTCAGGGTAAATCCGAGCACCATTGTTGAGTGGGCAGATGTACCCGATAGAATACATGAGCGTGGGTGCCAGAAATTCAAGTTCATTTTCTGGGCATTTGGTCAGGCTATCGGCATTTCACCACTGCAGGCCGGTGATTAGCATGGATGGCACTCATTTGAGAGGTGCATACAAGGCCACAATGCTAGTTTCCGTGATGCATGACTCGAACGACTACATACTCCCCATTGCTTATGCCATTGTTGATGGTGAAACAAATGAGAGTTTGGACTGGTTCATGCGGAGACTACGTATCCATGTGGTAGGTGGTTATAATAGGCCAATCTGTATTATATCTGATCGCCATGATGGAATTTTAAATGCAATGAGACGGACAGACGAATGGAGGGAGCCAGCTGGATACCACCGATTTTGCTTGCGTCATTTTCAATCAAGCTTCCTTAGTGCTGACAGTGGGAAGTTCAAGAATGCGCTTCTGAAGACACTAGTTTGGAAGCTTGGTGGCGCCAGATGAGAGAGCAGATGGAGGGAGTACAAGGAGGAGTTGGAGAGCATCGAACCGTCTGCTTGGGAATGGTTGGTAAAATATGATACCAGTAAGTGGTGTCTTGCATTTGATGAGGGTGATTGACGTTGGGGAAATCTAACAACCAATTTTTCAGAGAGCTTCAACAATTGTTTAAGGCGCGCACGACATCTCCCGATAACTGCGTGTGTCAAAGTGACCTTCGAGCGAACAGTGGAAATGTTTGCTAAAAGGGTAATGGATGCCACGAATTGGAGGTACTTTCTAGATTCATTATAGTTCTTCATGGATTCATGTCCTAGTTTCTTGACTCTAAAATGATGTTGAAATGTTTAGGTTTGCGTTCCTTTCTAGGATTTGGAAAAAAATTTAGAAGCAAGACACGTTGGCACAGGGACATATTGTCACTCTTTTTGGGATTGCATCACAGACTTATAGGGTTGTGACAAGGACCATTGATGGCAGCATTGATGAGAGCCAGTACATGGTCAAATACCGGAGAAAGTTGTGTACTTGTCGTGAATGGAAAATTTTTTGATTCCCATGTTCACATGCATTGGCCGTCTGTAGGCATAGGCGTGACAACCCAGCTACTCTATATGACAAGGTATATCGCACGACCACCTACCTGTAACAATATAGTCGGGGTTTCATGCCTCTACGAGATCCATCACTATGGCAATGTGCTAGTTGGAGGCTGATTCCCGATATTGAAAAGTTCTGCAACAGGATGCGTGGACAGTATGCAGAGAGAAGGAGAAAGAATCAAATGGATGAGAGGATGCCGAGTGATTTGGATGACTATTCCCCACGTATCACGAACATGATCAGGGAGGTACGCGATGTTGCCACCAGTATTCTACAGTATACACATGATCCCTCCAGACTGCAGTTTCACCAGGCATTTGTGCACTGTGACGAACCTCCACCGGGTGTGAGATACACTAGCATTAGAAGCCACCGTCCAGCTCCACCTGGTCGACAGGGTGGTAGACGACCGCGTGCTCGTGCCAATACAGACCGCATTGGTTCACAAGCTAGAACCTCAAATGCGTGTCTGACAGACGCTGGAGCATCGCACGGTGGACCATCACAGTAGGACACTACTACGGCTGATTTCACTGCATATCTTACACCCCTTCCTAGTCATACCGGACCGTCACATGGTGGATCCTCACAGTTTGACATGGCTACAACAGACTTCACAGCATATGTTACTCCAACTGCGAGTCATCAATATATGTCGCATGCTGCTCCATTAGATACTGGTGGTTTTGCACATGTCCAGCATGGTTCATGCCAGAACACGGAAGATAATATGGAGGAAGATTTTACAGAGGGAGCGCCAGATGGCGCCATCCATTTTTCTCCTGAGATGGTACCATACATCCTCCACCATGTGGAACAGGTGGAAAGCTTTGCAGAGGCCGTCGTTAGTAGATTACATGATGACATTTAGCACTCATTTAATTATGTTTGACACGTCTTCTCCACATATTTTACATTTATGTTTAGTTATATTCATTCCTACTATACATTACTGTTATTTTTAGAATAACATAAAACAAACACAAGTCTACGAATGCACTATATTCACCCAAAAAAATATAAAGAATAATTTACAAATTATATATTTTACTGATTAAAATTACAAATTAAATATTTTACTAATAAAATGTGGGACTAAAAAAATTATGTACATATACATGTCAAATTCAATGCCAATTTTTAATAACACTGATTTAAAAAAAAGTATAATTCAAACAGTATTTAAAAAAATATAACAATATAAAATAAAGACATTTCTTTATTTTAAAAAATAAATTCATGAGGATGCATTCATGCAATGCGTCCTCTAAACAATTCGGTTTTAAGAAAAAATAAAATGAGGACGCATTCAGGGAATGCGTCCTCTAAATAAAATTGTTAATAAAAAAAAAACTGAGGACGCATTCATGGAATGCGTCCTCTAAACAGAATGTAGAAAAAATTCTAAAAGGCTGAGGACTCATTCTATGAATGCGTCCTCCACAATTATTTCCATATATAATACCATGCACAATTGCATCCGATTTTTATTTACCATGCATTAAAGAATCAAGTTCTCCCTGCTACATCACTCTTCACCCCCATTGATCCATGGTGTGGAGAATGGTTGTGCCCTACATGTGGCATCTCCTGATCCCCGTCAGGATTAATCACTGCATTGGAGCTGTTCCTCTTAGTGTAGAAGCTAGTAGCCATTGAATTCACCATGAGTGTGAAAATGGCTGACAGCATGGCCAGGAATCCCGAGAAGGGAAACTTGTGCCATGGTTGGTCCTTGAGGCAGTCGGACGACAACATGTCAAATGAATCAGGAAGGACGTGCATGAACCCCGTTGCTAGAATGATCCCGGAAGCAAATTCCTTAATGATCACGAATAGGTTGCGGTCGGGACTCAAGGCAGGAACGGATTTAGTGATCAGGGGTAAGCCTACCCCTATCATGCTGGTCACCAGAATTGAGAAAATGGCTATGATCTTGAGAGGCAGTGCCTTCTTTTTGTTGTTGCACACATCGTTGCTTTCCGTTTCACATCCCGGGGATACTGAGAGTACTTGGGTAGTAGAGAAAGCGAGGAGGATGATGAAGACGGAGATGAATTTCATGGTGATGGCTATGGTTTTCATTCACCTCTCCCCGTCTGCCAAAGGAACTCTTGTACGGTTTGTACTTTGCCGTCCTGTAGGGCCTACTTATATAGAAAGTGAGAGTACTATGGTGGGTTTGTATGGAATAATAGCTTACGCCCTGCCAATGTTTGACTTCTAATCAGGTGATGTCAGCGCAAAAAAATATGGTTGTTTTTTACTAGTTTATGCCCTAATACGTATATAAATGTATAATATTAATTTTAAAATTTTAAAATAAAACAAAAATAAAAAAAAATAAAAACAATTTGAAGCCACCACCGCCGCCGCTGACGCTGTGCGCCACCACCGCCGCCGCCGCCGCCGTTCTCCAGCGGTCTCCACTGCTGCCGTCGCCGTGCGCCACCACCGCCTTATTTGTGCCATCGCCACCACCGTGCCTCCTTCTTCCTCAGCTCCACCCGCCGTCCCTCATTTTCCCCAGCTCATCTCGACGTCCCTCATCTTCCCCGGCTCATCCCGCCGTCCCTCATCTTCCCCAGCTCATCCCACCGCCGTCCCTCTTCCCCAGCAAAACCCTTACCTTGCCGTCGTCCCTCTTTTTCCGTCGTCCCTCTTTCTCCTTCGCCCCGTCGAGCAAAACCCTAGCCCGGCCGTCCTTCATCCCCATTGAGCGAAACCCTAGCCCCGCCGTCTTCCTTCTCCTTCGTCCCAGTCGAGCAAAACCCAGCCCGAGAGGAGAACGACAGAGAAGCGGAAGAGGAGAAAGGCTTCTGAAGCGGCGGAGAAGCGGTGGAGAAGTGGCGGCAAAGAAGCGGGAAGTGGCGGAGCGCGGAGGAGAACCGGGCAGAGGAGAGAAGAATGGGAGAAAGAGAAGGAGAAGGAGAAGGAGAAGGAGAAGGAGAAAGAGAATGAGAAGGAGAAAGAGAAGGAGAAGGAGGCGGAGAAAGAGGCGGAGAATAAGAAGGAGAAGGAGAAGGAGAAGGATAAGGAGAGCGGGAGAGGAGAATGGGAGGAGAAGGAGAAGGAGAAGGAGAAGGAGAGAGGGAGAGGGGAACGGGAGGAGAAGGAGAAGGAAAAGGAGAAGGAGAAGGAGAAGTAGAAGGAGAGCGGGGGGAGAAGGAGAATGAGAGCGGGAGAGGAAAACGGGAGGAAAAGGAGAAGGAGAAGGAAAAGGAGAGCGAGAGGAGGAGAACAGGAGGAGGAGGAGAACGGGAGGAGAAGGAGAAGGAGAAGGAGAAGGAGAAGGAGAAGGAGAGCGGGAGAGGAGAAGGAGAAGGAGTCACCGGAGAATATGGGAGTCACCGGAGAAGAAGAAGAAGAAGAGGGAAACAGAGAAGAAGAAGAAGAAGAAGAGGGAAATGGAGAAAAAGAAGAAGAAGAGGGAAACGGAGAAGAAGAAGAAGAAGAAGAGGGAAACGGAGAAGAAGAAGAAGAAGAAGAGGGAAACGGAGAAGAAGAAGAAGAAGAGGGAAACGGAGAAGAAGAAGAAGAAGATGAGCCAAAGAAGAAGAAGAAGAGAAGAGGAGGAGGTGGTAGCGCACGGCGGAGAAGACGAAGAAGAAGAGAAGAAGGTGGCGGCGGCGGAGCACGGCGGCGGCGGCGGAGCACGGCGGCGGCGGCTGTATTAATTAAATGAATAATAAATTTTATTTAATATTGATTAAATAAATTTAAATTATTTGAATTAAATTAAAAATACATATTATATATTAAATAGTTTAGATACAGGTCGTAATCAAGTAAAATACAGAGCGTGATATAGCAATTCACAAAAACATTTACCTTGAGGTTGAGTTAAGAAAATGTGTGCCACTCCGCATAACAAGGATTAGGGAGTATAACAAGGATTAGGGAGTATATTTTCAACATTTTTTATGCAAGGCCATTGTTCACTAACTGTGATGATACCAGACTGTTGACACAGTCATTTTTATTACCAAAATGGCCAACAAAACTATCACCTCATCTAGCTGTTGTTAAGTGGAACAAACCGGAAGTAGGTTGTAAGCTAAATGTGGATGCAGCTTGGAAAACTGATAATTCTACTGGTTTAGGTCTTGTTCTCATAGATGAAAATGGTGGGGTAATTACTATGGCTAGCTATTCTACGGAGGCAAACAGTGCTGTAGAGGTTGAGATTTTGGGAATTCAAAAAGGAATCTATCTCATACAGCTAGCCTCTCATAACAGTGTTATTGAATCTGATAGTTCACAAGCTATATTGCATATTATGGATCCATATAAAGCTCCATGGCCCTTGTTTGATTTATGTTATGAAACTAAATTGAGCCTTGGAAATATCAAGCTTGTGCATACACTTAGACAAGGTAATGCGGTGGCAGATGCTCTGGCCAAAACTGCTGTTCATAGGCAAAATGGTCAGTTTCACTTGGATTCAGTTTCCAATGAAATCAGGGGTCTGATTATACTGGATGCAGCTGGGATACCATGTATAAGAATTAATGACTAGAATCGGTTGTTACTGATTTAACTAAACAAATAAGGGGCTTAATTCATCTTGATGCTTGCAGTTTTCCTTACATTAGATCCTGATATTCTCTCTATGTTAGCTATTGGAATAGACTACTGCTGCTATTTTCTCTTATGACAGGCACACGACGGCATCATCGAACTCAAATGCATGGTTGTTGTGGCAGAGTTTCAAACATGGATACCGGAGCACGAAGTCAAGTAATATGGAGCAACAAAGCAAGCAAAACAATTTTCCGAATTGGATGCTGGACCTGATGGTTGCACTATCAAACTATAGGTGAAGAGTTCATGGGAAATGATGATTCAGTAGATCAAGCATGAATAAACAAGCCTCTCAAAAATCTTGATTACGCTCATCTCTTGGGATGTTTCAAGAGTTTAAATTAGGAGGTGCCCGGCCAAAATAAAGAAATTAACACGTGGGGTGGAGATTACTTATTTTGGAAACGCATCTCCTAATCGTTTTTGCGTGTATTATGTATAGTACCAAACACTAGTATTAGATTCTCTATCATCTTTTGGAGGCAATTTTGTTGCCTAAATCTGTGGGGACTCAAACTCAGTATATTCTTTTTTAAAAGGTTGGGGACCTTATTCATTTCCCCCACCCTTAGGTGGTTTTCATCTAACAAAAAAAACGTGTGCCACTCCCCATATATTAGGGTGCAGTTAACAGGTGGCATGTTATTATGAAGTGTGAAAAGCGTGGAGTTGACCATTAGTTTACTTTGTAAGTGAGTGAGGCGTGTGGCAAACTATGGTTAAAGTGTTAAAGTCAGAATTTTCTTTTTTATGGGAATATTATATGTCGTGTGAAGGGCCAATAAAATTTTTACATGTGTCAAATAAGTGAAGTTAAAAGTTAGTTTTAAATATTTTTATATTTTTTTAACTCATTCAATTGCCGCACATAAAAATTTCATTGGCCTCTCATCCAAACACATAAGATTCTCTAACATAAAAACTTTTCTTGTGTAACGTTGCTTATCCTAGGTAATAAACCTAGGGTTGACTAATAATATCCTAACTAAAATGTCAGGTAATAATCACACGGTTGTGAGTAGGGTTGCATTTTGACCCAACGTACGCTACCAACCAAATTGCCAACCTCATCACATGTTTGTGATGAGACGATAATGGAATCGAGAAAATATTATCATGATACTACCATAACGTATAGCATATTTATATATTAAAAATATGACTAATGTTATGTAAGATTGAATTTTTATTTAGTTAAAAAAATTATGGAAATATTTTTAAATCGGTATTTTATATTTTGCTTCCAATATATTTGATATTAGTAAAAATTTAAATGGGAAAAGTGCAAAAAGATCCTATTAAATTGAGAAAGTGCATAAATGACTCTGTAAAATTTGAAAGTACTGAATTAACTCTAAGATTTTAAGCAATTGTGCAGATATATCCAAATTGTACTATTCTAATGTTAGCTAATGTAATTCAGACATTGGGCTAAACTAAAAAGATAAAAATACCCCTAAATTAAAACTAAAAATCTAATGACCGTTATATCCCCTAAGCTTCTCCTTCACCAACTTCATACACCCTAAACCTACTGCCGAGCACCCCTGCTGAGAGAGAATTCTCTCTGGAGAGAAAAAAGGGCACAGCCCTTCTCCGGACTTCCCGGGGCCGATTTTCTTCCAGTTTCTCTCCTACGATTCAGAGTTTCCAGCGAGGAATCCGATATTAATGTTGGATTCCTCGCCGGGCATCTTTCGAGGTATGATTTGTGCTTGAATTTGAAGATTTGATCTTTGGATCTAGAGGTTTTAGGTGAAGATCAGACTTTTCGATCTTGAAGTTGTGGATGGAGCATATTGGATGAAGATCTATCATTGTTCCAAGTAAGTTTTAATCTTTCGTTGATAGATCTATTCTGGATGATTGAAGAAGGGTTTATTTATGATGAATCTGTGTGGATTTGTATGGAAGATTATTTGTTTATGGTGGATAGTCAATGTGATGTTCATGTTGGATTGGAAGTAGAGATGAATTTGAAGCATGAAATTTTTATAGTATTTGGAAGAGTTCATGATGGATCTGTTGAGAGGGCATTCATGTGATCAGATGGCACCCTGTCCATGATTGTTTGCTTTAATTGGAATTTCCACCAGATTGCTATGTTGCATGCCAAGAATTTAAATTTATTTTCTTGACTGATGAACACTCATGTGGGATTCAAGATTTTGGGTGTTTGAATGTTATTGTTCGAAGGGGTTGATGGTTTGGGATTAGTCGGATTCAAGACAGATGTTTGGAGATAATTGGTTTAATTGGAATCATTAACGACCATAGGCCCAAGGTTTTCTCCTCGTTGTTTCAATCTCATGATAGTATTCAGATCTTGATGAATGGAGGAGCAGGTTGTTCGTAAGGGATGGATTTTTAGGTAGATCATGGTTTGAATTTTTCGATCGAGTTCGTCGGAAAAAACACTTTTCCGGTGAATTATTATGCTTGTTATGCTTTTGGTTCATTTTGATAGGCATCATCCGATCGAAAAAGTTGTTGGGAAATTTCGGATTTGAAGTTGATTAGGAAGTTGGTTTTTCGAATTTTCCGATCGGAGGTCGCCGGAAAAATACTATTCCGGCACGGGTAATGCATGAAATAGCCTCGATTCTATGTCCCTAGACTCGGATTCATAGTTTTTCATGTTAGAGGTGCATTACACGGCTGGAAAAGGGATTAATGGAATGATTTAAAGTTGGGTTTTGCTCGCCGGAAAAATGCGTTTCCGGCGAGGTGTATGGTATCTATCGGCCGGATTACGTAAGCTCGGTTTTGGAGGATGAAATTGTATTGTTATGGGTGCTAATTCCGGCATGAAGGAAGAATGCCCAGATTTTGGTGGAATTTTTTGCAAAACATTTTACGGATACCGGCGAATTTCCCAGATTCTGGCGGGTTTCCGGCACCGGAAAACTGCGATGCCAGTGATGGAATGATTTCTGGGCGCTCGACCCAGATATCTGCGCCACCGGGTCAAAGTACCCGAGCAAGGAAAATGGAGCAGCGGCTCCCCTAGGGTTTCGACCCGTTTGGCGGCGGCCGGGTCATATAACCCGGTCATGGAGGCTGGCGGATCTTGGGATTAAACCCTAGATGATGGGCCTAGGGTTGGGCCATTTGAGAAATCAGTTGGGCTGATTTAAATAATGCAAACCGGGTCATCTTATAACCCGGTTTGAAAATCGGTTGAAAGAGCTATCGGGTCATGCGGCTTTGGATTTGGGTCGAGCCACTGGGCTGAAATAAAATAACTCGGGCAATGGCTTCCATCTGGTGGCGGCTGCGGTTTGAAACCCTAGCTTAGGATAATGGGCCGAGCGCTGGGTCGAAAGTGCAGCTGCTAGGCCGATTGAATTAATTAAGCGGATGGGCAGAATTCAAGGGTTCTTGGGCCTAATTAAATGGAGTATTTTTCAGCTTCCATGCTTTATTCTTGGGGTGAATTTCCTTCATTTATGGGCTCTAATTTGTGGATTATTGTGGAGTTTTGGCTTCATTTTTGGGCTAAAATTGTATTGGGTTGATATTTGCATATTTTCCTTGGAGGGTCGGAGAGCTTCCTTTCTACATTTGGTTGCTCGATCATACGAGTTTGGTAGTGGGTCAATTAATTAGCGTACGCGACATTAATTAATCCACTGCTAGTTGGTACTTGGACTTGACGGTTATTAAGCGTCCTATGCTCGCGCTACACTTTTTGTGTTAAATTAGCATAAAGCTGTCCATTTGCTCAAAATGGAGTGGGCGATTACATAATCGCCAGGCTTGACGCACGCCATATAAGTTGTGTCCGTTCTCTCCATCCTTAGGAGGACTACTTTTAGAGGGATTCACAAGAGCTATTGGCACTGCCTACGACACTCTTGCCCCCTAAATTAGCCTCGGTTCATATCACGAGAACGTTTGAAGGCCAATAACACCCCTCTATCCTCACCTTAGGGGTGTATATGGTAGAAGCTGCTCCTCCTTTGGCGGTCCTAGCTTCATTTGGATTCAGCAACACCAGCACATCATGGCGACCATTCAAGACCCGAGTACACCACACTCGGCTGTGCTTTTTGTCTACCACTGGCGTCTTCTTCATTAATTTTTCAAGACCCGAGACCTGAGTCCGGCTGTGATGAGGTTTTCATATGAAGAGCCAGTACACATTTCTGGTTGCTATGTATAGGTCCAGATTCACACATCTGGACTTGCAGTTCTTTCTCCCTAGACTACTTTCTAGCTTAGGGTTAGCATTTCTTTAAGAATAATTGGGGGGGGGGAGGGGGGTACTCATTTGGGTACCCCCTCCCCCCCCCTCCCCCCCCCCCCCGCTTCTTTTTTCCCTAGGTTTTTAGCCTAGGGTTGGATTATGTTTTGTATTTGGTAGGGCTCTTTTTGGGCTCTACCGTGAGTTTCACCGTCTATACTATTTACCTATTTACCCGAACACCCCTGCTGAAGGAACAGGCCCCATTTTACCTCCAAAATTTGTCGAAATTTGGCCTGCTGTACAGGCCCCAAAATTCATCAAAATTAGCACTCTAAGTATGAGAAATCAACACCTAATAGAAATGAAATAATCCCCAACAACAAAGGCTATCCCACTGACCCAAAAAACATTGCAGAAAGTAGACATTCTTAGATTAAGTTGGTTCTTTGAAAACCATGAGAAAACCAAAAAAGGAAATGAAGAATATACCATTTGCTTGCAGACCTGGCTAAGCACCGCCATGGCTTATTCGACGTCACTGCCTATCCACCACCACCGTTGCCTATCCCCCGTCGCCCAGATACCCTCTGCCAATAGCCCAAAAATATATCTCCTCAGCCATCCACCTCTGCTGGTAACCCTAAACCCTAGCTCCCCCTGCACCCCCACCTTCGCCACTCATCGCCAATAGCCCTAGCTACTTCCAAAGCCATCCTCATCTCCTTCCCACACCCTGTGCCATGGTTTTAGTGGCTTTGGTTGATGAAAATAAGCGGTGGTGGTGGGGTTAGGGGCTGAGAGAAGGAAACGAGGACGAGAAAGAGACCAGGATGGTGTGAGAGGAGGCTATCAACGTCTTTTCTTATTTTATTTTATTTTTGAATTTTTAACTCGGGGTATGATGGTCGTTGACATTTCGGTCAACGAATGGTTATTTTTGCACTTTCATATCTTACAAGGTCATTTTTGCACTTTCGGCCGAAACATAGGAATAAAAACACAATTTTCTCAATTTAAATTAATTTTATTCATTTAGAATTTATGATAGAGGACATTTTTATTTGAACCCTAAAAAAATTAAAATCATAATTTTGTTTTATTTCCTGGAACTTACTTATTATAGTTCTTAATTTGATGTTATCTTACTTCATTATTATCATCGGTGAATATTTAACTTTGTAAAATTAAGATTATATAATAGAAAATATTAATTGGTTGTTAATTTTTTTATGAATAAAAAATTAATCAACTATTATATTTAGATTCTACCATATTATGCAGATACCAACCGACTTTTTCACATATCGATGTGTTGGTATATCAAGGATTTGGTATGGTACACATTACTGCAGGACAAGGGAATTTGCATTGGTAATTTAGGGAAATAGCACTGGTATTTTTGCCCACCAAAATACCGGTGTGTATATATAGGGGTGTAAAAATGTAACACATTTGCACCGGTAAAATGAACTGGTGTAGAAAATTATTTGCACCGGCATCTTAGACCGGTGTAAAAATTTCGGATTCACAATATATCTGCACTGGTATTATTTGGAACACTTGTGTCGACATTTTACACCGGTATTTAACATAAGAACCGGTGTAAAACAGTGATTTGTACATCGGTATTAAATATAACACCGACCTTTATTTTGTAGTCGGAATATTGTTTTTTTGCACCGGTATTTTTTTATACCGGTATTACTATACTTTATGCACTGGTATTATTTAAATAATTTAAAATATATAATTTAAAATAAATAATTTAAAATGTGATTTATTTTTACACCGGTACATTCATTTTATACCGGTGTATTGTTTGGCTAAATTTTGCAATTCCCAATTTGTTTTCCGAAGGTCCCTCCCGGATTGTTTTCGGGGCAACAACAACCAGAGATACTTGTGAATTATTATAAATTGGAAATCTTTAAATTAGTAAGTAATTTGAAACATCCTATTACGATAATAACATGCAAAAATTATTCAAACTATGAAATAGAAAACTATCTTAAGCATTGAATGAAACAAAGTAAAAAATCACAAAAGTTTTGTATAACCAAACACCATCCATAGAATTCTAATATCATGAGCCTTTCAAATTAAACCATCAACCTATTATGTCGTTCTTATCATCCAAAAGTTGCAACGTAGTGTTCGCCTGCTGTTGGTAGTGTCCGAGCCAAGCCCTACACCATCTCTCTGCTACATCTTGAATCCCGTACATATGGTACGACCATTTGCCTTTTGGGAAAATCTGTTAATTTCAAACTTACACTGTTATTCAATAATGATGCTTTTACTAGAAATTAATAATAACAAATTTTGAGATGCAAGGTTTACCTCCAAAATATTGTTTGTCTCTGGGTGATTAACAAATTCTTCCATGAAGAGCATGATGGAGTACCTGCATTGCCGTGAACCATTCTGGGTTCTATACTGCACGTGAAAGGTAAATGTAATTACTAACCCTAAACATATAATTTGAGGGATAAAATGGCAGATATACTTACCATGATGTTGTTCATTTTCCAAGTGTAGTCGGGTTCTGGCTCCGTCTGTCTCTTCTCCCTTTGGTATGCACAAGAAAGCCCGCCAAGAAAGTAAATTAAAATGGTTACTTCTTCTCGTATATTACCAAACTAGGATTTTATGATTTGATTGATTGAAATACCTAGAAATGAAACGGAGTGAAAACCTCCTCCATTCTGGGATGGATAATGATGAGGTACCAATGATCGCTGTTGGAAAATTATGTTAACAAATTAATGAAATGGAAGTGGTTTGAAATGTGAATGCAATCATGAGGAAGAAATGCTTACATTCTTATGTAGGGTACGATGTAGAACTTAGCATCCGTTGCCTTCATTTTTCCCAAATTAGTTTGAAACGGAGTTCGACCTCCTGCTCGAAGTTGTCCAGGTTGCCACAGTTGGATGGGCAGAATTGGACACAGCCTGAATTAGTTTTCCATATTTTCTCTCACGGGTGCCTGTAACGTTAATGATATTGAATAATGAATTCCTGTTAATTTAAAAAATATTAAGGCTGTAAGTTTTGAAACTTACCCCATCCACACATCGACCTTCGCATTATCGATCCAGGTCGTCGAACGCATGTTCCCTATTTTCTTCAAGAACTCGACTAGAACTTCTATTACAACTCCGTAGGTGTAATGGCGTGCGAATGTCGATGGTCGGAACACTGGGAAGAACATGCAGTCCTTATTATTTATCATTTCCAGGATAGCAGCATTTGCCTTCTTTATGAATTACACCTTGTGTATTTGTAAGTAATATGCTACAATTTACTCTACGCCTTGTGCTATCGCTTTAATATCATCCTAGATAGAATTATATTATATTTTTATTTCTTCAAAAAAATGAATATATAATTTCATTCCGTTCTATGTGGTGAAAATTATCGTTCTCATAACTCTTATCGTAGAGGTATAAATGGAATACTATTAAAAATTATGGATGATTACCTCGGTGTATTAGTCCATGATGATAAAAGAACATTGTGGTCGTCAGTTGACAAATATGTTACGTGTATCTTCAGTTTTACATTTCATGTTCTCATAATTTGTCGGAGTGACCTATGTGAAAATTTTAATAAATACACTGTCAGACCAAAACCTTATTAAGATCATTCCGAAAAGGCCGTTTTGGATTCTATGTTGAACTTACACTATCCGAGTTTCGTAAAGAAAGTTGTACATATCAACATATACTTCCAAAAGTTCTTCTGAATGATACCTTGTGTATTTGTAAGTAATTTTCTACAATTTACTCTAGGCCTTGTGCTATCGCGTTAAAAAGCTTCCAGGATACAATTCTTTAAGCTTTTTATTTCCTAAAGAACCACGAATATAAAATTTGATGCAGTTTTATGAGGTGGAAATTATCGTTCTCATAACTCTTATCGTATATGTATAAATGGAATACTATTAAAAATTATTGACGATTACCCCGGTGTATTCGTCCATGACGATAAAAGAACATTGTGGTCGTCAATTGATAAATATGTTACGTGTATCTTCAGTTTTACATTTCATGTTCTCATAATTTGTCAGAGTGACCTATGTGAAAATTTTAATAAATACACTGTCAGACCAAAATCTTATTAATAACATGTTGAAAAGACAGTTTCAGATTCTATGTTGCACTTACACTATCCGAGTTTAGTAAAGAAAGTTGTGCATATCAACATATACTTCCACAAGTTCTTCTGAATGACACCTTGTGTATTTGTAAGTAATATGCTACAATTTACTCTAGGTCATGTGCTATTGCTTTGAAAATCATCCAAGATAGAATTATATAATATTTTTATTTCTTTAAAAACAACGAATATAAAATTTCATTCCGTTCTATGTGATGAAAATTATCATTCTCATAACTCTTATCATAGAGGTATAAATGGAATAAAATTAAAAATTATGGACGATTACCCTGGTGTATTCGTCCATGGTGATAAAAGAACATTGTGGTTGTCAATTGATAAATATGTTATGTGTATCTTCAGTTTTACATTTCATGTTCTCATAATTTGTCGGAGTGACCTATGTGAAAATTTTAATAAATACACTGTCAGACCAAAACCTTATTAAGATTATTCCGAAAAGGAAGTTTCAGATTCTATGTTGCACTTACACTATCCGAGTTTAGTAAAGAAAGTTGTGCATATAAACATATACTTCCACAAGTTCTTCTGAATGACACCTTGTGTATTTGTAAGTAATATGCTACAATTTACTCTAGGTCATGTGCTATCGCTTTGAAAATCATCCAAGATAGAATTATATAATATTTTTATTTCTTTAAAAACAACGAATATAAAATTTCATTCTGTTCTATGTGCTGAAAATTATCGTTCTCATAACTCTTATCATAGAGGTATAAATGGAATAAAATTAAAAATTATGGACGATTACCCCGGTGTATTCGTCCATGGCGATTAAAGAACATTGTGGTTGTCAATTGATAAATATGTTATGTGTATCTTCAGTTTTACATTTCATGTTCTCATAATTTGTCGGAGTGACCTATGTGAAAATTTTAATAAATACACTGTAACACCAAAACCTTATTAAGATTATTTCGAAAAGGAAGTTTCAGATTCTATGTTGCACTTACACTATCCGAGTTTAGTAAAGAAAGTTGTGCATATAAACATATACTTCCACATGTTCTTCTGAATGACACCTTGTGTATTTGTAAGTAATATGCTACAATTTACTCTAGGTCATGTGCTATCGCTTTGAAAATCATCCAAGATAGAATTATATAATATTTTTATTTCTTTAAAAACAACGAATATAAAATTTCATTCCGTTCTATGTGGTGAAAATTATCGTTCTCATAACTCTTATCATAGAGGTATAAATGGAATAAAATTAAAAATTATGGACGATTACCCCGGTGTATTCGTCCATGGCGATAAAAGAACATTGTGGTTGTCAATTGATAAATATGTTATGTGTATCTTCAGTTTTACATTTCATGTTCTCATAATTTGTCGGAGTGACCTATGTGAAAATTTTAATAAATACACTGTAACACCAAAACCTTATTAAGATTATTTCGAAAAGGAAGTTTCAGATTCTATATTGCACTTACACTATCCGAGTTTAGTAAAGAAAGTTGTGCATATAAACATATACTTCCACATGTTCTTCTGAATGACACCTTGTGTATTTGTAAGTAATATGCTACAATTTACTCTAGGTCATGTGCTATCGCTTTGAAAATCATCCAAGATAGAATTATATAATATTTTTATTTCTTTAAAAACAACGAATATAAAATTTCATTCCGTTCTATGTGCTGAAAATTATCGTTCTCATAACTCTTATCATAGAGGTATAAATGGAATAAAATTAAAAATTATGGACGATTACCCCGGTGTATTCGTCCATGGCGATAAAAGAACATTGTGGTTGTCAATTGATAAATATGTTATGTGTATCTTCAGTTTTACATTTCATGTTCTCATAATTTGTCGGAGTGACCTATGTAAAAATTTTAATAAATACACTGTAACACCAAAACCTTATTAAGATTATTTCGAAAAGGAAGTTTCAGATTCTATGTTGCACTTACACTATCCGAGTTTAATAAAGAAAGTTGTGCATATAAACATATACTTCCACATGTTCTTCTGAATGACACCTTGTGTATTTGTAAGTAATATGCTACAATTTACTCTAGGTCATGTGCTATCGCTTTGAAAATCATCCAAGATAGAATTATATAATATTTTTATTTCTTTAAAAACAACGAATATAAAATTTCATTCCGTTCTATGTGGTGAAAATTATCGTTCTCATAACTCTTATCATAGAGGTATAAATGGAATACTATTAAAAATTATGGACGATTTCCTCGGTGTATTCGTCCATGACGATAAAAGAACATTGTGGTCGTCAATTGATAAATATTTTACGTGTATCTTCAGTTTTACATTTCATGTTCTCATAATTTGTCAGAGGGACCTATGTGAAAATTTTAAAAAATACACTGTTATGCCCAAATATTTTTAATAACATTTTGAAACGACAGTTTCAGATTCTTTGTTGCACTTACACTATCCGAGTTTAGTAAAGAAAGTTGTGCATATCAACATATACTTCCACGAGTTCTTCTGAATGAAACCTTGTGTATTTGTATGTAATGTGCTACAATTTAATCTAGGTCATGTGCAATAGCTTTTAAAATCATCCTAGATAGAATTCTATAACATTTTTATTTCTTTAAAAGCCACGAATATATAATTTCATTCCGTTCTATGATGTGGAAATTATCGTTCTCCTAAATCTTATAGTAGAGGTATAAATGGAATACTATTAAAAATGATGGATGATTACCCCGGTGTATTCTTCCATGACAATAAAGGAACACTGTGACCGACAATTGATAAAATCTGTCAAGTGTATCTTCAGTTTTACATTTAAAGTTCTCGCTATTTGTCAGAGGGACCTATGTGAATGTTTTTAAAAATACACTGTTAGCCCAAAACATTTTTAAGATCATTCCAAAAAGATAGTTTTGGATTCTATGTTGAACTTACACTATCCGAGTTTAGGAAAGAAAGTTGTTCATATCAACATATACTTCCTCAAGTTCTTCTGAATGACACCTTCTGTATTTGTAAATAATGTGCCACAATTTACTCTAGGTCATGTGCTATCGCATTAAAAATCTTCCTGGATAGAATTCTATAACCTTTTTATTTCATAAAAAACAACGAATATAAAATTTGATGCTGTTCTATGAAGTGGAAATTATCGTTCTCATAAATCTTACAATAGAGGTATAAATGGAATACTATTAAAAATGATGGATGATTACCCCGGTGTATTCTTCCATGACAATAAAGGAACATTGTGATCGACAATTAATAAAATCTGTCAAGTGTATCTTCAGTTTTACATTTAAAGTTCTCGTAATTTGTCGTAGGGACCTATGTGAAAATTTTAAAAAATACACTGTTAGCCCAAAACCTTTTTAATAACATTTTGAAAAGACAGTTTCGGATTCTATGTTGCACATACACTATCCGATTTTAGTAAAGAAAGTTTTGCATATCAACATATACTTCCACGAGTTCTTCTGAATGAAACCATGTGTATTTGTAAGTAATGTGCTACAATTTACTCTAGGTCATGTGCAATCGCTTTAAAAATCATCCTAGATAGAATTCTATAACATTTTTATTTCTTTAAAAACCACAAATATAAAATTTCATTCCAGTCTATGATGTGGAAATTATCATTCTCATAAATCTTATAGTAGAGGTATAAATGGAATACTATTAAAAATGATGAATGATTACCCCGGTGTATTCTTCCATGGCAATAAAGGAACATTGTGATCGACAATTGATAAAATCTGTTAAGTGTATCTTAAGTTTTACATTTAAAGTTCTCGCAATTTGTCGGAGGGACCAATGTGAAAATTAAAAAAATATACTATCAGTGCAAAACCTTATTAAGATCATTCTGAAAAGACGGTTTCGTTTTCTATGTTAAACTTACACTATCCGAGTTTAGTAAAGAACGTTGTACATAGTTAGCCCAAAATCTAATTAATAACATTTTGAAAAGACTGTTTTGGATTCTATGTTGAAATTACACTATCCGAGTTTAGTAAGGAAAGTTTTACATATCAACATATACTTCCACGAGTTCTTCTGAATGACACCTTCTGTATTTGTAAGTAATGTGCTATAATTTACTCTAGGACATGTGCTATCGCTTTAAAAATCATCCTAGATAGAATTCTGTAACATTTTTATTTCTTTAAAAACCACGAATATAAAATTTCATTCCGTTCTATGATGTGGAAATTATCGTTCTCATAAATCTTATAGAAGAGGTATAAATGGAATACTGTTAAAAATTATGGATGATTACACTGTTGTATTCTTCCATGACAATAAAGGGACATTGTGATCGATAATTGATAAAATCTGTTAAGTGTATCTTAAGTTTTACATTTAAAGTTCTCACAATTTGTCGGAGGGACCAATGTGAAAATTTTTAAAAATATACTATCAGCGCAAAACCTTATTAAGATCATTCTGAAAGACAGTTTCGTTTTCTATGTTGAACTTACACTATCCGAGTTTAGTAAAGAACATTGTACAAATCAACATATACTTCCACGAATTCTTCTGAATGACACCTTGTGTATTTGTAAGTAATGTGCTAAAATTTACTCCAGGTCATGTGCTATCGATTTAAAAACCATCCTAGATAGAATTCTATAACATTTTTATTTCTTTAAAAGCCGCGAATATAAAATTTCATTCCGTTGGCAATCGGGGTAATCATCCATAACTTTTAATAGTATTCCGTTTATACCTCTACTATAAGATTTATGAGAACGATAATTTCCATGGCAATAAAGGAACATTGTGATCGAGAATTGATAAAATCTGTTAAGTGTATCTTAAGTTTTACATTTAAAGTTCTCGCAATTTGTCGGAGGGACCAACGTGAAAATTTTAAAAAATATACCATCAGCGTAAAACCTTATTAAGATCATTCTGAAAAGACAGTTTCGTTTTCTATGTTGAACTTACACTATCCGAGTTTAGTAAAGAACGTTGAACATTGTTAGCCCAAAATCTAATTAATAACATTTTGAAAAGACTGTTTCGGATTCTATGTTGAAATTACACTATCCGAGTTTAGTAAGGAAAGTTTTACATATCAACATATACTTCCACGAGTTCTTCTGAATGACACCTTTTGTATTTGTAAGTAATGTGCTATAATTTACTCTAGGGCATGTGCTATCGCTTTAAAAATCACCCTAGATAGAATTCTGTAAAATTTTTATTTCTTTAAAAACCACGAATATAAAATTTCATTCCGTTCTATGATGTGGAAATTATCGTTCTCATAAATCTTATAGAAGAGGTATAAATGGAATACTGTTAAAAATGATGGATGATTACCCTGTTGTATTCTTCCATGATAATAAAGGGACATTGTGATCGACAATTGATAAAATCTGTCAAGTGTATCTTCAGTTTTACATTTAAAGTTCTCGTAATTTGTCGGAGGGACCTATTTGAAAATCTTAAAAAATACACTGTCAGCCTAAAACCTTATTAAGATCATTCTGAAAAGACGGTTTCGGATTCTATTACACTATCCGAGTTTAGTAAAGAAAGTTGTACATATCAACATATACTTCCACGAGTTCTTCTGAATGACACCTTGTGTATTTGTAAGCAATGTGCTACAATTGTCTCTGGGTCATGTGCTATCGATTTAAAAACCATCCCAGATAGAATTCTATGACATTTTTATTTCTTTAAAAACCACGAATATAAAATTTCATTCCATTCTATGAGGTGGAAATTATCGTTCTCATAAATCTTATAGTAGAGGTATAAATGGAATATTATTAAAAGTTATGGATGATTACCCCGGTGTATTCTTCCATGACAATAAAGGAATATTGTGATCGATAATTGATAAAATCTGTTAAGTGTATCTTAAGTTTTACATTTAAAGTTCTCGCAATTTGTCAGAGGGACCAATGTGAAAATTTTAAAAAATATACTACCAGCGCAAAACCTTATTAAGATCATTCTGAAAAGACTGTTTCGTTTTCTATGTTGAACTTACACTATCCGAGTTTAGTAAAGAACGTTGTACAAATCAACATATACTTCCACGAATTCTTTTGAATGACACCCTGTGTATTTGTAAGTAATGTGCTACAATTTACTCTAGGTCATGTGCTATCGATTTAAAAACCATCCTAGATAGAATTCTATAACATTTTTATTTCTTTAAAAACCACGAATATAAAATTTCATTCCGTTCTATGAGGTGGAAATTATCGTTCTCATAAATCTTATAGTAGAGGAATAAACGGAATACTATTAAACGTTATGGATGATTACCCCGGTGTATTCTTCCATGACAATAAAGGAACATTGCGATCGACAATTGATAAAACATGTTAAGTGTATCTTAACTTTTACATTTAATGTTCTTGTAATTTGTCTGAGGGACCTATGTGAAAATTTTAAAAAATACACTATCAGCGCAAAACCTTATTGAGATCATTCTGAAAAGACAGTTTCGGTTTTTATGTTGAACTTACACTATCCGAGTTTTGGAAAGAAAGTTGTACATATCAACATATACTTCCACAAGTTCTTCAGAATGACACCTTGTGTATTTATATGTAATGTGCTATAATTTACTCTAGGTCATGTGCTATCGATTTAAAAACCATCCTAGATAGAATTCTATAACATTTTTATTTCTTTAAAAACCACGAATATAAAATTTCATTCCGTTCTATGAGGTGGAAATTATCGTTCTCATAAATCTTATTGTAGAGGAATAAACGGAATACTATTAAAAGTTATGGATGATTACCCCGGTGTATTCTTCCATGACAATAAAGGTACATTGTGATCGACAATTGATAAAATATGTTAAGTGTAGCTTAAGTTTTACATTTAAAGTTCTCACAATTTGTTGGAGGGACCTATGTGAAAATTTTAAAAAATACTCTATCAGCGCAAAACCTTACTAAGATCATTCTGAAAAGACAGTTTTGGTTTCTATGTTGAGCTTACACTATCCGAGTTTAGTAAAGAAAGGTGTACATATCAACATATATTTCCACAAGTTCTTCAGAATGGCACCTTGTGTATTTGTAAGTAATGTGCTACAATTTACTCTAGGGCATGTGCTATCGCATTAAAAATCTTCCTAGATAGAATTTTGTAACCTTTTTATTTCCTAAAAAACCACGAATATAAAACTTGATGCCGTTCTATGAGGTGCAAATTGTCATTCTCAGAACTCTTATCGTAGAGGTATCTATGGAATATTATTAAAAATTATGAACAATTACCCCGGTGTATTCGTCCATGACGATAAAAAGAACATTGTGGTCGTCAATTGATAAATTTGTTACGTGTCTCTTCAGTTTTACATTTCATGTTCTCATAATTTGTTGGAAGGGACCTATATGAAAATTTTTAAAATTACACTGTTAGCCCAAAATCTAATTAATAACATTTTGAAAAGACTGTTTCAGATTCTATGTTGAAATTACACTATCCGAGTTTGGTTAGGAAAGCTTACATATCAACATATACTTCCACAAGTTCTTCAGAATGGCACATTGTGTATTTGTAAGTAATGTGCTACAATTTACTCTAGGTCATGTGCTATCGCATTAAAAACCTTCCTGGATAGAATTCTGTAACCTTTTTATTTCCTAAAAAACCACGAATATAAAATTTGATGCTGTTCTATGTGGTGCAAATTATCATTCTCAGAACTCTTAACGTAGAGGTATCTATGGAATATTATTAAAAATTACGAACGATTACCCCGGTGTATTCGTCCATGACGATAAAAGAACATTGTGGTCGTCAATTGATAAATCTGTTACGTGTATTTTCAGTTTTACATTTCATGTTCTCATAATTTGTCGGAGGGACCTATGTAAAATTTTTTTATAAAAACACTGTTAACCCAAAATCTAATAAATTATATTTTGAAAAGACTGTTTCAGATTCTATGTTGAAATTACACTATCCGAGTTTAGTAAGGAAAATTTTACATATCAACATATACTTCCACGAGTTCTTCTGAATGACACCTTTTGTATTTATAAGTAATGTGCTATAATTTACTCTAGGGCATGTGCTATCGCTTTAAAAATCATCCTAGATAGAATTCTGTAACATTTTTATTTCTTTAAAAACCACGAATATAAAGTTTCATTCGGTTCTATGATGTGGAAATTATCGTTCTCATAAATATTATAGTAGAGGTATAAATGGAATACTATTAAAAATGATGGATGATTACCCTGTTGTATTCTTCCATGAAAATAAAGGGACATTGTGATCAACAATTGATAAAAATCTGTCAAGTGTATCTTCAGTTTTACATTTAAAGTTCTCGTAATTTGTCGGAGGGACCTATTTGAAAATTTTAAAAAATACACTGTCAGCCCAAAATCATATTAAGATCATTCTGAAAAGACAGTTTTGGATTCTATGTTGAACTTACACTATCCATGTTTAGCAAAGAAAGTTGTACATATCAACATATACTTCCACGAGTTCTTCTTAATGACACCTTGTGTATTTGTAAGTAATGTGCTACAATTTACTCTAGGTCATGTGCTATCGATTTAAAAACCATCCTAGATAGAATTCTATAACATTTTTATTTCTTTAAAAACCACGAATATAAAATTTCATTCCGTTCTATGAGGTGGAAATTATCATTCTCATAAATCTTATAGTAGAGGAATAAACGGAATACTATTAAAAGTTATGGATGATTACCCCGGTGTATTCTTCCATGACAATAAAGGAATATTGTGATCGATAATTGATAAAATCTGTTAAGTGTATCTTAAGTTTTACATTTAAAGTTCTCGCAATTTGTCAGAGGGACCAATGTGAAAATTTTAAAAAATATACTACCAGCGCAAAACCTTATTAAGATCATTCTGAAAAGACTGTTTCGTTTTCTATGTTGAACTTACACTATCCGAGTTTAGTAAAGAACGTTGTACAAATCAACATATACTTCCACGAATTCTTTTGAATGACACCCTGTGTATTTGTAAGTAATGTGCTACAATTTACTCTAGGTCATGTGCTATCGATTTAAAAACCATCCTAGATAGAATTCTATAACATTTTTATTTCTTTAAAAACCACGAATATAAAATTTCATTCCGTTCTATGAGGTGGAAATTATCGTTCTCATAAATCTTATAGTAGAGGAATAAACGGAATACTATTAAACGTTATGGATGATTACCCCGGTGTATTCTTCCATGACAATAAAGGAACATTGCGATCGACAATTGATAAAACATGTTAAGTGTATCTTAACTTTTACATTTAATGTTCTTGTAATTTGTCTGAGGGACCTATGTGAAAATTTTAAAAAATACACTATCAGCGCAAAACCTTATTGAGATCATTCTGAAAAGACAGTTTCGGTTTTTATGTTGAACTTACACTATCCGAGTTTTGGAAAGAAAGTTGTACATATCAACATATACTTCCACAAGTTCTTCAGAATGACACCTTGTGTATTTATATGTAATGTGCTATAATTTACTCTAGGTCATGTGCTATCGATTTAAAAACCATCCTAGATAGAATTCTATAACATTTTTATTTCTTTAAAAACCACGAATATAAAATTTCATTCCGTTCTATGAGGTGGAAATTATCGTTCTCATAAATCTTATTGTAGAGGAATAAACGGAATACTATTAAAAGTTATGGATGATTACCCCGGTGTATTCTTCCATGACAATAAAGGTACATTGTGATCGACAATTGATAAAATATGTTAAGTGTAGCTTAAGTTTTACATTTAAAGTTCTCACAATTTGTTGGAGGGACCTATGTGAAAATTTTAAAAAATACTCTATCAGCGCAAAACCTTACTAAGATCATTCTGAAAAGACAGTTTTGGTTTCTATGTTGAGCTTACACTATCCGAGTTTAGTAAAGAAAGGTGTACATATCAACATATATTTCCACAAGTTCTTCAGAATGGCACCTTGTGTATTTGTAAGTAATGTGCTACAATTTACTCTAGGGCATGTGCTATCGCATTAAAAATCTTCCTAGATAGAATTTTGTAACCTTTTTATTTCCTAAAAAACCACGAATATAAAACTTGATGCCGTTCTATGAGGTGCAAATTGTCATTCTCAGAACTCTTATCGTAGAGGTATCTATGGAATATTATTAAAAATTATGAACAATTACCCCGGTGTATTCGTCCATGACGATAAAAAGAACATTGTGGTCGTCAATTGATAAATTTGTTACGTGTCTCTTCAGTTTTACATTTCATGTTCTCATAATTTGTTGGAAGGGACCTATATGAAAATTTTTAAAATTACACTGTTAGCCCAAAATCTAATTAATAACATTTTGAAAAGACTGTTTCAGATTCTATGTTGAAATTACACTATCCGAGTTTGGTTAGGAAAGCTTACATATCAACATATACTTCCACAAGTTCTTCAGAATGGCACATTGTGTATTTGTAAGTAATGTGCTACAATTTACTCTAGGTCATGTGCTATCGCATTAAAAACCTTCCTGGATAGAATTCTGTAACCTTTTTATTTCCTAAAAAACCACGAATATAAAATTTGATGCTGTTCTATGTGGTGCAAATTATCATTCTCAGAACTCTTAACGTAGAGGTATCTATGGAATATTATTAAAAATTACGAACGATTACCCCGGTGTATTCGTCCATGACGATAAAAGAACATTGTGGTCGTCAATTGATAAATCTGTTACGTGTATTTTCAGTTTTACATTTCATGTTCTCATAATTTGTCGGAGGGACCTATGTAAAATTTTTTTATAAAAACACTGTTAACCCAAAATCTAATAAATTATATTTTGAAAAGACTGTTTCAGATTCTATGTTGAAATTACACTATCCGAGTTTAGTAAGGAAAATTTTACATATCAACATATACTTCCACGAGTTCTTCTGAATGACACCTTTTGTATTTATAAGTAATGTGCTATAATTTACTCTAGGGCATGTGCTATCGCTTTAAAAATCATCCTAGATAGAATTCTGTAACATTTTTATTTCTTTAAAAACCACGAATATAAAGTTTCATTCGGTTCTATGATGTGGAAATTATCGTTCTCATAAATATTATAGTAGAGGTATAAATGGAATACTATTAAAAATGATGGATGATTACCCTGTTGTATTCTTCCATGAAAATAAAGGGACATTGTGATCAACAATTGATAAAAATCTGTCAAGTGTATCTTCAGTTTTACATTTAAAGTTCTCGTAATTTGTCGGAGGGACCTATTTGAAAATTTTAAAAAATACACTGTCAGCCCAAAATCATATTAAGATCATTCTGAAAAGACAGTTTTGGATTCTATGTTGAACTTACACTATCCATGTTTAGCAAAGAAAGTTGTACATATCAACATATACTTCCACGAGTTCTTCTTAATGACACCTTGTGTATTTGTAAGTAATGTGCTACAATTTACTCTAGGTCATGTGCTATCGATTTAAAAACCATCCTAGATAGAATTCTATAACATTTTTATTTCTTTAAAAACCACGAATATAAAATTTCATTCCGTTCTATGAGGTGGAAATTATCATTCTCATAAATCTTATAGTAGAGGAATAAACGGAATACTATTAAAAGTTATGGATGATTACCCCGGTGTATTCTTCCATGACAATAAAGGTACATTGTGATCGACGATTAATAAATTTGTTAAGTGTATCTTAAGTTTTACATTTAAAGTTCTCACAATTTGTCGGAGGGACCTATGTGAAAATTTTAAAAAATACTCTATTAGCGCAAAACCATACTAAGATCATTCTGAAATGGCAGTTTCAGTTTCTATGTTGAACTTACACTATCCGAGTTTAGTAAAGAAAGTTGTACATATCAACATATACTTCCACAAGTTCTTCAGAATGGCACATTGTGTATTTGTAAGTAATGTGCTACAATTTACTCTAGGTCATGTGCTATCGCATTAAAAATCTTCCTGGATAGAATTCTGTAACCTTTTTATTTCCTAAAAAACCACGAATATAAAATTTGATGCCGTTCTATGTGGTGCAAATTATCATTCTCAGAACTCTTATCGTAGAGGTATCTATGGAATATTATTAAAAATTACAAATGATAACCCCGGTGTATTCGTCCATGACGATAAAAGAACATTGTGGTCGTCAAATGATGAATCTGTTACGTGTCTCTTCAGTTTTACATTTCATATTCTCATAATTTGTCGGAGGGACCTATATGAAAATTTTTAAAAATACACTGTTAGCCCAAAATATAATAAATAACATTTTGAAAAGATTGTTTTGGAATCTATGTTGAAATTACACTATCCGAGTTTAGTAAGGAAAGCTTACATATCAACATATACTTCCACGAGTTCTTCTGAATGACACCTTGTGTATTTGTAAGTAATGTGCTATAATTTACTCTAGGTCATGTGCTATCACTTTAAAAATTATCCTAGATAGAATTCTGTAACATATTTATTCTTTAAAAACCACGAATATAAAATTTCATTCCGTTCTATGATGTGGAAATTATCGTTCTCATAAATCTTATAGTAGAGGTATAAATGGAATACTATTAAAAATGATGGATGATTACCATGTTGTATTCGTCCATGACAATAAAGGGACATTGTGATCGACAATTGATAAAATCTGTCAAGTGTATCTTCAGTTTTACATTTAAAGTTCTCGTAATTTGTTGGAGGGACCTATTTGAAAATTTTAAAAATTACATTATCTGCCCAAAACCTTATTAAGATCATTCTGAAAAGACATTTTTGGATTCTATGTTGAACTTACACTATCTGAGTTTAGGAAAGAAAGTTGTACATATCAACATATACTTCCACAAGTTCATCAGAATGACACCATGTGTATTTGTATGTAATGTGCGACAATTTACTCTAGGTCAAGTGCTATCGCATTAAAAATCTTCCTGGATAGAATTCTGTAACATTTTTATTTCCTAAAAAACCACGTATATAAAATTTGATGCTGTTCTATGAGGTGTAAATTATCATTTGCGGAACTCTTATCGTATAGGTATATATGGAATATTATTAAAAATTACGAACGATTACCCCGGTGTATTCATCCGTGACGACAAAAGAACATTGTGGTCGTCAATTGATAAATCTGTTACGTGTATCTTCAGTTTTACATTTCATGTTCTCATAATTTGTCGGAGGGACCTATGTGAAATTTTTTAAAAATACACTGTTTGCCCAAAATCTAATTAATAACATTTTGAAAAGACTGTTTCGGATTCTATGTTGAAATTACACTATCCGAGTTTAGTACGGAAAGTTTACATATCAACATATACTTCCACGAGTTCTTCTGAATGACACCTTGTGTATTTGTAAGTAATGTGCTATAATTTACGCTACGTCATGTGCTATCGCTTTAAAAATCATGCTTGATAGAATTCTGTAACATTTTTATTTTTTAAAAAACCAAGAATATAAAATTTCATTCCGTTCTATGATGTGGAAATTATCGTTCTCATAAATCTTATAGTAGAGGTATAAATGGAATACTATTTAAAATGATAGATGATTACCCTGTTGTATTCTTCCATGGCAATAAAGGGACATTGTGATCGACAATTGATAAAATCTCTCAAGTGTATCTTCAGTTTTACATTTAAAGTTCTCGTAATTTGTCGGAGGGACCTATTTGAAAATTTTGAAAAATACACTGTCAGCCCAAAACCATATTAAGATCATTCTGAAAAGACATTTTTGGATTCTATGTTGAACTTATACTATCCGAGTTTAGTAAAGAAAGTTGTACATATCAACATATACTTCCACAAGTTCTTCAGAATGACACCATGTGTATTTGTATGTAATGTGCTATAATTTACTCTAGGTCAAGTGCTATCGCATTAAAAATCTTCCTGGATAGAATTCTGTAACCTTTTTATTTCCTAAAAAACAACGAATATAAAATTTGATGCTGTTCTATGAGGTGCAAATTATCATTCTTGGAACTCTTATCGTAGAGGTATTTATGGAATATTATTAAAAATTACGGACGATAACCCCAGTGTATTCATCCATGACGATAAAAGAACATTTTGGTCGTCAATTGATAAATCTGTTACGTGTATCTTCAGTTTTAAATTTCATGTTCTCATAATTTGTCGGAGGGACCTATGTGAAAATTTGAAAAATACACTGTTAGCCCAGAATCTAATTAATAACATTTTGAAAAGACTGTTTCGGATTCTATGTTGAAATTACACTATCCAAGTTTAGTAAGGAAAGTTTACATATCAACATATACTTCCACGAGTTCTTCTGAATGACACCTTGTGTATTTGTAAGTAATGTGCTATAATTTACTCTAGGTCATGTGCTATCGCTTTAAAAATCATCCTAGATAGAATTCTGTAACATTTTTATTTCTTTAAAAACCACAAATATAAAATTTCATTCCGTTCTTTGATGTGAAAATTATCGTTCTCATAAATCTTATAGTAGAGGTATAAATGGAATACTATTAAAAATGATGGATGATTACCCTGTTGTATTCTTCCATGACAATAAAGGGACATTGTGATTGACAATTGATAAAATCTGTCAAGTGTATCTTCAGTTTTACATTTAAAGTTCTCGTAATTTGTTGGAGGGACCCATTTGAAAATTTAAAAAAATACATTTTCAGCCCAAAACCTTATTAAGATCATTCTGAAAAGACATTTTTGGATTCTATGTTGACCTTACACTACCGAGTTTAGTAAAGAATGTTGTTCATATCAACGTATACTTGCACAAGTTCTGATGAATGACACCCTGCGTATTTGTATGTAATGTGCTACATTTAACTCTAGGTCATGTGCTCTGGCATTAAAAATATCTCTGGATAGAATTCTATAACCTTTTTATTTCCTAACAAACCACAAATATAAAATTTGATGTTGTTCTATGAGGTGAAAATTATCGTTCTCATAACTTTTATAGTAGAGGTATAAATGGAACACTATTAAAAATTATGGACGATTACCTCGGTGTATTCGTCCATGAAGATAAAAGAACATTGTGGTCGTCAATTGATAAATCTGTTAAGTGTATCTTCATTTTTACATTTCATGTTCTCATAATTTTTTGGAGGGACCTATGTGAAAATTTTAAAAAGTACACTGTTAGCCCAAAATCTTATTAATAATATTTTGAAAAGATAGTTTCGGATTCTATGTTGAACTTACACTATCCATGTTTACTAAAGAAAGTTTTACATACCAACATATACTTCCACGAGTTCTTCTGAATGACACCTTGTGTATTTGTAAGTAATGTGCTACGATTTACTCTAGGTCATGTGCAATCGCTTTAAAAATCATCCAAGATAGAATTCTATAACATTTTTATTTTTAAAAACCATGATTATAAAATTTCATTTCGTTCTATGAGGTGGAAATTATCGTTCTCATAAATCTTATAGTGGAGGTATAAATGGAATACTATTAAAAATTGTGGATGATTACCCCGGTGTATTCTTCCATGACAATAAAGGAATATTGTGATCGACAATTGATAAAATCTGTTAAGTGTATCTTCAAATTTACATTTAAAGTTCTCGCAATTTGTCGGAGGGACCTATGTGGAAATTTTAAAAAATACACTGTCAGTCCAAAACCTTATTAAGATCATTCCGAAAAGATAGATTCAGTTTCTATGTTGAACTTACACTATCCGAGCTTTGTAAATAAAGTTGTACATATCAACATATACTTCCACGAGTTCTTCTGAATGACACCTTGTGTTTTTATAAGTAATGTGCTACAATTTACTCCAGGTTATGTGCTATCACTTTAAAAATCATCCTAGATAGGATTCTATAACATTTTTATTTCTTTAAAAACAACGAATATAAGATTTCATTCCATTCTATGTGGTGAAAATTATCGTTCTCATAAATCTTATAAGAGAGGTATAAATGGAATACTATTAAAAATTATGGACTGTTACCCCGATATATTTATCCATAACAATAAAAGAACATTGTGGTCATCAATTGAAAATCAGTTACGTGTATCTTCAGTTTTACATTTCACGTTCTCATAATTTGTCAAAGGGACCCACGTGAAAATTTTAAAAAATACACTGTTAGCCCAAAATCTTTTTAATAACATTCCGAAAAGACAGTTTTGGATTCTATATTGAACTTACATTATCCGAGTTTAGTAAAGAAAGTTGTACATATCAACATATACTTCCACGAGTTCTTCTGAATGACACCTTGTGTATTTGCAAGTAATGTGCTACAATTTACTCTAGGTCATGTGCTATTGCTTTAAAAATCATCCTAGATAGAATTCTGTAACGTTTTTATTTCTTTAAAAGCCATGAATATAAAATTTCTTCCATTCTTTGATGTGGAAATTATCGTTCTCATAAATCTTATAGTAGAGGTATAAATGGAATACTATTAAAAATTATGGATGATTACTCCGGTATATTCTTCCATGACAATAAAGGAACACTGTGATCGACAATTGATAAGATCTGTTAAGTGTATCTTCAGTTTTACTTTTAAAGTTATCGCAATTTGTCGGAGGGACCTATGTGAAAATTTTTAAAAATACACTGTCAGCCCAAAACCTTATTTAGATCATTCCAAAAAGGCAGTTTAAAATTTATGTTGAACTTACACTATCCAAGTTTAGTAAAGAAAGTTGTACATATCAACATATACTTCCACGAGTTCTTCTGAATGACACCTTGTGTATTTGTAAGTAATGTGCTACAATTTACTCTAGGTCATGTGCTATCGCTTTAAAAATCATCCTAGATAGAATTCTATAACGTTTTTATTTCTTTAAAAACCACGAATATAAAATTTCATTCCGTTCTATGATGTGGAAATTATCGTTCTCATAAATCTTATTGTAGAGGAATAAACGGAATACTACTAAAAGTTATGGATGATTACCCCGGTGTATTCTTCCATGGCAATAAAGGAACATTGTGATCGACAATTGATAAAATCTGTTAAGTGTATCTTAAGTTATACATTTAAACTTCTCGCACTTTGTTCGAGGGACCTATGTGAAAATTTTAAAAAATACTCTATCAGCGCAAAACCTTATTATGATCATTCTGAAAAGACATTTTGGTTTCTATGTTGAACTTAAACTATCCGAGTATAGTAAAGAAAGTTGTACATATCAACATATACGTCAACAAGTTCTTCAGAATGGCACCTTGTGTATTTGTAAGTAATGTGCTACAATTTACTCTAGGTCATGTGCTTTCGCATTAAAAATCTTCCGGGATAGAATTCTGTAACCTTTTTATTTCTTAAAAAACCACGAATATAAAATTTGATGCTGTTCTATGAGGTGCAAATTATCATTCTCAGAACTCTTATCGTGGAGGTATTTATGGAATATTATTAAAAATTATGGACCATTACCCAGGTGTATTCGTCTATGACGATAAAAGAACATTCTGGTCGTCAATTGATAAATTTGTTAAGTGTATCTTCATTTTTACATTTCATGTTCTCATAATTTTTCGGAGGGACCTATGTGAAAATTTTAAAAAATACACTGTTAGCCCAAAATCTTATTAATAATATTTTGAAAAGATAGTTTCGGATTCTATGTTGAACTTACACTATCCATGTTTAGTAAAGAAAGTTTTACATATCAACATATACTTCCACGAGTTCTTCTGAATGACACCTTGTGTATTTGTAAGTAATGTGCTACGATTTACTCTAGGTCATGTGCAATCGCTTTGAAAATCATCCTAGATAGAATTCTATAACATTTTTCTTTTTAAAAACCATGATTATAAAATTTCATTAGTTCTATGAGGTGGAAATTACCGTTCTCATAAATCTTATAGTAGAGGTATAAATTGAATACTATTAAAAATTATGGATGATTACCCCGGTGTATTCTTCCATGAAAATAAAGGAATTTGTGATCGACAATTGATAAAATCTGTTAATTGTATCTTCAAATTTACATTTAAAGTTCTCGCAATTTGTCAGAGGGACCTATGTGAAAATTTTAAAAAAATACACTGTCAGTCCAAAACCTTATTAAGATCATTCCGAAAAGACAGATTCGGTTTCTATGTTGAACTTACACTATCTGAGTTTAGTAAAGAAAGTTGTACATATCAACATATACTTCCACAAGTTCTTCCGAATGGCACCTTGTGTATTTGTAAGTTATGTGCTACAATTTACTCTAGGTCATGTGCTATCGCATTAAAAATCTTCCTGGATAGAATTCTGTAACCTTTTTATTTCCTAAAAAACCACGAATATAAAATTTGATGCTGTTCTATGAGGTGCAAATTATCATTCTCAGAACTCTTATCGTAGAGGTATCTATGGAATATTATTAAAAATTATGGACGATTACCCTGGTGTATTCGTCCATGACGATAAAAGAACATTGTGGTCGTCAATTGATAAATCTGTTACGTGTATCTTCTGTTTTACATTTCATGTTCTCATAATTTGTCGGAGGGACCTATGTGAAAATTTTAAAAAATACACTGTTAGCCCAAAATCTAATTAATAACATTTTGAAAAGATTGTTTCGAATTCTATGTTGAAATTACACTATCCGAGTTTAGTAAGGAAAGTTTTACATATCAACATATAATTCCACGAGCTCTTCTGAATGACAACTTTTGTATTTGTAAGTAATGTGCTATAATTTACTCTAGGGCATGTGCTATCACTTTAAAAATCATCCTAGATGGAATTTTGTAACATTTTTATGTCTTTAAAAACCACGAATATAAAGTTTCATTTCGTTCTATGATGTGGAAATTATCGTTCTCATAAATCTTATAGTAGAGGTATAAATTGAATACTATTAAAAATGATGGATGACTACCCTGTTGTATTCTTCCATGACAATAAAGGGACATTGTGATCGACAATTGATAAAATATGTCAAGTGTATCTTCAGTTTTACATTTAAAGTTCTCGTAATTTATCGGAGGTACCTATTAGAAAATTTTTAAAAAATACACTATCAACCCAAAACCTTATTAAGATCATTCCGAAAAGATATTTTCGGATTCTATGTTGAACTTACACTATCCGAGTTTAGTAACGAAAGTTGTACATATCAACATATGCTTCCACGAGTTCTTCTGAATGACACCTTGTGTATTTGAAAGTAATGTGCTACAAAGGTCATGTGCTATCGATTTAAAAACCGTCCTAGATAGAATTCTATAACATTTTTATTTCTTTAAAAACCACGAATATAAAATCTTATAGTAGAGGAATTATGAGGTGGAAATTATCCTTCTCATAAATCTTATAGTAGAGGAATAAATGGAATACTATTAAAAGTTATGGATGATTACCCCGGTGTATTCTTCCATGACAATAAAGGAACATTGTTATCGACAATTGATAAAATATGTTAATTATGTCTTAAGTTTTACATTTAAAGTTCTCGCAATTTGTCGGAGGGACCTATGTGAAAATTTTAAAAAATACACTATCATCGCAAAACCTTATTATGATCATTCTCAAAAGACAGTTTCGGTTTCTATGTTGAACTTAGACTATCCCAGTTTAGTAAAGAAAGTTGTTCATATCAACATATACTTCCACAAGTTCTTCAGAATGACACCATGTGTATTTGTATGTAATGTGCTACAATTTACTCTAGGTCATGTGCTATCACATTAAAAATCTTCCTGGATAGAATTCTGTAAACTTTTTATTTCTTAAAAAACCACGAATATAAAATTTGATGCTGTTCTATGAGGTGCAAATTATAATTCTCAGAACTCTTATCGTAGAGGTATCTGTGGAATATTATTAAAAATTATGGACCATTACCCAGGTGTATTCGTCCATGACGATAAAAGAACATTATGGTCGTCAATTGATAAATCTGTTACGTGTATCTTCAGTTTTACATTTCATGTTCTCATAATTTGTCGGAGGGACCTAAGTTAAAATTTTAAAAAATACAGTGTCAGCCCAAAACCTAATTAAGATCATTCGGAAAAGGCAGTTTCAAATTCTATGTTGAACTTACATTATCCGAGTTTAGTAAAGAAAGTTGTACATATCAACATATACTTCCACAAGTTCTTCTGAATAACACCTTGTGTATTTGTAAGTATTGTGCTACAATTTACTCTAGGTCATGTGCAATCCCATTAAAAATCTTCCTGGATAGAATTCTGTAACCTTTTTATTTCCTGAAAAACCACGAATATAAAATTTGATGTCGTTCTATGAGGTGTAAATTATCGTTCTCATAACTCTTATCGTAGAGGTATAAATGGAATACTATTAAAAAATATGGACGATTACACCGGTGTATTCGTCCATGATGATAAAAGAATATTGTTGTCGTCAATTGATAAATATGTTACATGTATCTTCAGTTTTACATTTCATGTTCTCATAATTCGTCGGAGGGACCTATGTGAAAATTTTAAAAAATACACTTTTAGCCCAAAATCTTATTAATAATATTTTGAAAAGGCTGTTTTGAATTCTATGTTGAACTCACACTATCCGAGTTTAGTAAAGAAAGTTGTACATATCAACATATACTTCCTCGAGTTCTTCTGAATGACACCTTGTGTATTTGTAAGTAATGTGCTACAATTTACTCCAGGTCATGCGCTATTGCTTTAAAATCATCCTAAGAAGAATTCTATTACATTTTTATTTCTTTAAAAACCACGAATATAAAATTTCATTCCGTTCTATGAGGTGGAAATTATCGTTCTCATAAATATTATAGTAGAGGTATAAACAGAATACTATTAAAAATTATGGATGATTACCCCGATGTATTCTTCCATGATAGTAAAGGAACATTGATCGACAATTGATAAAATCTGTTAGTGTATCTTCAGTTTTACATTTAAAGTTCTCGCAATTTGTCGGAGGGACCTATGTGAAAATTTTAAAAAATACACTGTCAGCCCAAAACCTTATTAAGATCTTCCCGAAAAGACAGTTTAAGATTTTACGTTGATACACTATCCGAGTTTAGTAAAGAAAGTTGTACATATCAACATATACATCCACAAGTTCTTCTGAATGACACCTTGTGTATTTGTAAGTAGTGTGCTACAATTTACTCTAGGTCATGTGCAATCCCATTGAAAATCATCCTGGATAGAATTCTGTAACCTTTTTATTTCCTAAAAAACCTCGAATATAAAATTTGATGCTATTCTATGAGGTGGAAATTATCTTTCTCATAACTCTTATCGTAGAGGTATAAATGGAATACTATTAGAAAATTATAGACGATTACCCCTGTGTATTCGTCCATGATGATCAAATAACATTTTGGTCGTCAATTGATAAATCCATTACGTGTATATTCGGCTTTGCATTTCATGTTCTTATAATTTATCGGAGGGACCTTTGTGAAAATTTAAAAAAATACACTGTTAGCCCAAAATTTTATTAATAACATTTTGAAAAGACAGTTTCGGATTCTATGTTGAACTTACACAATCCGAGTTTAGTAAGGAAAGTTGTACATATCAACATATACTTCCATGAGTTCTTCAGAATGACACCTTGTGTATTTGTAAGTAATGTGCTACAATTTACTCCAGGTCATGCGCTATCGCTTTATAATCATCCTAAGAAGAATTCTATTACATTTTTATTTCTTTAAAAACCACGAATATAAAATTTCATTCCGTTCTATGAGGTGGAAATTATCGTTTTCATAAATATTATAGTAGAGGTATAAACAGAATACTATTAAAAATTATGGATGATTACCCCGGTGTATCCTTCCAACACTGTAAAGGAACATTGTGACCAACAATTGATAAAATCTGTTAGTGAATCTTCAGTTTTACATTTAAAGTTCTCGAAATTTGTCGGAGGGACATATGTGAAAATTTTAAAAAATACACTGTCAGCCCAAAACCTTATTAAGATCATTCCAAAAAGACAGTTTCAAATTTTATGTTGAACTTACACTATCCGAGTTTAGCAAAGAAAGTTGTACACATCAACATATACATCCACAAGTTCTTCTGAATGACACCTTGTGTATTTGTAAGTAATGTGCTACAATTTACTCTAGGTCATGTGCAATCCCATTAAAAATCATCCTGGATAGAATTCTGTAACCTTTTTATTTCCTAAAAAACCACGAATATAAAATTTGATGCTATTCTATGAGGTGGAAATTTTCGTTCTCATAACTCATATCGTAGAGGTATAAATGGAATACAATTAAAAATTATGGACGATTACCCCGGTGTATTCGTCCATGACGATAAAATAACATTGTGGTCGTCAATTGATAAATCCATTACGTGTATATTCGGTTTTACATTTCATGTTCTTATAATCTGTCGGAGGGACCTTTGTGAAAATTTTAAAAAATACACTGTTAGCCCAAAATTTTATTAATAACATTTTGAAAAGACAGTTTTGGATTCTATGCTGAACTTACACTATCCGAGTTTAGTAAGGAAAGTTGTACATATCAACATATACTTCCATGAGTTCTTCAGAATGACACCTTGTGTAGTTGTAAGTAATGTGCTACAATTTACTCCAGGTCATGCGCTATCTCTTTATAATCATCCTAAGAAGAATTCTATTACATTTTTATTTCTTTAAAAACCATGAATATAAAATTTCATTCCGTTCTATGAGGTGGAAATTATCATTCTCATAAATATTATAGTAGAGGTATAAACATAATACTATTAAAAATTATGGATGATTACCCCGGTGTATTCTTCCACGACAGTAAAGGAACATTGTGATCAACAATTGATAAAATCTGTTAGTGTATCTTCAGTTTTACATTTAAAGTTCCCCCAGTTTGTCGGAGGGACCTATGTTAAAATTTTAAAAAATACACTGTCAGCCCAAAACCTTATTATGATCATTCCGAAAAGACAATTTAAGATTTTATGTTGAACTTACACTATCCGAGTTTAGTAAAGAAAGTTGTACATATCAACATATATATCCACAAGTTCTTCTGAATGACACATTGTGTATTTGTAAGTAATGTGCTATAATTTACTCTAGGTCATGTGCAATCCCATTAAAAATCTTCCTGGATAGAATTATGTAACCCTTTTATTTCCTAAAAAACCACGAATATAAAATTTGGTGCCGTTCTATGAAGTGGAAATTATCGTTCTCATAACTTTTATCTTAGAGGTATAAATGGAATACTATTTAATGTTACGGATGATTACCCCGGTGTATTCGTCCATGATGATAAAAGAACATTGTGGTCATCAATTGATAAATCTGTTACGTGAATCTTCAGTTTTACATTTCATGTTCTCATAATTTGTCAAAGGGACCTATGTGAAAATTTAAAAAATAACACTTTTAGCCCAAAATCTTATTAATAATATTTTGAAAAGACAGTTTCGGATTCTATGTTGAACTTACACTATCCGAGTTTATTAAAGAAAGTTGTACATATAAGAATATACTTCCACTAGTTCTTCTGAATGGCACCTTGTGTATTTCTAAGTAATGTGCTACAATTTACTCCAGGTCATGTGCTATCACTTTAAAAATCATCCTAGATAGAATTCCATAACTTTTTATTTCTTTAAAAACCACGAATATAAAATTTCATTCTGTTCTATGAGGTGGAAATTATCTTTCTCAGAAATCATATAGTAGAGGTATAAACGGAATACTATTAAAAATTATGGATGATTACCCCGGTGTATTCTTCCATGACAATAAAGGAACATTGTGATCGACAATTGATAAAATATTTTAAGTGTATCTTCTATTTTGCATTTAAAGTTCTCACAATTTGTCGGAAAAACACACTGTCTGCCCAAAACCTTATTAAGATCATTCCGAAAAGACAGTTTCAGATTAAATGTTGAACTTACACTATCCGAGTTTAGTAAAGAAAGTTGTACATATCAACATGTACTTCCACAAGTTCGTCTGAATAACACCTTGTGTATTTGTAAGTAATGTGCTACAATTTACTCTAGGTCATGTGCTATCGCATTAAAAATATTCCGGATTAGAATTCTATAACCTTTTTATTTCCTAAAAAACAAAGAATATAAAAGTTGATGTTGTTCTATGAGGTGGAAATTATCGTTCTCATAACACTTATCGTAGAGGTATAACTGAAATAGTATTAAAAATTATGGACGATTACCCCGGTGTATTCGTCCATGACGATGAAAGACCATTGTGATTGTCAATTGATTAATATGTTACGTATATCTTCGGTTTTACGTTTCATGTTCTCCGAGTTTGGTAAGGAAAGTTGTACATATCAATATATACTTCCATGAGTTCTTTTGAATGACACCTTGTGTATTACTATGTAACGTGCTACAATTTACTCCAGGTCATGTGCTATCGCTTTAAAAATCATCCTAGATAGAATTCTATAACATTTTTATTTCTTTAAAAACCACGAATATAAAATTTCATTCCGTTCTATGAGGTGGAAATTATCGTTCTCAAAATTCTTATAGTATAGGTATAAACGGAATACTATTAAAAATTATGGATGATTACCCCGGTGTATTGTTCCATGACAATAAAGGAACGTTGTGATCGAAAATTGATAAAATATGTTAAGTGTATCACCAGTTTTACATTTAAAGTTCTCGCAATTTGTCGGAGGGACCTACGTGAAATTTTTAAAAAATACACTGTCAGCCCATAACCTTATTAAGATCATTCCGAAAAGACAGTTTTGGTTTCTATGTTGAACTTGCACTATCTGACTGTAGTAAAGAAAGTTGTACATATGAACATATACTTCCACAAGTTCTTTTGAATGACACCTTGTGTATTTGTAAGTAATGTACTACAATTTACTCTAGGTCATGTCTTATCCCATTAAAACTGTTCCTGGATAGAATTCTGTAACCTTTTTATTTCCTAAAAAACCACGAATATAAAATTTGATTCTGTTCTATGAGTTTGAAATTATCGTTCTCATAACTCTTATCGTAGAGGTATAAATGGAATACTATTAAAAATTATGGACGATTAGCCCGGTGTATTCTTCCATGACGATAAAATAACATTGTGGGCGTCAATTGATAAATCTATTACGTGCATGTTCAGTTTTACATTTCATGTTCTTATAATCTGTTGGAGGGACCTATGTGAAAATTTTAAAAAATACACTGTTAGCCCAAATTTTATTAATAACATTTTGAAAAGAGAGTTTCAGATTCTATGTTGAACTTACACTGTCCGAGTTTAGTAAAGAAAGTTGTACATATCAACATATATTCCATGAGTTTTTCTGAATGACACCTTTTGTATTTGTAAGTAATGTGCTACAAATTACTCCAGGTCATGCGCTATCGCTTAAAAATCATCCTAAGAAGAATTATATTACATTTTTATTTCTTTAAAAACCACGAATATAAAATTTCATTCCGTTCTATGAGGTGGAAATTATCGTTCTCAAAATTCTTATAGTATAGGTATAAACGGAATACTATTAAAAATTATGGATGATTACCCCGGTGTATTGTTCCATGACTATAAAGGAACGTTGTGATCGAAAATTGATAAAATATGTTAAGTGTATCACCAGTTTTACATTTAAAGTTCTCGCAATTTGTCGGAGGGACCTACGTGAAATTTTTAAAAAATACACTGTCAGCCCATAACCTTATTAAGATCATTCCGAAAAGACAGTTTTGGTTTCTATGTTGAACTTGCACTATCTGACTGTAGTAAAGAAAGTTGTACATATGAACATATACTTCCACAAGTTCTTTTGAATGACACCTTGTGTATATGTAAGTAATGTACTACAATTTACTCTAGGTCATGTCTTATCCCATTAAAACTGTTCCTGGATAGAATTCTGTAACCTTTTTATTTCCTAAAAAACCACGAATATAAAATTTGATTCTGTTCTATGAGTTTGAAATTATCGTTCTCATAACTCTTATCGTAGAGGTATAAATGGAATATTATTAAAAATTATGGACGATTAGCCCGGTGTATTCTTCCATGACGATAAAATAATATTGTGGGCATCAATTGATAAATCTATTACGTGCATGTTCAGTTTTACATTTCATGTTCTTATAATCTGTTGGAGGGACCTATGTGAAAATTTTAAAAAATACACTGTTAGCCCAAATTTTATTAATAACATTTTGAAAAGAGAGTTTCAGATTCTATGTTGAACTTACACTGTCCGAGTTTAGTAAAGAAAGTTGTACATATCAACATATATTCCATGAGTTTTTCTGAATGACACCTTTTGTATTTGTAAGTAATGTGCTACAAATTACTCCAGGTCATGCGCTATCGCTTAAAAATCATCCTAAGAAGAATTATATTACATTTTTATTTCTTTAAAAACCACGAATATAAAATTTCATTCCGTTCTATGAGGTGGAAATTATCGTTCTCTTAAATATTATAGTAGAGGAATAAATAGAATACTATTAAAAATTATGGATGATTACCCCGGTGTATTCTTCCATGACAGTAAAGGAACATTGTAATCAACAATTGATAAAATCTGTTAGTGTATCTTCAGTTTTACATTTAAAGTTCTCGTAATTTGTCGGAGGGACCTATGTGAAAATTTTAAAAAATACACTGCCAGCCAAAACCTTATTAAGATCATTCCGAAAAGATAGTTTAAGATTTTATGTTGAACTTACACTATCCAAGTTTAGCAATGAAAGTTGTACATATCAACATATACTTCCATAAGTTCTTCTGAATGATACCTTGTGTATTTGTATGTAATGTGCTACAATTTACTCTAGGACATGTGCTATCCCATTACAAATCTTCCTTGATAGAATTCTGTAACCTTTTTATTTCCTAAAAAACAACGAAATAAAAGTTGATGCTATTCTATGAGGTGGAAATTATCGTTCTCATAACACTTATCGTAGAGGTATAACTGAAATAGTATTAAAAATTGTGGACGATTACCCCGGTGTATTCGTCCATGACGATGAAAGACCATTGTGATCGTCAATTGATAAATATGTTACGTGTATCTTCAGTTTTATGTTTCATGTTCTCATAATTTGTCGGAGGGACCTATGTGAAAATTTTAAATAATACACTGTTAGCTAAAAATCTTATTAATAACATTGGAAAAAGATAGCTTCGGATTATATGTTTAACTTACACTATCCGAGTTTAGTAAAGAAAGTTGTACATATCAACATATACTTCCACGAGTTCTTTTGAATGACACCTTGTGTATTTGTAAGTAATGTGCTACAATTTACTCCAGGTCATGTGCTATCGCTTTAAAAATCATCCAAGATAGAATTCTATAACATTTTTATTTCTTTAAAAACCACGAATATAAAATTTCATTCTGTTCTATGAGGTGGAAATTATCATTCTCATAAATCTTACAGTGGAGGTATAAATGGAATATTATTAAAAATCATGGATGATTACCCCGGTGTATTCTTCCATGACAATAAAGGAACATTGTGATCGACAATTGATTAAATCTGTTAAGTGTATCTTCAGTTTTACATTTAAAGTTATCGCAATTTGTCGGAGGGACCTATGTGAAAATTTTTAAAAATACACTGTCAGCCCAAAACCTTATTAAGATCATTCCGAAAAGACAGTTTCGGTTTCTGTGTTGAACTTACACTATCCGAGTTTAGTAAAGAAAGTTGTACATATCAACATATACTTCCATAAGTTCTTCTGAATGATACCTTGTGTATTTGTATGTAATGTGCTACAATTTACTCTAGGACATGTGCTATCCCATTACAAATCTTCCTTGATAGAATTCTGTAACCTTTTTATTTCCTAAAAAACAACGAAATAAAAGTTGATGCTGTTCTATGAGGTGGAAATTATCGTTCTCATAACACTTATCGTAGAGGTATAACTGAAATAGTATTAAAAATTATGGACGATTACCCCAGTGTATTCGTCCATGACGATGAAAGACCATTGTGATCATCAATTGATAAATATGTTACGTGTATCTTCAGTTTTACGTTTCATGTTCTCATAATTTGTCGGAGGGAACTATGTGAAAATTTTTAATAGTACACTGTTAGCTAAAAATCTTATTAATAACATTGGAAAAAGATAGCTTCGGATTATATGTTTAACTTACACTATCCGAGTTTAGTAAAGAAAGTTGTACATATAAACATATACTTCCACCAGTTCTTTTGAATGACACCTTGTGTATTTGTAAGTAATGTGCTACAATTTACTCCAGGTCATGTGCTATCGCTTTAAAAATCACCCAAGATAGAATTCTATAACATTTTTATTTCTTTAAAAACCACAAATATAAAATTTCATTCCGTTCTATTAGGTGGAAATTATCACTTTCAAAATTCTTATAGTATAGGTGTAAAGGGAATACTATTAAAAATTATGGTTGATTATCCCGGTGCATTGTTCCATGACAATAAAGGAACGTTGTGATCGACAATTGATAAAATATGTTAAGTGTATCTTCAGTTTTACATTTAAAGTTCTCGTAATTTGTGAGAGGGACCTATGTGAAAATTTTAAAAAATACACTACCAGCCCAAAACCTTATTAGGATCATTCCGAAAAGACAGTTTCGGTTTCTATGTTGAACTTACAATATCTGAGTGTAGTAAAGAAAGTTGTACATATCAACATACACTTCCACAAGTTCTTTTGAATGACACCTTGTGTATTTGTAAGTAATGTGCCACAATTTACTCTAGGTCATGTGTTATCCCATTAAAACTGTTCCCGGATAGAATTTTGTAACCTTTTTATTTCCTAAAAAACAACCAATATAAAATTTGATTATGTTCTATGAGGTGGAAATTATCGTTCTCATAACTCTTATCGTAGAGGTATAAATGGAATACTATTAAAAATTATGGACGATTACCCCGGTGTATTCGTCCATGACGATAAAATAACATTGTGGTCGTCAATTGATAAATCCGTTACGTGTATATTCAGTTTTACATTTCATGTTCTTATAATTTGTCGGAGGGACCTATGTGAAAATTTTAAAAAATATACTATTAGCCCAAAATTTGATTAATCACATTCTGAAAAGATAGTTTCAAATTCTATGTTGAACTTACACTATCTGAGTATAGTAAAGAAAGTTGTACATATCAACTTATACTTCCACAAGTTCTTCTGAATGACACCTTGTGTATTTGTAAGTAATGTGCTACAATTTACTCTAGGTCATGTGCAATCCCATTAGAAATATTCCTGGATAGAATTCGGTAACCTTTTTATATCCTAAGAAACCACAAATATAAAATTTGATGTTGTTCTATGAGGTGGAAATTATCATTCTCGTAACTCTTATTGTAGCGGTATAAATGGAATACTATTTAAAGTTACGGACGATTACCCTGGTGTATTCGTCCATGACGATGAAAGACCAATTTTGGTCATCAATTGATCAATCTGTTACGTGAATCTTCAGTTTTACATTACATTTTATCATAATTTGTCAAAGGGACCTATATGAAAATTTTTAAAATAACACCCTTAGCCCAAAATATTATTAATAATATTTTGAAAAGACAGTTTCGGATTCTATGTTGAACTTACACTATCCGAGTTTAGTAAACAAAGTTGTACATATCACAATATACTTCCACTAGTTCTTCTGAATGACACCTTGTGTATTTCTTAGTAATGTGCTACAATTTACTCCAGGTCATGTGCTATCGCTTTAAAAATCATCCTAGATAGAATTCCCTAACATTTTTATTTCTTTAAAAACCACGAATATAAAATTTCATTCTGTTCTATGAGATGGAAATTACCTTTCTCATAAATCTTATAGTGGAGGTATAAACGGAGTACTATTAAAAATTATGGATGATTACCCCGGTGTATTCTTCCATGACAATAAAGTAACATTGTGATCGACAATTGACAAAATCGGTTAAGTGTATATTCAGTTTTATATTTAAAGTTCTCGCAATTTGTCGGAGGGACCTATGTGAAAATTTTAAAAAATAAACTGTCAGCCCAAAACCTTATTAAGATCATTCCGAAAAGACAGTTTAGGTTTCTGTGTTGAACTTACACTATCCTAGTTTAGTAAAGAAAGTTGCACATATCAACATATACTTCCATAAGTTCTTCTGAATGACACCTCGTGTATTTGTAAGTAATGTGCTGCAATTTACTCCAGGTCATGTGCTATCACTTTAAAAATCATCCTAGATAGAATTCTATAACATTTTTATTTCTTTAAAAACCACGAATATAAAATTTCATTCTGTTCTATGAGGTGGAAATTATCATTCTCATAAATCTTATAGTGGAGGTATAAACGGAATACTATTAAAAATTATGGATGATTACCCCGGTGTATTCTTCCATGACAATAAAGGAACATTGTGATCGACAATTGATTAAATCTGTTAAGTGTATCTTCAGTTTTACATTTAAAGTTCTTGCAATTTGTCGGAGGGACCTATGTGAAAATTTTAAAAAATAAACTGTCAGCCCAAAACCTTATTAAGATCATTTCGAAAAGACAGTTTCGGTTTCTGTGTTGAACTTACACTATCCGAGTTTAGTAAAGAAAGTTGCACATATCAACATATACTTCCATAAGTTCTTCTGAATGACACCTTGTGTACTTGTAAGTAACGTGCTACAATTTACTCTAGGTCATGTGCTATCCCATAAAAGTCTTCCTGGATAGAATTCTGTAACCTTTTTATTTCCTAAAAAACAACGAATATAAAAGTTGATGCTGTTCTATGAGGTGGAAATTATCGATTTCATAATACTTATCGTATAGGTATAAATGGAATTGTATTAAAAATTATGGACGATTACCCCGGTGTATTCGTCCATGACGATGAAAGGCCATTGTGATCGTCAATTAATAAATATGTTACGTGTATCTTCAGTTCTTCGTTTCATGTTCTCATAATTTGTCGGCGGGACCTATGTGAAACTTTTAAATAATACACTGTTAGCTAAAAATCTTATTAATAACATTTTGAAAAGACAGTTTCGGATTCTTTGTTGATCTTACACTATCCGAGTTTAGTAAAGAAAGCTGTAAATATCAGAATATACTTCCACTAGTTCTTCTGAATGACACCTTTTGTATTTCTTAGTATTGTGCTACAATTTACTCTAGGTCATGTGCAATCCCATTAAAAATCTTCCTGGATAGAATTCTGTAACCTTTTTATTTCCTAAGAAACCACAAATATAAAATTTGATGTTTTTCTATGAGGTGGAAATTATCATTCTCATAACTGTTATTGTAGCGGTATAAATGGAATACTATTTAAAGTTACGGACGATTACCCCGGTGTATTCGTCCATGACGATGAAAGACCAATTTTGGTCATCAATTGATAAATCTGTTACGTGAATCTTCAGTTTTACATTACATTTTCTCATAATTTGTCAAAGGGACCTATATGAAAATTTTAAAAATAACACTTTTAGCCCAAAATCTTATTAATAATATTTTGAAAAGACAGTTTCGGATTCTATGTTGAACTTACACTATCCGAGTTTAGTAAACAAAGTTGTACATATCACAATATACTTCCACTAGTTCTTCTGAATGACACCTTGTGTATTTCTTAGTAATGTGCTACAATTTACTCCAGGTCATGTGCTATCGCTTTAAAAATCATCCTAGATAGAATTCCATAACATTTTTATTTCTTTAAAAACCACGAATATAAAATTTCATTCTGTTCTATGAGATGGAAATTACCTTTCTCATAAATCTTATAGTGGAGGTATAAACGGAGTACTATTAAAAATTATGGATGATTACCCCGGTGTATTCTTCCATGACAATAAAGTAACATTGTGATCGACAATTGACAAAATCTGTTAAGTGTATATTCAGTTTTATATTTAAAGTTCTCGCAATTTGTCGGAGGGACCTATGTGAAAATTTTAAAAAATAAACTGTCAGCCCAAAACCTTATTAAGATCATTCCGAAAAGACAGTTTAGGTTTCTGTGTTGAACTTACACTATCCTAGTTTAGTAAAGAAAGTTGCACATATCAACATATACTTCCATAAGTTCTTCTGAATGACACCTTGTGTACTTGTAAGTAATGTGCTACAATTTACTCTAGGTCATGTGCTATCCCATAAAAGTCTTCCTGGATAGAATTTTGTAACCTTTTTATTTCCTAAAAAACAACGAATATAAAAGTTGATGCTGTTCTATGAAGTGGAAATTATCGGTTTCATAATACTTATCGTAGAGGTATAAATGGAATTGTATTAAAAATTATGGATAACTACCCCGGTGTATTCGTCCATGACGATGAAAGGCCATTGTGATCGTCAATTAATAAATATGTTACGTGTATCTTCAGTTCTTCATTTCATGTTCTCATAATTTGTCGGCGGGACCTATGTGAAACTTTTAAATAATACACTGTTAGCTAAAAATCTTATTAATAACATTTTGAAAAGACAGTTTCGGATTCTTTGTTGAACTTACACTATCCGAGTTTAGTAAAGAAAGTTGTAAATATCAGAATATACTTCCACTAGTTCTTCTGAATGACACCTTGTGTATTTCTAAGTAATGTACTACAATTTACTCCAGGTCCTGTGCTATCGCTTTAAAAATCATCCTAGACAGAATTCCATAACATTTTTATTTCTTTAAAAACCACGAATATTAACTTTCATTCCGTTCTATGAGGTGGAAATTATCGTTCTCAAAATTCTTATAGTACTATTAAACCGGTCTATTGTTCCATGACAATAAAGGAACGTTGTGATCGACAACTGATAAAATATGTTAAGTGTATCGTCAGTTTTACATTTAAAGTTCTCGCAATTTGTCGGAGGGACCTATGTGAAAATTTTAAAAAATAAACTGTCAGCCCAAAACCTGTTTAAGATCATTTCGAAAAGACAGTTTCGGTTTCTGTGTTGAACATACACTATCCGAGTTTAGTAAAGAAAGTTGTAAATATCAGAATATACTTCCACTAGTTCTTCTGAATGACACCTTGTGTATTTCTAAGTAATGTGCTACAATTTACTACAGGTCATGTGCTCTCTCTTTAAAAATCATCCTAGACAGAATTCCATAACATTTTTATTTCTTTAAAAACCACGAATATTAACTTTCATTCCGTTCAATGAGGTGGAAATTATTGTTCTCAAAATTCTTATAGTATAGGTATGAACGGAATAGTATTAAAAATTATGGATGATTACCCCGGTCTATTGTTCCATGACAATAAAGGAACGTTGTGATCCGAGTTTAGTAAAGAAAGTTGCACATATCAATATATACTTCCATAAGTTCTTCTGAATGACACCTTGTGTACTTGTAAATAATGTGCTACAATTTACTCTAGGTCATGTGCTATCCCATTAAAAATTTTCCTGGATAGAATTCTGTAACCTTTTTATTTCCTAAAAAACAACGAATATAAAAGTTGATGCTGTTCTATGAGGTGGAAATTATCTGTTTCATAATACTTATCGTAGAGGTATAAATAGAATAGTATTAAAAATTATTGACGATTACCCCGGTGTATTCGTCCATGACGATGAAAGACCATTGTGATCATCAATTCATAAATATGTTACGTGTATCTTCAGTTTTACATTTCTTGCTCTCATAATTTGTCGGAGGGACCTATGTGAAAATTTTAAATAATACACTGTTAGCTAAAAATCATAGAAATAACATTTTGAAAAGACAGTTTTGGATTGTATGTTGAACTTACACTATCTGAGTTTAGTAAAGAAAGTTGTAAATATCAGAATATACTTCCATTAGTTCTTCTGAATGACACCTTGTGTATTTCTAAGTAATGTGCTACAATTTACTCCAGGTCATGTGCTATCGCTTTAAAAATCATCCTAGACAGAATTCCATAACATTTTTATTTCTTTAAAAACCACGAATATTAACTTTCATTCCGTTCTATGAGGTGGAAATTATCGTTCTCAAAATTCTTATAGTATAGGTATAAACGGAATAGTATTAAAAATTATGGATGATTACCCCGGTCTATTGTTCCATGACAATAAAGGAACGTTGTGATCGACAACTGATAAAATATGTTAAGTGTATCATCAGTTTTACATTTAAAGTTTTCGCAATTTGTCGGAGGGACCTATGTGAAAATTTTAAAAAATAAACTGTCAGCCCAAAACTTGTTTAAGATTATTCCGAAAAGACAGTTTCGGTTTCTGTGTTGAACTTACACTATCCGAGTTTAGTAAAGAAAGTTGTAAATATCAGAATATACTTCCACTAGTTCTTCTGAATGACACCTTGTGTATTTCTAAGTAATGTGCTACAATTTTCTCCAGGTCATGTGCTATCGATTTAAAAATCATCCTAGATTGAATTCTATAACATTTTTATTTCTTTGAAAACCACGAATATAAAATTTCATTATGTTCTATGAGATGGAAATTATCGTTCTCATAAATCTTACAGTGGAGGTACAAACGGAATACTATTAAAAATTATGGATGATTACCCCGGTGTATTCTTCCATGACATAAAGGAACATTGTGATCGACAATTGATTAAATCTGTTAAGTGTATCTTCAGTTTTACATTTAAAGTTATCGCAATTTGTCGGAGGGACCTATGTGAAAATTTTTAAATATACACTGTCAGCCCAAAACCTTATTAAGATCATTCCGAAAAGACAGTTTCGGTTTCTGTGTTGAACTTACACTATCCGAGTTTAGTAAAGAAAGTTGTACATATCAACATATACTTCCATAAGTTCTTCTGAATGATACCTCGTGTATTTGTATGTAATGTGCTACAATTTACTCTAGGACATGTGCTATCCCATTACAAATCTTCCTTGATAGAATTCTGTAACCTTTTTATTTCCTAAAAAACAACGAAATAAAAGTTGATGCTGTTCTATGAGGTGGAAATTATCGTTCTCATAATACTTATCGTAGAGGTATAAATGGAATTGTATTAAAAATTATGGACGACTACCCCGGTGTATTCGTCCATGACGATGAAAGGCCATTGTGATCGTCAATTAATAAATATGTTACGTGTATCTTCAGTTCTTCATTTCATGTTCTCATAATTTGTCGGTGGGACCTAGTGAAACTTTTAAATAATACACTGTTAGCTAAAAATCTTATTAATAACATTTTGAAAATACAGTTTCGGATTCTTTGTTGAACTTACACTATCCGAGTTTAGTAAAGAAAGTTGTAAATATCAGAATATACTTCCATTAGTTCTTCTGAATGACACCTTGTGTATTTCTAAGTAATGTACTACAATTTACTCCAGGTCATGTGCTATCGCTTTAAAAATCATCCTAGACAGAATTCCATAACATTTTTATTTCTTTAAAAACCACGAATATTAACTTTCATTCCGTTCTATGAGGTGGAAATTATCGTTCTCAAAATTCTTATAGTATAGGTATAAACGGAATACTATTAAAAATTATGGATGATTACCCCGGTCTATTGTTCCATGACAATAAAGGAATGTTGTGATCGACAACTGATAAAATATGTTAAGTGTATCGTCAGTTTTACATTTAAAGTTCTCGCAATTTGTCGGAGGACCTATGTGAAAATTTTAAAAAATAAACAGTCAGCCCAAAACCTTATTAAGATCATTCCGAAAAGACAGTTTAGGTTTCTGTGTTGAACTTACACTATCCTAGTTTAGTAAAGAAAGTTGCACATATCAACATATACTTCCATAAGTTCTTCTGAATGACACCTTGTGTACTTGTAAGTAACGTGCTACAATTTACTCTAGGTCATGTGCTATCCCATAAAAGTCTTCCTGGATAGAATTCTGTAACCTTTTTATTTCCTAAAAAACAACGAATATAAAAGTTGATGCTGTTCTATGAGGTGGAAATTATCGATTTCATAATACTTATCGTATAGGTATAAATGGAATTGTATTAAAAATTATGGACGATTACCCCGGTGTATTCGTCCATGACGATGAAAGGCCATTGTGATCGTCAATTAATAAATATGTTACGTGTATCTCCAGTTCTTCGTTTCATGTTCTCATAATTTGTCGGCGGGACCTATGTGAAACTTTTAAATAATACACTGTTAGCTAAAAATCTTATTAATAACATTTTGAAAAGACAGTTTCGGATTCTTTGTTGAACTTACACTATCCGAGTTTAGTAAAGAAAGCTGTAAATATCAGAATATACTTCCACTAGTTCTTCTGAATGACACCTTTTGTATTTCTAAGTATTGTGCTACAATTTACTCTAGGTCATGTGCAATCCCATTAAAAATCTTCCTGGATAGAATTCTGTAACCTTTTTATTTCCTAAGAAACCACAAATATAAAATTTGATGTTGTTCTATGAGGTGGAAATTATCATTCTCATAACTGTTATTGTAGCGGTATAAATGGAATACTATTTAAAGTTACGGACGATTACCCCGGTGTATTCGTCCATGACGATGAAAGACCAATTTTGGTCATCAATTGATAAATCTGTTACGTGAATCTTAAGTTTTACATTACATTTTATCATAATTTGTCAAAGGGACCTATATGAAAATTTTTAAAATAACACTCTTAGCCCAAAATATTATTAATAATATTTTGAAAAGACAGTTTCTGATTCTATGTTGAACTTACACTATCCGAGTTTAGTAAACAATGTTGTACATATCACAATATACTTCCACTAGTTCTTCTGAATGACACCTTGTGTATTTCTTAGTAATGTGCTACAATTTACTCCAGGTTATGTGCTATCACTTTAAAAATCATCCTAGATAGAATTCTATAACATTTTTATTTCTTTAAAAACCACGAATATAAAATTTCATTCTGTTCTATGAGGTGGAAATTATCATTCTCATAAATCTTATAGTGGAGGTATAAACGGAATACTATTAAAAATTATGGATGGTTACCCCGGTGTATTCTTCCATGACAATAAAGGAACATTGTGATCGACAATTGATTAAATCTGTTAAGTGTATCTTCAGTTTTACATTTAAAGTTATTGCAATTTGTCGGAGGGACCTATGTGAAAATTTTAAAAAATAAACTGTCAGCCCAAAACCTTATTAAGATCATTTCGAAGAGACAGTTTCGGTTTCTGTGTTGAACTTACACTATCCGAGTTTAGTAAAGAAAGTTGCACATATCAACATATACTTCCATAAGTTCTTCTGAATGACACCTTGTGTACTTGTAAGTAACGTGCTACAATTTACTCTAGGTCATGTGCTATCCCATAAAAGTCTTCCTGGATAGAATTCTGTAACCTTTTTATTTCCTAAAAAACAACGAATATAAAAGTTGATGCGGTTCTATGAGGTGGAAATTATCGATTTCATAATACTTATCGTATAGGTATAAATGGAATTGTATTAAAAATTATGGACGATTACCCTGGTGTATTCGTCCATGATGATGAAAGGCCATTGTGATCGTCAATTAATAAATATGTTACGTGTATCTTCAGTTCTTCGTTTCATGTTCTCATAATTTGTCGGCGGGACCTATGTGAAACTTTTAAATAACACACTGTTAGCTAAAAATCTTATTAATAACATTTTGAAAAGACAGTTTCGGATTCTTTGTTGAACTTACACTATCCGAGTTTAGTAAAGAAAGCTGTAAATATCAGAATATACTTCCACTAGTTCTTCTGAATGACACCTTTTGTATTTCTAAGTATTGTGCTACAATTTACTCTAGGTCATGTGCAATCCCATTAAAAATCTTCCTAGATAGAATTCTGTAACCTTTTTATTTCCTAAGAAACCACAAATATAAAATTTGATGTTGTTCTATGAGGTGGAAATTATCATTCTCATAACTGTTATTGTAGCGGTATAAATGGAATACTATTTAAAGTTACGGACGATTACCCCGGTGTATTCGTCCATGACGATGAAAGACCAATTTTGGTCATCAATTGATAAATCTGTTACGTGAATCTTCAGTTTTACATTACATTTTCTCATAATTTGTCAAAGGGACCTATATGAAAATTTTAAAAATAACACTTTTAGCCCAAAATCTTATTAATAATATTTTGAAAAGACAGTTTCGGATTCTATGTTGAACTTACACTATCCGAGTTTAGTAAACAAAGTTGTACATATCACAATATACTTCCACTAGTTCTTCTGAATGACACCTTGTGTATTTCTTAGTAATGTGCTACAATTTACTCCAGGTCATGTGCTATCGCTTTAAAAATCATCCTAGATAGAATTCCATAACATTTTTATTTCTTTAAAAACCACGAATATAAAATTTCATTCTGTTCTATGAGATGGAAATTACCTTTCTCATAAATCTTATAGTGGAGGTATAAACGGAGTACTATTAAAAATTATGGATGATTACCCCGGTGTATTCTTCCATGACAATAAAGTAACATTGTGATCGACAATTGACAAAATCTGTTAAGTGTATATTCAGTTTTATATTTAAAGTTCTCGCAATTTGTCGGAGGGACCTATGTGAAAATTTTAAAAAATAAACTGTCAGCCCAAAACCTTATTAAGATCATTCCGAAAAGACAGTTTAGGTTTCTGTGTTGAACTTACACTATCCTAGTTTAGTAAAGAAAGTTGCACATATCAACATATACTTCCATAAGTTCTTCTGAATGACACCTTGTGTGCTTATAAGTAATGTGCTACAATTTACTCTAGGTCATGTGCTATCCCATAAAAGTCTTCCTGGATAGAATTTTGTAACCTTTTTATTTCCTAAAAAACAACGAATATAAAAGTTGATGCTGTTCTATGAAATGGAAATTATTGGTTTCATAATACTTATCGTAGAGGTATAAATGGAATTGTATTAAAAAATATGGACGACTACCTCGGTGTATTCGTCCATGACGATGAAAGGCCATTGTGATCGTCAATTAATAAATATGTTACGTGTATCTTCAGTTCTTCATTTCATGTTCTCATAATTTGTCGGCGGGACCTATGTGAAACTTTTAAATAATACACTGTTAGCTAAAAATCTTATTAATAACATTTTGAAAAGACAGTTTCAGATTCTTTGTTGAACTTACACTATCCGAGTTTAGTAAAGAAAGTTGTAAATATCAGAATATACTTCCACTAGTTCTTCTGAATGACACCTTGTGTATTTCTAAGTAATGTACTACAATTTACTCCAGGTCATGTGCTATCGCTTTAAAAATCATCCTAGACAGAATTCCATAACATTTTTATTTCTTTAAAAACCACGAATATTAACTTTCATTCCGTTCTATGAGGTGGAAATTATCGTTCTCAAAATTCTTATAGTATAGGTATAAACGGAATAGTATTAAAAATTATGGATGATTACCCCGGTCTATTGTTCCATGACAATAAAGGAACGTTGTGATCGACAACTGATAAAATATGTTAAGTGTATCGTCAGTTTTACATTTAAAGTTCTCGCAATTTGTCGGAGGGACCTATGTGAAAATTTTAAAAAATAAACTGTCAGCCCAAAACCTGTTTAAGATCATTTCGAAGAGACAGTTTCGGTTTCTGTGTTGAACTTACACTATCCGAGTTTAGTAAAGAAAGTTGTAAATATCAGAATATACTTCCACTAGTTCTTCTGAATGACACCTTGTGTATTTCTAAGTAATATGCTACAATTGACTACAGGTCATATGCTATCGCTTTAAAAATCATCCTAGACAGAATTCCATAACATTTTTATTTCTTTAAAAACCACGAATATTAACTTTCATTCCGTTCTATGAGGTGGAAATTATTGTTCTCAAAATTCTTATAGTATAGGTATAAACGGAATAGTATTAAAAATTATGGATGATTACCCCGGTCTATTGTTCCATGACAATAAAGGAACGTTGTGATCGACAATTGATAAAATATGTTAAGTGTATCGTCAGTTTTACATTTAAAGTTCTAGCAATTTGTCGGAGGGACCTTTGTGAAAATTTTAAAAAATAAACTGTCAGCCCAAAACCTGTTCAAGATCATTCCAAAAAGACAGTTTCGGTTTCCGTGTTGAACTTACACGATCCGAGTTTAGTAAAGAAAGTTGCACATATCAATATATACTTCCATAAGTTCTTCTGAATGACACCTTGTGTACTTGTAAGTAATGTGCTACAATTTACTCTAGGTCATGTGCTATCCCATTAAAAATTTTCCTGGATAGAATTCTGTAACCTTTTTATTTCCTAAAAAACAACGAATATAAAAGTTGATGCTGTTCTATGAGGTGGAACTTATCTATTTCATAATACTTATCGTAGAGGTATAAATAGAATAGTATTAAAAATTATTGACGATTACCCCGGTGTATTCGTCCATGACGATGAAAGACCATTGTGATCATCAATTCATAAATATGTTACGTGTATCTTCAGTTTTACATTTCTTGCTCTCATAATTTGTCGGAGGGACCTATGTGAAAATTTTAAATAATACACTGTTAGCTAAAAATCATAGAAATAACATTTTGAAAAGACAGTTTCGGATTGTATGTTGAACTTACACTATCTGAGTTTAGTAAAGAAAGTTGTAAATATCAGAATATACTTCCATTAGTTCTTCTGAATGACACCTTGTGTATTTCTAAGTAATGTGTTACAATTTACTCCAGGTCATGTGCTATCGCTTTAAAAATCATCCTAGACAGAATTCCATAACATTTTTATTTCTTTAAAAACCACGAATATTAACTTTCATTCCGTTCTATGAGGTGGAAATTATCGTTCTCAAAATTCTTATAGTATAGGTATAAACGGAATAGTATTAAAAATTATGGATGATTACCCCGGTCTATTGTTCCATGACAATAAAGGAACGTTGTGATCGACAACTGATAAAATATGTTAAGTGTATCATCAGTTTTACATTTAAAGTTCTCGCAATTTGTCGGAGGGACCTATGTGAAAATTTTAAAAAATAAACTGTCAGCCCAAAACTTGTTTAAGATTATTCCGAAAAGACAGTTTCGGTTTCTGTGTTGAACTTACACTATCCGAGTTTAGTAAAGAAAGTTGTAAATATCAGAATATACTTCCACTAGTTCTTCTGAATGACACCTTGTGTATTTCTAAGTAATGTGCTACAATTTTCTCCAGGTCATGTGCTATCGATTTAAAAATCATCCTAGATTGAATTCTATAACATTTTTATTTCTTTGAAAACCACGAATATAAAATTTCATTATGTTCTATGAGATGGAAATTATCGTTCTCATAAATCTTACAGTGGAGGTACAAACGGAATACTATTAAAAATTATGGATGATTACCCCGGTGTATTCTTCCATGACATAAAGGAACATTGTGATCGACAATTGGTTAAATCTGTTAAGTGTATCTTCAGTTTTACATTTAAAGTTATCGCAATTTGTCGGAGGGACCTATGTGAAAATTTTTAAAAATACACTGTCAGCCCAAAACCTTATTAAGATCATTCCGAAAAGACAGTTTCGGTTTCTGTGTTGAAATTACACTATCCAAGTTTAGTAAAGAAAGTTGTACATATCAACATATACTTCCATAAGTTCTTCTGAATGATACCTTGTGTATTTGTATGTAATGTGCTACAATTTACTCTAGGACATGTGCTATCCCATTACAAATCTTCCTTGATAGAATTCTGTAACCTTTTTATTTCCTAAAAAACAACGAAATAAAAGTTGATGCTGTTCTATGAGGTGGAAATTATCGTTCTCATAACACTTATCGTAGAGGTATAACTGAAATAGTATTAAAAATTATGGACGATTACCCCGGTGTATTCGTCCATGACGATGAAAGACCATTGTGATCGTCAATTGATAAATATGTTACGTGTATCTTCAGTTTTACGTTTCATGTTCTCATAATTTGTCGGAGGGACCTATGTGAAAATTTTTAATAATACACTGTTAGCTAAAAATCTTATTAATAACATTGGAAAAAGATAGCTTCGGATATATGTTTAACTTACACTATCCGAGTTTAGTAAAGAAAGTTGTACATATAAACATATACTTCCACGAGTTCTTTTGAATGACACCTTGTGTATTTGTAAGTAATGTGCTACAATTTACTCCAGGTCATGTGCTATCGCTTTAAAAATCATCCAAGATAGAATTCTATAACATTTTTATTTCTTTAAAAACCACAAATATAAAATTTCATTCCGTTCTATTAGGTGGAAATTATCACTTTCAAAATTCTTATAGTATAGGTGTAAACGGAATACTATTAAAAATTATGGTTGATTATCCCGGTGCATTGTTCCATGACAATAAAGGAACGTTGTGATCGACAATTGATAAAATATTTTAAGTGTATCTTCAGTTTTACATTTAAAGTTCTCGTAATTTGTGAGAGGGACCTATGTGAAAATTTAAAAAAATACACTACCAGCCCAAAACCTTATTAGGATCATTCCGAAAAGACAGTTTCGGTTTCTATGTTGAACTTACAATATCTGAGTGTAGTAAAGAAAGTTGTACATATCAACATACACTTCCACAAGTTCTTTTGAATGACACCTTGTGTATTTGTAAGTAATGTGCCACAATTTACTCTAGGTCATGTGTTATCCCATTAAAACTGTTCCCGGATAGAATTTTGTAACCTTTTTATTTCCTAAAAAACAACCAATATAAAATTTGATTATGTTCTATGAGGTGGAAATTATCGTTCTCATAACTCTTATCGTAGAGGTATAAATGGAATACTATTAAAAATTATGGACGATTACCCCGGTGTATTCGTCCATGACGATAAATTAACATTGTGGTCGTCAATTGATAAATCCGTTACGTGTATATTCAGTTTTTCATTTCATGTTCTTATAATTTGTCGGAGGGACCTATGTGAAAATTTTAAAAAATATACTATTAGCCCAAAATTTGATTAATCACATTCTGAAAAGATAGTTTCAGATTCTACGTTGAACTTACACTATCTGAGTATAGTAAAGAAAGTTGTACATATCAACATATACTTCCACGAGTTCTTCTGAATGACACCTTGTGTATTTATAAGTAATGTGCTACAATTTACTCCAGGTCATGTGCTATCACTTTAAAATCATCCTAAGAAGAATTCTTTTACATTTTTATTTCTTTAAAAACCACGAATATAAAATATCATTCCGTTCTATGAGGTGGAAATTATCGTTCTCATAAATATTATAGTAGAGGTATAAACAGAATACTATTAAAGAATATGGATGATTACCCTGGTCTATTCTTCAATGACAGTAAAGGAACATTGTGATCGACAATAGATAAAATCTGTTAGTGTATCTTCAGTTTTACATTTAAAGTTCTCGCAATTTGTCAGAGGGACCTATGTGCAAATTTTAAAAAATACACTGTCAAGCCAAAACCTTATTAAGATCATTCCGAAATCACAGTTTAAGATTTTATGTTGAACTTACACTATCCGAGTTTAGTAAAGAAAGTTGTACATATCAACATATACATCCACAAGTTCTTCTGAATGACACCTTGTGTATTTGTAAGTAATGTGCTACAATTTACTCTAGGTCATGTGCAATCCCATTAAAAATCTTCCTGGATAGAATTCGGTAACCTTTTTATATCCTAAGAAACCACAAATATAAAATTTGATGTTGTTCTATGAGGTGGAAATTATCATTCTCATAACTCTTATTGTAGCGGTATAAATGGAATACTATTTAAAGTTAAGGACGATTACCCCGGTGTATTCGTCCATGACGATGAAAGACCAATTTTGGTCATCAATTGATAAATCTGTTACGTGAATCTTAAGTTTTACATTACATTTTATCATAATTTGTCAAAGGGACCTATATGAAAATTTTTAAAATAACACTCTTAGCCCAAAATATTATTAATAATATTTTGAAAAGACAGTTTCTGATTCTATGTTGAACTTACACTATCCGAGTTTAGTAAACAATGTTGTACATATCACAATATACTTCCACTAGTTCTTCTGAATGACACCTTGTGTATTTCTTAGTAATGTGCTACAATTTACTCCAGGTCATGTGCTATCGCTTTAAAAATCATCCTAGATAGAATTCCCTAACATTTTTATTTCTTTAAAAACCACGAATATAAAATTTCATTCTGTTCTATGAGATGGAAATTATCTTTCTCATAATTCTTATAGTGGAGGTATAAATGGAATACTATTAAAAATTATGGATGATTACCCCGGTGTATTCTTCCATGACAATAAAGGAACATTGTGATCGACAATTGACAAAATCGGTTAAGTGTATATTCAGTTTTATATTTAAAGTTCTCGCAATTTGTCGGAGGGGCCTATGTGAAAATTTTAAAAAATAAACTGTCAGCCCAAAACCTTATTAAGATCATTTCGAAAAGACAGTTTCGGTTTCTGTGTTGAACTTACACTATCCGAGTTTAGTAAAGAAAGTTGCACATATCAACATATACTTCCATATGTTCTTCTGAATGACACCTTGTGTACTTGTAAGTAACGTGCTACAATTTACTCTAGGTCATGTGCTATCCCATAAAAGTCTTCCTGGATAGAATTCTGTAACCTTTTTATTTCCTAAAAAACAACGAATATAAAAGTTGATGCTGTTCTATGTGGTGGAAATTATCGATTTCATAATACTTATCGTATAGGTATAAATGGAATTGTATTAAAAATTATGGACGATTACCCCGGTGTATTCGTCCATGACGATGAAAGGCCATTGTGATCGTCAATTAATAAATATGTTACGTGTATCTTCAGTTCTTCGTTTCATGTTCTCATAATTTGTCGGCGGGACCTATGTGAAACTTTTAAATAATACACTGTTAGCTAAAAATCTTATTAATAACATTTTGAAAAGACAGTTTCGGATTCTTTGTTGAACTTACACTATCCGAGTTTAGTAAAGAAAGCTGTAAATATCAGAATATACTTCCACTAGTTCTTCTGAATGACACCTTTTGTATTTCTAAGTATTGTGCTACAATTTACTCTAGGTCATGTGCAATCCCATTAAAAATCTTCCTGGATAGAATTCTGTAACCTTTTTATTTCCTAAGAAACCACAAATATAAAATTTGATGTTGTTCTATGAGGTGGAAATTATCATTCTCATAACTGTTATTGTAGCGGTATAAATGGAATACTATTTAAAGTTACGGATGATTACCCCGGTGTATTCGTCCATGACGATGAAAGACCAATTTTGGTCATCAATTGATAAATCTGTTACGTGAATCTTCAGTTTTACATTACATTTTCTCATAATTTGTCAAAGGGACCTATATGAAAATTTTAAAAATAACACTTTTAGCCCAAAATCTTATTAATAATATTTTGAAAAGACAGTTTCGGATTCTATGTTGAACTTACACTATCCGAGTTTAGTAAACAAAGTTGTACATATCACAATATACTTCCACTAGTTCTTCTGAATGACACCTTGTGTATTTCTTAGTAATGTGCTACAATTTACTCTAGGTCATGTGCTATCGCTTTAAAAATCATCCTAGATAGAATTCCATAACATTTTTATTTCTTTAAAAACCACAAATATAAAATTTCATTCTGTTCTATGAGATGGAAATTACCTTTCTCATAAATCTTATAGTGGAGGTATAAACGGAGTACTATTAAAAATTATGGATGATTACCCCGGTGTATTCTTCCATGACAATAAAGTAACATTGTGATCGACAATTGACAAAATCTGTTAAGTGTATATTCAGTTTTATATTTAAAGTTCTCGCAATTTGTCGGAGGGACCTATGTGAAAATTTTAAAAAATAAACTGTCAGCCCAAAACCTTATTAAGATCATTCCGAAAAGACAGTTTAGGTTTCTGTGTTGAACTTACACTATCCTAGTTTAGAAAAGAAAGTTGCACATATCAACATATACTTCCATAAGTTCTTCTGAATGACACCTTGTGTGCTTGTAAGTAATGTGCTAGAATTTACTCTAGGTCATGTGCTATCCCATAAAAGTCTTCCTGGAAAGAATTTTGTAACCTTTTTATTTCCTAAAAAACAACGAATATAAAAGTTGATGCTGTTCTATGAAGTGGAAATTATCGGTTTCATAATACTTATCGTAGAGGTATAAATGGAATTGTATTAAAAATTATGGACGACTACCCCGGTGTATTCGTCCATGACGATGAAAGGCCATTGTGATCGTCAATTAATAAATTTGTTACGTGTATCTTCAGTTCTTCATTTCATGTTCTCATAATTTGTCGGCGGGACCTATGTGAAACTTTTAAATAATACACTATTAGCTAAAAATCTTATTAATAACATTTTGAAAAGACAGTTTCGGATTCTTTGTTGAACTTACACTATCCGAGTTTAGTAAAGAAAGTTGTAAATATCAGAATATACTTCCACTAGTTCTTCTGAATGACACCTTGTGTATTTCTAAGTAATGTGCTACAATTTACTACAGGTCATGTGCTATCGCTTTAAAAATCATCCTAGACAGAATTCCATAACAATTTTATTTCTTTAAAAACCACGAATATTAACTTTCATTCCGTTCTATGAGGTGGAAATTATCGTTCTCAAAATTCTTATAATATAGGTATAAACGGAATAGCATTAAAAATTATGGATGATTACCCCGGTCTATTGTTCCATGACAATAAAGGAACGTTGTGATCGACAATTGATAAAATATGTTAAGTGTTTCGTCAGTTTTACATTTAAAGTTCTAGCAATTTGTCGGAGGGACCTATGTGAAAATTTTAAAAAATAAACTGTCAGCCCAAAACCTGTTCAAGATCATTCCAAAAAGACAGTTTCGGTTTCTGTGTTGAACTTACACGATCTGAGTTTAGTAAAGAAAGTTGCACATATCAATATATACTTCCATAAGTTCTTCTGAATGACACCTTGTGTACTTGTAAGTAATGTGCTACAATTTACTCTAGGTCATGTGCTATCCCATTAAAAATTTTCCTGGATAGAATTCTGTAACCTTTTTATTTCCTAAAAAACAACGAATATAAAAGTTGATGCTGTTCTATGAGGTGGAAATTATCGTTCTCATAACACTTATCGTAGAGGTATAACTGAAATAGTATTAAAAATTATGGACGATTACCCCGGTGTATTCGTCCATGACGATGAAAGACCATTGTGATCGTCAATTGATAAATATGTTACGTGTATCTTCAGTTTTACGTTTCATGTTCTCATAATTTGTCGGAGGGACCTATGTGAAAATTTTTAATAATACACTGTTAGCTAAAAATCTTATTAATAACATTGGAAAAAGATAGCTTCGGATATATGTTTAACTTACACTATCCGAGTTTAGTAAAGAAAGTTGTACATATAAACATATACTTCCACGAGTTCTTTTGAATGACACCTTGTGTATTTGTAAGTAATGTGCTACAATTTACTCCAGGTCATGTGCTATCGCTTTAAAAATCATCCAAGATAGAATTCTATAACATTTTTATTTCTTTAAAAACCACAAATATAAAATTTCATTCCGTTCTATTAGGTGGAAATTATCACTTTCAAAATTCTTATAGTATAGGTGTAAACGGAATACTATTAAAAATTATGGTTGATTATCCCGGTGCATTGTTCCATGACAATAAAGGAACGTTGTGATCGACAATTGATAAAATATTTTAAGTGTATCTTCAGTTTTACATTTAAAGTTCTCGTAATTTGTGAGAGGGACCTATGTGAAAATTTAAAAAAATACACTACCAGCCCAAAACCTTATTAGGATCATTCCGAAAAGACAGTTTCGGTTTCTATGTTGAACTTACAATATCTGAGTGTAGTAAAGAAAGTTGTACATATCAACATACACTTCCACAAGTTCTTTTGAATGACACCTTGTGTATTTGTAAGTAATGTGCCACAATTTACTCTAGGTCATGTGTTATCCCATTAAAACTGTTCCCGGATAGAATTTTGTAACCTTTTTATTTCCTAAAAAACAACCAATATAAAATTTGATTATGTTCTATGAGGTGGAAATTATCGTTCTCATAACTCTTATCGTAGAGGTATAAATGGAATACTATTAAAAATTATGGACGATTACCCCGGTGTATTCGTCCATGACGATAAAATAACATTGTGGTCGTCAATTGATAAATCCGTTACGTGTATATTCAGTTTTTCATTTCATGTTCTTATAATTTGTCGGAGGGACCTATGTGAAAATTTTAAAAAATATACTATTAGCCCAAAATTTGATTAATCACATTCTGAAAAGATAGTTTCAGATTCTACGTTGAACTTACACTATCTGAGTATAGTAAAGAAAGTTGTACATATCAACATATACTTCCACGAGTTCTTCTGAATGACACCTTGTGTATTTATAAGTAATGTGCTAAAATTTACTCCAGGTCATGTGCTATCACTTTAAAATCATCCTAAGAAGAATTCTTTTACATTTTTATTTCTTTAAAAACCACGAATATAAAATATCATTCCGTTCTATGAGGTGGAAATTATCGTTCTCATAAATATTATAGTAGAGGTATAAACAGAATACTATTAAAGAATATGGATGATTACCCTGGTCTATTCTTCAATGACAGTAAAGGAACATTGTGATCGACAATAGATAAAATCTGTTAGTGTATCTTCAGTTTTACATTTAAAGTTCTCGCAATTTGTCAGAGGGACCTATGTGCAAATTTTAAAAAATACACTGTCAAGCCAAAACCTTATTAAGATCATTCCGAAATCACAGTTTAAGATTTTATGTTGAACTTACACTATCCGAGTTTAGTAAAGAAAGTTGTACATATCAACATATACATCCACAAGTTCTTCTGAATGACACCTTGTGTATTTGTAAGTAATGTGCTACAATTTACTCTAGGTCATGTGCAATCCCATTAAAAATCTTCCTGGATAGAATTCGGTAACCTTTTTATATCCTAAGAAACCACAAATATAAAATTTGATGTTGTTCTATGAGGTGGAAATTATCATTCTCATAACTCTTATTGTAGCGGTATAAATGGAATACTATTTAAAGTTACGGACGATTACCCCGGTGTATTCGTCCATGACGATGAAAGACCAATTTTGGTCATCAATTGATAAATCTGTTACGTGAATCTTAAGTTTTACATTACATTTTATCATAATTTGTCAAAGGGACCTATATGAAAAATTTTAAAATAACACTCTTAGCCCAAAATATTATTAATAATATTTTGAAAAGACAGTTTCTGATTCTATGTTGAACTTACACTATCCGAGTTTAGTAAACAATGTTGTACATATCACAATATACTTCCACTAGTTCTTCTGAATGACACCTTGTGTATTTCTTAGTAATGTGCTACAATTTACTCCAGGTCATGTGCTATCGCTTTAAAAATCATCCTAGATAGAATTCCTTAACATTTTTATTTCTTTAAAAACCACGAATATAAAATTTCATTCTGTTCTATGAGATGGAAATTATCTTTCTCATAATTCTTATAGTGGAGGTATAAACGGAATACTATTAAAAATTATGGATGATTACCCCGGTGTATTCTTCCATGACAATAAAGGAACATTGTGATCGACAATTGACAAAATCGGTTAAGTGTATATTCAGTTTTATATTTAAAGTTCTCGCAATTTGTCGGAGGGGCCTATGTGAAAATTTTAAAAAATAAACTGTCAGCCCAAAACCTTATTAAGATCATTTCGAAAAGACAGTTTCGGTTTCTGTGTTGAACTTACACTATCCGAGTTTAGTAAAGAAAGTTGCACATATCAACATATACTTCCATAAGTTCTTCTGAATGACACCTTGTGTACTTGTAAGTAACGTGCTACAATTTACTCTAGGTCATGTGCTATCCCATAAAAGTCTTCCTGGATAGAATTCTGTAACCTTTTTATTTCCTAAAAAACAACGAATATAAAAGTTGATGCTGTTCTATGAGGTGGAAATTATCGATTTCATAATACTTATCGTATAGGTATAAATGGAATTGTATTAAAAATTATGGACGATTACCCCGGTGTATTCGTCCATGACGATGAAAGGCCATTGTGATCGTCAATTAATAAATATGTTACGTGTATCTTCAGTTCTTCGTTTCATGTTCTCATAATTTGTCGGCGGGACCTATGTGAAACTTTTAAATAATACACTGTTAGCTAAAAATCTTATTAATAACATTTTGAAAAGACAGTTTCGGATTCTTTGTTGAACTTACACTATCCGAGTTTAGTAAAGAAAGCTGTAAATATCAGAATATACTTCCACTAGTTCTTCTGAATGACACCTTTTGTATTTCTAAGTATTGTGCTACAATTTACTCTAGGTCATGTGCAATCCCATTAAAAATCTTCCTGGATAGAATTCTGTAACCTTTTTATTTCCTAAGAAACCACAAATATAAAATTTGATGTTGTTCTATGAGGTGGAAATTATCATTCTCATAACTGTTATTGTAGCGGTATAAATGGAATACTATTTAAAGTTACGGACGATTACCCCGGTGTATTCGTCCATGACGATGAAAGACCAATTTTGGTCATCAATTGATAAATCTGTTACGTGAATCTTAAGTTTTACATTACATTTTATCATAATTTGTCAAAGGGACCTATATGAAAATTTTTAAAATAACACTCTTAGCCCAAAATATTATTAATAATATTTTGAAAAGACAGTTTCTGATTCTATGTTGAACTTACACTATCCGAGTTTAGTAAACAATGTTGTACATATCACAATATACTTCCACTAGTTCTTCTGAATGACACCTTGTGTATTTCTTAGTAATGTGCTACAATTTACTCCAGGTCATGTGCTATCGCTTTAAAAATCATCCTAGATAGAATTCCCTAACATTTTTATTTCTTTAAAAACCACGAATATAAAATTTCATTCTGTTCTATGAGATGGAAATTATCTTTCTCATAATTCTTATAGTGGAGGTATAAACGGAATACTATTAAAAATTATGGATGATTACCCCGGTGTATTCTTCCATGACAATAAAGGAACATTGTGATCGACAATTGACAAAATCGGTTAAGTGTATATTCAGTTTTATATTTAAAGTTCTCGCAATTTGTCGGAGGGGCCTATGTGAAAATTTTAAAAAATAAACTGTCAGCCCAAAACCTTATTAAGATCATTTCGAAAAGACAGTTTCGGTTTCTGTGTTGAACTTACACTATCCGAGTTTAGTAAAGAAAGTTGCACATATCAACATATACTTCCATAAGTTCTTCTGAATGACACCTTGTGTACTTGTAAGTAACGTGCTACAATTTACTCTAGGTCATGTGCTATCCCATAAAAGTCTTCCTGGATAGAATTCTGTAACCTTTTTATTTCCTAAAAAACAACGAATATAAAAGTTGATGCTGTTCTATGAGGTGGAAATTATCGATTTCATAATACTTATCGTATAGGTATAAATGGAATTGTATTCAAAATTATGGACGATTACCCCGGTGTATTCGTCCATGACGATGAAAGGCCATTGTGATCGTCAATTAATAAATATGTTACGTGTATCTTCAGTTCTTCGTTTCATGTTCTCATAATTTGTCGGCGGGACCTATGTGAAACTTTTAAATAATACACTGTTAGCTAAAAATCATATTAATAACATTTTGAAAAGACAGTTTCGGATTCTTTGTTGAACTTACACTATCCGAGTTTAGTAAAGAAAGTTGTAAATATCATAATATACTTCCACTAGTTCTTCTGAATGACACCTTGTGTATTTCTAAGTAATGTACTACAATTTACTCCAGGTCATGTGCTATCGCTTTAAAAATCATCCTAGACAGAATTCCATAACATTTTTATTTCTTTAAAAACAACGAATATAAACTTTCATTCCGTTCTATGAGGTGGAAATTATTTTTCTAAAAATTCTTATAGTATAGGTATAAACGGAATACTATTAAAAATTATGGATGATTACCCCGGTCTATTGTTCCATGACAATAAAGGAACGTTGTGATCGACAATTGATAAAATATGTTAAGTGTATCGTCAGTTTTACATTTAAAGTTCTCGCAATTTGTTAGAGGGACCTATGTGAAAATTTTAAAAAATAAACTGTCAGCCCAAAACCTATTTAAGATCATTCCGAAAAGACAGTTTCGGTTTCTGTGTTGAACTTACACTATCCGAGTTTAGTAAAGAAAGTTGTAAATATCAGAATTTACTTCCACTAGTTCTTCTGAATGACACCTTGTGTATTTCTAAGTAATGTGCTACAATTTACTCCAGGTCATGTGCTATCGCTTTAAAAATCATCCTAGATAGAATTCCATAACATTTTTATTTCTTTAAAAACCAAGAATATAAAATTTCATTCCGTTCTATGAGGTGGAAATTATCGTTCTCAAAATTCTTATAGTATAGGTATAAACGGAATACTATTAAAAATTATGGATGATTACCCCGGTCTATTGTTCCATGACAATAAATTTGTTACGTGTATCTTCAGTTCTTCATTTCATGTTCTCATAATTTGTCGGAGGGACCTATGTGAAAATTTTAAATAATACACTGTTAGCTAAAAATCTTATTAATAACATTGGAAAAAGATAGCTTTGGATTATATGTTTAACTTACACTATCCGAGTTTAGTAAAGAAAGTTGTACATATGAACATATACTTCCACGAGTTCTTTTGAATGACACCTTGTGTATTTGTAAGTAATGTGCTACAATTTACTCCTGGTCATGTGCTATCGCTTTAAAAATCATCCAAGATAGAATTCTATAACATTTTTATTTCTTTAAAAACCACGAATATAAAATTTCATTCCGTTCTATGAGGTGGAAATTATCGTTCTCATAAATATTATAGTAGATGTATATACAGAATACTATTAAAGAATATGGATTATTACCCCGGTGTATTCTTCCATGACAGTAAAGGAACATTGTGATCGACAATTGATAAAATCTGTTAGTGTATCTTCAGTTTTAAATTTAAAGTTCTCGCAATTTGTCGGAGGGACCTATGTGAAAATTTTTAAAAATACACAGTAAGCCCAAAATTTTATTAAGATCATTCCGAAAAGACAGTTTCGGTTTCTATGTTGAAATTACACTATCCAAGTTTAGTAAAGAAAGTTGTACATATCAACATATACTTCCATAAGTTCTTCTGAATGATACCTTCTGAATTTGTAAGTAATGTGCTACAATTTACTCTAGGTAATGTACTATCCCATTAAAAATCTTCCTGGATAGAATTCTGTAACCTTTTTATTTCCTAAAAAACAATGAAATAAAAGTTGATGTTGTTCTATGAGGTGGAAATTATCGTTCTCATAACACTTATCGTAGAGGTGTAAATGGAATAGTATTAAAAATTATGGATGATTACCCCGGTGTATTCGTCCATGATGATGAAACACCATTGTGATCATCAATTGATAAATATGTTACGTGTATCTTCAGTTTTACGTTTCATGTTCTCATAATTTGTCGGAGGGACCTATGTGAAAATATTAAATAATACACTGCTAGCTAAAAATATTATGAATAACATTTTTAAAAGATAGCTTCGGATTCTATGTTGAACTTACACTATCAGAGTTTAGTAAAGAAAGTTGTACATATCAACATATACTTCCAGGAGTTCTTCTGAATAACACCTTGTGTATTTGTAAGTAATGTGCGACAATTTACTCCAGGTCATGTGCTATCACATTAAAAATCATCCTAGATAGAATTTTATAACATTTTTATTTCTTTAAAAACCACGAATATAAAATTTCATTCCGTTCTATGAGGTGGAAATTATCGTTCACAAAATTCTTATCGTATAGGTATAAATGGAATACTATTAAAAATTATGGATGATTACCCCGGTGTATTGTTCCATGACAATAAAGGAACGTTGTGATCGAGAATTGATAAAATATGTTAAGTGTATCGCCAGTTTTACATTTAAAGTTCTCGCAATTTGTCGGAGGGACCTATGTGAAAATTTTAAAAAATTCACTGTCAGCCCAAAACCTTAGTAAGATCATTCCGAAAAGACAGTTTCAGTTTCTATGTTAAACTTTCACTATCCGAGTTTAGTAAAGAAAGTTGTACATATCAACATATACTTCCTGGATAGAATTCTATAACCTTTTTATTTCCTAAAAAACCATGAATATAAAATTTGATTCTGTTCCATGAGGTGGAAATTATCGTTCTCATAACTCTTATCGTAGAGGTATAAATGGAATACTATTAAAAATTATGGACGATTACCCCGGTGTATTCGTCCATGACGTTAAAATAACATTGTGGTCGTCAATTGATAAGTCTGTTACATGTACATTCAGTTTTACATTTCATGTTCTTATAATTTGTCGGAGGGATCTATGTGAAAATTTTAAAAAATACACTGTTAGCCCAAAATTTTATTAATAACATTCTGAAAAGACAGTTTCGGATTCAATGTTGAACTTACACTATCCGAGTTTAGTAAATAAAGTTGTACATATCAACATATACTTCCACGAGTTCTTCTGAATGACACCTTGTGTATTTGTAAGGAATGTGCTACAATTTACTCCAGGTCATGTGCTATCACTTTAAAATCATCCTAAGAAGAATTCTATTACATTTTTATTTCCTTAAAAACCATGAATATAAAATTTCATTCCGTTCTATGAGGTGGAAATTATGGTTCTCATAAATATTATAGTAGAGGTATAAACAAAATACTATACAAAATTATGGATGATTACCCCGGTGTATTCTTCCATGACAGTAAAGGAACATTGTGATCGACAATTGATAAAATCTGTTAGTGTATCTTCAGTTTTACATTTACAGTTCTTGCAATTTGTCGGAGGGACCTATGTGAAAATTTTAAAAAATACACTGTCAAGCCAAAACCTTATTAAGATCATTCCGAAAATACAGTTTAAGATTTTATGTTGAACTTACACTATCCGAGTTTAGCAAAGAAAGTTGTACACATCAACATATACATCCACAAGTTCTTCTGAATGACACCTTGTGTATTTGTAAGTAATGTGCTACAATTTACTCTAGGTCATGTGCAATCCCATTAAAAATCATCCTGGATAGAATTCTGTAACCTTTTTATTTCCTAAAAAACCACGAATATAAAATTTGATGCTATTCTATGAGGTGAAAATTATCGTTCTCATAACTCTTATCTTAGAGGTATAAATGGAATACTATTTAATGTTACGGACGATTACCCTGGTGTATTCGTCCATGATGATAAAAGAACATTGTGGTCATCAATTGATAAATCTGTTACGTGAATCTTCAGTTTTACATTTCATGTTCTCATAATTTGTCAAAGGGACCTATGTGAAAATTTTAAAAATAATTTTAGCCCAAAATCTTATTAATAATATTTTGAAAAGACAGTTTCGGATTCTATGTTGAACTTACACTATCCGAGTTTAGTAAATAAAGTTGTACATATCATAATATACTTCCACTAGTTCTTCTGAATGACACCTTGTGTATTTCTAAGTAATGTGCTACAATTTACTCCAGGTCATGTGCTATCACTTTAAAAATCATCCTAGATAGAATTCTGAAACATTTTTATTTCTTTAAAAACCACGAATATAAAATTTCATTCTATTCTATGAGGTGGAAATTATCGTTCTCATAAATCTTATAGTGGCGGTATGAACGGAATACAATTAAAAATTATGGATGATTACCCCGGTGTATTCTTCCATGACAATAAAGGAACATTGTGATCGACAATTGATAAAATCTGTTAAGTGTATATTCAGTTTTATATTTAAAGTTCTCGCAATTTGTCGGAGGGACCTATGTGAAAATTTTAAAAAATAAACTGTCAGCCCAAAACCTTATTAAGATCATTCCGATAAGATAGTTTCGGTTTCTGTGTTGAACTTACACTATCCGAGTTTAGTAAAGAAAGTTGCACATATCAACATATACTTCCATAAGTTCTTCTGAATGACACCTTGTGTATTTGTAAGTAATGTGCTACAATTTACTCTAGGTCATGTGCTATCGCTTCCAAAATCACCCTAGATAGAATTCAATAACATTTTTATTTCTTTAAAAACCACGAATATAAAATTTCATTCCATTTTATGAGGTGGAAATTATCGTTCTCATAAATCTTATAGTAGAGGTATAGATTGAATACTATTAAAATTGATGGAGGATTACCCCGGTGTATTCTTCCATGACAATAAAGGAACATTGTGATTGACAATTGATAAAATTTTTTAAGTGTATCTTCAGTTTTACATTTCAAGTTCTCGCAATTTGTCTGAGGGACCTATGTGAAAATTTTAAGAAATACACTGTCAGCCCAAAACCTTATTAAGATCATTCCGAAAAGACCATTTCAGATTCTATGTTGAACTTACACTATTCGAGTTTAGAAAAGAAAGTTGTACATATCAACATATACTTCCACGAGTTCTTTTGAATGACACCTTGTGTATTTGTAAGAAATGTGTACAATTTACTCTAGGTCAGGTGCTATCGCTTTCAAAATCACCCTAGATAGAATTCAATAACATTTTTATTTCTTTAAAAACCACGAATATAAAATGTCATTATGTTTAATGAAGTGGAAATTATCGTTCTCATAAATCTAATAGTAGAGGTATAAATGGAATACTATTAAAAATGATGGAGGATTACCCTGGTCTATTGTTCCATGGCAATAAAGGAACATTGTGATCGACAATTGATAAAATTTGTTAAGTGTATCTTCAGTTTTACATTTCAAGTTCTCGCAATTTGTCAGAGGGACCTATGTCAAAATTTTCAGCAATACGCTGCCAGCCCGAAACCTTAATAAGATCATTCCGAAAAGACACTTTCGGATTCCATGTTGAACTTAAACTATCCGAGTTTAGTAACGAAAGTTGTACGTATCAGCATATACTTCCACGAGTTTTTCTGAATGACACCTTGTGTATTTGTAAGAAACGTGCTACAATTTACTCTAGGTCATGTGCTATCGAATTAAAAATCTTCCTGGATAGAATTCTATAACCTTTTTATTCCTAAAAAACCACGAATATAAAATTTGATGCTATTCTATGAGGTGGAAATTATCGTTCTCATAACTCTTATCGTAGATGTATAAATGGAACACTATTAAAAATTATGGATGATTACCCCGGTGTATTTGTCTATAATGATAAAAGAACATTGTGGTCGTCAATTGATAAATCAGTTACGTGTATCTTTAGTTTTACATTTCATGTTCTCATAGTTTGTCTGAGGGACCTATGTGAAAATTTTTAAAAATACAATGTTAGCCCAAAATCTTATTAATAACATTCTGAAAACACAGTTTCAGATTCTATGTTGAACTTAAACTATCCAAGTTTAGTAAAGAAAGTTGTACATATCAACATATACTTCCACGAGTTCTTCTGAATAACACCTTGTGTATTTGTAAGAACTGTGCTACAATTTACTCTAGGTCAGGTGCTATCGCTTTCAAAATCACCCTAGATGGAATTCTATAACATTTTTATTTCTTTATAAACCACGAATAAAAATTTTTATTCCATTCTATGAGGTGGAAATTATCGTTCTAATAAATCTTATAGTAGAGGTTTAAATAGAATAGTATAAAAAATGATGGTGGATTACCCCGGTGTACTCTTCCATGACAATAAAGGAACATTATGTTCGACAAATGATGAAATTTGTTAACTGTATCTTCAGTTTTACATTTCAAGTTCTCGTAATTTGTCTGAGGGACCTATGTGAAAATTTTAAGAAATACACTGTCAGCCCAAAACCTTATTAAGATCATTCCAAAAAGACAGTTTCAGATTCTATGTTGAACTTACACTATCCGAGTTTTGTAAAGAAAGTTGTACATATCAACATATACTTCCACGAGTTCTTCGGAATGACACCTTGTGTATTTGTAAGAAATGTGCTACAATTTACTCTAGGTCAGGTGCTATCGCTTCCAAAATCACCCTAGATAAAATTCAATAACATTTTTATTTCTTTAAAAACCATGAATATAAAATTTCATTCCGTTTTATGAGGTGGAAATTATCGTTCTCATAAATCTTATAGTAGAGGTATAAATGGAATGCTATTAAAATTGATGGAGGATTACCCCGGTGTATTCTTCCATGACAATAAAGGAACATTGTGATCGACAATTGATAAAATTTGTTAAGTGTATCTTCAGTTTTACATTTCAAGTTCTCGCAATTTGTCTGAGGGAGCTATGTGAAAATTTTAAGAAATACACTGTCCGCCCAAAACATTATTAAGATCATTCCGAAAAGACAGTTTCAGATTCTATGTTGAACTTACACTATCTGAGTTTATTAACGAAAGTTGTACATATCAACATATATTTCCACGAGTTCTTCTGAATGACACCTTGTGTATTTGTAAGAAATGTGCTACAATTTACTCTAGGTTATGTGCTATCGAATTAAAAATCTTCCAGGACATAATTCTATAACCTTTTTATTCCTAAAAAACCACGAATATAAAATTTGATGCTGTTCTATGAGGTGGAAATTATCGTTCTCGTAACTCTTATCGTAGATGTATAAATGGAACACTATTAAAAATTATGGATGATTACCCCGGTGTATTTGTCTATGATGATAAAAGAACATTGTGGTCGTCAATTGATAAATCTGTTACGTGTATCTTTAGTTTTACATTTCATGTTCTCATAGTTTGTCTGAGGGTCCTATGTGAAAATTTTAAAAATTACTGTGTTCGCCCAAAATCTTATTAACAACATTCTGAAAACACAGTTTCAGATTCTATGTTGAACTTAAACTATCCAAGTTTAGTAAAGAAAGTTGTACATATCAACATATACTTCCACGAGTTCTTCTGAATGACACCTTGTGTATTTGTAAGAACTGTGCTACAATTTACTCTAGGTCAGGTGCTATCGCTTTCAAAATCACCCTAGATGGAATTCTATAACATTTTTATTTCTTTATGAATCACGAATATAAAATTTTATTCCATTTTATGAGGTGGAAATTATCGTTCTAATAAATCTTATAGTAGAGGTATAAATGGAATAGTATAAAAAATGATGGAGGATTACCCCGGTGTACTCTTCCATGACAATAAAGGAACATTGTGTTCGACAATTGATGAAATTTGTTAACTTTATCTTCAGTTTTACATTTCAAGTTCTCACAATTTGTCTGAGGGACCTATGTGAAAATTTTAAGAAATACTCTGTCAGCCCAAAACCTTATCAAGATCATTCCGAAAAGACAGTTTCAGATTCTATGTTGAACTTACACTATCCGAGTTTAGTAAAGAAGGCTGTACATATCAACATATACTTCCACAAGTTCTTCTGAATGACACCTTATGTATTTGTAAGTAATGTGCTACAATTTACTCTAGGTCATGTGCAATCCAATTAAAAATCTTGATGGATAGAATTCTATAACAATTTTATTCCTCCAAACCACGAATATAAAATTTGATGTTGTTCTATGAGGTGGAAATTATCGCTCTCATAACTCTGATCGTAGAGGTATAAATGGAACACTATTAAAAATTACGGATGATTACCCCGGTGTATTCGTCCATGATGATAAAAGAACATTGTGGTCCTCAGTTGATAAATCTGTTACGTGTATCTTTAGTTTGACATTTCACGTTCTCATAATTTGTCGGAGGGACCTAAGTCAAAATTTAAAAAATACAATGTTAGCCCAAAATCTTATTAATAACATTCTGAAAACACAGTTTCGGATTCTATGTTGAACTTACACTATCCGAGTTTAGTAAAGAAAGTTGTACATATCAACATATACTTCCACGAGTTTTTCTCAATGACACATTGTGCATTTGCAAGAAATGTGCTACAATTTACTGTAGGTCAGGTGCTATCGCTTTCAAAATCACCCAAGATAGAATTCTATAACATGTATATTTCTTCAAAAACCACGAATATTCAATTTTATTCCGTTCTATGAGGTGGAAATTATCATTCTCGTAAATCTTATAGTAGAGGTATAAATGGAATACTATTAAAAATGATGGACGACTACCCCGGTGTATTCTTCCATGACAATAAGGGAACATTGTGATTGACAATCGATAAAATTCGTTAACTGTATCTTCAGTTTTACATTTCAAGTTCTCACAATTTGTCTGAGGGGCCTATGTAAAAATTTAAAGAAATACACTGTCAGCCCAAAACCTTATTAAGATCATTCTGAAGAGATAGTGTCAGATTCTATGTTTAACTTACACTATCAGAGTTTGGTAAAGAAAGTTGTACATATCAACATATACTTTCTCGAGTTCTTCTGAATGACACCTTGTGTATTTGTAAGAAATGTGCTACAATTTACTCTAGGTCAGGTTCTATCGCTTTCAAGATTACCCTAGATAGAATTCTATAACATTTTTATTCCTTTAAAAACCACGAATATCAAATTTCATTCCGTTTTATGAAGTGGAAATTATCGATCTCATAAATCTTATAGTAGAGGCATAAATGGAATACTATTAAAAATAATGGAGGATTACCTCGGTGTATTCTTCCATGACAATAAAGGAACACTGTGATAGACAATTGATAAATCTGTTAAGTGTATCTTCAGTTTTACATTTGAAGTTCTTGCAATTTGTCAGAAGGACCTATGTGAAAATTTTAAGAAATACACTGTCAGCCCAAAACCTTATTAAGATCATTCCGAAAAGACAGTTTCAGATTCTATGTTGAACTTACACTATCCGAGTTTAGTAAAGAAGGTTGTACATATCAACATATACTTCCACAAGTTCTTCTGAATGACACCTTATGTATTTGTAAGTACTGTGCTACAATTTACTCTAGGTCATGTGCTATACAATCAAAATTCTTGATGGATAGAATTCTATAACCATTTTATTCTTCCAAACCACGAATATAAAATATTATGTTGTTCTATGAGGTGGAAATTATCGCTCTCATAACTCTTATCGTAGAGGTATAAATGGAACACTATTAAAAATTATGGATGATTACCCCGGTGTATTCGTCCATGATGATAAAAGAACATTGTGGTCCTCAATTGATAAATCTTTTACGTGTATCTTTAGTTTGACATTTCATGTTCTCATAATTTGTCGGAGGGACCTATGTCAAAATTTTAAAAATACAATGTTACCGAAAATCTTATTAATAACATTCTGAAAACACAGTTTCGGATTCTATGTTGAACTTACACTATCCGAGTTTAGTAAAGAAAGTTGTACATATCAACATATACTTCCACGGGTTCTTCTCAATGACACCTTGTGCATTCGCAAGAAATGTGCTACAATTTACTGTAGGTCAGGTGCTATCGCTTTCAAAATCACCCTAGATAGAATTCTATAACATGTATATTTCTTTAAAAACCACAAATATTCAATATCATTCCGTTCTATGAGGTGGAAATTATCATTCTCGTAAATCTTATAGTAGAGGTATAAATGGAATACTATTAAAAATGATGGACGATTACCCCGGTGTATTCTTCCATGACAATAAGGGAACATTGTGATCGACAATCGATAAAATTCGTTAATTGTATCTTCAGTTTTACATTTCAAGTTCTCACAATTTGTCTGAGGGGCCTATGTGAAAATTTAAAGAAATACACTGTCAGCCCAAAACCTTATTAAGATCATTCCGAAGAGATAGTTTCAGATTCTATGTTTAACTTACACTATCCGAGTTTGGTAAAGAAAGTTGTACATATCAACATATACTTTCACGAGTTCTTCTGAATGACACCTTGTGTATTTGTAAGAAATGTGCTACAATTTACTCTAGGTCAGGTGCTATCGCTTCCAAAATCACCCTAGATAGAATTCTATAACATTTTTATTCCTTTAAAAACCACGAATATCAAATTTCATTCCATTTTATGAGGTGGAAATTATCGATCTCATAAATCTTATAGTAGAGGTATAAATGGAATACTATTAAAAATGATGGAGGATTACCTCGGTGTATTCTTCCATGACAATAAAGGAACACTGTGATCGACAATTGATAAATCTGTTAAGTGTATCTTCAGTTTTACATTTGAAGTTCTTGCAATTTGTCAGAAGGACCTATGTGAAAATTTTAAGAAATACACTGTCAACCCAAAACCTTATTAAGATCATTCCGAAAAGACAGTTTCAGATTCTATGTTGAACTTACACTATCCGAGTTTAGTAAAGAAGGTTGTACATATCAACATATACTTCCACAAGTTCTTCTGAATGACACCTTATGTATTTGTAAGTGCTGTGCTACAATTTACTCTAGGTCATGTGCTATCCAATTAAAAATCTCGATGGATAGAATTCTATAACCATTTTATTCCTCCAAACCACGAATATAAAATTTGATGTTGTTCTATGAGGTGGAAATTATCGCTCTCATAACTCTTATCGCAGAGGTATAAATGGAACACTATTAAAAATTATGGATGATTACCCCATTGTATTCATCCATGATGATAAAAGAAATCTTTTACGTGTATCTTTAGTTTGACATTTCATGTTCTCAAAATTTGTCGAGGGACCTATGTCAACATTTTAAAAATACAATGTTAACCCAAAATCTTATTAATAACATTCTGAAAACACAGTTTCGGATTCTATGTTGAACTTACACTATCCGAGTTTAGTAAAGAAAGATGTACATATCAACATATACTTCCACGAGTTCTTCTCAATGACACCTTGTGTATTTGTAAGAAATGTGCTACAATTTAATCTAGGTCAGGTGCTATCGCTTTCAAAATCACCCTAGATAGAATTCAATAACATTTATATTTCTTTAAAAACCATGAATATTCAATTTCATTCCGTTCTATGAGGTGGAAATTATCGTTCTCATAAATCTTATAGTAGAGGTATAAATGGAATACTATTAAAAATGATGGACGATTACCCCGGTGTATTCTTCCATGACAATAAAGGAACATTGTGATCGACAATCGATAAAACTCGTTAACTGTATCTTCAGTTTTACATTTCAAGTTCTCGCAATTTGTCTGAGGGGCCTATGTGAAAATTTTAAGAAATACACTGTCAGCCCAAAACCTTATTAAGATCATTCCGAAGAGATAGTTTCAGATTCTATGTTTAACTTACACTATCCGAGTTTGGTAAAGAAAGTTGTACATATCAACATATACTTCCACGAGTTCTTCTGAATGACACCTTGTGTATTTGTAAGAAATGTGCTACAATTTACTCTAGGTCAGGTGCTATCGCTTTCAAAATCACCCTAGATAGAATTCTATAACATTTTTATTCCTTTAAAAACCACGAATATCAAATTTCATTCCATTTTATGAGGTGGAAATTATCGTTCTCATAAATCTTATAGTAGAGGTATAAATGGAATACTATTAAAAATGAGGGAGGATTACCCCGGTGTATTCTTCCATGACAATAAAGGAACATTGTGATCAACAATTGATAAATCTGTTAAATGTATCTTCTGTTTTACATTTGAAGTTCTTGCAATTTGTCTGAGGGACCTATGTGAAAATTTTAAGAAATACACTGTCAGCCCAAAACCTTATTAAGATCATTCCGAAAAGACAGTTTCAGATTCTATGTTGAACTTACACTATCCGAGTTTAGTAAAGAAGGTTGTACATATCGACATATACTTCCACAAGTTCTTCTGAATGACACCTTATGTATTAGTAAGTGATATGCTACAATTTACTCTAGGTCATGTGCTATCCAATTAAAAATCTTCATGGATAGAATTCTATAACCATTTTATTCCTCAAAACCACGAATATAAAATTTGATGCTGTTCTATGAGGTGGAAATTATCGTTCTCATAACTCTTATCGTAGAGGTATAATGGAACACTATTAAAAATTATGGATGATTACCCAGGTGTATTCATCCATGATGATAAAAGAACATTGCGGTCCTCAATTGATAAATCTGTTACCTGTATCTTTAGTTTGACATTTCATGTTCTCATAATTTGTCGGAGGGACCTATGTCAAAATTTAAAAAATACAATGTTAGCCCAAAATCTTATTAATAACATTCTGAAAACACAGTTTCAGATTCTATGTTGAACTTACACTATCCGAGTTTAGTAAAGAAAGTTGTACATATCAACATATACTTCCACGAGTTCTTCTCAATGACACCTTGTCTATTTGTAAAAAATGTGCTACAATTTACTCTAGGTCAGGTGCTATCGCTTTCAAAATCACCCTAGATAGAATTCTATAACATGTATATTTATTTAAAAACCATGAATATTCAATTTCATTCCGTTCTATGAGGTGGAAATTATCGTTATCGTAAATCTTATAGTAGAGGTATAAATGGAATACTATTAAAAATGATGGACGATTACCCCGGTGTATTCTTCCATGACAATAAAGGAACATTGTGATCGACAATCGATAAAATTCTTAACTGTATCTTCAGTTTTACATTTCAAGTTCTCGCAATTTGTCTGAGGGGCCTATGTGAAAATTTTAAGAAATACACTGTCAGCCCAAAACCTTATTAAGATCATTCCGAAGAGATAGTTTCAGATTCTATGTTTAACTTACACTATCCGAGTTTGGTAAAGAAAGTTGTACATATCAACATATACTTCCACGAGTTCTTCTGAATGACACCTTGTGTATTTGTAAGAAATGTGCTACAATTTACTCTAGGTCAGGTTCTATCGCTTTCAAGATTACCCTAGATAGAATTCTATAACATTTTTATTCCTTTAAAAACCACGAATATCAAATTTCATTCCGTTTTATGAAGTGGAAATTATCGTTCTCATAAATCTTATAGTAGAGGTATAAATGGAATACTATTAAAAAAGATGGTGGATTACCCCGGTGTATTCTTCCAGGACAATAAAGGAACATTGTGATCGACAATTGATAAATCTGTTAAGTGTATCTTCAGTTTTACATTTGAATTTCTTGCAATTGGTCTGAGGGACCTATGTGAAAATTTTAAGAAATACACTGTCAGCCCAAAACCTTATTACGATCATTCCGAAAAGACATTTTCAGATTCTATGTGGAACTTACACTATCCGAGTTTAGTAAAGAACGTTGTACATATGAACATATACTTCCACAAGTTCTTCTGAATGACACCTTATGTATTTGTAAGTAATGTGCTACAATTTACTCTAGGTCATGTGCTATCCAATTAAAAATCTTCCAGGATAGAATTCTATAACCTTTTTATTCCTAAAAACCACGAATATAAAATTTGATGTTGTTCTATGAGGTGGAAATTATCGTTCTCATAACTCTTATCGTAGAAGTATAAGTGGAACACTATTAAAAATTATGGATGATTACCCCGGTGTATTCGTCCATGATGATAAAAGAACATTGTGGTCGTCAATTTATACATCTGTTACGTGTATCTTTTGTTTTACATTTCATGTTCTCATAATTTGTCGGAGGGACCTTTGTGAAAATTTTAAAAAATACAATGTTAGCCCAAAATCTTATTAATAACATTCTGAAAACACAGTTTCGGATTCTTTGTTGAACTTACACTATCCGAGTTTAGTAAGGAAAGTTGTACATATCAACATATACTTCCACGAGTTCTTCTCAATGACACCTTGTGTATTTGTAAAAAATGTGCTACAATTTACTCTAGGTCAGGTGCTGTTGCTTTCAAAATCACCCTAGATAGAATTCTATAACATTTATATTTCTTTAAAAACCACAAATATTCAATTTCATTCCGTTCTATGAGGTGGAAATTATCGTTCTCATAAATCTTATAGTAGAGGTATAAATGGAATACTACTAAAAATGATGGACGATTACCCCGGTGTATTCTTCCATGACAATAAAGGAACATTGTGATCGACAATCGATAAAATTCTTAACTGTATCTTCAGTTTTACATTTAAAGTTCTCGCAATTTGTCTGAGGGGCCTATGTGAAAATTTTAAGAAATACACTGTCAGCCTAAAACCTTATTAAGATCATTCCGAAGAAATAGTTTCAGATTCTATGTTTAACTTACACTATCCGAGTTTGGTAAAGAAAGTTGTACATATCAACATATACTTCCACGAGTTCTTCTGAATGACACCTTGTGTATTTGTAAGAAATGTGCTACAATTTACTCTAGGTCAGGTGCTATCGCTTTCAAAATCACCCTAGATAGAATTCTATAACATTTTTATTCCTTTAAAAACCACGAATATCAAATTTCATTCCGTTTTATGAGGTGGAAATTATCGTTCTCATAAATCTTATAGTAGAGGCATAAATGGAATACTATTAAAAATGAGCGAGGATTACCCCGGTGTATTCTTCCATGACAATAAAGGAACATTGTGATCGACAATTGATAAATCTGTTAAGTGTATCTTCAGTTTTACATTTGATGTTCTTGCAATTTGTCTGAGGGACCTATGTGAAAATTTTAAGAAATACACTGTCAGCCCAAAACCTTATTAAGATCATTCCGAAAAGACAGTTTCAGATTCTATGTTGAACTTACACTATCCGAGTTTAGTAAAGAAGGTTGTACATATCAACATATACTTCCACAAGTTCTTCTGAATCACACCTTATGTATTTGTAAGTACTGTGCTACAATTTACTCTAGGTCATGTGCTATCCAATTAAAAATCTTGATGGATATAATTCTAAAACCATTTTATTCCTCCAAACCACGAATATAAAATTTGATGTTGTTCTATGAGGTGGAAATTATCGCTCTCATAACTCTTATCGTAGAGGTATAAATGGAACACTATTAAAAATTATGGAGGATTACCCCGTTGTATTCATCCATGATGATAAAAGAAATCTTTTACGTGTATCTTTAGTTTGACATTTCATGTTCTCAAAATTTGTCGAGGGACCTATGTCAAAATTTTAAAAATACAATGTTAACCCAAAATCTTATTAATAACATTCTGAAAACACAGTTTCGGATTCTATGTTGAACTTACACTATCCGAGTTTAGTGAAGAAAGATGTACATATCAACATATACTTCCACGAGTTCTTCTCAATGACACCTTGTGTATTTGTAAGAAATGTGCTACAATTTACTCTAGGTCAGGTGCTATCGCTTTCAAAATCACCATAGATAGAATTCAATAACATTTATATTTCTTTAAAAACCACGAATATTCAATTTCATTCCGTTCTATGAGGTGGAAATTATCGTTCTCATAAATCTTATAGTAGAGGTATAAATGGAATACTATTAAAAATGATGGACGATTACCCCGGTGTATTCTTCCATGACAATAAAGGAACATTGTGATCGACAATCGATAAAACTCGTTAACTGTATCTTCAGTTTTACATTTCAAGTTCTCGCAATTTGTCTGAGGGGCCTATGTGAAAATTTTAAGAAATACACTGTCAGCCCAAAACCTTATTAAGATCATTCGAAGAGATAGTTTCAGATTCTATGTTTAACTTACACTATCCGAGTTTGGTAAAGAAAGTTGTACATATCAACATATACTTCCACGAGTTCTTCTGAATGACACCTTGTGTATTTGCAAGAAATGTGCTACAATTTACTCTAGGTCAGGTGCTATCGCTTTCAAAATCACCCTAGATAGAATTCTATAACATTTTTATTCCTTTAAAACCCACGAATATCAAATTTCATTCCATTTTATGAGGTGGAAATTATCGATCTCATAAATCTTATAGTAGAGGTATAAATGGAATACTATTAAAAATGAGGGAGGATTACCCCGGTGTATTCTTCCATGACAATAAAGGAACATTGTGATTGACAATTGATAAATCTGTTAAGTGTATCTTCAGTTTCACATTTGAAGTTCTTGCAATTTGTCTGACGGACCTATGTGAAAGTTTTAAGAAATACCCTGTTAGCCCAAAACCTTATTAAGATCATTCCGAAGAGACAATTTCAGATTCTATGTTGAACTTACACTATCCGAGTTTAGTAAAGAAGGTTGTACATATCGACATATACTTCCACAAGTTCTTCTGAATGACACCTTATGTATTTGTAAGTAATGTGCTATCCAATCAAAAATATTCATGGATAGAATTCTATAACCATTTTATTCCTCAAAACCACGAATATAAAATTTGATGCTGTTCTATGTGGTGGAAATTATTGTTCTCATAACTCTTATCGTAGAGGTATAATGGAACACTATTAAAAATTATGGATGATTACCCCGGTGCATTTGTCCATGATGATAAAAGAACATTGTGGTCCTCAGTTGATAAATCTGTTACGTGTATCTTTAGTTTCACATTTCATGTTCTCCTAATTTTTCGGAGGGACCTATGTCAAAATTTAAAAAATACAATGTTAGCCCAAAATCCTATTAAGAACATTCTGAAAACACAGTTTCGGATTCTATGTTGAACTTACACTATCCGAGTTTAGTAAAGAAAGTTGTACATATCAACATATACTTCCACGAGTTCTTCTCAATGACACCTTGTGTATTTGTAAAAAATGTGCTACAATTTACTCTAGGTCAGGTGCTATCACTTTCAAAAATCACCCTAGATAGAATTCTATAACATTTTTATTCCTTTAAAAAACATGAATATCAAATTTCATTCCATTTTATGAGGTGGAAATTATCGTTCTCATAAATCTTATAGTAGAGGTATAAATGGAATACTATTAAAAATGAGGGAGGATTACCCCGGTGTATTCTTCCATGACAATAAAGGAACATTGTGATCGACAATTGATAAATCTGTTAAGTGTATCTTCAGTTTTACATTTGAAGTTCTCGCAATTTGTTTGAGGGACCTATGTGAAAATTTTAAGAAATACACTGTTAGCCCAAAACCTTATTAAGATCATTCCGAAGAGATAGTTTTAGATTCTATGTTTAACTTACACTATCCGAGTTTGGTAAAGAAAGTTGTACATATCAACATATACTTCCACGAGTTCTTCTGAATGACACCTTGTGTATTTGTAAGAAATGTGCTACAGTTTACTCTAGGTCAGGTGCTATCGCTTTCAAAATCACCCTAGATAGAATTCTATAACATTTTTATTCCTTTAAAAACCACGAATATCAAATTTCATTCCATTTTATGAGGTGGAAATTATCGTTCTCATAAATCTTATAGTAGAGGTATAAATGGAATACTATTAAAAATGAGGGAGGATTACCCCGGTGTATTATTCCATGACAATAAAGGAACATTGTGATCGACAATTGATAAAATCTATTAAGTGCATCTTCAGTTTTACATTTCCTGTTCTCGTAATTTGTTTGAGGGACCTATGTGAAAATTTTAAGAAATAAACAGTCAGCCCAAAACCTTATTAAGATCATTCCGAAAATACAGTTTCGAATTATATGCTGAACTTACACTATCCGAGTTTAGTAAAGAAAGTTGTACATATCAACATATACTTCCACGAGTTCTTCTGAATGACACCTTGTGTATTTGTAAGAAATGTGCTACAATTTACTCTAGGTCAGGTGCTATCGCTTTCAAAATCACCCTAGATAGAATTCTATAACAGTTTTATTCCTTTAAAAACCATGAATATCGAATTTCATTCTGTTTTATGAGGTGGAAATTATTGTTCTCATAAATCTTATAGTAGAGGTATAAATGGAATACAATTAAAAATGATGGATGATTACCCCGGTTTATTATTCCATGACAATAAAGGAACATTGAGATCGACAATTGATAAAATCTATTAAGTGTATCTTCAGTTTTACATTTCCAGTTCTCGCAATTTGTTTGAGAGACCTATGTGAAAATTTTAAGAAATAAACAGTCAGCCCAAAACCTTATTAAGATCATTCCGAAAAGACAGTTTCGGATTATATGTTGAACTTACACTATCCGAGTTTAGTAAAGAAAGTTGTACATATCAACATATACTTCCACGAGTTCTTCTGAATGACACCTTGTGTATTTGTAAGAAATGTGCTACAATTTACTCTAGGACATGTGCTATCGCTTTAAAAATCACCCTAGATAGAATTCTATAACATTTTTATTTCATTTAAAACATTGAATATTAAATTTCATTCCGTTCTATGAGGTGGAAATTATCGTTCTCATAAATCTTATAGTAGAGGTATAAATGGAATACAATTAAAAATGATGGATGATTACCCCGGTGTATTATTCCATGACAATAAAGGAACATTGAGATCGACAATTGATAAAATCTATTAAGTGTATCTTCAGTTTTACATTTCCATTTCTCGCAATTTGTTTGAGGGACCTATGTGAAAATTTTGAGAAACAAACAGTCAGCCCAAAACCTTATTAACATCATTCCGAAAAGACAGTTTCGGATTATATGTTGAACTTACACTATCCGAGTTTAGTAAAGAAAGTTGTACATATCAACATATGCTTCCACGAGTTCTTCGGAATGACACCTTGTGTATTTGTAAGAAATGTGCTACAATTTACTCTAGGACATGTGTTTCACTTTCAAAATCACCCTAGATAGAATTCTATAACAGTTTTATTCCTTTAAAAACCACGAATATCGAATTTCATTCCGTTTTATGAGGTTGAAATTATTGTTCTCATAAATCTTATTGTAGAGGTATAAATTGAATGCAATTAAAAATGATGGATGATTACCCCGGTGTATTATTCCATGACAATAAAGGAACATTGTGATCCACAATTGATAAAATCTATAAAGTGTATCTTCAGTTTTATATTTCCTGTTCTCGTAATTTGTTTGAGGGACCTATGTGAAAATTTTAAGAAATAAACAGTCAGCCCAAAACCTTATTAACATCATTCCGAAAAGACAGTTTCGAATTATATGCTGAACTTACACTATCCGAGTTTAGTAAAGAAAGTTGTACATATCAACATATACTTCCACGAGTTCTTCTGAATGACACCTTGTGTATTTGTAAGAAATGTGCTACAATTTACTCTAGGTCAGGTGCTATCGCTTTCAAAATCACCCTAGATAGAATTCTATAACAGTTTTATTCCTTTAAAAACCACGAATATCGAATTTCATTCTGTTTTATGAGGTGGAAATTATTGTTCTCATAAATCTTATAGTAGAGGTATAAATGGAATACAATTAAAAATGATGGATGATTACCCCGGTTTATTATTCCATGACAATAAAGGAACATTGTGATCGACAATTGATAAAATCTATTAAGTGTATCTTCAGTTTTACATTTCCAGTTCTCGCAATTTGTTTGAGGGACCTATGTGAAAATTTAAAGAAATAAACAGTCAGCCCAAAACCTTATTAACATCATTCTGAAAAGGCAGTTTCGGATTATATGTTGAACTTACACTATCCGAGTTTAGTAAAGAAAGTTGTACATATCAACATATACTTCGACGAGTTCTTCGGAATGACACCTTGTGTATTTGTAAGAAATGTGCTACAATTTACTCTAGGACATGTGCTATCGCTTTAAAAATCACCCTTGATAGAATTCTATAACATTTTTATTTCTTTTAAAACATTGAATATAAAATTTCATTCCATTCTATGAGGTGGAAATTATCGTTCTCATAAATCTTATAGTAGAGGCATAAATGGAATACAATTAAAAATGATGGATGATTACCCCGGTGTATTATTCCATGACAATAAAGGAACATTGAGATCGACAATTGATAAAATCTATTAAGTGTATCTTCAGTTTTACATTTCCAGTTCTCGTAATTTGTTTGAGGGACCTATGTGAAAATTTTAAGAAATAAACAGTCAGCCCAAAACCCTATTAACATCATTCCGAAAAGATAGTTTCGGATTATATGCTGAACTTACACTATCCGAGTTTAGTAAAGAAAGTTGTACATATCAACATATACTTCCACGAGTTCTTCTGAATGACACCTTGTGTATTTGTAAGAAATGTGCTACAATTTACTCTAGGACATGTGTTTCACTTTCAAAATCACCCTAGATAGAATTCTATAACAGTTTTATTCCTTTAAAAACCACGAATATCGAATTTCATTCCGTTTTATGAGGTTGAAATTATTGTTCTCATAAATCTTATAGTAGAGGTATAAATTGAATGCAATTAAAAATGATGGATAATTACCCCGATGTATTATTCCATGACAATAAAGGAACATTGGGATCGACAATTGATAAAATCTATTAAGTGTATCTTCAGTTTTACATTTCCAGTTCTCGCAATTTGTTTGAGGGACCTATGTGAAAATTTTAAGAAATAAACAGTCAGCCCAAAACCTTATTAACATCATTCCGAAAAGACAGTTTCGGATTATATGTTGAACTTACACTATCCGAGTTTAGTAAAGAAAGTTGTACATATCAACATATACTTCCACGAGTTCTTCGGAATGACACCTTGTGTATTTGTAAGAAATGTGCTACAATTTACTCTAGGACATGTTCTATCGCTTTAAAAATCAACCTAGATAGAATTCTATAATATTTTTATTTCATTTAAAACATTGAATATAAAATTTCATTCTGTTCTACGAGGTGGAAATTATCGTTCTCATAAATCTTATAGTAGAGGTATAAATGGAATACAATTAAAAATGATGGATGATTACCCCGGTGTATTATTCCATGACAATAAAGGAACATTGAGATCGACAATTGATCAAGTCTATTAAGTGTATATTCAGTTTTACATTTCCAGTTCTCGTAATTTGTTTGAGGGACCTACGTGAAAATTTTAAGAAATAAACAGTCATCCCAAAACCTTATTAACATCATTCCGAAAAGATAGTTTCAGATTATATGTTGAACTTACACTATCCGAGTTTAGTAAAGAAAGTTGTACATATCAACATATACTTCCACGAGTTCTTCGGAATGACTCCTTGTGTATTTGTAAGAAATGTGCTACAATTTACTCTAGGACATGTGCTATCGCTTTAAAAATCACCCTAGATAGAATTCTATAACATTTTTATTTCATTTAAAACATTGAATATTAAATTTCATTCCGTTCTATGAGGTGGAAATTATCGTTCTCATAAATCTTATAGTAGAGGTATAAATGGAATACAATTAAAAATGATGGATGATTACCCCGGTGTATTATTCCATGACAATAAAGGAACATTGAGATCGACAATTGATAAAATCTATTAAGTGTATCTTCAGTTTTACATTTCCAGTTCTCGCAATTTGTTTGAGGGACCTATGTGAAAATTTTGAGAAATAAACAGTCAGTCCAAAACCTTTTAACATCATTCCGAAAAGACAGTTTCAGATTATATGTTGAACTTACACTATCCGAGTTTAGTAAAGAAAGTTGTACATATCAACATATACTTCCACGAGTTCTTCGGAATGACACCTTGTGTATTTGTAAGAAATGTGCTACAATTTACTCTAGGACATGTGCTATCGCTTTAAAAATCACCCTAGATAGAATTCTATAACATTTTTATTTCATTTAAAACATTGAATATTAAATTTCATTCCGTTCTATGAGGTGGAAATTATCGTTCTCATAAATCTTATAGTAGAGGTATAAATGGAATACAATTAAAAATGATGGATGATTACCCCGGTGTATTATTCCATGACAATAAAGGAACATTGAGATCGACAATTGATAAAATCTATTAAGTGTATCTTCAGTTTTACATTTCCAGTTCTCGCAATTTGTTTGAGGGACCTATGTGAAAATTTTGGGAAATAAACAGTCAGCCCAAAACCTTATTAACATCATTCGGAAAAGACTGTTTCGGATTATATGTTGAACTTACACTATCCGAGTTTAGTAAAGAAAGTTGTACATATCAACATATACTTCCACGAGTTCTTCAGAATGACACCTTGTGTATTTGTAAGAAATGTGCTACAATTTACTCTAGGACATGTGCTATCGCTTTAATAATCACCCTAGATAGAATTCTATAACATTTTTATTTCATTTAAAACATTGAATATTAAATTTCATTCCGTTCTATGAGGTGGAAATTATCGTTCTCATAAATCTTATAGTAGAGGTATAAATGGAATACAATTAAAAATGATGGATGATTACCCCGGTGTATTATTCCATGACAATAAAGGAACATTGAGATCGACAATTGATAAAATCTATTAAGTGTATCTTTAGTTTTACATTTCCAGTTCTCGCAATTTGTTTGAGGGACCTATGTGAAAATTTTGAGAAATAAACAGTCAGCCCAAATCCTTATTAACATCATTCCGAAAAGATAGTTTCGGATTATATGTTGAACTTACACTATCCGAGTTTAGTAAAGAAAGTTGTACATATCAACATATACTTCCACGAGTTCTTCGGAATGACACCTTGTGTATTTGTAAGAAATGTGCTACAATTTACTCTAGGACATGTGCTATCGCTTTAAAAATCACCCTAGATAGAATTCTATAACATTTTTATTTCTTTTAAAACATTGAATATTAAATTTCATTCCATTCTATGAGGTGGAAATTATCGTTCTCATAAATCTTATAGTAGAGGTATAAATGGAATACAATTAAAAATGATGTATGATTACCCCGGTGTATTATTCCATGACAATAAAGGAACATTGAGATCGACAATTGATAAAATCTATTAAGTGTATCTTCAGTTTTACATTTCCAGTTCTCGCAATTTGATTGAGGGACCTATGTGAAAATTTTTAGAAATAAACAGTCGGCCCAAAACCTTATTAACATCATTCCGAAAAGACAGTTTCGGATTATATGTTGAACTTACACTATCCGAGTTTAGTAAAGAAAGTTGTACATATCAACATATACTTCCACGAGTTCTTCGGAATGACACCTTGTGTATTTGTAAGAAATGTGCTATCGCTTTAAAAATCACCCTAGATAGAATTCTATAACATTTTTATTTCTTTAAAAACCACGAATATCAAATTTCATTCCGTTTTATGAGGTGGAAATTATTGTTCTCATAAATCTTATAGTAGAGGTATAAATTGAATACAATGAAAAATGATGGATGATTACCCCGATGTATTATTCCATGACAATAAAGGAACATTGAGATCGACAATTGATTAAATCTATTAAGTGTATCTTCAGTTTTACATTTCCAGTTCTCGCAATTTGTTTGAGGGACCTATGTGAAAATTTTAAGAAATAAACAGTCAGCCCAAAACCTTATTAACATCATTCCGAAAAGACAGTTTCGGATTATATGTTGAACTTACACTATCCGAGTTTAGTAAAGAAAGTTGTACATATCAACATATACTTCCACGAGTTCTTCGGAATGACACCTTGTGTATTTGTAAGAAATGTGCTACAATTTACTCTAGGACATGTTCTATCGCTTTAAAAATCACCCTAGATAGAATTTTATAATATTTCTTTTTCATTTAAAACATTGAATATAAAATTTCATTCCGTTCTATGAGGTGGAAATTATCGTTCTCATAAATCTTATAGTAGAGGTATAAATGGAATACAATTAAAAATGATGGATGATTACCCCGGTGTATTATTCCATGACAATAAAGGAACATTGAGATCGACAATTGATAAAATCTATTAAGTGTATCTTCAGTTTTACATTTCCAGTTCTCGCAATTTGTTTGAGGGACCTATGTGAAAATTTTGGGAAATAAACAGTCAGCCCAAAACCTTATTAACATCATTCGGAAAAGACAGTTTCGGATTATATGTTGAACTTACACTATCCGAGTTTAGTACAGAAAGTTGTACATATCAACATATACTTCCACGAGTTCTTCGGAATGACACCTTGTGTATTTGTAAGAAATGTGCTACAATTTACTCTAGGACATGTGCTATCGCATTAATAATCACCCTAGATAGAATTCTATAACATTTTTATTTCATTTAAAACATTGAATATTAAATTTCATTCCGTTCTATGAGGTGGAAATTATCGTTCTCATAAATCTTATAGTAGAGGTATAAATGGAATACAATTAAAAATGATGGATGATTACCCCGGTGTATTATTCCATGACAATAAAGGAACATTGAGATCGACAATTGATCAAGTCTATTAAGTGTATATTCAGTTTTACATTTCCAGTTCTCGTAATTTGTTTGAGGGACCTATGTGAAAATTTTAAGAAATAAACAGTCATCCCAAAACCTTATTAACATCATTCTGAAAAGATAGTTACGGATTATATGCTGAACTTACACTATCCGAGTTTAGTAAAGAAAGTTGTGCATATCAACATATACTTCCACGAGTTCTTCTGAATGACACCTTGTGTATTTGTAAGAAATGTGCTACAATTTACTCTAGGACATGTGCTTTCACTTTAAAAATCACCCTAGATAGAATTCTATAACATTTTTATTTCTTTAAAAACCACGAATATCAAATTTCATTTCGTTTTATGAGATTTAAATTATTGTTCTCATGAATCTTATAGTAGAGGTATAAATTGAATGCAATTAAAAATGATGGATGATTACCCCGATGTATTATTCCATGACAATAAAGGAACATTGAGATCGACAATTGATTAAATCTATTAAGTGTATCTTCAGTTTTACATTTCCAGTTCTCGCAATTTGTTAGAGGGACCTATGTGAAAATTTTGAGAAATAAACAGTCAGCCCAAATCCTTATTAACATCATTCCGAAAAGATAGTTTCGGATTATATGTTGAACTTACACTATCCGAGTTTAGTAAAGAAAGTTGTACATATCAACATATACTTCCACGAGTTCTTCGGAATGACACCTTGTGTATTTGTAAGAAATGTGCTACAATTTACTCTAGGACATGTGCTATCGCTTTAAAAATCACCCTAGATAGAATTCTATAACATTTTTATTTCTTTTAAAACATTGAATATTAAATTTCATTCCATTCTATGAGGTGGAAATTATCGTTCTCATAAATCTTATAGTAGAGGTATAAATGGAATACAATTAAAAATGATGGATGATTACCCCGGTGTATTATTCCATGACAATAAAGGAACATTGAGATCGACAATTGATAAAATCTATTAAGTGTATCTTCAGTTTTACATTTCCAGTTCTCGCAATTTGATTGAGGGACCTATGTGAAAATTTTTAGAAATAAACTGTCGGCCCAAAACCTTATTAACATCATTCCGAAAAGACAGTTTCGGATTATATGTTGAACTTACACTATCCGAGTTTAGTAAAGAAAGTTGTACATATCAACATATACTTCCACGAGTTCTTCGGAATGACACCTTGTGTATTTGTAAGAAATGTGCTATCGCTTTAAAAATCACCCTAGATAGAATTCTATAACATTTTTATTTCTTTAAAAACCACGAATATCAAATTTCATTCCGTTTTATGAGGTGGAAATTATTGTTCTCATAAATCTTATAGTAGAGGTATAAATTGAATACAATGAAAAATGATGGATGATTACCCCGATGTATTATTCCATGACAATAAAGGAACATTGAGATCGACAATTGATTAAATCTATTAAGTGTATCTTCAGTTTTACATTTCCAGTTCTCGCAATTTGTTTGAGGGACCTATGTGAAAATTTTAAGAAATAAACAGTCAGCCCAAAACCTTATTAACATCATTCCGAAAAGACAGTTTCAGATTATATGTTGAACTTACACTATCCGAGTTTAGTAAAGAAAGTTGTACATATCAACATATACTTCCACGAGTTCTTCGGAATGACACCTTGTGTATTTGTAAGAAATGTGCTACAATTTACTCTAGGACATGTTCTATCGCTTTAAAAATCACCCTAGACAGAATTCTATAATATTTTTTTTTCATTTAAAACATTGAATATAAAATTTCATTCCGTTCTATGAGGTGGAAATTATCGTTCTCATAAATCTTATAGTAGAGGTATAAATGGAATACAATTAAAAATGATGGATGATTACCCCGGTGTATTATTCCATGACAATAAAGGAAAATTGAGATCGACAATTGATAAAATCTATTAAGTGTATCTTCAGTTTTACATTTCCAGTTCTCGCAATTTGATTGAGGGACCTATGTGAAAATTTTTAGAAATAAACAGTCAGCCCAAAACCTTATTAACATCATTCCGAAAAGACAGTTTCAGATTATATGTTGAACTTACACTATCCGAGTTTAGTAAAGAAAGTTGTACATATCAACATATACTTCCACGAGTTCTTCGGAATGACACCTTGTGTATTTGTAAGAAATGTGCTACAATTTACTCTAGGACATGTTCTTTCACTTTAAAAATCACCCTAGATAGAATTCTATAACATTTTTATTTCTTTTAAAACATTGAATATAAAATTTCATTCCATTCTATGAGGTGGAAATTATAGTTCTCATAAATCTTATAGTAGAGGTATAAATGGAATACAATTAAAAATGATGGATGATTACCCCGGTGTATTATTCCATGACAATAAAGGAACATTGAGATCGACAATTGATAAAATCTATTAAGTGTATCTTCAGTTTTAAATTTCCAGTTCTCGGAATTTGTTTGAGGGACCTATGTGAAAATTTTAAGAAATAAACAGTCAGCCCAAAACCTTATTAAGATCATTCCGAAAATACAGTTTCGGATTATATGCTGAACTTACACTATCCGAGTTTAGTAAAGAAAGTTGTACATATCAACATATACTTCCACGAGTTCTTCTGAATGACACCTTGTGTATTTGTAAGAAATGTGCTACAATTTACTCTAGGACATGTGCTATCGCTTTAAAAATCACCCTAGATAGAATTCTATAACATTTTTATTTCTTTTAAAACATTGAATATAAAATTTCATTCCATTCTATGAGGTGGAAATTATAGTTCTCATAAATCTTATAGTAGAGGTATAAATGGAATACAATTAAAAATGATGGATGATTACCCCGGTGTATTATTCCATGACAATAAAGGAACATTGAGATCGACAATTGATAAAATCTATTAAGTGTATCTTCAGTTTTACATTTCCAGTTCTCGTAATTTGTTTGAGGGACCTATGTGAAAATTTTAAGAAATAAACAGTCAGCCCAAAACCTTATTAACATCATTCCGAAAAGACAGTTTCGGATTATATGTTTAACTTACACTATCCGAGTTTAGTAAAGAAAGTTGTACATATCAACATATACTTCCACGAGTTCTTCGGAATGACACCTTGTGTATTTGTAAGAAATGTGCTACAACTTACTCTAGGACATGTTCTATCGCTTTAAAAATCACCCTAGATAGAATTCTATAACATTTTTATTTCATTTAAAACATTGAATATAAAATTTCATTCCGTTCTATGAGGTGGAAATTATCGTTCTCATAAATCTTATAGTAGAGGTATAAATTGAATGCAATTAAAAATGATGGATGATTACCCCGATGTATTATTCCATGACAATAAAGGAACATTGAGATCGACAATTGATTAAATCTATTAAGTGTATCTTCAGTTTTACATTTCCAGTTCTCGCAATTTGTTTGAGGGACCTATGTGAAAATTTTAAGAAATAAACAGTCAGCCCAAAACCTTATTAACATCATTCCGAAAAGACAGTTTCAGATTATATGTTGAACTTACACTATCCGAGTTTAGTAAAGAAAGTTGTACATATCAACATATACTTCCACGAGTTCTTCGGAATGACACCTTGTGTATTTGTAAGAAATGTGCTACAATTTACTCTAGGACATGTTCTTTCACTTTAAAAATCACCCTAGATAGAATTCTATAACATTTTTATTTCTTTTAAAACATTGAATATAAAATTTCATTCCATTCTATGAGGTGGAAATTATAGTTCTCATAAATCTTATAGTAGAGGTATAAATGGAATACAATTAAAAATGATGGATGATTACCCCGGTGTATTATTCCATGACAATAAAGGAACATTGAGATCGACAATTGATAAAATCTATTAAGTGTATCTTCAGTTTTACATTTCCAGTTCTCGTAATTTGTTTGAGGGACCTATGTGAAAATTTTAAGAAATAAACAGTCAGCCCAAAACCTTATTAACATCATTCCGAAAAGACAGTTTCAGATTATATGTTGAACTTACACTATCCGAGTTTAGTAAAGAAAGTTGTACATATCAACATATACTTCCACGAGTTCTTCGGAATGACACCTTGTGTATTTGTAAGAAATGTGCTACAATTTACTCTAGGACATGTGCTTTCACTTTAAAAATCACCCTAGATAGAATTCTATAACATTTTTATTTCTTTTAAAACATTGAATATAAAATTTCATTCCATTCTATGAGGTGGAAATTATAGTTCTCATAAATCTTATAGTAGAGGTATAAATGGAATACAATTAAAAATGATGGTTGATTACCCCGGTGTATTATTCCATGACAATAAAGGAACATTGAGATCGACAATTGATAAAATCTATTAAGTGTATCTTCAGTTTTACATTTCCAGTTCTCGGAATTTGTTTGAGGGACCTATGTGAAAATTTTAAGAAATAAACAGTCAGCCCAAAACCTTATTAAGATCATTCCGAAAATACAGTTTCGGATTATATGCTGAACTTACACTATCCGAGTTTAGTAAAGAAAGTTGTACATATCAACATATACTTCCACGAGTTCTTCTGAATGACACCTTGTGTATTTGTAAGAAATGTGCTACAACTTACTCTAGGACATGTGCTATCGCTTTAAAAATCACCCTAGATAGAATTCTATAACATTTTTATTTCTTTTAAAACATTGAATATAAAATTTCATTCCATTCTATGAGGTGGAAATTATAGTTCTCATAAATCTTATAGTAGAGGTATAAATGGAATACAATTAAAAATGATGGATGATTACCCCGGTGTATTATTCCATGACAATAAAGGAACATTGAGATCGACAATTGATAAAATCTATTAAGTGTATCTTCAGTTTTACATTTCCAGTTCTCGGAATTTGTTTGAGGGACCTATGTGAAAATTTTAAGAAATAAACAGTCAGCCCAAAACCTTATTAACATCATTCCGAAAAGACAGTTTCGGATTATATGTTTAACTTACACTATCCGAGTTTAGTAAAGAAAGTTGTACATATCAACATATACTTCCACGAGTTCTTCGGAATGACACCTTGTGTATTTGTAAGAAATGTGCTACAACTTACTCTAGGACATGTTCTATCGCTTTAAAAATCACCCTAGATAGAATTCTATAACATTTTTATTTCATTTAAAACATTGAATATAAAATTTCATTCCGTTCTATGAGGTGGAAATTATCGTTCTCATAAATCTTATAGTAGAGGTATAAATTGAATGCAATTAAAAATGATGGATGATTACCCCGATGTATTATTCCATGACAATAAAGGAACATTGAGATCGACAATTGATTAAATCTATTAAGTGTATCTTCAGTTTTACATTTCCAGTTCTCGCAATTTGTTTGAGGGACCTATGTGAAAATTTTAAGAAATAAACAGTCAGCCCAAAACCTTATTAACATCATTCCGAAAAGACAGTTTCAGATTATATGTTGAACTTACACTATCCGAGTTTAGTAAAGAAAGTTGTACATATCAACATATACTTCCACGAGTTCTTCGGAATGACACCTTGTGTATTTGTAAGAAATGTGCTACAATTTACTCTAGGACATGTTCTATCGCTTTAAAAATCACCCTAGACAGAATTCTATAATATTTTTTTTTCATTTAAAACATTGAATATAAAATTTCATTCCGTTCTATGAGGTGGAAATTATCGTTCTCATAAATCTTATAGTAGAGGTATAAATGGAATACAATTAAAAATGATGGATGATTACCCCGGTGTATTATTCCATGACAATAAAGGAAAATTGAGATCGACAATTGATAAAATCTATTAAGTGTATCTTCAGTTTTACATTTCCAGTTCTCGTAATTTGTTTGAGGGACCTATGTGAAAATTTTAAGAAATAAACAGTCAGCCCAAAACCTTATTAACATCATTCCGAAAAGACAGTTTCAGATTATATGTTGAACTTACACTATCCGAGTTTAGTAAAGAAAGTTGTACATATCAACATATACTTCCACGAGTTCTTCGGAATGACACCTTGTGTATTTGTAAGAAATGTGCTACAATTTACTCTAGGACATGTGCTTTCACTTTAAAAATCACCCTAGATAGAATTCTATAACATTTTTATTTCTTTTAAAACATTGAATATAAAATTTCATTCCATTTTATGAGGTGGAAATTATAGTTCTCATAAATCTTATAGTAGAGGTATAAATGGAATACAATTTAAAATGATGGATGATTACCCCGGTGTATTATTCCATGACAATAAAGGAACATTGAGATCGACAATTGATAAAATCTATTAAGTGTATCTTCAGTTTTACATTTCCAGTTCTCGTAATTTGTTTGAGGGACCTATGTGAAAATTTTAAGAAATAAACAGTCAGCCCAAAACCTTATTAACATCATTCCGAAAAGACAGTTTCAGATTATATGTTGAACTTACACTATCCGAGTTTAGTAAAGAAAGTTGTACATATCAACATATACTTCCACGAGTTCTTCGGAATGACACCTTGTGTATTTGTAAGAAATGTGCTACAATTTACTCTAGGACATGTGCTTTCACTTTAAAAATCACCCTAGATAGAATTCTATAACATTTTTATTTCTTTTAAAACATTGAATATAAAATTTCATTCCATTCTATGAGGTGGAAATTATAGTTCTCATAAATCTTATAGTAGAGGTATAAATGGAATACAATTAAAAATGATGGTTGATTACCCCGGTGTATTATTCCATGACAATAAAGGAACATTGAGATCGACAATTGATAAAATCTATTAAGTGTATCTTCAGTTTTACATTTCCAGTTCTCGGAATTTGTTTGAGGGACCTATGTGAAAATTTTAAGAAATAAACAGTCAGCCCAAAACCTTATTAAGATCATTCCGAAAATACAGTTTCGGATTATATGCTGAACTTACACTATCCGAGTTTAGTAAAGAAAGTTGTACATATCAACATATACTTCCACGAGTTCTTCTGAATGACACCTTGTGTATTTGTAAGAAATGTGCTACAACTTACTCTAGGACATGTGCTATCGCTTTAAAAATCACCCTAGATAGAATTCTATAACATTTTTATTTCTTTTAAAACATTGAATATAAAATTTCATTCCATTCTATGAGGTGGAAATTATAGTTCTCATAAATCTTATAGTAGAGGTATAAATGGAATACAATTAAAAATGATGGATGATTACCCCGGTGTATTATTCCATGACAATAAAGGAACATTGAGATCGACAATTGATAAAATCTATTAAGTGTATCTTCAGTTTTACATTTCCAGTTCTCGGAATTTGTTTGAGGGACCTATGTGAAAATTTTAAGAAATAAACAGTCAGCCCAAAACCTTATTAACATCATTCCAAAAAGACAGTTTCGGATTATATGTTTAACTTACACTATCCGAGTTTAGTAAAGAAAGTTGTACATATCAACATATACTTCCACGAGTTCTTCGGAATGACACCTTGTGTATTTGTAAGAAATGTGCTACAACTTACTCTAGGACATGTTCTATCGCTTTAAAAATCACCCTAGATAGAATTCTATAACATTTTTATTTCATTTAAAACATTGAATATAAAATTTCATTCCGTTCTATGAGGTGGAAATTATCGTTCTCATAAATCTTATAGTAGAGGTATAAATTGAATGCAATTAAAAATGATGGATGATTACCCCGATGTATTATTCCATGACAATAAAGGAACATTGAGATCGACAATTGATTAAATCTATTAAGTGTATCTTCAGTTTTACATTTCCAGTTCTCGCAATTTGTTTGAGGGACCTATGTGAAAATTTTAAGAAATAAACAGTCAGCCCAAAACCTTATTAACTTCATTCCGAAAAGACAGTTTCAGATTATATGTTGAACTTACACTATCCGAGTTTAGTAAAGAAAGTTGTACATATCAACATATACTTCCACGAGTTCTTCGGAATGACACCTTGTGTATTTGTAAGAAATGTGCTACAATTTACTCTAGGACATGTTCTTTCACTTTCAAAATCACCCTAGATAGAATTCTATAACATTTTTATTTCTTTTAAAACATTGAATATAAAATTTCATTCCATTCTATGAGGTGGAAATTATAGTTCTCATAAATCTTATAGTAGAGGTATAAATGGAATACAATTAAAAATGATGGATGATTACCCCGGTGTATTATTCCATGACAATAAAGGAACATTGAGATCGACAATTGATAAAATCTATTAAGTGTATCTTCAGTTTTACATTTCCAGTTCTCGTAATTTGTTTGAGGGACCTATGTGAAAATTTTAAGAAATAAACAGTCAGCCCAAAACCTTATTAACATCATTCCGAAAAGACAGTTTCAGATTATATGTTGAACTTACACTATCCGAGTTTAGTAAAGAAAGTTGTACATATCAACATATACTTCCACGAGTTCTTCGGAATGACACCTTGTGTATTTGTAAGAAATGTGCTACAATTTACTCTAGGACATGTTCTTTCACTTTCAAAATCACCCTAGATAGAATTCTATAACATTTTTATTTCTTTTAAAACATTGAATATAAAATTTCATTCCATTCTATGAGGTGGAAATTATAGTTCTCATAAATCTTATAGTAGAGGTATAAATGGAATACAATTAAAAATGATGGATGATTACCCCGGTGTATTATTCCATGACAATAAAGGAACATTGAGATCGACAATTGATAAAATCTATTAAGTGTATCTTCAGTTTTACATTTCCAGTTCTCGTAATTTGTTTGAGGGACCTATGTGAAAATTTTAAGAAATAAACAGTCAGCCCAAAACCTTATTAACATCATTCCGAAAAGACAGTTTCAGATTATATGTTGAACTTACACTATCCGAGTTTAGTAAAGAAAGTTGTACATATCAACATATACTTCCACGAGTTCTTCGGAATGACACCTTGTGTATTTGTAAGAAATGTGCTACAATTTACTCTAGGACATGTGCTATCGCTTTAAAAATCACCCCAGATAGAATTCTATAACATTTTTATTTCTTTTAAAACATTGAATATAAAATTTCATTCCATTCTATGAGGTGGAAATTATAGTTCTCATAAATCTTATAGTAGAGGTATAAATGGAATACAATTAAAAATGATGGATGATTACCCCGGTGTATTATTCCATGACAATAAAGGAACATTGAGATCGACAATTGATAAAATCTATTAAGTGTATCTTCAGTTTTACATTTCCAGTTCTCGTAATTTGTTTGAGGGACCTATGTGAAAATTTTAAGAAATAAACAGTCAGCCCAAAACCTTATTAACATCATTCCGAAAAGACAGTTTCGGATTATATGTTTAACTTACACTATCCGAGTTTAGTAAAGAAAGTTGTACATATCAACATATACTTCCACGAGTTCTTCGGAATGACACCTTGTGTATTTGTAAGAAATGTGCTACAACTTACTCTAGGACATGTTCTATCGCTTTAAAAATCACCCTAGATAGAATTCTATAACATTTTTATTTCATTTAAAACATTGAATATAAAATTTCATTCCGTTCTATGAGGTGGAAATTATCGTTCTCATAAATCTTATAGTAGAGGTATAAATTGAATGCAATTAAAAATGATGGATGATTACCCCGATGTATTATTCCATGACAATAAAGGAACATTGAGATCGACAATTGATTAAATCTATTAAGTATATCTTCAGTTTTACATTTCCAGTTCTCGCAATTTGTTTGAGGGACCTATGTGAAAATTTTAAGAAATAAACAGTCAGCCCAAAACCTTATTAACATCATTCCGAAAAGACAGTTTCAGATTATATGTTGAACTTACACTATCCGAGTTTAGTAAAGAAAGTTGTACATATCAACATATACTTCCACGAGTTCTTCGGAATGACACCTTGTGTATTTGTAAGAAATGTGCTACAATTTACTCTAGGACATGTTCTTTCACTTTCAAAATCACCCTAGATAGAATTCTATAACATTTTTATTTCTTTTAAAACATTGAATATAAAATTTCATTCCATTCTATGAGGTGGAAATTATAGTTCTCATAAATCTTATAGTAGAGGTATAAATGGAATACAATTAAAAATGATGGTTGATTACCCCGGTGTATTATTCCATGACAATAAAGGAACATTGAGATCGACAATTGATAAAATCTATTAAGTGTATCTTCAGTTTTACATTTCCAGTTCTCGGAATTTGTTTGAGGGACCTATGTGAAAATTTTAAGAAATAAACAGTCAGCCCAAAACCTTATTAAGATCATTCCGAAAATACAGTTTCGGATTATATGCTGAACTTACACAATCCGAGTTTAGTAAAGAAAGTTGTACATATCAACATATACTTCCACGAGTTCTTCGGAATGACACCTTGTGTATTTGTAAGAAATGTGCTACAATTTACTCTAGGACATGTGCTTTCACTTTAAAAATCACCCTAGATAGAATTCTATAACATTTTTATTTCTTTTAAAACATTGAATATAAAATTTCATTCCATTCTATGAGGTGGAAATTATAGTTCTCATAAATCTTATAGTAGAGGTATAAATGGAATACAATTAAAAATGATGGTTGATTACCCCGGTGTATTATTCCATGACAATAAAGGAACATTGAGATCGACAATTGATAAAATCTATTAAGTGTATCTTCAGTTTTACATTTCCAGTTCTCGGAATTTGTTTGAGGGACCTATGTGAAAATTTTAAGAAATAAACAGTCAGCCCAAAACCTTATTAAGATCATTCCGAAAATACAGTTTCGGATTATATGCTGAACTTACACTATCCGAGTTTAGTAAAGAAAGTTGTACATATCAACATATACTTCCACGAGTTCTTCTGAATGACACCTTGTGTATTTGTAAGAAATGTGCTACAACTTACTCTAGGACATGTGCTATCGCTTTAAAAATCACCCTAGATAGAATTCTATAACATTTTTATTTCTTTTAAAACATTGAATATAAAATTTCATTCCATTCTATGAGGTGGAAATTATAGTTCTCATAAATCTTATAGTAGAGGTATAAATGGAATACAATTAAAAATGATGGATGATTACCCCGGTGTATTATTCCATGACAATAAAGGAACATTGAGATCGACAATTGATAAAATCTATTAAGTGTATCTTCAGTTTTACATTTCCAGTTCTCGGAATTTGTTTGAGGGACCTATGTGAAAATTTTAAGAAATAAACAGTCAGCCCAAAACCTTATTAACATCATTCCGAAAAGACAGTTTCGGATTATATGTTTAACTTACACTATCCGAGTTTAGTAAAGAAAGTTGTACATATCAACATATACTTCCACGAGTTCTTCTGAATGACACCTTGTGTATTTGTAAGAAATGTGCTACAACTTACTCTAGGACATGTGCTATCGCTTTAAAAATCACCCTAGATAGAATTCTATAACATTTTTATTTCTTTTAAAACATTGAATATAAAATTTCATTCCATTCTATGAGGTGGAAATTATAGTTCTCATAAATCTTATAGTAGAGGTATAAATGGAATACAATTAAAAATGATGGATGATTACCCCGGTGTATTATTCCATGACAATAAAGGAACATTGAGATCGACAATTGATAAAATCTATTAAGTGTATCTTCAGTTTTACATTTCCAGTTCTCGGAATTTGTTTGAGGGACCTATGTGAAAATTTTAAGAAATAAACAGTCAGCCCAAAACCTTATTAACATCATTCCGAAAAGACAGTTTCGGATTATATGTTTAACTTACACTATCCGAGTTTAGTAAAGAAAGTTGTACATATCAACATATACTTCCACGAGTTCTTCGGAATGACACCTTGTGTATTTGTAAGAAATGTGCTACAACTTACTCTAGGACATGTTCTATCGCTTTAAAAATCACCCTAGATAGAATTCTATAACATTTTTATTTCATTTAAAACATTGAATATAAAATTTCATTCCGTTCTATGAGGTGGAAATTATCGTTCTCATAAATCTTATAGTAGAGGTATAAATTGAATGCAATTAAAAATGATGGATGATTACCCCGATGTATTATTCCATGACAATAAAGGAACATTGAGATCGACAATTGATTAAATCTATTAAGTGTATCTTCAGTTTTACATTTCCAGTTCTCGCAATTTGTTTGAGGGACCTATGTGAAAATTTTAAGAAATAAACAGTCAGCCCAAAACCTTATTAACATCATTCCGAAAAGACAGTTTCAGATTATATGTTGAACTTACACTATCCGAGTTTAGTAAAGAAAGTTGTACATATCAACATATACTTCCACGAGTTCTTCGGAATGACACCTTGTGTATTTGTAAGAAATGTGCTACAATTTACTCTAGGACATGTTCTTTCACTTTCAAAATCACCCTAGATAGAATTCTATAACATTTTTATTTCTTTTAAAACATTGAATATAAAATTTCATTCCATTCTATGAGGTGGAAATTATAGTTCTCATAAATCTTATAGTAGAGGTATAAATGGAATACAATTAAAAATGATGGATGATTACCCCGGTGTATTATTCCATGACAATAAAGGAACATTGAGATCGACAATTGATAAAATCTATTAAGTGTATCTTCAGTTTTACATTTCCAGTTCTCGTAATTTGTTTGAGGGACCTATGTGAAAATTTTAAGAAATAAACAGTCAGCCCAAAACCTTATTAACATCATTCCGAAAAGACAGTTTCAGATTATATGTTGAACTTACACTATCCGAGTTTAGTAAAGAAAGTTGTACATATCAACATATACTTCCACGAGTTCTTCGGAATGACACCTTGTGTATTTGTAAGAAATGTGCTACAATTTACTCTAGGACATGTGCTTTCACTTTAAAAATCACCCTAGATAGAATTCTATAACATTTTTATTTCTTTTAAAACATTGAATATAAAATTTCATTCCATTCTATGAGGTGGAAATTATAGTTCTCATAAATCTTATAGTAGAGGTATAAATGGAATACAATTAAAAATGATGGTTGATTACCCCGGTGTATTATTCCATGACAATAAAGGAACATTGAGATCGACAATTTATAAAATCTATTAAGTGTATCTTCAGTTTTACATTTCCAGTTCTCGCAATTTGTTTGAGGGACCTATGTGAAAATTTTAAGAAATAAACAGTCAGCCCAAAACCTTATTAAGATCATTCCGAAAATACAGTTTCGGATTATATGCTGAACTTACACTATCCGAGTTTAGTAAAGAAAGTTGTACATATCAACATATACTTCCACGAGTTCTTCTGAATGACACCTTGTGTATTTGTAAGAAATGTGCTACAACTTACTCTAGGACATGTGCTATCGCTTTAAAAATCACCCTAGATAGAATTCTATAACATTTTTATTTCTTTTAAAACATTGAATATAAAATTTCATTCCATTCTATGAGGTGGAAATTATAGTTCTCATAAATCTTATAGTAGAGGTATAAATGGAATACAATTAAAAATGATGGATGATTACCCCGGTGTATTATTCCATGACAATAAAGGAACATTGAGATCGACAATTGATAAAATCTATTAAGTGTATCTTCAGTTTTACGTTTCCAGTTCTCGGAATTTGTTTGAGGGACCTATGTGAAAATTTTAAGAAATAAACAGTCAGCCCAAAACCTTATTAAGATCATTCTGAAAAGACAGTTTCGGATTATATGCTGAACTTACACTATCCGAGTTTAGTAAAGAAAGTTGTACATATCAACATATACTTCCACGAGTTCTTCGGAATGACACCTTGTGTATTTGTAAGAAATGTGCTACAACTTACTCTAGGACATGTGCTATCGCTTTAAAAATCACCCTAGATAGAATTCTATAACATTTTTATTTCTTTTAAAACATTGAATATAAAATTTCATTCCATTCTATGAGGTGGAAATTATAGTTCTCATAAATCTTATAGTAGAGGTATAAATGGAATACAATTAAAAATGATGGTTGATTACCCCGGTGTATTATTCCATGACAATAAAGGAACATTGAGATCGACAATTTATAAAATCTATTAAGTGTATCTTCAGTTTTACATTTCCAGTTCTCGCAATTTGTTTGAGGGACCTATGTGAAAATTTTAAGAAATAAACAGTCAGCCCAAAACCTTATTAAGATCATTCCGAAAATACAGTTTCGGATTATATGCTGAACTTACACTATCCGAGTTTAGTAAAGAAAGTTGTACATATCAACATATACTTCCACGAGTTCTTCGGAATGACACCTTGTGTATTTGTAAGAAATGTGCTACAATTTACTCTAGGACATGTTCTATCGCTTTAAAAATCACCCTATATAGAATTCTATAACATATTTATTTCATTTAAAACACTGAATATAAAATTTCATTCCATTCTATGAGGTGGAAATTATCGTTCTCATAAATCTTATAGTAGATGTATAAATGGAATACAATTAAAAATGATGGATGATTACCCCGGTGTATTATTCCATGACAATAAAGGAACATTGAGATCGACAATTGATAAAATCTATTAAGTGTATCTTCAGTTTTACATTTCCAGTTCTCGGAATTTGTTTGAGGGACCTATGTGAAAATTTTAAGAAATAAACAGTCAGCCCAAAACCTTATTAAGATCATTCCGAAAAGATAGTTTCGGATTATATGCTGAACTTACACTATCCGAGTTTAGTAATGAAAGTTTTACATATCAACATATACTTCCACGAGTTCTTCTGAATGACACCTTGTGTATTTGTAAGAAAGGTGCTACAATTTACTCTAGGACATGTGCTATCGCTTTAAAAATCACCCTAGATAGAATTCTATAACATTTTTATTTCTTCAAAAACCACGAATATAAAATTTCATTCCGTTTTATGAGGTAGAAATTATTGTTCTCATAAATCTTATAGTAGAGATATAAATGGAATACAATTAAAAATGATGGATGATTACCCCGGTGTATTATTCCATGACAATAAAGGAACATTGTGATCGACAATTGATAAAATCTATTAAGTGTATCTTCAGTTTTACATTTCCAGTTCTCGCAATTTGTTTGAGGGACCTATGTGAAAATTTTAAGAAATAAATAGTCAGCCCAAAACCTTATTAAGATCATTCTGAAAAGACAGTTTCGGATAATATGTTGAACTTACACTATCCGAGTTTAGTAAAGAATGTTGTACATATCAACATATACTTCCACGAGTTCTTCGGAATGACACCTTGTGTATTTGTAAGAAATGTGCTACAATTTACTCTAGGACATGTTCTATCGCTTTAAAAATCACCCTATATAGAATTCTATAACATTTTTATTTCATTTAAAACATTGAATATAAAATTTCATTCCGTTCTATGAGGTGGAAATTATCGTTCTCATAAATCTTATAGTAGAGGTATAAATGGAATACAATTAAAAATGATGGATGATTACCCCGGTGTATTATTCCATGACAATAAAGGAACATTGTGATCAACAATTGATAAAATCTATTAAGTGTATCTTCAGTTTTACATTTCCTGTTCTCGCAAATTGTTTGAGGGACCTATGTTAAAATTTTAAGAAATAAACAGTCAGCCCAAAACCTTATTAACATCATTCCGAAAAGACAGTTTCGGATTATATGTTGAACTTACACTATCCGAGTTTAGTAAAGAAAGTTGTACATATCAACATATACTTCCACGAATTCTTCGGAATGACACCTTGTGTATTTTTAAGAAATGTGCTACAATTTACTCTAGGATATGTGCTATCGCTTTAAAAATAACCCTAGATAGAATTCTATAACATTTTTATTTCTTAAAAAACCACGAATATCAAATTTCATTCCGTTTTATGAGGTGGAAATTATTGTTCTCATAAATCTTATAGTAGAGGTATAAATGGAATACAATTAAAAATGATGGATGATTACCCCGAAGTATTATTCCATGACAATAAAGGAACATTGAGATCGACAATTGATTAAATCTATTAAGTGTATCTTCAGTTTTACATTTCCAGTTCTCGCAATTTGTTTGAGGGACCTATGTGAAAATTTTGAGAAATAAAAAGTCAGCCCAAAGCCTTATTAACATCATTCCGAAAAGACAGTTTCGGATTATATGTTGAACTTACACTATCCGAGTTTAGTAAAGAAAGTTGTACATATCAACATATACTTCCACGAGTTCTTCGGAATGACACCTTGTGTATTTGTAAGAAATGTTCTATAATTTACTCTAGGACATGTGCTATCACTTTAAAAATCACCCTAGATAGAATTCTATAACATTTTAATTTCTTTTAAAACATTGAATATAAAATTTCATTCCATTCTATGAGGTGGAAATTATCGTTCTCATAAATCTTATAGTAGAGGTATAAATGGAATACGATTAAAAATGATGGATGATTACCCCGGTGTATTATTCCATAACAATAAAGGAATATTGTGATCAACAATTGATAAAATCTATTAAGTGTATCTTCAGTTTTACATTTCCTGTTCTCGCAATTTGTTTGAGGGACCTATGTCAAAATTTTAAGAAATAAACAGTCAGCCCAAAACCTTATTAACATCATTCCGAAAAGACAGTTTCGGATTATATGTTGAACATACACTATCCGAGTTTAGTAAAGAAAGTTGTACATATCAACATATACTTCCACGAATTCTTCGGAATGATACCTTGTGTATTTGTAAGAAATGTGCTACAATTTACTCTAGGATATGTGCTATCGCTTTAAAAATCACCCTAGATAGAATTCTATAACATTTTTATTTCTTTAAAAACAACGAATATCAAATTTCATTCCGTTTTATGAGGTGGAAATTATTGTTCTCGTAAATCTTATAGTAGAGGTATAAATGGAATACAATTAAAAATGATGGATGATTACCCCGGTGTATTATTCCATGACAATAAAGGAACATTGTGATCGACAATTGATAAAATCTATTAAGTGCATCTTCAGTTTTACATTTCCTGTTCTCGTAATTTATTTGAGGGACCTATGTGAAAATTTTAAGAAATAAACAGTCAGCCCAAAACCTTATTAAGATCATTTCGAAAAGACAGTTTCAGATTATATGCTGAACTTACACTATCCGAGTTTAGTAAAGAAAGTTGTACATATCAACATATACTTCCACGAGTTCTTCTGAATGACACCTTGTGTATTTGTAAGAAATGTGCTACAATTTACTCTAGGTCAGGTGCTATCGCTTTCAAAATCACCCTAGATAGAATTCTATAACAGTTTTATTTCATTTATAACATTGAATATAAAATTTCATTCCGTTTTATGAGGTGGAAATTATCGTTCTAATAAATCTTATAGTAGAGGTATAAATGGAATACAATTAAAAATGATGGATGATTACCCCGGTGTATTATTCCATGACAATAAAGGAACACTGAGATCGACAATTGATAAAATCTATTAAGTGTATCTTCAGTTTTACATTTCCTGTTCTCGCAATTTGTTTGAGGGACCTATGTGAAAATTTTAAGAAATAAACAGTCAGCCCAAAACCTTATTAACATCATTCCTAAAAGACAGTTTCGGATTATATGTTGAACTTACACTATCCGAGTTTAGTAAAGAAAGTTGTCCATATCAACATATAGTTCCACAAGTTCTTCTGAATGACACCTTGTGTATTTGTAAGAAATGTGCTACAATTTACTCTAGGACATGTGCTATCGCTTTAAAAATCACCCTAGATAGAATTCTATAACATTTTTATTTCATTTATAACATTGAATATAAAATTTCATTCCGTTTTATGAGGTGGAAATTATCGTTCTCATAAATCTTATAGTAGAGGTATAAATGGAATACAATTAAAAATGATGGATGATTACCCCGGTGTATTATTCCATTACAATAAAGGAACACCGAGATCGACAATTGATAAAATCTATTAAGTGTATCTTCAGTTTTACATTTCCAGTTCTCGCAATTTGTTTGAGGGACCTATGTGAAAATTTTAAGGAATAAACAGTCAGCCCAAAACCTTATTGACATCATTCCGAAAAGATAGTTTCGGATTATATGCTGCACTTACAAAATCCGAGTTTAGTAAAGAAAGTTGTACATATCAACATATACTTCCACGAGTTCTTCTGAATGACACCTTGTGTATTTGTAAGAAATGTGCTACAATTTACTCTAGGACATGTGCTATTGCTTTAAAAATCACCCTAGATAGAATTCTATAACATTTTTATTTCTTTAAAAACCACAAATATCAAATTTCATTCCGTTTTATGAGGTTGAAATTATTGTTCTCATAAATCTTATAGTAGAGGTATAAATTGAATACAATTAAAAATAATGGATGATTACCCCGGTGTATTATTCCATGACAATAAAGGAACATTGTGATTGACAATTGATAAAATCTATTAAGTGTATCTTCAGTTTTACATTTCCAGTTCTCGTAATTTGGATGAGGGACCTATGTGAAAATTTTAAGAAATAAACAGTCAGCCCAAAACCTTATTAACATCATTCCGAAAAGACAGTTCCGGATTATATGTTGAACTTACACTATTCTAGTTTAGTAAAGAAAGTTGTACATATCAACATATACTTCCACGAGTTCTTCGGAATAACACCTTGTGTATTTGTAAGAAATGTGCTACAATTTACTCAAGGTCAGGTGCTATTGCTTTCAAAATCACCCTAGATAGAATTCTATAACTGTTTTATTCCTTTAAAAACCACGAATATCAAATTTCATTCCATTTTATGAGGTGGAAATTATTGTTCCCATAAATCTTATAGTAGTGGTAAAAATGGAATACTATTAAAAATGATGGAGGATTACCCCGGTGTATTCTTCCGTGACAATAAAGGAACATTGTGATTGAGAATTGATGAATCTGTTAAGTGTATCTTTAGTTTTACATTTCAAGTTCTTGCAATTTGTCTGAGGGACCTATGTGAAAATTTTAAGAAATAAACAGTCAGCCCAAAACCATATTAAGATCATTCCGAAAAGACAGTTTCGGATTATATGTTGAACTTACACTATCCGAGTTTAGTAAAGAAAATTGTACATATCAACATATACTTCCACGAGTTCTTCTGAATGACACCTTGTGTATTTGTAAGAAATGTGCTACAATTTACTCTAGGTCAGGTGCTATCGCTTTCAAAATCACCCTAGATAGAATTCTATAACTGTTTTATTCCTTTAAAAACCACGAATATCAAATTTCATTCCGTTTTATGAGGTGGAAATTATCGTTCTCATAAATCTTATAGTAGAGGTATAAATGAAATACTATTAAAAATGATGGAGGATTACCCCGGTGTATTCTTCCATGACAATAAAGGAACATTTTGATTGACAATTGATAAATCTGTTAAGTGTATCTTCAGTTTTACATTTCAAGTTCTTGCAATTAGTCTGAGGGACCTATGTGAAAATTTTAAGAAATACACTGTCAGCCCAAAACCTTATTAAGATCATTCTGAAAAGACAGTTTCAGATTCTATGTTGAACTTACACTATCCGAGTTTAGTAAAGAAAATTGTACATATCAACATATACTTCCACGAGTTCTTCTGAATGACACCTTGTGTATTTGTAAGAAATGTGCTACAATTTACTCTAGGACATGTGCTATCGCTTCAAAAATCACCCTAGATAGAACTCTGTAACATTTTTATTTCTTTAAAAACCACGAATATAAAATTTCATTCCGTACTATGAGGTGGAAATTATCGTTCTCATAAATCTAACAGTAGAAGTATAAATGGAATACTATTAAAAATTATGGATGATTACCCCGGTGTATTATTCCATGACAATAAAGAAACATAGTGATCGACAATTGATAAAATCTATTAAGTGTATCTTCAGTTTTACATTTCCAGTTCTCGCAATTTGTTTGAAGGACCTATGTGAAAATTTTAAGAAATAAACAGTCAGCCCAAAACCTTATTAACATCATTCCTAAAAGACAGTTTCGGATTATATGTTGAACTTACACTATCCGAATTTAGTAAAGAAAGTTGTCCATATCAACATATACTTCCACGAGTTCTTCTGAATGACACCTTGTGTATTTGTAAGAAATGTGCTACAATTTACTCTAGGACATGTGCTATCGCTTTAAAAATCACCCTAGATAGAATTCTATAACATTTTTATTTCATTAAAAACCACGATTATAAAATTTCATTCCGTACTATGAGGTGGAAATTATCGTTCTCATAAATCTTACAGTAGAGGTATAAATGGAATACTATTAAAAATTATGGATGATTACCCCGGTGTATTACTCCATGACAATAAAGAAACATTGTGATCGACAATTGATAAATCTATTAAGTGTATCTCCAGTTTTACATTTCCAGTTCTCGCAATTTGTTTGAGGGACCTATGTGAAAATTTTAAGAAATAAACAGTCAGCCCAAAACCTTATTAACATCATTCCTAAAAGACAGTTTCGGATTATATGTTGAACTTACACTATCCGAGTTTAGTAAAGAAAGTTGTCCATATCAACATATACTTCCACGAGTTCTTCTGAATGACACCTTGTGTATTTGTAAGAAATGTGCTACAATTTACTCTCGGACATGTGCTATCGCTTTAAAAATCACCCCTGATAGAATTCTATAACATTTTTATTTCATTAAAAACCACGATTATAAAATTTCATTCCGTACTATGAGGTGGAAATTATCGTTCTCATAAATCTTACAGTAGAGGTATAAATGGAATACTATTAAAAATTATGGATGATTACCCCGGTGTATTACTCCATGACAATAAAGAAACATTGTGATCGACAATTGATAAAATCTATTAAGTGTATCTCCAGTTTTACATTTCTAGTTCTCGCATTATGTTTGAGGGACCTCTGTGAAAATTTTAAGAAATAAACAGTCAGCCCAAAACCTTATTAACATCATTCCTAAAAGACAGTTTTGGATTATATGTTGAAATTACACCATCCGAGTTTAGTAAAGAAAGTTGTCCATATCAACATATACTTCCACGAGTTCTTCTGAATGACACCTTGTGTATTTGTAAGAAATGTGCTACAATTTACTATAGGACATGTGCTATCGCTTCAAAAATCACCCTAGATAGAACTCTGTAACATTTTTATTTCTTTAAAAACCACGAATATAAAATTTCATTCCGTACTATGAGGTGGAAATTATCGTTCTCATAAATCTTACAGTAGAGGTATAAATGGAATACTATTAAAAATTATGGATGATTACCCCGGTGTATTATTCCATGACAATAAAGAAACATAGTGATCGACAATTGATAAAATCTATTAAGTGTATCTTCAGTTTTACATTTCCAGTTCTCGCAATTTGTTTGAGGGACCCATGTGAAAATTTTAAGAAATAAACAGGCAGCCCAAAACCTTATTAACATCATTCCTAAAAGACAGTTTTGGATTATATGTTGAAATTACACTATCCGAGTTTAGTAAAGAAAGTTGTCCATATCAACATATACTTCCACGAGTTCTTCTGAATGACACCTTGTGTATTTGTAAGAAATGTGCTACAATTTACTCTAGGACATGTGCTATCGCTTTAAAAATAACCCTAGATAGAATTCTATAACATTTTTACTTCTTTAAAAACCACGAATATAAAATTTCATTCCGTACTATGAGGTGGAAATTATCGTTCTCATAAATCTTACAGTAGAGGTATAAATGGAATACTATTAAAAATTATGGATGATTACCCCGGTGTATTATTCCATGACAATAAAGAAACATTGTGATCGACAATTGATAAAATCTATTAAGTATATCTTCAGTTTTACATTTCCAGTTCTCGCAATTTGTTTGAGCGACCTATGTGAAAATTTTAAGAAATAAACAGTCAGCCCAAAACCTTATTAACATCATTCCTAAAAGACAGTTTCGGATTATATGTTGAACTTACACTATCCGAGTTTAGTAAAGAAAGTTGTCCATATCAACATATACTTCCACAAGTTCTTCTGAATGACACCTTGTGTATTTGTAAGAAATGTGCTACAATTTACTCTAGGACATGTGCTATCGCTTTAAAAATCACCCCAGATAGAATTCTATAACATTTTTATTTCTTTAAAAACCACGAATATAAATTTCATTCCGTACTATGAGGTGGAAATTATCGTTCTCATAAATCTTACAGTAGAGGTATAAATGGAATACTATTAAAAATTATTGATGATTACCCCGGTGTATTATTCCATGACAATAAAGAAACATAGTGATCGACAATTGATAAAATCTATTAAGTGTATCTTCAGTTTTACATTTCCAGTTGTCGCAATTTGTTTGAGGGACCTATGTGAAAATTTTAAGAAATAAACAGTCAGCCCAAAACCTTATTAACATCATTCCTAAAAGACAGTTTCGGATTATATGTTGAACTTACACTATCCGAGTTTAGTAAAGAAAGTTGTCCATATCAACATATACTTCCACAAGTTCTTCTGAATGACACCTTGTGTATTTGTAAGAAATGTGCTACAATTTACTCTAGGACATGTGCTATCGCTTTAAAAATCACCCTAGATAGAATTCTATAACATTTTTATTTCTTTAAAAACCACGAATATAAAATTTCATTCCGTACTATGAGGTGGAAATTATCGTTCTCATAAATCTTACTGTAGAGGTATAAATGGAATACTATTAAAAATTATGGATGATTACCCCGGTGTATTATTCCATGACAATAAAGAAACATTGTGATCGACAATTGATAAAATCTATTAAGTGTATCTTTAGTTTTACATTTCCAGTTCTCTCAATTTGTTTGAGGGACCTATGTGAAAATTTTAAGAAATAAACAGGCAGCCCAAAACCTTATTAACATCATTCCTAAAAGACAGTTTTGGATTATATGTTGAAATTACACTATCCGAGTTTAGTAAAGAAAGTTGTCCATATCAACATATACTTCCACAAGTTCTTCTGAGTGACACCTTGAGTATTTGTAAGAAATGTGCTACAATTTACTCTAGGTCATGTGCTATCGCTTTAAAAATCACCCTAGATAGAATTCTATAACATTTTTATTTCTTTAAAAACCACGAATATTAAATTTCATTCCGTTCTATGAGGTGGAAATTATCGTTCTAATAAATCTTATAGTAGAGGTATAAATGGAATACCATTAAAAATGATGGACGATTACCCCGGTGTATTCTTCCATGACAATAAAGGAACATTGTGATCGACAATTGATAAAAAATTGTTAACTCTATCTTCAGTTTTACATTTCAAGTTCTCGCAATTTGTCTGAGGGGCCTATGTGAAATTTTTAAGAAATACACTGTCAACCCAAAACCTAATTAAGATCATTCCGAAAAGATTGTTTCAGGTTCTATGTTAAACTTACAATATCCGAGTTTAGTAAAGAAAGTTGTACATATCAACATATAATTCCACGAGTTCTTCTGAATGACACCTTGGGTATTTGTAAGAAATGTGCTACAATTTACTCTAGATCATGTGCTATCGCATTAAAAATCACCCTAGATAGAATTCTATAACATTTTTATTTCTTTAAAAACAATGAATATTAAATTTCATTCCGTTCTATGAGGTGGAAATTATCGTTCTAATATATCTTATGGTAGAGGTATAAATGGAATACTATTAAAAATGATGGACGATTACCCCGGTGTATTCTTCCATGACAATAAAGGAACATTGTGATCGACAATTTATAAAAATTTGTTAACTCTATCTTCAGTTTTACATTCCAAGTTCTCGCAACTTGTCTGAGGCGCCTATGTGAAAATTTTTAGAAATACACTGTCAGCCCAAAACCTTATTAATATCATTCCGAAAAGACAGTTTCAGATTCTACGTTGAACTTACACTATTCGAGTTTATTTAAGAAAGTTGTACATATCAACATATACATCCACAAGTTCTTCTGAATGACACCTTGTGTATTTGTAAGAAATGTGCTACAATTTACTCTAGGTCATGTGCTATCGCTTTAAAAATCACCCTAGATAGAATTCTATAACATTTTTATTTCTTTAAAAACCACGAATATTAAATTTCATTCCGTTCTATGAGGTGGAAATTATCGTTCTAATAAATCTTATAGTAGAGGTATAAAAGGAATACTATTAAAAATGATGGACGATTACCCCGGTGTATTCTTCCATGACAATAAAGGAACATTGTGATCGACAATTGATAAAAATTTGTTAACTCTATCTTCAGTTTTACATTTCAAGTTCTCGCAATTTGTCTGAGGGGCCTATGTGAAATTTTTAAGAAATACACTGTCAACCCAAAACCTAATTAAGATCATTCCGAAAAGATTGTTTCAGGTTCTATGTTAAACTTACACTATCCGAGTTTAGTAAAGAAAGTTGTACATATCAACATATACTTCCACGAGTTCTTCTGAATGACACCTTGGGTATTTGTAAGAAATGTGCTTCAATTTACTCTAGGTCATGTGCTATCGCATTAAAAATCACCCTAGATAGAATTCTATAACATTTTTATTTCTCTAAAAACCATGAATATTAATTTTCATTCCGTTCTATGAGGTGGAAATTATCGTTGTAATATATCTTATGGTAGAGGTATAAATGGAATACTATTAAAAATGATGGACGATTACCCCGGTGTATTCTTCCATGACAATAAAGGAACATTGTGATAGACAATTGATAAAAATTTGTTAACTCTATCTTCAGTTTTACATTCCAAGTTCTCGCAACTTGTCTGAGGCGCCTATGTGAAAATTTTTAGAAATACACTGTCAGCCTAAAACCTTATTAATATCATTCCGAAAAGACAGTTTCAGATTCTATGTTGAACTTACACTATGCGAGTTTATTTAAGAAAGTTGTACATATCAACATATACTTCCACAAGTTCTTCTGAGTGACACCTTGTGTATTTGTAAGAAATGTGCTACAATTTACTCTAGGTCATGTGCTATCGCTTTAAAAATCACCCTAGATAGAATTCTATAACATTTTTGTTTCTTTAAAAACCACGAATATTAAATTTCATTCCGTTCTATGAGGTGGAAATTATCGTTCTAATAAATCTTATAGTAGAGGTATAAATGGAATACCATTAAAAATGATGGACGATTACCCCGGTGTATTCTTCCATGACAATAAAGGAACATTGTGATCGACAATTGATAAAAATTTGTTAACTCTATCTTCAGTTTTACATTTCAAGTTCTCGCAATTTGTCTGAGGGGCCTATGTGAAATTTTTAAGAAATACACTGTCAACCCAAAACCTAATTAAGATCATTCCGAAAAGATTGTTTCAGGTTCTATGTTAAACTTACAATATCCGAGTTTAGTAAAGAAAGTTGTACATATCAACATATACTTCCACGAGTTCTTCTGAATGACACCTTGGGTATTTGTAAGAAATGTGCTACAATTTACTCTAGATCATGTGCTATCGCATTAAAAATCACCCTAGATAGAATTCTATAACATTTTTATTTCTTTAAAAACAATGAATATTAAATTTCATTCCGTTCTATGAGGTGGAAATTATCGTTCTAATATATCTTATGGTAGAGGTATAAATGGAATACTATTAAAAATCATGGACGATTACCCCGGTGTATTCTTCCATGACAATAAAGGAACATTATGATCGACAATTTATAAAAATTTGTTAACTCCATCTTCAGTTTTACATTCTAAGTTCTCGCAACTTGTCTGAGGCGTCTATGTGAAAATTTTTAGAAATACACTGTCAGCCCAAAACCTTATTAATATCATTCCGAAAAGACAGTTTCAGATTCTATGTTGAACTTACACTATTCGAGTTTATTTAAGAAAGTTGTACATATCAACATATACATCCACAAGTTCTTCTGAATGACACCTTGTGTATTTGTAAGAAATGTGCTACAATTTACTCTAGGTCATGTGCTATCGCTTTAAAAATCACCCTAGATAGAATTCTATAACATTTTTATTTCTTTAAAAACCACGAATATTAAATTTCATTCCGTTCTATGAGGTGGAAATTATCGTTCTAATAAATCTTATAGTAGAGGTATAAAAGGAATACTATTAAAAATTATGGACGATTACCCCGGTGTATTCTTCCATGACAATAAAGGAACATTGTCATCGACAATTGATAAAAATTTGTTAACTCTATCTTCAGTTTTACATTTCAAGTTCTCGTAATTTGTCTGAGGGGCCTATGTGAAATTTTTAAGAAATACACTGTCAACACAAAACCTAATTAAGATCATTCTGAAAAGATTGTTTCAGGTTCTATGTTAAACTTACACTATACGAGTTTAGTAAAGAAAGTTGTACATATCAACATATACTTCCACGAGTTCTTCTGAATGACACCTTGTGTATTTGTAAGAAATGTGCTACAATTTACTCTAGGTCATGTGCTATCGCATTAAAAATCACCCTAGATAGAATTCTATAACATTTTTATTTCCTTAAAAACAATGAATATTAAATTTCATTACGTTCTATGAGGTGGAAATTATCGTTCTAATATATCTTACAGTAGAGGTATAAATGGAATACTATTAAAAATGATGGACGATTACCCCGGTGTATGCTTCCATGACAATAAAGGAACATTGTGATCGACAATTGATAAAAATTTGTTAACTCTATCTTCAGTTTTACACTCCAAGTTCTCGCAACTTGTCTGAGGCGCCTATGTGAAAATTTTAAGAAATACACTGTCAGCCCAAAACCTTATTAATATCATTCCGAAAAGACAGTTTCAGATTCATTGTTGAACTTACACTATTCGAGTTTATTTAAGAAAGTTGTACATATCAACATACACTTCCACAAGTTCTTCTGAATGACACCTTGTGTATTTGTAAGAAATGTGCTACAATTTACTCTAGGTCATGTGCTATCGCTTTAAAAATCACCCTAGATAGAATTCTATAACATTTCTATTTCTTCAAAAACCACGAATATTAAATTTCATTCCGTTCTATGAAGTGGAAATTATCGTTCTAATAAATCTTATAGTAGAGGTATAAATGGAATACTATTAAAAATGATGGACGATTACCCCGGTGTATTCTTCCATGACAATAAAGGAACATTGTGATCGACAATTGATTAAAATTTGTTAACTCTATCTTCAGTTTTACATTTCAAGTTCTCGTAATTTGTCTGAGGGGCCTATGTGAAATTTTTAAGAAATACACTGTCAACCCAAAACCTAATTAAGATCGTTCCGAAAAGATTGTTTCAGGTTCTATGTTATACTTACACTATACGAGTTTAGTAAAGAAAGTTGTACATATCAACATATACTTCCACGAGTTCTTCTGAATAACACCTTGGGTATTTGTAAGAAATGTGCTACAATTTACTCTAGGTCATGTGCTATCGCATTAAAAATCACCCTAGATAGAATTCTATATCATTTTTATTTCTTTAAAAACCATGAATATTAAATTTCATTCCGTTCTATGAGGTGGAAATTATCGTTCTAATATATCTTATGGTAGAGGTATAAATGGAATACTATTAAAAATGATGGACGATTACCCCGGTGTATTCTTCCATGACATAAAGGAACATTGTGATCGACAATTGATAAAAATTTGTTAACTCTATCTTCAGTTTTACATTCCAAGTTCTCGCAACTTGTCTGAGGCGCCTATGTGAAAATTTTAAGAAATACACTGTCAGCCCAAAACCTTATTAATATCATTCCGAAAAGACAGTTTCAGATTCTATATTGAACTTACACTATTCGAGTTTATTTAAGAAAGTTGTACATATCAACATATACTTCCACAAGTTCTTCTGAATGACACCTTGTGTATTTGTAAGAAATGTGCTACAATTTACTCTAGGTCATGTGCTATCGCTTTAAAAATCACCCTAGATAGAATTCTATAACATTTTTATTTCTTTAAAAACCACGAATATTAAATTTCATTCCGTTCTATGAGGTGGAACTTATCGTTCTAATAAATCTTATTGTAGAGGTATAAATGGAATACTATTAAAAATGATGGACGATTACCCCGGTGTATTCTTCCATGACAATAAAGGAACATTGTGATCGACAATTGATTAAAATTTGTTAACTCTATCTTCAGTTTTACATTCCAAGTTCTCGCAATTTGTCTGAGGTGCCTATGTGAAAATTTTAAGAAATACACAGTTAGCCCAAAACCTAATTAAGATCATTCCGAAAAGACTGTTTCAGATTCTATGTTGACCTTACAGTATCCGAGTTTAGTAAAGAAAGTTGTACATATCAACATATACTTCCACGAGTTCTTCTGAATGACACCTTGTGTATTTGTAAGAAATGTGCTACAATTTACTCTAGGTCATGTGCTATCGCATTAAAAATCACCCTTGATAGAATTCTATAACATTTTTATTTCTTTAAAAACCATGAATATTAAATTTCATTCCGTTCTATGAGGTGGAAATTATCGTTCTAATATATCTTATGGTAGAGGTATAAATGGAATACTATTAAAAATGATGGACGATTACCCCGGTGTATTCTTCCATGACAATAAAGGAACATTGTGATCGACAATTGATAAAAATTTGTTAACTCTATCTTCAGTTTTACATTCCAAGTTCTCGCAACTTGTCTGAGGCACCTATGTGAAAATTTTTAGAAATACACTGTCAGCCCAAAACCTTATTAATATCATTCCGAAAAGACAGTTTCAGATTCTATGTTGAACTTACACTATTCGAGTTTATTTAAGAAAGTTGTACATATCAACATATACATCCACAAGTTCTTCTGAATGACACCTTGTGTATTTGTAAGAAATGTGCTACAATTTACTCTAGGTCATGTGCTATCGCTTTAAAAATCACCCTAGATAGAATTCTATAACATTTTTATTTCTTTAAAAACCACGAATATTAAATTTCATTCCGTTCTATGAGGTGGAAATTATCGTTCTAATAAATCTTATAGTAGAGGTATAAAAGGAATACTATTAAAAATGATGGACGATTACCCCGGTGTATTCTTCCATGACAATAAAGGAACATTGTGATCGACAATTGATAAAAATTTGTTAACTCTATCTTCAGTTTTACATTTCAAGTTCTCGCAATTTGTCTGAGGGGCCTATGTGAAATTTTTAAGAAATACACTGTAAACCCAAAACCTAATTAAGATCATTCCGAAAAGATTGTTTCAGGTTCTATGTTAAACTTACACTATCCGAGTTTAGTAAAGAAAGTTGTACATATCAACATATACTTCCACGAGTTCTTCTGAATGACACCTTGGGTATTTGTAAGAAATGTGCTTCAATTTACTCTAGGTCATGTGCTATCGCATTAAAAATCACCCTAGATAGAATTCTATAACATTTTTATTTCTCTAAAAACCATGAATATTAATTTTCATTCCGTTCTATGAGGTGGAAATTATCGTTGTAATATATCTTATGGTAGAGGTATAAATGGAATACTATTAAAAATGATGGACGATTACCCCGGTGTATTCTTCCATGACAATAAAGGAACATTGTGATAGACAATTGATAAAAATTTGTTAACTCTATCTTCAGTTTTACATTCCAAGTTCTCGCAACTTGTCTGAGGCGCCTATGTGAAAATTTTTAGAAATACACTGTCAGCCTAAAACCTTATTAATATCATTCCAAAAAGACAGTTTCAGATTCTATGTTGAACTTACACTATGCGAGTTTATTTAAGAAAGTTGTACATATCAACATATACTTCCACAAGTTCTTCTGAGTGACACCTTGTGTATTTGTAAGAAATGTGCTACAATTTACTCTAGGTCATGTGCTATCGCTTTAAAAATCACCCTAGATAGAATTCTATAACATTTTTGTTTCTTTAAAAACCACGAATATTAAATTTCATTCCGTTCTATGAGGTGGAAATTATCGTTCTAATAAATCTTATAGTAGAGGTATAAATGGAATACCATTAAAAATGATGGACGATTACCCCGGTGTATTCTTCCATGACAATAAAGGAACATTGTGATCGACAATTGATAAAAATTTGTTAACTCTATCTTCAGTTTTACATTTCAAGTTCTCGCAATTTGTCTGAGGGGCCTATGTGAAATTTTTAAGAAATACACTGTCAACCCAAAACCTAATTAAGATCATTCCGAAAAGATTGTTTCAGGTTCTATGTTAAACTTACAATATCCGAGTTTAGTAAAGAAAGTTGTACATATCAACATATACTTCCACGAGTTCTTCTGAATGACACCTTGGGTATTTGTAAGAAATGTGCTACAATTTACTCTAGATCATGTGCTATCGCATTAAAAATCACCCTAGATAGAATTCTATAACATTTTTATTTCTTTAAAAACAATGAATATTAAATTTCATTCCGTTCTATGAGGTGGAAATTATCGTTCTAATATATCTTATGGTAGAGGTATAAATGGAATACTATTAAAAATGATGGACGATTACCCCGGTGTATTCTTCCATGACAATAAAGGAACATTGTGATAGACAATTGATAAAAATTTGTTAACTCTATCTTCAGTTTTACATTCCAAGTTCTCGCAACTTGTCTGAGGCGCCTATGTGAAAATTTTTAGAAATACACTGTCAGCCTAAAACCTTATTAATATCATTCCGAAAAGACAGTTTCAGATTCTATGTTGAACTTACACTATGCGAGTTTATTTAAGAAAGTTGTACATATCAACATATACTTCCACAAGTTCTTCTGAGTGACACCTTGTGTATTTGTAAGAAATGTGCTACAATTTACTCTAGGTCATGTGCTATCGCTTTAAAAATCACCCTAGATAGAATTCTATAACATTTTTGTTTCTTTAAAAACCACGAATATTAAATTTCATTCCGTTCTATGAGGTGGAAATTATCGTTCTAATAAATCTTATAGTAGAGGTATAAATGGAATACCATTAAAAATGATGGACGATTACCCCGGTGTATTCTTCCATGACAATAAAGGAACATTGTGATCGACAATTGATAAAAATTTGTTAACACTATCTTCAGTTTTACATTTCAAGTTCTCGCAATTTGTCTGAGGGGCCTATGAGAAATTTTTAAGAAATACACTGTCAACCCAAAACCTAATTAAGATCATTCCGAAAAGATTGTTTCAGGTTCTATGTTAAACTTACAATATCCGAGTTTAGTAAAGAAAGTTGTACATATCAACATATACTTCCACGAGTTCTTCTGAATGACACCTTGGGTATTTGTAAGAAATGTGCTACAATTTACTCTAGATCATGTGCTATCGCATTAAAAATCACCCTAGATAGAATTCTATAACATTTTTATTTCTTTAAAAACAATGAATATTAAATTTCATTCCGTTCTATGAGGTGGAAATTATCGTTCTAATATATCTTATGGTAGAGGTATAAATGGAATACTATTAAAAATCATGGACGATTACCCCGGTGTATTCTTCCATGACAATAAAGGAACATTATGATCGACAATTTATAAAAATTTGTTAACTCCATCTTCAGTTTTACATTCCAAGTTCTCGCAACTTGTCTGAGGCGCCTATGTGAAAATTTTTAGAAATACACTGTCAGCCCAAAACCTTATTAATATCATTCCGAAAAGACAGTTTCAGATTCTATGTTGAACTTACACTATTCGAGTTTATTTAAGAAAGTTGTACATATCAACATATACATCCACAAGTTCTTCTGAATGACACCTTGTGTATTTGTAAAAAATGTGCTACAATTTACTCTAGGTCATGTGCTATCGCTTTAAAAATCACCCTAGATAGAATTCTATAACATTTTTATTTCTTTAAAAACCACGAATATTAAATTTCATTCCGTTCTATGAGGTGGAAATTATCGTTCTAATAAATCTTATAGTAGAGGTATAAAAGGAATACTATTAAAAATGATGGACGATTACCCCGGTGTATTCTTCCATGACAATAAAGGAACATTGTGATCGACAATTGATAAAAATTTGTTAACTCTATCTTCAGTTTTACATTTCAAGTTCTCGTAATTTGTCTGAGGGGCCTATGTGAAATTTTTAAGAAATACACTGTCAACACAAAACCTAATTAAGATCATTCTGAAAAGATTGTTTCAGGTTCTATGTTAAACTTACACTATACGAGTTTAGTAAAGAAAGTTGTACATATCAACATATACTTCCACGAGTTCTTCTGAATGACACCTTGTGTATTTGTAAGAAATGTGCTACAATTTACTCTAGGTCATGTGCTATCGCATTAAAAATCACCCTAGATAGAATTCTATAACATTTTTATTTCTTTAAAAACCATGAATATTAAATTTCATTACGTTCTATGAGGTGGAAATTATCGTTCTAATATATCTTACAGTAGAGGTATAAATGGAATACTATTAAAAATGATGGACGATTACCCCGGTGTATGCTTCCATGACAATAAAGGAACATTGTGATCGACAATTGATAAAAATTTGTTAACTCTATCTTCAGTTTTACACTCCAAGTTCTCGCAACTTGTCTGAGGCGCCTATGTGAAAATTTTAAGAAATACACTGTCAGCCCAAAACCTTATTAATATCATTCCGAAAAGACAGTTTCAGATTCATTGTTGAACTTACACTATTCGAGTTTATTTAAGAAAGTTGTACATATCAACATACACTTCCACAAGTTCTTCTGAATGACACCTTGTGTATTTGTAAGAAATGTGCTACAATTTACTCTAGGTCATGTGCTATCGCTTTAAAAATCACCCTAGATAGAATTCTATAACATTTCTATTTCTTCAAAAACCACGAATATTAAATTTCATTCCGTTCTATGAGGTGGAAATTATCGTTCTAATAAATCTTATAGTAGAGGTATAAATGGAATACTATTAAAAATGATGGACGATTACCCCGGTGTATTCTTCCATGACAATAAAGGAACATTGTGATCGACAATTGATTAAAATTTGTTAACTCTATCTTCAGTTTTACATTTCAAGTTCTCGTAATTTGTCTGAGGGGCCTATGTGAAATTTTTAAGAAATACACTGTCAACCCAAAACCTAATTAAGATCGTTCCGAAAAGATTGTTTCAGGTTCTATGTTAAACTTACACTATCCGAGTTTAGTAAAGAAAGTTGTACATATCAACATATACTTCCACGAGTTCTTCTGAATAACACCTTGGGTATTTGTAAGAAATGTGCTACAATTTACTCTAGGTCATGTGCTATCGCATTAAAAATCACCCTAGATAGAATTCTATATCATTTTTATTTCTTTAAAAACCATGAATATTAAATTTCATTCCGTTCTATGAGGTGGAAATTATCGTTCTAATATATCTTATGGTAGAGGTATAAATGGAATACTATTAAAAATGATGGACGATTACCCCGGTGTATTCTTCCATGACATAAAGGAACATTGTGATCGACAATTGATAAAAATTTGTTAACTCTATCTTCAGTTTTACATTCCAAGTTCTCGCAACTTGTCTGAGGCGCCTGTGTGAAAATTTTAAGAAATACACTGTCAGCCCAAAACCTTATTAATATCATTCCGAAAAGACAGTTTCAGATTCTATATTGAACTTACACTATTCGAGTTTATTTAAGAAAGTTGTACATATCAACATATACTTCCACAAGTTCTTCTGAATGACACCTTGTGTATTTGTAAGAAATGTGCTACAATTTACTCTAGGTCATGTGCTATCGCTTTAAAAATCACCCTAGATAGAATTCTATAACATATTTATTTCTTTGAAAACCACGAATATTAAATTTCATTCCGTTCTATGAGGTGGAAATTATCGTTCTAATAAATCTTATAGTAGAGGTATAAATGGAATACTATTAAAAATGATGGACGATTACCCCGGTGTATTCTTCCATGACAATAAAGGAACATTGTGATCGACAATTGATTAAAATTTGTTAACTCTATCTTCAGTTTTACATTGCAAGTTCTCGCAATTTGTCTGAGGTGCCTATGTGAAAATTTTAAGAAATACACAGTTAGCCCAAAACCTAATTAAGATCATTCCGAAAAGACTGTTTCAGATTCTATGTTGAACTTACAGTATCCGAGTTTAGTAAAGAAAGTTGTACATATCAACATATACTTCCACGAGTTCTTCTGAATGACACCTTGTGTATTTGTAAGAAATGTGCTACAATTTACTCTAGGTCATGTGCTATCGCATTAAAAATCACCCTTGATAGAATTCTATAACATTTTTATTTCTTTAAAAACCATGAATATTAAATTTCATTCCGTTCTATGAGGTGGAAATTATCGTTCTAATATATCTTATGGTAGAGGTATAAATGGAATACTATTAAAAATGATGGACGATTACCCCGGTGTATTCTTCCATGACAATAAAGGAACATTGTGATCGACAATTGATAAAAATTTGTTAACTCTATCTTCAGTTTTACATTCCAAGTTCTCGCAACTTGTCTGAGGCGCCTATGTGAAAATTTTTAGAAATACACTGTCAGCCCAAAACCTTATTAATATCATTCCGAAAAGACAGTTTCAGATTCTATGTTGAACTTACACTATTCGAGTTTATTTAAGAAAGTTGTACATATCAACATATACATCCACAAGTTCTTCTGACTGACACCTTGTGTATTTGTAAGAAATGTGCTACAATTTACTCTAGGTCATGTGCTATCGCCTTAAAAATCACCCTAGATAGAATTCTATAACATTTTTATTTCTTTAAAAACCACGAATATTAAATTTCATTCCGTTCTATGAGGTGGAAATTATCGTTCTAATAAATCTTATAGTAGAGGTATAAAAGGAATACTATTAAAAATGATGGACGATTACCCCGGTGTATTCTTCCATGACAATAAAGGAACATTGTGATCGACAATTGATAAAAATTTGTTAACTCTATCTTCAGTTTTACATTTCAAGTTCTCGTAATTTGTCTGAGGGGCCTATGTGAAATTTTTAAGAAATACACTGTCAACACAAAACCTAATTAAGATCATTCTGAAAAGATTGTTTCAGGTTCTATGTTAAACTTACACTATACGAGTTTAGTAAAGAAAGTTGTACATATCAACATATACTTCCACGAGTTCTTCTGAATGACACCTTGTGTATTTGTAAGAAATGTGCTACAATTTACTCTAGGACATGTTCTATCGCTTTAAAAATCACCCTAGATAGAATTCTATAACATTTTTATTTCTTTAAAAACCATGAATATTAAATTTCATTACGTTCTATGAGGTGGAAATTATCGTTCTAATATATCTTACAGTAGAGGTATAAATGGAATACTATTAAAAATGATGGACGACTACCCCGGTGTATGCTTCCATGACAATAAAGGAACATTGTGATCGACAATTGATAAAAATTTGTTAACTCTATCTTCAGTTTTACACTCCAAGTTCTCGCAACTTGTCTGAGGCGCCTATGTGAAAATTTTAAGAAATACACTGTCAGCCCAAAACCTTATTAATATCATTCCGAAAAGACAGTTTCAGATTCATTGTTGAACTTACACTATTCGAGTTTATTTAAGAAAGTTGTACATATCAACATACACTTCCACAAGTTCTTCTGAATGACACCTTGTGTATTTGTAAGAAATGTGCTACAATTTACTCTAGGTCATGTGCTATCGCTTTAAAAATCACCCTAGATAGAATTCTATAACATTTCTATTTCTTCAAAAACCACGAATATTAAATTTCATTCCGTTCTATGAGGTGGAAATTATCGTTCTAATAAATCTTATAGTAGAGGTATAAATGGAATACTATTAAAAATGATGGACGATTACCCCGGTGTATTCTTCCATGACAATAAAGGAACATTGTGATCGACAATTGATAAAAAATTGTTAACTCTATCTTCAGTTTTACATTTCAAGTTCTCGCAATTTGTCTGAGGGGCCTATGTGAAATTTTTAAGAAATACACTGTCAGCCCAAAACCTAATTAAGATCATTCCGAAAAGATTGTTTCAGGTTCTATGTTAAACTTACACTATCCGAGTTTAGTAAATAAAGTTGTACATATCAACATATACTTCCACGAGTTCTTCTGAATAACACCTTGGGTATTTGTAAGAAATGTGCTACAATTTACTCTAGGTCATGTGCTATCGCATTAAAAATCACCCTAGATAGAATTCTATATCATTTTTATTTCTTTAAAAACCATGAATATTAAATTTCATTCCGTTCGATGAGGTGGAAATTATCGTTCTAATATATCTTATGGTAGAGGTATAAATGGAATACTATTAAAAATGATGGACGATTACCCCGGTGTATTCTTCCATGACATAAAGGAACATTGTGATCGACAATTGATAAAAATTTGTTAACTCTATCTTCAGTTTTACATTCCAAGTTCTCGCAACTTGTCTGAGGCGCCTATGTGAAAATTTTAAGAAATACACTGTCAGCCCAAAACCTTATTAATATCATTCCGAAAAGACAGTTTCAGATTCTATATTGAACTTACACTATTCGAGGTTATTTAAGAAAGTTGTACATATCAACATATACTTCCACAAGTTCTTCTGAATGACACCTTGTGTATTTGTAAGAAATGTGCTACAATTTACTCTAGGTCATGTGCTATCGCTTTAAAAATCACCCTAGATAGAATTCTATAACATTTTTAATTCTTTAAAAACCACGAATATTAAATTTCATTCCGTTCTATGAGGTGGAAATTATCGTTCTAATAAATCTTATAGTAGAGGTATAAATGGAATACTATTAAAAATGATGGACGATTACCCCGGTGTATTCTTCCATGACAATAAAGGAACATTGTGATCGACAATTGATTAAAATTTGTTAACTCTATCTTCAGTTTTACATTCCAAGTTCTCGCAATTTGTCTGAGGGGCCTATGTGAAAATTTTAAGAAATACACAGTTAGCCCAAAACCTAATTAAGATCATTCCGAAAAGACTGTTTCAGATTCTATGTTGAACTTAAATTATCCGAGTTTGGTAAAGAAAGTTGTACATATCAACATATACTTCCACGAGTTCTTCTGAATGACACCTTGTGTATTTGTAAGAAATGTGCTACAATTTACTCTAGGTCATGTGCTATCGCTTTAAAAATCACCCTAGATAGAATTCTATAACATTTTTAATTCTTTAAAAACCACGAATATTAAATTTCATTCCGTTCTATGAGGTGGAAATTATCGTTCTAATAAATCTTATAGTAGAGGTATAAATGGAATACTATTAAAAATGATGGACGATTACCCCGGTGTATTCTTCCATGACAATAAAGGAACATTGTGATCGACAATTGATTAAAATTTGTTAACTCTATCTTCAGTTTTACATTCCAAGTTCTCGCAATTTGTCTGAGGGGCCTATGTGAAAATTTTAAGAAATACACAGTTAGCCCAAAACCTAATTAAGATCATTCCGAAAAGACTGTTTCAGATTCTATGTTGAACTTAAATTATCCGAGTTTAGTAAAGAAAGTTGTACATATCAACATATACTTCCACGAGTTCTTCTGAATGACACCTTGTGTATTTGTAAGAAATGTGCTACAATTTACTCTAGGTCATGTGCTATCGCTTTAAAAATCACCCTAGATAGAATTCTATAACATTTTTATTTCTTTAAAAACCACGAATATTAAATTTCATTCCGTTCTATGAGGTGGAAATTATCGTTCTAATAAATCTTATAGTAGAGGTATAAATGGAATACTATTAAAAATGATGGACGATTACCCCGGTGTATTCTTCCATGACAATAAAGGAACATTGTGATCGACAATTGATTAAAATTTGTTAACTCTATCTTCAGTTTTACATTTCAAGTTCTCGTAATTTGTCTGAGGGGCCTATGTGAAATTTTTAAGAAATACACTGTCAACCCAAAACCTAATTAAGATCGTTCCGAAAAGATTGTTTCAGGTTCTACGTTAAACTTACACTATCCGAGTTTAGTAAAGAAAGTTGTACATATCAAGATATACTTCCACGAGTTCTTCTGAATGACACCTTGTGTATTTGTAAGAAATGTGCTACAATTTACTCTAGGTCATGTGCTATCGCATTAAAAATCACCCTAGATAGAATTCTATAACATTTTTATTTCTTCAAAAACCATGAATATTAAATTTCATTCCGTTCTATGAGGTGGAAATTATCGTTCTAATATATCTTATGGTAGAGGTATAAATGGAATACTATTAAAAATGATGGACGATTACCCCGGTGTATTCTTCCATGACAATAAAGGAACATTGTGATCGACAATTGATTAAAATTTGTTAACTCTATCTTCAGTTTTACATTTCAAGTTCTCGTAATTTGTCTGAGGGGCCTTTGTGAAATTTTTAAGAAATACACTGTCAACCCAAAACCTAATTAAGATCGTTCCGAAAAGATTGTTTCAGGTTCTATGTTAAACTTACACTATCCGAGTTTAGTAAAGAAAGTTGTACATATCAAGATATACTTCCACCAGTTCTTCTGAATGACACCTTATGTATTTGTAAGAAATGTGCTACAATTTACTCTAGGCCATGTGCTATCGCATTAAAAATCACCCTAGATAGAATTCTATAACATTTTTATTTCTTTAAAAACCATGAATATTAAATTTCATTCCGTTCTATGAGGTGGAAATTATCGTTCTAATATATCTTATGGTAGAGGTATAAATGGAATACTATTAAAAATAATGGACGATTACCCCGGTGTATTCTTCCATGACAATAAAGGAACATTGTGATCGACAATTGATTAAAATTTGTTAACTCTATCTTCAGTTTTACATTCCAAGTTCTCGCAGCCTATGTGAAAATTTTAAGAAATACACAGTTAGCCCAAAACCTAATTAAGATCATTCCGAAAAGACTGTTTCAGATTCTAAGTTGAACTTAAATTATCCGAGTTTAGCAAAGAAAGTTGTACATATCAACATATACTTCCACGAGTTCTTCTGAATGACACCTTGTGTATTTGTAAGAAATGTGCTACAATTTACTCTAGGTCATGTGCTATCGCTTTAAAAATAACCCTAGATAGAATTCTATAACATTTTTATTTCTTTAAAAACCACGAAAATTAAATTTCATTCCGTTCTATGAGGTGGAAATTATCGTTCTAATAAATCTTATAGTAGAGGTATAAATGGAATACTATTAAAAATGATGGACGATTACCCCGGTGTATTCTTCCATGACAATAAAGGAACATTGTGATCGACAATTGATTAAAATTTGTTAACTCTATCTTCAGTTTTACATTTCAAGTTCTCGTAATTTGTCTGAGGGGCCTATGTGAAATTTTTAAGAAATACACTGTCAACCCAAAACCTAATTAAGATCGTTCCGAAAAGATTGTTTCAGGTTCTATGTTAAACTTACACTATCCGAGTTTAGTAAAGAAAGTTGTACATATCAAGATATACTTCCACGAGTTCTTCTGAATGACACCTTGGGTATTTGTAAGAAATGTGCTACAATTTACTCTAGGTCATGTGCTATCGCATTAAAAATCACCCTAGATAGAATTCTATAACATTTTTATTTCTTTAAAAACCATGAATATTAAATTTCATTCCGTTCTATGAGGTGGAAATTATCGTTCTAATATATCTTATGGTAGAGGTATAAATGGAATACTATTAAAAATGATGGACGATTACCCCGGTGTATTCTTCCATGACAATAAAGGAACATTGTGATCGACAATTGATTAAAATTTGTTAACTCTATCTTCAGTTTTACATTTCAAGTTCTCGAAATTTGTCTGAGGGGCCTATGTGAAATTTTTAAGAAATACACTGTCAACCCAAAACCTAATTAAGATCGTTCCAAAAAGATTGTTTCAGGTTCTATGTTAAACTTACACTATCCGAGTTTAGTAAAGAAAGTTGTACATATCAAGATATACTTCCACCAGTTCTTCTGAATGACACCTTGTGTATTTGTAAGAAATGTGCTACAATTTACTCTAGGCCATGTGCTATCGCATTAAAAATCACCCTAGATAGAATTCTATAACATTTTTATTTCTTTAAAAACCATGAATATTAAATTTCATTCCGTTCTATGAGGTGGAAATTATCGTTCTAATATATCTTATGGTAGAGGTATAAATGGAATACTATTAAAAATAATGGACGATTACCCCGGTGTATTCTTCCATGAAAATAAAGGAACATTGTGATCGACAATTGATAAAAATTTGTTAACTCTATCTTCAGTTTTACATTCCAAGTTCTCGTAACTTGTCTGAGGCACCTATGTGAAAATTTTAAGAAATACACTGTCAGCCCAAAACCTTATTAATATCATTCCGAAAAGACAGTTTCAGATTCTATGTTGAACTTACACTATTCGAGTTTATTTAAGAAAGTTGTACATATCAACATATACTTCCACAAGTTCTTCTGAATGACACCTTGTGTATTTGTAAGAAATGTGCTACAATTTACTCTAGGTCATGTGCTATCGCTTTAAAAATCACCCTAGATAGAACTCTGTAACATTTGTATTTCTTTAAAAACCACGAATATTAAATTTCATTCCGTTCTATGAGCTGGAAATTATCGTTCTAATAAATCTTATAGTAGAGGTATAAATGGAATACTATTAAAAATGATGGACGATTACCCCGGTGTATTCTTCCATGACAATAAAGGAACATTGTGATCGACAATTGATTAAAATTTGTTAGCTCTATCTTCAGTTTTACATTTCAAGTTCTCGCAATTTGTCTGAGTGGCCTATGTGAAATTTTTAAGAAATACACTGTCAACCCAAAACCTAATTAAGATCGTTCCGAAAAGATTGTTTCAGGTTCTATGTTAAACTTACACTATCCGAGTTTAGTAAAGAAAGTTGTACATATCAAGATATACTTCCACGAGTTCTTCTGAATGACACCTTCTGTATTTGTAAGAAATGTGCTACAATTTACTCTAGGCCATGTGCTATCGCATTAAAAATCACCCTGGATAGAATTCTATAACATTTTTATTTCTTTAAAAACCATGAATATTAAATTTCATTCCGTTCTATGAGGTGGAAATTATCGTTCTAATATATCTTATGGTAGAGGTATAAATGGAATACTATTAAAAATGATGGACGATTACCCCGGTGTATTCTTCCATGACAATAAAGGAACATTGTGATCGACAATTGATAAAAATTTGTTAACTCTATCTTCAGTTTTACATTCCAAGTTCTCGCAACTTGTCTGAGGCGCCTATGTGAAAATTTTAAGAAATACACTGTCTGCCCAAAACCTTATTTATATCATTCCGAATAGACAGTTTCAGATTCTATGTTGAACTTACACTATTCGAGTTTATTTAAGAAAGTTGTACATATCAACATATACTTCCACAAGTTTTTTTGAATGACACCTTGTGTATTTGTAAGAAATGTGCTACAATTTACTCTAGGTCATGTGCTATCGCTTTAAAAATCACCCTAGATAGAATTCTATAACATTTGTATTTCTTTAAAAACCACGAATATTAAATTTCATTCCGTTCTATGAGGTGGAAATTATCGTTCTAATAAATCTTATAGTAGAGGTATAAATGGAATACTATTAAAAATGATGGACGATTACCCCGGTGTATTCTTCCATGACAATAAAGGAACATTGTGATCGACAATTGATAAAAATTTGTTAACTCTATCTTCAGTTTTACATTCCAAGTTCTCGCAATTTGTCTGAGGGGCCTATGTGAAAATTTTAAGAAATACACAGTTAGCCCAAAACCTAATTAAGATCATTCCGAAAAGACTGTTTCAGATTCTATGTTGAACTTACATTATCCGAGTTTAGTAAAGAAAGTTGTACATATCAACATATACTTCCACGAGTTCTTCTGAATGACACCTTGTGTATTTGTAAGAAATGTGCTACAATTTACTCTAGGTCATGTGCTATCGCTTTAAAAATCACCCTAGATAGAATTCTATAACATTTTTATTTCTTTAAAAACCACGAATATTAAATTTCATTCCGTTCTATGAGGTGGAAATTATCGTTCTAATAAATCTTATAGTAGAGGTATAAATGGAATACTATTAAAAATGATGGACGATTACCCCGGTGTATTCTTCCATGACAATAAAGGAACATTGTGATCGACAATTGATTAAAATTTGTTAACTCTATCTTCAGTTTTACATTTCAAGTTCTCGTAATTTGTCTGAGGGGCCTATGTGAATTTTTCAAGAAATACACTTTCAACCCAAAACCTAATTAAGATCATTCCGAAAAGATTGTTTCAGGTTCTATGTTAAACTTACACTATCCGAGTTTAGTAAAGAAAGTTGTACATATCAACATATACTTCCACGAGTTCTTCTGAATGACACCTTGGGTATTTGTAAGAAATGTGCTACAATTTACTCTAGGTCATGTGCTATAGCATTAAAAATCACCCTTGATAGAATTCTATAACATTTTTATTTCTTTAAAAACCATGAATATTAAATTTCATTCCGTTCTATGAGGAGGAAATTATCGTTCTAATATATCTTATGGTAGAGGTAAAAATGGAATACTATTAAAAATGATGGACGATTACCCCGGTGTATTCTTCCATGACAATAAAGGAACATTGTGATCGACAATTGATTAAAATTTGTTAACTCTATCTTCAGTTTTACATTTCAAGTTCTCGAAATTTGTCTGAGGGGCCTATGTGAAATTTTTAAGAAATACACTGTCAACCCAAAACATAATTAAGAACGTTCCGAAAAGTTTGTTTCAGGTTCTATGTTAAACTTACACTATCCGAGTTTAGTAAAGAAAGTTGTACATATCAAGATATACTTCCACCAGTTCTTCTGAATGACACCTTGTGTATTTGTAAGAAATGTGCTACAATTTACTCTAGGCCATGTGCTATCGCATTAAAAATCACCCTAGATAGAATTCTATAACATTTTTATTTCTTTAAAAACCATGAATATTAAATTTCATTCCGTTCTATAAGGAGGAAATTATCGTTCTAATATATCTTATGGTAGAGGTATAAATGGAATACTATTAAAAATAATGGACGATTACCCCGGTGTATTCTTCCATGACAATAAAGGAACATTGTGATCGACAATTGATAAAAATTTGTTAACTCTATCTTCAGTTTTACATTCCAAGTTCTCGCAACTTGTCTGAGGCACCTATGTGAAAATTTTAAGAAATACATTGTCAGCCCAAAACCTTATTAATATCATTCCGAAAAGACAGTTTCAGATTCTATGTTGAACTTACACTATTCGAGTTTATTTAAGAAAGTTGTACATATCAACATATACTTCCACAAGTTCTTCTGAATGACACCTTGTGTATTTGTAAGAAATGTGCTACAATTTACTCTAGGTCATGTGTTATCGCTTTAAAAATCACCCTAGATAGAACTCTGTAACATTTGTATTTCTTTAAAAACCACGAATGTTAAATTTCATTCCGTTCTATGAGCTGGAAATTATCGTTCTAATAAATCTTATAGTAGAGGTATAAATGGAATACTATTAAAAATGATGGATGATTACCCCGGTGTATTCTTCCATGACAATAAAGGAACATTGTGATCGACAATTGATTAAAATTTGTTAACTCTATCTTCATTTTTACATTCCAAGTTCTCGCAATTTGTCTGAGGGGCCTATGTCAAAATTTTAAGAAATACACAGTTAGCCCAAAACCTAATTAAGATCATTCCGAAAAGACTGTTTCAGATTCTATGTTGAACTTACATTATCCAAGTTTAGTAAAGAAAGTTGTACATATCAACATATACTTCCACGAGTTCTTCTGAATGACACCTTGTATATTTGTAAGAAATGTGCTACAATTTACTCTAGGTCATGTGCTATCGCTTTAAAAATCACCCTAGATAGAATTCTATAACATTTTTATTTCTTTAAAAACCACGAATATTAAATTTCATTCCGTTCTATGAGGTGGAAATTATCGTTCTAATAAATCTTATAGTAGAGGTATAAATGGAATACTATTAAAAATGATGGACGATTACCCCGGTGTATTCTTCCATGACAATAAAGGAACATTGTGATCGACAATTGATTAAAATTTGTTAACTCTATCTTCAGTTTTACATTTCAAGTTCTCGTAATTTGTCTGAGGGGCCTATGTGAAATTTTTAAGAAATACACTGTCAACCCAAAACCTAATTAAGATCGTTCCAAAAACATTGTTTCAGGTTCTATGTTAAACTTACACTATCCGAGTTTAGTAAAGAAAGTTGTACACATCAAGATATACTTCCACGAGTTCTTCTGAATGACACCTTGTGTATTTGTAAGAAATGTGCTACAATTTACTCTAGGCCATGTGCTATCGCATTAAAAATCACCCTAGATAGAATTCTATAACATTTTTATTTCTTTAAAAACCATGAATATTAAATTTCATTCCGTTCTATGAGGTGGAAATTATCGTTCTAATATATCTTATGGTAGAGGTATAAATGGAATACTATTAAAAATGATGGACGATTACCCCGGTGTATACTTCCATGACAATAAAGGAACATTGTGATCGACAATTGATTAAAATTTATTAACTCTATCTTCAGTTTTACATTTCAAGTTCTCGAAATTTGTCTGAGGGGCCTATGTGAAATTTTTAAGAAATACACTGTCAACCCAAAACCTAATTAAGATCGTTCCGAAAAGATTGTTTCAGGTTCTATGTTAAACTTACACTATCCGAGTTTAGTAAAGAAAGTTGTACATATCAAGATATACTTCCACGAGTTCTTCTGAATGACACCTTGTGTATTTGTAAGAAATGTGCTACAATTTACTCTAGGCCATGTGCTATCGCATTAAAAATCACCCTAGATAGAATTCTATAACATTTTTATTTCTTTAAAAACCATGAATATTAAATTTCATTCCGTTCTATGAGGTGGAAATTATCGTTCTAATATATCTTATGGTAGAGGTATAAATGGAATACTATTAAATATAATGGACAATTACCCCGGTGTATTCTTCCATGACAATAAAGGAACATTGTGATCGACAATTGATAAAAATTTGTTAACTCTATCTTCAGTTTTACATTCCAAGTTCTCACAACTTGTCTGAGGCGCCTATGTGAAAATTTTAAGAAATACACTGTCAGCCCAAAACCTTATTAATATCATTCCGAAAAGACAGTTTCAGATTCTATGTTGAACTTACACTATTCGAGTTTATTTAAGAAAGTTGTACATATCAACATATACTTCCACAAGTTCTTCTGAATGACACCTTGTGTATTTGTAAGAAATGTGCTACAATTTACTCTAGGTCATGTGCTATCGCTTTAAAAATCACCCTAGATAGAACTCTGTAACATTTGTATTTCTTTAAAAACCACGAATATTAAATTTCATTCCGTTCTATGAGCTGGAAATTATCGTTCTAATAAATCTTATAGTAGAGGTATAAATGGAATACTATTAAAAATGATGGACGATTACCCCGGTGTATTCTTCCATGACAATAAAGGAACATTGTGATCGACAATTGATTAAAATTTGTTAGCTCTATCTTCAGTTTTACATTTCAAGTTCTCGCAATTTGTCTGAGGGGCCTATGTGAAATTTTTAAGAAATACACTGTCAACCCAAAACCTAATTAAGATCGTTCCGAAAAGATTGTTTCAGGTTCTATGTTAAACTTACACTATCCGAGTTTAGTAAAGAAAGTTGTACATATCAAGATATACTTCCACGAGTTCTTCTGAATGACACCTTCTGTATTTGTAAGAAATGTGCTACAATTTACTCTAGGCCATGTGCTATCGCATTAAAAATCACCCTAGATAGAATTCTATAACATTTTTATTTCTTTAAAAACCATGAATATTAAATTTCATTCCGTTCTATGAGGTGGAAATTATCGTTCTAATATATCTTATGGTAGAGGTATAAATGGAATACTATTAAAAATGATGGACGATTACCCCGGTGTATTCTTCCATGACAATAAAGGAACATTGTGATCGATAATTGATAAAAATTTGTTAACTCTATCTTCAGTTTTACATTCCAAGTTCTCGCAACTTGTCTGAGGCACCTATGTGAAAATTTTAAGAAATACACTGTCAGCCCAAAACCTTATTAATATCATTCCGAAAAGACAGTTTCAGATTCTATGTTGAACTTACACTGTTCGAGTTTATTTAAGAAAGTTGTACATATCAACATATACTTCCACAAGTTCTTCTGAATGACACCTTGTGTATTTGTAAGAAATGTGCTACAATTTACTCTAGGTCGTGTGCTATCGCTTTAAAAATCACCCTAGATAAAACTCTGTAACATTTGTATTTCTTTAAAAACCACGAATATTAAATTTCATTCCGTTCTATGAGGTGGAAATTATCGTTCTAATAAATCTTATAGTAGAGGTATAAATGGAATACTATTAAAAATGATGAACGATTACCCCGGTGTATTCTTCCATGACAATAAAGGAACATTGTGATCGACAATTGATTAAAATTTGTTAACTCCATCTTCAGTTTTACATTTCAAGTTCTCGTAATTTGTCTGAGGGGACTATGTGAAATTTTTAAGAAATACACTGTCAACCCAAAACCTAATTAAGATCGTTCCGAAAAGATTGTTTCAGGTTCTATGTTAAACTAACACTATCCGAGTTTAGTAAAGAAAGTTGTACATATCAAGATATACTTCCACGAGTTCTTCTGAATGACACCTTGTGTATTTGTAAGAAATGTGCTACAATTTACTCTAGGCCATGTGCTATCGCATTAAAAATCACCCTGGATAGAATTCTGTAACATTTTTATTTCTTGAAAAACCATGAATATTAAATTTCATTCCGTTCTATGAGGTGGAAATTATCGTTCTAATATATCTTATGGTAGAGGTATAAATGGAATACTATTAAAAATGATGGACGATTACCCCGGTGTATTCTTCCATGACAATAAAGGAACATTGTGATCGACAATTGATAAAAATTTGTTAACTCTATCTTCAGTTTTACATTCCAAGTTCTCGCAACTTGTCTGAGACGCCTATGTGAAAATTTTAAGAAATACACTGTCTGCCCAAAACCTTATTTATATCATTCCGAATAGACAGTTTCAGATTCTATGTTGAACTTACACTATTCGAGTTTATTTAAGAAAGTTGTACATATCAACATATACTTCCACAAGTTTTTCTGAATGACACCTTGTGTATTTGTAAGAAATGTGCTACAATTTACTCTAGGTCATGTGCTATCGCTTTAAAAATCACCCTAGATAGAATTCTATAACATTTGTATTTCTTTAAAAACCACGAATATTAAATTTCATTCCGTTCTATTAGGTGGAAATTATCGTTCTAATAAATCTTATAGTAGAGGTATAAATGGAATACTATTAAAAATGATGGACGATTACCCCGGTGTATTCTTCCATGACAATAAAGGAACATTGTGATCGACAATTGATAAAAATTTGTTAACTCTATCTTCAGTTTTACATTCCAAGTTCTCGCAATTTGTCTGAGGGGCCTATGTGAAAATTTTAAGAAATACACAGTTAGCCCAAAACCTAATTAAGATCATTCCGAAAAGACTGTTTCAGATTCTATGTTGAACTTACATTATCCGAGTTTAGTAAAGAAAGTTGTACATATCAACATATACTTCCACGAGTTCTTCTGAATGACACCTTGTGTATTTGTAAGAAATGTGCTACAATTTACTCTAGGTCATGTGCTATCGCTTTAAAAATCACCCTAGATAGAATTCTATAACATTTTTATTTCTTTAAAAACCACGAATATTAAATTTCATTCCGTTCTATGAGGTGGAAATTATCGTTCTAATAAATCTTATAGTAGAGGTATAAATGGAATACTATTAAAAATGATGGACGATTACCCCGGTGTATTCTTCCATGACAATAAAGGAACATTGTGATCGACAATTGATTAAAATTTGTTAACTCTATCTTCAGTTTTACATTTCAAGTTCTCGTAATTTGTCTGAGGGGCCTATGTGAATTTTTTAAGAAATACACTGTCAACCCCAAACCTAATTAAGATCATTCCGAAAAGATTGTTTCAGGTTCTATGTTAAACTTACACTATCCGAGTTTAGTAAAGAAAGTTGTACATATCAACATATACTTCCACGAGTTCTTCTGAATGACACCTTGGGTATTTGTAAGAAATGTGCTACAATTTACTCTAGGTCATGTGCTATAGCATTAAAAATCACCCTTGATAGAATTCTATAACATTTTTATTTCTTTAAAAACCATGAATATTAAATTTCATTCCATTCTATGAGGTGGAAATTATCGTTCTAATATATCTTATGGTAGAGGTATAAATGGAATACTATTAAAAATGATGGACGATTACCCCGGTGTATTCTTCCATGACAATAAAGGAACATTGTGATCGACAATTGATAAAAATTTGTTAACTCTATCTTCAGTTTTACATTCCAAGTTCTCGCAACTTGTCTGAGGCGCCTATGTGAAAATTTTTAGAAATACACTGTCAGCCCAAAACCTTATTAATATCATTCCGAAAAGACAGTTTCAGATTCTATGTTGAACTTACACTATTCGAGTTTATTTAAGAAAGTTGTACATATCAACATATACTTCCACAAGTTCTTCTGAATGACACCTTGTGTATTTGTAAGAAATGTGCTACAATTTACTCTAGGTCATGTGCTATAGCTTTAAAAATCACCCTAGACAGAATTCTATAACATTTTTATTTCTTTAAAAACCACGAATATTAAATTTCATTCCATTCTATAAGGTGGAAATTATCGTTCTAATAAATCTTATAGTAGAGGTATAAATGGAATACTATTAAAAATGATGGACGATTACCCCGGTGTATTCTTCCATGACAATAAAGGAACATTGTGATCGACAATTGATAAAAATTTGTTAACTCTATCTTCAGTTTTACATTCCAAGTTCTCGCAATTTGTCTGAGGGGCCTATGTGAAAATTTTAAGAAATACACAGTTAGCGCAAAACCTAATTAAGATCATTCCGAAAAGACTGTTTCAGATTCTATGTTGAACTTACATTATCCGAGTTTAGTAAAGAAAGTTGTACATATCAACATATACTTCCACGAGTTCTTCTGAATGACACCTTGTGTATTTGTAAGAAATGTGCTACAATTTACTCTAGGTCATGTGCTATCGCTTTAAAAATCACCCTAGATAGAATTCTATAACATTTTTATTTCTTTAAAAACCACGAATATTAAATTTCATTCCGTTCTATGAGGTGGAAATTATCGTTCTAATAAATCTTATAGTAGAGGTATAAATGGAATACTATTAAAAATGATGGACGATTACCCCGGTGTATTCTTCCATGACAATAAAGGAACATTGTGATCGACAATTGATAAAAATTTGTTAACTCTATCTTCAGTTTTACATTCCAAGTTCTCGCAATTTGTCTGAGGGGCCTATGTGAAAATTTTAAGAAATACACAGTTAGCCCAAAACCTAATTAAGATCATTCCAAAAAGACTGTTTCAGATTCTATGTTGAACTTACATTATCCGAGTTTAGTAAAGAAAGTTGTACATATCAACATATACTTCCACGAGTTCTTCTGAATGACACCTTGTGTATTTGTAAGAAATGTGCTACAATTTACTCTAGGTCATGTGCTATCGCTTTAAAAATCACCCTAGATAGAATTCTATAACATTTTTATTTCTTTAAAAACCACGAATATTAAATTTCATTCCGTTCTATGAGGTGGAAATTATCGTTCTAATAAATCTTATAGTAGAGGTATAAATGGAATACTATTAAAAATGATGGACGATTACCCCGGTGTATTCTTCCATGACAATAAAGGAACATTGTGATCGACAATTGATTAAAATTTGTTAACTCTATCTTCAGTTTTACATTTCAAGTTCTCGTAATTTGTCTGAGGGGCCTATGTGAAATTTTTAAGAAATACACTGTCAACCCAAAACCTAATTAAGATCGTTCCAAAAAGATTGTTTCAGGTTCTATGTTAAACTTACACTATCCGAGTTTAGTAAAGAAAGTTGTACATATCAAGATATACTTCCACGAGTTCTTCTGAATGACACCTTGTGTATTTGTAAGAAATGTGCTACAATTTACTCTAGGCCATGTGCTATCGCATTAAAAATCACCCTAGATAGAATTCTATAACATTTTTATTTCTTTAAAAAATATGAATATTAAATTTCATTCCATTCTATGAGGTGGAAATTATCGTTCTAATATATCTTATGGTAGAGGTATAAATGGAATACTATTAAAAATGATGGACGATTACCCCGGTTTATTCTTCCATGACAATAAAGGAACATTGTGATCGACAATTGATTAAAATTTATTAACTCTATCTTCAGTTTTCCATTTCAAGTTCTCGAAATTTGTCTGAGGGGCCTATGTGAAATTTTTAAAAAATACACTGTCAACCCAAAACCTAATTAAGATCGTTCCGAAAAGATTGTTTCAGGTTCTATGTTAAACTTACACTATCCGAGTTTAGTAAAGAAAGTTGTACATATCAAGATATACTTCCACGAGTTCTTCTGAATGACACCTTGTGTATTTGTAAGAAATGTGCTACAATTTACTCTAGGCCATGTGCTATCGCATTAAAAATCACCCTAGATAGAATTCTATAACATTTTTATTTCTTTAAAAACCATGAATATTAAATTTCATTCCGTTCTATGAGGTGGAAATTAGCGTTCTAATATATCTTATGGTAGAGGTATAAATGGAATACTATTAAAAATAATGGACAATTACCCCGGTGTATTCTTCCATGACAATAAAGGAACATTGTGATCGACAATTGATAAAAATTTGTTAACTCTATCTTCAGTTTTACATTCCAAGTTCTCGCAACTTGTCTGAGGCGCCTATGTGAAAATTTTAAGAAATACACTGTCAGCCCAAAACCTTATTAATATCATTCCGAAAAGACAGTTTCAGATTCTATGTTGAACTTACACTATTCGAGTTTATTTAAGAAAGTTGTACATATCAACATATACTTCCACAAGTTCTTCTGAATGACACCTTGTGTATTTGTAAGAAATGTGCTACAATTTACTCTAGGTCATGTGCTATCGCTTTAAAAATCACCCTAGATAGAACTCTGTAACATTTGTATTTCTTTAAAAACCACGAATATTAAATTTCATTCCATTCTATGAGCTGGAAATTATCGTTCTAATAAATCTTATAGTAGAGGTATAAATGGAATACTATTAAAAATGATGGACGATTACCCCGGTGTATTCTTCCATGACAATAAAGGAACATTGTGATCGACAATTGATTAAAATTTGTTAGCTATATCTTCAGTTTTACATTTCAAGTTCTCGCAATTTGTCTGAGGGGCCTATGTGAAATTTTTAAGAAATACACTGTCAACCCAAAACCTAATTAAGATCGTTCCGAAAAGATTGTTTCAGGTTCTATGTTAAACTTACACTATCCGAGTTTAGTAAAGAAAGTTGTACATATCAAGATATACTTCCACGAGTTCTTCTGAATGACACCTTGTGTATTTGTAAGAAATGTGCTACAATTTACTCAAGGCCATGTGCTATCGCATTAAAAATCACCCTAGATAGAATTCTATAACATTTTTATTTCTTTAAAAACCATGAATATTAAATTTCATTCCGTTCTATGAGGTGGAAATTAGCGTTCTAATATATCTTATGGTAGAGGTATAAATGGAATACTATTAAAAATAATGGACAATTACCCCGGTGTATTCTTCCATGACAATAAAGGAACATTGTGATCGACAATTGATAAAAATTTGTTAACTCTATCTTCAGTTTTACATTCCAAGTTCTCGCAACTTGTCTGAGGCGCCTATGTGAAAATTTTAAGAAATACACTGTCAGCCCAAAACCTTATTAATATCATTCCGAAAAGACAGTTTCAGATTCTATGTTGAACTTACACTATTCGAGTTTATTTAAGAAAGTTGTACATATCAACATATACTTCCACAAGTTCTTCTGAATGACACCTTGTGTATTTGTAAGAAATGTGCTACAATTTACTCTAGGTCATGTGCTATCGCTTTAAAAATCACCCTAGATAGAACTCTGTAACATTTGTATTTCTTTAAAAACCACGAATATTAAATTTCATTCCATTCTATGAGCTGGAAATTATCGTTCTAATAAATCTTATAGTAGAGGTATAAATGGAATACTATTAAAAATGATGGACGATTACCCCGGTGTATTCTTCCATGACAATAAAGGAACATTGTGATCGACAATTGATTAAAATTTGTTAGCTATATCTTCAGTTTTACATTTCAAGTTCTTGCAATTTGTCTGAGGGGCCTATGTGAAATTTTTAAGAAATACACTGTCAACCCAAAACCTAATTAAGATCGTTCCGAAAAGATTGTTTCAGGTTCTATGTTAAACTTACACTATCCGAGTTTAGTAAAGAAAGTTGTACATATCAAGATATACTTCCACGAGTTCTTCTGAATGACACCTTCTGTATTTGTAAGAAATGTGCTACAATTTACTCTAGGCCATGTGCTATCGCATTAAAAATCACCCTGGATAGAATTCTATAACATTTTTATTTCTTTAAAAACCATGAATATTAAATTTCATTCCGTTCTATGAGGTGGAAATTATCGTTCTAATATATCTTATGGTAGAGGTATAAATGGAATACTATTAAAAATGATGGACGATTACCCCGGTGTATTCTTCCATGACAATAAAGGAACATTGTGATCGACAATTGATAAAAATTTGTTAACTCTATCTTCAGTTTTACATTCCAAGTTCTCGCAACTTGTCTGAGGCGCCTATGTGAAAATTTTAAGAAATACACTGTCTGCCCAAAACCTTATTTATATCATTCCGAATAGACAGTTTCAGATTCTATGTTGAACTTACACTATTCGAGTTTATTTAAGAAAGTTGTACATATCAACATATACTTCCACAAGTTTTTCTGAATGACACCTTGTGTATTTGTAAGAAATGTGCTACAATTTACTCTAGGTCATGTGCTATCGCTTTAAAAATCACCCTAGATAGAATTCTGTAACATTTGTATTTCTTTAAAAACCACGAATATTAAATTTCATTCCGTTCTATGAGGTGGAAATTATCGTTCTAATAAATCTTATAGTAGAGGTATAAATGGAATACTATTAAAAATGATGGACGATTACCCCGGTGTATTCTTCCATGACAATAAAGGAACGTTGTGATCGACAATTGATAAAAATTTGTTAACTCTATCTTCAGTTTTACATTCCAAGTTCTCGCAATTTGTCTGAGGGGCCTATGTGAAAATTTTAAGAAATACACAGTTAGCCCAAAACCTAATTAAGATCATTCCGAAAAGACTGTTTCAGATTCTATGTTGAACTTACATTATCCGAGTTTAGTAAAGAAAGTTGTACATATCAACATATACTTCAACGAGTTCTTCTGAATGACACCTTGTGTATTTGTAAGAAATGTGCTACAATTTACTCTAGGTCATGTGCTATCGCTTTAAAAATCACCCTAGATAGAATTCTATAACATTTTTATTTCTTTAAAAACCACGAATATTAAATTTCATTCCGTTCTATGAGGTGGAAATTATCGTTCTAATAAATCTTATAGTAGAGGTATAAATGGAATACTATTAAAAATGATGGACGATTACCCCGGTGTATTCTTCCATGACAATAAAGGAACATTGTGATCGACAATTGATTAAAATTTGTTAACTCTATCTTCAGTTTTACATTTCAAGTTCTCGTAACTTGTCTGAGGGGCCTATGTGAAAATTTTAAGAAATACACAGTTAGCCCAAAACCTAATTAAGATCATTCCGAAAAGACTGTTTCAGATTCTATGTTGAACTTACATTATCCGAGTTTAGTAAAGAAAGTTGTACATATCAACATATACTTCCACGAGTTCTTCTGAATGACACCTTGTGTATTTGTAAGAAATGTGCTACAATTTACTCTAGGTCATGTGCTATCGCTTTAAAAATCACCCTAGATAGAATTCTATAACATTTTTATTTCTTTAAAAACCACGAATATTAAATTTCATTCCGTTCTATGAGGTGGAAATTATCGTTCTAATAAATCTTATAGTAGAGGTATAAATGGAATACTATTAAAAATGATGGACGATTACCCCGGTGTATTCTTCCATGACAATAAAGGAACGTTGTGATCGACAATTGATAAAAATTTGTTAACTCTATCTTCAGTTTTACATTCCAAGTTCTCGCAATTTGTCTGAGGGGCCTATGTGAAAATTTTAAGAAATACACAGTTAGCCCAAAACCTAATTAAGATCATTCCGAAAAGACTGTTTCAGATTCTATGTTGAACTTACATTATCCGAGTTTAGTAAAGAAAGTTGTACATATCAACATATACTTCCACGAGTTCTTCTGAATGACACCTTGTGTATTTGTAAGAAATGTGCTACAATTTACTCTAGGTCATGTGCTATCGCTTTAAAAATCACCCTAGATAGAATTCTATAACATTTTTATTTCTTTAAAAACCACGAATATTAAATTTCATTCCGTTCTATGAGGTGGAAATTATCGTTCTAATAAATCTTATAGTAGAGGTATAAATGGAATACTATTAAAAATGATGGACGATTACCCCGGTGTATTCTTCCATGACAATAAAGGAACATTGTGATCGACAATTGATTAAAATTTGTTAACTCTATCTTCAGTTTTACATTTCAAGTTCTCGTAATTTGTCTGAGGGGCCTATGTGAATTTTTTAAGAAATACACTGTCAACCCAAAACCTAATTAAGATCATTCCGAAAAGATTGTTTCAGGTTCTATGTTAAACTTACACTATCCGAGTTTAGTAAAGAAAGTTGTACATATCAACATATACTTCCACGATTTCTTCTGAATGACACCTTCTGTATTTGTAAGAAATGTGCTACAATTTACTCTAGGTCATGTGCTATAGCATTAAAAATCACCCTTGATAGAATTCTATAACATTTTTATTTCTTTAAAAACCACGAATATTAAATTTCATTCCATTCTATGAGGTGGAAATTATCGTTCTAATAAATCTTATAGTAGAGGTATAAATGGAATACTATTAAAAATGATGGACGATTACCCCGGTGTATTCTTCCATGACAATAAAGGAACATTGTGATCGACAATTGATAAAAATTTGTTAACTCTATCTTCAGTTTTACATTCCAAGTTCTCGCAACTTGTCTGAGGCGCCTATGTGAAAATTTTAAGAAATACACTGTCTGCCCAAAACCTTATTTATATCATTCCGAATAGACAGTTTCAGATTCTATGTTGAACTTACACTATTCGAGTTTATTTAAGAAAGTTGTACATATCAACATATACTTCCACAAGTTTTTCTGAATGACACCTTGTGTATTTGTAAGAAATGTGCTACAATTTACTCTAGGTCATGTGCTATCGCTTTAAAAATCACCCTAGATAGAATTCTATAACATTTGTATTTCTTTAAAAACCACGAATATTAAATTTCATTCCGTTCTATGAGGTGGAAATTATCGTTCTAATAAATCTTATAGTAGAGGTATAAATGGAAAACTATTAAAAATGATGGACGATTACCCCGGTGTATTCTTCCATGACAATAAAGGAACATTGTGATCGACAATTGATAAAAATTTGTTAACTCTATCTTCAGTTTTACATTCCAAGTTCTCGCAATTTGTCTGAGGGGCCTATGTGAAAATTTTAAGAAATACACAGTTAGCCCAAAACCTAATTAAGATCATTCCAAAAAGACTGTTTCAGATTCTATGTTGAACTTACATTATCCGAGTTTAGTAAAGAAAGTTGTACATATCAACATATACTTCCACGAGTTCTTCTGAATGACACCTTGTGTATTTGTAAGAAATGTGCTACAATTTACTCTAGGTCATGTGCTATCGCTTTAAAAATCACCCTAGATAGAATTCTATAACATTTTTATTTCTTTAAAAACCACGAATATTAAATTTCATTCCGTTCTATGAGGTGAAAATTATCGTTCTAATAAATCTTATAGTGGAGGTATAAATGGAATACTATTAAAAATGATGGACGATTACCCCGGTGTATTCTTCCATGACAATAAAGGAACATTGTGATCGACAATTGATTAAAATTTGTTAACTCTATCTTCAGTTTTACATTTCAAGTTCTCGTAATTTGTCTGAGGGGCCTATGTGAATTTTTTAAGAAATACACTGTCAACCCAAAACCTAATTAAGATCATTCTGAAAAGATTGTTTCAGGTTCTATGTTAAACTTACACTATCCGAGTTTAGTAAAGAAAGTTGTACATATCAACATATACTTCCAGGAGTTCTTCTGAATGACACCTTGGGTATTTGTAAGAAATGTGCTACAATTTACTCTAGGTCATGTGCTATAGCATTAAAAATCACCCTTGATAGAATTCTATAACATTTTTATTTCTTTAAAAACCATGAATATTAAATTTCATTCCATTCTATGAGGTGGAAATTATCGTTCTAATATATATTATGGTAGAGGTATAAATGGAATACTATTAAAAATGATGGACGATTACCCCGGTGTATTCTTCCATGACAATAAAGGAACATTGTGATCGACAATTGATAAAAATTTGTTAACTCTATCTTCAGTTTTACATTCCAAGTTCTCGCAACTTGTCTGAGGCGCCTATGTGAAAATTTTAAGAAATACACTGTCTGCCCAAAACCTTATTTATATCATTCCGAATAGACAGTTTCAGATTCTATGTTGAACTTACACTATTCGAGTTTATTTAAGAAAGTTGTACATATCAACATATACTTCCACAAGTTTTTCTGAATGACACCTTGTGTATTTGTAAGAAATGTGCTACAATTTACTCTAGGTCATGTGCTATCGCTTTAAAAATCACCCTAGATAGAATTCTATAACATTTGTATTTCTTTAAAAACCACGAATATTAAATTTCATTCCGTTCTATGAGGTGGAAATTATCGTTCTAATAAATCTTATAGTAGAGGTATAAATGGAATACTATTAAAAATGATGGACGATTACCCCGGTGTATTCTTCCATGACAATAAAGGAACATTGTGATCGACAATTGATAAAAATTTGTTAACTCTATCTTCAGTTTTACATTCCAAGTTCTCGCAACTTGTCTGAGGCTCCTATGTGAAAATTTTTAGAAATACACTGTCAGCCCAAAACCTTATTAATATCATTCCGAAAAGACAGTTTCAGATTCTATGTTGAACTTACACTATTCGAGTTTATTTAAGAAAGTTGTACATATCAACATATACTTCCACAAGTTCTTCTGAATGACACCTTGTGTATTTGTAAGAAATGTGCTACAATTTACTCTAGGTCATGTGCTATAGCTTTAAAAATCACGCTAGATAGAATTCTATAACATTTTTATTTCTTTAAAAACCACGAATATTAAATTTCATTCCATTCTATGAGGTGGAAATTATCGTTCTAATAAATCTTATAGTAGAGGTATAAATGGAATACTATTAAAAATGATGGACGATTACCCCGGTGTATTCTTCCATGACAATAAAGGAACATTGTGATCGACAATTGATAAAAATTTGTTAACTCTATCTTCAGTTTTTCATTTCAAGTTCTCGCAATTTGTCTGAGGGGACAATGTGAAATTTTTAAGAAATACACTGTCAACCCAAAACCTAATTAAGATCATTCCGAAAAGACTGTTTTAGGTTCTATGTTAAACTTACACTATCCGAGTTTAGTAAAGAAAGTTGTACATATCAAGATATACTTCCACGAGTTCTTCTGAATGACACCTTGTGTATTTGTAAGAAATGTGCTACAATTTACTCTAGGCCATGTGCTATTTCATTAAAAATCACCCTAGATAGAATTCTATAACATTTTTATTTCTTTAAAAACCACGAATATTAAATTTCATTCCGTTCTATGAGGTGGAAATTATCGTTCTAATATATCTTATGGTAGAGGTATAAATGGAATACTATTAAAAATGATGGACGATTACCCCGGTGTATTCTTCCATGACAATAAAGGAACATTGTGATCGACAATTTATTAAAATTTGTTAACTCTATCTTCAGTTTTACATTTCAAGTTCTCGTAATTTGTCTGAGGGGCCTATGTGAAATTTTTAAGAAATACACTGTCAACCCAAAACCTAATTAAGATCGTTCCGAAAAGATTGTTTCAGGTTCTATGTTAAACTTACACTATCCGAGTTTAGTAAAGAAAGTTGTACATATCAAGATATACTTCCACGAGTTCTTCTAAATGACACCTTGTGTATTTGTAAGAAATGTGCTACAATTTACTCTAGGTCATGTGCTATCGCTTTAAAAATCACCCTAGATAGAATTCTATAACATTTTTATTTCTTTAAAAACCATGAATATTAAATTTCATTCCGTTCTATGAGGTGGAAATTATCGTTCTAATATATCTTATGGTAGAGGTATAAATGGAATACTATAAAAAATGATGGACGATTACCCCGATGTATTCTTCCATGACAATAAAGGAACATTGTGATCGACAATTGATAAAAATTTGTTAACTCTATCTTCGGTTTTACATTCCAAGTTCTCGCAACTTGTCTGAGGCGCCTATGTGAAAATTTTAAGAAATACACTGTCAGCCCAAAACCTTATTAATATCATTCCGAAAAGACAGTTTCAGATTCTATGTTGTACTTACACTATTCGAGTTTATTTAAGAAAGTTGTACATATCAACATATACTTCCACAAGTTCTTCTGAATGACACCTTGTGTATTTGTAAGAAATGTGATACAATTTACTCTAGGTCATGTGCTATCGCTTTAAAAATCACCCTAGATAGAACTCTGTAACATTTGTATTTCTTTAAAAACCACGAATATTAAATTTCATTCCGTTCTATGAGGTGGAAATTATCGTTCTAATAAATCTTATAGTAGAGGTATAAATGGAATACTATTAAAAATGAAGGACGATTACCCCGGTGTATTCTTCCATGACAATAAAGGAACATTGTGATCAACAATTGATAAAAATTTGTTAACTCTATCTTCAGTTTTACATTTCAAGTTCTCGCAATTTGTCTGAGGGGCCTATGTGAAATTTTTAAGAAATACACTGTCAACCCAAAACCTAATTAAGATCGTTCCGAAAAGATTGTTTCAGGTTCTATGTTAAACTTACACTATCCGAGTTTAGTAAAGAAAGTTGTGCATATCAAGATATACTTCCACGAGTTCTTCTGAATGACACCTTCTGTATTTGTAAGAAATGTGCTACAATTTACTCTAGGCCATGTGCTATCTCATTAAAAATCACCCTGGATAGAATTCTATAACATTTTTATTTCTTTAAAAACCATGAATATTAAATTTCATTCCGTTCTATGAGGTGGAAATTATCGTTCTAATATATCTTATGGTAGAGGTATAAATGGAATACTATTAAAAATGATGGACGATTACCCCGGTGTATTCTTCCATGACAATAAAGGAACATTGTGATCGACAATTGATAAAAATTTGTTAACTCTATCTTCAGTTTTACATTCCAAGTTCTCGCAACTTGTCTGAGGCGCCTATGTGAAATTTTTAAGAAATACACTGTCAACCCAAAACCTAATTAAGATCGTTCCGAAAAGATTGTTTCAGGTTCTATGTTAAACTTACACTATCCGAGTTTAGTAAAGAAAGTTGTACATATCAAGATATACTTCCACGAGTTCTTCTGAATGACACCTTCTGTATTTGTAAGAAATGTGCTACAATTTACTCTAGGCCATGTGCTATCGCATTAAAAATCACCCGGGATAGAATTCTATAACATTTGTATTTCTTTAAAAACCATGAATATTAAATTTCTTTCCGTTCTATGAGGTGGAAATTATCGTTCTAATATATCTTATGGTAGAGGTATAAATGGAATACTATTAAAAATGATGGACGATTACCCCGGTGTATTCTTCCATGACAATAAAGGAACATTGTGATCGACAATTGATTAAAATTTGTTAACTCTATCTTCAGTTTTACATTCCAAGTTCTCGCAACTTGTCTGAGGCGCCTATGTGAAATTTTTAAGAAATACACTGTCAACCCAAAACCTAATTAAGATCGTTCCGAAAAGATTGTTTCAGGTTCTATGTTAAACTTACACTATCCGAGTTTAGTAAAGAAAGTTGTACATATCAAGATATACTTCCACGAGTTCTTCTGAATGACACCTTCTGTATTTGTAAGAAATGTGCTACAATTTACTCTAGGCCATGTGCTATCGCATTAAAAATCACCCGGGATAGAATTCTATAACATTTGTATTTCTTTAAAAACCATGAATATTAAATTTCTTTCCGTTCTATGAGGTGGAAATTATCGTTCTAATATATCTTATGGTAGAGGTATAAATGGAATACTATTAAAAATGATGGACGATTACCCCGGTGTATTCTTCCATGACAATAAAGGAACATTGTGATCGACAATTGATTAAAATTTGTTAACTCTATCTTCAGTTTTACATTCCAAGTTCTCGCAACTTGTCTGAGGCGCCTATGTGAAAATTTTAAGAAATACACTGTCAGCCCAAAACCTTATTAATATTATTCCGAACAGACAGTTTCAGATTCTATGTTGAACTTACACTATTCGAATTTATTTAAGAAAGTTGTACATATCAACATATACTTCCACAAGTTCTTCTGAATGACACCTTGTGTATTTGTAAGAAATGTGCTACAATTTACTCTAGGTCAAGTGCTATCGCATTAAAAATCACCCTGGATAGAATTCTATAACATTTTTATTTCTTTTAAAACCACGAATATTAAATTTCATTCCGTTCTATGAGGTGGAAATTATCGTTCTAATATATCTTATGGTAGAGGTATAAATGGAATACTATTAAAAATGATGGACGATTACCCCGGTGTATTCTTCCATGACAATAAAGGAACATTGTGATCGACAATTGATTAAAATTTGTTAACTCTATCTTCAGTTTTACATACCAAGTTCTCGCAACTTGTCTGAGGCGCCTATGTGAAAATTTTAAGAAATACACTGTCAGCCCAAAACCTTATTAATATTATTCCGAACAGACAGTTTCAGATTCTATGTTGAACTTACACTATTCGAGTTTATTTAAGAAAGTTGTACATATCAACATATACTTCCACAAGTTCTTCTGAATGACACCTTGTGTATTTGTAAGAAATGTGCTACAATTTACTCTAGGTCAAGTGCTATCGCTTTAAAAATCACCCTAGATAGAATTCTATAACATTTGTATTTCTTTAAAAACCACGAATATTAAATTTCATTCCGTTCTATGAGGTGGAAATTATCGTTCTAATAAATCTTATAGTAGAGGTATAAATGGAATACTATTAAAAATGATGGACGATTACCCCGGTGTATTCTTCCATGACAATAAAGGAACATTGTGATCGACAAATGATAAAAATTTGTTAACTCTATCTTCGGTTTTACATTCCAAGTTCTCGCAACTTGTCTGAGGCGCCTATGTGAAAATTTTAAGAAATACACTGTCAGCCCAAATCCTTATTAATATTATTCCGAACAGACAGTTTCAGATTCTATGTTGAACTTACACTATTCGAGTTTATTTAAGAAAGTTGTACATATCAACATATACTTCCACAAGTTCTTCTGAATGACACCTTGTGTATTTGTAAGAAATGTGCTACAATTTACTCTAGGTCAAGTGCTATCGCTTTAAAAATCACCCTAGATAGAATTCTATAACATTTGTATTTCTTTAAAAACCACGAATATTAAATTTCATTCCGTTCTATGATGTGGAAATTATCGTTCTAATATATCTTATGGTAGAGGTATAAATGGAATACTATTAAAAATGATGGACGATTACCCCGGTGTATTCTTCCATGACAATAAAGGAACATTGTGATCGACAAATGATAAAAATTTGTTAACTCTATCTTCGGTTTTACATTCCAAGTTCTCGCAACTTGTCTGAGGCGCCTATGTGAAAATTTTAAGAAATACACTGTCAGCCAAAAACCTTATTAATATCATTCCGAAAAGACAGTTTCAGATTCTATGTTGAACTTACACTATTCGAGTTTATTTAAGAAAGTTGTACATATCAACATATACTTCCACAAGTTCTTCTGAATGACACCTTGTGTATTTGTAAGAAATGTGCTACAATTTACTCTAGGTCGTGTGCTATCGCTTTAAAAATCACCCTAGATAGAACTCTGTAACATTTGTATTTCTTTAAAAACCACGAATATTAAATTTCATTCCGTTCTATGAGGCGGAAATTATCGTTCTAATAAATCTTATAGTAGAGGTATAAATGGAATACTATTAAAAATGATGAACGATTACCCCGGTGTATTCTTCCATGACAATAAAGGAACATTGTGATCGACAATTGATTAAAATTTGTTAACTCTATCTTCAGTTTTACATTTCAAGTTCTCGTAATTTGTCTGAGGGGCCTATGTGAAATTTTTAAGAAATACACTGTCAACCCAAAACCTAATTAAGATCGTTCCGAAAAGATTGTTTCAGGTTCTATGTTAAACTAACACTATCCGAGTTTAGTAAAGAAAGTTGTACATATCAAGATATACTTCCACGAGTTCTTCTGAATGACACCTTGTGTATTTGTAAGAAATGTGCTACAATTTACTCTAGGCCATATGCTATCGCATTAAAAATCACCCTAGATAGAATTCTATAACATTTTTATTTCTTTAAAAACCATGAATATTAAATTTCATTCCGTTCTATGAGGTGGAAATTATCGTTCTAATATATCTTATGGTAGAGGTATAAATGGAATACTATTAAAAATGATGGACGATTACCCCGGTGTATTCTTCCATGACAATAAAGGAACATTGTGATCGACAATTGATAAAAATTTGTTAACACTATCTTCAGTTTTACATTCCAAGTTCTCGCAACTTGTCTGAGGCGCCTATGTGAAAATTTTAAGAAATACACTGTCAGCCCAAAACCTTATTAATATCATTCCGAAAAGACAGTTTCAGATTCTATGTTGAACTTACACTATTCGAGTTTATTTAAGAAAGTTGTACATATCAACATATACTTCCACAAGTTCTTCTGAATGACACCTTGTGTATTTGTAAGAAATGTGCTACAATTTACTCTAGGTCATGTGCTATCGCTTTAAAAATAACCCTAGATAGAACTCTGTAACATTTGTATTTCTTTAAAAACCACGAATATTAAATTTCATTCCGTTCTATGAGGTGGAAATTATCGTTCTAATAAATCTTATAGTAGAGGTATAAATGGAATACTATTAAAAATGTTGGACGATTACCCCGGTGTATTCTTCCATGACAATAAAGGAACATTGTGATCGACAATTGATTAAAATTTGTTAACTCTATCTTCAGTTTTACATTTCAAGTTCTCGTAATTTGTCTGAGGGGCCTATGTGAAATTTTTAAGAAATACACTGTCAACCCAAAACCTAATTAAGATCGTTCCGAAAAGATTGTTTCAGGTTCTATGTTAAACTAACACTATCCGAGTTTAGTAAAGAAAGTTGTACATATCAAGATATACTTCCACGAGTTCTTCTGAATGACACCTTGTGTATTTGTAAGAAATGTGCTACAATTTACTCTAGGCTATGTGCTATCGCATTAAAAATCACCCTAGATAGAATTCTATAACATTTTTATTTCTTTAAAAACCATGAATATTAAATTTCATTCCGTTCTATGAGGTGGAAATTATCGTTCTAATATATCTTATGGTAGAGGTATAAATGGAATACTATTAAAAATGATGGACGATTACCCCGGTGTATTCTTCCATGACAATAAAGGAACATTGTGATCGACAATTGATAAAAATTTGTTAACTCTATCTTCAGTTTTACATTCCAAGTTCTCGCAACTTGTCTGAGGCGCCTATGTGAAAATTTTAAGAAATACACTGTCAGCCCAAAACCTTATTAATATCATTCCGAAAAGACAGTTTCAGATTCTATGTTGAACTTACACTATTCGAGTTTATTTAAGAAAGTTGTACATATCAACATATACTTCCACAAGTTCTTCTGAATGACACCTTGTGTATTTGTAAGAAATGTGTTACAATTTACTCTAGGTCATGTGCTATCGCTTTAAAAATAACCCTAGATAGAACTCTGTAACATTTGTATTTCTTTAAAAACCACGAATATTAAATTTCATTCCGTTCTATGAGGTGGAAATTATCGTTCTAATAAATCTTATAGTAGAGGTATAAATGGAATACTATTAAAAATGTTGGACGATTACCCCGGTGTATTCTTCCATGACAATAAAGGAACATTGTGATCGACAATTGATTAAAATTTGTTAACTCTATCTTCAGTTTTACATTTCAAGTTCTCGTAATTTGTCTGAGGGGCCTATGTGAAATTTTTAAGAAATACACTGTCAACCCAAAACCTAATTAAGATCGTTCCGAAAAGATTGTTTCAGGTTCTATGTTAAACTAACACTATCCGAGTTTAGTAAAGAAAGTTGTACATATCAAGATATACTTCCACGAGTTCTTCTGAATGACACCTTGTGTATTTGTAAGAAATGTGCTACAATTTACTCTAGGCCATGTGCTATCGCATTAAAAATCACCCTAGATAGAATTCTATAACATTTTTATTTCTTTAAAAACCATGAATATTAAATTTCATTCCGTTCTATGAGGTGGAAATTATCGTTCTAATATATCTTATGGTAGAGGTATAAATGGAATACTATTAAAAATGATGGACGATTACCCCGGTGTATTCTTCCATGACAATAAAGGAACATTGTGATCGATAATTGATAAAAATTTGTTAACTCTATCTTCAGTTTTACATTCCAAGTTCTCGCAACTTGTCTGAGGCGCCTATGTGAAAATTTTAAGAAATACACTGTCAGCCCAAAACCTTATTAATATCATTCCGAAAAGACAGTTTCAGATTCTATGTTGAACTTACACTGTTCGAGTTTATTTAAGAAAGTTGTACATATCAACATATACTTCCACAAGTTCTTCTGAATGACACCTTGTGTATTTGTAAGAAATGTGCTACAATTTACTCTAGGTCGTGTGCTATCGCTTTACAAATCCCCCTAGATAGAACTCTGTAACATTTGTATTTCTTTAAAAACCACGAATATTAAATTTCATTCCGTTCTATGAGGTGGAAATTATCGTTCTAATAAATCTTATAGTAGAGGTATAAATGGAATACTATTAAAAATGATGAACGATTACCCCGGTGTATTCTTCCATGACAATAAAGGAACATTGTGATCGACAATTGATTAAAATTTGTTAACTCTATCTTCAGTTTTACATTTCAAGTTCTCGTAATTTGTCTGAGGGGCCTATGTGAAATTTTTAAGAAATACACTGTCAACCCAAAACCTAATTAAGATCGTTCCGAAAAGATTGTTTCAGGTTCTATGTTAAACTAACACTATCCTAGTTTAGTAAAGAAAGTTGTACATATCAAGATATACTTCCACGAGTTCTTCTGAATGACACCTTGTGTATTTGTAAGAAATGTGCTACAATTTACTCTAGGCCATGTGCTATCGCATTAAAAATCACCCTAGATAGAATTCTATAACATTTTTATTTCTTTAAAAACCATGAATATTAAATTTCATTCCGTTCTATGAGGTGGAAATTATCGTTCTAATATATCTTATGGTAGAGGTATAAATGGAATACTATTAAAAATGATGGACGATTACCCCGGTGTATTCTTCCATGACAATAAAGGAACATTGTGATCGACAATTGATAAAAATTTGTTAACTCTATCTTCAGTTTTACATTCCAAGTTCTCGCAACTTGTCTGAGGCGCCTATGTGAAAATTTTAAGAAATACACTGTCAGCCCAAAACCTTATTAATATCATTCCGAAAAGACAGTTTCAGATTCTATGTTGAACTTACACTATTCGAGTTTATTTAAGAAAGTTGTACATATCAACATATACTGCCACAAGTTCTTCTGAATGACACCTTGTGTATTTGTAAGAAATGTGCTACAATTTACTCTAGGTCGTGTGCTATCGCTTTAAAAATCACCCTAGATAGAACTCTGTAACATTTGTATTTCTTTAAAAACCACGAATATTAAATTTCATTCCGTTCTATGAGGTGGAAATTATCGTTCTAATAAATCTTATAGTAGAGGTATAAATGGAATACTATTAAAAATGATGAACGATTACCCCGGTGTATTCTTCCATGACAATAAAGGAACATTGTGATCGACAATTGATTAAAATTTGTTAACTCTATCTTCAGTTTTACATTCCAAGTTCTCGCAACTTGTCTGAGGCGCCTATGTGAAAATTTTAAGAAATACACTGTCAGCCAAAACCCTTATTAATATCATTCCGAAAAGACAGTTTCAGATTCTATGTTGAACTTACACTATTCGAGTTTATTTAAGAAAGTTGTACATATCAACATATACTTCCACAAGTTCTTCTGAATGACACCTTGTGTATTTGTAAGAAATGTGCTACAATTTACTCTAGGTCATGTGCTATCGCTTTAAAAATAACCCTAGATAGAACTCTGTAACATTTGTATTTCTTTAAAAACCACGAATATTAAATTTCATTCCGTTCTATGAGGTGGAAATTATCGTTCTAATAAATCTTATAGTAGAGGTATAAATGGAATACTATTAAAAATGATGGACGATTACCCCGGTGTATTCTTCCATGACAATAAAGGAACATTGTGATCGACAATTGATTAAAATTTGTTAACTCTATCTTCAGTTTTACATTTCAAGTTCTCGTAATTTGTCTGAGGGGCCTATGTGAAATTTTTAAGAAATACACTGTCAACCCAAAACCTAATTAAGATCGTTCCGAAAAGATTGTTTCAGGTTCTATGTTAAACTAACACTATCCGAGTTTAGTAAAGAAAGTTGTACATATCAAGATATACTTCCACGAGTTCTTCTGAATGACACCTTGTGTATTTGTAAGAAATGTGCTACAATTTACTCTAGGCCATGTGCTATCGCATTAAAAATCACCCTAGATAGAATTCTATCACATTTTTATTTCTTTAAAAACCATGAATATTAAATTTCATTCCGTTCTATGAGGTGGAAATTATCGTTCTAATATATCTTATAGTAGAGGTATAAATGGAATACTATTAAAAATGATGGACGATTACCCCAGTGTATTCTTCCATGACAATAAAGGAACATTGTGATCGATAATTGATAAAAAAATTTTAACTCTATCTTCAGTTTCACATTCCAAGTTCTCGCAACTTGTCTGAGGCGCCTATGTGAAAATTTTAAGAAATACACTGTCAGCCCAAAACCTTATTAATATCATTCCGAAAAGACAGTTTCAGATTCTATGTTGAACTTACACTATTCGAGTTTATTTAAGAAAGTTGTACATATCAACATATACTTCCACAAGTTCTTCTGAATGACACCTTGTGTATTTGTAAGAAATGTGTTACAATTTACTCTAGGTCATGTGCTATCGCTTTAAAAATAACCCTAGATAGAACTCTGTAACATTTGTATTTCTTTAAAAACCACGAATATTAAATTTCATTCCGTTCTATGAGGTGGAAATTATCGTTCTAATAAATCTTATAGTAGAGGTATAAATGGAATACTATTAAAAATGTTGGACGATTACCCCGGTGTATTCTTCCATGACAATAAAGGAACATTGTGATCGACAATTGATTAAAATTTGTTAACTCTATCTTCAGTTTTACATTTCAAGTTCTCGTAATTTGTCTGAGGGGCCTATGTGAAATTTTTAAGAAATACACTGTCAACCCAAAACCTAATTAAGATCGTTCCGAAAAGATTGTTTCAGGTTCTATGTTAATCTAACACTATCCGAGTTTAGTAAAGAAAGTTGTACATATCAAGATATACTTCCACGAGTTCTTCTGAATGACACCTTGTGTATTTGTAAGAAATGTGCTACAATTTACTCTAGGCCATGTGCTATCGCATTAAAAATCACCCTAGATAGAATTCTATAACATTTTTATTTCTTTAAAAACCATGAATATTAAATTTCATTCCGTTCTATGAGGTGGAAATTATCGTTCTAATATATCTTATGGTAGAGGTATAAATGGAATACTATTAAAAATGATGGACGATTACCCCGGTGTATTCTTCCATGACAATAAAGGAACATTGTGATCGATAATTGATAAAAATTTGTTAACTCTATCTTCAGTTTTACATTCCAAGTTCTCGCAACTTGTCTGAGGCGCCTATGTGAAAATTTTAAGAAATACACTGTCAGCCCAAAACCTTATTAATATCATTCCGAAAAGACAGTTTCAGATTCTATGTTGAACTTACACTGTTCGAGTTTATTTAAGAAAGTTGTACATATCAACATATACTTCCACAAGTTCTTCTGAATGACACCTTGTGTATTTGTAAGAAATGTGCTACAATTTACTCTAGGTCGTGTGCTATCGCTTTACAAATCCCCCTAGATAGAACTCTGTAACATTTGTATTTCTTTAAAAACCACGAATATTAAATTTCATTCCGTTCTATGAGGTGGAAATTATCGTTCTAATAAATCTTATAGTAGAGGTATAAATGGAATACTATTAAAAATGATGAACGATTACCCCGGTGTATTCTTCCATGACAATAAAGGAACATTGTGATCGACAATTGATTAAAATTTGTTAACTCTATCTTCAGTTTTACATTTCAAGTTCTCGTAATTTGTCTGAGGGGCCTATGTGAAATTTTTAAGAAATACACTGTCAACCCAAAACCTAATTAAGATCGTTCCGAAAAGATTGTTTCAGGTTCTATGTTAAACTAACACTATCCTAGTTTAGTAAAGAAAGTTGTACATATCAAGATATACTTCCACGAGTTCTTCTGAATGACACCTTGTGTATTTGTAAGAAATGTGCTACAATTTACTCTAGGCCATGTGCTATCGCATTAAAAATCACCCTAGATAGAATTCTATAACATTTTTATTTCTTTAAAAACCATGAATATTAAATTTCATTCCGTTCTATGAGGTGGAAATTATCGTTCTAATATATCTTATGGTAGAGGTATAAATGGAATACTATTAAAAATGATGGACGATTACCCCGGTGTATTCTTCCATGACAATAAAGGAACATTGTGATCGACAATTGATAAAAATTTGTTAACTCTATCTTCAGTTTTACATTCCAAGTTCTCGCAACTTGTCTGAGGCGCCTATGTGAAAATTTTAAGAAATACACTGTCAGCCCAAAACCTTATTAATATCATTCCGAAAAGACAGTTTCAGATTCTATGTTGAACTTACACTATTCGAGTTTATTTAAGAAAGTTGTACATATCAACATATACTGCCACAAGTTCTTCTGAATGACACCTTGTGTATTTGTAAGAAATGTGCTACAATTTACTCTAGGTCGTGTGCTATCGCTTTAAAAATCACCCTAGATAGAACTCTGTAACATTTGTATTTCTTTAAAAACCACGAATATTAAATTTCATTCCGTTCTATGAGGTGGAAATTATCGTTCTAATAAATCTTATAGTAGAGGTATAATTGGAATACTATTAAAAATGATGAACGATTACCCCGGTGTATTCTTCCATGACAATAAAGGAACATTGTGATCGACAATTGATTAAAATTTGTTAACTCTATCTTCAGTTTTACATTCCAAGTTCTCGCAACTTGTCTGAGGCGCCTATGTGAAAATTTTAAGAAATACACTGTCAGCCAAAACCCTTATTAATATCATTCCGAAAAGACAGTTTCAGATTCTATGTTGAACTTACACTATTCGAGTTTATTTAAGAAAGTTGTACATATCAACATATACTTCCACAAGTTCTTCTGAATGACACCTTGTGTATTTGTAAGAAATGTGCTACAATTTACTCTAGGTCATGTGCTATCGCTTTAAAAATAACCCTAGATAGAACTCTGTAACATTTGTATTTCTTTAAAAACCACGAATATTAAATTTCATTCCGTTCTATGAGGTGGAAATTATCGTTCTAATAAATCTTATAGTAGAGGTATAAATGGAATACTATTAAAAATGATGGACGATTACCCCGGTGTATTCTTCCATGACAATAAAGGAACATTGTGATCGACAATTGATTAAAATTTGTTAACTCTATCTTCAGTTTTACATTTCAAGTTCTCGTAATTTGTCTGAGGGGCCTATGTGAAATTTTTAAGAAATACACTGTCAACCCAAAACCTAATTAAGATCGTTCCGAAAAGATTGTTTCAGGTTCTATGTTAAACTAACACTATCCGAGTTTAGTAAAGAAAGTTGTACATATCAAGATATACTTCCACGAGTTCTTCTGAATGACACCTTGTGTATTTGTAAGAAATGTGCTACAATTTACTCTAGGCCATGTGCTATCGCATTAAAAATCACCCTAGATAGAATTCTATCACATTTTTATTTCTTTAAAAACCATGAATATTAAATTTCATTCCGTTCTATGAGGTGGAAATTATCGTTCTAATATATCTTATAGTAGAGGTATAAATGGAATACTATTAAAAATGATGGACGATTACCCCAGTGTATTCTTCCATGACAATAAAGGAACATTGTGATCGATAATTGATAAAAAAATTTTAACTCTATCTTCAGTTTCACATTCCAAGTTCTCGCAACTTGTCTGAGGCGCCTATGTGAAAATTTTAAGAAATACACTGTCAGCCCAAAACCTTATTAATATCATTCTGAAAAGACAGTTTCAGATTCTATGTTGAACTTACACTATTCGAGTTTATTTAAGAAAGTTGTACATATCAACATATACTTCCACAAGTTCTTCTGAATGACACCTTGTGTATTTGTAAGAAATGTGCTACAATTTACTCTAGGTCATGTGCTATCGCTTTAAAAATCACCCTAGATAGAATTCTATAACATTTGTATTTCTTTAAAAACCACGAATATTAAATTTCATTCCGTTCTATGAGGTGGAAATTATCGTTCTAATAAATCTTATAGTAGAGGTATAAATGGAATACTATTAAAAATGATGGACGATTACCCCAGTGTATTCTTCCATGACAATAAAGGAACATTGTGATCGACAATTGATAAAAATTTGTTAACTCTATCTTCACTTTTACATTCCAAGTTCTCGCAATTTGTCTGAGGGGCCTATGTGAAAATTTTAAGAAATACACAGTTAGCCCAAAACCTAATTAAGATCATTCCAAAAAGACTGTTTCAGATTCTATGTTGAACTTACATTATCCGAGTTTAGTAAAGAAAGTTGTACATATCAACATATACTTCCACGAGTTCTTCTGAATGACACCTTGTGTATTTGTAAGAAATGTGCTAGAATTTACTCTTGGTCATGTGCTATCACTTTAAAAATCACCCTACATAGAATTCTATAACATTTTTATTTCTTTAAAAACCACAAATATTAAATTTCATTCCGTTCTATGAGGTGGAAATTATCGTTCTAATAAATCTTATAGTAGAGGTATAAATGGAATACTATTAAAAATGATGGACGATTACCCCGGTGTATTCTTCCATGACAATAAAGGAACATTGTGATCGACAATTGATTAAAATTTGTTAACTCTATCTTCAGTTTTACATTTCAAGTTCTCGTAATTTGTCAGAGGGGCCTATGTGAAATTTTTAAGAAATACACTGTCAACCCAAAACCTAATTAAGATCGTTCCGAAAAGATTGTTTCAGGTTCTATGTTAAACTAACACTATCCGAGTTTAGTAAAGAAAGTTGTACATATCAAGATATACTTCCACGAGTTCTTCTGAATGACACCTTGTGTATTTGTAAGAAATGTGCTACAATTTACTCTAGGCCATGTGCTATCGCATTAAAAATCACCCTAGATAGAATTCTATAACATTTTTATTTCTTTAAAAACCATGAATATTAAATTTCATTCCGTTCTATGAGGTGGAAATTATCGTTCTAATATATCTTATGGTAGAGGTATAAATGGAATACTATTAAAAATGATGGACGATTACCCCAGTGTATTCTTCCATGACAATAAAGGAACATTGTGATCGATAATTGATAAAAAAATTTTAACTCTATCTTCAGTTTTACATTCCAAGTTCTCGCAACTTGTCTGAGCCGCCTATGTGAAAATTTTAAGAAATACACTGTCAGCCCAAAACCTTATTAATATCATTCTGAAAAGACAGTTTCAGATTCTATGTTGAACTTACACTATTCGAGTTTATTTAAGAAAGTTGTACATATCAACATATACTTCCACAAGTTCTTCTGAATGACACCTTGTGTATTTGTAAGAAATGTGCTACAATTTACTCTAGGTCATGTGCTATCGCTATAAAAATCACCCTAGATAGAACTCTGTAACATTTGTATTTCTTTAAAAACCACGAATATTAAATTTCATTCCGTTCTATGAGGTGGAAATTATCGTTCGAATAAATCTTATAGTAGAGGTATAAATGGAATACTATTAAAAATGATGGACGATTACCCCGGTGTATTCTTCCATGACAATAAAGGAACATTGTGATCGACAATTGATAAAAATTTGTTAACTCTATCTTCAGTTTTACATTCCAAGTTCTCGCAACTTGTCTGAGGCGCCTATGTGAAAATTTTAAGAAATACACTGTCAGCCCAAAACCTTATTAATATCATTCCGAACAGACAGTTTCAGATTCTATGTTGAACTTACACTATTCGAGTTTATTTAAGAAAGTTGTACATATCAACATATACTTCCACAAGTTCTTCTGAATGACACCTTGTGTATTTGTAAGAAATGTGCTACAATTTACTCTAGGTCATGTGCTATCGCTTTAAAAATCACCCTAGATAGAATTCTATAACATTTTATTTCTTTAAAAACCACGAATATTAAATTTCATTCCGTTCTATGAGGTGGAAATTATCGTTCTAATAAATCTTATAGTAGAGGTATAAATGGAATACTATTAAAAATGATGGACGATTACCCCGGTGTATTCTTCCATGACAATAAAGGAACATTGTGATCGGCAATTGATAAAAATTTGTTAACTCTACCTTTAGTTTTACATTCCAAGTTCTCGCAACTTGTCTGAGGCACCTATGTGAAAATTTTAAGAAATACACTGTCAGCCCAAAACCTTGTTAATATCATTCCGAAAAGACAGTTTCAGATTCTATGTTGAACTTACACTATTCGAGTTTATTTAAGAAAGTTGTACATATCAACATATACTTCCACAAGTTCTTCTGAATGACACCTTGTGTATTTGTAAGAAATGTGCTACAATTTACTCTAGGTCATGTGCTATCGCTTTAAAAATCACCCTAGATAGAACTCTGTAACATTTGTATTTCTTTAAAAACCACGAATATTAAATTTCATTCCGTTCCATGTGGTGGAAATTATCGTTCTAATAAATCTTATAGTAGAGGTATAAATGGAATACTATTAAAAATGATGGACGATTACCCCGGTGTATTCTTCCATGACAATAAAGGAACATTGTGATCGACAATTGATTAAAATTTGTTAGCTCTATCTTCAGTTTTACATTTCAAGTTCTCGCAATTTGTCTGAGTGGCCTATGTGAAATTTTTAAGAAATACACTGTCAACCCAAAACCTAATTAAGATCGTTCCGAAAAGATTGTTTCAGGTTCTATGTTAAACTTACACTATCCGAGTTTAGTAAAGAAAGTTGTACATATCAAGATATACTTCCACGAGTTCTTCTGAATGACACCTTCTGTATTTGTAAGAAATGTGCTACAATTTACTCTAGGCCATGTGCTATCGCATTAAAAATCACCCTGGATAGAATTCTATAACATTTTTATTTCTTTAAAAACCATGAATATTAAATTTCATTCCGTTCTATGAGGTGGAAATTATCGTTCTAATATATCTTATGGTAGAGGTATAAATGGAATACTATTAAAAATGATGGACGATTACCCCGGTGTATTCTTCCATGACAATAAAGGAACATTGTGATCGACAATTGATAAAAATTTGTTAACTCTATCTTCAGTTTTACATTCCAAGTTCTCGCAACTTGTCTGAGGCGCCTATGTGAAAATTTTAAGAAATACACTGTCAGCCCAAAACCTTATTAATATCATTCCGAACAGACAGTTTCAGATTCTATGTTGAACTTACACTATTCGAGTTTATTTAAGAAAGTTGTACATATCAACATATACTTCCACAAGTTCTTCTGAATGACACCTTGTGTATTTGTAAGAAATGTGCTACAATTTACTCTAGGTCATGTGCTATCGCTTTAAAAATCACCCTAGATAGAATTCTATAACATTTGTATTTCTTTAAAAACCACGAATATTAAATTTCATTCCGTTCTATGAGGTGGAAATTATCGTTCTAATAAATCTTATAGTAGAGGTATAAATGGAATACTATTAAAAATGATGGACGATTACCCCGGTGTATTCTTCCATGACAATAAAGGAACATTGTGATCGACAATTGATAAAAATTTGTTAACTCTATCTTTAGTTTTACATTCCAAGTTCTCGCAACTTGTCTGAGGCACCTATGTGAAAATTTTAAGAAATACACTGTCAGCCCAAAACCTTGTTAATATCATTCCGAAAAGACAGTTTCAGATTCTATGTTGAACTTACACTATTCGAGTTTATTTAAGAAAGTTGTACATATCAACATATACTTCCACAAGTTCTTCTGAATGACACCTTGTGTATTTGTAAGAAATGTGCTACAATTTACTCTAGGTCATGTGCTATCGCTTTAAAAATCACCCTAGATAGAATTCTATAGCATTTGTATTTCTTTAAAAACCACGAATATTAAATTTCATTCCGTTCTATGAGGTGGAAATTATCGTTCTAATAAATCTTATAGTAGAGGTATAAATGGAATACTATTAAAAATGATGGACGATTACCCCGGTGTATTCTTCCATGACAATAAAGGAACATTGTGATCGACAATTGATAAAAATTTGTTAACTCTATCTTTAGTTTTACATTCCAAGTTCTCGCAACTTGTCTGAGACACCTATGTGAAAATTTTAAGAAATACACTGTCAGCCCAAAACCTTGTTAATATCATTCCGAAAAGACAGTTTCAGATTCTATGTTGAACTTACACTATTCGAGTTTATTTAAGAAAGTTGTACATATCAACATATACTTCCACAAGTTCTTCTGAATGACACCTTGTGTATTTGTAAGAAATGTGCTACAATTTACTCTAGGTCATGTGCTATCGCTTTAAAAATCACCCTAGATAGAATTCTATAACATTTGTATTTCTTTAAAAACCACGAATATTAAATTTCATTCCGTTCTATGAGGTGGAAATTATCGTTCTAATAAATCTTATAGTAGAGGTATAAATGGAATACTATTAAAAATGATGGACGATTACCCCGGTGTATTCTTCCATGACAAGAAAGGAACATTGTGATCGACAATTGATAAAAATTTGTTAACTCTATCTTTAGTTTTACATTCCAAGTTCTCGCAACTTGTCTGAGGCACCTATGTGAAAATTTTAAGAAATACACTGTCTGCCCAAAACCTTGTTAATATCATTCCGAAAAGACAGTTTCAGATTCTATGTTGAACTTACACTATTCGAGTTTATTTAAGAAAGTTGTACATATCAACATATACTTCCACAAGTTCTTCTGAATGACACCTTGTGTATTTGTAAGAAATGTGCTACAATTTACTCTAGGTCATGTGCTATCGCTTTAAAAATCACCCTAGATAGAATTCTATAGCATTTGTATTTCTTTAAAAACCACGAATATTAAATTTCATTCCGTTCTATGAGGTGGAAATTATCGTTCTAATAAATCTTATAGTAGAGGTATAAATGGAATACTATTAAAAATGATGGACGATTACCCCGGTGTATTCTTCCATGACAATAAAGGAACATTGTGATCGACAATTGATAAAAATTTGTTAACTCTATCTTTAGTTTTACATTCCAAGTTCTCGCAACTTGTCTGAGGCACCTATGTGAAAATTTTAAGAAATACACTGTCAGCCCAAAACCTTGTTAATATCATTCCGAAAAGACAGTTTCAGATTCTATGTTGAACTTACACTATTCGAGTTTATTTAAGAAAGTTGTACATATCAACATATACTTCCACAAGTTCTTCTGAATGACACCTTGTGTATTTGTAAGAAATGTGCTACAATTTACTCTAGGTCATGTGCTATCGCTTTAAAAATCACCCTAGATAGAATTCTATAACATTTGTATTTCTTTAAAAACCACGAATATTAAATTTCATTCCGTTTGATGAGGTGGAAATTATCGTTCTAATAAATCTTATAGTAGAGGTATAAATGGAATACTATTAAAAATGATGGACGATTACCCCAGTGTATTCTTCCATGACAATAAAGGAACATTGTGATCGACAATTGATAAAAATTTGTTAACTCTATCTTCACTTTTACATTCCAAGTTCTCGCAATTTGTCTGAGGGGCCTATGTGAAAATTTTAAGAAATACACAGTTAGCCCAAAACCTAATTAAGATCATTCCAAAAAGACTGTTTCAGATTCTATGTTGAACTTACATTATCCGAGTTTAGTAAAGAAAGTTGTACATATCAACATATACTTCCACGAGTTCTTCTGAATGACACCTTGTGTATTTGTAAGAAATGTGCTACAATTTACTCTTGGTCATGTGCTATCACTTTAAAAATCACCCTACATAGAATTCTATAACATTTTTATTTCTTTAAAAACCACAAATATTAAATTTCATTCCGTTCTATGAGGTGGAAATTATCGTTGTAATAAATCTTATAGTAGAGGTATAAATGGAATACTATTAAAAATGATGGACGATTACCCCGGTGTATTCTTCCATGACAATAAAGGAACATTGTGATCGACAATTGATTAAAATTTGTTAACTCTATCTTCAGTTTTACATTTCAAGTTCTCGTAATTTGTCTGAGGGGCCTATGTCAAATTTTTAAGAAATACACTGTCAACCCAAAACCTAATTAAGATCGTTCCGAAAAGATTGTTTCAGGTTCTATGTTAAACTAACACTATCCGAGTTTAGTAAAGAAAGTTGTACATATCAAGATATACTTCCACGAGTTCTTCTGAATGACACCTTGTGTATTTGTAAGAAATGTGCTACAATCTACTCTAGGCCATGTGCTATCACATTAAAAATCACCCTAGATAGAATTCTATAACATTTTTATTTCTTTAAAAACCATGAATATTAAATTTCATTCCGTTCTATGAGGTGGAAATTATCGTTCTAATATATCTTATGGTAGAGGTATAAATGGAATACTATTAAAAATGATGGACGATTACCCCAGTGTATTCTTCCATGACAATAAAGGAACATTGTGATCGGTAATTGATAAAAAAATTTTAACTCTATCTTCAGTTTTACATTCCAAGTTCTCGCAACTTGTCTGAGGCGCCTATGTGCAAATTTTAAGAAATACACTGTCAGCCCAAAACCTTATTAATATCATTCTGAAAAGACAGTTTCAGATTCTATGTTGAACTTACACTATTCGAGTTTATTTAAGAAAGTTGTACATATCAACATATACTTCCACAAGTTCTTCTGAATGACACCTTGTGTATTTGTAAGAAATGTGCTACAATTTACTCTAGGTCATGTGCTATCGCTATAAAAATCACCCTAGATAGAACTCTGTAACATTTGTATTTCTTTAAAAACCACGAATATTAAATTTCATTCCGTTCTATGAGGTGGAAATTATCGTTCTAAAAAATCTTATAGTAGAGGTATAAATGGAATACTATTAAAAATGATGGACGATTACCCCGGTGTATTCTTCCATGACAATAAAGGAACATTGTAATCGACAATTGATAAAAATTTGTTAACTCTATCTTCAGTTTTACATTTCAAGTTCTCGCAATTTGTCTGAGTGGCCTATGTGAAATTTTTAAGAAATACACTGTCAACCCAAAACCTAATTAAGATCGTTCCGAAAAGATTGTTTCAGGTTCTATGTTAAACTTACACTATCCGAGTTTAGTAAAGAAAGTTGTACATATCAAGATATACTTCCACGAGTTCTTCTGAATGACACCTTCTGTATTTGTAAGAAATGTGCTACAATTTACTCTAGGCCATGTGCTATCGCGTTAAAAATCACCCTGGATAGAATTCTATAACATTTTTATTTCTTTAAAAACCATGAATATTAAATTTCATTCCGTTCTATGAGGTGGAAATTATCGTTCTAATATATCTTATGGTAGAGGTATAAATGGAATACTATTAAAAATGATGGACGATTACCCCGGTGTATTCTTCCATGACAATAAAGGAACATTGTGATCGACAATTGATAAAAATTTGTTAACTCTATCTTCAGTTTTACATTCCAAGTTCTCGCAACTTGTCTGAGGCGCCTATGTGAAAATTTTAAGAAATACACTGTCAGCCCAAAACCTTATTAATATCATTCCGAACAGACAGTTTCAGATTCTATGTTGAACTTACACTATTCGAGTTTATTTAAGAAAGTTGTACATATCAACATATACTTCCACAAGTTCTTCTGAATGACACCTTGTGTATTTGTAAGAAATGTGCTACAATTTACTCTAGGTCATGTGCTATCGCTTTAAAAATCACCCTAGATAGAATTCTATAACATTTGTATTTCTTTAAAAACCACGAATATTAAATTTCTTTCCGTTCTATGAGGTGGAAATTATCGTTCTAATAAATCTTATAGTAGAGGTATAAATGGAATACTATTAAAAATGATGGACGATTACCCCGGTGTATTCTTCCATGACAATAAAGGAACATTGTGATCGACAATTGATAAAAATTTGTTAACTCTATCTTTAGTTTTACATTCCAAGTTCTCGCAACTTGTCTGAGGCACCTATGTGAAAATTTTAAGAAATACACTGTCAGCCCAAAACCTTGTTAATATCATTCCGAAAAGACAGTTTCAGATTCTATGTTGAACTTACACTATTCGAGTTTATTTAAGAAAGTTGTACATATCAACATATACTTCCACAAGTTCTTCTGAATGACACCTTGTGTATTTGTAAGAAATGTGCTACAATTTACTCTAGGTCATGTGCTATCGCTTTAAAAATCACCCTAGATAGAACTCTGTATCATTTGTATTTCTTTAAAAACCACGAATATTAAATTTCATTCCGTTCTATGTGGTGGAAATTATCGTTCTAATAAATCTTATAGTAGAGGTATAAATGGAATACTATTAAAAATGATGGACGATTACCCCGGTGTATTCTTCCATGACAATAAAGGAACATTGTGATCGACAATTGATTAAAATTTGTTAGCTCTATCTTCAGTTTTACATTTCAAGTTCTCGCAATTTGTCTGAGTGGCCTATGTGAAATTTTTAAGAAATACACTGTCAACCCAAAACCTAATTAAGATCGTTCCGAAAAGATTGTTTCAGGTTCTATGTTAAACTTACACTATCCGAGTTTAGTAAAGAAAGTTGTACATATCAAGATATACTTCCACGAGTTCTTCTGAATGACACCTTGTGTATTTGTAAGAAATGTGCTACAATTTACTCTAGGCCATGTGCTATCGCATTAAAAATCACCCTGGATAGAATTCTATAACATTTTTATTTCTTTAAAAACCATGAATATTAAATTTCATTCCGTTCTATGAGGTGGAAATTATCGTTCTAATATATCTTATGGTAGAGGTATAAATGGAATACTATTAAAAATGATGGACGATTACCCCGGTGTATTCTTCCATGACAATAAAGGAACATTGTGATCGACAATTGATAAAAATTTGTTAACTCTATCTTCAGTTTTACATTCCAAGTTCTCGCAACTTGTCTGAGGCGCCTATGTGAAAATTTTAAGAAATACACTGTCAGCCCAAAACCTTATTAATATCATTCCGAACAGACAGTTTCAGATTCTATGTTGAACTTACACTATTCGAGTTTATTTAAGAAAGTTGTACATATCAACATATACTTCCACAAGTTCTTCTGAATGACACCTTGTGTATTTGTAAGAAATGTGCTACAATTTACTCTAGGTCATGTGCTATCGCTTTAAAAATCACCCTAGATAGAATTCTATAACATTTGTATTTCTTTAAAAACCACGAATATTAAATTTCATTCCGTTCTATGAGGTGGAAATTATCGTTCTAATAAATCTTATAGTAGAGGTATAAATGGAATACTATTAAAAATGATGGACGATTACCCCGGTGTATTCTTCCATGACAATAAAGGAACATTGTGATCGACAATTGATAAAAATTTGTTAACTCTATCTTCAGTTTTACATTCCAAGTTCTCGCAACTTGTCTGAGGCGCCTATGTGAAAATTTTAAGAAATACACTGTCAGCCCAAAACCTTATTAATATCATTCCGAACAGACAGTTTCAGATTCTATGTTGAACTTACACTATTCGAGTTTATTTAAGAAAGTTGTACATATCAACATATACTTCCACAAGTTCTTCTGAATGACACCTTGTGTATTTGTAAGAAATGTGCTACAATTTACTCTAGGTCATGTGCTATCGCTTTAAAAATCACCCTAGATAGAATTCTATAACATTTGTATTTCTTTAAAAACCACGAATATTAAATTTCATTCCGTTCTATGAGGTGGAAATTATCGTTCTAATAAATCTTATAGTAGAGGTATAAATGGAATACTATTAAAAATGATGGACGATTACCCCGGTGTATTCTTCCATGACAAGAAAGGAACATTGTGATCGACAATTGATAAAAATTTGTTAACTCTATCTTTAGTTTTACATTCCAAGTTCTCGCAACTTGTCTGAGGCACTTATGTGAAAATTTTAAGAAATACACTGTCAGCCCAAAACCTTGTTAATATCATTCCGAAAAGACAGTTTCAGATTCTATGTTGAACTTACACTATTCGAGTTTATTTAAGAAAGTTGTACATATCAACATATACTTCCACAAGTTCTTCTGAATGACACCTTGTGTATTTGTAAGAAATGTGCTACAATTTACTCTAGGTCATGTGCTATCGCTTTAAAAATCACCCTAGATAGAATTCTATAACATTTGTATTTCTTTAAAAACCACGAATATTAAATTTCATTCCGTTCTATGAGGTGTAAATTATCGTTCTAATAAATCTTATAGTAGAGGTATAAATGGAATACTATTAAAAATGATGGACGATTACCCCGGTGTATTCTTCCATGACAATAAAGGAACATTGTGATCGACAATTGATAAAAATTTGTTAACTCTATCTTTAGTTTTACATTCCAAGTTCTCGCAACTTGTCTGAGGCACCTATGTGAAAATTTTAAGAAATACACTGTCAGCCCAAAACCTTGTTAATATCATTCCGAAAAGACAGTTTCAGATTCTATGTTGAACTTACACTATTCGAGTTTATTTAAGAAAGTTGTACATATCAACATATACTTCCACAAGTTCTTCTGAATGACACCTTGTGTATTTGTAAGAAATGTGCTACAATTTACTCTAGGTCATGTGCTATCGCTTTAAAAATCACCCTAGATAGAATTCTATAACATTTGTATTTCTTTAAAAACCACGAATATTAAATTTCATTCCGTTCTATGAGGTGGAAATTATCGTTCTAATAAATCTTATAGTAGAGGTATAAATGGAATACTATTAAAAATGATGGACGATTACCCCAGTGTATTCTTCCATGACAATAAAGGAACATTGTGATCGACAATTGATAAAAATTTGTTAACTCTATCTTCACTTTTACATTCCAAGTTCTCGCAATTTGTCTGAGGGGCCTATGTGAAAATTTTAAGAAATACACAGTTAGCCCAAAACCTAGTTAAGATCATTCCAAAAAGACTGTTTCAGATTCTATGTTGAACTTACATTATCCGAGTTTAGTAAAGAAAGTTGTACATATCAACATATACTTCCACGAGTTCTTCTGAATGACACCTTGTGTATTTGTAAGAAATGTGCTACAATTTACTCTTGGTCATGTGCTATCACTTTAAAAATCACCCTACATAGAATTCTATAACATTTTTATTTCTTTAAAAACCACAAATATTAAATTTCATTCCGTTCTATGAGGTGGAAATTATCGTTCTAATAAATCTTATAGTAGAGGTATAAATGGAATACTATTAAAAATGATGGACGATTACCCCGGTGTATTCTTCCATGACAATAAAGGAACATTGTGATCGACAATTGATTAAAATTTGTTAACTCTATCTTCAGTTTTACATTTCAAGTTCTCGTAATTTGTCTGAGGGGCCTATGTCAAATTTTTAAGAAATACACTGTCAACCCAAAACCTAATTAAGATCGTTCCGAAAAGATTGTTTCAGGTTCTATGTTAAACTAACACTATCCGAGTTTAGTAAAGAAAGTTGTACATATCAAGATATGCTTCCACGAGTTCTTCTGAATGACACCTTGTGTATTTGTAAGAAATGTGCTACAATTTACTCTAGGCCATGTGCTATCACATTAAAAATCACCCTAGATAGAATTCTATAACATTTTTATTTCTTTAAAAACCATGAATATTAAATTTCATTCCGTTCTATGAGGTGGAAATTATCGTTCTAATATATCTTATGGTAGAGGTATAAATGGAATACTATTAAAAATGATGGACGATTACCCCAGTGTATTCTTCCATGACAATAAAGGAACATTGTGATCGATAATTGATAAAAAAATTTTAACTCTATCTTCAGTTTTACATTCCAAGTTCTCGCAACTTGTCTGAGGCGCCTATGTGCAAATTTTAAGAAATACACTGTCAGCCCAAAACCTTATTAATATCATTCTGAAAAGACAGTTTCAGATTCTATGTTGAACTTACACAATTCGAGTTTATTTAAGAAAGTTGTACATATCAACATATACTTCCACAAGTTCTTCTGAATGACACCTTGTGTATTTGTAAGAAATGTCCTACAATTTACTCTAGGTCATGTGCTATCGCTATAAAAATCACCCTAGATAGAACTCTGTAACATTTGTATTTCTTTAAAAACCACGAATATTAAATTTCATTCCGTTCTATGAGGTGGAAATTATCGTTCTAATAAATCTTATAGTAGAGGTATAAATGGAATACTATTAAAAATGATGGACGATTACCCCGGTGTATTCTTCCATGACAATAAAGGAACATTGTAATCGACAATTGATAAAAATTTGTTAACTCTATCTTCAGTTTTACATTTCAAGTTCTCGCAATTTGTCTGAGTGGCCTATGTGATATTTTTAAGAAATACACTGTCAACCCAAAACCTAATTAAGATCGTTCCGAAAAGATTGTTTCAGGTTCTATGTTAAACTTACACTATCCGAGTTTAGTAAAGAAAGTTGTACATATCAAGATATACTTCCACGAGTTCTTCTGAATGACACCTTCTGTATTTGTAAGAAATGTGCTACAATTTACTCTAGGCCATGTGCTATCGCATTAAAAATCACCCTGGATAGAATTCTATAACATTTTTATTTCTTTAAAAACCATGAATATTAAATTTCATTCCGTTCTATGAGGTGGAAATTATCGTTCTAATATATCTTATGGTAGAGGTATAAATGGAATACTATTAAAAATGATGGACGATTACCCCGGTGTATTCTTCCATGACAATAAAGGAACTTTGTGATCGACAATTGATAAAAATTTGTTAACTCTATCTTCAGTTTTACATTCCAAGTTCTCGCAACTTGTCTGAGGCGCCTATGTGAAAATTTTAAGAAATACACTGTCAGCCCAAAACCTTATTAATATCATTCCGAACAGACAGTTTCAGATTCTATGTTGAACTTACACTATTCGAGTTTATTTAAGAAAGTTGTACATATCAACATATACTTCCACAAGTTCTTCTGAATGAGACCTTGTGTATTTGTAAGAAATGTCCTACAATTTACTCTAGGTTATGTGCTATCGCTATAAAAATCACCCTAGATAGAACTCTGTAACATTTGTATTTCTTTAAAAACCACGAATATTAAATTTCATTCCGTTCTATGAGGTGGAAATTATCGTTCTAATAAATCTTATAGTAGAGGTATAAATGGAATACTATTAAAAATGATGGACGATTACCCCAGTGTATTCTTCCATGACAATAAAGGAACATTGTGATCGACAATTGATAAAAATTTGTTAACTCTATCTTCACTTTTACATTCCAAGTTCTCGCAATTTGTCTGAGGGGCCTATGTGAAAATTTTAAGAAATACACAGTTAGCCCAAAACCTAATTAAGATCATTCCAAAAAGACTGTTTCAGATTCTATGTTGAACTTACATTATCCGAGTTTAGTAAAGAAAGTTGTACATATCAACATATACTTCCACGAGTTCTTCTGAATGACACCTTGTGTATTTGTAAGAAATGTGCTACAATTTACTCTTGGTCATGTGCTATCACTTTAAAAATCACCCTACATAGAATTCTATAACATTTTTATTTCTTTAAAAACCACAAATATTAAATTTCATTCCGTTCTATGAGGTGGAAATTATCGTTCTAATAAATCTTATAGTAGAGGTATAAATGGAATACTATTAAAAATGATGGACGATTACCCCGGTGTATTCTTCCATGACAATAAAGGAACATTGTGATCGACAATTGATTAAAATTTGTTAACTCTATCTTCAGTTTTACATTTCAAGTTCTCGTAATTTGTCTGAGGGGCCTATGTCAAATTTTTAAGAAATACACTGTCAACCCAAAACCTAATTAAGATCGTTCCGAAAAGATTGTTTCAGGTTCTATGTTAAACTAACACTATCCGAGTTTAGTAAAGAAAGTTGTACATATCAAGATATACTTCCACGAGTTCTTCTGAATGACACCTTGTGTATTTGTAAGAAATGTGCTACAATTTACTCTAGGCCATGTGCTATCACATTAAAAATCACCCTAGATAGAATTCTATAACATTTTTATTTCTTTAAAAACCATGAATATTAAATTTCATTCCGTTCTATGAGGTGGAAATTATCGTTCTAATATATCTTATGGTAGAGGTATAAATGGAATACTATTAAAAATGATGGACGATTACCCCAGTGTATTCTTCCATGACAATAAAGGAACATTGTGATCGATAATTGATAAAAAAAATTTAACTCTATCTTCAGTTTTACATTCCAAGTTCTCGCAACTTGTCTGAGGCGCCTATGTGAAAATTTTAAGAAATACACTGTCAGCCCAAAACCTTATTAATATCTTTCCGAAAAGACAGTTTCAGATTCTATGTTGAACTTACACAATTCGAGTTTATTTAAGAAAGTTGTACATATCAACATATACTTCCACAAGTTCTTCTGAATGACACCTTGTGTATTTGTAAGAAATGTCCTACAATTTACTCTAGGTCATGTGCTATCGCTATAAAAATCACCCTAGATAGAACTCTGTAACATTTGTATTTCTTTAAAAACCACGAATATTAAATTTCATTCCGTTCTATGAGGTGGAAATTATCGTTCTAATAAATCTTATAGTAGAGGTATAAATGGAATACTATTAAAAATGATGGACGATTACCCCGGTGTATTCTTCCATGACAATAAAGGAACATTGTAATCGACAATTGATAAAAATTTGTTAACTCTATCTTCAGTTTTACATTTCAAGTTCTCGCAATTTGTCTGAGTGGCCTATGTGAAATTTTTAAGAAATACACTGTCAACCCAAAACCTAATTAAGATCGTTCCGAAAAGATTGTTTCAGGTTCTATGTTAAACTTACACTATCCGAGTTTAGTAAAGAAAGTTGTACATATCAAGATATACTTCCACGAGTTCTTCTGAATGACACCTTCTGTATTTGTAAGAAATGTGCTACAATTTACTCTAGGCCATGTGCTATCGCATTAAAAATCACCCTGGATAGAATTCTATAACATTTTTATTTCTTTAAAAACCATGAATATTAAATTTCATTCCGTTCTATGAGGTGGAAATTATCGTTCTAATATATCTTATGGTAGAGGTATAAATGGAATACTATTAAAAATGATGGACGATTACCCCGGTGTATTCTTCCATGACAATAAAGGAACATTGTGATCGACAATTGATAAAAATTTGTTAACTCTATCTTCAGTTTTACATTCCAAGTTCTCGCAACTTGTCTGAGGCGCCTATGTGAAAATTTTAAGAAATACACTGTCAGCCCAAAACCTTATTAATATCATTCCGAACAGACAGTTTCAGATTCTATGTTGAACTTACACTATTCGAGTTTATTTAAGAAAGTTGTACATATCAACATATACTTCCACAAGTTCTTCTGAATGACACCTTGTGTATTTGTAAGAAATGTGCTACAATTTACTCTAGGTCATGTGCTATCGCTTTAAAAATCACCCTAGATAGAATTCTATAACATTTGTATTTCTTTAAAAACCACGAATATTAAATTTCATTCCGTTCTATGAGGTGGAAATTATCGTTCTAATAAATCTTATAGTAGAGGTATAAATGGAATACTATTAAAAATGATGGACGATTACCCCGGTGTATTCTTCCATGACAAGAAAGGAACACTGTGATCGACAATTGATAAAAATTTGTTAACTCTATCTTTAGTTTTACATTCCAAGTTCTCGCAACTTGTCTGAGGAACCTATGTGAAAATTTTAAGAAATACACTGTCAGCCCAAAACCTTGTTAATATCATTCCGAAAAGACAGTTTCAGATTCTATGTTGAACTTACACTATTCGAGTTTATTTAAGAAAGTTGTACATATCAACATATACTTCCACAAGTTCTTCTTAATGACACCTTGTGTATTTGTAAGAAATGTGCTACAATTTACTCTAGGTCATGTGCTATCGCTTTAAAAATCACCCTAGATAGAATTCTATAACATTTGTATTTCTTTAAAAACCACGAATATTAAATTTCATTCCGTTGTATGAGGTGGAAATTATCGTTCTAATAAATCTTATAGTAGAGGTATAAATGGAATACTATTAAAAATGATGGACGATTACCCCGGTGTATTCTTCCATGACAATAAAGGAACATTGTGATCGACAATTGATAAAAATTTGTTAACTCTATCTTTAGTTTTACATTCCAAGTTCTCGCAACTTGTCTGAGGCACCTATGTGAAAATTTTAAGAAATACACTGTCAGCCCAAAACCTTGTTAATATCATTCCGAAAAGACAGTTTCGGATTCTATGTTGAACTTACACTATTCGAGTTTATTTAAGAAAGTTGTACATATCAACATATACTTCCACAAGTTCTTCTGAATGACACCTTGTGTATTTGTAAGAAATGTGCTACAATTTACTCTAGGTCATGTGCTATCGCTTTAAAAATCACCCTAGATAGAATTCTATAACATTTGTATTTCTTTAAAAACCACGAATATTAAATTTCATTCCGTTCTATGAGGTGGAAATTATCATTCTAGTAAATCTTATAGTAGAGGTATAAATGGAATACTGTTAAAAATGATGGACGATTACCCCGGTGTATTCTTCCATGACAATAAAGGAACATTGTGATCGACAATTGATAAAAATTTGTTAACTCTATCTTCAGTTTTACATTTCAAGTTCTCGCAATTTGTCTGAGGGGACTATGTGAAATTTTTAAGAAATACACTGCCAACCCAAAACCTAATTAAGATCATTCCGAAAAGATTGTTTCAGGTTCTATGTTAAACTTACACTATCCGAGTTTAGTAAAGAAAGTTGTACATATCAAGATATACTTCCACGAGTTCTTCTAAATGACACCTTGTGTATTTGTAAGAAATGTGCTACAATTTACTCTAGGCCATGTGCTATCGCATTAAAAATCACCCTAGATAGAATTCTATAAAATTTTTATTTCTTTAAAAACCACGAATATTAAATTTCATTCCGTTCTATGAGGTGGAAATTATCATTCTAGTAAATCTTATAGTAGAGGTATAAATGGAATACTGTTAAAAATGATGGACGATTACCCCGGTGTATTCTTCCATGACAATAAAGGAACATTGTGATCGACAATTGATAAAAATTTGTTAACTCTATCTTCAGTTTTACATTTCAAGTTCTCGCAATTTGTCTGAGGGGACTATGTGAAATTTTTAAGAAATACACTGCCAACCCAAAACCTAATTAAGATCATTCCGAAAAGATTGTTTCAGGTTCTATGTTAAACTTACACAATCCAAGTTTAGTAAAGAAAGTTGTACATATCAAGATATACTTCCACGAGTTCTTCTAAATGACACCTTGTGTATTTGTAAGAAATGTGCTACAATTTACTCTAGGTCATGTGCTATCGCTTTAAAAATCACCCTAGATAGAATTCTATAACATTTTTATTTCTTTAAAAACCATGAATATTAAATTTCATTCCGTTCTATGAGGTGGAAATTATCGTTCTAATATATCTTATGGTAGAGGTATAAATGGAATACTATTAAAAATGATGGACGATTACCCCGGTGTATTCTTCTATGACAATAAAGGAACATTGTGATCGACAATTGATAAAAATTTGTTAACTCTATCTTCAGTTTTACATTCCAAGTTCTCGCAACTTGTCTGAGGCGCCTATGTGAAAATTTTAAGAAAACACTTTCAGCCCAAAACCTTATTAATATCTTTCCGAAAAGACAGTTTCAGATTCTATGTTGAACTTACACTATTCGAGTTTATTTAAGAAAGTTGTACATATCAACATATACTTCCACAAGTTCTTCTGAATGACACCTTGTGTATTTGTAAGAAATGTGCTAAAATTTACTCTAGGTCATGTGCTATCGCTTTAAAAATCACCCTAGATAGAACTCTGTAACATTTGTATTTCTTTAAAAACCACGAATATTAAATTTCATTCCGTTCTATGAGGTGGAAATTATCGTTCTAATAAATCTTATAGTAGAGGTATAAATGGAATACTATTAAAAATGATGGACGATTACCCCGGTGTATTCTTCCATGACAATAAAGGAACATTGTGATCGACAATTGATTAAAATTTGTTAACTCTATCTTCAGTTTTACATTTCAAGTTCTCGTAATTTGTCTGAGGGGCCTATGTGAAATTTTTAAGAAATACACTGTCAACCCAAAACCTAATTAAGATCGTTCCGAAAAGATTGTTTCAGGTTCTATGTTAAACTTACACTATCCGAGTTTAGTAAAGAAAGTTGTACATATCAAGATATACTTCCACGAGTTCTTCTGAATGACACCTTGTGTATTTGTAAGAAATGTGCTACAATTTACTCTAGGCCATGTGCTATCGCATTAAAAATCACCCTAGATAGAATTCTATAACATTTTTATTTCTTTAAAAACCACGAATATTAAATTTCATTCCGTTCTATGAGGTGGAAATTATCATTCTAGTAAATCTTATAGTAGAGGTATAAATGGAATACTGTTAAAAATGATGGACGATTACCCCGGTGTATTCTTCCATGACAATAAAGGAACATTGTGATCGACAATTGATAAAAATTTGTTAACTCTATCTTCAGTTTTACATTTCAAGTTCTCGCAATTTGTCTGAGGGGACTATGTGAAATTTTTAAGAAATACACTGCCAACCCAAAACCTAATTAAGATCATTCCGAAAAGATTGTTTCAGGTTCTATGTTAAACTTACACTATCCGAGTTTAGTAAAGAAAGTTGTACATATCAAGATATACTTCCACGAGTTCTTCTAAATGACACCTTGTGTATTTGTAAGAAATGTGCTACAATTTACTCTAGGTCATGTGCTATCGCTTTAAAAATCACCCTAGATAGAATTCTATAACATTTTTATTTCTTTAAAAACCATGAATATTAAATTTCATTCCGTTCTATGAGGTGGAAATTATCGTTCTAATATATCTTATGGTAGAGGTATAAATGGAATACTATTAAAAATGATGGACGATTACCCCGGTGTATTCTTCTATGACAATAAAGGAACATTGTGATCGACAATTGATAAAAATTTGTTAACTCTATCTTCAGTTTTACATTCCAAGTTCTCGCAACTTGTCTGAGGCGCCTATGTGAAAATTTTAAGAAAACACTGTAAGCCCAAAACCTTATTAATATCATTCCGAAAAGACAGTTTCAGATTCTATGTTGAACTTACACTATTCGAGTTTATTTAAGAAAGTTGTACATATCAACATATACTTCCACAAGTTCTTCTGAATGACACCTTGTGTATTTGTAAGAAATGTGCTACAATTTACTCTAGGTCATGTGCTATCGCTTTAAAAATCACCCTAGATAGAATTCTATAACATTTTTATTTCTTTAAAAACCACGAATATTAAATTTCATTCCGTTCTATGAGGTGGAAATTATCGTTCTAATAAATCTTATAGTAGAGGTATAAATGGAATACTATTAAAAATGATCGACGATTACCCCAGTGTATTCTTCCATGACAATAAAGGAACATTGTGATCGACAATTGATTAAAATTTGTTAACTCTATCTTCAGTTTTACATTTCAAGTTCTCGCAATTTGTCTGAGGGGCCTATGTGAAAATTTTAAGAAATACACTGTTAGCCCAAAACCCAATTAAGATCATTCCGAAAAGACTGTTTCAGATTCTATGTTGAACTTACATTATCCGAGTTTCGTAAAGAAAGTTGTACATATCAACATATACATCCACGAGTTCTTATGAATGACACCTTGTGTATTTGTAAGAAATGTGCTACAATTTACTCTAGGTCATGTGCTATCGCATTAAAAATCACCCTAGATAGAATTCTATAACATTTTTATTTCTTTAAAAACCATGAATATTAAATTTCATTCCGTTCTATGAGGTGGAAATTATCGTTCTAATATATCTTATGGTAGAGGTATAAATGGAATACTATTAAAAATGATGGACGATTACCCCGGTGTATTCTTCCATGACAATAAAGGAACATTGTGATCGACAATTGCTAAAAATTTGTTAACTCTATCTTCAGTTTTACATTCCAAGTTCTCGCAACTTGTCTGAGGTGCCTATGTGAAAATTTTAAGAAATACACTGTCAGCCCAAAACCTTATTAATATCATTCCGAAAAGACAGTTTCAGATTCTATGTTGAACTTACACTATTCGAGTTTATTTAAGAAAGTTGTACATATCAAAATATACTTCCACAAGTTCTTCTGAATGACACCTTGTGTATTTGTAAGAAATGTGCTACAATTTACTCTAGGTCATGTGCTATCGCTTTAAAAATCACCCTAGATAGAACTCTGTAACATTTGTATTTCTTTAAAAACCACGAATATTAAATTTCATTCCGTTCTATGAGGTGGAAATTATCGTTTTAATAAATCTTATAGTAGAGGTATAAATGGAATACTATTAAAAATGATGGACGATTACCCCGGTGTATTCTTCCATGACAATAAAGGAACATTGTGATCGACAATTGATAAAAATTTGTTTACTCTATCTTCAGTATTACATTTCAAGTTCTCGCAATTTGTCTGAGGGGCCTATGTGAAATTTTTAAGAAATACACTGTCAACCCAAAACCTAATTAAGATCGTTCCGAAAAGATTGTTTCAGGTTCTACGTTAAACTTACACTATCCGAGTTTAGTAAAGAAAGTTGTACATATCAAGATATACTTCCACGAGTTCTTCTGAATGACACCTTGTGTATTTGTAAGAAATGTGCTACAATTTACTCTAGGCCATGTGCTATCGCATTAAAAATCACCCTAGATAGAATTCTATAACATTTTTATTTCTTTAAAAACCATGAATATTAAATTTCATTCCGTTCTATGAGGTGGAAATTATCGTTCTAATATATCTTATGGTAGAGGTATAAATGGAATACTATTAAAAATGATGGACGATTACCCCGGTGTATTCTTCTATGACAATAAAGGAACATTGTGATCGACAATTGATAAAAATTTGTTAACTCTTTCTTCAGTTTTACATTCCAAGTTCTCGCAACTTGTCTGAGGCGCCTATGTGAAAATTTTAAGAAAACACTTTCAGCCCAAAACCTTATTAATATCTTTCCGAAAAGACAGTTTCAGATTCTATGTTGAACTTACACTATTCGAGTTTATTTAAGAAAGTTGTACATATCAACATATACTTCCACAAGTTCTTCTGAATGACACCTTGTGTATTTGTAAGAAATGTGCTAAAATTTACTCTAGGTCATGTGCTATCGCTTTAAAAATCACCCTAGATAGAACTCTGTAACATTTGTATTTCTTTAAAAACCACGAATATTAAATTTCATTCCGTTCTATGAGGTGGAAATTATCGTTCTAATAAATCTTATAGTAGAGGTATAAATGGAATACTATTAAAAATGATGGACGATTACCCCGGTGTATTCTTCCATGACAATAAAGGAACATTGTGATCGACAATTGATTAAAATTTGTTAACTCTATCTTCAGTTTTACATTTCAAGTTCTCGTAATTTGTCTGAGGGGCCTATGTGAAATTTTTAAGAAATACACTGTCAACCCAAAACCTAATTAAGATCGTTCCGAAAAGATTGTTTCAGGTTCTATGTTAAACTTACACTATCCGAGTTTAGTAAAGAAAGTTGTACATATCAAGATATACTTCCACGAGTTCTTCTGAATGACACCTTGTGTATTTGTAAGAAATGTGCTACAATTTACTCTAGGCCATGTGCTATCGCATTAAAAATCACCCTAGATAGAATTCTATAACATTTTTATTTCTTTAAAAACCACGAATATTAAATTTCATTCCGTTCTATGAGGTGGAAATTATCATTCTAGTAAATCTTATAGTATAGGTATAAATGGAATACTGTTAAAAATGATGGACGATTACCCCGGTGTATTCTTCCATGACAATAAAGGAACATTGTGATCGACAATTGATAAAAATTTGTTAACTCTATCTTCAGTTTTACATTTCAAGTTCTCGCAATTTGTCTGAGGGGACTATGTGAAATTTTTAAGAAATACACTGCCAACCCAAAACCTAATTAAGATCATTCCGAAAAGATTGTTTCAGGTTCTATGTTAAACTTACACTATCCGAGTTTAGTAAAGAAAGTTGTACATATCAAGATATACTTCCACGAGTTCTTCTAAATGACACCTTGTGTATTTGTAAGAAATGTGCTACAATTTACTCTAGGTCATGTGCTATCGCTTTAAAAATCACCCTAGATAGAATTCTATAACATTTTTATTTCTTTAAAAACCATGAATATTAAATTTCATTCCGTTCTATGAGGTGGAAATTATCGTTCTAATATATCTTATGGTAGAGGTATAAATGGAATACTATTAAAAATGATGGACGATTACCCCGGTGTATTCTTCTATGACAATAAAGGAACATTGTGATCGACAATTGATAAAAATTTGTTAACTCTATCTTCAGTTTTACATTCCAAGTTCTCGCAACTTGTCTGAGGCGCCTATGTGAAAATTTTAAGAAAACACTGTAAGCCCAAAACCTTATTAATATCATTCCGAAAAGACAGTTTCAGATTCTATGTTGAACTTACACTATTCGAGTTTATTTAAGAAAGTTGTACATATCAACATATACTTCCACAAGTTCTTCTGAATGACACCTTGTGTATTTGTAAGAAATGTGCTACAATTTACTCTAGGTCATGTGCTATCGCTTTAAAAATCACCCTAGATAGAATTCTATAACATTTTTATTTCTTTAAAAACCACGAATATTAAATTTCATTCCGTTCTATGAGGTGGAAATTATCGTTCTAATAAATCTTATAGTAGAGGTATAAATGGAATACTATTAAAAATGATGGACGATTACCCCGGTGTATTCTTCCATGACAATAAAGGAACATTGTGATCGACAATTGATAAAAATTTGTTAACTCTATCTTTAGTTTTACATTCCAAGTTCTCGCAACTTGTCTGAGGCGCCTATGTGAAATTTTTAAGAAATACACTGTTAGCCCAAAACCCAATTAAGATCATTCCGAAAAGACTGTTTCAGATTCTATGTTGAACTTACATTATCCGAGTTTCGTAAAGAAAGTTGTACATATCAACATATACATCCACGAGTTCTTATGAATGACACCTTGTGTATTTGTAAGAAATGTGCTACAATTTACTCTAGGTCATGTGCTATCGCATTAAAAATCACCCTAGATAGAATTCTATAACATTTTTATTTCTTTAAAAACCATGAATATTAAATTTCATTCCGTTCTATGAGGTGGAAATTATCGTTCTAATATATCTTATGGTAGAGGTATAAATGGAATACTATTAAAAATGATGGACGATTACCCCGGTGTATTCTTCCATGACAATAAAGGAACATTGTGATCGACAATTGCTAAAAATTTGTTAACTCTATCTTCAGTTTTACATTCCAAGTTCTCGCAACTTGTCTGAGGTGCCTATGTGAAAATTTTAAGAAATACACTGTCAGCCCAAAACCTTATTAATATCATTCCGAAAAGACAGTTTCAGATTCTATGTTGAACTTACACTATTCGAGTTTATTTAAGAAAGTTGTACATATCAAAATATACTTCCACAAGTTCTTCTGAATGACACCTTGTGTATTTGTAAGAAATGTGCTACAATTTACTCTAGGTCATGTGCTATCGCTTTAAAAATCACCCTAGATAGAACTCTGTAACATTTGTATTTCTTTAAAAACCACGAATATTAAATTTCATTCCGTTCTATGAGGTGGAAATTATCGTTTTAATAAATCTTATAGTAGAGGTATAAATGGAATACTATTAAAAATGATGGACGATTACCCCGGTGTATTCTTCCATGACAATAAAGGAACATTGTGATCGACAATTGATAAAAATTTGTTTACTCTATCTTCAGTATTACATTTCAAGTTCTCGCAATTTGTCTGAGGGGCCTATGTGAAATTTTTAAGAAATACACTGTCAACCCAAAACCTAATTAAGATCGTTCCGAAAAGATTGTTTCAGGTTCTACGTTAAACTTACACTATCCGAGTTTAGTAAAGAAAGTTGTACATATCAAGATATACTTCCACGAGTTCTTCTGAATGACACCTTGTGTATTTGTAAGAAATGTGCTACAATTTACTCTAGGCCATGTGCTATCGCATTAAAAATCACCATAGATAGAATTCTATAACATTTTTATTTCTTTAAAAACCATGAATATAAAATTTCATTCCGTTCTATGAGGTGGAAATTATCGTTCTAATATATCTTATGGTAGAGGTATAAATGGAATACTATTAAAAATGATGGACGATTACCCCGGTGTATTCTTCCATGACAATAAAGGAACATTGTGATCGACAATTGATAAAAATTTGTTAACTCTATCTTCAGTTTTACATTCCAAGTTCTCCCAACTTGTCTGAGGCGCCTATGTGAAAATTTTAAGAAATACACTGTCAGCCCAAAACCTTATTAATATCATTCTGAAAAGACAGTTTCAGATTCTATGTTGAACTTACACTATTCGAGTTTATTTAAGAAAGTTGTACATATCAACATATACTTCCACAAGTTCTTCTGAATGACACCTTGTGTATTTGTAAGAAATGTGCTACAATTTACTCTAGGTCATGTGCTATCGCTTTAAAAATCACCCTAGATAGAATTCTATAACATTTGTATTTCTTTAAAAACCACGAATATTAAATTTCATTCCGTTCTATGAGGTGGAAATTATCGTTCTAATAAATCTTATAGTAGAGGTATAAATGGAATACTATTAAAAATGATGGACGATTACCCCGGTGTATTCTTCCATGACAATAAAGGAACATTGTGATCGACAATAGATAAAAATTTGTTAACTCTATCTTTAGTTTTACATTCCAAGTTCTCGCAACTTGTCTGAGGCACCTATGTGAAAATTTTAAGAAATACACTGTCAGCCCAAAACCTTGTTAATATCATTCCGAAAAGACAGTTTCAGATTCTATGTTGAACTTACACTATTCGAGTTTATTTAAGAAAGTGTACATATCAACATATACTTCCACAAGTTCTTCTGAATGACACCTTGTGTATTTGTAAGAAATGGGCTATAATTTACTCTAGGTCATGTGCTATCGCATTAAAAATCACCCTAGATAGAATTCTATAACATTTTTATTTCTTTAAAAACCATGAATATAAAATTTCATTCCGTTCTATGAGGTGGAAATTATCGTTCTAATATATCTTATGGTAGAGGTATAAATGGAATACTATTAAAAATGATGGACGATTACCCCGGTGTATTCTTCCATGACAATAAAGGAACATTGTGATCGACAATTGATAAAAATTTGTTAACTCTATCTTCAGTTTTACATTCCAAGTTCTCGCAACTTGTCTGAGGCGCCTATGTGAAAATTTTAAGAAATACACTGTCAGCCCAAAACCTTATTAATATCATTCTGAAAAGACAGTTTCAGATTCTATGTTGAACTTACACTATTCGAGTTTATTTAAGAAAGTTGTACATATCAACATATACTTCCACAAGTTCTTCTGAATGACACCTTGTGTATTTGTAAGAAATGTGCTACAATTTACTCTAGGTCATGTGCTATCGCTTTAAAAATCACCCTAGATAGAATTCTATAACATTTGTATTTCTTTAAAAACCACGAATATTAAATTTCATTCCGTTCTATGAGGTGGAAATTATCGTTCTAATAAATCTTATAGTAGAGGTATAAATGGAATACTATTAAAAATGATGGACGATTACCCCGGTGTATTCTTCCATGACAATAAAGGAACATTGTGATCGACAATTGATAAAAATTTGTTAACTCTATCTTTAGTTTTACATTCCAAGTTCTCGCAACTTGTCTGAGGCACCTATGTGAAAATTTTAAGAAATACACTGTCAGCCCAAAACCTTGTTAATATCATTCCGAAAAGACAGTTTCAGATTCTATGTTGAACTTACACTATTCGAGTTTATTTAAGAAAGTTGTACATATCAACATATACTTCCACAAGTTCTTCTGAATGACACCTTGTGTATTTGTAAGAAATGGGCTATAATTTACTCTAGGTCATGTGCTATCGCATTAAAAATCACCCTAGATAGAATTCTATAACATTTTTATTTCTTTAAAAACCGTGAATATTAAATTTCATTCCGTTCTATGAGGTGGAAATTATCGTTCTAATATATCTTATGGTAGAGGTATAAATGGAATACTATTAAAAATGATGGACGATTACCCCGGTGTATTCTTCCATGACAATAAAGGAACATTGTGATCGACAATTGATAAAAATTTGTTAACTCTATCTTTTGTTTTACATTCCAAGTTCTCGCAACTTGTCTGAGGCACCTATGTGAAAATATTAAGAAATACACTGTCAGCCTAAAACCTTGTTAATATCATTCCGAAAAGACAGTTTCAGATTCTATGTTGAACTTACACTATTCGAGTTTATTTAAGAAAGTTGTACATATCAACATATACTTCCACAAGTTCTTCTGAATGACACCTTGTGTATTTGTAAGAAATGTGCTACAATTTACTCTAGGTCATGTGCTATCGCTTTAAAAATCACCCTAGATAGAACTCTGTAACATTTGTATTTCTTTAAAAACCACGAATATTAAATTTCATTCCGTTCTATGAGGTGGAAATTATCGTTCTAATAAATCTTATAGTAGAGGTATAAATGGAATACAATTAAAAATGATGGACGATTACCCCGGTGTATTCTTCCATGACAATAAAGGAACATTGTGATCGACAATTGATAAAAATTTGTTAACTCTATCTTCAGTTTTACATTTCAAGTTCTCGCAATTTGCCTGAGGGGCCTATGTGAAAATTTTAAGAAATACACTGTCAACCCAAAACCTAATTAAGATCGTTCCGAAAAGATTGTTTCAGGTTCTATGTTAAACTTACACTATCTGAGTTTAGTAAAGAAAGTTGTACATATCAAGATATACTTCCACGAGTTCTTCTGAATGACACCTTGTGTATTTGTAAGAAATGTGCTACAATTTACTCTAGGCCATGTGCTATCGCATTAAAAATCACCCTAGATAGAATTCTATAACATTTTTATTTCTTTAAAAACCATGAATATTAAATTTCATTCCGTTCTATGAGGTGGAAATTATCGTTCTAATATATCTTATGGTAGAGGTATAAATGGAATACTATTAAAAATGATGGACGATTACCCCAGTGTATTCTTCCATGACAATAAAGGAACATTGTGATCGACAATTGATAAAAATTTGTTAACTCTATCTTCAGTTTTACATTCCAAGTTCTCGCAACTTGTCTGAGGCACCTATGTGAAAATTTTAAGAAATACACTGTCAGCCCAAAACCTTATTAATATCATTCCGAAAAGACAGTTTCAGATTCTATGTTGAACTTACACTATTCGAGTTTATTCAAGAAAGTTGTACATATCAACATATACTTCCACAAGTTCTTCTGAATGACACCTTGTGTATTTGTAAGAAATGTGCTACAATTTACTCTAGGTCATGTGCTATCGCTTTAAAAATCACCCTAGATAGAATTCTATAACATTTGTATTTCTTTAAAAACCACTAATATTAAATTTCATTCCGTTCTATGAGGTGGAAATTATCGTTCTAATAAATCTTATAGTAGAGGTATAAATGGAATACTATTAAAAATGATTGACGATTACCCCGGTGTATTCTTCCATGACAATAAAGGAACATTGTGATCGACAATTGATAAAAATTTGTTAACTCTATCTTTAGTTTTACATTCCAAGTTCTCGCAACTTGTTTGAGGCGCCTATGTGAAAATTTTAAGAAATACACTGTCAGCCCAAAACCTTATTAATATCATTCCGAAAAGACAGTTTCAGATTCTATGTTGAACTTACACTATTCGAGTTTATTTAAGAAAGTTGTACATATCAACATATACTTCCACAAGTTCTTCTGAATTACACCTTGTGTATTTGTAAGAAATGTGCTACAATTTACTCTAGGTCATGTGCTATCGCTTTAAAAATCACCCTAGATAGAATTCTATAACATTTGTATTTCTTTAAAAACCACGAATATTAAATTTCATTCCGTTCTATGAGGTGGAAATTATCGTTCTAATAAATCTTATAGTAGAGGTATAAATGGAATACTATTAAAAATGATGGACGATTACCCCGGTGTATTCTTCCATGACAATAAAGGAACATTATGATCGACAATTGATAAAAATTTGTTAACTCTATCTTTAGTTTTACATTCCAAGTTCTCGTAACTTGTCTGAGGCACCTATGTGAAAATTTTAAGAAATACACTGTCAGCCTAAAACCTTGTTAATATCATTCCGAAAAGACAGTTTCAGATTCTATGTTGAACTTACACTATTCGAGTTTATTTAAGAAAGTTGTACATATCAACATATACTTCCACAAGTTCTTCTGAATGACACCTTGTGTATTTGTAAGAAATGTGCTACAATTTACTCTAGGTCATGTGCTATCGCTTTAAAAATCACCCTAGATAGAATTCTATAACATTTGTATTTCTTTAAAAACCACGAATATTAAATTTCATTCCGTTCTATGAGGTGGAAATTATCGTTCAAATAAATCTTATAGTAGAGGTATAAATGGAATACTATTAAAAATGATGGACGATTACCCCGGTGTATTCTTCCATGACAATAAAGGAACATTGTGATCGACAATTGATTAAAATTTGTTAACTCTATCTTCACTTTTACATTCCAAGTTCTCGCAATTTGTCTGAGGGGCCTATGTGAAAATTTTAAGAAATACACAGTTAGCCCAAAACCTAATTAAGATCATTCCAAAAAAGACTGTTTCAGATTCTATGTTGAACTTACATTATCCGAGTTTAGTAAAGAAAGTTGTACATATCAACATATACTTCCACGAGTTCTTCTGAATGACACCTTGTGTATTAAATGTGCTACAATTTACTCTAGGTCATGTGCTATCGCTTTAAAAATCACCCTAGATAGAACTCTGTAACATTTGTATTTCTTTAAAAACCACGAATATTAAATTTCATTCCGTTCTATGAGGTGGAAATTATCGTTCTAATAAATCTTATAGTAGAGGTATAAATGGAATACTATTAAAAATGATGGACGATTACCCCGGTGTATTCTTCCATGACAATAAAGGAACATTGTGATCGACAATTGATAAAAATTTGTTAACTCTATCTTCAGTTTTACATTTCAAGTTCTCACAATTTGTCTGAGGGGCCTATGTGAAATTTTTAAGAAATTCACTGTCAACCCAAAACCTAATTAAGATCGTTCCGAAAAGATTGTTTCAGGTTCTATGTTAAACTTACACTATCCGAGTTTAGTAAAGAAAGTTGTACATATCAAGATATACTTCCACGAGTTCTTCTGAATGACACCTTGTGTATTTGTAAGAAATGTGCTACAATTTACTCTAGGCCATGTGCTATCGCATTAAAAATCACCCTAGATAGAATTCTATAACATTTTTATTTCTTTAAAAACCATGAATATTAAATTTCATTCCGTTCTATGAGGTGGAAATTATCGTTCAAATATATCTTATGGTAGAGGTATAAATGGAATACTATTAAAAATGATGGACGATTACCCCGGTGTATTCTTCCATGACAATAAAGGAACATTGTGATCGACAATTGATAAAAATTTGTTAACTCTATCTTCAGTTTTACATTCCAAGTTCTCGCAACTTGTCTGAGGCGCCTATGTGAAAATTTTAAGAAATACACTGTCAGCCCAAAACCTTATTAATATCATTCTGAAAAGACAGTTTCAGATTCTATGTTGAACTTACACTATTCGAGTTTATTTAAGAAAGTTGTACATATCAACATATACTTCCACAAGTTCTTCTGAATGACACCTTGTGTATTTGTAAGAAATGTGCTACCATTTACTCTAGGTCATGTGCTATCGCTTTAAAAATCACCCTAGATAGAATTCTATAACATTTGTATTTCTTTAAAAACCACAAATATTAAATTTCATTCCGTTCTATGAGGTGGAAATTATCGTTCTAATAAATCTTATAGTAGAGGTATAAATGGAATACTATTAAAAATGATGGACGATTACCCCAGTGTATTCTTCCATGACAATAAAGGAACATTGTGATCGACAATTGATAAAAAATTGTTAACTCTATCTTTAGTTTTACATTCCAAGTTCTCGCAACTTGTCTGAGGCACCTATGTGAAAATTTTAAGAAATACACTGTCAGCCCAAAACCTTGTTAATATCATTCCGAAAAGACAGTTTCAGATTCTATGTTGAACTTACACTATTCGAGTTTATTCAAGAAAGTTGTACATATAAACATATACTTCCACAAGTTCTTCTGAATGACACCTTGTGTATTTGTAAGAAATGTGCTACAATTTACTCTAGGTCATGTGCTATCGCTTTAAAAATCACCCTAGATAGAATTCTATAACATTTGTATTTCTTTAAAAACCACTAATATTAAATTTCATTCCATTCTATGAGGTGGAAATTATCGTTCTAATAAATCTTATAGTAGAGGTATAAATGGAATACTATTAAAAATGATGGACGATTACCCCGGTGTATTCTTCCATGACAATAAAGGAACATTGTGATCGACAATTGATTAAAATTTGTTAACTCTATCTTTAGTTTTACATTCCAAGTTCTCGCAACTTGTCTGAGGCGCCTATGTGAAAATTTTAAGAAATACACTGTCAGCCCAAAACCTTATTAATATCATTCCGAAAAGACAGTTTCAGATTCTATGTTGAACTTACACTATTCGAGTTTATTTAAGAAAGTTGTACATATCAACATATACTTCCACAAGTTCTTCTGAATGACACCTTGTGTATTTGTAAGAAATGTGCTACAATTTACTCTAGGTCATGTGCTATCGCTTTAAAAATCACCCTAGATAGAATTCTATAACATTTGTATTTCTTTAAAAACCACGAATATTAAATTTCATTCCGTTCTATGAGGTGGAAATTATCGTTCTAATAAATCTTATAGTAGAGGTATAAATGGAATACTATTAAAAATGATGGACGATTACCCCGGTGTATTCTTCCATGACAATAAAGGAACATTGTGATCGACAATTGATTAAAATTTGTTAACTCTATCTTCACTTTTACATTCCAAGTTCTCGCAATTTGTCTGAGGGGCCTATGTGAAAATTTTAAGAAATACACAGTTAGCCCAAAACCTAATTAAGATCATTCCAAAAAGACTGTTTCAGATTCTATGTTGAACTTACATTATCCGAGTTTAGTAAAGAAAGTTGTACATATCAACATATACTTCCACGAGTTCTTCTGAATGACACCTTGTGTATTTGTAAGAAATGTGCTACAATTTACTCTAGGTCATGTGCTATCGCTTTAAAAATCACCCTAGATTGAATTCTATAACATTTGTATTTCTTTAAAAACCACGAATATTAAATTTCATTCCGTTCTATGAGGTGGAAATTATCGTTCTAATAAATCTTATAGTAGAGGTATAAATGGAATACTATTAAAAATGATGGACGATTACCCCGGTGTATTCTTCCATGACAATAAAGGAACATTATGATCGACAATTGATAAAAATTTGTTAACTCTATCTTTAGTTTTACTTTCCAAGTTCTCGCAACTTGTCTGAGGCACCTATGTGAAAATTTTAAGAAATACACTGTCAGCCTAAAACCTTGTTAATATCATTCTGAAAAGACAGTTTCAGATTCTATGTTGAACTTACACTATTCGAGTTTATTTAAGAAAGTTGTACATATCAACATATACTTCCACAAGTTCTTCTGAATGACACCTTGTGTATTTGTAAGAAATGTGCTACCATTTACTCTAGGTCATGTGCTATCGCTTTAAAAATCACCCTAGATAGAATTCTATAACATTTGTATTTCTTTAAAAACCACAAATATTAAATTTCATTCCGTTCTATGAGGTGGAAATTATCGTTCTAATAAATCTTATAGTAGAGGTATAAATGGAATACTATTAAAAATGATGGACGATTACCCCAGTGTATTCTTCCATGACAATAAAGGAACATTGTGATCGACAATTGATAAAAAATTGTTAACTCTATCTTTAGTTTTACATTCCAAGTTCTCGCAACTTGTCTGAGGCACCTATGTGAAAATTTTAAGAAATACACTGTCAGCCCAAAACCTTGTTAATATCATTCCGAAAAGACAGTTTCAGATTCTATGTTGAACTTACACTATTCGAGTTTATTCAAGAAAGTTGTACATATAAACATATACTTCCACAAGTTCTTCTGAATGACACCTTGTGTATTTGTAAGAAATGTGCTACAATTTACTCTAGGTCATGTGCTATCGCTTTAAAAATCACCCTAGATAGAATTCTATAACATTTGTATTTCTTTAAAAACCACTAATATTAAATTTCATTCCATTCTATGAGGTGGAAATTATCGTTCTAATAAATCTTATAGTAGAGGTATAAATGGAATACTATTAAAAATGATGGACGATTACCCCGGTGTATTCTTCCATGACAATAAAGGAACATTGTGATCGACAATTGATAAAAATTTGTTAACTCTATCTTTAGTTTTACATTCCAAGTTCTCGCAACTTGTCTGAGGCGCCTATGTGAAAATTTTAAGAAATACACTGTCAGCCCAAAACCTTATTAATATCATTCCGAAAAGACAGTTTCAGATTCTATGTTGAACTTACACTATTCGAGTTTATTTAAGAAAGTTGTACATATCAACATATACTTCCACAAGTTCTTCTGAATGACACCTTGTGTATTTGTAAGAAATGTGCTACAATTTACTCTAGGTCATGTGCTATCGCTTTAAAAATCACCCTAGATAGAATTCTATAACATTTGTATTTCTTTAAAAACCACGAATATTAAATTTCATTCCGTTCTATGAGGTGGAAATTATCGTTCTAATAAATCTTATAGTAGAGGTATAAATGGAATACTATTAAAAATGATGGACGATTACCCCGGTGTATTCTTCCATGACAATAAAGGAACATTGTGATCGACAATTGATTAAAATTTGTTAACTCTATCTTCACTTTTACATTCCAAGTTCTCGCAATTTGTCTGAGGGGCCTATGTGAAAATTTTAAGAAATACACAGTTAGCCCAAAACCTAATTAAGATCATTCCAAAAAGACTGTTTCAGATTCTATGTTGAACTTACATTATCCGAGTTTAGTAAAGAAAGTTGTACATATCAACATATACTTCCACGAGTTCTTCTGAATGACACCTTGTGTATTTGTAAGAAATGTGCTACAATTTACTCTAGGTCATGTGCTATCGCTTTAAAAATCACCCTAGATTGAATTCTATAACATTTGTATTTCTTTAAAAACCACGAATATTAAATTTCATTCCGTTCTATGAGGTGGAAATTATCGTTCTAATAAATCTTATAGTAGAGGTATAAATGGAATACTATTAAAAATGATGGACGATTACCCCGGTGTATTCTTCCATGACAATAAAGGAACATTATGATCGACAATTGATAAAAATTTGTTAACTCTATCTTTAGTTTTACTTTCCAAGTTCTCGCAACTTGTCTGAGGCACCTATGTGAAAATTTTAAGAAATACACTGTCAGCCTAAAACCTTGTTAATATCATTCTGAAAAGACAGTTTCAGATTCTATGTTGAACTTACACTATTCGAGTTTATTTAAGAAAGTTGTACATATCAACATATACTTCCACAAGTTCTTCTGAAAGACACCTTGTGTATTTGTAAGAAATGTGCTACAATTTACTCTAGGTCATGTGCTATCGCTTTAAAAATCACCCTAGATAGAATTCTATAACATTTGTATTTCTTTAAAAACCACGAATATTAAATTTCATTCCGTTCTATGAGGTGGAAATTATCGTTCTAATAAATCTTATAGTAGAGGTATAAATGGAATACTATTAAAAATGATGGACGATTACCCCGGTGTATTCTTCCATGACAATAAAGGAACATTGTGATCGACAATTGATAAAAATTTGTTAACTCTATCTTTAGTTTTACATTCCAAGTTCTCGCAACTTGTCTGAGGCGCCTATGTGAAAATTTTAAGAAATACACTGTCAGCCCAAAACCTTATTAATATCATTCCGAAAAGACAGTTTCAGATTCTATGTTGAACTTACACTATTCGAGTTTATTTAAGAAAGTTGTACATATCAACATATACTTCCACAAGTTCTTCTGAATGACACCTTGTGTATTTGTAAGAAATGTGCTACAATTTACTCTAGGTCATGTGCTATCGCTTTAAAAATCACCCTAGATAGAATTCTATAACATTTGTATTTCTTTAAAAACCACGAATATTAAATTTCATTCCGTTCTATGAGGTGGAAATTATCGTTCTAATAAATCTTATAGTAGAGGTATAAATGGAATACTATTAAAAATGATGGACGATTACCCCGGTGTATTCTTCCATGACAATAAAGGAACATTGTGATCGACAATTGATTAAAATTTGTTAACTCTATCTTCACTTTTACATTCCAAGTTCTCGCAATTTGTCTGAGGGGCCTATGTGAAAATTTTAAGAAATACACAGTTAGCCCAAAACCTAATTAAGATCATTCCAAAAAGACTGTTTCAGATTCTATGTTGAACTTACATTATCCGAGTTTAGTAAAGAAAGTTGTACATATCAACATATACTTCCACGAGTTCTTCTGAATGACACCTTGTGTATTTGTAAGAAATGTGCTACAATTTACTCTAGGTCATGTGCTATCGCTTTAAAAATCACCCTAGATTGAATTCTATAACATTTGTATTTCTTTAAAAACCACGAATATTAAATTTCATTCCGTTCTATGAGGTGGAAATTATCGTTCTAATAAATCTTATAGTAGAGGTATAAATGGAATACTATTAAAAATGATGGACGATTACCCCGGTGTATTCTTCCATGACAATAAAGGAACATTATGATCGACAATTGATAAAAATTTGTTAACTCTATCTTTAGTTTTACTTTCCAAGTTCTCGCAACTTGTCTGAGGCACCTATGTGAAAATTTTAAGAAATACACTGTCAGCCTAAAACCTTGTTAATATCATTCTGAAAAGACAGTTTCAGATTCTATGTTGAACTTACACTATTCGAGTTTATTTAAGAAAGTTGTACATATCAACATATACTTCCACAAGTTCTTCTGAATGACACCTTGTGTATTTGTAAGAAATGTGCTACCATTTACTCTAGGTCATGTGCTATCGCTTTAAAAATCACCCTAGATAGAATTCTATAACATTTGTATTTCTTTAAAAACCACAAATATTAAATTTCATTCCGTTCTATGAGGTGGAAATTATCGTTCTAATAAATCTTATAGTAGAGGTATAAATGGAATACTATTAAAAATGATGGACGATTACCCCAGTGTATTCTTCCATGACAATAAAGGAACATTGTGATCGACAATTGATAAAAAATTGTTAACTCTATCTTTAGTTTTACATTCCAAGTTCTCGCAACTTGTCTGAGGCACCTATGTGAAAATTTTAAGAAATACACTGTCAGCCCAAAACCTTGTTAATATCATTCCGAAAAGACAGTTTCAGATTCTATGTTGAACTTACACTATTCGAGTTTATTCAAGAAAGTTGTACATATAAACATATACTTCCACAAGTTCTTCTGAATGACACCTTGTGTATTTGTAAGAAATGTGCTACAATTTACTCTAGGTCATGTGCTATCGCTTTAAAAATCACCCTAGATAGAATTCTATAACATTTGTATTTCTTTAAAAACCACTAATATTAAATTTCATTCCATTCTATGAGGTGGAAATTATCGTTCTAATAAATCTTATAGTAGAGGTATAAATGGAATACTATTAAAAATGATGGACGATTACCCCGGTGTATTCTTCCATGACAATAAAGGAACATTGTGATCGACAATTGATAAAAATTTGTTAACTCTATCTTTAGTTTTACATTCCAAGTTCTCGCAACTTGTCTGAGGCGCCTATGTGAAAATTTTAAGAAATACACTGTCAGCCCAAAACCTTATTAATATCATTCCGAAAAGACAGTTTCAGATTCTATGTTGAACTTACACTATTCGAGTTTATTTAAGAAAGTTGTACATATCAACATATACTTCCACAAGTTCTTCTGAATGACACCTTGTGTATTTGTAAGAAATGTGCTACAATTTACTCTAGGTCATGTGCTATCGCTTTAAAAATCACCCTAGATAGAATTCTATAACATTTGTATTTCTTTAAAAACCACGAATATTAAATTTCATTCCGTTCTATGAGGTGGAAATTATCGTTCTAATAAATCTTATAGTAGAGGTATAAATGGAATACTATTAAAAATGATGGACGATTACCCCGGTGTATTCTTCCATGACAATAAAGGAACATTGTGATCGACAATTGATTAAAATTTGTTAACTCTATCTTCACTTTTACATTCCAAGTTCTCGCAATTTGTCTGAGGGGCCTATGTGAAAATTTTAAGAAATACACAGTTAGCCCAAAACCTAATTAAGATCATTCCAAAAAGACTGTTTCAGATTCTATGTTGAACTTACATTATCCGAGTTTAGTAAAGAAAGTTGTACATATCAACATATACTTCCACGAGTTCTTCTGAATGACACCTTGTGTATTTGTAAGAAATGTGCTACAATTTACTCTAGGTCATGTGCTATCGCTTTAAAAATCACCCTAGATTGAATTCTATAACATTTGTATTTCTTTAAAAACCACGAATATTAAATTTCATTCCGTTCTATGAGGTGGAAATTATCGTTCTAATAAATCTTATAGTAGAGGTATAAATGGAATACTATTAAAAATGATGGACGATTACCCCGGTGTATTCTTCCATGACAATAAAGGAACATTATGATCGACAATTGATAAAAATTTGTTAACTCTATCTTTAGTTTTACTTTCCAAGTTCTCGCAACTTGTCTGAGGCACCTATGTGAAAATTTTAAGAAATACACTGTCAGCCTAAAACCTTGTTAATATCATTCTGAAAAGACAGTTTCAGATTCTATGTTGAACTTACACTATTCGAGTTTATTTAAGAAAGTTGTACATATCAACATATACTTCCACAAGTTCTTCTGAAAGACACCTTGTGTATTTGTAAGAAATGTGCTACAATTTACTCTAGGTCATGTGCTATCGCTTTAAAAATCACCCTAGATAGAATTCTATAACATTTGTATTTCTTTAAAAACCACGAATATTAAATTTCATTCCGTTCTATGAGGTGGAAATTATCGTTCTAATAAATCTTATAGTAGAGGTATAAATGGAATACTATTAAAAATGATGGACGATTACCCCGGTGTATTCTTCCATGACAATAAAGGAACATTGTGATCGACAATTGATTAAAATTTGTTAACTCTATCTTCACTTTTACATTCCAAGTTCTCGCAATTTGTCTGAGGGGCCTATGTGAAAATTTTAAGAAATACACAGTTAGCCCAAAACCTAATTAAGATCATTCCAAAAAGACTGTTTCAGATTCTATGTTGAACTTATATTATCCGAGTTTAGTAAAGAAAGTTGTACATATCAACATATACTTCCACGAGTTCTTCTGAATGACACCTTGTGTATTTGTAAGAAATGTGCTACAATTTACTCTAGGTCATGTGCTATCGCTTTAAAAATCACCCTAGATAGAATTCTATAACATTTGTATTTCTTTAAAAACCACGAATATTAAATTTCATTCCGTTCTATGAGGTGGAAATTATCGTTCTAATAAATCTTATAGTAGAGGTATAAATGGAATACTATTAAAAATGATGGACGATTACCCCGGTGTATTCTTCCATGACAATAAAGGAACATTATGATCGACAATTGATAAAAATTTGTTAACTCTATCTTCAGTTTTACATTCCAAGTTCTCGCAACTTGTCTTAGGCGCCTATGTGAAAAGTTTAAGAAATACACTGTCAGCCCAAAACCTTATTAATATCATTCTGAAAAGACAGTTTCAGATTCTATGTTGAACTTACACTATTCGAGTTTATTCAAGAAAGTTGTACATATCAACATATACTTCCACAAGTTCTTCTGAATGACACCTTGTGTATTTGTAAGAAATGTACTACAATTTACTCTAGGTCATGTGCTATCGCTTTAAAAATCACCCTAGATAGAATTCTGTAACATTTTTATTTCTTTAAAAACCACTAATATTAAATTTCATTCCGTTCTATGAGGTGGAAATTATCGTTCTAATAAATCTTATAGTAGAGGTATAAATGGAATACTATTAAAAATGATGGACGATTACCCCGGTGTATTCTTCCATGACAATAAAGGAACATTGTGATCGACAATTGATAAAAATTTGTTAACTCTATCTTTAGTTTTACATTCCAAGTTCTCGCAACTTGTCTGAGGCGCCTATGTGAAAATTTTAAGAAATACACTGTCAGCCCAAAACCTTATTAATATCATTCCGAAAAGACAGTTTCAGATTCTATGTTGAACTTACACTATTCGAGTTTATTTAAGAAAGTTGTACATATCAACATATACTTCCACAAGTTCTTCTGAATGACACCTTGTGTATTTGTAAGAAATGTGCTACAATTTACTCTAGGTCATGTGCTATCGCTTTAAAAATCACCCTAGATAGAATTCTATAACATTTGTATTTCTTTAAAAACCACGAATATTAAATTTCATTCCGTTCTATGAGGTGGAAATTATCGTTCTAATAAATCTTATAGTAGAGGTATAAATGGAATACTATTAAAAATGATGGACGATTACCCCGGTGTATTCTTCCATGACAATAAAGGAACATTATGATCGACAATTGATAAAAATTTGTTAACTCTATCTTTAGTTTTACATTCCAAGTTCTCGCAACTTGTCTGAGGCACCTATGTGAAAATTTTAAGAAATACACTGTCAGCCTAAAACCTTGTTAATATCATTCCGAAAAGACAGTTTCAGATTCTATGTTGAACTTACACTATTCGAGTTTATTTAAGAAAGTTGTACATATCAACATATACTTCCACAAGTTCTTCTGAATGACACCTTGTGTATTTGTAAGAAATGTGCTACAATTTACTCTAGGTCATGTGCTATCGCTTTAAAAATCACCCTAGATAGAATTCTATAACATTTGTATTTCTTTAAAAACCACGAATATTAAATTTCATTCCGTTCTATGAGGTGGAAATTATCGTTCAAATAAATCTTATAGTAGAGGTATAAATGGAATACTATTAAAAATGATGGACGATTACCCCGGTGTATTCTTCCATGACAATAAAGGAACATTGTGATCGACAATTGATTAAAATTTGTTAACTCTATCTTCACTTTTACATTCCAAGTTCTCGCAATTTGTCTGAGGGGCCTATGTGAAAATTTTAAGAAATACACAGTTAGCCCAAAACCTAATTAAGATCATTCCAAAAAAGACTGTTTCAGATTCTATGTTGAACTTACATTATCCGAGTTTAGTAAAGAAAGTTGTACATATCAACATATACTTCCACGAGTTCTTCTGAATGACACCTTGTGTATTTGTAAGAAATGTGCTACAATTTACTCTAGGTCATGTGCTATCGCTTTAAAAATCACCCTAGATAGAACTCTGTAACATTTGTATTTCTTTAAAAACCACGAATATTAAATTTCATTCCGTTCTATGAGGTGGAAATTATCGTTCTAATAAATCTTATAGTAGAGGTATAAATGGAATACTATTAAAAATGATGGACGATTACCCCGGTGTATTCTTCCATGACAATAAAGGAACATTGTGATCGACAATTGATAAAAATTTGTTAACTCTATCTTCAGTTTTACATTTCAAGTTCTCACAATTTGTCTGAGGGGCCTATGTGAAATTTTTAAGAAATTCACTGTCAACCCAAAACCTAATTAAGATCGTTCCGAAAAGATTGTTTCAGGTTCTATGTTAAACTTACACTATCCGAGTTTAGTAAAGAAAGTTGTACATATCAAGATATACTTCCACGAGTTCTTCTGAATGACACCTTGTGTATTTGTAAGAAATGTGCTACAATTTACTCTAGGCCATGTGCTATCGCATTAAAAATCACCCTAGATAGAATTCTATAACATTTTTATTTCTTTAAAAACCATGAATATTAAATTTCATTCCGTTCTATGAGGTGGAAATTATCGTTCTAATATATCTTATGGTAGAGGTATAAATGGAATACTATTAAAAATGATGGACGATTACCCCGGTGTATTCTTCCATGACAATAAAGGAACATTGTGATCGACAATTGATAAAAATTTGTTAACTCTATCTTCAGTTTTACATTCCAAGTTCTCGCAACTTGTCTGAGGCGCCTGTGTGAAAATTTTAAGAAATACACTGTCAGCCCAAAACCTTATTAATATCATTCTGAAAAGACAGTTTCAGATTCTATGTTGAACTTACACTATTCGAGTTTATTTAAGAAAGTTGTACATATCAACATATACTTCCACAAGTTCTTCTGAATGACACCTTGTGTATTTGTAAGAAATGTGCTACAATTTACTCTAGGTCATGTGCTATCGCTTTAAAAATCACCCTAGATAGAATTCTATAACATTTGTATTTCTTTAAAAACCACGAATATTAAATTTCATTCCGTTCTATGAGGTGGAAATTATCGTTCTAATAAATCTTATAGTAGAGGTATAAATGGAATACTATTAAAAATGATGGACGATTACCCCGGTGTATTCTTCCATGACAATAAAGGAACATTGTGATCGACAATAGATAAAAATTTGTTAACTCTATCTTTAGTTTTACATTCCAAGTTCTCGCAACTTGTCTGAGGCGCCTATGTGAAAATTTTAAGAAATACACTGTCAGCCCAAAACCTTATTAATATCATTCCGAAAAGACAGTTTCAGATTCTATGTTGAACTTACACTATTCGAGTTTATTTAAGAAAGTTGTACATATCAACATATACTTCCACAAGTTCTTCTGAATGACACCTTGTGTATTTGTAAGAAATGTGCTACAATTTACTCTAGGTCATGTGCTATCGCTTTAAAAATCACCCTAGATAGAATTCTATAACATTTGTATTTCTTTAAAAACCACTAATATTAAATTTCATTCCGTTCTATGAGGTGGAAATTATCGTTCTAATAAATCTTATAGTAGAGGTATAAATGGAATACTATTAAAAATGATGGACGATTACCCCGGTGTATTCTTCCATGACAATAAAGGAACATTGTGATCGACAATTGATTAAAATTTGTTGACTCTATCTTCACTTTTACATTCCAAGTTCTCGCAATTTGTCTGAGGGGCCTATGTGAAAATTTTAAGAAATACACAGTTAGCCCAAAACCTAATTAAGATCATTCCAAAAAGACTGTTTCAGATTCTATGTTGAACTTACATTATCCGAGTTTAGTAAAGAAAGTTGTACATATCAACATATACTTCCACGAGTTCTTCTGAATGACACCTTGTGTATTTGTAAGAAATGTGCTACAATTTACTCTAGGTCATGTGCTATCGCTTTAAAAATCACCCTAGATAGAACTCTGTAACATTTGTATTTCTTTAAAAACCACGAATATTAAATTTCATTCCGTTCTATGAGGTGGAAATTATCGTTCTAATAAATCTTATAGTAGAGGTATGAATGGAATACTATTAAAAATGATGGACGATTACCCCAGTGTATTCTTCCATGACAATAAAGGAACATTGTGATCGACAATTGATAAAAAATTGTTAACTCTATCTTTAGTTTTACATTCCAAGTTCTCGCAACTTGTCTGAGGCACCTATGTGAAAATTTTAAGAAATACACTGTCAGCCCAAAACCTTATTAATATCATTCCGAAAAGACAGTTTCAGATTCTATGTTGAACTTACACTATTCGAGTTTATTTAAGAAAGTTGTACATATCAACATATACTTCCACAAGTTCTTCTGAATGACACCTTGTGTATTTGTAAGAAATGTGCTACAATTTACTCTAGGTCATGTGCTATCGCTTTAAAAATCACCCTAGATAGAATTCTATAACATTTGTATTTCTTTAAAAACCACTAATATTAAATTTCATTCCGTTCTATGAGGTGGAAATTATCGTTCTAATAAATCTTATAGTAGAGGTATAAATGGAATACTATTAAAAATGATGGACGATTACCCCAGTGTATTCTTCCATGACAATAAAGGAACATTGTGATCGACAATTGATAAAAAATTGTTAACTCTATCTTTAGTTTTACATTCCAAGTTCTCGCAACTTGTCTGAGGCACCTATGTGAAAATTTTAAGAAATACACTGTCAGCCCAAAACCTTATTAATATCATTCCGAAAAGACAGTTTCAGATTCTATGTTGAACTTACACTATTCGAGTTTATTTAAGAAAGTTGTACATATCAACATATACTTCCACAAGTTCTTCTGAATGACACCTTGTGTATTTGTAAGAAATGTGCTACAATTTACTCTAGGTCATGTGCTATCGCTTTAAAAATCACCCTAGATAGAATTCTATAACATTTGTATTTCTTTAAAAACCACGAATATTAAATTTCATTCCGTTCTATGAGGTGGAAATTATCGTTCTAATAAATCTTATAGTAGAGGTATAAATGGAATACTATTAAAAATGATGGACGATTACCCCGGTGTATTCTTCCATGACAATAAAGGAACATTGTGATCGACAATTGATAAAAATTTGTTAACTCTATCTTCAGTTTTACATTCCAAGTTCTCGCAACTTGTCTGAGGCGCCTGTGTGAAAATTTTAAGAAATACACTGTCAGCCCAAAACCTTATTAATATCATTCTGAAAAGACAGTTTCAGATTCTATGTTGAACTTACACTATTCGAGTTTATTTAAGAAAGTTGTACATATCAACATATACTTCCACAAGTTCTTCTGAATGACACCTTGTGTATTTGTAAGAAATGTGCTACAATTTACTCTAGGTCATGTGCTATCGCTTTAAAAATCACCCTAGATAGAATTCTATAACATTTGTATTTCTTTAAAAACCACGAATATTAAATTTCATTCCGTTCTATGAGGTGGAAATTATCGTTCTAATAAATCTTATAGTAGAGGTATAAATGGAATACTATTAAAAATGATGGACGATTACCCCGGTGTATTCTTCCATGACAATAAAGGAACATTGTGATCGACAATAGATAAAAATTTGTTAACTCTATCTTTAGTTTTACATTCCAAGTTCTCGCAACTTGTCTGAGGCGCCTATGTGAAAATTTTAAGAAATACACTGTCAGCCCAAAACCTTATTAATATCATTCCGAAAAGACAGTTTCAGATTCTATGTTGAACTTACACTATTCGAGTTTATTTAAGAAAGTTGTACATATCAACATATACTTCCACAAGTTCTTCTGAATGACACCTTGTGTATTTGTAAGAAATGTGCTACAATTTACTCTAGGTCATGTGCTATCGCTTTAAAAATCACCCTAGATAGAATTCTATAACATTTGTATTTCTTTAAAAACCACTAATATTAAATTTCATTCCGTTCTATGAGGTGGAAATTATCGTTCTAATAAATCTTATAGTAGAGGTATAAATGGAATACTATTAAAAATGATGGACGATTACCCCGGTGTATTCTTCCATGACAATAAAGGAACATTGTGATCGACAATTGATTAAAATTTGTTGACTCTATCTTCACTTTTACATTCCAAGTTCTCGCAATTTGTCTGAGGGGCCTATGTGAAAATTTTAAGAAATACACAGTTAGCCCAAAACCTAATTAAGATCATTCCAAAAAGACTGTTTCAGATTCTATGTTGAACTTACATTATCCGAGTTTAGTAAAGAAAGTTGTACATATCAACATATACTTCCACGAGTTCTTCTGAATGACACCTTGTGTATTTGTAAGAAATGTGCTACAATTTACTCTAGGTCATGTGCTATCGCTTTAAAAATCACCCTAGATAGAACTCTGTAACATTTGTATTTCTTTAAAAACCACGAATATTAAATTTCATTCCGTTCTATGAGGTGGAAATTATCGTTCTAATAAATCTTATAGTAGAGGTATGAATGGAATACTATTAAAAATGATGGACGATTACCCCAGTGTATTCTTCCATGACAATAAAGGAACATTGTGATCGACAATTGATAAAAAATTGTTAACTCTATCTTTAGTTTTACATTCCAAGTTCTCGCAACTTGTCTGAGGCACCTATGTGAAAATTTTAAGAAATACACTGTCAGCCCAAAACCTTATTAATATCATTCCGAAAAGACAGTTTCAGATTCTATGTTGAACTTACACTATTCGAGTTTATTTAAGAAAGTTGTACATATCAACATATACTTCCACAAGTTCTTCTGAATGACACCTTGTGTATTTGTAAGAAATGTGCTACAATTTACTCTAGGTCATGTGCTATCGCTTTAAAAATCACCCTAGATAGAATTCTATAACATTTGTATTTCTTTAAAAACCACTAATATTAAATTTCATTCCGTTCTATGAGGTGGAAATTATCGTTCTAATAAATCTTATAGTAGAGGTATAAATGGAATACTATTAAAAATGATGGACGATTACCCCAGTGTATTCTTCCATGACAATAAAGGAACATTGTGATCGACAATTGATAAAAAATTGTTAACTCTATCTTTAGTTTTACATTCCAAGTTCTCGCAACTTGTCTGAGGCACCTATGTGAAAATTTTAAGAAATACACTGTCAGCCCAAAACCTTATTAATATCATTCCGAAAAGACAGTTTCAGATTCTATGTTGAACTTACACTATTCGAGTTTATTTAAGAAAGTTGTACATATCAACATATACTTCCACAAGTTCTTCTGAATGACACCTTGTGTATTTGTAAGAAATGTGCTACAATTTACTCTAGGTCATGTGCTATCGCTTTAAAAATCACCCTAGATAGAATTCTATAACATTTGTATTTCTTTAAAAACCACGAATATTAAATTTCATTCCGTTCTATGAGGTGGAAATTATCGTTCTAATAAATCTTATAGTAGAGGTATAAATGGAATACTATTAAAAATGATGGACGATTACCCCGGTGTATTCTTCCATGACAATAAAGGAACATTGTGATCGACAATTGATAAAAAATTGTTAACTCTATCTTTAGTTTTACATTCCAAGTTCTCGCAACTTGTCTGAGGCACCTATGTGAAAATTTTAAGAAATACACTGTCAGCCCAAAACCTTGTTAATATCATTCCGAAAAGACAGTTTCAGATTCTATGTTGAACTTACACTATTTGAGTTTATTCAAGAAAGTTGTACATATCAACATATACTTCCACAAGTTCTTCTGAATGACACCTTGTGTATTTGTAAGAAATGTGCTACAATTTACTCTAGGTCATGTGCTATCGCTTTAAAAATCACCCTAGATAGAACTCTGTAACATTTGTATTTCTTTAAAAACCACGAATATTAAATTTCATTCCGTTCTATGAGGTGGAAATTATCGTTCTAATAAATCTTATAGTAGAGGTATAAATGGAATACTATTAAAAATGATGGACGATTACCCCGGTGTATTCTTCCATGACAATAAAGGAACATTGTGATCGACAATTGATAAAAATTTGTTAACTCCATCTTTAATTTTACATTCCAAGTTCTAGCAACTTGTCTGAGGGGCCTATGTGAAAATTTTAAGAAATACACAGTTAGCCCAAAACCTAATTAAGATCATTCCAAAAAGACTGTTTCAGATTCTATGTTGAACTTACATTATCCGAGTTTAGTAAAGAAAGTTGTACATATCAACATATACTTCCACGAGTTCTTCTGAATGACACCTTGTGTATTTGTAAGAAATGTGCTACAATTTACTCTAGGTCATGTGCTATCGCTTTAAAAATCACCCTAGATAGAATTCTATAACATTTGTATTTCTTTAAAAACCACGAATATTAAATTTCATTCCGATCTATGAGGTGGAAATTATCGTTCTAATAAATCTTATAGTAGAGGTATAAATGGAATACTATTAAAAATGATGGACGATTACCCCGGTGTATTCTTCCATGACAATAAAGGAACATTGTGATCGACAATTGATTAAAATTTGTTAACTCTATCTTCACTTTTACATTCCAAGTTCTCGCAATTTGTCTGAGGGGCCTATGTGAAAATTTTAAGAAATACACAGTTAGCCCAAAACCTAATTAAGATCATTCCAAAAAGACTGTTTCAGATTCTATGTTGAACTTACATTATCCGAGTTTAGTAAAGAAAGTTGTACATATCAACATATACTTCCACGAGTTCTTCTGAATGACACCTTGTGTATTTGTAAGAAATGTGCTACAATTTACTCTAGGTCATGTGCTATCGCTTTAAAAATCACCCTAGATAGAACTCTGTAACATTTGTATTTCTTTAAAAACCACGAATATTAAATTTCATTCCGTTCTATGAGGTGGAAATTATCGTTCTAATAAATCTTATAGTAGAGGTATAAATGGAATACTATTAAAAATGATGGACGATTACCCCGGTGTATTCTTCCATGACAATAAAGGAACATTGTGATCGACAATTGATAAAAATTTGTTAACTCTATCTTCAGTTTTACATTTCAAGTTCTCGCAATTTGTCTGAGGGGCCTATGTGAAATTTTTAAGAAATTCACTGTCAACCCAAAACCTAATTAAGATCGTTCCGAAAAGATTGTTTCAGGTTCTATGTTAAACTTACACTATCCGAGTTTAGTAAAGAAAGTTGTACATATCAAGATATACTTCCACGAGTTCTTCTGAATGACACCTTGTGTATTTGTAAGAAATGTGCTACAATTTACTCTAGGCCATGTGCTATCGCATTAAAAATCACCCTAGATAGAATTCTATAACATTTGTATTTCTTTAAAAACCATGAATATTAAATTTCATTCCGTTCTATGAGGTGGAAATTATCGTTCTAATATATCTTATGGTAGAGGTATAAATGGAATACTATTAAAAATGATGGACGATTACCCCAGTGTATTCTTCCATGACAATAAAGGAACATTGTGATCGACAATTGATAAAAAATTGTTAACTCTATCTTTAGTTTTACATTCCAAGTTCTCGCAACTTGTCTGAGGCACCTATGTGAAAATTTTAAGAAATACACTATCAGCCCAAAACCTTGTTAATATCATTCCGAAAAGACAGTTTCAGATTCTATGTTGAACTTACACTATTTGAGTTTATTCAAGAAAGTTGTACATATCAACATATACTTCCACGAGTTCTTCTGAATGACACCTTGTGTATTTGTAAGAAATGTGCTACAATTTACTCTAGGTCATGTGCTATCGCTTTAAAAATCACCCTAGATAGAATTCTATAACATTTGTATTTCTTTAAAAACCACTAATATTAAATTTCATTCCGTTCTATGAGGTGGAAATTATCGTTCTAATAAATCTTATAGTAGAGGTATAAATGGAATACTATTAAAAATGATGGACGATTACCCCGGTGTATTCTTCCATGACAATAAAGGAACATTGTGATCGACAATTGATTAAAAATTGTTAACTCTATCTTTAGTTTTACATTCCAAGTTCTCGCAACTTGTCTGAGGCGCCTATGTGAAAATTTTAAGAAATACACTGTCAGCCCAAAACCTTATTAATATCATTCCGAAAAGACAGTTTCAGATTCTATGTTGAACTTACACTATTCGAGTTTATTTAAGAAAGTTGTACATATCAACATATACTTCCACAAGTTCTTCTGAATGACACCTTGTGTATTTGTAAGAAATGTGCTACAATTTACTCTAGGTCATGTGCTATCGCTTTAAAAATCACCCTAGATAGAATTCTATAACATTTGTATTTCTTTAAAAACCACGAATATTAAATTTCATTCCGATCTATGAGGTGGAAATTATCGTTCTAATAAATCTTATAGTAGAGGTATAAATGGAATACTATTAAAAATGATGGACGATTACCCCGGTGTATTCTTCCATGACAATAAAGGAACATTGTGATCGACAATTGATTAAAATTTGTTAACTCTATCTTCACTTTTACATTCCAAGTTCTCGCAATTTGTCTGAGGGGCCTATGTGAAAATTTTAAGAAATACACAGTTAGCCCAAAACCTAATTAAGATCATTCCAAAAAGACTGTTTCAGATTCTATGTTGAACTTACACTATTCGAGTTTATTTAAGAAAGTTGTACATATCAACATATACTTCCACAAGTTCTTCTGAATGACACCTTGTGTATTTGTAAGAAATGTGCTACAATTTACTCTAGGTCATGTGCTATCGCTTTAAAAATCACCCTAGATAGAACTCTGTAACATTTGTATTTCTTTAAAAACCACGAATATTAAATTTCATTCCGTTCTATGAGGTGGAAATTATCGTTCTAATAAATCTTATAGTAGAGGTATAAATGGAATACTATTAAAAATGATGGACGATTACCCCGGTGTATTCTTCCATGACAATAAAGGAACATTGTGATCGACAATTGATAAAAATTTGTTAACTCTATCTTCAGTTTTACATTTCAAGTTCTCGCAATTTGTCTGAGGGGCCTATGTGAAATTTTTAAGAAATTCACTGTCAACCCAAAACCTAATTAAGATCGTTCCGAAAAGATTGTTTCAGGTTCTATGTTAAACTTACACTATCCGAGTTTAGTAAAGAAAGTTGTACATATCAAGATATACTTCCACGAGTTCTTCTGAATGACACCTTGTGTATTTGTAAGAAATGTGCTACAATTTACTCTAGGCCATGTGCTATCGCATTAAAAATCACCCTAGATAGAATTCTATAACATTTGTATTTCTTTAAAAACCATGAATATTAAATTTCATTCCGTTCTATGAGGTGGAAATTATCGTTCTAATATATCTTATGGTAGAGGTATAAATGGAATACTATTAAAAATGATGGACGATTACCCCGGTGTATTCTTCCATGACAATAAAGGAACATTGTGATCGACAATTGATAAAAATTTGTTAACTCTATCTTCAGTTTTACATTCCAAGTTCTCGCAACTTGACTGAGGCGCCTATGTGAAAATTTTAAGAAATACACTGTCAGCCCAAAACCTTATTAATATCATTCTGAAAAGACAGTTTCAGATTCTATGTTGAACTTACACTATTCGAGTTTATTTAAGAAAGTTGTACATATCAACATATACTTCCACAAGTTCTTCTGAATGACACCTTGTGTATTTGTAAGAAATGTGCTACAATTTACTCTAGGTCATGTGCTATCACTTTAAAAATCACCCTAGATAGAATTCTATAACATTTGTATTTCTTTAAAAACCACGAATATTAAATTTCATTCCGTTCTATGAGGTGGAAATTATCGTTCTAATAAATCTTATAGTAGAGGTATAAATGGAATACTATTAAAAATGATGGACGATTACCCCAGTGTATTCTTCCATGACAATAAAGGAACATTGTGATCGACAATTGATAAAAAATTGTTAACTCTATATTTAGTTTTACATTCCAAGTTCTCGCAACTTGTCTGAGGCACCTATGTGAAAATTTTAAGAAATACACTGTCAGCCCAAAACCTTATTAATATCATTCCGAAAAGACAGTTTCAGATTCTATGTTGAACTTACACTATTCGAGTTTATTTAAGAAAGTTGTACATATCAACATATACTTCCACAAGTTCTTCTGAATGACACCTTGTGTATTTGTAAGAAATGTGCTACAATTTACTCTAGGTCATGTGCTATCGCTTTAAAAATCACCCTAGATAGAATTCTATAACATTTGTATTTCTTTAAAAACCACGAATATTAAATTTCATTCCGTTCTATGAGGTGGAAATTATCGTTCTAATAAATCTTATAGTAGAGGTATAAATGGAATACTATTAAAAATGATGGACGATTACCCCAGTGTATTCTTCCATGACAATAAAGGAACATTGTGATCGACAATTGATAAAAAATTGTTAACTCTATCTTTAGTTTTACATTCCAAGTTCTCGCAACTTGTCTGAGGCACCTATGTGAAAATTTTAAGAAATACACTGTCAGCCCAAAACCTTGTTAATATCATTCCGAAAAGACAGTTTCAGATTCTATGTTGAACTTACACTATTCGAGTTTATTCAAGAAAGTTGTACATATCAACATATACTTCCACAAGTTCTTCTGAATGACACCTTGTGTATTTGTAAGAAATGTGCTACAATTTACTCTAGGTCATGTGCTATCGCTTTAAAAATCACCCTAGATAGAATTCTATAACATTTGTATTTCTTTAAAAACCACTAATATTAAATTTCATTCCGTTCTATGAGGTGGAAATTATCGTTCTAATAAATCTTATAGTAGAGGTATAAATGGAATACTATTAAAAATGATGGACGATTACCCCGGTGTATTCTTCCATGACAATAAAGGAACATTGTGATCGACAATTGATTAAAATTTGTTGACTCTATCTTCACTTTTACATTCCAAGTTCTCGCAATTTGTCTGAGGGGCCTATGTGAAAATTTTAAGAAATACACAGTTAGCCCAAAACCTAATTAAGATCATTCCAAAAAGACTGTTTCAGATTCTATGTTGAACTTACATTATCCGAGTTTAGTAAAGAAAGTTGTACATATCAACATATACTTCCACGAGTTCTTCTGAATGACACCTTGTGTATTTGTAAGAAATGTGCTACAATTTACTCTAGGTCATGTGCTATCGCTTTAAAAATCACCCTAGATAGAACTCTGTAACATTTGTATTTCTTTAAAAACCACGAATATTAAATTTCATTCCGTTCTATGAGGTGGAAATTATCGTTCTAATAAATCTTATAGTAGAGGTATGAATGGAATACTATTAAAAATGATGGACGATTACCCCAGTGTATTCTTCCATGACAATAAAGGAACATTGTGATCGACAATTGATAAAAATTTGTTAACTCTATCTTCAGTTTTACATTTCAAGTTCTCGCAATTTGTCTGAGGGGCCTATGTGAAATTTTTAAGAAATTCACTGTCAACCCAAAACCTAATTAAGATCGTTCCGAAAAGATTGTTTCAGGTTCTATGTTAAACTTACACTATCCGAGTTTAGTAAAGAAAGTTGTACATATCAAGATATACTTCCACGAGTTCTTCTGAATGACACCTTGTGTATTTGTAAGAAATGTGCTACAATTTACTCTAGGCCATGTGCTATCGCATTAAAAATCACCCTAGATAGAATTCTATAACATTTTTATTTCTTTAAAAACCATGAATATTAAATTTCATTCCGTTCTATGAGGTGGAAATTATCGTTCTAATATATCTTATGGTAGAGGTATAAATGGAATACTATTAAAAATGATGGACGATTACCCCAGTGTATTCTTCCATGACAATAAAGGAACATTGTGATCGACAATTGATAAAAATTTGTTAACTCTATCGTCAGTTTTACATTCCAAGTTCTCGCAACTTGTCTTAGGCGCCTATGTGAAAAGTTTAAGAAATACACTGTCAGCCCAAAACCTTATTAATATCATTCTGAAAAGACAGTTTCAGATTCTATGTTGAACTTACACTATTCGAGTTTATTCAAGAAAGTTGTACATATCAACATATACTTCCACAAGTTCTTCTGAATGACACCTTGTGTATTTGTAAGAAATGTGCTACAATTTACTCTAGGTCATGTGCTATCGCTTTAAAAATCACCCTAGATAGAATTCTGTAACATTTTTATTTCTTTAAAAACCACTAATATTAAATTTCATTCCGTTCTATGAAGTGGAAATTATCGTTCTAATAAATCTTATAGTAGAGGTATAAATGGAATACTATTAAAAATGATGGACGATTACCCCAGTGTATTCTTCCATGACAATAAAGGAACATTGTGATCGACAATTGATAAAAATTTGTTAACTCTATCTTTAGTTTTACATTCCAAGTTCTCGCAACTTGTCTGAGGCGCCTATGTGAAAATTTTAAGAAATACACTGTCAGCCCAAAACCTTATTAATATCATTCCGAAAAGACAATTTCAGATTCTATGTTGAACTTACACTATTCGAGTTTATTTAAGAAAGTTGTACATATCAACATATACTTCCACAAGTTCTTCTGAATGACACCTTGTGTATTTGTAAGAAATGTGCTACAATTTACTCTAGGTCATGTGCTATCGCTTTAAAAATCACCCTAGATAGAATTCTATAACATTTGTATTTCTTTAAAAACCACGAATATTAAATTTCATTCCGTTCTATGAGGTGGAAATTATCGTTCAAATAAATCTTATAGTAGAGGTATAAATGGAATACTATTAAAAATGATGGTCGATTACCCCGGTGTATTCTTCCATGACATTAAAGGAACATTGTGATCGACAATTGATTAAAATTTGTTAACTCTATCTTCACTTTTACATTCCAAGTTCTCGCAATTTGTCTGAGGGGCCTATGTGAAAATTTTAAGAAATACACAGTTAGCCCAAAACCTAATTAAGATCATTCCAAAAAAGACTGTTTCAGATTCTATGTTGAACTTACATTATCCGAGTTTAGTAAAGAAAGTTGTACATATCAACATATACTTCCACGAGTTCTTCTGAATGACACCTTGTGTATTTGTAAGAAATGTGCTACAATTTACTCTAGGTCATGTGCTATCGCTTTAAAAATCACCCTAGATAGAACTCTGTAACATTTGTATTTCTTTAAAAACCACGAATATTAAATTTCATTCCGTTCTATGAGGTGGAAATTATCGTTCTAATAAATCTTATAGTAGAGGTATAAATGGAATACTATTAAAAATGATGGACGATTACCCCGGTGTATTCTTCCATGACAATAAAGGAACATTGTGATCGACAATTGATAAAAATTTGTTAACTCTATCTTCAGTTTTACATTTCAAGTTCTCACAATTTGTCTGAGGGGCCTATGTGAAATTTTTAAGAAATTCACTGTCAACCCAAAACCTAATTAAGATCGTTCCGAAAAGATTGTTTCAGGTTCTATGTTAAACTTACACTATCCGAGTTTAGTAAAGAAAGTTGTACATATCAAGATATACTTCCACGAGTTCTTCTGAATGACACCTTGTGTATTTGTAAGAAATGTGCTACAATTTACTCTAGGCCATGTGCTATCGCATTAAAAATCACCCTAGATAGAATTCTATAACATTTTTATTTCTTTAAAAACCATGAATATTAAATTTCATTCCGTTCTATGAGGTGGAAATTATCGTTCTAATATATCTTATGGTAGAGGTATAAATGGAATACTATTAAAAATGATGGACGATTACCCCGGTGTATTCTTCCATGACAATAAAGGAACATTGTGATCGACAATTGATAAAAATTTGTTAACTCTATCTTTAGTTTTACATTCCAAGTTCTCGCAATTTGTCTGAGGCACCTATGTGAAAATTTTAAGAAATACACTGTCAGCCCAAAACCTTGTTAATATCATTCCGAAAAGACAGTTTCAGATTCTATGTTGAACTTACACTATTCGAGTTTATTCAAGAAAGTTGTACATATCAACATATACTTCCACAAGTTCTTCTGAATGACACCTTGTGTATTTGTAAGAAATGTGCTACAATTTACTCTAGGTCATGTGCTATCGCTTTAAAAATCACCCTAGATAGAATTCTATAACATTTGTATTTCTTTAAAAACCACTAATATTAAATTTCATTCCGTTCTATGAGGTGGAAATTATCGTTCTAATAAATCTTATAGTAGAGGTATAAATGGAATACTATTAAAAATGATGGACGATTACCCCGGTGTATTCTTCCATGACAATAAAGGAACATTGTGATCGACAATTGATAAAAATTTGTTAACTCTATCTTTAGTTTTACATTCCAAGTTCTCGCAACTTGTCTGAGGCGCCTATGTGAAAATTTTAAGAAATACACTGTCAGCCCAAAACCTTATTAATATCATTCCGAAAAGACAGTTTCAGATTCTATGTTGAACTTACACTATTCGAGTTTATTTAAGAAAGTTGTACATATCAACATATACTTCCACAAGTTCTTCTGAATGACACCTTGTGTATTTGTAAGAAATGTGCTACAATTTACTCTAGGTCATGTGCTATCGCTTTAAAAATCACCCTAGATAGAATTCTATAACATTTGTATTTCTTTAAAAACCACGAATATTAAATTTCATTCCGTTCTATGAGGTGGAAATTATCGTTCTAATAAATCTTATAGTAGAGGTATAAATGGAATACTATTAAAAATGATGGACGATTACCCCGGTGTATTCTTCCATGACAATAAAGGAACATTGTGATCGACAATTGATTAAAATTTGTTAACTCTATCTTCACTTTTACATTCCAAGTTCTCGCAATTTGTCTGAGGGGCCTATGTGAAAATTTTAAGAAATACACAGTTAGCCCAAAACCTAATTAAGATCATTCCAAAAAGACTGTTTCAGATTCTATGTTGAACTTACATTATCCGAGTTTAGTAAAGAAAGTTGTACATATCAACATATACTTCCACGAGTTCTTCTGAATGACACCTTGTGTATTTGTAAGAAATGTGCTACAATTTACTTTAGGTCATGTGCTATCGCTTTAAAAATCACCCTAGATAGAACTCTGTAACATTTGTATTTCTTTAAAAACCACGAATATTAAATTTCATTCCGTTCTATGAGGTGGAAATTATCGTTCTAATAAATCTTATAGTAGAGGTATAAATGGAATACTATTAAAAATGATGGACGATTACCCCGGTGTATTCTTCCATGACAATAAAGGAACATTGTGATCGACAATTGATAAAAATTTGTTAACTCTATCTTCAGTTTTACATTTCAAGTTCTCGCAATTTGTCTGAGGGGCCTATGTGAAATTTTTAAGAAATTCACTGTCAACCCAAAACCTAATTAAGATCGTTCCGAAAAGATTGTTTCAGGTTCTATGTTAAACTTACACTATCCGAGTTTAGTAAAGAAAATTGTACATATCAAGATATACTTCCACGAGTTCTTCTGAATGACACCTTGTGTATTTGTAAGAAATGTGCTACAATTTACTCTAGGCCATGTGCTATCGCATTAAAAATCACCCTAGATAGAATTCTATAACATTTGTATTTCTTTAAAAACCATGAATATTAAATTTCATTCCGTTCTATGAGGTGGAAATTATCGTTCTAATATATCTTATGGTAGAGGTATAAATGGAATACTATTAAAAATGATGGACGATTACCCCGGTGTATTCTTCCATGACAATAAAGGAACATTGTGATCGACAATTGATAAAAATTTGTTAACTCTATCTTCAGTTTTACATTCCAAGTTCTCGCAACTTGACTGAGGCGCCTATGTGAAAATTTTAAGAAATACACTGTCAGCCCAAAACCTTATTAATATCATTCTGAAAAGACAGTTTCAGATTCTATGTTGAACTTACACTATTCGAGTTTATTTAAGAAAGTTGTACATATCAACATATACTTCCACAAGTTCTTCTGAATGACACCTTGTGTATTTGTAAGAAATGTGCTACAATTTACTCTAGGTCATGTGCTATCACTTTAAAAATCACCCTAGATAGAATTCTATAACATTTGTATTTCTTTAAAAACCACGAATATTAAATTTCATTCCGTTCTATGAGGTGGAAATTATCGTTCTAATAAATCTTATAGTAGAGGTATAAATGGAATACTATTAAAAATGATGGACGATTACCCCAGTGTATTCTTCCATGACAATAAAGGAACATTGTGATCGACAATTGATAAAAAATTGTTAACTCTATCTTTAGTTTTACATTCCAAGTTCTCGCAACTTGTCTGAGGCACCTATGTGAAAATTTTAAGAAATACACTGTCAGCCCAAAACCTTATTAATATCATTCCGAAAAGACAGTTTCAGATTCTATGTTGAACTTACACTATTCGAGTTTATTTAAGAAAGTTGTACATATCAACATATACTTCCACAAGTTCTTCTGAATGACACCTTGTGTATTTGTAAGAAATGTGCTACAATTTACTCTAGGTCATGTGCTATCGCTTTAAAAATCACCCTAGATAGAACTCTGTAACATTTGTATTTCTTTAAAAACCACGAATATTAAATTTCATTCCGTTCTATGAGGTGGAAATTATCGTTCTAATAAATCTTATAGTAGAGGTATAAATGGAATACTATTAAAAATGATGGACGATTACCCCGGTGTATTCTTCCATGACAATAAAGGAACATTGTGATCGACAATTGATAAAAATTTGTTAACTCTATCTTCAGTTTTACATTCCAAGTTCTCGCAATTTGTCTGAGGGGCCTATGTGAAAATTTTAAGAAATACACAGTTAGCCCAAAACCTAATTAAGATCATTCCAAAAAGACTGTTTCAGATTCTATGTTGAACTTACATTATCCGAGTTTAGTAAAGAAAGTTGTACATATCAACATATACTTCCACGAGTTCTTCTGAATGACACCTTGTGTATTTGTAAGAAATGTGCTACAATTTACTCTAGGTCATGTGCTATCGCTTTAAAAATCACCCTAGATAGAACTCTGTAACATTTGTATTTCTTTAAAAACCACGAATATTAAATTTCATTCCGTTCTATGAGGTGGAAATTATCGTTCTAATAAATCTTATAGTAGAGGTATAAATGGAATACTATTAAAAATGATGGACGATTACCCCGGTGTATTCTTCCATGACAATAAAGGAACATTGTGATCGACAATTGATTAAAATTTTTTAACTCTATCTTCACTTTTACATTCCAAGTTCTCGCAATTTGTCTGAGGGGCCTATGTGAAAATTTTAAGAAATACACAGTTAGCCCAAAACCTAATTAAGATCATTCCAAAAAGACTGTTTCAGATTCTATGTTGAACTTACATTATCCGAGTTTAGTAAAGAAAGTTGTACATATCAACATATACTTCCACGAGTTCTTCTGAATGACACCTTGTGTATTTGTAAGAAATGTGCTACAATTTACTCTAGGTCATGTGCTATCGCTTTAAAAATCACCCTAGATAGAACTCTGTAACATTTGTATTTCTTTAAAAACCACGAATATTAAATTTCATTCCGTTCTATGAGGTGGAAATTATCGTTCTAATAAATCTTATAGTAGAGGTATAAATGGAATACTATTAAAAATGATGGACGATTACCCCGGTGTATTCTTCCATGACAATAAAGGAACATTGTGATCGACAATTGATAAAAATTTGTTAACTCTATCTTCAGTTTTACATTTCAAGTTCTCGCAATTTGTCTGAGGGGCCTATGTGAAATTTTTAAGAAATTCACTGTCAACCCAAAACCTAATTAAGATCGTTCCGAAAAGATTGTTTCAGGTTCTATGTTAAACTTACACTATCCGAGTTTAGTAAAGAAAGTTGTACATATCAAGATATACTTCCACGAGTTCTTCTGAATGGCACCTTGTGTATTTGTAAGAAATGTGCTACAATTTACTCTAGGCCATGTGCTATCGCATTAAAAATCACCCTAGATAGAATTCTATAACATTTGTATTTCTTTAAAAACCATGAATATTAAATTTCATTCCGTTCTATGAGGTGGAAATTATCGTTCTAATATATCTTATGGTAGAGGTATAAATGGAATACTATTAAAAATGATGGACGATTACCCCGGTGTATTCTTCCATGACAATAAAGGAACATTGTGATCGACAATTGATAAAAAATTGTTAACTCTATCTTTAGTTTTACATTCCAAGTTCTCGCAACTTGTCTGAGGCACCTATGTGAAAATTTTAAGAAATACACTGTCAGCCCAAAACCTTATTAATATCATTCCGAAAAGACAGTTTCAGATTCTATGTTGAACTTACACTATTCGAGTTTATTTAAGAAAGTTGTACATATCAACATATACTTCCACAAGTTCTTCTGAATGACACCTTGTGTATTTGTAAGAAATGTGCTACAATTTACTCTAGGTCATGTGCTATCGCTTTAAAAATCACCCTAGATAGAATTCTATAACATTTGTATTTCTTTAAAAACCACGAATATTAAATTTCATTCCGTTCTATGAGGTGGAAATTATCGTTCTAATAAATCTTATAGTAGAGGTATAAATGGAATACTATTAAAAATGATGGACGATTACCCCAGTATATTCTTCCATGACAATAAAGGAACATTGTGATCGACAATTGATAAAAAATTGTTAACTCTATCTTTAGTTTTACATTCCAAGTTCTCGCAACTTGTCTGAGGCACCTATGTGAAAATTTTAAGAAATACACTGTCAGCCCAAAACCTTGTTAATATCATTCCGAAAAGACAGTTTCAGATTCTATGTTGAACTTACACTATTCGAGTTTATTCAAGAAAGTTGTACATATCAACATATACTTCCACAAGTTCTTCTGAATGACACCTTGTGTATTTGTAAGAAATGTGCTACAATTTACTCTAGGTCATGTGCTATCGCTTTAAAAATCACCCTAGATAGAATTCTATAACATTTGTATTTCTTTAAAAACCACTAATATTAAATTTCATTCCGTTCTATGAGGTGGAAATTATCGTTCTAATAAATCTTATAGTAGAGGTATAAATGGAATACTATTAAAAATGATGGACGATTACCCCGGTGTATTCTTCCATGACAATAAAGGAACATTGTGATCGACAATTGATTAAAATTTGTTAACTCTATCTTCACTTTTACATTCCAAGTTCTCGCAATTTGTCTGAGGGGCCTATGTGAAAATTTTAAGAAATACACAGTTAGCCCAAAACCTAATTAAGATCATTCCAAAAAGACTGTTTCAGATTCTATGTTGAACTTACATTATCCGAGTTTAGTAAAGAAAGTTGTACATATCAACATATACTTCCACGAGTTCTTCTGAATGACACCTTGTGTATTTGTAAGAAATGTGCTACAATTTACTCTAGGTCATGTGCTATCGCTTTAAAAATCACCCTAGATAGAACTCTGTAACATTTGTATTTCTTTAAAACCACGAATATTAAATTTCATTCCGTTCTATGAGGTGGAAATTATCGTTCTAATAAATCTTATAGTAGAGGTATGAATGGAATACTATTAAAAATGATGGACGATTACCCCAGTGTATTCTTCCATGACAATAAAGGAACATTGTGATCGACAATTGATAAAATTTGTTAACTCTATCTTCAGTTTTACATTTCAAGTTCTCGCAATTTGTCTGAGGGGCCTATGTGAAATTTTTAAGAAATTCACTGTCAACCCAAAACCTAATTAAGATCGTTCCGAAAAGATTGTTTCAGGTTCTATGTTAAACTTACACTATCCGAGTTTAGTAAAGAAAGTTGTACATATCAAGATATACTTCCACGAGTTCTTCTGAATGACACCTTGTGTATTTGTAAGAAATGTGCTACAATTTACTCTAGGCCATGTGCTATCGCATTAAAAATCACCCTAGATAGAATTCTATAACATTTTTATTTCTTTAAAAACCATGAATATTAAATTTCATTCCGTTCTATGAGGTGGAAATTATCGTTCTAATATATCTTATGGTAGAGGTATAAATGGAATACTATTAAAAATGATGGACGATTACCCCAGTGTATTCTTCCATGACAATAAAGGAACATTGTGATCGACAATTGATAAAAATTTGTTAACTCTATCTTCAGTTTTACATTCCAAGTTCTCGCAACTTGTCTTAGGCGCCTATGTGAAAAGTTTAAGAAATACACTGTCAGCCCAAAACCTTATTAATATCATTCTGAAAAGACAGTTTCAGATTCTATGTTGAACTTACACTATTCGAGTTTATTCAAGAAAGTTGTACATATCAACATATACTTCCACAAGTTCTTCTGAATGACACCTTGTGTATTTGTAAGAAATGTGCTACAATTTACTCTAGGTCATGTGCTATCGCTTTAAAAATCACCCTAGATAGAATTCTGTAACATTTTTATTTCTTTAAAAACCACTAATATTAAATTTCATTCCGTTCTATGAAGTGGAAATTATCGTTCTAATAAATCTTATAGTAGAGGTATAAATGGAATACTATTAAAAATGATGGACGATTACCCCGGTGTATTCTTCCATGACAATAAAGGAACATTGTGATCGACAATTGATAAAAATTTGTTAACTCTATCTTTAGTTTTACATTCCAAGTTCTCGCAACTTGTCTGAGGCGCCTATGTGAAAATTTTAAGAAATACACTGTCAGCCCAAAACCTTATTAATATCATTCCAAAAAGACAGTTTCAGATTCTATGTTGAACTTACACTATTCGAGTTTATTTAAGAAAGTTGTACATATCAACATATACTTCCACAAGTTCTTCTGAATGACACCTTGTGTATTTGTAAGAAATGTGCTACAATTTACTCTAGGTCATGTGCTATCGCTTTAAAAATCACCCTAGATAGAATTCTATAACATTTGTATTTCTTTAAAAACCACTAATATTAAATTTCATTCCGTTCTATGAGGTGGAAATTATCGTTCTAATAAATCTTATAGTAGAGGTATAAATGGAATACTATTAAAAATGATGGACGATTACCCCGGTGTATTCTTCCATGACAATAAAGGAACATTGTGATCGACAATTGATAAAAATTTGTTAACTCCATCTTTAGTTTTACATTTCAAGTTCTCGCAACTTGTCTGAGGCGCCTATGTGAAAATTTTAAGAAATACACTGTCAGCCCAAAACCTTATTAATATCATTCCGAAAAGACAGTTTCAGATTCTATGTTGAACTTACACTATTCGAGTTTATTTAAGAAAGTTGTACATATCAACATATACTTCCACAAGTTCTTCTGAATGACACCTTGTGTATTTGTAAGAAATGTGCTACAATTTACTCTAGGTCATGTGCTATCGCTTTAAAAATCACCCTAGATAGAATTCTATAACATTTGTATTTCTTTAAAAACCACGAATATTAAATTTCATTCCGTTCTATGAGGTGGAAATTATCGTTCTAATAAATCTTATAGTAGAGGTATAAATGGAATACTATTAAAAATGATGGACGATTACCCCGGTGTATTCTTCCATGACAATAAAGGAACATTGTGATCGACAATTGATTAAAATTTGTTAACTCTATCTTCACTTTTACATTCCAAGTTCTCGCAATTTGTCTGAGGGGCCTATGTGAAAATTTTAAGAAATACACAGTTAGCCCAAAACCTAATTAAGATTATTCCAAAAAGACTGTTTCAGATTCTATGTTGAACTTACATTATCCGAGTTTAGTAAAGAAAGTTGTACATATCAACATATACTTCCACGAGTTCTTCTGAATGACACCTTGTGTATTTGTAAGAAATGTGCTACAATTTACTCTAGGTCATGTGCTATCGCTTTAAAAATCACCCTAGATAGAACTCTGTAACATTTGTATTTCTTTAAAAACCACGAATATTAAATTTCATTCCGTTCTATGAGGTGGAAATTATCGTTCTAATAAATCTTATAGTAGAGGTATAAATGGAATACTATTAAAAATGATGGACGATTACCCCGGTGTATTCTTCCATGACAATAAAGGAACATTGTGATCGACAATTGATAAAAATTTGTTAACTCCATCTTTAATTTTACATTCCAAGTTCTAGCAACTTGTCTGAGGGGCCTATGTGAAAATTTTAAGAAATACACAGTTAGCCCAAAACCTAATTAAGATCATTCCAAAAAGACTGTTTCAGATTCTATGTTGAACTTACATTATCCGAGTTTAGTAAAGAAAGTTGTACATATCAACATATACTTCCACGAGTTCTTCTGAATGACACCTTGTGTATTTGTAAGAAATGTGCTACAATTTACTCTAGGTCATGTGCTATCGCTTTAAAAATCACCCTAGATAGAACTCTGTAACATTTGTATTTCTTTAAAAACCACGAATATTAAATTTCATTCCGTTCTATGAGGTGGAAATTATCGTTCTAATAAATCTTATAGTAGAGGTATAAATGGAATACTATTAAAAATGATGGACGATTACCCCGGTGTATTCTTCCATGACAATAAAGGAACATTGTGATCGACAATTGATTAAAATTTTTTAACTCTATCTTCACTTTTACATTCCAAGTTCTCGCAATTTGTCTGAGGGGCCTATGTGAAAATTTTAAGAAATACACAGTTAGCCCAAAACCTAATTAAGATCATTCCAAAAAGACTGTTTCAGATTCTATGTTGAACTTACATTATCCGAGTTTAGTAAAGAAAGTTGTACATATCAACATATACTTCCACGAGTTCTTCTGAATGACACCTTGTGTATTTGTAAGAAATGTGCTACAATTTACTCTAGGTCATGTGCTATCGCTTTAAAAATCACCCTAGATAGAACTCTGTAACATTTGTATTTCTTTAAAAACCACGAATATTAAATTTCATTCCGTTCTATGAGGTGGAAATTATCGTTCTAATAAATCTTATAGTAGAGGTATAAATGGAATACTATTAAAAATGATGGACGATTACCCCGGTGTATTCTTCCATGACAATAAAGGAACATTGTGATCGACAATTGATAAAAATTTGTTAACTCTATCTTCAGTTTTACATTTCAAGTTCTCGCAATTTGTCTGAGGGGCCTATGTGAAATTTTTAAGAAATTCACTGTCAACCCAAAACCTAATTAAGATCGTTCCGAAAAGATTGTTTCAGGTTCTATGTTAAACTTACACTATCCGAGTTTAGTAAAGAAAGTTGTACATATCAAGATATACTTCCACGAGTTCTTCTGAATGACACCTTGTGTATTTGTAAGAAATGTGCTACAATTTACTCTAGGCCATGTGCTATCGCATTAAAAATCACCCTAGATAGAATTCTATAACATTTGTATTTCTTTAAAAACCATGAATATTAAATTTCATTCCGTTCTATGAGGTGGAAATTATCGTTCTAATATATCTTATGGTAGAGGTATAAATGGAATACTATTAAAAATGATGGACGATTACCCCGGTGTATTCTTCCATGACAATAAAGGAACATTGTGATCGACAATTGATAAAAATTTGTTAACTCTATCTTTAGTTTTACATTCCAAGTTCTCGCAACTTGTCTGAGGGGCCTATGTGAAAATTTTAAGAAATACACAGTTAGCCCAAAACCTAATTAAGATCATTCCAAAAAGACTGTTTCAGATTCTATGTTGAACTTACATTATCCGAGTTTAGTAAAGAAAGTTGTACATATCAACATATACTTCCACGAGTTCTTCTGAATGACACCTTGTGTATTTGTAAGAAATGTGCTACAATTTACTCTAGGTCATGTGCTATCGCTTTAAAAATCACCCTAGATAGAACTCTGTAACATTTGTATTTCTTTAAAAACCACGAATATTAAATTTCATTCCGTTCTATGAGGTGGAAATTATCGTTCTAATAAATCTTATAGTAGAGGTATAAATGGAATACTATTAAAAATGATGGACGATTACCCCGGTGTATTCTTCCATGACAATAAAGGAACATTGTGATCGACAATTGAAAAAAATTTGTTAACTCTATCTTCAGTTTTACATTTCAAGTTCTCGCAATTTGTCTGAGGGGCCTATGTGAAATTTTTAAGGAATTCACTGTCAACCCAAAACCTAATTAAGATCGTTCCGAAAAGATTGTTTCAGGTTCTATGTTAAACTTACACTATCCGAGTTTAGTAAAGAAAGTTGTACATATCAAGATATACTTCCACGAGTTCTTCTGAATGACACCTTGTGTATTTGTAAGAAATGTGCTACAATTTACTCTAGGCCATGTGCTATCGCATTAAAAATCACCCTAGATAGAATTCTATAACATTTGTATTTCTTTAAAAACCATGAATATTAAATTTCATTCCGTTCTATGAGGTGGAAATTATCGTTCTAATATATCTTATGGTAGAGGTATAAATGGAATACTATTAAAAATGATGGACGATTACCCCGGTGTATTCTTCCATGACAATAAAGGAACATTGTGATCGACAATTGATAAAAATTTGTTAACTCTATCTTCAGTTTTACATTCCAAGTTCTCGCAACTTGACTGAGGCGCCTATGTGAAAATTTTAAGAAATACACTGTCAGCCCAAAACCTTATTAATATCATTCTGAAAAGACAGTTTCAGATTCTATGTTGAACTTACACTATTCGAGTTTATTTAAGAAAGTTGTACATATCAACATATACTTCCACAAGTTCTTCTGAATGACACCTTGTGTATTTGTAAGAAATGTGCTACAATTTACTCTAGGTCATGTGCTATCACTTTAAAAATCACCCTAGATAGAATTCTATAACATTTGTATTTCTTTAAAAACCACGAATATTAAATTTCATTCCGTTCTATGAGGTGGAAATTATCGTTCTAATAAATCTTATAGTAGAGGTATAAATGGAATACTATTAAAAATGATGGACGATTACCCCAGTGTATTCTTCCATGACAATAAAGGAACATTGTGATCGACAATTGATAAAAAATTGTTAACTCTATCTTTAGTTTTACATTCCAAGTTCTCGCAACTTGTCTGAGGCACCTATGTGAAAATTTTAAGAAATACACTGTCAGCCCAAAACCTTATTAATATCATTCCGAAAAGACAGTTTCAGATTCTATGTTGAACTTACACTATTCGAGTTTATTTAAGAAAGTTGTACATATCAACATATACTTCCACAAGTTCTTCTGAATGACACCTTGTGTATTTGTAAGAAATGTGCTACAATTTACTCTAGGTCATGTGCTATCGCTTTAAAAATCACCCTAGATAGAATTCTATAACATTTGTATTTCTTTAAAAACCACGAATATTAAATTTCATTCCGTTCTATGAGGTGGAAATTATCGTTCTAATAAATCTTATAGTAGAGGTATAAATGGAATACTATTAAAAATGATGGACGATTACCCCAGTGTATTCTTCCATGACAATAAAGGAACATTGTGATCGACAATTGATAAAAAATTGTTACCTCTATCTTTAGTTTTACATTCCAAGTTCTCGCAACTTGTCTGAGGCACCTATGTGAAAATTTTAAGAAATACACTGTCAGCCCAAAACCTTGTTAATATCATTCCGAATAGACAGTTTCAGATTCTATGTTGAACTTACACTATTCGAGTTTATTCAAGAAAGTTGTACATATCAACATATACTTCCACAAGTTCTTCTGAATGACACCTTGTGTATTTGTAAGAAATGTGCTACAATTTACTCTAGGTCATGTGCTATCGCTTTAAAAATCACCCTAGATAGAATTCTATAACATTTGTATTTCTTTAAAAACCACGAATATTAAATATCATTCCGTTCTATGAGGTGGAAATTATCGTTCTAATATATCTTATGGTAGAGGTATAAATGGAATACTATTAAAAATGATGGACGATTAGCCCGGTGTATTCTTCCATGACAATAAAGGAACATTGTGATCGACAATTGATAAAAATTTGTTAACTCTATCTTTAGTTTTACATTCCAAGTTCTCGCAACTTGTCTGAGGGGCCTATGTGAAAATTTTAAGAAATACACAGTTAGCCCAAAACCTAATTAAGATCATTCCAAAAAGACTGTTTCAGATTCTATGTTGAACTTACATTATCCGAGTTTAGTAAAGAAAGTTGTACATATCAACATATACTTCCACGAGTTCTTCTGAATGACACCTTGTGTATTTTTAAGAAATGTGCTACAATTTACTCTAGGTCATGTGCTATCGCTTTAAAAATCACCCTAGATAGAACTCTGTAACATTTGTATTTCTTTAAAAACCACGAATATTAAATTTCATTCCGTTCTATGAGGTGGAAATTATCGTTCTAATAAATCTTATAGTAGAGGTATAAATGGAATACTATTAAAAATGATGGACGATTACCCCGGTGTATTCTTCCATGACAATAAAGGAACATTGTGATCGACAATTGATAAAAATTTGTTAACTCTATCTTTAGTTTTACATTCCAAGTTCTCGCAACTTGTCTGAGGGGCCTATGTGAAAATTTTAAGAAATACACAGTTAGCCCAAAACCTAATTAAGATCATTCCAAAAAGACTGTTTCAGATTCTATGTTGAACTTACATTATCCGAGTTTAGTAAAGAAAGTTGTACATATCAACATATACTTCCACGAGTTCTTCTGAATGACACCTTGTGTATTTGTAAGAAATGTGCTACAATTTACTCTAGGTCATGTGCTATCGCTTTAAAAATCACCCTAGATAGAACTCTGTAACATTTGTATTTCTTTAAAAACCACGAATATTAAATTTCATTCCGTTCTATGAGGTGGAAATTATCGTTCTAATAAATCTTATAGTAGAGGTATAAATGGAATACTATTAAAAATGATGGACGATTACCCCGGTGTATTCTTCCATGACAATAAAGGAACATTGTGATCGACAATTGAAAAAAATTTGTTAACTCTATCTTCAGTTTTACATTTCAAGTTCTCGCAATTTGTCTGAGGGGCCTATGTGAAATTTTTAAGGAATTCACTGTCAACCCAAAACCTAATTAAGATCGTTCCGAAAAGATTGTTTCAGGTTCTATGTTAAACTTACACTATCCGAGTTTAGTAAAGAAAGTTGTACATATCAAGATATACTTCCACGAGTTCTTCTGAATGACACCTTGTGTATTTGTAAGAAATGTGCTACAATTTACTCTAGGCCATGTGCTATCGCATTAAAAATCACCCTAGATAGAATTCTATAACATTTGTATTTCTTTAAAAACCATGAATATTAAATTTCATTCCGTTCTATGAGGTGGAAATTATCGTTCTAATATATCTTATGGTAGAGGTATAAATGGAATACTATTAAAAATGATGGACGATTACCCCGGTGTATTCTTCCATGACAATAAAGGAACATTGTGATCGACAATTGATAAAAATTTGTTAACTCTATCTTCAGTTTTACATTCCAAGTTCTCGCAACTTGACTGAGGCGCCTATGTGAAAATTTTAAGAAATACACTGTCAGCCCAAAACCTTATTAATATCATTCTGAAAAGACAGTTTCAGATTCTATGTTGAACTTACACTATTCGAGTTTATTTAAGAAAGTTGTACATATCAACATATACTTCCACAAGTTCTTCTGAATGACACCTTGTGTATTTGTAAGAAATGTGCTACAATTTACTCTAGGTCATGTGCTATCACTTTAAAAATCACCCTAGATAGAATTCTATAACATTTGTATTTCTTTAAAAACCACGAATATTAAATTTCATTCCGTTCTATGAGGTGGAAATTATCGTTCTAATAAATCTTATAGTAGAGGTATAAATGGAATACTATTAAAAATGATGGACGATTACCCCAGTGTATTCTTCCATGACAATAAAGGAACATTGTGATCGACAATTGATAAAAAATTGTTAACTCTATCTTTAGTTTTACATTCCAAGTTCTCGCAACTTGTCTGAGGCACCTATGTGAAAATTTTAAGAAATACACTGTCAGCCCAAAACCTTATTAATATCATTCCGAAAAGACAGTTTCAGATTCTATGTTGAACTTACACTATTCGAGTTTATTTAAGAAAGTTGTACATATCAACATATACTTCCACAAGTTCTTCTGAATGACACCTTGTGTATTTGTAAGAAATGTGCTACAATTTACTCTAGGTCATGTGCTATCGCTTTAAAAATCACCCTAGATAGAATTCTATAACATTTGTATTTCTTTAAAAACCACGAATATTAAATTTCATTCCGTTCTATGAGGTGGAAATTATCGTTCTAATAAATCTTATAGTAGAGGTATAAATGGAATACTATTAAAAATGATGGACGATTACCCCAGTGTATTCTTCCATGACAATAAAGGAACATTGTGATCGACAATTGATAAAAAATTGTTACCTCTATCTTTAGTTTTACATTCCAAGTTCTCGCAACTTGTCTGAGGCACCTATGTGAAAATTTTAAGAAATACACTGTCAGCCCAAAACCTTGTTAATATCATTCCGAATAGACAGTTTCAGATTCTATGTTGAACTTACACTATTCGAGTTTATTCAAGAAAGTTGTACATATCAACATATACTTCCACAAGTTCTTCTGAATGACACCTTGTGTATTTGTAAGAAATGTGCTACAATTTACTCTAGGTCATGTGCTATCGCTTTAAAAATCACCCTAGATAGAATTCTATAACATTTGTATTTCTTTAAAAACCACGAATATTAAATATCATTCCGTTCTATGAGGTGGAAATTATCGTTCTAATATATCTTATGGTAGAGGTATAAATGGAATACTATTAAAAATGATGGACGATTAGCCCGGTGTATTCTTCCATGACAATAAAGGAACATTGTGATCGACAATTGATAAAAATTTGTTAACTCTATCTTTAGTTTTACATTCCAAGTTCTCGCAACTTGTCTGAGGGGCCTATGTGAAAATTTTAAGAAATACACAGTTAGCCCAAAACCTAATTAAGATCATTCCAAAAAGACTGTTTCAGATTCTATGTTGAACTTACATTATCCGAGTTTAGTAAAGAAAGTTGTACATATCAACATATACTTCCACGAGTTCTTCTGAATGACACCTTGTGTATTTGTAAGAAATGTGCTACAATTTACTCTAGGTCATGTGCTATCGCTTTAAAAATCACCCTAGATAGAATTCTGTAACATTTGTATTTCTTTAAAAACCACGAATATTAAATTTCATTCCGTTCTATGAGGTGGAAATTATCGTTCTAATAAATCTTATAGTAGAGGTATAAATGGAATACTATTAAAAATGATGGACGATTACCCCAGTGTATTCTTCCATGACAATAAAGGAACATTGTGATCGACAATTGATAAAAATTTGTTAACTCTATCTTCAGTTTTACATTTCAAGTTCTCGCAATTTGTCTGAGGGGCCTATGTGAAATTTTTAAGAAATTCACTGTCAACCCAAAACCTAATTAAGATCGTTCCGAAAAGATTGTTTCAGGTTCTATGTTAAACTTACACTATCCGAGTTTAGTAAAGAAAGTTGTACATATCAAGATATACTTCCACGAGTTCTTCTGAATGACACCTTTTGTATTTGTAAGAAATGTGCTACAATTTACTCTAGGCCATGTGCTATCGCATTAAAAATCACCCTAGATAGAATTCTATAACATTTTTATTTCTTTAAAAACCATGAATATTAAATTTCATTCCGTTCTATGAGGTGGAAATTATCGTTCTAATATATCTTATGGTAGAGGTATAAATGGAATACTATTAAAAATGATGGACGATTACCCCAGTGTATTCTTCCATGACAATAAAGGAACATTGTGATCGACAATTGATAAAAATTTGTTAACTCTATCTTCAGTTTTACATTCCAAGTTCTCGCAACTTGTCTTAGGCGCCTATGTGAAAAGTTTAAGAAATACACTGTCAGCCCAAAACCTTATTAATATCATTCTGAAAAGACAGTTTCAGATTCTATGTTGAACTTACACTATTCGAGTTTATTCAAGAAAGTTGTACATATCAACATATACTTCCACAAGTTCTTCTGAATGACACCTTGTGTATTTGTAAGAAATGTGCTACAATTTACTCTAGGTCATGTGCTATCGCTTTAAAAATCACCCTAGATAGAATTCTGTAACATTTTTATTTCTTTAAAAACCACTAATATTAAATTTCATTCCGTTCTATGAAGTGGAAATTATCGTTCTAATAAATCTTATAGTAGAGGTATAAATGGAATACTATTAAAAATGATGGACGATTACCCCGGTGTATTCTTCCATGACAATAAAGGAACATTGTGATCGACAATTGATAAAAATTTGTTAACTCTATCTTTAGTTTTACATTCCAAGTTCTCGCAACTTGTCTGAGGCGCCTATGTGAAAATTTTAAGAAATACACTGTCAGCCCAAAACCTTATTAATATCATTCCGAAAAGACAGTTTCAGATTCTATGTTGAACTTACACTATTCGAGTTTATTTAAGAAAGTTGTACATATCAACATATACTTCCACAAGTTCTTCTGAATGACACCTTGTGTATTTGTAAGAAATGTGCTACAATTTACTCTAGGTCATGTGCTATCGCTTTAAAAATCACCCTAGATAGAATTTTATAACATTTGTATTTCTTTAAAAACCACGAATATTAAATTTCATTCCGTTCTATGAGGTGGAAATTATCGTTCTAATAAATCTTATAGTAGAGGTATAAATGGAATACTATTAAAAATGATGGACGATTACCCCGGTGTATTCTTCCATGACAATAAAGGAACATTATGATCGACAATTGATAAAAATTTGTTAACTCTATCTTTAGTTTTACATTCCAAGTTCTCGCAACTTGTCTGAGGTACCTATGTGAAAATTTTAAGAAATACACTGTCAGCCTAAAACCTTGTTAATATCATTCCGAAAAGACAGTTTCAGATTCTATGTTGAACTTACACTATTCGAGTTTATTTAAGAAAGTTGTACATATCAACATATACTTCCACAAGTTCTTCTGAATGACACCTTGTGTATTTGTAAGAAATGTGCTACAATTTACTCTAGGTCATGTGCTATCGCTTTAAAAATCACCCTAGATAGAATTCTATAACATTTGTATTTCTTTAAAAACCACGAATATTAAATTTCATTCCGTTCTATGAGGTGGAAATTATCGTTCTAATAAATCTTATAGTAGAGGTATAAATGGAATACTATTAAAAATGATGGACGATTACCCCGGTGTATTCTTCCATGACAATAAAGGAACATTGTGATCGACAATTGATTAAAATTTGTTAACTCTATCTTCACTTTTACATTCCAAGTTCTCGCAATTTGTCTGAGGGGCCTATGTGAAAATTTTAAGAAATACACAGTTAGCCCAAAACCTAATTAAGATCATTCCAAAAAAGACTGTTTCAGATTCTATGTTGAACTTACATTATCCGAGTTTAGTAAAGAAAGTTGTACATATCAACATATACTTCCACGAGTTCTTCTGAATGACACCTTGTGTATTTGTAAGAAATGTGCTACAATTTACTCTAGGTCATGTGCTATCGCTTTAAAAATCACCCTAGATAGAACTCTGTAACATTTGTATTTCTTTAAAAACCACGAATATTAAATTTCATTCCGTTCTATGAGGTGGAAATTATCGTTCTAATAAATCTTATAGTAGAGGTATAAATGGAATACTATTAAAAATGATGGACGATTACCCCGGTGTATTCTTCCATGACAATAAAAACATTGTGATCGACAATTGATAAAAATTTGTTAACTCTATCTTCAGTTTTACATTTCAAGTTCTCACAATTTGTCTGAGGGGCCTATGTGAAATTTTTAAGAAACTCACTGTCAACCCAAAACCTAATTAAGATCGTTCCGAAAAGATTGTTTCAGGTTCTATGTTAAACTTACACTATCCGAGTTTAGTAAAGAAAGTTGTACATATCAAGATATACTTCCACGAGTTCTTCTGAATGACACCTTGTGTATTTGTAAGAAATGTGCTACAATTTACTCTAGGCCATGTGCTATCGCATTAAAAATCACCCTAGATAGAATTCTATAACATTTTTATTTCTTTAAAAACCATGAATATTAAATTTCATTCCGTTCTATGAGGTGGAAATTACCGTTCTAATATATCTTATGGTAGAGGTATAAATGGAATACTATTAAAAATGATGGACGATTATCCCGGTGTATTTTCCATGACAATAAAGGAACATTGTGATCGACAATTGATAAAAATTTGTTAACTCTATCTTCAGTTTTACATTCCAAGTTCTCGCAACTTGACTGAGGCGCCTATGTGAAAATTTTAAGAAATACACTGTCAGCCCAAAACCTTATTAATATCATTCTGAAAAGACAGTTTCAGATTCTATGTTGAACTTACACTATTCGAGTTTATTTAAGAAAGTTGTACATATCAACATATACTTCCACAAGTTCTTCTGAATGACACCTTGTGTATTTGTAAGAAATGTGCTACAATTTACTCTAGGTCATGTGCTATCGCTTTAAAAATCACCCTAGATAGAATTCTATAACATTTGTATTTCTTTAAAAACCACTAGTATTAAATTTCATTCCGTTCTATGAGGTGGAAATTATCGTTCTAATAAATCTTATAGTAGAGGTATAAATGGAATACTATTAAAAATGATGGACGATTACCCCAGTGTATTCTTCCATGACAATAAAGGAACATTGTGATCTACAATTGATAAAAATTTGTTAACTCTATCTTTAGTTTTACATTCCAAGTTCTCGCAACTTGTCTGAGGCACCTATGAGAAAATTTTAAGAAATACACTGTCAGCCCAAAACCTTATTAATATCATAACGAAAAGACAGTTTCAGATTCTATGTTGAACTTACACTATTCGAGTTTATTTAAGAAAGTTGTACATATCAACATATACTTCCACAAGTTCTTCTGAATGACACCTTGTGTATTTGTAAGAAATGTGCTACAATTTACTCTAGGTCATGTGCTATCGCTTTAAAAATCACCCTAGATAGAATTCTATAACATTTGTATTTCTTTAAAAACCACGAATATTAAATATCATTCCGTTCTATGTGGTGGAAATTATCGTTCTAATATATCTTATGGTAGAGGTATAAATGGAATACTATTAAAAATGATGGACGATTACCCCGGTGTATTCTTCCATGACAATAAAGGAACATTGTGATCGACAATTGATAAAAATTTGTTAACTCTATCTTTAGTTTTACATTCCAAGTTCTCGCAACTTGTCTGAGGCGCCTATGTGAAAATTATAAGAAATACACAGTCAGCCCAAAACCTTATTAATATCATTCCGAAAAGACAGTTTCAGATTCTATGTTGAACTTACACTATTCGAGTTTATTTAAGAAAGTTGTACATATCAACATATACTTCCACAAGTTCTTCTGAATGACACCTTGTGTATTTGTAAGAAATGTGCTACAATTTACTCTAGGTCATGTGCTATCGCTTTAAAAATCACCCTAGATAGAATTCTATAACATTTGTATTTCTTTAAAAACCACGAATATTAAATTTCATTCCGTTCTATGAGGTGGAAATTGTCGTTCTAATAAATATTATAGTAGAGGTATAAATGGAATACTATTAAAAATGATGGACGATTACCCCGGTGTATTCTTCCATGACAATAAAGGAACATTGTGATCGACAATTGATTAAAATTTGTTAACTCTATCTTCACTTTTACATTCCAAGTTCTCGCAATTTGTCTGAGGGGCCTATGTGAAAATTTTAAGAAATACACAGTTAGCCCAAAACCTAATTAAGATCATTCCAAAAAGACTATTTCAGATTCTATGTTGAACTTACATTATCCGAGTTTAGTAAAGAAAGTTGTACATATCAACATATACTTCCACGAGTTCTTCTGAATGACACCTTGTGTATTTGTAAGAAATGTGCTACAATTTACTCTAGGTCATGTGCTATCGCTTTAAAAATCACCCTAGATAGAACTCTGTAACATTTGTATTTCTTTAAAAACCACGAATATTAAATTTCATTCCGTTCTATGAGGTGGAAATTATCGTTCTAATAAATCTTATAGTAGAGGTATAAATGGAATACTATTAAAAATGATGGACGATTACCCCGGTGTATTCTTCCATGACAATAAAGGAACATTGTGATCGACAATTGATAAAAATTTGTTAACTCTATCTTCAGTTTTACATTTCAAGTTCTCGCAATTTGTCTGAGGGGCCTATGTGAAATTTTTAAGAAATTCACTGTCAACCCAAAACCTAATTAAGATCGTTCCGAAAAGATTGTTTCAGGTTCTATGTTAAACTTACACTATCCGAGTTTAGTAAAGAAAGTTGTACATATCAAGATATACTTCCACGAGTTCTTCTGAATGACACCTTGTGTATTTGTAAGAAATGTGCTACAATTTACTCTAGGCCATGTGCTATCGCATTAAAAATCACCCTAGATAGAATTCTATAACATTTTTATTTCTTTAAAAACCATGAATATTAAATTTCATTCCGTTCTATGAGGTGGAAATTATCGTTCTAATATATCTTATGGTAGAGGTATAAATGGAATACTATTAAAAATGATGGACGATTACCCCGGTGTATTCTTCCATGACAATAAAGGAACATTGTGATCGACAATTGATAAAAATTTGTTAACTCTATCTTCAGTTTTACATTCCAAGTTCTCGCAACTTGTCTGAGGCGCCTATGTGAAAATTTTAAGAAATACACTGTCAGCCCAAAACCTTATTAATATCATTCTGAAAAGACAGTTTCAGATTCTATGTTGAACTTACACTATTCGAGTTTATTTAAGAAAGTTGTACATATCAACATATACTTCCACAAGTTCTTCTGAATGACACCTTGTGTATTTGTAAGAAATGTGCTACAATTTACTCTAGGTCATGTGCTATCGCTTTAAAAATCACCCTAGATAGAATTCTATAACATTTGTATTTCTTTAAAAACCATGAATATTAAATTTCATTCCGTTCTATGAGGTGGAAATTATCGTTCTAATAAATCTTATAGTAGAGGTATAAATGGAATACTATTAAAAATGATGGACGATTACCCCAGTGTATTCTTCCATGACAATAAAGGAACATTGTGATCGACAATTGATAAAAAATTGTTAACTCTATCTTTAGTTTTACATTCCAAGTTCTCGCAACTTGTCTGAGGCACCTATGTGAAAATTTTAAGAAATACACTGTCAGCCCAAAACCTTGTTAATATCATTCCGAAAAGACAGTTTCAGATTCTATGTTGAACTTACACTATTCGAGTTTATTCAAGAAAGTTGTACATATCAACATATACTTCCACAAGTTCTTCTGAATGACACCTTGTGTATTTGTAAGAAATGTGCTACAATTTACTCTAGGTCATGTGCTATCGCTTTAAAAATCACCCTAGATAGAATTCTATAACATTTGTATTTCTTTAAAAACCACTAATATTAAATTTCATTCCGTTCTATGAGGTGGAAATTATCGTTCTAATAAATCTTATAGTAGAGGTATAAATGGAATACTATTAAAAATGATGGACGATTACCCCGGTGTATTCTTCCATGACAATAAAGGAACATTGTGATCGACAATTGATAAAAATTTGTTAACTCTATCTTTAGTTTTACATTCCAAGTTCTCGCAACTTGTCTGAGGCGCCTATGTGAAAATTTTAAGAAATACACTGTCAGCCCAAAACCTTATTAATATCATTCCGAAAAGACAGTTTCAGATTCTATGTTGAACTTACACTATTCGAGTTTATTTAAGAAAGTTGTACATATCAACATATACTTCCACAAGTTCTTCTGAATGACACCTTGTGTATTTGTAAGAAATGTGCTACAATTTACTCTAGGTCATGTGCTATCGCTTTAAAAATCACCCTAGATAGAATTCTATAACATTTGTATTTCTTTAAAAACCACGAATATTAAATTTCATTCCGTTCTATGAGGTGGAAATTATCGTTCTAATAAATCTTATAGTAGAGGTATAAATGGAATACTATTAAAAATGATGGACGATTACCCCGGTGTATTCTTCCATGACAATAAAGGAACATTGTGATCGACAATTGATAAAAATTTGTTAACTCTATCTTCAGTTTTACATTTCAAGTTCTCGCAATTTGTCTGAGGAGCCTATGTGAAATTTTTAAGAAATTCACTGTCAACCCAAAACCTAATTAAGATCGTTCCGAAAAGATTGTTTCAGGTTCTATGTTAAACTTACACTATCCGAGTTTAGTAAAGAAAGTTGTACATATCAAGATATACTTCCACGAGTTCTTCTGAATGACACCTTGTGTATTTGTAAGAAATGTGCTACAATTTACTCTAGGCCATGTGCTATCGCATTAAAAATCACCCTAGATAGAATTCTATAACATTTTTATTTCTTTAAAAACCATGAATATTAAATTTCATTCCGTTCTATGAGGTGGAAATTATCGTTCTAATATATCTTATGGTAGAGGTATAAATGGAATACTATTAAAAATGATGGACGATTACCCCGGTGTATTCTTCCATGACAATAAAGGAACATTGTGATCGACAATTGATAAAAATTTGTTAACTCTATCTTCAGTTTTACATTCCAAGTTCTCGCAACTTGACTGAGGCGCCTATGTGAAAATTTTAAGAAATACACTGTCAGCCCAAAACCTTATTAATATCATTCTGAAAAGACAGTTTCAGATTCTATGTTGAACTTACACTATTCGAATTTATTTAAGAAAGTTGTACATATCAACATATACTTCCACAAGTTCTTCTGAATGACACCTTGTGTATTTGTAAGAAATGTGCTACAATTTACTCTAGGTCATGTGCTATCGCTTTAAAAATCACCCTAGATAGAATTCTATAACATTTGTATTTCTTTAAAAACCACTAATATTAAATTTCATTCCGTTCTATGAGGTGGAAATTATCGTTCTAATAAATCTTATAGTAGAGGTATAAATGGAATACTATTAAAAATGATGGACGATTACCCCAGTGTATTCTTCCATGACAATAAAGGAACATTGTGATCGACAATTGATAAAAATTTGTTAACTCTATCTTTAGTTTTACATTCCAAGTTCTCGTAACTTGTCTGAGGCACCTATGTGAAAATTTTAAGAAATACACTGTCAGCCCAAAACCTTGTTAATATCATTCCGAAAAGACAGTTTCAGATTCTATGTTGAACTTACACTATTCGAGTTTATTTAAGAAAGTTGTACATATCAACATATACTTCCACAAGTTCTTCTGAATGACACCTTGTGTATTTGTAAGAAATGTGCTACAATTTACTCTAGGTCATGTGCTATCGCTTTAAAAATCACCCTAGATAGAATTCTATAACATTTGTATTTCTTTAAAAACCACAAATATTAAATTTCATTCCGTTCTATGAGGTGGAAATTATCGTTCTAATAAATCTTATAGTAGAGGTATAAATGGAATACTATTAAAAATGATGGACGATTACCCCGGTGTATTCTTCCATGACAATAAAGGAACATTGTGATCGACAATTGATTAAAATTTGTTAACTCTATCTTCACTTTTACATTCCAAGTTCTCGCAATTTGTCTGAGGGGCCTATGTGAAAATTTTCAGAAATACACAGTTAGCCCAAAACCTAATTAAGATCATTCCAAAAAGACTGTTTCAGATTCTATGTTGAACTTACATTATCCGAGTTTAGTAAAGAAAGTTGTACATATCAACATATACTTCCACGAGTTCTTCTGAATGACACCTTGTGTATTTGTAAGAAATGTGCTACAATTTACTCTAGGTCATGTGCTATCGCTTTAAAAATCACCCTAGATAGAATTCTATAACATATTTATTTCTTTAAAAACCACGAATATTAAATTTCATTCCGTTCTATGAGGTGGAAATTATCGTTCTAATAAATCTTATAGTAGAGGTATAAATGGAATACTATTAAAAATGATGGACGATTACCCCGGTGTATTCTTCCATGACAATAAAGGAACATTGTGATCGACAATTGATAAAAATTTGTTAACTCTATCTTCAGTTTTACATTTCAAGTTCTCGTAATTTGTCTGAGGGGCCTATGTGAAATTTTTAAGAAATAAACTGTCAACCCAAAACCTAATTAAGATCATTCCGAAAAGATTGTTTCAGGTTCTATGTTAAACTTACACTATCCGAGTTTAGTAAAGAAAGTTGTACATATCAATATATACTTCCACGAGTTCTTCTGAATGACACCTTGGGTATTTGTAAGAAATGTGCAACAATTTACTCTAGGTCATGTGCTATCGCATTAAAAATCACCCTTGATAGAATTCTATAACATTTTTATTTCTTTAAAAACCAGGAATATTAAATTTCATTCCGTTCTATGAGGTGGAAACTATCGTTCTAATATATCTTATGGTAGAGGTATAAATGGAATACTATTAAAAATGATGGACGATTACCCCGGTGTATTCTTCCATGACAATAAAGGAACATTGTGATCGACAATTGATAAAAATTTGTTAACTCTATCTTCAGTTTTACATTTCAAGTTCTCGTAATTTGTCTGAGGGGCCTATGTGAAATTTTTAAGAAATACACTGTCAACCCAAAACCTAATTAAGATCATTCCGAAAAGATTGTTTCAGGTTCTATGTTAAACTTACACTATCCGAATTTAGTAAAGAAAGTTGTACATATCAAGATATACTTCCACGAGTTCTTCTGAATGACACCTTGTGTATTTGTAAGAAATGTGCTACAATTTACTCTAGGTCATGTGCTATCGCATTAAAAATTACCCTAGATAGAATTCTATAACATTTTTATTTCTTTAAAAACCATGAATATTAAATTTCATTCCGTTCTATGAGGTGGAAATTATCGTTCTAATATATCTTATGGTAGAGGTATAAATGGAATACTATTAAAAATGATGGACGATTACCCCGGTGTATTCTTCCATGACAATAAAGGAACATTGTGATCGACAATTGATAAAAATTTGTTAACTCCATCTTCAGTTTTACATTCCAAGTTCTCGCAACTTGTCTGAGGCGCCTATGTGAAAATTTTAAGAAAACACTGTCAGCCCAAAACCTTATTAATATCATTCCGAAAAGACAGTTTCAGATTCTATGTTGAACTTACACTATTTGAGTTTATTTAAGAAAGTTGTACATATCAACATATACTTCCACAAGTTCTTCTGAATGACACCTTGTGTATTTGTAAGAAATGTGCTACAATTTACTCTAGGTCATGTGCTATCGCTTTAAAAATTACCCTAGATAGAATTCTATAACATTTTTATTTCTTTAAAAACCACGAATATTAAATTTCATTCCGTTCTGTGAGGTGGAAATTATCGTTCAAATAAATCTTATAGTAGAGGTATAAATGGAATACTATTAAAAATGATGGACGATTACCCCGGTGTATTCTTCCATGACAATAAAGGAACATTGTGATCGACAATTGATAAAAATTTGTTAACTCTATCTTCAGTTTTACATTTCAAGTTCTCGTAATTTGTCTGAGGGGCCTATGTGAAATTTTTAAGAAATTCACTGTCAACCCAAAACCTAATTAAGATCGTTCCGAAAAGATTGTTTCAGGTTCTATGTTAAACTTACACTATCCGAGTTTAGTAAAGAAAGTTGTACATATAAAGATATACTTCCACGAGTTCTTCTGAATGACACCTTGTGTATTTGTAAGAAATGTGCTACAATTTACTCTAGGCCATGTGCTATCGCATTAAAAATCACCCTAGATAGAATTCTGTAACATTTTTATTTCTTTAAAAACCATGAATATTAAATTTCATTCCGTTCTATGAGGTGGAAATTATCGTTCTAATATATCTTATGGTAGAGGTATAAATGGAATACTATTAAAAATGATGGACGATTACCCCGGTGTATTCTTCCATGACAATAAAGGAACATTGTGATCGACAATTGATAAAAATTTGTTAACTCTATCTTCAGTTTTACATTCCAAGTTCTCGCAACTTGTCTGAGGCGCCTATGTGAAAATTTTAAGAAAACACTGTCAGCCCAAAACCTTATTAATATCATTCCGAAAAGACAGTTTCAGATTCTATGTTGAACTTACACTATTCGAGTTTATTTAAGAAAGTTGTACATATCAACATATACTTCCACAAGTTCTTCTGAATGACACCTTGTGTATTTGTAAGAAATGTGCTACAATTTACTCTAGGTCATGTGCTATCGCTTTAAAAATCACCCTAGATAGAATTCTATAACATTTTCATTTCTTTAAAAACCACGAATATTAAATTTCATTCCGTTCTATGAGGTGGAAATTATCGTTCTAATAAATCTTATAGTAGAGGTATAAATGGAATACTATTAAAAATGATGGACGATTACCCCAGTGTATTCTTACATGACAATAAAGGAACATTGTGATCGACAATTGATTAAAATTTGTTAACTCTATCTTTAGTTTTACATTTCAAGTTCTCGCAATTTGTCTGAGGGGCCTATGTGAAAATTTTAAGAAATACACTGTTAGCCCAAAACCTAAATAAGATCATTCCGAAAAGACTGTTTCAGATTCTATGTTGAACTTACATTATCCGAGTTTAGTAAAGAAAGTTGTACATATCAACATATACTTCCACGAGTTCTTCTAAATGACACCTTGTGTATTTGTAAGAAATGTGCTACAATTTACTCTAGGTCATGTGCTATCGCATTAAAAATCACCCTAGATAGAATTCTATAACATTTTTATTTCTTTAAAAACCATGATTATTAATTTCATTCCGTTCTATGAGGAGGAAATTATCGTTCTAATATATCTTATGGTAGAGGTATAAATGAAATACTATTAAAAATGATGGACGATTACCCCGGTGTTTTCTTCCATGACAATAAAGGAACATTGTGATCGACAATTGATAAAAATTTGTAAACTCTATCTTCAGTTTTACATTCCAAGTTCTCGCAACTTGTCTGAGGCGCCTATGTGAAAATTTTAAGAAATCACTGTCAGCCCAAAACCTTATTAATATCATTCCGAAAAGACAGTTTCAGATTCTATGTTGAACTTACACTATTCGAGTTTATTTAAGAGAGTTGTACATATCAACATATACTTCCACAAGTTCTTCTGAATGACACCTTGTGTATTTGTAAGAAATGTGCTACAATTTACTCTAGGTCATGTGCTATCGCTTTAAAAATCACCCTAGATAGAATTCTATAACATTTTTATTTCTTCAAAAACCACGAATATTAAATTTCATTCCGTTCTATGAAGTGGAAATTATCGTTCTAATATATCTTATAGTAGAGGTATAAATGGAATACTATTAAAAATGATGGACGATTACCCCGGTGTATTCTTCCATGACAATAAAGGAACATTGTGATCGACAATTGATAAAAATTTGTTAACTCTATCTTCAGTTTTACATTTCAAGTTCTCGCAATTTGTCTGAGGGGCCTATGTGAAATTTTTAAGAAATACACTGTCAACCCAAAACCTAATTAAGATCGTTCCGAAAAGATTGTTTCAGGTTCTATGTTAAACTTACACTATCCGAGTTTAGTAAAGAAAGTTGTACATATCAAGATATACTTCCACGAGTTCTTCTGAATGACACCTTGTGTATTTGTAAGAAATGTGCTACAATTTACTCTAGGTCACGTGCTATCGATTTAAAAATCTTCCTGGATAGAATTCTATAACCTTTTTATTCCTGAAAAGCCACGAATATAAAATTTAATGCTGTTCTATGAGGTGGAAATTATCGTTCTCATAACTCTTATCGTAGAGGTATAAATGGAATACTATTAAAAATTATGGACGATTACCCCGGTGTATTCGTCCATGATGATAAAAGAACATTGTGGTCGTCAATTTATAAAACCGTTACGTGTATCTTCAGTTTTACATTTCATGTTCTCATAATTTGTCGAAGCGACCTATGTGAACAATTTTAAAAATACACTGTTATCCCAAAATCTTATTAATAACATTCTGAAAAGAAAGTTTCAGATTCTATGTTGAACTTACACTATCCGAGTTTGGTAAAGAAAGTTTTCCATATCAACATATACTTCCACGAGTGCTTCTGAATGACACCTTGTGTATTTGTAAGAAATGTGCTACAATTTACTCTAGGTCATGTGCTATCGAATTAAAAATCTTCCTGGATTGAATTCTATAACCTTTTTATTCCTAAAAAACCATGAATATAAAATTTAATGCCGTTCTATGAGGTGGAAATTATCGTTCTCATAACTCTTATCGTAGAGGTATAAATGGAATACTATTAAAAATTATGGACGATTACCCCGGTGTATTCGTCCATGATGATAAAAGAACATTGTGGTCGTCAATTTATAAAACCGTTACGTGTATCTTCAGTTTTACATTTCATGTTCTCATAATTTGTCGAAGCGACCTATGTGAAAAATTTTAAAAATACACTGTTATCCCAAAATCTTATTAATAACATTCTGAAAAGACAGTTTCGGATTCTATGTTGAACTTACACTATCCGAGTTTGGTAAAGAAAGTTGTACATATCAACATATACTTCCACGAGTGCTTCTGAATGACACCTTGTGTATTTGTAAGAAATGTGCTACAATTTACTCTAGGTCATGTGCTATCGAATTAAAAATCTTCCTGGATTGAATTCTTTAACCTTTTGATTCCTAAAAAACCATGAATATAAAATTTAATGCCGTTCTATAAGGTGGAAATTATCGTTCTCATAACTCTTATTAGAGGTATAAATGGAATACTATTAAAAATTATGGACGATTACCCCGGTGTATTTGTCCATGATGATAAAAGAACATTGTGGTCGTCAATTGATAAAACCGTTACGTGTATCTTCAGTTTTACATTTCGTGTTCTCATAATTTGTCGAAGCGACCTATGTGAAAAATTTTAAAAATACACCGTTATCCCAAAATCATATTAATAACATTCTAAAAAGACAGTTTTGGATTCTATGTTGAACTTACACTATCCGAGTTTGGTACAGAAAGTTGTACATATCAACATATACTTCCACGAGTGCTTCTGAAAGACACCTTGTGTATTTGTAAGAAATGTGCTACAATTTACTCTAGGTCACGTGCTATCGAATTAAAAATCTTCCTGGATTGAATTCTATAACCTTTTTATTCCTAAAAAACCATGAATATAAAATTTAATGCTTTTCTATGAGGTGGAAATTATCGTTCTCATAACTCTTATCGTAGAGGTATAAATGGAATACTATTAAAAATTATGGACGATTACCTCGGTGTATTCGTCCATGATGATAAAAGAACATTGTGGTCGTAAATTGATAAAACCGTTACGTGTATCTTCAGTTTTACATTTCATGTTCTCATAATTTGTCGAAGCAACCTATGTGAAAATTTTTAAATATACACAGTTATCCCAAAATCTTATTAATAACATTATGAAATGACAGTTTCGGATTCTACGTTGAACTTACACTATCCGAGTTTGGTAAAGAAAGTTGTACATATCAACATATACTTCCACGAGTGCTTCTGAATGACACCTTGTGTATTTGTAAGAAATGTGCTACAATTTACTCTAGGTCATGTGCTATCGAATTAAAAATCTTCCTGGATTGAATTCTAAAACCTTTTTATTCCTACAAAACTACGAATATAAAATTTAATGCTGTTCTATGAGGTGGGAATTATCGTTCTCATAACTCTTATCGTAGAGGTATAAATGGAATACTTTTAAAAATTACGGACGATTACCCCGGTGTATTCGTCCATGATGATAAAAGAACATTGTAGTCGTCAATTGATAAAACCGTTACGTGTATCTTCAGTTTTACATTTCATGTTCTCATCATTTGTCGAAGCGACCTATGTGAAAAATTTTAGAAATTCACTGTTATCCCAAAATCTTATTAATAACATTCTGAAAAGACAGTTTCGGATTCTATGTTGAACTTACACTATCCGAGTTTGGTACAGAAAGTTGTACATATCAACATATACTTCCACGAGTGCTTCTGAATGACACCTTGTGTATTTGTAAGAAATGTGCTACAATTTACTCTAGGTCATGTGCTATCGAATTAAAAATCTTACTGGATTGAATTCTTCAACCTTTTTATTCCTAAAAAACCTTGAATATAAAATTTAATGCCGTTCTATGAGGTGGAAATTATCATTCTCATAACTCTTATCGTAGAGGTATAAATGGAATACTATTAAAAATTATGGACGATTACCCCGGTGTATTCGTCCATGATGATAAAAGAACATTGTGGTCGTCAATTGATAAAACCGTTACGTGTATCTTCAGTTTTACATTTCATGTTCTCATAATTTGTCGAAGCGACCTATGTGAAAAATTTTAAAAATACATTGTTATCCCAAAATCTTATTAATAACATTCTGAAAAGAAAGTTTCAGATTCTATGTTGAACTTACATTATCCGAGTTTGGTAAAGAAAGTTGTCCATATCAACATAAACTTCCATGAGTGCTTCTGAATGACACCTTGTGTATTTGTAAGAAATGTGCTACAATTTACTCTAGGTCATGTGCTATCGCTTTAAAAATCACCCTAGATAGAATTCTATAACATTTTTATTTCTTCAAAAACCACGAATATTAAATTTCATTCCGTTCTATGAGGTGGAAATTATCGTTCTAATATATCTTATAGTAGAGGTATAAATGGAATACTATTAAAAATGATGGACGATTACCCCGGTGTATTCTTCCATGACAATAAAGGAACATTGTGATCGACAATTGATAAAAATTTGTTAACTCTATCTTCAGTTTTACATTTCAAGTTCTCGCAATTTGTCTGAGGGGCCTATGTGAAATTTTTAAGAAATACACTGTCAACCCAAAACCTAATTAAGATCGTTCCGAAAAGATTGTTTCAGGTTCTATGTTAAACTTACACTATCCGAGTTTAGTAAAGAAAGTTGTACATATCAAGATATACTTCCACGAGTTCTTCTGAATGACACCTTGTGTATTTGTAAGAAATGTGCTACAATTTACTCTAGGTCACGTGCTATCGATTTAAAAATCTTCCTGGATAGAATTCTATAACCTTTTTATTCCTGAAAAGCCACGAATATAAAATTTAATGCTGTTCTATGAGGTGGAAATTATCGTTCTCATAACTCTTATCGTAGAGGTATAAATGGAATACTATTAAAAATTATGGACGATTACCCCGGTGTATTCGTCCATGATGATAAAAGAACATTGTGGTCGTCAATTTATAAAACCGTTACGTGTATCTTCAGTTTTACATTTCATGTTCTCATAATTTGTCGAAGCGACCTATGTGAACAATTTTAAAAATACACTGTTATCCCAAAATCTTATTAATAACATTCTGAAAAGAAAGTTTCAGATTCTATGTTGAACTTACACTATCCGAGTTTGGTAAAGAAAGTTTTCCATATCAACATATACTTCCACGAGTGCTTCTGAATGACACCTTGTGTATTTGTAAGAAATGTGCTACAATTTACTCTAGGTCACGTGCTATCGAATTAAAAATCTTCCTGGATTGAATTCTATAACCTTTTTATTCCTAAAAAACCATGAATATAAAATTTAATGCCGTTCTATGAGGTGGAAATTATCGTTCTCATAACTCTTATCGTAGAGGTATAAATGGAATACTATTAAAAATTATGGACGATTACCCCGGTGTATTCGTCCATGATGATAAAAGAACATTGTGGTCGTCAATTTATAAAACCGTTACGTGTATCTTCAGTTTTACATTTCATGTTCTCATCATTTGTCGAAGCGACCTATGTGAAAAATTTTAGAAATTCACTGTTATCCCAAAATCTTATTAATAACATTCTGAAAAGACAGTTTCGGATTCTATGTTGAACTTACACTATCCGAGTTTGGTACAGAAAGTTGTACATATCAACATATACTTCCACGAGTGCTTCTGAATGACACCTTGTGTATTTGTAAGAAATGTGCTACAATTTACTCTAGGTCATGTGCTATCGAATTAAAAATCTTCCTGGATTGAATTCTTTAACCTTTTGATTCCTAAAAAACCATGAATATAAAATTTAATGCCGTTCTATAAGGTGGAAATTATCGTTCTCATAACTCTTATCGTAGAGGTATAAATGGAATACTATTAAAAATTATGGACGATTACCCCGGTGTATTTGTCCATGATGATAAAAGAACATTGTGGTCGTCAATTGATAAAACCGTTACGTGTATCTTCAGTTTTACATTTCGTGTTCTCATAATTTGTCGAAGCGACCTATGTGAAAAATTTTAAAAATACACCGTTATCCCAAAATCATATTAATAACATTCTAAAAAGACAGTTTTGGATTCTATGTTGAACTTACACTATCCGAGTTTGGTACAGAAAGTTGTACATATCAACATATACTTCCACGAGTGCTTCTGAAAGACACCTTGTGTATTTGTAAGAAATGTGCTACAATTTACTCTAGGTCACGTGCTATCGAATTAAAAATCTTCCTGGATTGAATTCTATAACCTTTTTATTCCTAAAAAACCATGAATATAAAATTTAATGCTTTTCTATGAGGTGGAAATTATCGTTCTCATAACTCTTATCGTAGAGGTATAAATGGAATACTATTAAAAATTATGGACGATTACCCCGGTGTATTCGTCCATGATGATAAAAGAACATTGTGGTCGTAAATTGATAAAACCGTTACGTGTATCTTCAGTTTTACATTTCATGTTCTCATAATTTGTCGAAGCAACCTATGTGAAAATTTTTAAATATACACAGTTATCCCAAAATCTTATTAATAACATTATGAAATGACAGTTTCGGATTCTACGTTGAACTTACACTATCCGAGTTTGGTAAAGAAAGTTGTACATATCAACATATACTTCCACGAGTGCTTCTGAATGACACCTTGTGTATTTGTAAGAAATGTGCTACAATTTACTCTAGGTCATGTGCTATCGAATTAAAAATCTTCCTGGATTGAATTCTAAAACCTTTTTATTCCTACAAAACTACGAATATAAAATTTAATGCTGTTCTATGAGGTGGGAATTATCGTTCTCATAACTCTTATCGTAGAGGTATAAATGGAATACTTTTAAAAATTACGGACGATTACCCCGGTGTATTCGTCCATGATGATAAAAGAACATTGTAGTCGTCAATTGATAAAACCGTTACGTGTATCTTCAGTTTTACATTTCATGTTCTCATCATTTGTCGAAGCGACCTATGTGAAAAATTTTAGAAATTCACTGTTATCCCAAAATCTTATTAATAACATTCTGAAAAGACAGTTTCGGATTCTATGTTGAACTTACACTATCCGAGTTTGGTACAGAAAGTTGTACATATCAACATATACTTCCACGAGTGCTTCTGAATGACACCTTGTGTATTTGTAAGAAATGTGCTACAATTTACTCTAGGTCATGTGCTATCGAATTAAAAATCTTCCTGGATTGAATTCTTTAACCTTTTTATTCCTAAAAAACCTTGAATATAAAATTTAATGCCGTTCTATGAGGTGGAAATTATCATTCTCATAACTCTTATCGTAGAGGTATAAATGGAATACTATTAAAAATTATGGACGATTACCCCGGTGTATTCGTCCATGATGATAAAAGAACATTGTGGTCGTCAATTGATAAAACCGTTACGTGTATCTTCAGTTTTACATTTCATGTTCTCATAATTTGTCGAAGCGACCTATGTGAAAAATTTTAAAAATACATTGTTATCCCAAAATCTTATTAATAACATTCTGAAAAGAAAGTTTCAGATTCTATGTTGAACTTACATTATCCGAGTTTGGTAAAGAAAGTTGTCCATATCAACATAAACTTCCATGAGTGCTTCTGAATGACACCTTGTGTATTTGTAAGAAATGTGCTACAATTTACTCTAGGTCATGTGCTATCGAATTAGAAATCTTCCTGGATTGAATTCTTTAACCTTTTTATTCCAAAAAAACCATGAATATAAAATTTAATGCCGTTCTATGAGGTGGAAATTATCGTTCTCATAACTCTTATCGTAGAGGTATTAATGGAATACTATTAAAAATTATGGACGATTACCCCGGCGTATTCGTCCATGATGATAAAAGAACATTGTTGTCGTCAATTGATAAAACCGTTACGTGTATCTTCAGTTTTACATTTCATGTTCTCATAATTTGTCGAAGCGACCTATGTGAAAAATTTTAAAAATACACCGTTATCCCAAAATCTTATTAATAACATTCTGAAAAGACAGTTTCAGATTCTATGTTGAACTTACACTATCCGAGTTTGGTAAAGAAAGTTGTCCATATCAACATATACTTCCACGAGTGCTTCTGAATGACACCTTGTGTATTTGTAAGAAATGTGCTACAATTTAGTATAGGTCATGTGCTATCGAATTAAAAATCTTCCTGGATTGAATATTATAACCTTTTTATTCCAAAACAACCATGAATATAAAATTTAATGCCGTTCTATGAGGTGGAAATTATCGTTCTCAAAACTCTTATCGAAGAGGTATAAATGGAATACTATTAAAAATTATGGACGATTACCCCGGTGTATTCGTCCATGATGATAAAAGAACATTGTGGTCGTCAATTAATAAAACCGTTACGTGTATCTTCAGTTTTACATTTCATGTTCTCATAATTTGTCGAAGCGACCTATGTGAAAAATTTTAAAAATACACCGTTATCCCAAAATCTTATTAATAACATTCTGAAAAGACAGTTTCAGATTCTATGTTGAACTTACACTATCCGAGTTTGGTAAAGAAAGTTGTCCATATCAACATATACTTCCACGAGTGCTTCTGAATGACACCTTGTGTATTTGTAAGAAATGTGCTACAATTTAGTATAGGTCATGTGCTATCGAATTAAAAATCTTCCTGGATTGAATTCTATAACCTTTTTATTCCTAAACAACCATGAATATAAAATTTAATGCCGTTCTATGAGGTGGAAATTATCGTTCTCATAACTCTTATCGTAGAGGTATAAATGGAATACTATTAAAAATTATGGACGATTACCCCGGTGTATTCGTCCATGATGATAAAAGAACATTGTGGTCGTCAGTTGATAAAACCGTTACGTGTATCTTCAGTTTTACATTTCATGTTCTCATAATTTGTCGAAGCGACCTATGTGAAAAATTTTAAAAATACATTGTTATCCCAAAATCTTATTAATAACATTCTGAAAAGAAAGTTTCAGATTCTATGTTGAACTTACATTATCCGAGTTTGGTAAAGAAAGTTGTCCATATCAACATAAACTTCCACGAGTGCTTCTGAATGACACCTTGTGTATTTGTAAGAAATGTGCTACAATTTACTCTAGGTCATGTGCTATCGAATTAGAAATCTTCCTGGATTGAATTCTTTAACCTTTTTATTCCAAAAAAACCATGAATATAAAATTTAATGCCGTTCTATGAGGTGGAAATTATCGTTCTCATAACTCTTATCGTAGAGGTATTAATGGAATACTATTAAAAATTATGGACGATTACCCCGGCGTATTCGTCCATGATGATAAAAGAACATTGTGGTCGTCAATTGATAAAACCGTTACGTGTATCTTCAGTTTTACATTTCATGTTCTCATAATTTGTCGAAGCGACCTATGTGAAAAATTTTAAAAATACACCGTTATCCCAAAATCTTATTAATAACATTCTGAAAAGACAGTTTCAGATTCTATGTTGAACTTACACTATCCGAGTTTGGTAAAGAAAGTTGTCCATATCAACATATACTTCCACGAGTGCTTCTGAATGACACCTTGTGTATTTGTAAGAAATGTGCTACAATTTAGTATAGGTCATGTGCTATCGAATTAAAAATCTTCCTGGATTGAATTCTATAACCTTTTTATTCCTAAACAACCATGAATATAAAATTTAATGCCGTTCTATGAGGTGGAAATTATCGTTCTCATAACTCTTATCGTAGAGGTATAAATGGAATACTATTAAAAATTATTGACGATTACCCCGGTGTATTCGTCCATGATGATAAAAGAACATTGTGGTCGTCAATTAATAAAACCGTTACGTGTATCTTCAGTTTTACATTTCATGTTCTCATAATTTGTCGAAGCGACCTATGTGAAAAATTTTAAAAATACACCGTTATCCCAAAATCTTATTAATAACATTCTGAAAAGATAGTTTCAGATTCTATGTTGAACTTACACTATCCGAGTTTGGTAAAGAAAGTTGTCCATATCAACATATACTTCCACGAGTGCTTCTGAATGACACCTTGTGTATTTGTAAGAAATGTGCTACAATTTAGTATAGGTCATGTGCTATCAAATTAAAAATCTTCCTGGATTGAATTCTATAACCTTTTTATTCCTAAACAACCATGAATATAAAATTTAATGCCGTTCTATGAGGTGGAATTTATCGTTCTCATAACTCTTATCGTAGAGGTATAAATGGAATACTATTAAAAATTATGGACGATTACCCCGGTGTATTCGTCCATGATGATAAAAGAACATTGTGGTCGTCAATTAATAAAACCGTTACGTGTATCTTCAGTTTTACATTTCGTGTTCTCATAATTTGTCGAAGCGACCTATGTGAAAAATTTTAAAAATACACCGTTATCCCAAAATCTTATTAATAACATTCTGAAAAGACAGTTTCAGATTCTATGTTGAACTTACACTATCCAAGTTTGGTAAAGAATGTTGTCCATATCAACATAAACTTCCACGAGTGCTTCTGAATGACACCTTTTGTATTTGTAAGAAATGTGCTACAATTTACTCTAGGTCATGTGCTATCGAATTAAAAATCTTCCTGGATTGAATTCTTTAACCTTTTTATTCCTAAAAAACCATGAATATAAAATTTAATGCCGTTCTATGAGGTGGAAATTATCGTTCTCATAACTCTTATCGTAGAGGTATTAATGGAATACTATTAAAAATTATGGACGATTACCCCAGCGTATTCGTCCATGATGATAAAAGAACATTGTGGTCGTCAATTGATAAAACCGTTACGTGTATCTTCAGTTTTACATTTCATGTTCTCATAATTTGTCGAAGCGACCTATGTGAAAAATTTTAAAAATACACCGTTATCCCAAAATCTTATTAATAACATTCTGAAAAGACAGTTTCAGATTCTATGTTGAACTTACACTATCCGAGTTTGGTAAAGAAAGTTGTCCATATCAACATATACTTCCACGAGTGCTTCTGAATGACACCTTGTGTATTTGTAAGAAATGTGCTACAATTTAGTACAGGTCATGTGCTATCGAATTAAAAATCTTCCTGGATTGAATTCTATAACCTTTTTATTCCTAAACAACCATGAATATAAAATTTAATGCCGTTCTATGAGGTGGAAATTATCGTTCTCATAACTCTTATCGTAGAGGTATAAATGGAATACTATAAAAAATTATGGACGATTACCCCGGTGTATTCGTCCATGATGATAAAAGAACATTGTGGTCGTCAATTAATAAAACTGTTACGTGTATCTTCAGTTTTACATTTCGTGTTCTCATAATTTGTCGAAGCGACCTATGTGAAAAATTTTAAAAATACACCGTTATCCCAAAATCTTATTAATAACATTCTGAAAAGACAGTTTCAGATTCTATGTTGAACTTACACTATCCGAGTTTGGTAAAGAAAATTGTCCATATCAACATATACTTCCACGAGTGCTTCTGAATGACACCTTGTGTATTTGTAAGAAATGTGCTACAATTTAGTATAGGTCATGTGCTATCGAATTAAAAATCTTCCTGGATTGAATTGTATAACCTTTTTATTCCTAAACAACCATGAATATAAAATTTAATGCCGTTCTATGAGGTGGAAATTATCGTTCTCATAACTCTTATCGTAGAGGTATAAATGGAATACTATTAAAAATTATGGACGATTACCCCGGTGTATTCATCCATGATGATAAAAGAACATTGTGGTCGTCAATTAATAAACCGTTACGTGTATCTTCAGTTTTACATTTCGTGTTCTCATAATTTGTCGAAGCGACCTATTTGAAAAATTTTAAAAATACACCGTTATCCCAAAATCTTATTAATAACATTCTAAAAAAGCAGTTTTGGATTCTACGTTGAACTTACACTATCCGAGTTTGGTACTGAAAGTTGTACATATCAACATATACTTCCACGAGTGCTTCTGAATGACACCTTGTGTATTTGTAAGAAATGTGCTACAATTTACTCTAGGTCACGTGCTATCGAATTAAAAATCTTCCTGGATTGAATTCTATAACCTTTTTATTCCTAAAAAACCATGAATATAAAATTTAATGCTTTTCTATGAGGTGGAAATTATCGTTCTCATAACTCTTATCGTAGAGGTATAAATGGAATACTATTAAAAATTATGGACGATTACCCCGGTGTATTCGTCCATGATGATAAAAGAACATTGTGGTTGTAAATTGATAAGACCATTACGTGTATCTTCAGTTTTACATTTCATGTTCTCATAATTTGTCGAAGCAACCTATGTGAAAAATTTTAAAAATACACAGTTATCCCAAAATCTTATTAATAACATTATGAAATGACAGTTTCGGATTCTACGTTGAACTTACACTATCCGAGTTTGGTAAAGAAAGTTGTACATATCAACATATACTTCCACGAGTTGTTCTGAATGACACCTTGTGTATTTGTAAGGAATGTGCTACAATTTACTCTAGGTCACGTGCTATCGATTTAAAAATCTTCCTGGATAGAATTCTATAACCTTTTTATTCCTGAAAAACCACGAATATAAAATTTAATGCTGTTCTATGAGGTGGAAATTATCGTTCTCATAACTCTTATCGTAGAGGTATAAATGGAATACTATTAAAAATTATGGACGATTACCCCGGTGTATTCGTCCATGATGATAAAAGAACATTGTGGTCGTCAATTAATAAACCGTTACGTGTATCTTCAGTTTTACATTTCGTGTTCTCATAATTTGTCGAAGCGACCCATGTGAAAAATTTTAAAAATACACCGTTATCCCAAAATCTTATTAATAACATTCTGAAAAGATAGTTTCAGATTCTATGTTGAACTTACACTATCCGAGTTTGGTAAAGAAAGTTGTCCATATCAACATATACTTCCACGAGTGCTTCTGAATGACACCTTGTGTATTTGTAAGAAATGTGCTACAATTTAGTATAGGTCATGTGCTATCGAATTAAAAATCTTCCTGGATTGAATTGTATAACCTTTTTATTCCTAAACAACCATGAATATAAAATTTAATGCCGTTCTATGAGGTGGAAATTATCGTTCTCATAACTCTTATCGTAGAGGTATAAATGGAATACTATTAAAAATTATGGACGATTACCCCAGTGTATTCATCCATGATGATAAAAGAACATTGTGGTCATCAATTAATAAACCGTTACGTGTATCTTCAGTTTTACATTTCGTGTTCTCATAATTTGTCGAAGCGACCTATTTGAAAAATTTTAAAAATACACCGTTATCCCAAAATCTTATTAATAACATTCTAAAAAGACAGTTTTGGATTCTATGTTGAACTTACACTATCCGAGTTTGGTACTGAAAGTTGTACATATCAACATATACTTCCACGAGTGCTTCTGAATGACACCTTGTGTATTTGTAAGAAATGTGCTACAATTTACTCTAGGTCACGTGCTATCGAATTAAAAATCTTCCTGGATTGAATTCTATAACCTTTTTATTCCTAAAAAACCATGAATATAAAATTTAATGCTTTTCTATGAGGTGGAAATTATCGTTCTCATAACTCTTATCGTAGAGGTATAAATGGAATACTATTAAAAATTATGGACTATTACCCCGGTGTATTCGTCCATGATGATAAAAGAACATTGTGGTTGTAAATTGATAAGACCGTTACGTGTATCTTCAGTTTTACATTTCATGTTCTCATAATTTGTCGAAGCAACCTATGTGAAAATTTTTAAAAATACACAGTTATCCCAAAATCTTATTAATAACATTATGAAATGACAGTTTCGGATTCTACGTTGAACTTACACTATCCGAGTTTGGTAAAGAAAGTTGTACATATCAACATATACTTCCACGAGTTGTTCTGAATGACACCTTGTGTATTTGTAAGAAATGTGCTACAATTTACTCTAGGTCACGTGCTATCGATTTAAAAATCTTCCTGGATAGAATTCTATAACCTTTTTATTCCTGAAAAACCACGAATATAAAATTTAATGCTGTACTATGAGGTGGAAATTATCGTTCTCATAACTCTTATCGTAGAGGTATAAATGGAATACTATTAAAAATTATGGACGATTACCCCGGTGTATTCGTCCATGATGATAAAAGAACATTGTGGTCGTCAATTAATAAAACCGTTACGTGTATCTTCAGTTTTACATTTCGTGTTCTCATAAATTGTCGAAGCGACCTATGTGAAAAATTTTAAAAATACACCGTTATCCCAAAATCTTATTAATAACATTATGAAATGACAGTTTCAGATTCTACGTTGAACTTACACTATCCGAGTTTGGTAAAGAAAGTTGTCCATATCAACATATACTTCCACGAGTGCTTCTGAATGACACCTTGTGTATTTGTAAGAAATGTGCTACAATTTACTCTAGGTCATGTGCTATCGAATTAAAAATCTTCCTGGATAGAATTCTATAACCTTTTTATTCATGAAAAACCACGAATATAAAATTTAATGCTGTACTATGAGGTGGAAATTATCGTTCTCATAACTCTTATCGTAGAGGTATAAATGGAATACTATTAAAAATTATGGACGATTACCCCGGTGTATTCGTCCATGATGATAAAAGAACATTGTGGTCGTCAATTGATAAAACCATTACGTGTATCTTCAGTTTTACATTTCGTGTTCTCATAATTTGTCGAAGCGACCTATGTGAAAAAGTTTAAAAATACATCGTTATCCCAAAATCTTATTAATAACATTCTGAAAAGAAAGTTTCAGATTCTATGTTGAACTTACACTATCTGAGTTTGGTAAAGAAAGTTGTCCATATCAACATATACTTCCACGAGTGCTTCTGAATGACACCTTGTGTATTTGTAAGAAATGTGCTACAATTTACTCTTGGTCATGTGCTATCGAATTAAAAATCTTCCTGGATTGAATTCTTTAACCTTTTTATTCCTGAAAAACCACGAATATAAAATTTAATGCTGTACTATGAGGTGGAAATTATCGTTCTCATAACTCTTATCGTAGAGGTATAAATGGAATACTATTAAAAATTATAGACGATTACCCCGGTGTATTCGTCCATGATGATAAAAGAACATTGTGGTCGTCAATTGATAAAACCGTTACGTGTATCTTCAGTTTTACATTTCGTGTTCTCATAATTTGTCGATGCGACCTATGTGAAAAATTTTAAAAATACACCGTTATCCCAAAATCTTATTAATAACATTCTGAAAAGAAAGTTTCAGATTCTATGTTGAACTTACACTATCCTAGTTTGGTAAAGAAAGTTGTCCATATCAACATATACTTCCACGAGTGCTTCTGAATGACACCTTGTGTATTTGTAAGAAATGTGCTACAATTTACTCTAGGTCATGTGCTATCGAATTAAAAATCTTCCTGGATTGAATTCTTTAACCTTTTTATTCCTAAAAAACCATGAATATAAAATTTAATGCCGTTCTATGAGGTGGAAATTATCGTTCTCATAACTCTTATCGTAGAGGTATAAATGGAATACTATTAAAAATTATGGACGATTACCCCGGTGTATTCGTCCATGATGATAAAAGAACATTGTGGTCGTCAATTGATAAAACCGTTACGTGTATCTTCAGTTTTACATTTCGTGTTCTCATAAATTGTCGAAGCGACCTATGTGAAAAATTTTAAAAATACACCGTTATCCCAAAATCTTATTAATAACATTATGAAATGACAGTTTCAGATTCTACGTTGAACTTACACTATCCGAGTTTGGTAAAGAAAGTTGTCCATATCAACATATACTTCCACGAGTGCTTCTGAATGACACCTTGTGTATTTGTAAGAAATGTGCTACAATTTACTCTAGGTCATGTGCTATCGAATTAAAAATCTTCCTGGATTGAATTCTATAACCTTTTTATTCATGAAAAACCACGAATATAAAATTTAATGCTGTACTATGAGGTGGAAATTATCGTTCTCATAACTCTTATCGTAGAGGTATAAATGGAATACTATTAAAAATTATGGACGATTACCCCGGTGTATTCGTCCATGATGATAAAAGAACATTGTGGTCGTCAATTGATAAAACTGTTACGTGTATCTTCAGTTTTACATTTCGTGTTCTCATAATTTGTCGAAGCGACCTATGTGAAAAATTTTAAAAATACATCGTTATCCCAAAATCTTATTAATAACATTCTGAAAAGAAAGTTTCAGATTCTATGTTGAACTTACACTATCCGAGTTTGGTAAAGAAAGTTGTCCATATCAACATATACTTCCACGAGTGCTTCTGAATGACACCTTGTGTATTTGTAAGAAATGTGCTACAATTTACTCTAGGTCATGTGCTATCGAATTAAAAATCTTCCTGGATTGAATTCTTTAACCTTTTTATTCCTAAAAAACCATGAATATAAAATTTAATGCCGTTCTATGAGGTGGAAATTATCGTTCTCATAACTCTTATCGTAGAGGTATAAATGGAATACTATTAAAAATTATGGACGATTACCCCGGTGTATTCGTCCATGATGATAAAAGAACATTGTGGTCGTCAATTGATAAAACCGTTACGTGTATCTTCAGTTTTACATTTCGTGTTCTCATAAATTGTCGAAGCGACCTATGTGAAAAATTTTAAAAATACACCGTTATCCCAAAATCTTATTAATAACATTATGAAATGACAGTTTCAGATTCTACGTTGAACTTACACTATCCGAGTTTGGTAAAGAAAGTTGTCCATATCAACATATACTTCCACGAGTGCTTCTGAATGACACCTTGTGTATTTGTAAGAAATGTGCTACAATTTACTCTAGGTCATGTGCTATCGAATTAAAAATCTTCCTGGATAGAATTCTATAACCTTTTTATTCATGAAAAACCACGAATATAAAATTTAATGCTGTACTATGAGGTGGAAATTATCGTTCTCATAACTCTTATCGTAGAGGTATAAATGGAATACTATTAAAAATTATGGACGATTACCCCGGTGTATTCGTCCATGATGATAAAAGAACATTGTGGTCGTCAATTGATAAAACCGTTACGTGTATCTTCAGTTTTACATTTCGTGTTCTCATAATTTGTCGAAGCGACCTATGTGAAAAATTTTAAAAATACATCGTTATCCCAAAATCTTATTAATAACATTCTGAAAAGAAAGTTTCAGATTCTATGTTGAACTTACACTATCCGAGTTTGGTAAAGAAAGTTGTCCATATCAACATATACTTCCACGAGTGCTTCTGAATGACACCTTGTGTATTTGTAAGAAATGTGCTACAATTTACTCTTGGTCATGTGCTATCGAATTAAAAATCTTCCTGGATTGAATTCTTTAACCTTTTTATTCCTGAAAAACCACGAATATAAAATTTAATGCTGTACTATGAGGTGGAAATTATCGTTCTCATAACTCTTATCGTAGAGGTATAAATGGAATACTATTAAAAATTATGGACGATTACCCCGGTGTATTCGTCCATGATGATAAAAGAACATTGTGGTCATCAATTGATAAAACCGTTACGTGTATCTTCAGTTTTACATTTCGTGTTCTCATAATTTGTCGAAGCGACCTATGTGAAAAATTTTAAAAATACACCGTTATCCCAAAATCTTATTAAAAACATTCTGAAAAGAAAGTTTCAGATTCTATGTTGAACTTACACTATCCGAGTTTGGTAAAGAAAGTTGTCCATATCAACATATACTTCCACGAGTGCTTCTGAATGACACCTTGTGTATTTTTAAGAAATGTGCTACAATTTACTCTAGGTCATGTGCTATCGAATTAAAAATCTTCCTGGATTGAATTCTTTAACCTTTTTATTCCTAAAAAACCATGAATATAAAATTTAATGCCGTTCTATGAGGTGGAAATTATCGTTCTCATAACTCTTATCGTAGAGGTATAAATGGAATACTATTAAAAATTATGGACGATTACCCCGGTGTATTCGTCCATGATGATAAAAGAACATTGTGGTCGTCAATTGATAAAACCGTTACGTGTATCTTCAGTTTTACATTTCATGTTCTCATAATTTGTCGAAGCGACCTTTGTGAAAAATTTTAAAAATACACTGTTATCCCAAAATCTTATTAATAACATTCTGAAAAGAAAGTTTCAGATTCTATGTTGAACTTACACTATCCGAGTTTGGTAAAGAAAGTTGTCCATATCAACATAAACTTCCACGAGTGCTTCTGAATGACACCTTGTGTATTTGTAAGAAATGTGCTACAATTTACTCTAGGTCATGTGCTATCGAATTAAAAATCTTCCTGGATTGAATTCTTTAACCTTTTTATTCCTAAAAAACCATGAATATAAAATTTAATGCCGTTCTATGAGGTGGAAATTATCGTTCTCATAACTCTTATCGTAGAGGTATAAATGGAATACTATTAAAAATTATGGACGATTACCCCGGCGTATTCGTCCATGATGATAAAAGAAACTTGTGGTCGTCAATTGATAAAACCGTTACGTGTATCTTCAGTTTTACATTTCATGTTCTCATAATTTGTCGAAGCGACCTATGTGAAAAATTTTAAAAATACACCGTTATCCCAAAATCTTATTAATAACATTCTGAAAAGATAGTTTCAGATTCTATGTTGAACTTACACTATCCGAGTTTGGTAAAGAAAGTTGTCCATATCAACATATACTTCCACGAGTGCTTCTGAATGACACCTTGTGTATTTGTAAGAAATGTGCTACAATTTAGTATAGGTCATGTGCTATCGAATTAAAAATCTTCCTGGATTGAATTCTATAACCTTTTTATTCCTAAACAACCATGAATATAAAATTTAATGCCGTTCTATGAGGTGGAAATTATCGTTCTCATAACTCTTATCGTAGAGGTATAAATGGAATACTATTAAAAATTATGGACGATTACCCAGGTGTATTCGTCCATGATGATAAAAGAACATTGTGGTCGTCAATTAATAAACCGTTACGTGTATCTTCAGTTTTACATTTCGTGTTCTCATAATTTGTCGAAGCGACCTATGTGAAAAATTTTAAAAATACACCGTTATCCCAAAATCTTATTAATAACATTCTGAAAAGACAGTTTCAGATTCTATGTTGAACTTACACTATCCGAGTTTGGTAAAGAAAGTTGTCCATATCAACATATACTTCCACGAGTGCTTCTGAATGACACCTTGTGTATTTGTAAGAAATGTGCTACAATTTACTCTAGGTCATGTGCTATCGAATTAAAAATCTTCCTGGATAGAATTCTATAACCTTTTTATTCCTGAAAAACCACGAATATAAAATTTAATGCTGTACTATGAGGTGGAAATTATCGTTCTCATAACTCTTATCGTAGAGGTATAAATGGAATACTATTAAAAATTATGGACGATTACCCCGGTGTATTCGTCCATGATGATAAAAGAACATTGTGGTCGTCAATTGATAAAACCGTTACGTGTATCTTCAGTTTTACATTTCGTGTTCTCATAATTTGTCGAAGCGACCTATGTGAAAAATTTTAAAAATACACCGTTATCCCAAAATCTTATTAATAACATTCTGAAAAGAAAGTTTCAGATTCTATGTTGAACTTACACTATCCGAGTTTGGTAAAGAAAGTTGTCCATATCAACATATACTTCCACGAGTGCTTCTGAATGACACCTTGTGTATTTGTAAGAAATGTGCTACAATTTACTCTAGGTCATGTGCTATCGAATTAAAAATCTTCCTGGATTGAATTCTTTAACCTTTTTATTCCTAAAAAACCATGAATATAAAATTTAATGCCGTTCTATGAGGTGGAAATTATCGTTCTCATAACTCTTATCGTAGAGGTATAAATGGAATACTATTAAAAATTATGGATGATTACCCCGGTGTATTCGTCCATGATGATAAAAGAACATTGTGGTCGTCAATTGATAAAACCGTTACGTGTATCTTCAGTTTTACATTTCGTGTTCTCATAATTTGTCGAAGGGACCTATGTGAAAAATTTTAAAAATACACCGTTATCCCAAAATCTTATTAATAACATTCTGAAAAGAAAGTTTCAGATTCTATGTTGAACTTACACTATCCGAGTTTGGTAAAGAAAGTTGTCCATATCAACATATACTTCCACGAGTGCTTCTGAATGACACCTTGTGTATTTGTAAGAAATGTGCTACAATTTACTCTAGGTCATGTGCTATCGAATTAAAAATCTTCCTGGATTGAATTATTTAACCTTTTTATTCCTAAAAAACCATGAATATAAAATTTAATGCCGTTCTATGAGGTGGAAATTATCGTTCTCATAACTCTTATCGTAGAGGTATAAATGGAATACTATTAAAAATTATGGACGATTACCCCGGTGTATTCGTCCATGATGATAAAAGAACATTGTGGTCGTCAATTAATAAACTGTTACGTGTATCTTCAGTTTTACATTTCGTGTTCTCATAATTTGTCGAAGCGACCTATGTGAAAAATTTTAAAAATACACCGTTATCCCAAAATCTTATTAATAACATTATGAAATGACAGTTTCAGATTCTACGTTGAACTTACACTATCCGAGTTTGGTAAAGAAAGTTGTCCATATCAACATATACTTCCACGAGTGCTTCTGAATGACACCTTGTGTATTTGTAAGAAATGTGCTACAATTTACTCTAGGTCATGTGCTATCGAATTAAAAATCTTCCTGGATTGAATTCTTTAACCTTTTTATTCCTAAAAAACCATGAATATAAAATTTAATGCCGTTCTATGAGGTGGAAATTATCGTTCTCATAACTCTTATCGTAGAGGTATAAATGGAATACTATTAAAAATTATGGACGATTACCCCGGTGTATTCGTCCATGATGATAAAAGAACATTGTGGTCGTCAATTAATAAACTGTTACGTGTATCTTCAGTTTTACATTTCGTGTTCTCATAATTTGTCGAAGCGACCTATGTGAAAAATTTTAAAAATACACCGTTATCCCAAAATCTTATTAATAACATTATGAAATGACAGTTTCAGATTCTACGTTGAACTTACACTATCCGAGTTTGGTAAAGAAAGTTGTCCATATCAACATATACTTCCACGAGTGCTTCTGAATGACACCTTGTGTATTTGTAAGAAATGTGCTACAATTTACTCTAGGTCATGTGCTATCGAATTAAAAATCTTCCTGGATTGAATTCTTTAACCTTTTTATTCCTAAAAAACCATGAATATAAAATTTAATGCCGTTCTATGAGGTGGAAATTATCGTTCTCATAACTCTTATCGTAGAGGTATAAATGGAATACTATTAAAAATTATGGATGATTACCCCGGTGTATTCGTCCATGATGATAAAAGAACATTGTGGTCGTCAATTGATAAAACCGTTACGTGTATCTTCAGTTTTACATTTCGTGTTCTCATAATTTGTCGAAGCGACCTATGTGAAAAATTTTAAAAATACACCGTTATCCCAAAATCTTATTAATAACATTCTGAAAAGACAGTTTCAGATTCTATGTTGAACTTACACTATCCGAGTTTGGTAAAGAAAGTTGTCCATATCAACATATACTTCCACGAGTGCTTCTGAATGACACCTTGTGTATTTGTAAGAAATGTGCTACAATTTACTCTAGGTCATGTGCTATCGAATTAGAAATCTTCCTGGATTGAATTCTTTAACCTTTTTATTCCTAAAAAACCATGAATATAAAATTTAATGCCGTTCTATGAGGTGGAAATTATCGTTCTCATAACTCTTATCGTAGAGGTATAAATGGAATACTATTAAAAATTATGGACGATTACCCCGGTGTATTCGTCCATGATGATAAAAGAACATTGTGGTCGTCAATTAATAAACTGTTACGTGTATCTTCAGTTTTACATTTCGTGTTCTCATAATTTGTCGAAGCGACCTATGTGAAAAATTTTAAAAATACACCGTTATCCCAAAATCTTATTAATAACATTATGAAATACAGTTTCAGATTCTACGTTGAACTTACACTATCCGAGTTTGGTAAAGAAAGTTGTCCATATCAACATATACTTCCACGAGTGCTTCTGAATGACACCTTGTGTATTTGTAAGAAATGTGCTACAATTTACTCTAGGTCATGTGCTATCGAATTAAAAATCTTCCTGGATTGAATTCTTTAACCTTTTTATTCCTAAAAAACCATGAATATAAAATTTAATGCCGTTCTATGAGGTGGAAATTATCGTTCTCATAACTCTTATCGTAGAGGTATAAATGGAATACTATTAAAAATTATGGACGATTACCCCGGTGTATTCGTCCATGATGATAAAAGAACATTGTGGTCGTCAATTAATAAACTGTTACGTGTATCTTCAGTTTTACATTTCGTGTTCTCATAATTTGTCGAAGCGACCTATGTGAAAAATTTTAAAAATACACCGTTATCCCAAAATCTTATTAATAACATTATGAAATGACAGTTTCAGATTCTACGTTGAACTTACACTATCCGAGTTTGGTAAAGAAAGTTGTCCATATCAACATATACTTCCACGAGTGCTTCTGAATGAGACCTTGTGTATTTGTAAGAAATGTGCTACAATTTACTCTAGGTCATGTGCTACCGAATTAAAAATCTTCCTGGATTGAATTCTTTAACCTTTTTATTCCTAAAAAACCATGAATATAAAATTTAATGCCGTTCTATGAGGTGGAAATTATCGTTCTCATAACTCTTATCGTAGAGGTATAAATGGAATACTATTAAAAATTATGGATGATTACCCCGGTGTATTCGTCCATGATGATAAAAGAACATTGTGGTCGTCAATTGATAAAACCGTTACGTGTATCTTCAGTTTTACATTTCGTGTTCTCATAATTTGTCGAAGCGACCTATGTGAAAAATTTTAAAAATACACCGTTATCCCAAAATCTTATTAATAACATTCTGAAAAGAAAGTTTCAGATTCTATGTTGAACTTACACTATCCGAGTTTGGTAAAGAAAGTTGTCCATATCAACATATACTTCCACGAGTGCTTCTGAATGACACCTTGTGTATTTGTAAGAAATGTGCTACAATTTACTCTAGGTCATGTGCTATCGAATTAAAAATCTTCCTGGATTGAATTCTTTAACCTTTTTATTCCTAAAAAACCATGAATATAAAATTTAATGCCGTTCTATGAGGTGGAAATTATCATTTTCATAACTCTTATCGTAGAGGTATAAATGGAATACTATTAAAAATTATGGACGATTACCCCGGCGTATTCGTCCATGATGATAAAAGAAAATTGTGGTCGTCAATTGATAAAACCGTTACGTGTATCTTCAGTTTTACATTTCATGTTCTCATAATTTGTCGAAGCGACCTATGTGAAAAATTTTAAAAGTACACCGTTATCCCAAAATCTTATTAATAACATTCTGAAAAGACAGTTTCAGATTCTATGTTGAACTTACACTATCCGAGTTTGGTAAAGAAAGTTGTCCATATCAACATATACTTCCACGAGTGCTTCTGAATGACACCTTGTGTATTTGTAAGAAATGTGCTACAATTTAGTATAGGTCATGTGCTATCGAATTAAAAATCTTCCTGGATTGAATTCTATAACCTTTTTATTCCTAAACAACCATGAATATAAAATTTAATGCCGTTCTATGAGGTGGAAATTATCGTTCTCATAACTCTTATCGTAGAGGTATAAATGGAATACTATTAAAAATTATGGACGATTACCCCGGCGTATTCGTCCATGATGATAAAAGAAAATTGTGGTCGTCAATTGATAAAACCGTTACGTGTATCTTCAGTTTTACATTTCATGTTCTCATAATTTGTCGAAGCGACCTATGTGAAAAATTTTAAAAATACACCGTTATCCCAAAATCTTATTAATAACATTCTGAAAAGACAGTTTCAGATTCTATGTTGAACTTACACTATCCGAGTTTGGTAAAGAAAGTTGTCCATATCAACATATACTTCCACGAGTGCTTCTGAATGACACCTTGTGTATTTGTAAGAAATGTGCTACAATTTAGTATAGGTCATGTGCTATCAAATTAAAATTCTTCCTGGATTGAATTCTATAACCTTTTTATTCCTAAACAACCATGAATATAAAATTTAATGCCGTTCTATGAGGTGGAAATTATCGTTCTCATAACTCTTATCGTAGAGGTATAAATGGAATACTATTAAAAATTATGGACGATTACCCCGGTGTATTCGTCCATGATGATAAAAGAACATTGTGGTCGTCAATTGATAAAACCGTTACGTGTATCTTCAGTTTTACATTTCATGTTCTCATAATTTGTCGAAGCGACCTTTGTGAAAAATTTTAAAAATACTCTGTTATCCCAAAATCTTATTAATAACATTCTGAAAAGAAAGTTTCAGATTCTATGTTGAACTTACACTATCCGAGTTTGGTAAAGAAAGTTGTCCATATCAACATATACTTCCACGAGTGCTTCTGAATGACACCTTGTGTATTTGTAAGAAATGTGCTACAATTTACTCTAGGTCATGTGCTATCGAATTAAAAATCTTCCTGGATTGAATTCTTTAACCTTTTTATTCCTAAAAAACCATGAATATAAAATTTAATGCCGTTCTATGAGGTGGAAATTATCGTTCTCATAACTCTTATCGTAGAGGTATAAATGGAATACTATTAAAAATTATGGACGATTACCCCTGTGTATTCGTCCATGATGATAAAAGAACATTGTGGTCGTCAATTGATAAAACCGTTACGTGTATCTTCAGTTTTACATTTCATGTTCTCATAATTTGTCGAAGCGACCTATGTGAAAAATTTTAAAAATACACTGTTATCCCAAAATCTTATTAATAACATTCTGAAAAGAAAGTTTCAGATTCTATGTTGAACTTACACTATCCGAGTTTGGTAAAGAAAGTTGTCCATATCAACATAAACTTCCACGAGTGCTTCTGAATGACACCTTGTGTATTTGTAAGAAATGTGCTACAATTTACTCTAGGTCATGTGCTATCGAATTAAAAATCTTCCTGGATTGAATTCTTTAACCTTTTTATTCCTAAAAAACCATGAATATAAAATTTAATGCCGTTCTATGAGGTGGAAATTATCATTTTCATAACTCTTATCGTAGAGGTATAAATGGAATACTATTAAAAATTATGGACGATTACCCCGGCGTATTCGTCCATGATGATAAAAGAAAATTGTGGTCGTCAATTGATAAAACCGTTACGTGTATCTTCAGTTTTACATTTCATGTTCTCATAATTTGTCGAAGCGACCTATGTGAAAAATTTTAAAAATACACCGTTATCCCAAAATCTTATTAATAACATTCTGAAAAGACAGTTTCAGATTCTATGTTGAACTTACACTATCCGAGTTTGGTAAAGAAAGTTGTCCATATCAACATATACTTCCACGAGTGCTTCTGAATGACACCTTGTGTATTTGTAAGAAATGTGCTACAATTTAGTATAGGTCATGTGCTATCGAATTAAAAATCTTCCTGGATTGAATTCTATAACCTTTTTATTCCTAAACAACCATGAATATAAAATTTAATGCCGTTCTATGAGGTGGAAATTATCGTTCTCATAACTCTTATCGTAGAGGTATAAATGGAATACTATTAAAAATTATGGACGATTACCCCGGCGTATTCGTCCATGATGATAAAAGAAAATTGTGGTCGTCAATTGATAAAACCGTTACGTGTATCTTCAGTTTTACATTTCATGTTCTCATAATTTGTCGAAGCGACCTATGTGAAAAATTTTAAAAATACACCGTTATCCCAAAATCTTATTAATAACATTCTGAAAAGACAGTTTCAGATTCTATGTTGAACTTACACTATCCGAGTTTGGTAAAGAAAGTTGTCCATATCAACATATACTTCCACGAGTGCTTCTGAATGACACCTTGTGTATTTGTAAGAAATGTGCTACAATTTAGTATAGGTCATGTGCTATCGAATTAAAAATCTTCCTGGATTGAATTCTATAACCTTTTTATTCCTAAACAACCATGAATATAAAATTTAATGCCGTTCTATGAGGTGGAAATTATCGTTCTCATAACTCTTATCGTAGAGGTATAAATGGAATACTATTAAAAATTATGGACGATTACCCCGGCGTATTCGTCCATGATGATAAAAGAAAATTGTGGTCGTCAATTGATAAAACCGTTACGTGTATCTTCAGTTTTACATTTCATGTTCTCATAATTTGTCGAAGCGACCTATGTGAAAAATTTTAAAAATACACCGTTATCCCAAAATCTTATTAATAACATTCTGAAAAGACAGTTTCAGATTCTATGTTGAACTTACACTATCCGAGTTTGGTAAAGAAAGTTGTCCATATCAACATATACTTCCACGAGTGCTTCTGAATGACACCTTGTGTATTTGTAAGAAATGTGCTACAATTTAGTATAGGTCATGTGCTATCGAATTAAAAATCTTCCTGGATTGAATTCTATAACCTTTTTATTCCTAAACAACCATGAATATAAAATTTAATGCCGTTCTATGAGGTGGAAATTATCGTTCTCATAACTCTTATCGTAGAGGTATAAATGGAATACTATTAAAAATTATGGACGATTACCCCGGCGTATTCGTCCATGATGATAAAAGAAAATTGTGGTCGTCAATTGATAAAACCGTTACGTGTATCTTCAGTTTTACATTTCATGTTCTCATAATTTGTCGAAGCGACCTATGTGAAAAATTTTAAAAATACACCGTTATCCCAAAATCTTATTAATAACATTCTGAAAAGACAGTTTCAGATTCTATGTTGAACTTACACTATCCGAGTTTGGTAAAGAAAGTTGTCCATATCAACATATACTTCCACGAGTGCTTCTGAATGACACCTTGTGTATTTGTAAGAAATGTGCTACAATTTACTCTAGGTCATGTGCTATCGAATTAAAAATCTTCCTGGATTGAATTCTTTAACCTTTTTATTCCTAAAAAACCATGAATATAAAATTTAATGCCGTTCTATGAGGTGGAAATTATCGTTCTCATAACTCTTATCGTAGAGGTAAAAATGGAATACTATTAAAAATTGTGGACGATTACCCCGGCGTATTGGTCCATGATGATAAAAGAAAATTGTGGTCATCAATTGATAAAACCGTTACGTGTATCTTCAGTTTTACATTTCATGTTCTCATAATTTGTCGAAGCGACCTATGTGAAAAATTTTAAAAATACACCGTTATCCCAAAATCTTATTAATAACATTCTGAAAAGACAGTTTCAGATTCTATGTTGAACTTACACTATCCGAGTTTGGTAAAGAAAGTTGTCCATATCAACATATACTTCCACGAGTGCTTCTGAATGACACCTTGTGTATTTGTAAGAAATGTGCTACAATTTAGTATAGGTCATGTGCTATCGAATTAAAAATCTTCCTGGATTGAATTCTATAACCTTTTTATTCCTAAACAACCATGAATATAAAATTTAATGCCGTTCTATGAGGTGGAAATTATCGTTCTCATAACTCTTATCGTAGAGGTATAAATGGAATACTATTAAAAATTATGGACGATTACCCCGGCGTATTCGTCCATGATGATAAAAGAAAATTGTGGTCGTCAATTGATAAAACCGTTACGTGTATCTTCAGTTTTACATTTCATGTTCTCATAATTTGTCGAAGCGACCTATGTGAAAAATTTTAAAAATACACCGTTATCCCAAAATCTTATTAATAACATTCTGAAAAGACAGTTTCAGATTCTATGTTGAACTTACACTATCCGAGTTTGGTAAAGAAAGTTGTCCATATCAACATATACTTCCACGAGTGCTTCTGAATGACACCTTGTGTATTTGTAAGAAATGTGCTACAATTTACTCTAGGTCATGTGCTATCGAATTAAAAATCTTCCTGGATTGAATTCTTTAACCTTTTTATTCCTAAAAAACCAAGAATATAAAATTTAATGCCGTTCTATGAGGTGGAAATTATCGTTCTCATAACTCTTATCGTAGAGGTATAAATGGAATACTATTAAAAATTATGGACGATTACCCCGGCGTATTGGTCCATGATGATAAAAGAAAATTGTGGTCATCAATTGATAAAACCGTTACGTGTATCTTCAGTTTTACATTTCATGTTCTCATAATTTGTCGAAGCGACCTATGTGAAAAATTTTAAAAATACACCGTTATCCCAAAATCTTATTAATAACATTCTGAAAAGACAGTTTCAGATTCTATGTTGAACTTACACTATCCGAGTTTGGTAAAGAAAGTTGTCCATATCAACATATACTTCCACGAGTGCTTCTGAATGACACCTTGTGTATTTGTAAGAAATGTGCTACAATTTAGTATAGGTCATGTGCTATCGAATTAAAAATCTTCCTGGATTGAATTCTATAACCTTTTTATTCCTAAACAACCATGAATATAAAATTTAATGCCGTTCTATGAGGTGGAAATTATCGTTCTCATAACTCTTATCGTAGAGGTATAAATGGAATACTATTAAAAATTATGGACGATTACCCCGGTGTATTCGTCCATGATGATAAAAGAACATTGTGGTCGTCAATTAATAAACCGTTACGTGTATCTTCAGTTTTACATTTCGTGTTCTCATAATTTGTCGAAGCGACCTGTGTGAAAAATTTTAAAAATACACCGTTATCCCAAAATCTTATTAATAACATTCTGAAAAGACAGTTTCAGATTCTATGTTGAACTTACACTATCGGAGTTTGGTAAAGAAAGTTGTCCATATCAACATATACTTCCACGAGTGCTTCTGAATGACACCTTGTGTATTTGTAAGAAATGTGCTACAATTTAGTATAGGTCATGTGCTATCGAATTAAAAATCTTCCTGGATTGAATTCTATAACCTTTTTATTCCTAAACAACCACGAATATAAAATTTAATGCCGTTCTATGAGGTGGAAATTATCGTTCTCGTAACTCTTATCGTAGAGGTATAAATGGAATACTATTAAAAATTATGGACGATTACCCCGGTGTATTCGTCCATGATGATAAAAGAACATTGTGGTCATCAATTAATAAAACCGTTACGTGTATCTTCAGTTTTACATTTCGTGTTCTCATAATTTGTCGACGCGACCTATGTGAAAAATTTTAAAAATACACCGTTATCCCAAAATCTTATTAATAACATTCTGAAAAGACAGTTTCAGATTCTATGTTGAACTTACACTATCCGAGTTTGGTAAAGAAAGTTGTCCATATCAACATATACTTCCACGAGTGCTTCTGAATGACACCTTGTGTATTTGTAAGAAATGTGCTACAATTTAGTATAGGTCATGTGCTATCGAATTAAAAATCTTCCTGGATTGAATTCTATAACCTTTTTATTCCTAAACAACCATGAATATAAAATTTAATGCCGTTCTATGAGGTGGAAATTATCGTTCTCATAACTCTTATCGTAGAGGTATAAATGGAATACTATTAAAAATTATGGACGATTACCCCGGTGTATTCGTCCATGATGATAAAAGAACATTGTGGTCGTCAATTAATAAACCGTTACGTGTATCTTCAGTTTTACATTTCGTGTTCTCATAATTTGTCGAAGCGACCTATGTGAAAAATTTTAAAAATACACCGTTATCCCAAAATCTTATTAATAACATTCTGAAAAGACAGTTTCAGATTCTATGTTGAACTTACACTATCCGAGTTTGGTAAAGAAAGTTGTCCATATCAACATATACTTCCACGAGTGCTTCTGAATGACACCTTGTGTATTTGTAAGAAATGTGCTACAATTTAGTATAGGTCATGTGCTATCGAATTAAAAATCTTCCTGGATTGAATTCTATAACCTTTTTATTCCTAAACAACCATGAATATAAAATTTAATGCCGTTCTATCAGGTGGAAATTATCGTTCTCATAACTCTTATCGTAGAGGTATAAATGGAATACTATTAAAAATTATGGACGATTACCCCGGTGTATTCATCCATGATGATAAAAGAACATTGTGGTCGTCAATTAATAAAACCGTTACGTGTATCTTCAGTTTTACATTTCATGTTCTCATAATTTGTCGAAGCGACCTATGTGAAAATTTTTAAAAATACACTGTTATCCCAAAATCTTATTAATAACATTCTGAAAAGACAGTTTCAGATTCTATGTTGAACTTACACTATCCGAGTTTGGTAAAGAAAGTTGTCCATATCAACATAAACTTCCACGAGTGCTTCTGAATGACACCTTGTGTATTTGTAAGAAATGTGCTACAATTTACTCTAGGTCATGTGCTATCGAATTAAAAATCATCCTGGATTGAATTCTTTAACCTTTTTATTCCTAAAAAACCATGAATATAAAATTTAATGCTGTTCTATGAGGTGGAAATTATCGTTCTCATAACTCTTATCGTAGAGGTATAAATGGAATACTATTAAAAATTATGGACGATTACCCCGGCGTATTCGTCCATGATGATAAAAGAAAATTGTGGTCGTCAATTGATAAAACCGTTACGTGTATCTTCAGTTTTACATTTCATGTTCTCATAATTTGTCGAAGCGACCTATGTGAAAAATTTTAAAAATACACCGTTATCCCAAAATCTTATTAATAACATTCTGAAAAGACAGTTTCAGATTCTATGTTGAACTTACACTATCCGAGTTTGGTAAAGAAAGTTGTCCATATCAACATATACTTCCACGAGTGCTTCTGAATGACACCTTGTGTATTTGTAAGAAATGTGCTACAATTTAGTATAGGTCATGTGCTATCGAATTAAAAATCTTCCTGGATTGAATTCTATAACCTTTTTATTCCTAAACAACCATGAATATAAAATTTAATGCCGTTCTATGAGGTGGAAATTATCGTTCTCATAACTCTTATCGTAGAGGTATAAATGGAATACTATTAAAAATTATGGACGATTACCCCGGTGTATTCGTCCATGATGATAAAAGAACATTGTGGTCGTCAATTAATAAACCGTTACGTGTATCTTCAGTTTTACATTTCGTGTTCTCATAATTTGTCGAAGCGACCTATGTGAAAAATTTTAAAAATACACCGTTATCCCAAAATCTTATTAATAACATTCTGAAAAGACAGTTTCTGATTCTAGGTTGAACTTACACTATCCGAGTTTGGTAAAGAAAGTTGTCCATATCAACATATACTTCCACGAGTGCTTCTGAATGACACCTTGTGTATTTGTAAGAAATGTGCTACAATTTAGTATAGGTCATGTGCTATCGAATTAAAAATCTTCCTGGATTGAATTCTATAACCTTTTTATTCCTAAACAACCACGAATATAAAATTTAATGCCGTTCTATGAGGTGGAAATTATCGTTCTCATAACTCTTATCGTAGAGGTATAAATGGAATACTATTAAAAATTATGGACGATTACCCCGGCGTATTCGTCCATGATGATAAAAGAAAATTGTGGTCGTCAATTGATAAAACCGTTACGTGTATCTTCAGTTTTACATTTCATGTTCTCATAATTTGTCGAAGCGACCTATGTGAAAAATTTTAAAAATACACCGTTATCCCAAAATCTTATTAATAACATTCAGAAAAGACAGTTTCAGATTCTATGTTGAACTTACACTATCCGAGTTTGGTAAAGAAAGTTGTCCATATCAACATATACTTCCACGAGTGCTTCTGAATGACACCTTGTGTATTTGTAAGAAATGTGCTACAATTTAGTATAGGTCATGTGCTATCGAATTAAAAATCTTCCTGGATTGAATTCTATAACCTTTTTATTCCTAAACAACCATGAATATAAAATTTAATGCCGTTCTATGAGGTGGAAATTATCGTTCTCATAACTCTTATCGTAGAGGTATAAATGGAATACTATTAAAAATTATGGACGATTACCCCGGTGTATTCGTCCATGATGATAAAAGAACATTGTGGTCGTCAATTAATAAACCGTTACGTGTATCTTCAGTTTTACATTTCGTGTTCTCATAATTTGTCGAAGCGACCTATGTGAAAAATTTTAAAAATACACCGTTATCCCAAAATCTTATTAATAACATTCTGAAAAGACAGTTTCTGATTCTAGGTTGAACTTACACTATCCGAGTTTGGTAAAGAAAGTTGTCCATATCAACATATACTTCCACGAGTGCTTCTGAATGACACCTTGTGTATTTGTAAGAAATGTGCTACAATTTAGTATAGGTCATGTGCTATCGAATTAAAAATCTTCCTGGATTGAATTCTATAACCTTTTTATTCCTAAACAACCACGAATATAAAATTTAATGCCGTTCTATGAGGTGGAAATTATCGTTCTCATAACTCTTATCGTAGAGGTATAAATGGAATACTATTAAAAATTATGGACGATTACCCCGGTGTATTCGTCCATGATGATAAAAGAACATTGTGGTCGTCAATTAATAAACCGTTACGTGTATCTTCAGTTTTACATTTCGTGTTCTCATAATTTGTCGAAGCGACCTATGTGAAAAATTTTAAAAATACACCGTTATCCCAAAATCTTATTAATAACATTCTGAAAAGACAGTTTCAGATTCTATGTTGAACTTACACTATCCGAGTTTGGTAAAGAAAGTTGTCCATATCAACATATACTTCCACGAGTGCTTCTGAATGACACCTTGTGTATTTGTAAGAAATGTGCTACAATTTAGTATAGGTCATGTGCTATCGAATTAAAAATCTTCCTGGATTGAATTCTATAACCTTTTTATTCCTAAACAACCATGAATATAAAATTTAATGCCGTTCTATGAGGTGGAAATTATCGTTCTCATAACTCTTATCGTAGAGGTATAAATGGAATACTATTAAAAATTATGGACGATTACCCCGGTGTATTCGTCCATGATGATAAAAGAACATTGTGGTCGTCAATTAATAAAACCGTTACGTGTATCTTCAGTTTTACATTTCATGTTCTCATAATTTGTCGAAGCGACCTATGTGAAAATTTTTAAAAATACACTGTTATCCCAAAATCTTATTAATAACATTCTGAAAAGACAGTTTCAGATTCTATGTTGAACTAACACTGTCCGAGTTTTGTAAAGAAAGTTGTCCATATCAACATAAACTTCCACGAGTGCTTCTGAATGACACCTTGTGTATTTGTAAGAAATGTGCTACAATTTACTCTAGGTCATGTGCTATCGAATTAAAAATCTTCCTGGATTGAATTCTTTAACCTTTTTATTCCTAAAAAACCATGAATATAAAATTTAATGCCGTTCTATGAGGTGGAAATTATCGTTCTCATAACTCTTATCGTAGAGGTATAAATGGAATACTATTAAAAATTATGGACGATTACCCCGGCGTATTCGTCCATGATGATAAAAGAAAATTGTGGTCGTCAATTGATAAAACCGTTACGTGTATCTTCAGTTTTACATTTCATGTTCTCATAATTTGTCGAAGCGACCTATGTGAAAAATTTTAAAAATACACCGTTATCCCAAAATCTTATTAATAACATTCTGAAAAGACAGTTTCAGATTCTACGTTGAACTTACACTATCCGAGTTTGGTAAAGAAAGTTGTCCATATCAACATATACTTCCACGAGTGCTTCTGAATGACACCTTGTGTATTTGTAAGAAATGTGCTACAATTTAGTATAGGTCATGTGCTATCGAATTAAAAATCTTCCTGGATTGAATTCTATAACCTTTTTATTCCTAAACAACCATGAATATAAAATTTAATGCCGTTCTATAAGGTGGAAATTATCGTTCTCATAACTCTTATCGTAGAGGTATAAATGGAATACTATTAAAAATTATGGACGATTACCCCGGTGTATTCGTCCATGATGATAAAAGAACATTGTGGTCGTCAATTAATAAACCGTTACGTGTATCTTCAGTTTTACATTTCGTGTTCTCATAATTTGTCGAAGCGACCTATGTGAAAAATTTTAAAAATACACCGTTATCCCAAAATCTTATTAATAACATTCTGAAAAGACAGTTTCAGATTCTATGTTGAACTTACACTATCCGAGTTTGGTAAAGAAAGTTGTCCATATCAACATATACTTCCACGAGTGCTTCTGAATGACACCTTGTGTATTTGTAAGAAATGTGCTACAATTTAGTATAGGTCATGTGCTATCGAATTAAAAATCTTCCTGGATTGAATTCTATAACCTTTTTATTCCTAAACAACCACGAATATAAAATTTAATGCCGTTCTATGAGGTGGAAATTATCGTTCTCATAACTCTTATCGTAGAGGTATAAATGGAATACTATTAAAAATTATGGACGATTACCCCGGTGTATTCGTCCATGATGATAAAAGAACATTGTGGTCGTCAATTAATAAACCGTTACGTGTATCTTCAGTTTTACATTTCGTGTTCTCATAATTTGTCGAAGCGACCTATGTGAAAAATTTTAAAAATACACCGTTATCCCAAAATCTTATTAATAACATTCTGAAAAGACAGTTTCAGATTCTATGTTGAACTTACACTATCCGAGTTTGGTAAAGAAAGTTGTCCATATCAACATATACTTCCACGAGTGCTTCTGAATGACACCTTGTGTATTTGTAAGAAATGTGCTACAATTTAGTATAGGTCATGTGCTATCGAATTAAAAATCTTCCTGGATTGAATTCTATAACCTTTTTATTCCTAAACAACCATGAATATAAAATTTAATGCCGTTCTATGAGGTGGAAATTATCGTTCTCATAACTCTTATCGTAGAGGTATAAATGGAATACTATTAAAAATTATGGACGATTACCCCGGTGTATTCGTCCATGATGATAAAAGAACATTGTGGTCGTCAATTAATAAAACCGTTACGTGTATCTTCAGTTTTACATTTCATGTTCTCATAATTTGTCGAAGCGACCTATGTGAAAATTTTTAAAAATACACTGTTATCCCAAAATCTTATTAATAACATTCTGAAAAGACAGTTTCAGATTCTATGTTGAACTTACACTGTCCGAGTTTTGTAAAGAAAGTTGTCCATATCAACATAAACTTCCACGAGTGCTTCTGAATGACACCTTGTGTATTTGTAAGAAATGTGCTACAATTTACTCTAGGTCATGTGCTATCGAATTAAAAATCTTCCTGGATTGAATTCTTTAACCTTTTTATTCCTAAAAAACCATGAATATAAAATTTAATGCCGTTCTATGAGGTGGAAATTATCGTTCTCATAACTCTTATCGTAGAGGTATAAATGGAATACTATTAAAAATTATGGACGATTACCCCGGCGTATTCGTCCATGATGATAAAAGAAAATTGTGGTCGTCAATTGATAAAACCGTTACGTGTATCTTCAGCTTTACATTTCATGTTCTCATAATTTGTCGAAGCGACCTATGTGAAAAATTTTAAAAATACACCGTTATCCCAAAATCTTATTAATAACATTCTGAAAAGACAGTTTCAGATTCTACGTTGAACTTACACTATCCGAGTTTGGTAAAGAAAGTTGTCCATATCAACATATACTTCCACGAGTGCTTCTGAATGACACCTTGTGTATTTGTAAGAAATGTGCTACAATTTAGTATAGGTCATGTGCTATCGAATTAAAAATCTTCCTGGATTGAATTCTATAACCTTTTTATTCCTAAACAACCATGAATATAAAATTTAATGCCGTTCTATGAGGTGGAAATTATCGTTCTCATAACTCTTATCGTAGAGGTATAAATGGAATACTATTAAAAATTATGGACGATTACCCCGGTGTATTCGTCCATGATGATAAAAGAACATTGTGGTCGTCAATTAATAAACCGTTACGTGTATCTTCAGTTTTACATTTCGTGTTCTCATAATTTGTCGAAGCGACCTATGTGAAAAATTTTAAAAATACACCGTTATCCCAAAATCTTATTAATAACATTCTGAAAAGACAGTTTCAGATTCTATGTTGAACTTACACTATCCGAGTTTGGTAAAGAAAGTTGTCCATATCAACATATACTTCCACGAGTGCTTCTGAATGACACCTTGTGTATTTGTAAGAAATGTGCTACAATTTAGTATAGGTCATGTGCTATCGAATTAAAAATCTTCCTGGATTGAATTCTATAACCTTTTTATTCCTAAACAACCACGAATATAAAATTTAATGCCGTTCTATGAGGTGGAAATTATCGTTCTCATAACTCTTATCGTAGAGGTATAAATGGAATACTATTAAAAATTATGGACGATTACCCCGGTGTATTCGTCCATGATGATAAAAGAACATTGTGGTCGTCAATTAATAAACCGTTACGTGTATCTTCAGTTTTACATTTCGTGTTCTCATAATTTGTCGAAGCGACCTATGTGAAAAATTTTAAAAATACACCGTTATCCCAAAATCTTATTAATAACATTCTGAAAAGACAGTTTCAGATTCTATGTTGAACTTACACTATCCGAGTTTGGTAAAGAAAGTTGTCCATATCAACATATACTTCCACGAGTGCTTCTGAATGACACCTTGTGTATTTGTAAGAAATGTGCTACAATTTAGTATAGGTCATGTGCTATCGAATTAAAAATCTTCCTGGATTGAATTCTATAACCTTTTTATTCCTAAACAACCATGAATATAAAATTTAATGCCGTTCTATGAGGTGGAAATTATCGTTCTCATAACTCTTATCGTAGAGGTATAAATGGAATACTATTAAAAATTATGGACGATTACCCCGGTGTATTCGTCCATGATGATAAAAGAACATTGTGGTCGTCAATTAATAAAACCGTTACGTGTATCTTCAGTTTTACATTTCATGTTCTCATAATTTGTCGAAGCGACCTATGTGAAAATTTTTAAAAATACACTGTTATCCCAAAATCTTATTAATAACATTCTGAAAAGACAGTTTCAGATTCTATGTTGAACTTACACTATCCGAGTTTGGTAAAGAAAGTTGTCCATATCAACATAAACTTCCACGAGTGCTTCTGAATGACACCTTGTGTATTTGTAAGAAATGTGCTACAATTTAGTATAGGTCATGTGCTATCGAATTAAAAATCTTCCTGGATTGAATTCTATAACCTTTTTATTCCTAAACAACCATGAATATAAAATTTAATGCCGTTCTATGAGGTGGAAATTATCGTTCTCATAACTCTTATCGTAGAGGTATAAATGGAATACTATTAAAAATTATGGACGATTACCCCGGTGTATTCGTCCATGATGATAAAAGAACATTGTGGTCGTCAATTAATAAACCGTTACGTGTATCTTCAGTTTTACATTTCGTGTTCTCATAATTTGTCGAAGCGACCTATGTGAAAAATTTTAAAAATACACCGTTATCCCAAAATCTTATTAATAACATTCTGAAAAGACAGTTTCAGATTCTATGTTGAACTTACACTATCCGAGTTTGGTAAAGAAAGTTGTCCATATCAACATATACTTCCACGAGTGCTTCTGAATGACACCTTGTGTATTTGTAAGAAATGTGCTACAATTTAGTATAGGTCATGTGCTATCGAATTAAAAATCTTCCTGGATTGAATTCTATAACCTTTTTATTCCTAAACAACCATGAATATAAAATTTAATGCCGTTCTATGAGGTGGAAATTATCGTTCTCATAACTCTTATCGTAGAGGTATAAATGGAATACTATTAAAAATTATGGACGATTACCCCGGTGTATTCGTCCATGATGATAAAAGAACATTGTGGTCGTCAATTAATAAAACCGTTACGTGTATCTTCAGTTTTACATTTCATGTTCTCATAATTTGTCGAAGCGACCTATGTGAAAATTTTTAAAAATACACTGTTATCCCAAAATCTTATTAATAACATTCTGAAAAGACAGTTTCAGATTCTATGTTGAACTCACACTGTCCGAGTTTTGTAAAGAAAGTTGTCCATATCAACATAAACTTCCACGAGTGCTTCTGAATGACACCTTGTGTATTTGTAAGAAATGTGCTACAATTTACTCTAGGTCATGTGCTATCGAATTAAAAATCTTCCTGGATTGAATTCTTTAACCTTTTTATTCCTAAAAAACCATGAATATAAAATTTAATGCCGTTCTATGAGGTGGAAATTATCGTTCTCATAACTCTTATCGTAGAGGTATAAATGGAATACTATTAAAAATTATGGACGATTACCCCGGCGTATTCGTCCATGATGATAAAAGAAAATTGTGGTCGTCAATTGATAAAACCGTTACGTGTATCTTCAGCTTTACATTTCATGTTCTCATAATTTGTCGAAGCGACCTATGTGAAAAATTTTAAAAATACACCGTTATCCCAAAATCTTATTAATAACATTCTGAAAAGACAGTTTCAGATTCTACGTTGAACTTACACTATCCGAGTTTGGTAAAGAAAGTTGTCCATATCAACATATACTTCCACGAGTGCTTCTGAATGACACCTTGTGTATTTGTAAGAAATGTGCTACAATTTAGTATAGGTCATGTGCTATCGAATTAAAAATCTTCCTGGATTGAATTCTATAACCTTTTTATTCCTAAACAACCATGAATATAAAATTTAATGCCGTTCTATGAGGTGGAAATTATCGTTCTCATAACTCTTATCGTAGAGGTATAAATGGAATACTATTAAAAATTATGGACGATTACCCCGGTGTATTCGTCCATGATGATAAAAGAACATTGTGGTCGTCAATTAATAAACCGTTACGTGTATCTTCAGTTTTACATTTCGTGTTCTCATAATTTGTCGAAGCGACCTATGTGAAAAATTTTAAAAATACACCGTTATCCCAAAATCTTATTAATAACATTCTGAAAAGACAGTTTCAGATTCTATGTTGAACTTACACTATCCGAGTTTGGTAAAGAAAGTTGTCCATATCAACATATACTTCCACGAGTGCTTCTGAATGACACCTTGTGTATTTGTAAGAAATGTGCTACAATTTAGTATAGGTCATGTGCTATCGAATTAAAAATCTTCCTGGATTGAATTCTATAACCTTTTTATTCCTAAACAACCATGAATATAAAATTTAATGCCGTTCTATGAGGTGGAAATTATCGTTCTCATAACTCTTATCGTAGAGGTATAAATGGAATACTATTAAAAATTATGGACGATTACCCCGGTGTATTCGTCCATGATGATAAAAGAACATTGTGGTCGTCAATTAATAAAACCGTTACGTGTATCTTCAGTTTTACATTTCATGTTCTCATAATTTGTCGAAGCGACCTATGTGAAAATTTTTAAAAATACACTGTTATCCCAAAATCTTATTAATAACATTCTGAAAAGACAGTTTCAGATTCTATGTTGAACTTACACTATCCGAGTTTGGTAAAGAAAGTTGTCCATATCAACATAAACTTCCACGAGTGCTTCTGAATGACACCTTGTGTATTTGTAAGAAATGTGCTACAATTTACTCTAGGTCATGTGCTATCGAATTAAAAATCTTCCTGGATTGAATTCTTTAACCTTTTTATTCCTAAAAAACCATGAATATAAAATTTAATGCCGTTCTATGAGGTGGAAATTATCGTTCTCATAACTCTTATCGTAGAGGTATAAATGGAATACTATTAAAAATTATGGACGATTACCCCGGCGTATTCGTCCATGATGATAAAAGAAAATTGTGGTCGTCAATTGATAAAACCGTTACGTGTATCTTCAGTTTTACATTTCATGTTCTCATAATTTGTCGAAGCGACCTATGTGAAAAATTTTAAAAATACACCGTTATCCCAAAATCTTATTAATAACATTCTGAAAAGACAGTTTCAGATTCTATGTTGAACTTACACTATCCGAGTTTGGTAAAGAAAGTTGTCCATATCAACATATACTTCCACGAGTGCTTCTGAATGACACCTTGTGTATTTGTAAGAAATGTGCTACAATTTAGTATAGGTCATGTGCTATCGAATTAAAAATCTTCCTGGATTGAATTCTATAACCTTTTTATTCCTAAACAACCATGAATATAAAATTTATTGCCGTTCTATGAGGTGGAAATTATCGTTCTCATAACTCTTATCGTAGAGGTATAAATGGAATACTATTAAAAATTATGGACGATTACCCCGGTGTATTCGTCCATGATGATAAAAGAACATTGTGGTCGTCAATTAATAAACCGTTACGTGTATCTTCAGTTTTACATTTCGTGTTCTCATAATTTGTCGAAGCGACCTATGTGAAAAATTTTAAAAATACACCGTTATCCCAAAATCTTATTAATAACATTCTGAAAAGACAGTTTCAGATTCTATGTTGAACTTACACTATCCGAGTTTGGTAAAGAAATTTGTCCATATCAACATATACTTCCACGAGTGCTTCTGAATGACACCTTGTGTATTTGTAAGAAATGTGCTACAATTTAGTATAGGTCATGTGCTATCGAATTAAAAATCTTCCTGGATTGAATTCTATAACCTTTTTATTCCTAAACAACCATGAATATAAAATTTAATGCCGTTCTATGAGGTGGAAATTATCGTTCTCATAACTCTTATCGTAGAGGTATAAATGGAATACTATTAAAAATTATGGACGATTACCCCGGTGTATTCGTCCATGATGATAAAAGAACATTGTGGTCGTCAATTAATAAAACCGTTACGTGTATCTTCAGTTTTACATTTCAAGTTCTCATAATTTGTCGAAGCGACCTATGTGAAAATTTTTAAAAATACACCGTTATCCCAAAATCTTATTAATAACATTCTGAAAAGACAGTTTCAGATTCTATGTTGAACTTACACTATCCGAGTTTGGTAAAGAAAGTTGTACATATCAACATATACTTCCACGAGTGCTTCTGAATGACACCCTGTGTATTTGTAAGAAATGTGCTACAATTTACTCTAGGTCATGTGCTATCGAATTAAAAATCTTCCTGGATTGAATTCTATAACCTTTTTATTCCTAAACAACCATGAATATAAAATTTAATGCCGTTCTATGAGGTGGAAATTATCGTTCTCATAACTCTTATCGTAGAGGTATAAATGGAATACTATTAAAAATTATGGACGATTACCCCGGTGTATTCGTCCATGATGATAAAAGAACATTGTGGTCGTCAATTAATAAAACCGTTACGTGTATCTTCAGTTTTACATTTCATGTTCTCATAATTTGTCGAAGCGACCTATGTGAAAATTTTAAAAAAATACACTGTTATCCAAAAATCTTACTAATAACATTCTGAAATGACAATTTCGGATTCTATGTTGAACTTACAATATCCGAGTTTGGTATAGAAAGTTTTACATATCAACATATAATTCCATGAGTGCTTCTGAATGACACCTTGTCTATTTGTAAGAAATGTGCTACAATTTACTCTAGGTCACGTGCTATCGAATTAAAAATCTTCCTGGATTGAATTCTATAACCTTTTTATTCCTAAAAAACCATGAATATAAAATTTAATGCTTTTCTATGAGGTGGAAATTATCGTTCTCATAACTCTTATCGTAGAGGTATAAATGGAATACTATTAAAAATTATGGACGATTACCCCGGTGTATTCGTCCATGATGATAAAAGAACATTGCGGTCGTAAATTGATAAAACCGTTACGTGTATCTTCAGTTTTACATTTCATGTTCTCATAATTTGTCGAAGCGACCTATGTGAAAATTTTTAAAAATACCCCGTTATCCCAAAATCTTATTAATAACATTCTGAAAAGACAGTTTCAGATTCTATGTTGAACTTACACTATCCGAGTTTGGTAAAGAAAGTTGTCCATATCAACATATACTTCCACGAGTTCTTCTGAATGACACCTTGTGTATTTGTAAGAAATGTGCTACAATTTAGTATAGGTCATGTGCTATCGAATTAAAAATCTTCCTGGATTGAATTCTATAACCTTTTTATTCCTAAACAACCATGAATATAAAATTTAATGCCGTTCAATGAGGTGGAAATTATCGTTCTCATAACTCTTATCGTAGAGGTATAAATGGAATACTATTAAAAATTATGGACGATTACCCTGGTGCATTCGTCCATGATGATAAAAGAACATTGTGGTTGTCAATTAATAAAACCGTTACTTGTATCTTCAGTTTTACATTTCGTGTTCTCATAATTTGTCGAAGCGACCTATGTGAAAAATTTTAAAAATACACCATTATCCCAAAATCTTATTAATAACATTCTGAAAAGACAGTTTCAGATTCTATGTTGAACTTACACTATCCGAGTTTGGTAAAGAAAGTTGTCCATATCAACATATACTTCCACGAGTGCTTCTGAATGACACCTTGTGTATTTGTAAGAAATGTGCTACAATTTAGTATAGGTCATGTGCTATCGAATTAAAAATCTTCCTGGATTGAATTCTATAACCTTTTTATTCCTAAACAACCATGAATATAAAATTTAATGCCGTTCAATGAGGTGGAAATTATCGTTCTCACAACTCTTATCGTAGAGGTATAAACGGAATACTATTAAAAATTATGGACGATTACCCTGGTGTATTCGTCCATGATGATAAAAGAACATTGTGGTCGTCAATTAATAAAACCGTTACGTGTATCTTCAGTTTTACATTTCGTGTTCTCATAATTTGTCGAAGCGACCTATGTGAAAAATTTTAAAAATACACCGTTATCCCAAAATATTATTAATAACATTCTGAAAAGACAGTTTCAGATTCTATGTTGAACTTACACTATCCGAGTTTGGTAAAGAAAGTTGTCCATATCAACATATACTTCCACGAGTTCTTCTGAATGACACCTTGTGTATTTGTAAGAAATGTGCTACAATTTAGTATAGGTCATGTGCTATCGAATTAAAAATCTTCCTGGATTGAATTCTATAACCTTTTTATTCCTAAACAACCATGAATATAAAATTTAATGCCGTTCAATGAGGTGGAAATTATCGTTCTCATAACTCTTATCGTAGAGGTATAAATGGAATACTATTAAAAATTATGGACGATTACCCTGGTGCATTCGTCCATGATGATAAAAGAACATTGTGGTTGTCAATTAATAAAACCGTTACTTGTATCTTCAGTTTTACATTTCGTGTTCTCATAATTTGTCGAAGCGACCTATGTGAAAAATTTTAAAAATACACCATTATCCCAAAATCTTATTAATAACATTCTGAAAAGACAGTTTCAGATTCTATGTTGAACTTACACTATCCGAGTTTGGTAAAGAAAGTTGTCCATATCAACATATACTTCCACGAGTGCTTCTGAATGACACCTTGTGTATTTGTAAGAAATGTGCTACAATTTAGTATAGGTCATGTGCTATCGAATTAAAAATCTTCCTGGATTGAATTCTATAACCTTTTTATTCCTAAACAACCATGAATATAAAATTTAATGCCGTTCAATGAGGTGGAAATTATCGTTCTCACAACTCTTATCGTAGAGGTATAAACGGAATACTATTAAAAATTATGGACGATTACCCTGGTGTATTCGTCCATGATGATAAAAGAACATTGTGGTCGTCAATTAATAAAACCGTTACGTGTATCTTCAGTTTTACATTTCGTGTTCTCATAATTTGTCGAAGCGACCTATGTGAAAAATTTTAAAAATACACCGTTATCCCAAAATATTATTAATAACATTCTGAAAAGACAGTTTTAGATTCTATGTTGAACTTACACTATCCGAGTTTGGTAAAGAAAGTTGTCCATATCAACATATACTTCCACGAGTGCTTCTGAATGACACCTTGTGTATTTGTAAGAAATGTGCTACAATTTACTCTAGGTCATGTGCTATCGAATTAAAAATCTTCCTGGATTGAATTCTTTAACCTTTTTATTCCTAAAAAACCATGAATATAAAATTTAATGCCGTTCTATGAGGTGGAAATTATCGTTCTCATAACTCTTATCGTAGAGGTATAAATGGAATACTATTAAAAATTATGGACGATTACCCCGGTGTATTCGTCCATGACGATAAAAGAACATTGTGGTCGTCAATTAATAAAACCGTTACGTGTATCTTCAGTTTTACATTTCGTGTTCTCATAATTTGCCGAAGCGACCTATGTGAAAAATTTTAAAAATACACTGTTATCCCAAAATCTTATTAATAACATTCTGAAAAGACAGTTTCAGATTCTATGTTGAACTTACACTATCCGAGTTTGGTAAAGAAAGTTGTACATATCAACATATACTTCCACGAGTGCTTCTGAATGACACCCTTTGTATTTGTAAGAAATGTGCTACAATTTACTCTAGGTCATGTGCTATCGAATTAAAAATCTTCCTGGATTGAATTCTTTAACCTTTTTATTCCTAAAAAACCATGAATATAAAATTTAATGCCATTCTATGAGGTGGAAATTATCGTTCTCATAACTCTTGTCGTAGAGGTATAAATGGAATACTATTAAAAGTTATGGACGATTACCCCGGTGTATTCGTCCATGATGATAAAAGAACATTGTGGTCGTCAATTAATAAAACCGATACGTGTATCTTCAGTTTTACATTTCGTGTTCTCATAATTTGCCGAAGCGACCTATGTGAAAAATTTTAAAAATACACTGTTATCCCAAAATCTTATTAATAACATTCTGAAAAGACAGTTTCAGATTCTATGTTGAACTTACACTATCCGAGTTTGGTAAAGAAAGTTGTACATATCAACATATACTTCCACGAGTGCTTCTGAATGACACCCTTTGTATTTGTAAGAAATGTGCTACAATTTACTCTAGGTCATGTGCTATCGAATTAAAAATCTTCCTGGATTGAATTCTTTAACCTTTTTATTCCTAAAAAACCATGAATATAAAATTTAATGCCATTCTATGAGGTGGAAATTATCGTTCTCATAACTCTTGTCGTAGAGGTATAAATGGAATACTATTAAAAGTTATGGACGATTACCCCGGTGTATTCGTCCATGATGATAAAAGAACATTGTGGTCTTCAATTAATAAAACCGTTACGTGTATCTTCAGTTTTACATTTCGTGTTCTCATAATTTGTCGAAGCGACCTATGTGAAAAATTTTAAAAATACACCGTTATCCCAAAATCTTATTAATAACATTCTGAAAAGACAGTTTCAGATTCTATGTTGAACTTACACTATCCGAGTTTGGTAAAGAAAGTTGTCCATATCAACATATACTTCCACGAGTGCTTCTGAATGACACCTTGTGTATTTGTAAGAAATGTTCTACAATTTAGTATAGGTCATGTGCTATCGAATTAAAAATCTTCCTGGATTGAATTCTATAACCTTTTTATTCCTAAACAACCATGAATATAAAATTTAATGCCGTTCAATGAGGTGGAAATTATCGTTCTCATAACTCTTATCGTAGAGGTATAAATGGAATACTATTAAAAATTATGGACGATTACCCCGGTGTATTCGTCCATGACGATAAAAGAACATTGTGGTCTTCAATTAATAAAACCGTTACGTGTATCTTCAGTTTTACATTTCGTGTTCTCATAATTTGTCGAAGCGACCTATGTGAAAAATTTTAAAAATACACTATTATCCCAAAATCTTATTAATAACATTCTGAAAAGACAGTTTCAGATTCTATGTTGAACTTACACTATCCGAGTTTGGTAAAGAAAGTTGTACATTTCAACATATACTTCCACGAGTGCTTCTGAATGACACCCTTTGTATTTGTAAGAAATGTGCTACAATTTACTCTAGGTCATGTGCTATCGAATTAAAAATCTTCCTGGATTGAATTCTTTAACCTTTTTATTCCTAAAAAACCATGAATATAAAATTTAATGCCGTTCTATGAGGTGGAAATTATCGTTCTCATAACTCTTATCGTAGAGGTATAAATGGAATACTATTAAAAATTATGGACGATTACCCCGGTGTATTCGTCCATGATGATAAAAGAACATTGTGGTCGTAAATTGATAAAACCGTTACGTGTATCTTCAGTTTTACATTTCATGTTCTCATAATTTGTCGAAGCGACCTATGTGAAAAATTTTAAAAATACACCGTTATCCCAAAATCTTATTAATAACATTCTGAAAAGACAGTTTCAGATTCTATGTTGAACTTACACTATCCGAGTTTGGTAAAGAAAGTTGTCCATATCAACATATACTTCCACGAGTGCTTCTGAATGACACCTTGTGTATTTGTAAGAAATGTTCTACAATTTAGTATAGGTCATGTGCTATCGAATTAAAAATCTTCCTGGATTGAATTCTATAACCTTTTTATTCCTAAACAACCATGAATATAAAATTTAATGCCGTTCAATGAGGTGGAAATTATCGTTCTCATAACTCTTATCGTAGAGGTATAAATGGAATACTATTAAAAATTATGGACGATTACCCCGGTGTATTCGTCCATGATGATAAAAGAACATTGTGGTCTTCAATTAATAAAACCGTTACGTGTATCTTCAGTTTTACATTTCGTGTTCTCATAATTTGTCGAAGCGACCTATGTGAAAAATTTTAAAAATACACTATTATCCCAAAATCTTATTAATAACATTCTGAAAAGACAGTTTCAGATTCTATGTTGAACTTACACTATCCGAGTTTGGTAAAGAAAGTTGTACATTTCAACATATACTTCCACGAGTGCTTCTGAATGACACCCTTTGTATTTGTAAGAAATGTGCTACAATTTACTCTAGGTCATGTGCTATCGAATTAAAAATCTTCCTGGATTGAATTCTTTAACCTTTTTATTCCTAAAAAACCATGAATATAAAATTTAATGCCGTTCTATGAGGTGGAAATTATCGTTCTCATAACTCTTATCGTAGAGGTATAAATGGAATACTATTAAAAATTATGGACGATTACCCCGGTGTATTCGTCCATGATGATAAAAGAACATTGTGGTCGTAAATTGATAAAACCGTTACGTGTATCTTCAGTTTTACATTTCATGTTCTCATAATTTGTCGAAGCGACCTTTGTGAAAAATTTTAAAAATACTCTATTATCCCAAAATCTTATTAATAACATTCTGAAAAGACAGTTTCAGATTCTATGTTGAACTTACACTATCCGAGTTTGGTAAAGAAAGTTGTACATTTCAACATATATTTCCACGAGTGCTTCTGAATGACACCCTTTGTATTTGTAAGAAATGTGCTACAATTTACTCTAGGTCATGTGCTATCGAATTAAAAATCTTCCTGGATTGAATTCTTTAACCTTTTTATTCCTAAAAAACCATGAATATAAAATTTAATGCCGTTCTATGAGGTGGAAATTATCGTTCTCATAACTCTTATCGTAGAGGTATAAATGGAATACTATTAAAAATTATGGACGATTACACTGGTGTATTCGTCCATGATGATAAAAGAACATTGTGGTCGTAAATTGATAAAACCGTTACGTGTATCTTCAGTTTTACATTTCATGTTCTCATAATTTGTCGAAGCGACCTATGTGAAAAATTTTAAAAATACACCGTTATCCCAAAATCTTATTAATAACATTCTGAAAAGACAGTTTCAGATTCTATGTTGAACTTACACTATCCGAGTTTGGTAAAGAAAGTTGTCCATATCAACATATACTTCCACGAGTGCTTCTGAATGACACCTTGTGTATTTGTAAGAAATGTTCTACAATTTAGTATAGGTCATGTGCTATCGAATTAAAAATCTTCCTGGATTGAATTCTATAACCTTTTTATTCCTAAACAACCATGAATATAAAATTTAATGCCGTTCAATGAGGTGGAAATTATCGTTCTCATAACTCTTATCGTAGAGGTATAAATGGAATACTATTAAAAATTATGGACGATTACCCCGGTGTATTCGTCCATGATGATAAAAGAACATTGTGGTCTTCAATTAATAAAACCGTTACGTGTATCTTCAGTTTTACATTTCGTGTTCTCATAATTTGTCGAAGCGACCTATGTGAAAAATTTTAAAAATACACTATTATCCCAAAATCTTATTAATAACATTCTGAAAAGACAGTTTCAGATTCTATGTTGAACTTACACTATCCGAGTTTGGTAAAGAAAGTTGTACATTTCAACATATACTTCCACGAGTGCTTCTGAATGACACCCTTTGTATTTGTAAGAAATGTGCTACAATTTACTCTAGGTCATGTGCTATCGAATTAAAAATCTTCCTGGATTGAATTCTTTAACCTTTTTATTCCTAAAAAACCATGAATATAAAATTTAATGCCGTTCTATGAGGTGGAAATTATCGTTCTCATAACTCTTATCGTAGAGGTATAAATGGAATACTATTAAAAATTATGGACGATTACCCCGGTGTATTCGTCCATGATGATAAAAGAACATTGTGGTCGTAAATTGATAAAACCGTTACGTGTATCTTCAGTTTTACATTTCATGTTCTCATAATTTGTCGAAGCGACCTTTGTGAAAAATTTTAAAAATACTCTATTATCCCAAAATCTTATTAATAACATTCTGAAAAGACAGTTTCAGATTCTATGTTGAACTTACACTATCCGAGTTTGGTAAAGAAAGTTGTACATTTCAACATATATTTCCACGAGTGCTTCTGAATGACACCCTTTGTATTTGTAAGAAATGTGCTACAATTTACTCTAGGTCATGTGCTATCGAATTAAAAATCTTCCTGGATTGAATTCTTTAACCTTTTTATTCCTAAAAAACCATGAATATAAAATTTAATGCCGTTCTATGAGGTGGAAATTATCGTTCTCATAACTCTTATCGTAGAGGTATAAATGGAATACTATTAAAAATTATGGACGATTACCCCGGTGTATTCGTCCATGATGATAAAAGAACATTGTGGTCGTAAATTGATAAAACCGTTACGTGTATCTTCAGTTTTACATTTCATGTTCTCATAATTTGTCGAAGCGACCTATGTGAAAAATTTTAAAAATACACCGTTATCCCAAAATCTTATTAATAACATTCTGAAAAGACAGTTTCAGATTCTATGTTGAACTTACACTATCCGAGTTTGGTAAAGAAAGTTGTCCATATCAACATATACTTCCACGAGTGCTTCTGAATGACACCTTGTGTATTTGTAAGAAATGTTCTACAATTTAGTATAGGTCATGTGCTATCGAATTAAAAATCTTCCTGGATTGAATTCTATAACCTTTTTATTCCTAAACAACCATGAATATAAAATTTAATGCCGTTCAATGAGGTGGAAATTATCGTTCTCATAACTCTTATCGTAGAGGTATAAATGGAATACTATTAAAAATTATGGACGATTACCCCGGTGTTTTCGTCCATGATGATAAAAGAACATTGTGGTCTTCAATTAATAAAACCGTTACGTGTATCTTCAGTTTTACATTTCGTGTTCTCATAATTTGTCGAAGCGACCTATGTGAAAATTTTTAAAAATACACTATTATCCCAAAATCTTATTAATAACATTCTGAAAAGACAGTTTCAGATTCTATGTTGAACTTACACTATCCGTGTTTGGTAAAGAAAGTTGTACATTTCAACATATACTTCCACGAGTGCTTCTGAATGACACCCTTTGTATTTGTAAGAAATGTGCTACAATTTACTCTAGGTCATGTGCTATCGAATTAAAAATCTTCCTGGATTGAATTCTTTAACCTTTTTATTCCTAAAAAACCATGAATATAAAATTTAATGCCGTTCTATGAGGTGGAAATTATCGTTCCCATAACTCTTATCGTAGAGGTATAAATGGAATACTATTAAAAATTATGGACGATTACCCCGGTGTATTCGTCCATGATGATAAAAGAACATTGTGGTCGTAAATTGATAAAACCGTTACGTGTATCTTCAGTTTTACATTTCATGTTCTCATAATTTGTCGAAGCGACCTTTGTGAAAAATTTTAAAAATACTCTGTTATCCCAAAATCTTATTAATAACATTCTGAAAAGAAAGTTTCAGATTCTATGTTGAACTTACACTATCCGAGTTTGGTAAAGAAAGTTGTCCATATCAACATATACTTCCACGAGTGCTTCTGAATGACACCTTGTGTATTTGTAAGAAATGTGCTACAATTTACTCTAGGTCATGTGCTATCGAATTAAAAATCTTCCTGGATTGAATTCTTTAACCTTTTTATTCCTAAAAAACCATGAATATAAAATTTAATGCCGTTCTATGAGGTGGAAATTATCGTTCTCATAACTCTTATCGTAGAGGTATAAATGGAATACTATTAAAAATTATGGACGATTACCCCGGTGTATTCGTCCATGATGATAAAAGAACATTGTGGTCGTCAATTAATAAAACCGTTACGTGTATCTTCAGTTTTACATTTCATGTTCTCATAATTTGTCGAAGCGACCTATGTGAAAATTTTAAAAAATACACTGTTATCCCAAAATCTTACTAATAACATTCTGAAATGACAATTTCGGATTCTATGTTGAACTTACACTATCCGAGTTTGGTATAGAAAGTTTTACATATCAACATATACTTCCATGAGTGCTTCTGAATGACACCTTGTCTATTTGTAAGAAATGTGCTACAATTTACTCTAGGTCACGTGCTATCGAATTAAAAATCTTCCTGGATTGAATTCTTTAACCTTTTTATTCCTAAAAAACCATGAATATAAAATTTAATGCTTTTCTATGAGGTGGAAATTATCGTTCTCATAACTCTTATCGTAGAGGTATAAATGGAATACTATTAAAAATTATGGACGATTACCCCGGTGTATTCGTCCATGATGATAAAAGAACATTGTGGTCGTCAATTAATAAAACCGTTACGTGTATCTTCAGTTTTACATTTCATGTTCTCATAATTTGTCGAAGCGACCTATGTGAAAACTTTTAAAAATACACTGTTATCCCAAAATCTTACAAATAACATTTTGAAATGACATTTCGGATTCTATGTTGAACTTACACTATCCGAGTTTGGTATAGAAAGTTTTACATATCAACATATACTTCCATGAGTGCTTCTGAATGACACCTTGTCTATTTGTAAGAAATGTGCTACAATTTACTCTAGGTCACGTGCTATCGAATTAAAAATCTTCCTGGATTGAATTCTTTAACCTTTTTATTCCTAAAAAACCATGAATATAAAATTTAATGCTTTTCTATGAGGTGGAAATTATCGTTCTCATAACTCTTATCGTAGAGGTATAAATGGAATACTATTAAAAATTATGGACGATTACCCCGGTGTATTCGTCCATGATGATAAAAGAATATTGTGGTCGTAAATTGATAAAACCGTTACGTGTATCTTCAGTTTTACATTTCGTGTTCTCATAATTTGTCGAAGCGACCTATGTGAAAAATTTTAAAAATATACCGTTATCCCAAAATCTTATTAATAACATTCTGAAAAGACAGTTTCAGATTCTATGTTGAACTTACACTATCCGAGTTTGGTAAAGAAAGTTGTCCATATCAACATATACTTCCACGAGTGCTTCTGAATGACACCTTGTGTATTTGTAAGAAATGTGCTACAATTTAGTATAAGTCATGTGCTATCGAATTAAAAATCTTCCTGGATTGAATTCTATAACCTTTTTATTCCTAAACAACCATGAATATAAAATTTAATGCCGTTCTATGAGGTGGAAATTATCGTTCTCATAACTCTTATCGTACAGGTATAAATGGAATACTATTAAAAATTATGGACGATTACCCCGGTGTATTCGTCCATGATGATAAAAGAACATTGTGGTCGTCAATTAATAAAACCGTTACGTGTATCTTCAGTTTTACATTTCGTGTTCTCATAATTTGTCGAAGCGACCTATGTGAAAAATTTTAAAAATACACTGTTATACCAAAATCTTATTAATAACATTCTGAAATGACAATTTCGGATTCTATGTTGAACTTACACTATCCGAGTTTGGTATAGAAAGTTTTACACATCAACATATACTTCCATGAGTGCTTCTGAATGACACCTTGTCTATTTGTAAGAAATGTGCTACAATTTACTCTAGGTCACTTGCTATCGAATTAAAAATCTTCCTGGATTGAATTCTATAACCTTTTTATTCCTAAAAAACCATGAATATAAAATTTAATGCCGTTCTATGAGGTGGAAATTATCGTTCTCATAACTCTTATCGTAGAGGTATAAATGGAATACTAATAAAAATTATGGACGATTACCCCGGTGTATTCGTCCATGATGATAAAAGAACATTGTGGTCGTCAATTAATAAAACCGTTACGTGTATCTTCAGTTTTACATTTCATGTTCTCATAATTTGTCGAAGCGACCAATGTGAAAACTTTTAAAAATACACTGTTATCCCAAAATCTTACTAATAACATTCTGAAATGACAATTTCGGATTCTATGTTGAACTTACACTATCCGAGTTTGGTATAGAAAGTTTTACACATCAACATATACTTCCATGAGTGCTTCTGAATGACACCTTGTCTATTTGTAAGAAATGTGCTACAATTTACTCTAGGTCACTTGCTATCGAATTAAAAATATTCCTGGATTGAATTCTATAACCTTTTTATTCCTAAAAAACCATGAATATAAAATTTAATGCTTTTCTATGAGGTGGAAATTATCGTTCTCATAACTCTTATCGTAGAGGTATAAATGGAATACTATTAAAAATTATGGACGATTACCCCGGTGTATTCGTCCATGATGATAAAAGAACATTGTGGTCGTAAATTGATAAAACCGTTACGTGTATCTTCAGTTTTACATTTCATGTTCTCATAATTTGTCGAAGCGACCTATGTGAAAAATTTTAAAAATACACCGTTATCCCAAAATCTTATTAATAACATTCTGAAAAGACAGTTTCAGATTCTATGTTGAACTTACACTATCCGAGTTTGGTAAAGAAAGTTGTACATATCAACATATACTTCCACGAGTTCTTCAGAATGACACCTTGTGTATTTGTAAGAAATGTGCTACAATTTACTCTAGGTTGTGCGCTATCGATTTAAAAATCTTCCTGGATAGAATTCTATAACCTTTTTATTCCTAAAAAACCACGAATATAAAATTTAATGCTGTTCTATGAGGTGGAAATTATCGTTCTCATAACTCTTACCGTAGAGGTATAAATGGAATACTAAAAAAAATATGGACGATTACCCCGGTGTATTCGTCCATGATGATAAAAGAACATTGTGGTCGTCAATTGATAAAATCGTTACGTGTATCATCAGTTTTACATTTCATGTTCTCATAATTTGTCGAAGCGACCTATGTGAAAAATTTTAAAAATACACCGTTATCCCAAAATCTTATTAATAACATTCTAAAAAGACAGTTTCAGATTCTATGTTGAACTTACACTATCCGAGTTTGGTACAGAATGTTGTACATATCAACATATACTTCCACGAGTGCTTCTGAATGACACCTTGTGTATTTGTAAGAAATGTGCTACAATTTACTCTAGGTCATGTGCTATCGAATTAAAAATCTTCCTGGATTGAATTCTATAACCTTTTTATTCCTAAACAACCATGAATATAAAATTTAATGCCGTTCTATGAGGTGGAAATTATCGTTCTCATAACTCTTATCGTAGAGGTATAAATGGAATACTATTAAAAATTATGGACGATTACCCCGGTGTATTCGTCCATGATGATAAAAGAACATTGTGGTCATCAATTAATAAAACCGTTACGTGTATCTTCAGTTTTACATTTCGTGTTCTCATAATTTGTCGACGCGACCTATGTGAAAAATTTTAAAAATACACTGTTATCCCGAAATCTTATTAATAACATTCTGAAAATACAGTTTCGGATTCTATGTTGAACTTACACTATCCGAGTTTGGTAAAGAAAGTTGTACATATCAACATACTTCCACGAGTGCTTCTGAATGACACCTTGTGTATTTGTAAGAAATGTGCTACAATTTACTCTAGGTCATGTGCTATCGAATTAAAAATCTTCCTGGATTGAATTCTTTAACCTTTTTATTCCTAAAAAACCATGAATATAAAATTTAATGCCGTTCTATGAGGTGGAAATTATCGTTCTCATAACTCTTATCGTAGAGGTAAAAATGGAATACTATTAAAAATTATGGACGATTACCCCGGTGTATTCGTCCATGATGATAAAAGAACAGTGTGGTCGTCAATTAATAAAACCGTTACGTGTATCTTCAGTTTTACATTTCATGTTCTCATAATTTGTCGAAGCGACCTATGTGAAAACTTTTAAAAATACACTGTTATCCCAAAATCTTACTAATAACATTCTGAAATGACAATTTCGGATTCTATGTTGAGCTTACACTATCCGAGTTTGGTATAGAAAGTTTTACATATCAACATATACTTCCATGAGTGCTTCTGAATGACACCTTGTCTATTTGTAAGAAATGTGCTACAATTTACTCTAGGTCACGTGCTATCGAATTAAAAATCTTCCTGGATTGAATTCTATAACCTTTTTATTCCTAAAAAACCATGAATATAAAATTTAATGCTTTTCTATGAGGTGGAAATTATCGTTCTCATAACTCTTATCGTAGAGGTATAAATGGAATACTATTAAAAATTATGGACGATTACCCCGGTGTATTCGTCCATGATGATAAAAGAACATTGTGGTCGTAAATTGATAAAACCGTTACGTGTATCTTCAGTTTTACATTTCATGTTCTCATAATTTGTCGAAGCGACCTCTGTGAAAAATTTTAAAAATACACCGTTATCCCAAAATCTTATTAATAACATTCTGAAAAGACAGTTTCAGATTCTATGTTGAACTTACACTATCCGAGTTTGGTAAAGAAAGTTGTCCATATCAACATATACTTCCACGAGTGCTTCTGAATGACACCTTGTGTATTTGTAAGAAATGTGCTACAATTTAGTATAAGTCATGTGCTATCGAATTAAAAATCTTCCTGGATTGAATTCTATCACCTTTTTATTCCTAAACAACCATGAATATAAAATTTAATGCCGTTCTATGAGGTGGAAATTATCGTTCTCATAACTCTTATCGTAGAGGTATAAATGGAATACTATTAAAAATTATGGACGATTACCCCGGTGTATTCGTCCATGATGATAAAAGAACATTGTGGTCGTCAATTAATAAAACCGTTACGTGTATCTTCAGTTTTACATTTCATGTTCTCATAATTTGTCGAAGCGACCAATGTGAAAACTTTTAAAAATACACTGTTATCCCAAAATCTTACTAATAACATTCTGAAATGACAATTTCGGATTCTATGTTGAACTTACACTATCCGAGTTTGGTATAGAAAGTTTTACATATCAACATATACTTCCATGAGTGCTTCTGAATGACACCTTGTCTATTTGCAAGAAATGTGCTACAATTTACTCTAGGTCACTTGCTATCGAATTAAAAATCTTCCTGGATTGAATTCTATAACCTTTTTATTCCTAAAAAACCATGAATATAAAATTTAATGCTTTTCTATGAGGTGGAAATTATCGTTCTCATAACTCTTATCGTAGAGGTATAAATGGAATACTATTAAAAATTATGGACGATTACCCCGGTGTATTCGTCCATGATGATAAAAGAACATTGTGGTCGTAAGTTGATAAAACCGTTACGTGTATCTTCAGTTTTACATTTCATGTTCTCATAATTTGTCGAAACGACCTATGTGAAAAATTTTAAAAATACACCGTTATCCCAAAATCTTATTAATAACATTCTGAAAAGACAGTTTCAGATTCTATGTTGAACTTACACTATCCGAGTTTGGTAAAGAAAGTTGTACATATCTACATATACTTCCACCAGTTCTTCAGAATGACACCTTGTGTATTTGTAAGAAATGTGCTACAATTTACTCTAGGTTGTGTGCTATCGATTTAAAAATCTTCCAGGATAGAATTCTATAACCTTTTTATTCCTAAAAAACCAGGAATATAAAATTTAATGCTGTTCTATGAGGTGGAAATTATCGTTCTCATAACTCTTACCGTAGAGGTATAAATGGAATACTAAAAAAAATATGGACGATTACCCCGGTGTATTCATCCATGATGATAAAAGAACATTGTGGTCGTCAATTGATAAAACCGTTACGTGTATCATCAGTTTTACATTTCATGTTCTCATAATTTGTCGAAGCGACCTATGTGAAAAATTTTAAAAATACACCGTTATCCCAAAATCTTATTAATAACATTCTGAAAAGACAGTTTTGGATTCTATGTTGAACTTACACTATCCGAGTTTGGTAAAGAAAGTTGTACATATCAACATATACTTCCACGAGTTCTTCAGAATGACACCTTGTGTATTTGTAAGAAATGTGCTACAATTTACTCTAGGTTGTGCGCTATCGATTTAAAAATCTTCCTGGATAGAATTCTATAACCTTTTTATTCCTAAAAAACCACGAATATAAAATTTAATGCTGTTCTATGAGGTGGAAATTATCGTTCTCATAACTCTTACCGTAGAGGTATAAATGGAATACTAAAAAAAATATGGACGATTACCCCGGTGTATTCGTCCATGATGATAAAAGAACATTGTGGTCGTCAATTGATAAAACCGTTACGTGTATCATCAGTTTTACATTTCATGTTCTCATAATTTGTCAAAGCGACCTATGTGAAAAATTTTAAAAATACACCGTTATCCCAAAATCTTATTAATAACATTCTAAAAAGACAGTTTCGGATTCTATGTTGAACTTACACTATCCGAGTTTGGTACAGAATGTTGTACATATCAACATATACTTCCACGAGTGCATCTGAATGACACCTTGTGTATTTGTAAGAAATGTGCTACAATTTACTCTAGGTCATGTGCTATCGAATTAATAATCTTCCTGGATTGAATTCTATAACCTTTTTATTCCTAAACAACCATGAATATAAAATTTAATGCCGTTCTATGAGGTGGAAATTATCGTTCTCATAACTCTTATCGTAGAGGTATAAATGGAATACTATTAAAAATTATGGACGATTACCCCGGTGTATTCGTCCATGATGATAAAAGAACATTGTGGTCATCAATTAATAAAACCGTTACGTGTATCTTCAGTTTTACATTTCGTGTTCTCATAATTTGTCGACGCGACCTATGTGAAAAATTTTAAAAATACACTGTTATCCCAAAATCTTATTAATAACATTCTGAAAAGACAGTTTCGGATTCTATGTTGAACTTACACTATCCGAGTTTGGTAAAGAAAGTTGTGCATATCAACATACTTCCACGAGTGCTTCTGAATGACACCTTGTGTATTTGTAAGAAATGTGCTACAATTTACTCTAGGTCATGTGCTATCGAATTAAAAATCTTCCTGGATTGAATTCTTTAACCTTTTTATTCCTAAAAAACCATGAATATAAAATTTAATGCCGTTCTATGAGGTGGAAATTATCGTTCTCATAACTCTTATCGTAGAGGTATAAATGGAATACTATTAAAAATTATGGACGATTACCCCGGTGTATTCGTCCATGATGATAAAAGAACAGTGTGGTCGTCAATTAATAAAACCGTTACGTGTATCTTCAGTTTTACATTTCATGTTCTCATAATTTGTCGAAGCGACCTATGTGAAAACTTTTAAAAATACACTGTTATCCCAAAATCTTACTAATAACATTCTGAAATGACAATTTCGGATTCTATGTTGAACTTACACTATCCGAGTTTGGTATAGAAAGTTTTACATATCAACATATACTTCCATGAGTGCTTCTGAATGACACCTTGTCTATTTGTAAGAAATGTGCAACAATTTACTCTAGGTCACGTGCTATCGAATTAAAAATCTTCCTGGATTGAATTCTATAACCTTTTTATTCCTAAAAAACCATGAATATAAAATTTAATGCTTTTCTATGAGGTGGAAATTATCGTTCTCATAACTCTTATCGTAGAGGTATAAATGGAATACTATTAAAAATTATGGACGATTACCCCGGTGTATTCGTCCATGATGATAAAAGAACATTGTGGTCGTAAATTGATAAAACCGTTACGTGTATCTTCAGTTTTACATTTCATGTTCTCATAATTTGTCGACGCGACCTATGTGAAAAATTTTAAAAATACACTGTTATCCCAAAATCTTATTAATAACATTCTGAAAAGACAGTTTCGGATTCTATGTTGAACTTACACTATCCGAGTTTGGTAAAGAAAGTTGTACATATCAACATACTTCCACGAGTGCTTCTGAATGACACCTTGTGTATTTGTAAGAAATGTGCTACAATTTACTCTAGGTCATGTGCTATCGAATTAAAAATCTTCCTGGATTGAATTCTTTAACCTTTTTATTCCTAAAAAACCATGAATATAAAATTTAATGCCGTTCTATGAGGTGGAAATTATCGTTCTCATAACTCTTATCGTAGAGGTATAAATGGAATACTATTAAAAATTATGGACGATTACCCCGGTGTATTCGTCCATGATGATAAAAGAACAGTGTGGTCGTCAATTAATAAAACCGTTACGTGTATCTTCAGTTTTACATTTCATGTTCTCATAATTTGTCGAAGCGACCTATGTGAAAACTTTTAAAAATACACTGTTATCCCAAAATCTTACTAATAACATTCTGAAATGACAATTTCGGATTCTATGTTGAACTTACACTATCCGAGTTTGGTAAAGAAAGTTTTACATATCAACATATACTTCCATGAGTGCTTCTGAATGACACCTTGTCTATTTGTAAGAAATGTGCAACAATTTACTCTAGGTCACGTGCTATCGAATTAAAAATCTTCCTGGATTGAATTCTATAACCTTTTTATTCCTAAAAAACCATGAATATAAAATTTAATGCTTTTCTATGAGGTGGAAATTATCGTTCTCATAACTCTTATCGTAGAGGTATAAATGGAATACTATTAAAAATTATGGACGATTACCCCGGTGTATTCGTCCATGATGATAAAAGAACATTGTGGTCGTAAATTGATAAAACCGTTACGTGTATCTTCAGTTTTACATTTCATGTTCTCATAATTTGTCGACGCGACCTATGTGAAAAATTTTAAAAATACACTGTTATCCCAAAATCTTATTAATAACATTCTGAAAAGACAGTTTCGGATTCTATGTTGAACTTACACTATCCGAGTTTGGTAAAGAAAGTTGTACATATCAACATACTTCCACGAGTGCTTCTGAATGACACCTTGTGTATTTGTAAGAAATGTGCTACAATTTACTCTAGGTCATGTGCTATCGAATTAAAAATCTTCCTGGATTGAATTCTTTAACCTTTTTATTCCTAAAAAACCATGAATATAAAATTTAATGCCGTTCTATGAGGTGGAAATTATCGTTCTCATAACTCTTATCGTAGAGGTATAAATGGAATACTATTAAAAATTATGGACGATTACCCCGGTGTATTCGTCCATGATGATAAAAGAACAGCGTGGTCGTCAATTAATAAAACCGTTACGTGTATCTTCAGTTTTACATTTCATGTTCTCATAATTTGTCGAAGCGACCTATGTGAAAACTTTTAAAAATACACTGTTATCCCAAAATCTTACTAATAACATTCTGAAATGACAATTTCGGATTCTATGTTGAACTTACACTATCCGAGTTTGGTATAGAAAGTTTTACATATCAACATATACTTCCATGAGTGCTTCTGAATGACACCTTGTCTATTTGTAAGAAATGTGCAACAATTTACTCTAGGTCACGTGCTATCGAATTAAAAATCTTCCTGGATTGAATTCTATAACCTTTTTATTCCTAAAAAACCATGAATATAAAATTTAATGCTTTTCTATGAGGTGGAAATTATCGTTCTCATAACTCTTATCGTAGAGGTATAAATGGAATACTATTAAAAATTATGGACGATTACCCCGGTGTATTCGTCCATGATGATAAAAGAACATTGTGGTCGTAAATTGATAAAACCGTTACGTGTATCTTCAGTTTTACATTTCATGTTCTCATAATTTGTCGAAGCGACCTCTGTGAAAAATTTTAAAAATACACCGTTATCCCAAAATCTTATTAATAATATTCTGAAAAGACAGTTTCAGATTCTATGTTGAACTTACACTATCCGAGTTTGGTAAAGAAAGTTGTCCATATCAACATATACTTCCACGAGTGCTTCTGAATGACACCTTGTGTATTTTTAAGAAATGTGCTACAATTTAGTATAAGTCATGTGCTATCGAATTAAAAATCTTCCTGGATTGAATTCTATAACCTTTTTATTCCTAAACAACCATGAATATAAAATTTAATGCCGTTCTATGAGGTGGAAATTATCGTTCTCATAACTCTTATCGTAGAGGTATAAATGGAATACTATTAAAAGTTATGGACGATTACCCCGGTGTATTCGTCCATGATGATAAAAGAACATTGTGGTCGTCAATTAATAATACCGTTACGTGTATCTTCAGTTTTACATTTCATGTTCTCATAATTTATCGAAGCGACCAATGTGAAAACTTTTAAAAATACACTGTTATCCCAAAATCTTACTAATAACATTCTGAAATGACAATTTCGGATTCTATGTTGAACTTACACTATCCGAGTTTGGTATAGAAAGTTTTACATATCAACATATACTTCCGTGAGTGCTTCTGAATGACACCTTGTCTATTTGCAAGAAATGTGCTACAATTTACTCTAGGTCACTTGCTATCGAATTAAAAATCTTCCTGGATTGAATTCTATAACCTTTTTATTCCTAAAAAACCATGAATATAAAATTTAATGCTTTTCTATGAGGTGGAAATTATCGTTCTCATAACTCTTATCGTAGAGGTATAAATGGAATACTATTAAAAATTATGGACGATTACCCCGGTGTATTCGTCCATGATGATAAAAGAACATTGTGGTCGTAAGTTGATAAAACCGTTACGTGTATCTTCAGTTTTACATTTCATGTTCTCATAATTTGTCGAAACGACCTATGTGAAAAATTTTAAAAATACACCGTTATCCCAAAATCTTATTAATAACATTCTGAAAAGACAGTTTCAGATTCTATGTTGAACTTACACTATCCGAGTTTGGTAAAGAAAGTTGTACATATCTACATATACTTCCACGAGTTCTTCAGAATGACACCTTGTGTATTTGTAAGAAATGTGCTACAATTTACTCTAGGTTGTGTGCTATCGATTTAAAAATCTTCCTGGATAGAATTCTATAACCTTTTTATTCCTAAAAAACCACGAATATAAAATTTAATGCTGTTCTATGAGGTGGAAATTATCGTTCTCATAACTCTTATCGTAGAGGTATAAATGGAATACTATTAAAAATTATGGACGATTACCCCGGTGTATTCGTCCATGATGATAAAAGAACATTGTGGTCGTCAATTGATAAAACCGTTACGTGTATCATCAGTTTTACATTTCATGTTCTCATAATTTGTCGAAGCGACCTATGTGAAAAATTTTAAAAATACACCGTTATCCCAAAATCTTATTAATAACATTCTAAAAAGACAGTTTCGGATTCTATGTTGAACTTACACTATCCGAGTTTGGTACAGAAAGTTGTACATATCAACATATACTTCCACGAGTGCTTCTGAATGACACCTTGTGTATTTGTAAGAAATGTGCTACAATTTACTCTAGGTCATGTGCTATCGAATTAAAAATTTCCCTGGATTGAATTCTATAACCTTTTTATTCCTAAACAACCATGAATATAAATTTTAATGCCGTTCTATGAGGTGGGAATTATCGTTCTCATAACTCTTATCGTAGAGGTATAAATGGAATACTATTAAAAATTATGGACGATTACCCCGGTGTATTCGTCCATGATCATAAAAGAACATTGTGGTCATCAATTGATAAAACCGTTACGTGTATCTTCAGTTTTACATTTAATGTTCTCATCATTTGTCGAAGCGACCTATGTGAAAAATTTTAAAAATTCACTGTTTTGCCAAAATCTTATTAATAACATTCTGAAAAGACAGTTTCGGATTCTATGTTGAACTTACACTATCCGAGTTTGGTACAGAAAGTTGTACATATCAACATATACTTCCACGAGTGCTTCTGAATGACACCTTGTGTATTTGTAAGAAATGTGCTACAATTTACTCTAGGTCATGTGCTATCGAATTAAAAATCTTCCTGGATTGAATTCTATAACCTTTTTATTCCTAAAAAACCACGAATATAAAATTTAATGCTGTTCTATGAGGTGGAAATTATCATTCTCATAACTCTTATCGTAGAGGTATAAATGGAATACTATTAAAAATTATGGACGATTACCCCGGTGTATTCGTCCATGATGATAAAAGAACATTGTGGTCATCAATTGATAAAACCGTTACGTGTATCATCAGTTTTACATTTCATGTTCTCATAATTTGTCGAAGCGACCTATGTGAAAAATTTTAAAAATACACCGTTATCCCAAAATCTTATTAATAACATTCTAAAAAGACAGTTTCGGATTCTATGTTGAACTTACCCTATCTGAGTTTGGTACAGAAAGTTGTACATATCAACATATACTTCCACGAGTGCTTCTGAATGACACCTTGTGTATTTGTAAGAAATGTGCTACAATTTACTCTAGGTCATGTGCTATCGAATTAAAAATCTTCCTGGATTGAATTCTATAACCTTTTTATTCCTAAACAACCATGAATATAAATTTTAATGCCGTTCTATGAGGTGGGAATTATCGTTCTCATAACTCTTATCGTAGAGGTATAAATGGAATACTATTAAAAATTATGGACGATTACCCCGATGTATTCGTCCATGATCATAAAAGAACATTGTGGTCATCAATTGATAAAACCGTTACGTGTATCTTCAGTTTTACATTTAATGTTCTCATCATTTGTCGAAGCGACCTATGTGAAAAATTTTAAAAATACACTGTTTTGCCAAAATCTTATTAATAACATTCTGAAAAGACAGTTTCGGATTCTATGTTGAACCTACACTATCCGAGTTTGGTACAGAAAGTTGTACATATCAACATATACTTCCACGAGTGCTTCTGAATGACACCTTGTGTATTTGTAAGAAATGTGCTACAATTTACTCTAGGTCATGTGCTATCGAATTAAAAATCTTCCTGGATTGAATTCTATAACCTTTTTATTCCTAAACAACCATGAATATAAATTTTAATGCCGTTCTATGAGGTGGGAATTATCGTTCTCATAACTCTTATCGTAGAGGTATAAATGGAATACTATTAAAAATTATGGACGATTACCCCGGTGTATTCGTCCATGATGATAAAAGAACATTGTGGTCATCAATTGATAAAACCGTTACGTGTATCTTCAGTTTTACATTTCATGTTCTCATCCTTTGTCGAGGCGACCTATGTGAAAAATTTTAAAAATACACTGTTATCCCAAAATCTTATTAATTACATTTTGAAAAGACAGTTTCGGATTCTATGTTGAACTTACACTATCCGTGTTTGGTACAGAAAGTTGTACATATCAACATATAATTCCACGAGTGCTTCTGAATGACACCTTGTGTATTTGTAAGAAATGTGCTACAATTTACTCTAGGTCATGTGCTATCGAATTAAAAATCTTCCTGGATTGAATTCTATAACCTTTTTATTCCTAAAAAACCATGAATTTAAAATTTAATGCTGTTCTATGAGGTGGGAATTATCGTTCTCATAACTCTTATCGTAGAGGTATAAATGGAATACTATTAAAAATTATGGACGATTACCCCGGTGTATTCGTCCATGATGATAAAAGAACATTGTGGTCGTCAAATGATAAAACTGTTACGTGTATCTTCAGTTTTACATTTCATGTTCTCATAATTTGTCGAAGCGACCTATGTGAAAAATTTTAAAAATACACTGTTATCCCAAAATCTTATTAATAACATTCTGAAAAGGCAGTTTCGGATTCTATGTTGAACTTACACTATCCGAGTTTGGTACAGAAAGTTGTACATATCAACATATACTTCCACGAATGCCTCTGAATGACACCTTGTGTATTTGTAAGAAATGTGCTACAAGTTACTCTAGGTCACGTGCTATCGATTTAAAAATCTTCCTGGATAGAATTCTATAACCTTTTTATAACTGAAAAACCACGAACATAAAATTTAATGCTGTTCTATGAGGTGGAAATTATCATTCTCATAACTCTTATCGTAGAGGTATAAATGGAATACTATTAAAAATTATGGACGATTACCCCGGTGTATTCGTCCATGATGATAAAAGAACAATGTGGTCGTCAATTGATAAAACCGTTACGTGTATCTTCAGTTTTACATTTCATGTTCTCATAATTTGTCGAAACGACCTATGTGAAAATTTTTAAAAATACACTGTTATCCCAAAATCTTATTAATTACATTTTGAAAAGACTGTTTCGGATTCTATGTTGAACTTACACTATCTGAGTTTGGTACAGAAAGTTGTACATATCAACATATACTTCCACGAGTGCTTCTGAATGACACCTTGTGTATTTGTAAGAAATGTGCTACAATTTACTCTAGGTCATGTGCTATCGAATTAAAAATCTTCCTGGATTGAATTCTATAACCTTTTTATTCCTAAACAACCATGAATATAAATTTTAATGCCGTTCTATGAGGTGGGAATTATCGTTCTCATAACTCTTATCGTAGAGGTATAAATGGAATACTATTAAAAATTATGGACGATTACCCCGGTGTATTCGTCCATGATGATAAAAGAACATTGTGGTCATCAATTGATAAAACCGTTACGTGTATCTTCAGTTTTACATTTCATGTTCTCATCCTTTGTCGAAGCGACCTATGTGAAAAATTTTAAAAATACACTGTTATCCCAAAATCTTATTAATTACATTTTGAAAAGACAGTTTCGGATTCTATGTTGAACTTACACTATCCGTGTTTGGTACAGAAAGTTGTACATATCAACATATAATTCCACGAGTGCTTCTGAATGACACCTTGTGTATTTGTAAGAAATGTGCTACAATTTACTCTAGGTCATGTGCTATCGAATTAAAAATCTTCCTGGATTGAATTCTATAACCTTTTTATTCCTAAAAAACCATGAATATAAAATTTAATGCTGTTCTATGAGGTGGGAATTATCGTTCTCATAACTCTTATCGTAGAGGTATAAATGGAATACTATTAAAAATTATGGACGATTACCCCGGTGTATTCGTCCATGATGATAAAAGAACATTGTGGTCGTCAAATGATAAAACTGTTACGTGTATCTTCAGTTTTACATTTCATGTTCTCATAATTTGTCGAAGCGACCTATGTGAAAAATTTTAAAAATACACTGTTATCCCAAAATCTTATTAATAACATTCTGAAAAGGCAGTTTCGGATTCTATGTTGAACTTACACTATCCGAGTTTGGTACAGAAAGTTGTACATATCAACATATACTTCCACGAATGCCTCTGAATGACACCTTGTGTATTTGTAAGAAATGTGCTACAAGTTACTCTAGGTCACGTGCTATCGATTTAAAAATCTTCCTAGATAGAATTCTATAACCTTTTTATAACTGAAAAACCACGAACATAAAATTTAATGCTGTTCTATGAGGTGGAAATTATCATTCTCATAACTCTTATCGTAGAGGTATAAATGGAATACTATTAAAAATTATGGACGATTACCCCGGTGTATTCGTCCATGATGATAAAAGAACAATGTGGTCGTCAATTGATAAAACCGTTACGTGTATCTTCAGTTTTACATTTCATGTTCTCATAATTTGTCGAAACGACCTATGTGAAAATTTTTAAAAATACACTGTTATCCCAAAATCTTATTAATTACATTTTGAAAAGACAGTTTCGGATTCTATGTTGAACTTACACTATCTGAGTTTGGTACAGAAAGTTGTACATATCAACATATACTTCCACGAGTGCTTCTGAATGACACCTTGTGTATTTGTAAGAAATGTGCTACAATTTACTCTAGGTCATGTGCTATCGAATTAAAAATCTTCCTGGATTGAATTCTATAACCTTTTTATTCCTAAACAACCATGAATATAAATTTTAATGCCGTTCTATGAGGTGGGAATTATCGTTCTCATAACTCTTATCGTAGAGGTATAAATGGAATACTATTAAAAATTGTGGACAATTACCCCGGTGTATTCGTCCATGATAATAAAAGAACATTGTGGTCATCAATTGATAAAACCGTTACGTGTATCTTCAGTTTTACATTTCATGTTCTCATCATTTGTCGAAGCGACCTATGTGAAAAATTTTAAAGATACACTGTTTTGCCAAAATCTTATTAATAACATTCTGAAAAGACAGTTTTGGATTCTATGTTGAACTTACACTATCCGAGTTTGGTACAGAAAGTTGTACATATCAACATATACTTCCACGAGTGCTTCTGAATGACACCTTGTGTATTTGTAAGAAATGTGCTACAATTTACTCTAGGTCATGTGCTATCGAATTAAAAATCTTCCTGGATTGAATTCTATAACCTTTTTATTCCTAAACAACCATGAATATAAATTTTAATGCCGTTCTATGAGGTGGAAATTATCGTTCTCATAACTCTTATCGTAGAGGTATAAATGGAATACTATTAAAAATTGTGGACAATTACCCCGGTGTATTCGTCCATGATAATAAAAGAACATTGTGGTCATCAATTGATAAAACCGTTACGTGTATCTTCAGTTTTACATTTCATGTTCTCATCATTTGTCGAAGCGACCTATGTGAAAAATTTTAAAGATACACTGTTTTGCCAAAATCTTATTAATAACATTCTGAAAAGACAGTTTTGGATTCTATGTTGAACTTACACTATCCGAGTTTGGTACAGAAAGTTGTACATATCAACATATACTTCCACGAGTGCTTCTGAATGACACCTTGTGTGTTTGTAAGAAATGTGCTACAATTTACTCTAGGTCATGTGCTATCGAATTAAAAATCTTCCTGGATTGAATTCTATAACCTTTTTATTCCTAAACAACCATGAATATAAATTTTAATGCCGTTCTATGAGGTGGGAATTATCGTTCTCATAACTCTTATCGTAGAGGTATAAATGGAATACTATTAAAAATTATGGACGATTACCCCGGTGTATTCGTCCATGATGATAAAAGAACATTGTGGTCATCAATTGATAAAACCGTTATGTGTATCTTCAGTTTTACATTTCATGTTCTCATCCTTTGTCGAAGCGACCTATGTGAAAAATTTTAAAAATACACTGTTATCCCAAAATCTTATTAATTACATTTTGAAAAGACAGTTTCGGATTCTATGTTGAACTTACACTATCCGTGTTTGGTACAGAAAGTTGTACATATCAACATATACTTCCACGAGTGCTTCTGAATGACACCTTGTGTATTTGTAAGAAATGTGCTACAATTTACTCTAGGTCATGTGCTACCGAATTAAAAATCTTCCTGGATTGAATTCTATAACCTTTTTATTCCTAAAAAACCATGAATATAAAATTTAATGCTGTTCTATGAGGTGGGAATTATCGTTTTCATAACTCTTATCGTAGAGGTATAAATGGAATACTTTTAAAAATTACGGACGATTACCCCGGTGTATTCGTCCATGATGATAAAAGAACATTGTGGTCGTCAAATGATAAAACTGTTACGTGTATCTTCAGTTTTACATTTCATGTTCTCATAATTTGTCGAAGCGACCTATGTGAAAATTTTTTGAAATAAACTGTTATCCCAAAATCTTATTAATAACATTCTGAAAAGACAGTTTTGGATTCTATGTTGAACTTACACTATCCGAGTTTGGTACAGAAAGTTGTACATATCAACATATACTTCCACGAGTGCTTCTGAATGACACCTTGTGTATTTGTAAGAAATGTGCTACAATTTACTCTAGGTCATGTGCTATCGAATTAAAAATCTTCATGGATTGAATTCTATAACCTTTTTATTCCTAAACAACCATGAATATAAAATTTAATGCCGTTCTATGAGGTGCAAATTATTGTTCTCATAACTCTTATCGTAGAGGTATAAATGGAATACTATTAAAAATTATGGACGATTACCCCGGTGTATTCGTCCGTGATGATAAAAGAACATTGTGGTCATCAATTGATAAAACCGTTACGTGTATCTTCAGTTTTACATTTCATGTTCTCATCCTTTGTCGAAGCGACCTATGTGAAAAATTTTAAAAATACACTGTTATCCCAAAATCTTATTAATTACATTTTGAAAAGACAGTTTCAGATTCTATGTTGAACTTACACTATCCGAGTTTGGTACAGAAATTGTACATATCAACATATACTTCCACGAGTGCTTCTGAATGACACCTTGTCTATTTGTAAGAAATGTGCTACAATTTACTCTAGGTCATGTTCTATCGAATTAAAAATCTTCCTGGATTGAATTCTATAACCTTTTTATTCCTAAACAACCATGAATATAAATTTTAATGCCGTTCTATGAGGTGGGAATTATCGTTCTCATAACTCTTATCGTAGAGGTATAAATGGAATACTTTTAAAAATTACGGACGATTACCCCGGTGTATTCGTCCATGATGATAAAAGAACATTGTGGTCGTCAAATGATAAAACTGTTACGTGTATCTTCAGTTTTACATTTCATGTTCTCATAATTTGTCGAAGCGAACTATGTGAAAAATTTTTGAAATACACTGTTATCCCAAAATCTTATTAATAACATTCTGAAAAGACAGTTTCGGATTCTATGTTGAACTTGCACTATCCGAGTTTGGTACAGAAAGTTGTACATATCAACATATACTTCCACGAGTGCTTCTGAATGACACCTTGTGTATTTGTAAGAAATGTGCTACAATTTACTCTAGGTCATGTGCTATCGAATTAAAAATCTTCATGGATTGAATTCTATAACCTTTTTATTCCTAAACAACCATGAATATAAAATTTAATGCCGTTCTATGAGGTGCAAATTATTGTTCTCATAACTCTTATCGTAGAGGTATAAATGGAATACTATTAAAAATTATGGACGATTACCCCGGTGTATTCGTCCGTGATGATAAAAGAACATTGTGGTCATCAATTGATAAAACCGTTACGTGTATCTTCAGTTTTACATTTCATGTTCTCATCCTTTGTCGAAGCGACCTATGTGAAAAATTTTAAAAATACACTGTTATCCCAAAATCTTATTAATTACATTTTGAAAAGACAGTTTCAGATTCTATGTTGAACTTACACTATCCGAGTTTGGTACAGAAATTGTACATATCAACATATACTTCCACGAGTGCTTCTGAATGACACCTTGTGTATTTGTAAGAAATGTGCTACAATTTACTCTAGGTCATGTTCTATCGAATTAAAAATCTTCCTGGATTGAATTCTATAACCTTTTTATTCCTAAACAACCATGAATATAAATTTTAATGCCGTTCTATGAGGTGGGAATTATCGTTCTCATAACTCTTATCGTAGAGGTATAAATGGAATACTTTTAAAAATTACGGAATATTACCCCGGTGTATTCGTCCATGATGATAAAAGAACATTGTGGTCGTCAAATGATAAAACTGTTACGTGTATCTTCAGTTTTTCATTTCATGTTCTCATAATTTGTCGAAGCGAACTATGTGAAAAATTTTTGAAATACACTGTTATCCCAAAATCTTATTAATAACATTCTGAAAAGACAGTTTCGGATTCTATGTTGAACTTGCACTATCCGAGTTTGGTACAGAAAGTTGTACATATCTACATATACTTCCACGAGTGCTTCTGAATGACACCTTGTGTATTTGTAAGAAATGTGCTACAATTTACTCTAGGTCATGAGCTATCAAATTAAAAATCTTCCTGGATTGAATTCTATAACCTTTTTATTCCTAAACAACCATGAATATAAAATTTAATGCCGTTCTATGAGGTGGGAATTATCGTTCTCATAACTCTTATCGTAGAGGTATAAATGGAATACTATTAAATATTACGGACGATTACCCCGGTGTATTCGTCCATGATGATAAAAGAACATTGTGGTCATCAATTGATAAAACAGTTACGTGTATCTTCAGTGTTACATTTCATGTTCTCATCATTTGTCGAAGCGACCTATGTGAAAAATTTTAAAAATACATTGTTTTGCCAAAATCTTATTAATAACATTCTGAAAAGACAGTTTTGGATTCTATGTTGAACTTACAATATCCGAGTTTGGTACAGAAAGTTGTACATATCAACATATACTTCCACGAGTGCTTCTGAATGACACCTTGTGTATTTGTAAGAAATGTGCTACAATTTACTCTAGGTCATGTGCTATCGAATTAAAAATCTTCCTGGATTGAATTCTATAACCTTTTTATTCCTAAACAACCATGAATATAAATTTTAATGCCGTTCTATGAGGTGGGAATTATCGTTCTCATAACTCTTATCGTAGAGGTATAAATGGAATACTATTAAAAATTATGGACGATTACCCCGGTGTATTCGTCCGTGATGATAAAAGAACATTGTGGTCATCAATTGATAAAACCGTTACGTGTATCTTCAGTTTTACATTTCATGTTCTCATCCTTTGTCGAAGCGACCTATGTGAAAAATTTTAGAAATACACTGTTATCCCAAAATCTTATTAATTACATTTTGAAAAGACAGTTTCGGATTCTATGTTGAACTTACACTATCCGAGTTTGGTACAGAAAGTTGTACATATCAACATATACTTCCACGAGTGCTTCTGAATGACACCTTGTGTATTTGTAAGAAATGTGCTACAATTTACTCTAGGTCATGTGCTATCGAATTAAAAATCTTCATGGATTGAATTCTATAACCTTTTTATTCCTAAACAACCATGAATATAAAATTTAATGCCGTTCTATGAGGTGCAAATTATTGTTCTCATAACTCTTATCGTAGAGGTATAAATGGAATACTATTAAAAATTATGGACGATTACCCCGGTGTATTCGTCCGTGATGATAAAAGAACATTGTGGTCATCAATTGATAAAACCGTTACGTGTATCTTCAGTTTTACATTTCATGTTCTCATCCTTTGTCGAAGCGACCTATGTGAAAAATTTTAAAAATACACTGTTATCCCAAAATCTTATTAATTACATTTTGAAAAGACAGTTTCAGATTCTATGTTGAACTTACACTATCCGAGTTTGGTACAGAAATTGTACATATCAACATATACTTCCACGAGTGCTTCTGAATGACACCTTGTCTATTTGTAAGAAATGTGCTACAATTTACTCTAGGTCATGTTCTATCGAATTAAAAATCTTCCTGGATTGAATTCTATAACCTTTTTATTCCTAAACAACCATGAATATAAATTTTAATGCCGTTCTATGAGGTGGGAATTATCGTTCTCATAACTCTTATCGTAGAGGTATAAATGGAATACTTTTAAAAATTACGGACGATTACCCCGGTGTATTCGTCCATGATGATAAAAGAACATTGTGGTCGTCAAATGATAAAACTGTTACGTGTATCTTCAGTTTTACATTTCATGTTCTCATAATTTGTCGAAGCGAACTATGTGAAAAATTTTTGAAATACACTGTTATCCCAAAATCTTATTAATAACATTCTGAAAAGACAGTTTCGGATTCTATGTTGAACTTGCACTATCCGAGTTTGGTACAGAAAGTTGTACATATCAACATATACTTCCACGAGTGCTTCTGAATGACACCTTGTGTATTTGTAAGAAATGTGCTACAATTTACTCTAGGTCATGTGCTATCGAATTAAAAATCTTCATGGATTGAATTCTATAACCTTTTTATTCCTAAACAACCATGAATATAAAATTTAATGCCGTTCTATGAGGTGCAAATTATTGTTCTCATAACTCTTATCGTAGAGGTATAAATGGAATACTATTAAAAATTATGGACGATTACCCCGGTGTATTCGTCCGTGATGATAAAAGAACATTGTGGTCATCAATTGATAAAACCGTTACGTGTATCTTCAGTTTTACATTTCATGTTCTCATCCTTTGTCGAAGCGACCTATGTGAAAAATTTTAAAAATACACTGTTATCCCAAAATCTTATTAATTACATTTTGAAAAGACAGTTTCAGATTCTATGTTGAACTTACACTATCCGAGTTTGGTACAGAAATTGTACATATCAACATATACTTCCACGAGTGCTTCTGAATGACACCTTGTGTATTTGTAAGAAATGTGCTACAATTTACTCTAGGTCATGTTCTATCGAATTAAAAATCTTCCTGGATTGAATTCTATAACCTTTTTATTCCTAAACAACCATGAATATAAATTTTAATGCCGTTCTATGAGGTGGGAATTATCGTTCTCATAACTCTTATCGTAGAGGTATAAATGGAATACTTTTAAAAATTACGGACGATTACCCCGGTGTATTCGTCCATGATGATAAAAGAACATTGTGGTCGTCAAATGATAAAACTGTTACGTGTATCTTCAGTTTTTCATTTCATGTTCTCATAATTTGTCGAAGCGAACTATGTGAAAAATTTTTGAAATACACTGTTATCCCAAAATCTTATTAATAACATTCTGAAAAGACAGTTTCGGATTCTATGTTGAACTTGCACTATCCGAGTTTGGTACAGAAAGTTGTACATATCTACATATACTTCCACGAGTGCTTCTGAATGACACCTTGTGTATTTGTAAGAAATGTGCTACAATTTACTCTAGGTCATGAGCTATCAAATTAAAAATCTTCCTGGATTGAATTCTATAACCTTTTTATTCCTAAACAACCATGAATATAAAATTTAATGCCGTTCTATGAGGTGGGAATTATCGTTCTCATAACTCTTATCGTAGAGGTATAAATGGAATACTATTAAATATTACGGACGATTACCCCGGTGTATTCGTCCATGATGATAAAAGAACATTGTGGTCATCAATTGATAAAACAGTTACGTGTATCTTCAGTGTTACATTTCATGTTCTCATCATTTGTCGAAGCGACCTATGTGAAAAATTTTAAAAATACATTGTTTTGCCAAAATCTTATTAATAACATTCTGAAAAGACAGTTTTGGATTCTATGTTGAACTTACAATATCCGAGTTTGGTACAGAAAGTTGTACATATCAACATATACTTCCACGAGTGCTTCTGAATGACACCTTGTGTATTTGTAAGAAATGTGCTACAATTTACTCTAGGTCATGTGCTATCGAATTAAAAATCTTCCTGGATTGAATTCTATAACCTTTTTATTCCTAAACAACCATGAATATAAATTTTAATGCCGTTCTATGAGGTGGGAATTATCGTTCTCATAACTCTTATCGTAGAGGTATAAATGGAATACTATTAAAAATTATGGACGATTACCCCGGTGTATTCGTCCGTGATGATAAAAGAACATTGTGGTCATCAATTGATAAAACCGTTACGTGTATCTTCAGTTTTACATTTCATGTTCTCATCCTTTGTCGAAGCGACCTATGTGAAAAATTTTAGAAATACACTGTTATCCCAAAATCTTATTAATTACATTTTGAAAAGACAGTTTCGGATTCTATGTTGAACTTACACTATCCGAGTTTGGTACAGAAAGTTGTACATATCAACATATACTTCCACGAGTGCTTCTGAATGACACCTTGTGTATTTGTAAGAAATGTGCTACAATTTACTCTAGGTCATGTGCTATCGAATTAATAATCTTCCTGGATTGAATTCTATAACCTTTTTATTCCTAAACAACCATGAATATAAAATTTAATGCCGTTCTATGAGGTGGGTATTATCGTTCTCATAACTCTTATCGTAGAGGTATAAATGGAATACTATTAAAAATTATGGACGATTACCCCAGTGTATTCGTCCATGATGATAAAAGAACATTGTGGTCATCAATTGATAAAACCGTTACGTGTATCTTCAGTTTTACATTTCATGTTCTCATAATTTGTCGAAGCGACCTATGTGAAAAATTTTAAAAATACACTGTTATCCCAAAATCTTATTAATAACATTATGAAAAGACAGTTTCGGATTCTATGTTGAACTTACACTATCCGAGTTTGGTACAGAAAGTTGTACATATCAACATATACTTCCACGAGTGCTTCTGAATGACACCTTGTGTATTTGTAAGAAATGTGCTACAATTTACTCTAGGTCATGTGCTATCGAATTAAAAATCTTCCTGGATTGAATTCTAAAACCTTTTTATTCCTACAAAACTACGAATATAAAATTTAATGCTGTTCTATGAGGTGGGAATTATCGTTCTCATAACTCTTATCGTAGAGGTATAAATGGAATACTTTTAAAAATTACGGACGATTACCCCGGTGTATTCGTCCATGATGATAAAAGAACATTGTAGTCGTCAATTGATAAAACCGTTACGTGTATCTTCAGTTTTACATTTCATGTTCTCATCATTTGTCGAAGCGACCTATGTGAAAAATTTTAGAAATTCACTGTTATCCCAAAATCTTATTAATAACATTCTGAAAAGACAGTTTCGGATTCTATGTTGAACTTACACTATCCGAGTTTGGTACAGAAAGTTGTACATATCAACATATACTTCCACGAGTGCTTCTGAATGACACCTTGTGTATTTGTAAGAAATGTGCTACAATTTACTCTAGGTCATGTGCTATCGAATTAAAAATCTTCCTGGATTGAATTCTATAACCTTTTTATTCCTAAAAAACCATGAATATAAAATTTAATGCTGTTCTATGAGGTGGGAATTATCGTTCTCATAACTCTTATCGTAGAGGTATAAATGGAATACTATTAAAAATTATGGACGATTAACCCGGTGTATTCGTCCATGATGATAAAAGAACATTGTGGTCGTCAATTGATAAAACCGTTACGTGTATCTTTAGTTTTACATTTCATGTTCACATAATTTATCGAAGCGACCTATGTGAAAAATTTTAAAAATACACCGTTATCCCAAAATCTTATTAATAACATTCTGTAAAGGCAGTTTCGGATTCTATGTTGAACTTACACTATCCGAGTTTGGTACAGAAAGTTGTACATATCAACATATACTTCCACGAGTGCTGCTGAATGACACCATGTGTATTTGTAAGAAATGTGCTACAATTTACTCTAGGTCACGTGCTATCGATTTAAAAATCTTCCTGGATAGAATTCTACAACCTTTTTATTCCTGAAAAACCACGAACATAAAATATAATGCTGTTCTATGAGGTGGAAATTGTCGTTCTCATAACTCTTATCGTAGAGGTATAAATGGAATACTATTAAAAATTATGGACGATTACCCCGGTGTATTCGTCCATGATGATAAAAGAACATTGTGGTCGTCAATTGATAAAACCGTTACGTGTATCTTCAGTTTTACATTTCATGTTCTCATAATTTGTCGAAGCGACCTATGTGAAAAATTTTAAAAATACACTGTTTTCCCAAAATCTAATTAATAACATTCTGAAAAGACAGTTTCGGATTCTATGTTGAACTTACAGTATCCGAGTTTGGTATAGAAAGTTGTACATATCAACATATACTTCCACGAGTTCTTCTGAATGACACCTTGTGTATTTGTAAGAAATGTGCCACAATTTACTCTAGGTCACGGGCTATCGATTTGAAAATCTTCCAGGATAGAATTCTATAACCTTTTTATTACTGAAACTCCATGAATATAAAAATTAATTTATGTTCCATGAGGTGGAAATTATCGTTCTCATAACTCTTATCGTAGAGGTATAAATGGAATACTATTAAAAATTATGGACGATTACCCTATTGTATTCGTCCATGATGATAAAAGAACATTGTGGTCGTCAATTGATAAAACCATTACGTGTATCTTCAGTTTTACATTTCACGTTCTCATAATTTGTCGAAGCGACCTATGTTAAGAATTTTAAAAATCCACTGTTATCCCAAAATCTTATTAATAACATTCTGAAAAGACATTTTCGGATTCTATGTTGAACTTACACTATCCGAGTTTGGTAAAGAAAGTTGTACATATCAATATATACTTCCACGAGTGCTTCTGAATGACACCATTGTGTATTTGTAAGAAATGTGCTACAATTTACTCTAGGTCATGTGCTATCGAATTAAAAATCTTCCTGGATTGAATTCTATAACCTTTTTATTCCTAAAAAACCATGAATATAAAATTTAATGCTGTTCTATGAGGTGGGAATTATCGTTCTCATAACTCTTATCGTAGAGGTATAAATGGAATACTATTAAAAATTTTGGACGATTACCTCGGTGTGTTCGTCCATGATGATAAAAGAACATTGTGGTCATCAATTGATAAAACCGTTTCGTGTATCTTCAGTTTTACATTTCACGTTCTCATAATTTGTCGAAGCGACCTATGTGAAAAATTTTAAAAATACACTGTTATCCCAAAATCTTATTAATAACATTCTGAAAAGACATTTTCGGATTCTATGTTGAACTTACACTATCCGAGTTTGGTAAAGATAGTTGTACATATCAACATATACTTCCACGAGTGCTTCTGAATGACACCTTGTGTATTTGTAAGAAATGTGCTACAATTTACTCTAGGTCATGTGCTATCGAATTAAAAATCTTCCTGGATTGAATTCTATAACCTTTTTATTCCTAAAAAACCATGAATATAAAATTTAATGCTGTTCTATGAGGTGGGAATTATCGTTCTCATAACTCTTATCGTAGAGGTATAAATGGAATACTATTAAAAATTTTGGACGATTACCTCGGTGTGTTCGTCCATGATGATAAAAGAACATTGTGGTCATCAATTGATAAAACCGTTTCGTGTATCTTCAGTTTTACATTTCACGTTCTCATAATTTGTCGAAGCGACCTATGTGAAAAATTTTAAAAATACACTGTTATCCCAAAATCTTATTAATAACATTCTGAAAAGACATTTTCGGATTCTATGTTGAACTTACACTATCCGAGTTTGGTAAAGATAGTTGTACATATCAACATATACTTCCACGAGTGCTTCTGAATGACACCTTGTGTATTTGTAAGAAATGTGCTACAATTTACTCTAGGTCATGTGCTATCGAATTAAAAATCTTCCTGGATTGAATTCTATAACCTTTTTATTCCTAAACAACCATGAATATAAAATTTAATGCCGTTCTATCAGGTGGAAATTATCGTTCTCATAACTCTTATCGTAGAGGTATAAATGGAATACTTTTAAAAATTAGGGACGATTACCCCGGTGTATTCATCCATGATGATAAAAGAACATTGTGGTCGTCAATTGATAAAACCGTTACGTGTATCTTCAGTTTTACATTTCATGTTCTCATAATTTGTCGAAGCATCCTATGTGAAATTTTTTTAAAATTTACTGTTATCCCAAAATCTTATTAATAACATTCTGAAAAGACAGTTTCGAATTCTATGTTGAACTTACACTATCCGAGTTTGGTACAGAAAGTTGTACATATCAACATATACTTCCACGAGTGCTTCTGAATGACACCTTGTGTATTTGTAAGAAATGTGCTACAATTTACTCTAGGTCATGTGCTATCGAATTAAAAATCTTCCTGGATTGAATTCTATAACCTTTTTATTTTTAAACAACGATGAATATAAAATTTAATGCCGTTCTATGAGGTGGAAATTATCGTTCTCATAACTCTTATCGTAGAGGTATAAATGGAATACTATTAAAAATTATGGACGATTACTCCGGTGTATTCGTCCACGATGATAAAAGAACATTGTGGTCATCAATTGATAAAACCGTTACGTGTATCTTCAGTTTTACATTTCATGTTCTCATCATTTGTCGAAGCGACCTATGTGAAAAATTTTTAAAATACACTTTTTTCCCAAAATCTTATTAATAACATTCTGAAAAGACAGTTTCGGATTCTATGTTGAACTTACACTATCCGAGTTTGGTACAGAAAGTTGTACATATCAACATATACTTCCACGAGTGCTTCTGAATGACACCTTGTGTATTTGTAAGAAATGTGCTACAATTTACTCTAGGTCATGTGCTATCGAATTAAAAATCTTCCTGGATTGAATTCTATAACCTTTTTATTCCTAAACAACCATGAATATAAAATTTAATGCCGTTCTTGAGGTGGGAATTATCGTTCTCATAACTCTTATCGTAGAGGTATAAATGGAATACTATTAAAAATTATTGACGATTACCCCGGTGTATTCGTCCATGATGATAAAAGAACATTGTGGTCATCAATTGATAAAACCGTTACGTGTATCTTTAGTTTTACATTTCATGTTCTCATCATTTGTCGAAGCGACCTATGTGAAAAATTTTAAAAATACACTGTTTTCCCAAAATCTTATTAATAACATTCTGAAAAGACAGTTTCGGATTCTAAGTTGAACTTACACTATCCGAGTTTGGTACAAAAAGTTGTACATATCAACATATACTTCCACGAGTGCTTCTGAATGACACCTTGTGTATTTGTAAGAAATGTGCTACAATTTACTCTAGGTCATGTGCTATCGAATTAAAAATCATCCTGGATTGAATTCTATAACCTTTTTATTCCTAAACAACCATGAATATAAAATTTAATGCCGTTCTATGAGGTGGGAATTATCGTTCTCATAACTCTTATCGTAGAGGTATAAATGGAATACTATTAAAAATTATGGACGATTACCCGGGTGTATTCATCCATGATGATAAAAGAACATTGTCGTCGTCAATTGATAAATCTATTACGTGTATCTTCAGTTTTACGTTTCATGTTCTCCTAATTTGTCGGAGGGACCTATGTGAAAGTTTTAAAAAAAACACTGTTAGCCCAAAATCTTATTAATAACATTCTGAAAAGGCAGTTCGGATTCTATGTTGAACTTACACTATCCGAGTTTAGTAAAGAAAGTTGAACATATCAACATATACTTCCACGAGTTCTTCTGAATGACACCTTGTGTATTTGTAAGTAATGTGATACAATTTATTCTAGGTCACGTGTTATCGAATTAAAAATCTTCCTGGATAGAATTCTATAACCTTTTTATTCTTAAAAAATCACGAATATAAAATTTGATGCTGTTCTATGAGGTGGAAATTTTCGTTCTCACAACTCTTATCGTAGAGGTATAAATGGAATACTATTAAAAATTGTGTATGATTACCTCGGTGTATTCGTCCATGATGATAAAAGAACATTGTGGTCGTCAATTGATAAATCTGTTATGTGTATCTTCAGTTTTACGTTTCATGTTCTCATAATTTGTCGGAGACACCAATGTGAAAATTTAAAAAAATACACTGTTAGCCCAAAAACTAATTAATAACATTCTGAAGAGAAAGTTTCAGATTCTATGTTGAACTTACACTATCCGAGTTTAGTAAAGAAAGTTGTACATATCAACATATACTTCCACGAGTTCTTCTGAATGACACCTTGTGTATATGTAAGTAATGTGCTTCAATTTACTCTAGGTCATGTGCTATCGAATTAAAAATCTTCCTAGATAGAATTCTATAACCTTTTTATTCTTAAAAATCCACGAATATAAAATTTGATGCTGTTCTATGAGGTGGAAATTATCATTCTCATAACTCTTATCGTAGAGGTATAAATGAATACTATTAAAAATTGTGGATGATTACCCTGGTGTATTCGTCCATGATGATAAAATAACATTGTGGTCGTCAATTGATAAATCTGTTACGTGTATCTTCAATTTTACATTTCATGTTCTCATAATTTGTCGGAGAGACCTATGTGAAAGTTTTTAAAAAATACACTGTTAGCCCAAAATCTTATTAATAACATTCTGAAAGACAGTTCGGATTCTATGTTGAACTTACACTATCCGAGTTTAGTAAAGAAAGTTGTACATATCAACATATACTTCCACGAGTTCTTCTGAATGACACCTTGTGTATTTGTAAGTAATGTGTTACAATTTACTCTAGGTCACGTGTCATCAAATTAAAGATCTTCCTGGATAGAATGCTATAACCTTTTTATTCTTAAAAAGTCACGAATATAAAATTTGATGCAGTTCTATGTGGTGGAAATTTTGGTTCTCATAACTCTTATCGTAGAGGTATAAATGGAATACTATTAAAAATTATGGACGATTACCCCGGTGTATTCGTCCATGATTATAAAAGAACATTGTGGTCGTGAATTGAAAAATCTGTTACGTGTACCTTCAGTTTTACATTTCATGTTCTCATAATTTGTCGGAGGGACCTATGTGGAAATTTTTAAAGAATACACTGTTAGCCCAAAATCTTATTAATAACATTCTGAAAAGACAGTTTTGGATTCTATGTTGAACTTACACTATCCGAGTTTAGTAAAGAAAGTTGTACATATCAACATATACTTCCACGAGTTCTTCTGAATGACACCTTGTGTATTTGTAAGTAATGTGTTACAATTTACTCTAGGTCACGTGTTATCGAATTAAAAATTTTCCTGGATTGAATTCTATAACCTTTTTATTCTTAAAAAATCACGAATATAAAATTTGATGCTGTTCTATGAGGTGGAAATTTTTGTTCTCATAACTCTTATCGTAGAGGTATAAATGGAATACTATTAAAAATTATGGACGATTACCCGGGTGTATTCATCCATGATGATAAAAGAACATTGTCGTCGTCAATTGATAAATCTGTTACGTGCATCTTCAGTTTTACGTTTCATGTTCTCCTAATTTGTCGGAGGGACCTACGTGAAAATTTTTAAAAAAACACTGTTAGCCCAAAATCTTATTAGTAACATTCTGAAAAGATAGTTCGGATTCTATGTTGAACTTACACTATCCGAGTTTAGTAAAGAAAGTTGTACATATCAACATATACTTCCACGAGTTCTTCTGAATGACACCTTGTGTATTTGTAAGTAATGTGTTACAATTTACTCTAGGTCACGTGTCATGGAATTAAAAATCTTCCTGGATAGAATTCTATAACCTTTTTATTCTTAAAAAATCACGAATATAAAATTTGATGCAGTTCTATGAGGTGGAAATTTTCGTTCTCATTACTCTTATCGTACAGGTATAAATGGAATACTATTAAAAATTATGGACGATTATCCCGTTGTATTCGTCCATGATAATAAAAGAACATTGTGGTCGTCAATTGAAAAATCTGTTACGTGTATCTTCAGTTTTACATTTCATGTTCTCATAATTTGTCGGAGGGACCTATGTGGAAATTTTAAAAAAAAACACTGTTAGCCCAAAATCTTATTAATAACATTCTAAAAAGACAGTTCGGATTCTATGTTGAACTTACACTATCCGAGTTTAGTAAAGAAAGTTGTACATATCAACATATACTTCCACGAGTTCTTCTGAATGACACCTTGTGTATTTGTAAGTAATGTGTTACAATTTACTCTAGGTCACGGGTTATCGAATTAAAAATCTTCCTGGATAGAATTCTATAACCTTTTTATTCTTAAAAAATCACGAATATAAAATTTGATGCTGTTCTATGAGGTGGAAATTTTCGTTCTCATAACTCTTATAGTAGAGGTATAAATGGAATACTATTAAAAATTATGGACGATTACCCGGGTGTATTCATCCATGATGATAAAAGAACATTGTCATCGTCAATTGATAAATCTATTACGTGTATCTTCAGTTTTACGTTTCATGTTCTCCTAATTTGTCGGAGGGACCTATGTGAAAATTTTAAAAAAAACACTGTTAGCCCAAAATCTTATTCCTAACATTCTGCAAAAGCCAGTTCGGATTCTATGTTGAACTTACACTATCCGAATTTAGTACAGAAAGTTGTACATATCAACATATACTTCCACGAGTTCTTCTGAATGACACCTTGTGTATTTGTAAGTAATGTGTTACAATTTATTCTAGGTCACGTGTTATCGAATTAAAAATCTTCCTGGATAGAATTCTATAACCTTTTTATTCTTAAAAAATCACGAATATAAAATTTGATGCTGTTCTATGAGGTGGAAATTTTCGTTCTCACAACTCTTATCGTAGAGGTATAAATGGAATACTATTAAAAATTGTGTATGATTACCCCGGTGTATTCGTCCATGATGATAAAAGAACATTGTGGTCGTCAATTGATAAATCTGTTATGTGTATCTTCAGTTTTACGTTTCATGTTCTCATAATTTGTCGGAGACACCAATGTGAAAATTTAAAAAAATACACCGTTAGCCCAAAATCTTATTAATAACATTCTGAAGAGAAAGTTTCAGATTCTATGTTGAACTTACACTATCCGAGTTTAGTAAAGAAAGTTGTACATATCAACATATACTTCCACGAGTTCTTCTGAATGACACCTTGTGTATGTGTAAGTAATGTGCTACAATTTACTCTAGGTCATGTGCTATCGAATTAAACATCTTCCTAGATAGAATTCTATAACCTTTTTATTCTTAAAAAACCACGAATATAAAATTTGATGCTGTTCTATGAGGTGGAAATTATCATTCTCATAACTCTTATCGTAGAGGTATAAATGAATACTATTAAAAATTGTGGATGATTACCCTGGTGTATTCGTCCATGATGATAAAAGAACATTGTGGTCGTCAATTGATAAATCTGTTACGTGTATCTTCAATTTTACATTTCATGTTCTCATAATTTGTCGGAGGGACCTATGTGAAAGTTTTTAAAAAATACACTGTTAGCCCAAAATCTTATTAATAACATTCTGAAAGACAGTTCGGATTCTATGTTGAACTTACACTATCCGAGTTTAGTAAAGAAAGTTGTACATATCAACATATACTTCCACGAGTTCTTCTGAATGACACCTTGTGTATTTGTAAGTAATGTGTTACAATTTACTCTAGGTCACGTGTCATCAAATTAAAGATCTTCCTGGATAGAATGCTATAACCTTTTTATTCTTAAAAAATCATTAATATAAAATTTGATGCAGTTCTATGTGGTGGAAATTTTGGTTCTCATAACTCTTATCGTAGAGGTATAAATGGAATACTATTAAAAATTATGGACGATTACCCCGGTGTATTAGTCCATGATTATAAAAGAAGATTGTGGTCGTCAATTGAAAAATCTGTTACGTGTACCTTCAGTTTTACATTTCATGTTCTCATAATTTGTCGGAGGGACCTATGTGGAAATTTTTAAAGAATACACTGTTAGCCAAAAATCTTATTAATAACATTCTGAAAAGACTGTTCGGATTCTATGTTGAACTTACACTATCCGAGTTTAGTAAAGAAAGTTGTACATGTCAACATATACTTCCACGAGTTCTTCTGAATGACACCTTGTGTATTTGTAAGTAATGTGTTACAATTTACTCTAGGTCACGTGTTATCGAATTAAAAATTTTCCTGGATTGAATTCTATAACCTTTTTATTCTTAAAAAATCACGAATATAAAATTTGATGCTGTTCTATGAGGTGGAAATTTTTGTTCTCATAACTCTTATCGTAGAGGTATAAATGGAATACTATTAAAAATTATGGACGATTACCCGGGTGTATTCATCCATGGTGATAAAAGAACATTGTCGTCGTCAATTGATAAATCTGTTACGTGCATCTTCAGTTTTACGTTTCATGTTCTCCTAATTTGTCAGAGGGACCTACGTGAAAATTTTTAAAAAAACACTGTTTGCCCAAAATCTTATTAGTAACATTCTGAAAAGATAGTTCGGATTCTATGTTGAACTTACACTATCCAAGTTTAGTAAAGAAAGTTGTACATATCAACATATACTTCCACGAGTTCTTCTGAATGACACCTTGTGTATTTGTAAGTAATGTGTTACAATTTACTCTAGGTCACGTGTTATCGAATTAAAAATCTTCCTGGATAGAATTCTATAACCTTTTTATTCTTAAAAAATCACGAATATAAAATTTGATGCTGTTCTATGAGGTGGAAAGTTTTGTTCTCATAACTCTTATCGTAGAGGTATAAATGGAATACTATTAAAAATTATGGACGATTACCCGGGTGTATTCATCCATGATGATAAAAGAACATTGTCGTCATCAATTGATAAATCTGTTACGTGCATCTTCAGTTTTACGTTTCATGTTCTCCTAATTTGTCGGAGGGACCTACGTGAAAATTTTAAAAAAAACACTGTTAGCCCAAAATCTTATTAGTAACATTCTGAAAAGATAGTTCGGATTCTATGTTGAACTTACACTATCCGAGTTTAGTAAAGAAAGTTGTACATATCAACATATATTTCCACGAGTTCTTCTGAATGACACCTTCTGTATTTGTAAGTAATGTGTTACAATTTACTCTAGGTCACGTGTTATCGAATTAAAAATCTTCCTGGATAGAATTCTATAACCTTTTTATTCTTTAAAAATCACGAATATAAAATTTGATGCTGTTCTATGAGGTGGAAATTTTCGTTCTCATAACTCTTATAGTAGAGGTATAAATGGAATACTATTAAAAATTATGGACGATTACCCGGGTGTATTCATCCATGATGATAAAAGAACATTGTCGTCTCAATTGATAAATCTATTACGTGTTTCTTCAGTTTTACGTTTCATGTTCTCCTAATTTGTCGGAGGGACCTATGTGAAAATTTTAAAAAAAACACTGTTAGCCCAGAATCTTATTCCTAACATTCTGAAAAGACAGTTCGGATTCTATGTTGAACTTACACTATCCGAGTTTAGTAAAGAAAGTAGTACATATCAACATATACTTCCACGAGTTCTTCTGAATGACACCTTGTGTATTTGTAAGTAATGTGTTACAATTTATTCTAGGTCACGTGTTATCGAATTAAAAATCTTCCTGGATAGAATTCTATAACCTTTTTATTCTTAAAAAATCACGAATATAAAATTTGATGCTGTTCTATGAGGTGGAAATTTTCGTTCTCACAACTCTTATCGTAGAGGTATAAATGGAATACTATTAAAACTTGTGTATGATTACCCCGGTGTATTCGTCCATGATGATAAAAGAACATTGTGGTCGTCAATTGATAAATCTGTTATGTGTATCTTCAGTTTTACGTTTCATGTTCTCATAATTTGTCGGAGACACCAATGTGAAAATTTAAAAAAATACACTGTTAGCCCAAAATCTTATTAATAACATTCTGAACAGAAAGTTTCATATTCTATGTTGAACTTACACTATCCGAGTTTAGTAAAGAAAGTTGTACATATCAACATATACTTCCACGAGTTCTTCTGAATGACACCTTGTGTATATGTAAGTAATGTGCTACAATTTATTCTTGGTCATGTGCTATCGAATTAAAAATCTTCCTAGATAGAATTATATAACCTTTTTATTCTTAAAAAACCACGAATATAAAATTTGATGCTGTTCTATGAGGTGGAAATTATCATTCTCATAACTCTTATCGTAGAGGTATAAATGAATACTATTAAAAATTGTGGATGATTACCCTGGTGTATTCGTCCATGATGATAAAAGAACATTGTGGTCGTCAATTGATAAATCTGTTACGTGTATCTTTTATTTTACATTTCATGTTCTCATAATTTGTCGGAGGGACCTATGTGAAAGTTTTTAAAAAATACACTGTTAGCCCAAAATCTTATTAATAACATTCTGAAAGACAGTTCGGATTCTATGTTGAACTTACACTATCCGAGTTTAGTAAAGAAAGTTGTACATATCAACATATACTTCCACGAGTTCTTCTGAATGACACCTTGTGTATTTGTAAGTAATGTGTTACAATTTACTCTAGGTCACGTGTCATCAAATTAAAGATCTTCCTGTATAGAATTCTATAACCTTTTTATTCTTAAAAAATCACGAATATAAAATTTGATGCAGTTCTATGTGGTGGAAATTTTGGTTCTCATAACTCTTATCGTAGAGGTATAAATGGAATACTATTAAAAATTATGGACGATTACCCCGTTGTACTTATCAACATATACTTCCACGAGTTCTTCTGAATGACACCTTGTGTATTTGTAAGTAATGTGCTACAATTTACTCTAGGTCATGTGCTATCGAATTAAACATCTTCCTGGATAGAATTCTATAACCTTTTTATTCTTAAGAATCCATGAATATAAAATTTGATGCTGTTCTATGAGGTGGAAATTTTCGTTCTGATAACTCTTATTGGAGAGGTATAAATGGAATACTATTAAAAATTATGGACGATTACCCCGGTGTATTCGTCCATGATGATAAAAGAACATTGTGGTCGTCAATTGATAAATCTCGTTACGTGTATATTCAATTTTACATTTCATGTTCTCATAACTTGTCGGAGGGACCTATGTGAATTTTTTTAAAAAATACACTGTTAGCCCAAAATCTTATTAATAACATTCTGAAAAGACAGTTTCGGATTCTATGTTGAACTTACACTATCCGAGTTTAGTAAAGAAAGTTGTACATATCAACATATACTTCCACGAGTTCTTCTGAATGACACCTTGTGTAGTTGTAAGTAATGTGCTACAATTTACTCTAGGTCATGTGCTATCGAATTAAACATCTTCCTGGATAGAATTCTATAACCTTTTTATTCTTAAAAATCCACGAATATAAAATTTGATGCTGTTCTATCAGGTGGAAATTTTCGTTCTGATAACTCTTATTGGAGAGGTATAAATGGAATACTATTAAAAATTATGGACTATTACCCCGGTGTATTCGTCCATGATGATGAAAGAACATTGTGGTGGTCAATCGATAAATCTGTTACGTGTATCTTCAGTTTTACATTTCATGTTCTCATAATTTGTCGGAGGGACCTATGTGAAAATTTTTGAAAAATACACTGTTAGCCCAAAATCTTATTAATAACATTCTGAAAATACAGTTTCGGATTCTATGTTGAACTTACACTATCCGAGTTTAGTAAAGAAAGTTGTACATATCAACATATACTTCCACGAGTTCTTCTAAATGACCCCTTGTGTATTTGTAAGTAATGTGCTACAATTTACTCTAGGTCATGTGCTATCGAATTAAACATCTTCCTGGATAGAATTCTATAACCTTTTTATTCTTAAGAATCCATGAATATAAAATTTGATGCTGTTCTATGAGGTGGAAATTTTCGTTCTGATAACTCTTATTGGAGAGGTATAAATGGAATACTATTAAAAATTATGGACTATTACCCCGGTGTATTCGTCCATGATGATGAAAGAAAATTGTGGTCGTCAATTGATAAATCTGTTACGTGTATCTTCAGTTTTACATTTAATGTTCTCAAAATTTGTCGGAGGGACCTATGTGAAAAGTTTTAAAAAATACACTGTCCGCCCAAAATCTTATTAATAACATTCTGAAAAGACAGTTCAGATTCTATGTTGAACTTACCCTATCCGAGTTTAGTAAAGAAAGTTGTACTTATCAACATATACTTCCACGAGTTCTTCTGAATGACACCTTGTGTATTTGTAAGTAATGTGCTACAATTTACTCTAGGTCACGTGCTATCGAATTAAAAATCTTCCAGGATAGAATTCTATAACCTTTTTATTCTTAAAAAACCATGAATATAAAATTTGATGCTGTTCTATGAAGTGTAAATTATCGTTCTCATAACTCTTATCGTAGAGGTATAAATGAAATACTATTAAAAATTATGGACGATTACCCCAGTGTATTTGTCCATGATGATAAAAGAACATTGTGGTCGTCAATTGATAAATCTGTTACGTGTATCTTCAATTTTGCATTTCATGTTCTCATAATTTGTCGGAGGGACCTATGTGAAAATTTTAAAAAAATACACTGTTAGCCCAAAATCTTATTAATAACATTCTGAAAAGATAGTTTCGGATTCTATGTTGAACTTACACTAACCGAGTTTAGTAAAGAAAGTTGTACATATCAACATATACTTCCACGAGTTCTTCTGAATGACACCTTGTGTATTTGTAAGTAATGTGCTACAATTTACTCTAGGTCATGTGCTATCGAATTAAACATCTTCCTGGATAGAATTCTATAACCTTTTTATTCTTAAAAATCCACGAATATAAAATTTGATGCTGTTCTATCAGGTGGAAATTTTCGTTCTGATAACTCTTATTGGAGAGGTATAAATGGAATACTATTACAAATTATGGACTATTACCCCGGTGTATTCGTCCATGATGATGAAAGAACATTGTGGTCGTCAATTGATAAATCTGTTACGTGTATCTTCAGTTTTACATTTCATGTTCTCATAATTTGTCGGAGGGACCTATGTGAAAATTTTTAAAAAATACACTGTTAGCCCAAAATCTTATTAATAACATTCTGAAAATACAGTTTCGGATTCTATGTTGAACTTACACTATCCGAGTTTAGTAAAGAAAGTTGTACATATCAACATATACTTCCACGAGTTCTTCTGAATGACACCTTGTGTATTTGTAAGTAATGTGCTACAATTTACTCTAGGTCATGTGCTATCGAATTAAACATATTCCTGGATAGAATTCTATAACCTTTTTATTCTTAAAAATCCATGAATATAAAATTTGATGTTGTTCTATGAGGTGGAAATTTTCGTTCTGATAACTCTTATTGGAGAGGTATAAATGGAATACTATTAAAAATTATGGACGATTACCCCGGTGTATTCGTCCATGATGATAAAAGAACATTGTGGTCGTCAATTTATAAATCTCGTTACGTGTATATTCAATTTTACATTTCATGTTCTCATAACTTGTCGGAGGGACCTATGTGAAATTTTTTAAAAAATACACTGTTAGCCCAAAATCTTATTAATAACATTCTGAAAAGACAGTTTCGGATTCTATGTTGAACTTACACTATCCGAGTTTAGTAAAGAAAGTTGTACATATCAACATATACTTCCACGAGTTCTTCTGAATGACACCTTGTGTATTTGTAAGTAATGTGCTACAATTTACTCTAGGTCATGTGCTATCGAATTAAACATCTTCCTGGATAGAATTCTATAACCTTTTTATTCTTAAAAATCCACGAATATAAAATTTGATGCTGTTCTATCAGGTGGAAATTTTCGTTCTGATAACTCTTATTGGAGAGGTATAAATGGAATACTATTAAAAATTATGGACGATTACCCCGGTGTATTCGTCCATGATGATGAAAGAACATTGTGGTGGTCAATTGATAAATCTGTTACGTGTATCTTCAGTTTTACATTTCATGTTCTCATAATTTGTCGGAGGGACCTCTGTGAAATTTTTTGAAAAATACACTGTTAGCCCAAAATCTTATTAATAACATTCTGAAAATACAGTTTCGGATTCTATGTTGAACTTACACTATCCGAGTTTAGTAAAGAAAGTTGTACATATCAACATATACTTCCACGAGTTCTTCTAAATGACCCCTTGTGTATTTGTAAGTAATGTGCTACAATTTACTCTAGGTCATGTGCTATCGAATTAAACATCTTCCTGGATAGAATTCTATAACCTTTTTATTCTTAAGAATCCATGAATATAAAATTTGATGATGTTCTATGAGGTGGAAATTTTCGTTCTGATAACTCTTATTGGAGAGGTATAAATGGAATACTATTAAAAATTATGGACTATTACCCCGGTGTATTCGTCCATGATGATGAAAGAAAATTGTGGTCGTCAATTGATAAATCTGTTACGTGTATCTTCAGTTTTACATTTAATGTTCTCAAAATTTGTCGGAGGGACCTATGTGAAAAGTTTTAAAAAATACACTGTCCACCCAAAATCTTATTAATAACATTCTGAAAAGACAGTTCAGATTCTATGTTGAACTTACCCTATCCGAGTTTAGTAAAGAAAGTTGTACTTATCAACATATACTTCCACGAGTTCTTCTGAATGACACCTTGTGTATTTGTAAGTAATGTGCTACAATTTACTCAAGGTCATGTGCTATCGAATTGAAAATCTTCCTGGATAGAATTCTATAACCTTTTTATTCTTAAAAAACCATGAATATAAAATTTGATGCTGTTCTATGAAGTGTAAATTATCGTTCTCATAACTCTTATCGTAGAGGTATAAATGAAATACTATTAAAAATTATGGACGATTACCCCGGTGTATTTGTCCATGATGATAAAAGAACATTGTGGTCGTCAATTGATAAATCTGTTACGTGTATCTTCAATTTTGCATTTCATGTTCTCATAATTTGTCGGAGGGACCTATGTGAAAATTTTTAAAAAATACACTGTTAGCCCAAAATCTTATTAATAACAATCTGAAAAGACAGTTTCGGATTCTATGTTGAACTTACACTATCCGAGTTTAGTAAAGAAAGTTGTACATATCAACATATACTTCCACGAGTTCTTCTGAATGACACCTTGTGTATTTGTAAGTAATGTGCTACAATTTACTCTAGGTCATGTGCTATCGAATTAAACATCTTCCTGGATAGAATTCTATAACCTTTTTATTCTTAAAAATCCACGAATATAAAATTTGATGCTGTTCTATCAGGTGGAAATTTTCGTTCTGATAACTCTTATTGGAGAGGTATAAATGGAATACTATTACAAATTATGGACTATTACCCCGGTGTATTCGTCCATGATGATGAAAGAACATTGTGGTCGTCAATTGATAAATCTGTTACGTGTATCTTCAGTTTTACATTTCATGTTCTCATAATTTGTCGGAGGGACCTATGTGAAAATTTTTAAAAAATACACTGTTAGCCCAAAATCTTATTAATAACATTCTGAAAATACAGTTTCGGATTCTATGTTGAACTTACACTATCCGAGTTTAGTAAAGAAAGTTGTACATATCAACATATACTTCCACGAGTTCTTCTGAATGACACCTTGTGTATTTGTAAGTAATGTGCTACAATTTACTCTAGGTCATGTGCTATCGAATTAAACATATTCCTGGATAGAATTCTATAACCTTTTTATTCTTAAAAATCCATGAATATAAAATTTGATGTTGTTCTATGAGGTGGAAATTTTCGTTCTGATAACTCTTATTGGAGAGGTATAAATGGAATACTATTAAAAATTATGGACGATTACCCCGGTGTATTCGTCCATGATGATAAAAGAACATTGTGGTCGTCAATTTATAAATCTCGTTACGTGTATATTCAATTTTACATTTCATGTTCTCATAACTTGTCGGAGGGACCTATGTGAAATTTTTTAAAAAATACACTGTTAGCCCAAAATCTTATTAATAACATTCTGAAAAGACAGTTTCGGATTCTATGTTGAACTTACACTATCCGAGTTTAGTAAAGAAAGTTGTACATATCAACATATACTTCCACGAGTTCTTCTGAATGACACCTTGTGTATTTGTAAGTAATGTGCTACAATTTACTCTAGGTCATGTGCTATCGAATTAAACATCTTCCTGGATAGAATTCTATAACCTTTTTATTCTTAAAAATCCACGAATATAAAATTTGATGCTGTTCTATGAGGTGGAAATTTTCGTTCTGATAACTCTTATTGGAGAGGTATAAATGGAATACTATTAAAAATTATGGACGATTACCCCGGTGTATTCGTCCATGATGATGAAAGAACATTGTGGTGGTCAATTGATAAATCTGTTACGTGTATCTTCAGTTTTACATTTCACGTTCTCATAATTTGTCGGAGGGACCTATGTGAAAATTTTTAAAAAATACACTGTTAGCCCAAAATCTTATTAATAACATTCTGAAAATACAGTTTCGGATTCTATGTTGAACTTACACTATCCGAGTATAGTAAAGAAAGTTGTACAAATCAACATATACTTCCACGAGTTCTTCTAAATGACCCCTTGTGTATTTGTAAGTAATGTGCTACAATTTACTCTAGGTCATGTGCTATCGAATTAAACATCTTCCTGGATAGAATTCTATAACCTTTTTATTCTTAAGAATCCATGAATATAAAATTTGATGATGTTCTATGAGGTGGAAATTTTCGTTCTGATAACTCTTATTGGAGAGGTATAAAGGGAATACTATTAAAAATTATGGACTATTACCCCGGTGTATTCGTCCATGATGATGAAAGAAAATTGTGGTCGTCAATTGATAAATCTGTTACGTGTATCTTCAGTTTTACATTTAATGTTCTCAAAATTTGTCGGAGGGACCTATGTGAAAATTTTTAAAAAATACACTGTCCGCCCAAAATCTTATTAATAACATTCTGAAAAGACAGTTCAGATTCTATGTTGAACTTACCCTATCCGAGTTTAGTAAAGAAAGTTGTACTTATCAACATATACTTCCACGAGTTCTTTTGAATGACACCTTGTGTATTTGTAAGTAATGTGCTACAATTTACTCTAGGTCACGTGCTATCGAATTAAAAATCTTCCTGGATAGAATTCTATAACCTTTTTATTCTTAAAAAACCATGAATATAAAATTTGATGCTGTTCTATGAAGTGTAAATTATCGTTCTCATAACTCTTATCGTAGAGGTATAAATGAAATACTATTAAAAATTATGGACGATTACCCCGGTGTATTTGTCCATGATGATAAAAGAACATTGTGGTCGTCAATTGATAAATCTGTTACGTGTATCTTCAATTTTGCATTTCATGTTCTCATAATTTGTCGGAGGGACCTATGTGAAAATTTAAAAAAAATACACTGTTAGCCCAAAATCTTATTAATAGCAATCTGAAAAGACAGTTTCGGATTCTATGTTGAACTTACATTATCCGAGTTTAGTAAAGAAAGTTGTACATATCAACATATACTTCCACGAGTTCTTCTCAATTACACCTTGTGTATTTGTAAGTAATGTGCTACAATTTACTCTAGGTCATGTGCTATCGAATTAAACATCTTCCTGGATAGAATTCTATAACCTTTTTATTCTTAAAAATCCACGAATATAAAATTTGATGCTGTTCTATCAGGTGGAAATTTTCGTTCTGATAACTCTTATTGGAGAGGTATAAATGGAATACTATTAAAAATTATGGACTATTACCCCGGTGTATTCGTCCATGATGATGAAAGAACATTGTGGTCATCAATCGATAAATCTGTTACGTGTATCTTCAGTTTTACATTTCATGTTCTCATAATTTGTCGGAGGGACCTATGTGAAATTTTTTTAAAAATACACTGTTAGCCCAAAATCTTATTAATAACATTCTGAAAAGACAGTTCGGATTCTATGTTGAACTTACACTATCCGGGTTTAGTAAAGAAAGTTGTAGTTATCAACATATACTTCCACGAGTTCTTCTGAATGACACCTTGTGTATTTGTAAGTAATGTGCTACAATTTACTCTAGGTCATGTGCTATCGAATTAAACATCTTCCTGGATAGAATTCTATAACCTTTTTTTTCTTAGAAAACCACGAAAATAAAATTTGTTGCTGTTCTATGAGGTGGAAATTTTCGTTCTCATAACTCTTATTGGAGAGGTATAAATGGAATACTATTAAAAATTATGGACGATTACCCCGGTGTATTCGTCCATGATGATGAAAGAAAATTGTGGTCGTCAATTGATAATTCTGTTACGTGTATCTTCAGTTTTACATTTCATGTTCTCATAATTTGTCGGAGGGACCTATGTGAAAAGTTTTAAAAAATACACTGTCAGCACAAAATCTTTTTAAAAACATTCTGAAAAGACGGTTCAGATTCTATGTTGAACTTACCCTATCCGAGTTTAGTAAAGAAAGTTGTACTTATCAACATATACTTCCACGAGTTCTTCTGAATGACACCTTGTGTATTTGTAAGTAATGTGCTACAATTTACTCTAGGTCATGCGCTATCGAATTAAAAATCTTCCTGGATAGAACTCTATAACCTTTTTATTCTTAAAAAACTAGGAATATAAAATTTGATGATGTTCAATGAGGTGGAAATTATCGTTCTCATAACTCTTATCGTAGAGGTATAAATGAAATACTATTAAAAATTATGGACGATTACCCCGGTGTATTCGTCCATGATGATGAAAGAACATTATGGTCGTCAATTGATAAATCTGTTACGTGTATCTTCAGTTTTACATTTCATGTTCTCATAATTTGTCGGAGGGACCTATGTGAAATTTTTTTTAAAATACACTGTTAGCCCAAAATCATATTAATAACATTCTGAAAAGGCAGTTTTGGATTCTATGTTGAACTTACACTATCCGAGTTTAGTAAAGAAAGTTGTACATATCAACATATACTTCTACGAGTTCTTCTGAATGACACCTTGTGTATTTGTAAGTAATGTGCTACAATTTACTCTAGGTCATGTGCTATCGAATTAAAAATCTTCCTGGATAGAATTCTATAACCTTTTTATTCTTGAAAAACCATGAATATAAAATTTGATGCTGTTCTATGTGGTGGAAATTATCGTTCTCATAACTCTTATCGTAGAGGTGTAAATGGAATACTATTAAAAATTATGGACGATTACCCCGGTGTATTCGTCTATGATGATAAAAGAACATTGTGGTCGTCAATTGATAATAATGTTACGTGTATCTTCAGTTTTACATTTCATGTTCTCATAATTTGTCAGAGGGACCTATGTGAAAATTTTTTAATAAAACACTGTCAGCCCAAAATCTTATTAATAACATTTTGAAAAGACAGTTTAGATTCTATGTCGAACTTACCCTATCCGAGTTTAGTAAAGAAAGTTGTACATATCAACATATACTTCCACGAGTTCTTCTGAATGACACCTTGTGTATTTGTAAGTAATGTGCTACAATTTACTCTAGGTCATGTGCTATCGAATTAAAAATCTTCCTGGATAGAATTCTATAACCTTTTTATTCTTACAAAACCATGAATATAAAATTTGATGCTGTTCTATGTGGTGGAAATTATTGTTCTCATAACTCTTATCGTAGAGGTGTAAATGGAATATTATTAAAAATTATGGACGATTACCCCGGTGTATTCGTCCATGATGATAAAAGAACATTGTGGTCGTCAATTGATAAATCTGTTACGTGTATCTTCAGTTTTACATTTCATGTTCTCATAATTTGTCAGAGGGACCTATGTGAAATTTTTAAAAAAAAACACTGTCAGCACAAAATCTTATTAATAACATTTTGAAAAGACAGTTTAGATTCTATGTCGAACTTACCCTATCCGAGTTTAGTAAAGAAAGTTGTACATATCAACATATACTTCCACGAGTTCTTCTGAATGACACCTTGTGTATTTGTAAGTAATGTGCTACAATTTACTCTAGGTCATGTGCTATCGAATTAAAAATCTTCCTGGATAGAATTCTATAACCTTTTTATTCTTAAGAAACCACGAATATAAAATTTGATGTTGTTCTATGAGGTGGAAATTATCGTTCTCATAACTCTTATCGTAGAGGTATAAATGGAATACTATTAAAAATTATGGACGATTACCCCGGTGTATTCGTCCATGATGATAAAAGAAAATTGTGGTCGTGAATTGATAAATCTGTTACGTGTATCTTCTGTTTTACATTTCATGTTCTCATAATTTGTCGGAGGGACCTATGTGAAATTTTTTAAAAAATGCACTGTTAACCCAAAATCATATTAATAACATTCTGAAAAGACAGTTTCGGATTCTATGTTGAACTTACACTATCCGAGTTTAGTAAATAAAGTTGTACATAACAACATACATTTCCACGAGTTCTTTTGAATGAGACCTTGTGTATTTGTAAATAATGTGCTACAATTTACTCTAGGTCATGTGCTATCGAATTAAAAATCTTCCTCGATAGAATTCTATAACCTTTTTATTCTTAAAAAACCATGAATATAAAATTTGATGCTGTTCTATGGGGTGGAAATTATCGTTTTCATAACTCCTATCGTAGAGTTGTAAATGGAATACTATTAAAAATTATGGACGATTACCCCGGTGTATTCGTCCATGATGATAAAAGAACATTGTGGTCGTCAATTGATAAATCTGTTACGTGTATCTTCAGTTTTACATTTCATGTTCTCATAATTTGTTAGAGGGACGTATGTGAAAATTTTTTAAAAATACACTGTCAGCCCAAAATCTTATTAATTACATTTTGAAAAGACAGTTCAGATTCTATGTTGAACTTACCCTATCTGAGTTTAGTAAAGAAAGTTGTACATATCAACATATACTTCCACGAGTTCTTCTGAATGACACCTTGTGTATTTGTAAGTAATGTGCTACAATTTACTCTACCTCATGTGCTATCGAATTAAAAATCTTCCGGGATAGAATTCTATAACCTTTTTATTCTTAAAAAACCACGAATATAAAATTTGATGTTGTTCTATGAGGTGGAAATTATTGTTCTCATAACTCTTATCGTAGAGGTATAAATGGAATACTATTAAAAATTATGGACGATTACCCCGGTGTATTCGTCCATGATGATAAAAGAACATTGTGGTCGTCAATTGATAAATCTGTTACGTGTATCTTCAGTTTTAGATTTCATGTTCTCTTAATTTGTCAGAGGGACCTATGTGAAAATTTTTTAAAAATACACTGTCAGCCCAAAATCTTATTAATAACATTCTGAAAAGACAGTTCAGATTCTATGTTGAACTTACCCTATCTGAGTTTAGTAAAGAATGTTGTACATATCAACATATACTTCCACGAGTTCTTCTGAATGAAACCTTGTGTATTTGTAAGTAATGTGCTACAATTTAATGTACGTCAGGTCCTATCGAATTAAAAATCTTCCGGGATAGAATTCTGTAACCTTTTTATTCTTAAAAAACCACGAATATAAAATTTGATGTTGTTCTATGAGGTGGAAATTATCGTTCTCATAACTCTTATCGTAGAGGTATAAATGGAATACTATTAAAAATCATGGACGATTACCCCGGTGTATTCATCCATGATGATAAAAGAACATTGTGGTCGTCAATTGATAAATCTGTTACGTGTATCTTCAGTTTTACATTTCATGTTCTCATAATTTGTCGGAGGGACCTATGTGAAATTTTTTAAAAAATACACTGTTAGCCCAAAATCTTATTAATAACATTATGAAAAAACAGTTCAGATTCTATGTTGAACTTACCCTTTCCGAGTTTAGTAAAGAAAGTTGTACATATCAACATATACTTCCACGAGTTCTTCTGAATGACACCTTGTGTATTTGTAAGTAATGTGCTACAATTTACTCTACGTCATGTGCTATTGAATTAAAAATCTTCCGGGATAGAATTCTACAACCTTTTTATTCTTAAAAAACCACGAATATAAAATTTGATGTTGTTCTATGAGGTGGAAATTATCGTTCTCATAACTCTTATCGTAGAGGTATAAATGGAATACTATTAAAAATTATGGACGATTACCCCGGTGTATTCATCCATGATGATAAAAGAACATTGTAGTCGTCAATTGATAAATCTGTTACGTGTATCTTCAGTTTTACATTTCATGTTCTCATAATTTGTCGGAGGGACCTATGTGAAATTTTTTAAAAAATACACTGTTAGCCCAAAATCTTATTAATAACATTCTGAAAAGACAGTTCAGATTCTGTGTTGAACTTACCCTATCCGAGTTTAGTAAAGAAAGTTGTACATATCAACATATACTTCCACGAGTTCTTCTGAATGACACCTTGTGTATTTGTAAGTAATGTGCTACAATTTACTCTACGTCATGTGCTATCGAATTAAAAATCTTCCGGGATAGAATTCTATAACCTTTTTATTCTTAAAAAACCACGAATATAAAATTTGATGTTGTTCTATGAGGTGGAAATTATCGTTCTCATAACTCTTATCGTAGAGGTATAAATGGAATACTATTAAAAATCATGGACGATTACCCCGGTGTATTCATCCATGATGATAAAAGAACATTGTGGTCGTCAATTGATAAATCTGTTACGTGTATCTTCAGTTTTACATTTCATGTTCTCATAATTTGTCGGAGGGACCTATGTGAAATTTTTAAAAAAATACACTGTCAGCCCAAAATCTTATTAATAACATTCTGAAAAGACAGTTCAGATTCTATGTTGAACTTACCCTATCCGAGTTTAGTAAAGAAAGTTGTACTTATCAACATATACTTCCACGAGTTCTTCTGAATGACACCTTGTGTATTTGTAAGTAATGTGCTACAATTTACTCTAGGTCATGCGCTATCGAATTAAAAATCTTCCTGGATAGAACTCCATAACCTTTTTATTCTTAAAAAACTAGGAATATAAAATTTGATGATGTTCTATGAGGTGGAAATTATCGTTCTCATAACTCTTATCGTAGAGGTATAAATGAAATACTATTAAAAATTATGGACGATTACCCCGGTGTATTCGTCCATGATGATGAAAGAACATTATGGTCGTCAATTGATAAATCTGTTACGTGTATCTTTAGTTTTACATTTCATGTTCTCATAATTTGTCGGAGGGACCTATGTGAAATTTTTTAAAAAATACACTGTTAGCCCAAAATCTTATTAATAACATAATGAAAAGATAGTTCAGATTCTATGTTGAACTTACCCTATCCGAGTTTAGTAAAGAAAGTTGTACATATCAACATATACTTCTACGAGTTCTTCTGAATGACACCTTGTGTATTTGTAAGTAATGTGCTACAATTTACTCTAGGTCTTGTGCTATCGAATTAAAAATCTTCCTGGATAGAATTCTATAACCTTTTTATTCTTGAAAAATCATGAATATAAAATTTGATGCTGTTCTATGTGGTGGAAATTATCGTTCTCATAACTCTTATCGTAGAGGTGTAAATGGAATACTATTAAAAATTATAGACGATTACCCCGGTGTATTCGTCCATGATGATAAAAGAACATTGTGGTCGTCAATTGATAAATCTATTACGTGTATCTTCAGTTTTACATTTCATGTTCTCATAATTTGTTTGAGGGACGTATGTGAAAATTTTTTAAAAATACACTGTCAGCCCAAAATCTTATTAATTACATTTTGAAAAGACAGTTCAGATTCTATGTTGAACTTACCCTATCCGAGTTTAGTAAAGAAAGTTGTACATATCAACATATACTTCCACGAGTTCTTCTGAATGACACCTTGTGTATTTGTAAGTAATGTGCTACAATTTACTCTAGGTCATGTGCTATCGAATTAAAAATCTTCCTGGATAGAATTCTATAACCTTTTTATTCTTAAGAAACCACGAATATAAAATTTGATGTTGTTCTATGAGGTGGAAATTATCGTTCTCATAACTCTTATCGTAGAGGTATAAATGGAATACTATTAAAAATTATGGACGATTACCCCGGTGTATTCGTCCAGGATGATAAAAGAAAATTGTGGTCGTGAATTGATAAATCTGTTACGTGTATCTTCTGTTTTACATTTCATGTTCTCATAATTTGTCGGAGGGACCTATGTGAAATTTTTTTAAAAATGCACTGTTAACCCAAAATCATATTAATAACATTCTGAAAAGACAGTTTCGGATTCTATGTTGAACTTACACTATCCGAGTTTAGTAAATAAAGTTGTACATAACAACATACATTTCCACGAGTTCTTTTGAATGAGACCTTGTGTATTTGTAAATAATGTGCTACAATTTACTCTAGGTCATGTGCTATCGAATTAAAAATCTTCCTCGATAGAATTCTATAACCTTTTTATTCTTAAAAAACCATGAATATAAAATTTGATGCTGTTCTATGGGGTGGAAATTATCGTTTTCATAACTCCTATCGTAGAGTTGTAAATGGAATACTATTAAAAATTATGGACGATTACCCCGGTGTATTCGTCCATGATGATAAAAGAACATTGTGGTCGTCAATTGATAAATCTGTTACGTGTATCTTCAGTTTTACATTTCATGTTCTCATAATTTGTTAGAGGGACGTATGTGAAAATTTTTTAAAAATACACTGTCAGCCCAAAATCTTATTAATTACATTTTGAAAAGACAGTTCAGATTCTATGTTGAACTTACCCTATCTAAGTTTAGTAAAGAAAGTTGTACATATCAACATATACTTCCACGAGTTCTTCTGAATGACACCTTGTGTATTTGTAAGTAATGTGCTACAATTTACTCTACGTCATGTGCTATCGAATTAAAAATCTTCCGGGATAGAATTCTATAACCTTTTTATTCTTAAAAAACCACGAATATAAAATTTGATGTTGTTCTATGAGGTGGAAATTATTGTTCTCATAACTCTTATCGTAGAGGTATAAATGGAATACTATTAAAAATTATGGACGATTACCCCGGTGTATTCGTCCATGATGATAAAAGAACATTGTGGTCGTCAATTGATAAATCTGTTACGTGTATCTTCAGTTTTAGATTTCATGTTCTCTTAATTTGTCAGAGGGACCTATGTGAAAATTTTTTAAAAATACACTGTCAGCCCAAAATCTTATTAATAACATTCTGAAAAGACAGTTCAGATTCTATGTTGAACTTACCCTATCTGAGTTTAGTAAAGAATGTTGTACATATCAACATATACTTCCACGAGTTCTTCTGAATGAAACCTTGTGTATTTGTAAGTAATGTGCTACAATTTAATGTACGTCAGGTCCTATCGAATTAAAAATCTTCCGGGATAGAATTCTGTAACCTTTTTATTCTTAAAAAACCACGAATATAAAATTTGATGTTGTTCTATGAGGTGGAAATTATCGTTCTCATAACTCTTATCGTAGAGGTATAAATGGAATACTATTAAAAATCATGGACGATTACCCCGGTGTATTCATCCATGATGATAAAAGAACATTGTGGTCGTCAATTGATAAATCTGTTACGTGTATCTTCAGTTTTACATTTCATGTTCTCATAATTTGTCGGAGGGACCTATGTGAAATTTTTTAAAAAATACACTGTTAGCCCAAAATATTATTAATAACATTATGAAAAAACAGTTCAGATTCTATGTTGAACTTACCCTATCCGAGTTTAGTAAAGAAAGTTGTACATATCAACATATACTTCCACGAGTTCTTCTGAATGACACCTTGTGTATTTGTAAGTAATGTGCTACAATTTACTCTACGTCATGTGCTATTGAATTAAAAATCTTCCGGGATAGAATTCTACAACCTTTTTATTCTTAAAAAACCACGAATATAAAATTTGATGTTGTTCTATGAGGTGGAAATTATCGTTCTCATAACTCTTATCGTAGAGGTATAAATGGAATACTATTAAAAATTATGGACGATTACCCCGGTGTATTCATCCATGATGATAAAAGAACATTGTAGTCGTCAATTGATAAATCTGTTACGTGTATCTTCAGTTTTACATTTCATGTTCTCATAATTTGTCGGAGGGACCTATGTGAAATTTTTTAAAAAATACACTGTTAGCCCAAAATCTTATTAATAACATTCTGAAAAGACAGTTCAGATTCTGTGTTGAACTTACCCTATCCGAGTTTAGTAAAGAAAGTTGTACATATCAACATATACTTCCACGAGTTCTTCTGAATGACACCTTGTGTATTTGTAAGTAATGTGCTACAATTTACTCTACGTCATGTGCTATCGAATTAAAAATCTTCCGGGATAGAATTCTATAACCTTTTTATTCTTAAAAAACCACGAATATAAAATTTGATGTTGTTCTATGAGGTGGAAATTATCGTTCTCATAACTCTTATCGTAGAGGTATAAATGGAATACTATTAAAAATCATGGACGATTACCCCGGTGTATTCATCCATGATGATAAAAGAACATTGTGGTCGTCAATTGATAAATCTGTTACGTGTATCTTCAGTTTTACATTTCATGTTCTCATAATTTGTCGGAGGGACCTATGTGAAATTTTTAAAAAAATACACTGTCAGCCCAAAATCTTATTAATAACATTCTGAAAAGACAGTTCAGATTCTATGTTGAACTTACCCTATCCGAGTTTAGTAAAGAAAGTTGTACTTATCAACATATACTTCCACGAGTTCTTCTGAATGACACCTTGTGTATTTGTAAGTAATGTGCTACAATTTACTCTAGGTCATGCGCTATCGAATTAAAAATCTTCCTGGATAGAACTCTATAACCTTTTTATTCTTAAAAAACTAGGAATATAAAATTTGATGATGTTCTATGAGGTGGAAATTATCGTTCTCATAACTCTTATCGTAGAGGTATAAATGGAATACTATTAAAAATTATGGACGATTACCCCGGTGTATTCGTCCATGATGATAAAAGAACATTGTGGTCGTCAATTGATAAATCTGTTACGTGTATCTTCAGTTTTAGATTTCATGTTCTCTTAATTTGTCAGAGGGACCTATGTGAAAATTTTTTAAAAATACACTGTCAGCCCAAAATCTTATTAATAACATTCTGAAAAGACAGTTCAGATTCTATGTTGAACTTACCCTATCTGAGTTTAGTAAAGAATGTTGTACATATCAACATATACTTCCACGAGTTCTTCTGAATGAAACCTTGTGTATTTGTAAGTAATGTGCTACAATTTAATGTACGTCAGGTCCTATCGAATTAAAAATCTTCCGGGATAGAATTCTGTAACCTTTTTATTCTTAAAAAACCACGAATATAAAATTTGATGTTGTTCTATGAGGTGGAAATTATCGTTCTCATAACTCTTATCGTAGAGGTATAAATGGAATACTATTAAAAATCATGGACGATTACCCCGGTGTATTCATCCATGATGATAAAAGAACATTGTGGTCGTCAATTGATAAATCTGTTACGTGTATCTTCAGTTTTACATTTCATGTTCTCATAATTTGTCGGAGGGACCTATGTGAAATTTTTTAAAAAATACACTGTTAGCCCAAAATATTATTAATAACATTATGAAAAAACAGTTCAGATTCTATGTTGAACTTACCCTATCCGAGTTTAGTAAAGAAAGTTGTACATATCAACATATACTTCCACGAGTTCTTCTGAATGACACCTTGTGTATTTGTAAGTAATGTGCTACAATTTACTCTACGTCATGTGCTATTGAATTAAAAATCTTCCGGGATAGAATTCTACAACCTTTTTATTCTTAAAAAACCACGAATATAAAATTTGATGTTGTTCTATGAGGTGGAAATTATCGTTCTCATAACTCTTATCGTAGAGGTATAAATGGAATACTATTAAAAATTATGGACGATTACCCCGGTGTATTCATCCATGATGATAAAAGAACATTGTAGTCGTCAATTGATAAATCTGTTACGTGTATCTTCAGTTTTACATTTCATGTTCTCATAATTTGTCGGAGGGACCTATGTGAAATTTTTTAAAAAATACACTGTTAGCCCAAAATCTTATTAATAACATTCTGAAAAGACAGTTCAGATTCTGTGTTGAACTTACCCTATCCGAGTTTAGTAAAGAAAGTTGTACATATCAACATATACTTCCACGAGTTCTTCTGAATGACACCTTGTGTATTTGTAAGTAATGTGCTACAATTTACTCTACGTCATGTGCTATCGAATTAAAAATCTTCCGGGATAGAATTCTATAACCTTTTTATTCTTAAAAAACCACGAATATAAAATTTGATGTTGTTCTATGAGGTGGAAATTATCGTTCTCATAACTCTTATCGTAGAGGTATAAATGGAATACTATTAAAAATCATGGACGATTACCCCGGTGTATTCATCCATGATGATAAAAGAACATTGTGGTCGTCAATTGATAAATCTGTTACGTGTATCTTCAGTTTTACATTTCATGTTCTCATAATTTGTCGGAGGGACCTATGTGAAATTTTTAAAAAAATACACTGTCAGCCCAAAATCTTATTAATAACATTCTGAAAAGACAGTTCAGATTCTATGTTGAACTTACCCTATCCGAGTTTAGTAAAGAAAGTTGTACTTATCAACATATACTTCCACGAGTTCTTCTGAATGACACCTTGTGTATTTGTAAGTAATGTGCTACAATTTACTCTAGGTCATGCGCTATCGAATTAAAAATCTTCCTGGATAGAACTCTATAACCTTTTTATTCTTAAAAAACTAGGAATATAAAATTTGATGATGTTCTATGAGGTGGAAATTATCGTTCTCATAACTCTTATCGTAGAGGTATAAATGAAATACTATTAAAAATTATGGACGATTACCCCGGTGTATTCGTCCATGATGATGAAAGAACATTATGGTCGTCAATTGATAAATCTGTTACGTGTATCTTTAGTTTTACATTTCATGTTCTCATAATTTGTCGGAGGGACCTATGTGAAATTTTTTAAAAAATACACTGTTAGCCCAAAATCTTATTAATAACATAATGAAAAGATAGTTCAGATTCTATGTTGAACTTACCCTATCCGAGTTTAGTAAAGAAAGTTGTACATATCAACATATACTTCTACGAGTTCTTCTGAATGACACCTTGTGTATTTGTAAGTAATGTGCTACAATTTACTCTAGGTCATGTGCTATCGAATTAAAAATCTTCCTGGATAGAATTCTATAACCTTTTTATTCTTGAAAAATCATGAATATAAAATTTGATGCTGTTCTATGTGGTGGAAATTATCGTTCTCATAACTCTTATCGTAGAGGTGTAAATGGAATACTATTAAAAATTATAGACGATTACCCCGGTGTATTCGTCCATGATGATAAAAGAACATTGTGGTCGTCAATTGATAAATCTATTACGTGTATCTTCAGTTTTACATTTCATGTTCTCATAATTTGTTAGAGGGACGTATGTGAAAATTTTTTAAAAATACACTGTCAGCCCAAAATCTTATTAATTACATTTTGAAAAGACAGTTCAGATTCTATGTTGAACTTACCCTATCCGAGTTTAGTAAAGAAAGTTGTACATATCAACATATACTTCCACGAGTTCTTCTGAATGACACCTTGTGTATTTGTAAGTAATGTGCTACAATTTACTCTACGTCATGTGCTATCGAATTAAAAATCTTCCGGGATAGAATTCTATAACCTTTTTATTCTTAAAAAACCACGAATATAAAATTTGATGTTGTTCTATGAGGTGGAAATTATTGTTCTCATAACTCTTATCGTAGAGGTATAAATGGAATACTATTAAAAATTATGGACGATTACCCCGGTGTATTCGTCCATGATGATAAAAGAACATTGTGGTCGTCAATTGATAAATCTGTTACGTGTATCTTCAGTTTTACATTTCATGTTCTCTTAATTTGTCAGAGGGACCTATGTGAAATTTTTTTAAAAATACACTGTCAGCCCAAAATCTTATTAATAACATTATGAAAAGACAGTTCAGATTCTATGTTGAACTTACCCTATCTGAGTTTAGTAAAGAATGTTGTACATATCAACATATACTTCCACGAGTTCTTCTGAATGAAACCTTGTGTATTTGTAAGTAATGTGCTACAATTTACTGTACATCAGGTCCTATCGAATTAAAAATCTTCCGGGATAGAATTCTGTAACCTTTTTATTCTTAAAAAACCACGAATATAAAATTTGATGTTGTTCTATGAGGTGGAAATTATCGTTCTCATAACTCTTATCGTAGAGGTATAAATGGAATACTATTAAAAATCATGGACGATTACCCCGGTGTATTCATCCATGATGATAAAAGAACATTGTGGTCGTCAATTGATAAATCTGTTACGTGTATCTTCAGTTTTACATTTCATGTTCTCATAATTTGTCGGAGGGACCTATGTGAAATTTTTTAAAAAATACACTGTTAGCCCAAAATCTTATTAATAACATTATGAAAAGACAGTTCAGATTCTATGTTGAACTTACCCTATCCGAGTTTAGTAAAGAAAGTTGTACATATCAACATATACTTCCACGAGTTCTTCTGAATGACACCTTGTGTATTTGTAAGTAATGTGCTACAATTTACTCTACGTCATGTGCTATTGAATTAAAAATCTTCCGGGATAGAATTCTACAACCTTTTTATTCTTAAAAAACCACGAATATAAAATTTGATGTTGTTCTATGAGGTGGAAATTATCGTTCTCATAACTCTTATCGTAGAGGTATAAATGGAATACTATTAAAAATTATGGACGATTACCCCGGTGTATTCATCCATGATGATAAAAGAACATTGTAGTCGTCAATTGATAAATCTGTTACGTGTATCTTCAGTTTTACATTTCATGTTCTCATAATTTGTCGGAGGGACCTATGTGAAATTTTTTAAAAAATACACTGTTAGCCCAAAATCTTATTAATAACATTCTGAAAAGACAGTTCAGATTCTGTGTTGAACTTACCCTATCCGAGTTTAGTAAAGAAAGTTGTACATATCAACATATACTTCCACGAGTTCTTCTGAATGACACCTTGTGTATTTGTAAGTAATGTGCTACAATTTACTCTACGTCATGTGCTATCGAATTAAAAATCTTCCGGGATAGAATTCTATAACCTTTTTATTCTTAAAAAACCACGAATATAAAATTTGATGTTGTTCTATGAGGTGGAAATTATTGTTCTCATAACTCTTATCGTTGAGGTATAAATGGAATACTATTAAAAATTATGGACGATTACCCCGGTGTATTCGTCCATGATGATAAAAGAACATTGTGGTCGTCAATTGATAAATCTGTTACGTGTATCTTCAGTTTTACATTTCATGTTCTCTTAATTTGTCAGAGGGACCTATGTGAAAATTTTTTAAAAATACACTGTCAGCCCAAAATCTTATTAATAACATTCTGAAAAGACAGTTCAGATTCTATGTTGAACTTACCCTATCTGAGTTTAGTAAAGAATGTTGTACATATCAACATATACTTCCACGAGTTCTTCTGAATGAAACCTTGTGTATTTGTAAGTAATGTGCTACAATTTACTGTACGTCAGGTCCTATCGAATTAAAAATCTTCCGGGATAGAATTCTGTAACCTTTTTATTCTTAAAAAACCACGAATATAAAATTTGATGTTGTTCTATGAGGTGGAAATTATCGTTCTCATAACTCTTATCGTAGAGGTATAAATGGAATACTATTAAAAATCATGGACGATTACCCCGGTGTATTCATCCATGATGATAAAAGAACATTGTGGTCGTCAATTGATAAATCTGTTACGTGTATCTTCAGTTTTACATTTCATGTTCTCATAATTTGTCGGAGGGACCTATGTGAAATTTTTAAAAAATACACTGTTAGCCCAAAATCTTATTAATAACATTATGAAAAGACAGTTCAGATTCTATGTTGAACTTACCCTATCCGAGTTTAGTAAAGAAAGTTGTACATATCAACATATACTTCCACGAGTTCTTCTGAATGACACCTTGTGTATTTGTAAGTAATGTGCTACAATTTACTCTACGTCATGTGCTATTGAATTAAAAATCTTCCGGTATAGAATTCTACAACCTTTTTATTCTTAAAAAACCACGAATATAAAATTTGATGTTGTTCTATGAGGTGGAAATTATCGTTATCATAACTCTTATCGTAGAGGTATAAATGGAATACTATTAAAAATTATGGACGATTACCCCGGTGTATTCATCCATGATGATAAAAGAACATTGTAGTCGTCAATTGATAAATCTGTTACGTGTATCTTCAGTTTTACATTTCATGTTCTCATAATTTGTCGGAGGGACCTATGTGAAATTTTTTAAAAAATACACTGTTAGCCCAAAATCTTATTAATAACATTCTGAAAAGACAGTTCAGATTCTGTGTTGAACTTACCCTATCCGAGTTTAGTAAAGAAAGTTGTACACATCAACATATACTTCCACGAGTTCTTCTGAATGACACCTTGTGTATTTGTAAGTAATGTGCTACAATTTACTCTACGTCATGTGCTATCGAATTAAAAATCTTCCGGGATAGAATTCTATAACCTTTTTATTCTTAAAAAACCACGAATATAAAATTTGATGTTGTTCTATGAGGTGGAAATTATCGTTCTCATAACTCTTATCGTAGAGGTATAAATGGAATACTATTAAAAATCATGGACGATTACCCCGGTGTATTCATCCATGATGATAAAAGAACATTGTGGTCGTCAATTGATAAATCTGTTACGTGTATCTTCAGTTTTACATTTCATGTTCTCATAATTTGTCGGAGGGACCTATGTGAAATTTTTAAAAAAATACACTGTCAGCCCAAAATCTTATTAATAACATTCTGAAAAGACAGTTCAGATTCTATGTTGAACTTACCCTATCCGAGTTTAGTAAAGAAAGTTGTACTTATCAACATATACTTCCACGAGTTCTTCTGAATGACACCTTGTGTATTTGTAAGTAATGTGCTACAATTTACTCTAGGTCATGCGCTATCGAATTAAAAATCTTCCTGGATAGAACTCTGTAACCTTTTTATTCTTAGAAAACTAGGAATATAAAATTTGATGATGTTCTATGAGGTGGAAATTATCGTTCTCATAACTCTTATCGTAGAGGTATAAATGAAATACTATTAAAAATTATGGACGATTACCCCGGTGTATTCGTCCATGATGATGAAAGAACATTATGGTCGTCAATTGATAAATCTGTTACGTGTATCTTTAGTTTTACATTTCATGTTCTCATAATTTGTCGGAGGGACCTATGTGAAATTTTTTAAAAAATACACTGTTAGCCCAAAATCTTATTAATAACATAATGAAAAGATAGTTCAGATTCTATGTTGAACTTACCCTATCCGAGTTTAGTAAAGAAAGTTGTACATATCAACATATACTTCCACGAGTTCTTCTGAATGACACCTTGTGTATTTGTAAGTAATGTGCTACAATTTACTCTAGGTCATGTGCTATCGAATTAAAAATCTTCCTGGATAGAATTCTATAACCTTTTTATTCTTGAAAAATCATGAATATAAAATTTGATGCTGTTCTATGTGGTGGAAATTATCGTTCTCATAACTCTTATCGTAGAGGTGTAAATGGAATACTATTAAAAATTATAGACGATTACCCCGGTGTATTCGTCCTTGATGATAAAAGAACATTGTGGTCGTCAATTGATAATTCTGTTACGTGTATCTTCAGTTTTACATTTCACGTTCTCATAATTTGTCAGAGGGACCTATGTGAAAATTTTTTAAAAAAACACTGTCAGCCCAAAATCTTATTAATAACATTTTGAAAAGACAGTTTAGATTCTATGTCGAACTTACCCTATCCGAGTTTAGTAAAGAAAGTTGTACATATCAACATATACTTCCACGAGTTCTTCTGAATGACACCTTGTGTATTTGTAAGTAATGTGCTACAATTTACTCTAGGTCATGTGCTATCGAATTAAAAATCTTCCTGGATAGAATTCTATAACCTTTTTATTCTTAAAAAACCATGAATATAAAATTTGATGCTGTTCTATGAGGTGGAAATTATCGTTCTCATAACTCTTATCGTAGAGGTGTAAATGGAATACTATTAAAAATTATGGACGATTACCCCGGTGTAGTCATCCATGATGATAAAAGAACATTGTGATCGTCAATTTATAAATCTGTTACGTATATCTTTAGTTTTACATTTCATGTTCTCATAATTTGTCGGAGGGACCTATGTGAAAATTTTTTAAAAATACACTGTTAGCCCAAAATCATATTAATAACATTCTGAAAAGACAGTTTTGGATTCTATGTTGAACTTACACTATCCGAGTTTAGTAAAGAAAGTTGTACATATCAACATATACTTCTACGAGTTCTTCTGAATGACACCTTGTGTATTTGTAAGTAATGTGCTACAATTTACTCTAGGTCATGTGCTATCGAATTAAAAATCTTCCTGGATAGAATTCTATAACCTTTTTATTCTTACAAAACCATAAATATAAAATTTGATGCTGTTCTATGTGGTGGAAATTATTGTTCTCATAACTCTTATCGTAGAGGTGTAAATGGAATACTATTAAAAATTATGGACGATTAGCCCGGTGTATTCGTCCATGATGATGAAAGAACATTGTGGTCGTCAATTGATAAATCTGTTACGTGTATCTTCAGTTTTACATTTCATGTTCTCATAATTTTTCAGAGGGACCTATGTGAAATTTTTAAAAAAAAACACTGTCAGCCCAAAATCTTATTAATAACATTTTGAAAAGACAGTTTAGATTCTATGTCGAACTTACCCTATCCGAGTTTAGTAAAGAAAGTTGTACATATCAACATATACTTCCACGAGTTCTTCTGAATGACTGCTTGTGTATTTGTAAGTAATGTGCTACAATTTACTCTAGGTCATGTGCTATCTAATTAAAAATCTTCCTAGATAGAATTCTATAACCTTTTCATTCTTAAGAAACCACGAATATAAAATTTGATGTTGTTCTATGAGGTGGAAATTATCGTTCTCATAACTCTTATCGTAGAGGTATAAATGGAATACTATTAAAAATTATGGACGATTACCCCGGTGTATTCGTCCATGATGATAAAAGAAAATTGTGGTCGTCAATTGATAAATCTGTTACGTGTATCTTCTGTTTTACATTTCATGTTGTCATAATTTGTCGGAGGGACCTATGTGAAATTTTTTAAAAAATGCACTGTTAACCCAAAATCATATTAATAACATTCTGAAAAGACAGTTTCGGATTCTATGTTGAACTTACACTATCCGAGTTTGGTAAATAAAGTTGTACATAACAACATACATTTCCACGAGTTCTTTTGAATGAGACCTTGTGTATTTGTAAGTAATGTGCTACAATTTACTCTAGGTCATGTGCTATCGAATTAAAAATCTTCCTCGATAGAATTCTATAACCTTTTTATTCTTAAAAAACCATGAATATAAAATTTGATGCTGTTCTATGGGGTGGAAATTATCGTTCACATAACTCCTATCGTAGAGTTCTAAATGGAATACTTTTAAAAATTATGGACGATTACCCCGGTGTATTCGTCCATGATGATAAAAGAACATTGTGGTCGTCAATTGATAAATCTGTTACGTGTATCTTCAGTTTTACATTTCATGTTCTCATAATTTGTCGGAGGGACCTATGTGAAATTTTTTAAAAATACACTGTTAGCCCAAAATCTTATTAATAAAATTCTGAAACGACAGTTCGAATTCTAAGTTGAACTTACACTATCCGAGTTTAGTAAAGAAAGTTGGACATAAGAACATACACTTCCACGAGTTCTTCTGAATGACACCTTGTGTATTTGTAAGTAATGTGCTACAATTTACTCTACGTCATGTGCTATCGAATTAAAAATCTTCCGGGATAGAATTCTATAACCTTTTTATTCTTAAAAAACCACGAATATAAAATTTGATGTTGTTCTATGAGGTTGAAATTATTGTTCTCATAACTCTTATCGTACAGGTATAAATGGAATACTATTAAAAATTATGGACGATTACCCCGGTGTATTCGTCCATGATGATAAAAGAACATTGTGGTCGTCAATTGATAAATCTGTTACGTGTATCTTCAGTTTTACATTTCATGTTCTCTTAATTTGTCAGAGGGACCTATGTGAAAATTTTTTAAAAATACACTGTCAGCCCAAAATCTTATTAATAACATTCTGAAAAGACAGTTCAGATTCTATGTTGAACTTACCCTATCTGAGTTTAGTAAAGAATGTTGTACATATCAACATATACTTCCACGAGTTCTTCTGAATGAAACCTTGTGTATTTGTAAGTAATGTGCTACAATTTACTGTACGTCAGGTCCTATCGAATTAAAAATCTTCCGGGATAGAATTCTATAACTTTTTATTCTTAAAAAACCACGAATACAAAATTTGATGTTGTTCTATGAGGTGGAAATTATCGTTCTCATAACTCTTATCGTAGAGGTATAAATGGAATACTATTAAAAATCATGGACGATTACCCCGGTGTATTCATCCATGATGATAAAAGAACATTGTGGTCGTCAATTGATAAATCTGTTACGTGTATCTTCAGTTTTACATTTCATGTTCTCATAATTTGTCGGAGGGACCTATCTGAAATTTTTTAAAAAATACACTGTTAGCCCAAAATCTTATTAATAACATTATGAAAAGACAGTTCAGATTCTATGTTGAACTTACCCTATCCGAGTTTAGTAAAGAAAGTTGTACATATCAACATATACTTCCACGAGTTCTTCTGAATGACACCTTGTGTATTTGTAAGTAATGTGCTACAATTTACTCTACGTCATGTGCTATTGAATTAAAAATCTTCCGGGATAGAATTCTACAACCTTTTTATTCTTAAAAAACCACGAATATAAAATTTGATTTTGTTCTATGAGGTGGAAATTATCGTTCTCATAACTCTTATCGTAGAGGTATAAATGGAATACTATTAAAAATCATGGACGATTACCCCGGTGTATTCATCCATGATGATAAAAGAACATTGTAGTCGTCAATTGATAAATCTGTTACGTGTATCTTCAGTTTTACATTTCATGTTCTCATAATTTGTCGGAGGGACCTATGTGAAATTTTTAAAAAAATACACTGTCAGCCCAAAATCTTATTAATAACATTCTGAAAAGACAGTTCAGATTCTATGTTGAACTTACCCTATCCGAGTTTAGTAAAGAAAGTTGTACTTATCAACATATACTTCCACGAGTTCTTCTGAATGACACCTTGTGTATTTGTAAGTAATGTGCTACAATTTACTCTAGGTCATGCGCTATCGAATTAAAAATCTTCCTGGATAGAACTCTGTAACCTTTTTATTCTTAGAAAACTAGGAATATAAAATTTGATGATGTTCTATGAGGTGGAAATTATCGTTCTCATAACTCTTATCGTAGAGGTATAAATGAAATACTATTAAAAATTATGGACGATTACCCCGGTGTATTCGTCCATGATGATGAAAGAACATTATGGTCGTCAATTGATAAATCTGTTACGTGTATCTTTAGTTTTACATTTCATGTTCTCATAATTTGTCGGAGGGACCTATGTGAAATTTTTTAAAAAATACACTGTTAGCCCAAAATCTTATTAATAACATAATGAAAAGATAGTTCAGATTCTATGTTGAACTTACCCTATCCGAGTTTAGTAAAGAAAGTTGTACATATCAACATATACTTCCACGAGTTCTTCTGAATGACACCTTGTGTATTTGTAAGTAATGTGCTACAATTTACTCTAGGTCATGTGCTATCGAATTAAAAATCTTCCTGGATAGAATTCTATAACCTTTTTATTCTTGAAAAATCATGAATATAAAATTTGATGCTGTTCTATGTGGTGGAAATTATCGTTCTCATAACTCTTATCGTAGAGGTGTAAATGGAATACTATTAAAAATTATAGACGATTACCCCGGTGTATTCGTCCTTGATGATAAAAGAACATTGTGGTCGTCAATTGATAATTCTGTTACGTGTATCTTCAGTTTTACATTTCACGTTCTCATAATTTGTCAGAGGGACCTATGTGAAAATTTTTTAAAAAAACACTGTCAGCCCAAAATCTTATTAATAACATTTTGAAAAGACAGTTTAGATTCTATGTCGAACTTACCCTATCCGAGTTTAGTAAAGAAAGTTGTACATATCAACATATACTTCCACGAGTTCTTCTGAATGACACCTTGTGTATTTGTAAGTAATGTGCTACAATTTACTCTAGGTCATGTGCTATCGAATTAAAAATCTTCCTGGATAGAATTCTATAACCTTTTTATTCTTAAAAAACCATGAATATAAAATTTGATGCTGTTCTATGAGGTGGAAATTATCGTTCTCATAACTCTTATCGTAGAGGTGTAAATGGAATACTATTAAAAATTATGGACGATTACCCCGGTGTAGTCATCCATGATGATAAAAGAACATTGTGATCGTCAATTTATAAATCTGTTACGTATATCTTTAGTTTTACATTTCATGTTCTCATAATTTGTCGGAGGGACCTATGTGAAAATTTTTTAAAAATACACTGTTAGCCCAAAATCATATTAATAACATTCTGAAAAGACAGTTTTGGATTCTATGTTGAACTTACACTATCCGAGTTTAGTAAAGAAAGTTGTACATATCAACATATACTTCTACGAGTTCTTCTGAATGACACCTTGTGTATTTGTAAGTAATGTGCTACAATTTACTCTAGGTCATGTGCTATCGAATTAAAAATCTTCCTGGATAGAATTCTATAACCTTTTTATTCTTACAAAACCATGAATATAAAATTTGATGCTGTTCTATGTGGTGGAAATTATTGTTCTCATAACTCTTATCGTAGAGGTGTAAATGGAATACTATTAAAAATTATGGACGATTAGCCCGGTGTATTCGTCCATGATGATGAAAGAACATTGTGGTCGTCAATTGATAAATCTGTTACGTGTATCTTCAGTTTTACATTTCATGTTCTCATAATTTTTCAGAGAGACCTATGTGAAATTTTTAAAAAAAAACACTGTCAGCCCAAAATCTTATTAATAACATTTTGAAAAGACAGTTTAGATTCTATGTCGAACTTACCCTATCCGAGTTTAGTAAAGAAAGTTGTACATATCAACATATACTTCCACGAGTTCTTCTGAATGACTGCTTGTGTATTTGTAAGTAATGTGCTACAATTTACTCTAGGTCATGTGCTATCTAATTAAAAATCTTCCTAGATAGAATTCTATAACCTTTTCATTCTTAAGAAACCACGAATATAAAATTTGATGTTGTTCTATGAGGTGGAAATTATCGTTCTCATAACTCTTATCGTAGAGGTATAAATGGAATACTATTAAAAATTATGGACGATTACCCCGGTGTATTCGTCCATGATGATAAAAGAAAATTGTGGTCGTCAATTGATAAATCTGTTACGTGTATCTTCTGTTTTACATTTCATGTTGTCATAATTTGTCGGAGGGACCTATGTGAAATTTTTTAAAAAATGCACTGTTAACCCAAAATCATATTAATAACATTCTGAAAAGACAGTTTCGGATTCTATGTTGAACTTACACTATCCGAGTTTGGTAAATAAAGTTGTACATAACAACATACATTTCCACGAGTTCTTTTGAATGAGACCTTGTGTATTTGTAAGTAATGTGCTACAATTTACTCTAGGTCATGTGCTATCGAATTAAAAATCTTCCTCGATAGAATTCTATAACCTTTTTATTCTTAAAAAACCATGAATATAAAATTTGATGCTGTTCTATGGGGTGGAAATTATCGTTCACATAACTCCTATCGTAGAGTTCTAAATGGAATACTTTTAAAAATTATGGACGATTACCCCGGTGTATTCGTCCATGATGATAAAAGAACATTGTGGTCGTCAATTGATAAATCTGTTACGTGTATCTTCAGTTTTACATTTCATGTTCTCATAATTTGTCGGAGGGACCTATGTGAAATTTTTTAAAAATACACTGTTAGCCCAAAATCTTATTAATAAAATTCTGAAACGACAGTTCGAATTCTAAGTTGAACTTACACTATCCGAGTTTAGTAAAGAAAGTTGGACATAAGAACATACACTTCCACGAGTTCTTCTGAATGACACCTTGTGTATTTGTAAGTAATGTGCTACAATTTACTCTACGTCATGTGCTATCGAATTAAAAATCTTCCGGGATAGAATTCTATAACCTTTTTATTCTTAAAAAACCACGAATATAAAATTTGATGTTGTTCTATGAGGTTGAAATTATTGTTCTCATAACTCTTATCGTACAGGTATAAATGGAATACTATTAAAAATTATGGACGATTACCCCGGTGTATTCGTCCATGATGATAAAAGAACATTGTGGTCGTCAATTGATAAATCTGTTACGTGTATCTTCAGTTTTACATTTCATGTTCTCTTAATTTGTCAGAGGGACCTATGTGAAAATTTTTTAAAAATACACTGTCAGCCCAAAATCTTATTAATAACATTCTGAAAAGACAGTTCAGATTCTATGTTGAACTTACCCTATCTGAGTTTAGTAAAGAATGTTGTACATATCAACATATACTTCCACGAGTTCTTCTGAATGAAACCTTGTGTATTTGTAAGTAATGTGCTACAATTTACTGTACGTCAGGTCCTATCGAATTAAAAATCTTCCGGGATAGAATTCTATAACTTTTTATTCTTAAAAAACCACGAATACAAAATTTGATGTTGTTCTATGAGGTGGAAATTATCGTTCTCATAACTCTTATCGTAGAGGTATAAATGGAATACTATTAAAAATCATGGACGATTACCCCGGTGTATTCATCCATGATGATAAAAGAACATTGTGGTCGTCAATTGATAAATCTGTTACGTGTATCTTCAGTTTTACATTTCATGTTCTCATAATTTGTCGGAGGGACCTATCTGAAATTTTTTAAAAAATACACTGTTAGCCCAAAATCTTATTAATAACATTATGAAAAGACACTTCAGATTCTATGTTGAACTTACCCTATCCGAGTTTAGTAAAGAAAGTTGTACATATCAACATATACTTCCACGAGTTCTTCTGAATGACACCTTGTGTATTTGTAAGTAATGTGCTACAATTTACTCTACGTCATGTGCTATTGAATTAAAAATCTTCCGGGATAGAATTCTACAACCTTTTTATTCTTAAAAAACCACGAATATAAAATTTGATTTTGTTCTATGAGGTGGAAATTATCGTTCTCATAACTCTTATCGTAGAGGTATAAATGGAATACTATTAAAAATTATGGACAATTACCCCGGTGTATTCATCCATGATGATAAAAGAACATTGTAGTCGTCAATTGATAAATCTGTTACGTGTATCTTCAGTTTTACATTTCATGTTCTCATAATTTGTCGGAGGGACCTATGTGAAATTTTTTTAAAAATACACTGTTAGCCCAAAATCTTATTAATAACATTCTGAAAAGACAGTTCAGATTCTGTGTTGAACTTACCCTATCCGAGTTTAGTAAAGAAAGTTGTACATATCAACATATACTTCCACGAGTTCTTCTGAATGACACCTTGTGTATTTGTAAGTAATGTGCTACAATTTACTCTACGTAATGTGCTATCGAATTAAAAATCTTCCGGGATAGAATTCTATAACCTTTTTATTCTTAAAAAACCACGAATATAAAATTTGATGTTGTTCTATGAGGTGGAAATTATCGTTCTCATAACTCTTATCGTAGAGGTATAAATGGAATACTATTAAAAATCATGGACGATTACCCCGGTGTATTCATCCATGATGATAAAAGAACATTGTGGTCGTCAATTGATAAATCTGTTACGTGTATCTTCAGTTTTACATTTCATGTTCTCATAATTTGTCGGAGGGACCTATGTGAAATTTTTTAAAAAATACACTGTTAGCCCAAAATCTTATTAATAACATTATGAAAAGACAGTTCAGATTCTATGTTGAACTTACCCTATCTGAGTTTAGTAAAGAAAGTTGTACATATCAACATATACTTCCACGAGTTCTTCCGAATGACACCTTGTGTATTTGTAAGTAATGTGTTACAATTTACTCTATGTCATGTGCTATTGAATTAAAAATCTTCCGGGATAGAATTCTACAACCTTTTTATTCTTAAAAAACCACGAATATAAAATTTGATTTTGTTCTATGAGGTGGAAATTATCGTTCTCATAACTCTTATCGTAGAGGTATAAATGGAATACTATTAAAAATTATGGACGATTACCCCGGTGTATTCATCCATGATGATAAAAGAACACTGTGGTTGTCAATTGATAAATCTGTTACGTGTATCTTCAGTTTTACATTTCATGTTCTCATAATTTGTCAGAGGGACCTATGTGAAATTTTTTAAAAAATACACTGTTAACCCAAAATCATATTAATAACATTCTGAAAAGACAGTTTCGGATTCGATGTTGAACTTACACTATCCGAGTTTAGTAAATAAAGTTGTACATAACAACATACACTTCCACGAGTTCTTTTGAATGAGACCTTATGTATTTGAAAGTAATGTGCTACAATTTACTCTAGGTCATGTGCTATCGAATTAAAAATCTTCCTGGATAGAATTCTATAACCTTTTTATTCTTAAAAAACCATGAATATAAAATTTGATGCTGTTCTATGAGTTGGAAATTATCGTTCTCATAACTCTTATCGTAGAGTTGTAAATGGAATACTATTAAAAATTATGGACGATTACCCCGGTGTATTCGTCCATGATAATAAAAGAACATTGTGGTCGTCAATTGATAAATCTGTTACGTGTATCTTCAGTTTTACATTTCATGTTCTCATAATTTGTCGGAGGGACCTATGTGAAATTTTTTAAAAATACACAGTTTGCCCAAAATCTTATTAATAACATTCTGAAAAGACAGTTCGAATTCTAAGTTGAACTTACACTATCCGAGTTTAGTAAAGAAAGTTGGACATAACAACATACACTTCCACGAGTTCTTCTGAATGACACCTTGTGTATTTGAAAGTAATGTGCTACAATTTACTCTAGTTCATGTGCTATCGAATTAAAAATCTTCCTGGATAGAATTCTATAACCTTTTTATTCTAAAGAAACCACGAATATAAAATTTGATGTTGTTCTATGAGGTGGAAATTATCGTTCTCATAACTCTTATCGTAGAGGTGTAAATGGAATACTATTAAAAATTGTGGACGATTACCCCGGTGTATTCGTCCATGATGATAAAAGAACATTGTGGTCGTCAATTGATAAATCTGTTACGTGTATCTTCAGTTTTACATGTCATGTTCTCATAATTTGTCGGAGGGACCTATGTGAAATTTTTTAAAAAATACACTGTTAGCCCAAAATCTTATTAATAACATTCTGAAAAGACAGTTCAAATTCTAAGTTGAACTTACACTATCCGAGTTTAGTAAAGAAAGTTGGACATAACAACATACACTTCCACGAGTTCTTCTGAATGACACCTTGTGTATTTGTAAGTAATGTGCTACAATTTACTCTAGGTCATGTGCTATCGAATTAAAAATCTTCCTGGATAGAATTCTATAACCTTTTTATTCTTAAGAAACCACGAATATAAAATTTGATGTTGTTCTATGAGGTGGAAATTATCGTTCTCGTAACTCTTATCGTAGAGGTATAAATGGAATACTATTTAAAATTATGGACGATTACTCCGGTGTATTCGTCCAGGATGATAAAAGAAAATTGTGGTCGTCAATTGATAAATTTGTTACGTGTATCTTCTGTTTTACATTTCATGTTCTCATAATTTGTCGGAGGGACCTATGTGAAATTTTTTAAAAAATGCACTGTTAACCCAAAATCATATTAATAACATTCTGAAAAGACAGTTTCGGATTCTATGTTGAACTTACACTATCCGAGTTTGGTAAATAAAGTTGTACATAACAACATACATTTCCACGAGTTCTTTTGAATGAGACCTTGTGTATTTGTAAGTAATGTGCTACAATTTACTCTAGGTCATGTGCTATCGAATTAAAAATCTTCCTCGATAGAATTCTATAACCTTTTTATTCTTAAAAAACCATGAATATAAAATTTGATGCTGTTCTATGGGGTGGAAATTATCGTTCACATAACTCCTATCGTAGAGTTCTAAATGGAATACTTTTAAAAATTATGGACGATTACCCCGGTGTATTCGTCCATGATGATAAAAGAACATTGTGGTCGTCAATTGATAAATCTGTTACGTGTATCTTCAGTTTTATATTTCATGTTCTCATAATTTGTCGGAGGGACCTATGTGAAATTTTTTAAAAATACACTGTTAGCCCAAAATCTTATTAATAAAATTCTGAAACGACAGTTCGAATTCTAAGTTGAACTTACACTATCCGAGTTTAGTAAAGAAAGTTGGACATAAGAACATACACTTCCACGAGTTCTTCTGAATGACACCTTGTGTATTTGTAAGTAATGTGCTACAATTTACTCTACGTCATGTGCTATCGAATTAAAAATCTTCCGGGATAGAATTCTATAACCTTTTTATTCTTAAAAAACCACGAATATAAAATTTGATGTTGTTCTATGAGGTTGAAATTATTGTTCTCATAACTCTTATCGTACAGGTATAAATGGAATACTATTAAAAATTATGGACGATTACCCCGGTGTATTCGTCCATGATGATAAAAGAACATTGTGGTCGTCAATTGATAAATCTGTTACGTGTATCTTCAGTTTTACATTTCATGTTCTCTTAATTTGTCAGAGGGACCTATGTGAAAATTTTTTAAAAATACACTGTCAGCCCAAAATCTTATTAATAACATTCTGAAAAGACAGTTCAGATTCTATGTTGAACTTACCCTATCTGAGTTTAGTAAAGAATGTTGTACATATCAACATATACTTCCACGAGTTCTTCTGAATGAAACCTTGTGTATTTGTAAGTAATGTGCTACAATTTACTGTACGTCAGGTCCTATCGAATTAAAAATCTTCCGGGATAGAATTCTATAACTTTTTATTCTTAAAAAACCACGAATACAAAATTTGATGTTGTTCTATGAGGTGGAAATTATCGTTCTCATAACTCTTATCGTAGAGGTATAAATGGAATACTATTAAAAATCATGGACGATTACCCCGGTGTATTCATCCATGATGATAAAAGAACATTGTGGTCGTCAATTGATAAATCTGTTACGTGTATCTTCAGTTTTACATTTCATGTTCTCATAATTTGTCGGAGGGACCTATCTGAAATTTTTTAAAAAATACACTGTTAGCCCAAAATCTTATTAATAACATTATGAAAAGACAGTTCAGATTCTATGTTGAACTTACCCTATCCGAGTTTAGTAAAGAAAGTTGTACATATCAACATATACTTCCACGAGTTCTTCTGAATGACACCTTGTGTATTTGTAAGTAATGTGCTACAATTTACTCTACGTCATGTGCTATTGAATTAAAAATCTTCCGGGATAGAATTCTACAACCTTTTTATTCTTAAAAAACCACGAATATAAAATTTGATTTTGTTCTATGAGGTGGAAATTATCGTTCTCATAACTCTTATCGTAGAGGTATAAATGGAATACTATTAAAAATTATGGACAATTACCCCGGTGTATTCATCCATGATGATAAAAGAACATTGTAGTCGTCAATTGATAAATCTGTTACGTGTATCTTCAGTTTTACATTTCATGTTCTCATAATTTGTCGGAGGGACCTATGTGAAATTTTTTAAAAAATACACTGTTAGCCCAAAATCTTATTAATAACATTCTGAAAAGACAGTTCAGATTCTGTGTTGAACTTACCCTATCCGAGTTTAGTAAAGAAAGTTGTACATATCAACATATACTTCCACGAGTTCTTCTGAATGACACCTTGTGTATTTGTAAGTAATGTGCTACAATTTACTCTACGTAATGTGCTATCGAATTAAAAATCTTCCGGGATAGAATTCTATAACCTTTTTATTCTTAAAAAACCACGAATATAAAATTTGATGTTGTTCTATGAGGTGGAAATTATCGTTCTCATAACTCTTATCGTAGAGGTATAAATGGAATACTATTAAAAATCATGGACGATTACCCCGGTGTATTCATCCATGATGATAAAAGAACATTGTGGTCGTCAATTGATAAATCTGTTACGTGTATCTTCAGTTTTACATTTCATGTTCTCATAATTTGTCGGAGGGACCTATGTGAAATTTTTTAAAAAATACACTGTTAGCCCAAAATCTTATTAATAACATTATGAAAAGACAGTTCAGATTCTATGTTGAACTTACCCTATCTGAGTTTAGTAAAGAAAGTTGTACATATCAACATATACTTCCACGAGTTCTTCCGAATGACACCTTGTGTATTTGTAAGTAATGTGTTACAATTTACTCTATGTCATGTGCTATTGAATTAAAAATCTTCCGGGATAGAATTCTACAACCTTTTTATTCTTAAAAAACCACGAATATAAAATTTGATTTTGTTCTATGAGGTGGAAATTATCGTTCTCATAACTCTTATCGTAGAGGTATAAATGGAATACTATTAAAAATTATGGACGATTACCCCGGTGTATTCATCCATGATGATAAAAGAACACTGTGGTTGTCAATTGATAAATCTGTTACGTGTATCTTCAGTTTTACATTTCATGTTCTCATAATTTGTCAGAGGGACCTATGTGAAATTTTTTAAAAAATACACTGTTAACCCAAAATCATATTAATAACATTCTGAAAAGACAGTTTCGGATTCGATGTTGAACTTACACTATCCGAGTTTAGTAAATAAAGTTGTACATAACAACATACACTTCCACGAGTTCTTTTGAATGAGACCTTATGTATTTGAAAGTAATGTGCTACAATTTACTCTAGGTCATGTGCTATCGAATTAAAAATCTTCCTGGATAGAATTCTATAACCTTTTTATTCTTAAAAAACCATGAATATAAAATTTGATGCTGTTCTATGAGTTGGAAATTATCGTTCTCATAACTCTTATCGTAGAGTTGTAAATGGAATACTATTAAAAATTATGGACGATTACCCCGGTGTATTCGTCCATGATAATAAAAGAACATTGTGGTCGTCAATTGATAAATCTGTTACGTGTATCTTCAGTTTTACATTTCATGTTCTCATAATTTGTCGGAGGGACCTATGTGAAATTTTTTAAAAATACACAGTTTGCCCAAAATCTTATTAATAACATTCTGAAAAGACAGTTCGAATTCTAAGTTGAACTTACACTATCCGAGTTTAGTAAAGAAAGTTGGACATAACAACATACACTTCCACGAGTTCTTCTGAATGACACCTTGTGTATTTGAAAGTAATGTGCTACAATTTACTCTAGTTCATGTGCTATCGAATTAAAAATCTTCCTGGATAGAATTCTATAACCTTTTTATTCTAAAGAAACCACGAATATAAAATTTGATGTTGTTCTATGAGGTGGAAATTATCGTTCTCATAACTCTTATCGTAGAGGTGTAAATGGAATACTATTAAAAATTGTGGACGATTACCCCGGTGTATTCGTCCATGATGATAAAAGAACATTGTGGTCGTCAATTGATAAATCTGTTACGTGTATCTTCAGTTTTACATGTCATGTTCTCATAATTTGTCGGAGGGACCTATGTGAAATTTTTTAAAAAATACACTGTTAGCCCAAAATCTTATTAATAACATTCTGAAAAGACAGTTCAAATTCTAAGTTGAACTTACACTATCCGAGTTTAGTAAAGAAAGTTGGACATAACAACATACACTTCCACGAGTTCTTCTGAATGACACCTTGTGTATTTGTAAGTAATGTGCTACAATTTACTCTAGGTCATGTGCTATCGAATTAAAAATCTTCCTGGATAGAATTCTATAACCTTTTTATTCTTAAGAAACCACGAATATAAAATTTGATGTTGTTCTATGAGGTGGAAATTATCGTTCTCGTAACTCTTATCGTAGAGGTATAAATGGAATACTATTTAAAATTATGGACGATTACTCCGGTGTATTCGTCCAGGATGATAAAAGAAAATTGTGGTCGTCAATTGATAAATTTGTTACGTGTATCTTCTGTTTTACATTTCATGTTCTCATAATTTGTCGGAGGGACCTATGTGAAATTTTTTAAAAAATACACTGTTAGCCCAAAATCTTATTAATAACATTCTGAAAAGACAGTTCAGATTCTGTGTTGAACTTACCCTATCCAAGTTTAGTAAAGAAAGTTGTACATATCAACATATACTTCCACGAGTTCTTCTGAATGACACCTTGTGTATTTGTAAGTAATGTGCTACAATTTACTCTACGTCATGTGCTATCGAATTAAAAATCTTCCGGGATAGAATTCTATAACCTTTTTATTCTTAAAAAACCACGAATATAAAATTTGATGTTGTTCTATGAGGTGGAAATTATCGTTCTCATAACTCTTATCGTAGAGGTATAGATGGAATACTTTTAAAAATCATGGACGATTACCCCGGTGTATTCATCCATGATGATAAAAGAACATTGTGGTCGTCAATTGATAAATTTGTTACGTGTATCTTCTGTTTTACATTTCATGTTCTCATAATTTGTCGGAGGGACCTATGTGAAATTTTTTAAAAAATACACTGTTAGCCCAAAATCTTATTAATAACATTCTGAAAAGACAGTTCGAATTCTAAGTTGAACTTACACTATCCGAGTTTAGTAAAGAAAGTTGGACATAACAACAAACACTTCCACGAGTTCTTCTGAATGACACCTTGTGTATTTGTAAGTAATGTGCTACAATTTACTCTAGGTCATGTGCTATCGAATTAAAAATCTTCCTGGATAGAATTCTATAACCTTTTTATTCTTAAGAAACCACGAATATAAAATTTGATGTTGTTCTATGAGGTGGAAATTATCGTTCTCATAACTCTTATCGTAGAGGTATAAATGGAATACTATTAAAAATCATGGACGATTACCCCGGTGTATTCATCCATGATGATAAAAGAACATTGTGGTCGTCAATTGATAAATCTGTTACGTGTATCTTCAGTTTTACATTTCATGTTCTCATAATTTGTCGGAGGGACCTATGTGAAATTTTTTTAAAAATACACTGTTAGCCCAAAATCTTATTAATAACATTATGAAAAGACAGTTCAGATTCTATGTTGAACTTACCCTATCCGAGTTTAGTAAAGAAAGTTGTACATATCAACATATACTTCCACGAGTTCTTCTGAATGACACCTTGTGTATTTGTAAGTAATGTGCTACAATTTACTCTACGTCATGTGCTATCGAATTAAAAATCTTCCGGGATAGAATTCTATAACCTTTTTATTCTTAAAAAACCACGAAAATAAAATTTGATGTTGTTCTATGAGGTGGAAATTATCGTTCTCATAACTCTTATCGTAGAGGTATAGATGGAATACTTTTAAAAATCATGGACGATTACCCCGGTGTATTCATCCATGATGATAAAAGAACATTGTGGTCGTCAATTGATAAATCTGTTACGTGTATCTTCAGTTTTACATTTCATGTTCTCATAATTTGTCGGAGGGACCTATGTGAAATTTTTTTAAAAATACACTGTTAGCCCAAAATCTTATTAATAACAATATGAAAAGACAGTTCAGATTCTATGTTGAACTTACCCTATCCGAGTTTAGTAAAGAAAGTTGTACATATCAACATATACTTCCACGAGTTCTTCTGAATGACACCTTGTGTATTTGTAAGTAATGTGCTACAATTTACTCTACGTCATGTGCTATTGAATTAAAAATCTTCCGGGATAGAATTCAACAACCTTTTTATTCTTAAAAAACCACGAATATAAAATTTGATGTTGTTCTATGAGGTGGAAATTATCGTTCTCATAACTCTTATCGTAGAGGTATAAATGGAATACTATTAAAAATTATGGACGATTACCCCGGTGTATTCATCCATGATGATAAAAGAACACTGTGGTTGTCAATTGATAAATCTGTTACGTGTATCTTCAGTTTTACATTTCATGTTCTCATAATTTTTCAGAGGGATCTATGTGAATTTTTTTAAAAAATACACTGTTAACCCAAAATCATATTAATAACATTCTGAAAAGACAGTTTCGGATTCGATGTTGAACTTACACTATCCGAGTTTAGTAAATAAAGTTGTACATAACAACATACACTTCCACGAGTTCTTTTGAATGAGACCTTATGTATTTGAAAGTAATGTGCTACAATTTACTCTAGGTCATGTGCTATCGAATTAAAAATCTTCCTGGATAGAATTCTATAACCTTTTTATTCTTAAAAAACCATGAATATAAAATTTGATGCTGTTCTATGAGTTGGAAATTATCGTTCTCATAACTCTTATCGTAGAGTTGTAAATGGAATACTATTAAAAATTATGGACGATTACCCCGGTGTATTCGTCCATGATGATAAAAGAACATTGTGGTCGTCAATTGATAAATCTGTTACGTGTATCTTCAGTTTTACATTTCATGTTCTCATAATTTGTCGGAGGGACCTATGTGAAATTTTTTAAAAATACACTGTTAGCCCAAAATCTTATTAATAAAATTCTGAAAAGACAGTTCGAATTCTAAGTTGAACTTACACTATCCGAGTTTAGTAAAGAAAGTTGGACATAAGAACATACACTTCCACGAGTTCTTCTGAATGACACCTTGTGTATTTGTAAGTAATGTGCTACAATTTACTCTAGTTCATGTGCAATCGAATTAAAAATCTTCCTGGATAGAATTCTATAACCTTTTTATTCTTAAGAAACCACGAATATAAAATTTGATGTTGTTCTATGAGGTGGAAATTATCGTTCTCATAACTCTTATCGTAGAGGTGTAAATGGAATACTATTAAAAATTGTGGACGATTACCCCGGTGTATTCGTCCATGATGATAAAAGAACATTGTGGTCGTCAATTGATAAATCTGTTACGTGTATCTTCAGTTTTACATGTCATGTTCTCATAATTCGTCGGAGGGACCTATGTGAAATTTTTTAAAAAATACACTGTTAGCCCAAAATCTTATTAATAACATTCTGAAAAGACAGTTCGAATTCTAAGTTGAACTTACACTATCCGAGTTTAGTAAAGAAAGTTGGACATAACAACAAACACTTCCACGAGTTCTTCTGAATGACACCTTGTGTATTTGTAAGTAATGTGCTACAATTTACTCTAGGTCATGTGCTATCGAATTAAAAATCTTCCTGGATAGAATTCTATAACCTTTTTATTCTTAAGAAACCACGAATATAAAATTTGATGTTGTTCTATGAGGTGGAAATTATCGTTCTCATAACTCTTATCGTAGAGGTATAAATGGAATACTTTTAAAAATCATGGACGATTACCCCGGTGTATTCATCCATGATGATAAAAGAACATTGTGGTCGTCAAATGATAAATCTGTTACGTGTATCTTCAGTTTTACATTTCATGTTCTCATAATTTGTCGGAGGGACCTATGTGAAATTTTTTTAAAATTACACTGTCAGCCCAAAATCTTATTAATAACATTCTAAAAAGACAGTTCAGATTCTATGTTGAACTTACCCTATCCGAGTTTAGTAAAGAAAGTTGTACATATCAACATATACTTCCACGAGTTCTTCTGAATGACACGTTGTGTATTTGTAAGTAATGTGCTACAATTTACTCTACGTCATGTGCTATCGAATTAAAAATCTTCCGGGATAGAATTCTATAACCTTTTTATTCTTAAAAAACCACGAATATAAAATTTGATGTTGTTCTATGAGGTGGAAATTATCGTTCTCATAACTCTTATCGTAGAGGTATAAATGGAATACTATTAAAAATCTTGGACGATTACCCCGGTGTATTCATCCATGATGATAAAAGAACATTGTGGTCGTCAATTGATAAATCTGTTACGTGTATCTTCAGTTTTACATTTAATGTTCTCATAATTTGTCGGAGGGACCTATGTGAAATTTTTTTTAAAATACACTGTTAGCCCAAAATCTTATTAATAACATTATGAAAAGACAGTTCAGATTCTATGTTGAACTTACCCTATCCGAGTTTAGTAAAGAAAGTTGTACATATCAACATATACTTCCACGAGTTCTTCTGAATGACACCTTGTGTATTTGTAAGTAATGTGCTACAATTTACTCTACGTCATGTGCTATTGAATTAAAAATCTTCCGGGATTGAATTCTACAACCTTTTTATTCTTAAAAAACCACGAATATAAAATTTGATGTTGTTCTATGAGGTGGAAATTATCGTTCTCATAACTCTTATCGTAGAGGTATAAATGGAATACTATTAAAAATTATGGACGATTACCCCGGTGTATTCATCCATGATGATAAAAGAACACTGTGGTTGTCAATTGATAAATCTGTTACGTGTATCTTCAGTTTTACATTTCATGTTCTCATAATTTGTCAGAGGGACCTATGTGAAATTTTTTAAAAAATACACTGTTAACCCAAAATCATATTAATAACATTCTGAAAAGACAGTTTCGGATTCGATGTTGAACTTACACTATCCGAGTTTAGTAAATAAAGTTGTACATAACAACATACACTTCCACGAGTTCTTTTGAATGAGACCTTATGTATTTTAAAGTAATGTGCTACAATTACTCTAGGTCATGTGCTATCGAATTAAAAATCTTCCTGGATAGAATTCTATAACCTTTTTATTCTTAAAAAACCATGAATATAAAATTTGATGCTGTTCTATGAGTTGGAAATTATCGTTCTCATAACTCTTATCGTAGAGTTGTAAATGGAATACTATTAAAAATTATGGACGATTACCCCGGTGTATTCGTCCATGATGATAAAAGAACATTGTGGTCGTCAATTGATAAATCTGTTACGTGTATCTTCAGTTTTACATTTCATGTTCTCATAATTTGTCGGAGGGACCTATGTGAAATTTTTTAAAAATACACTGTTAGCCCAAAATCTTATTAATAACATTCTGAAAAGACAGTTCGAATTCTAAGTTGAACTTACACTATCCGAGTTTAGTAAAGAAAGTTGGACATAACAACATACACTTCCACGAGTTCTTCTGAATGACACCTTGTGTATTTGTAAGTAATGTGCTACAATTTACTCTAGTTCATGTGCTATCGAATTAAAAATCTTCCTGGATAGAATTCTATAACCTTTTTATTCTTAGGAAACCACGAATATAAAATTTGATGTTGTTCTATGAGGTGGAAATTATCGTTCTCATAACTCTTATCGTAGAGGTGTAAATGGAATACTATTAAAAATTGTGGACGATTACCCCGGTGTATTCGTCCATGATGATAAAAGAACATTGTGGTCGTCAATTGATAAATCTGTTACGTGTATCTTCAGTTTTACATGTCATGTTCTCATAATTTGTCGGAGGGACCTATGTGAAATTTTTAAAAAAATACACTGTTAGCCCAAAATCTTGTTAATAACATTCTGAAAAGACAGTTCGAATTCTAAGTTGAACTTACACTATCCGAGTTTAGTAAAGAAAGTTGGACATAACAACATACACTTCCACGAGTTCTTTTGAATGACACCTTGTGTATTTGTAAGTAATGTGCTACAATTTACTCTAGGTCATGTGCTATCGAATTAAAAATCTTCCTGGATAGAATTCTATAACCTTTTTATTCTTAAGAAACCACGAATATAAAATTTGATGTTGTTCTATGAGGTGGAAATTATCGTTCTCATAACTCTTATCGTAGAGGTGTAAATGGAATACTATTAAAAAATATGGACGATTACCCCGGTGTATTCGTCCATGATGATAAAAGAACATTGTGGTCGTCAATTGATAAATCTATTACGTGTATCTTCAGTTTTACATTTCATGTTCTCATAATTTGTCATAGGGACCTGTGTGAAAATTTTTTAAAAAAACATTGTCAGCCCAAAATCTTATTAATAACATTTTGAAAAGACAATTTAGATTCTATGTCGAACTTACCCTATCCGAGTTTAGTAAAGAAAGTTGTACATATCAACATATACTTCTACGAGTTCTTCTGAATGACAGCTTGTGTATTTGTAAGTAATGTGCTACAATTTACTCTAGGTCATGTGCTATCGAATTAAAAATCTTCCTGGATAGAATTCTATAACCTTTTTATTCTTAAGAAACCACGAATATAAAATTTGATGTTGTTCTATGAGGTGGAAATTATCGTTCTCATAACTCTTATCGTAGAGGTATAAATGGAATACTATTTAAAATTATGGACGATTACCCCGGTGTATTCGTCCAGGATGATAAAAGAAAATTGTGGTCGTCAATTGATAAATTTGTTACGTGTATCTTCTGTTTTACATTTCATGTTCTCATAATTTGTCGGAGGGACCTATGTGAAAATTTTTAAAAAATACACTGTTAACCCAAAATCATATTAATAACATTCTGAAAAGACAGTTTCGGATTCTATGTTGAACTTACACTATCCGAGTTTAGTAAATAAGTTGTACATAACAACATACACTTCCACGAGTTCTTTTGAATGAGACCTTGTGTATTTGTAAGTAATGTGCTACAATTTACTCTAGGTCATGTGCTATCGAATTAAAAATCTTCCTGGGTAGAATTCTATAACCTTTTTATTCTTAAAAAACCATGAATATAAAATTTGATGCTGTTCTATGAGGTGGAAATTATCGTTCTCATAACTCTTATCGTAGATTTGTAAATGGAATACTATTAAAAATTATGGACGATTACCCCGGTGTATTCGTCCATGATGATAAAAGAACATTGTGGTCGTCAATTGATAAATCTGTTACGTGTATCTTCAGTTTTACATTTCATGTTCTCATAATTTGTCAGAGGGACCTATGTGAAATTTTTTTTAAAATACACTGTCAGCCCAAAATCTTATTAATAACATTCTGAAAAGACAGTTCAGATTCTATGTTGAACTTACCCTATCCGAGTTTAGTAAAGAAAGTTGTACATATCGACATATACTTCCACGAGTTCTTCTGAATGACACCTTGTGTATTTGTAATTAATGTGCTACAATTTACTCTACGTCATGTGCTATCGAATTAAAAATCTTCCGGGATAGAATTCTATAACCTTTTTATTCCTAAAAAACCACGAATATAAAATTTGATGCTGTTCTATGAGGTGGAAATTATCGTTCTCATAACTCTTATCGTAGAGTTGTAAATGGAATACTATTAAAAATTATGGACGATTACCCCGGTGTATTCGTCCATGATGATAAAAGAACATTGTGGTCGTCAATTGATAAATCTGTTACGTGTATCTTCAGTTTTACATTTCATGTTCTCATAATTTGTCGGAGGGACCTATGTGAAAATTTTTAAAAAATACACTGTTAACCCAAAATCATATTAATAACATTCTGAAAAGACAGTTTCGGATTCTATGTTGAACTTACATTATCCGAATTTAGTAAATAAAGTTGTACATAACAACATACACTTCCACGAGTTCTTTTGAATGAGACCTTGTGTATTTGTAAGTAATGTGCTACAATTTACTCTAGGTCATGTGCTATCGAATTAAAAATCTTCCTGGGTAGAATTCTATAACCTTTTTATTCTTAAAAAACCATGAATATAAAATTTGATGCTGTTCTATGAGGTGGAAATTATCGTTCTCATAACTCTTATCGTAGAGTTGTAAATGGAATACTATTAAAAATTATGGACGATTACCCCGGTGTATTCGTCCATGATGATAAAAGAACATTGTGGTCGTCAATTGATAAATCTGTTACGTGTATCTTCAGTTTTACATTTCATGTTCTCATACTTTGTCAGAGGGACCCATGTGAAATTGTTTTAAAAATACACTGTCAGCCCAAAATCTTATTTATAACATTCTGAAAAGACAGTTCAGATTCTATGTTGAACTTACCCTATCCGAGTTTAGTAAAGAAAGTTGTACATATCAACATATACTTCCACGAGTTCTTCTGAATGACACCTTGTGTATTTGTAAGTAATGTGCTACAATTTACACTACGTCATGTGCTAACGAATTAAAAATCTTCCGGGATAGAATTCTATAACCTTTTTAATCCTAAAAAACCACGAATATAAAATTTGATGCTGTTCTATGAGGTGGAAATTATCGTTCTCATAACTCTTATCGTAGAGTTGTAAATGGAATACTATTAAAAATTATGGACGATTACCCCGGTGTATTCGTCCATGATGATAAAAGAACATTGTGGTCGTCAATTGATAAATCTGTTATGTGTATCTTCAGTTTTACATTTCATGTTCTCATAATTTGTCAGAGGGACCTATGTGAAAATTTTTTAAAAATACACTGTCAGCCCAAAATCTTATTAATATCATTCTGAAAAGACAGTTCAGATTCTATGTTGAACTTACCCTATCCGAGTTTAGTAAAGAAAGTTGTACATATCAACATATACTTCCACGAGTTCTTCTGAATGACACCTTGTGTATTTGTAAGTAATGTGCTACAATTTACTCTACGTCATATGCTATCGAATTAAAAATCTTCCGGGATAGAATTCTATAACCTTTTTATTCCTAAAAAACCACGAATATAAAATTTGATGCTGTTCTATGAGGTGGAAATTATCGTTCTCATAACTCTTATCGTAGAGTTGTAAATGGAATACTATTAAAAATTATGGACGATTACCCCAGTGTATTCGTCCATGATGATAAAAGAACATTGTGGTCGTCAATTGATAAATCTGTTACGTGTATCTTCAGTTCTACGTTTCATGTTCTAATAAATTCCCGGGGGGGGGGGGGCTATGTGTAAATTTTAATAAATACACTGTTAGCCCAAAATCTTATTAATAACATTCTGAAAAGATAGTTCGGATTCTATGTTGAACTTACACTATCCGAGTTTAGTAAAGAAAGTTTTACATATCAACATATACTTCTACGAGTTCTTCTGAATGACACCTTGTGTATTTGTAAGTAATTTGCTACAATTTACTCTAGGTCAAGGGATATAGAATTAAAAATCTTCCTGGATAGAATTCTATAACCTTTTTATTCTTAAAAAACCACGAATATAAAATTTGATGCTGTTCTATGAGGTGGAAATTATCGTTCTCATAACTCTTATCGTAGAGGTGTAAATGGAATACTATTAAAACTTATGGACGATTACCCCGGTGTATTCGTCCATGATGATAAAAGAACATTGTGGTCGTCAATTGATAAATCAGTTACGTGTATCTTCAGTTTTACATTTCATGTTCTCATAATTTGTCGGAGGGACCTATGTGAAATTTTTTTTAAAAATACAGTGTTAGCCCAAAATCTTATTAATAACATTCTGAAAAGACAGTTCGGATTCTATGTTGAACTTACCCTATCCGAGTTTAGTAAAGAAAGTTGTACATATCAACATATATTTCTACGAGTTCTTCTGAATGACACCTTGTGTATTTGTAAGTAATGTGCTACAATTTACTCCAGGTCATGTGCTATCGAATTAAAAATCTTCCTCGATAGAATTCTATAACCTTTTTATTCTTAAAAAACCACGAATATAAAATTTGATGCTGTTCCATGAGGTGGAAATTATCGTTCTCATAACTCTTATCGTAGAGGTGTAAATGGAATACTATTAAAAATTATGGACGATTACCCCGGTCTATTCATCCATGATGATAAAAGAACATTGTGGTCGTCAATTGATAAATCTGTTACGAGTATCTTCAGTTCTACGTTTCATGTTCTAATAAATTGTCGGTGGGGGCTATGTGTAAATTTTAAAAAATACACTGTTAGCCCAAAATCTTATTAATAACATTCTGAAAAGATAGTTCGGATTCTATGTTGAACTTACACTATCCGAGTTTAGTAAAGAAAGTTTTACATATCAACATATACTTCTACGAGATCTTCTGAATGACACCTTGTGTATTTGTAAGTAATTTGCTACAATTTACTCTAGGTCATGGGATATAGAAATAAAAATCTTCCTGGATAGAATTCTATAACCTTTTTATTCTTAAAAAACCACGAATATAAAATTTGATGCTGTTCTATGAGGTGGAAATTATCGTTCTCATAACTCTTATCGTAGAGGTGTAAATGGAATACCATTAAAAATTATGGACGATTACCCCGGTGTATTCGTCCATGATGATAAAAGAACATTGTGGTCGTCAATTGATAAATCTGTTACGTGTATCTTCAGTTTTACATTTCATGTTCTCATAATTTGTCGGAGGGACCTATGTGAAATTTTTTTAAAAATACCATGTCAGCCCAAAATCTTATTAATAACATTCTGAAAAGACAGTTCGGATTCTATGTTGAACTTACCCTATCCGAGTTTAGTAAGGAAAGTTTTACATATCAACATATACTTCTACGAGTTCTTCTGAATGACACCTTGTGTATTTGTAAGTAATGTGCTACAATTTACTCTAGGTCATGTGCTATCAAATTAAAAATCTTCCTGGATAGAATTATATAATCTTTTTATTTTTGAAAAACCACGAATATAAAATTTGATGTTGTTCTATGAGGTGGAAATTATCGTTCTCGTAACTCTTATCGTAGAGGTGTAAATGGAACACTATTAAAAATTATGGACGATTACCCCGGTGTATTCGTCCATGGTGATAAAAGAACATTGTGGTCATCAATTGATAAATCTGTTACGTGTATCTTCAGTTTTACATTTCATGTTCTCATAATTTTTCGGAGGGACCTATGTGAAATTTTTTAAAAAATACACTGTTAACCCAAAATCTTATTAATAACATTCTGAAAAGACAGTTTCGGATTCTATGTTGAACTTACACTATCCGAGTTTAGTAAAGAAAGTTATACATATCAACATATACTTCTACGAGTTCTTCTGAATGACACCTTGTGTATTTGTAAGTAATGTGCTACAATTTACTCCAGGTCATGTGCTATCGAATTAAAAATCTTCCTCGATAGAATTCTATAACCTTTTTATTCTTAAAAAACCACGAATATAAAATTTGATGCTGTTCTATGAGGTGGAAATTATCGTTCTCATAACTCTTGTCGTAGAGGTGTAAATGGAATACTATTAAAAATTATTGACGATTACCCCGGTGTATTCGTCCATGATGTTAAAAGAACATTGTGGTCGTCAATTGATATATCTGTTATGTGTATCTTCAGTTCTACGTCTCATGTTCTAATAAATTGTCGGGGGGGGGGCTATGTGTAAATTTTTAAAAATACACTGTTAGCCCAAAATCTTATTAATAACATTCTGAAAAGATAGTTCGGATTCTATGTTGAACTTACACTATCCGAGTTTAGTAAGGAAAGTTTTACATATCAACATATACTTCTACGAGTTCTTCTGAATGATACCTTGTGTATTTGTAAGTAATGTGCTACAATTTACTCTGGGTCTTGTGCTATCAAATTAAAAATCTTCCTGGATAGAATTCTATAACCTTTTTATTTTTGAAAAACCACAAATATAAAATTTGATGTTGTTCTATGAGGTGGAAATTATCGTTCTCGTAACTCTTATCGTAGAGGTGTAAATGGAACACTATTAAAAATTATGGACGATTACCCCGGTGTATTCGTCCATGGTGATAAAAGAACATTGTGGTCATCAATTGATAAATCTGTTACGTGTATCTTCAGTTTTACATTTCATGTTCTCATAATTTTTCGGAGGGACCTATGTGAAATTTTTTAAAAAATACACTGTTAACCCAAAATCTTATTAATAACATTCTGAAAAGACAGTTTCGGATTCTATGTTGAACTTACACTATCCGACTTTAGTAAAGAAAGTTGTACATAACAACATATACTTCCACAAGTTCTTCTGAATGACACCTTGTGTATTTGTAAGGAATGTGCTACAATTTACTCCAGGTCATGTGCTATCGAATTAAAATTCTTCCTCGATAGAATTCTATAACCTTTTTATTCTTAAAAAACCACGAATATAAAATTAGATGCTGTTCTATGAGGTGGAAATTATCGTTCTCATAACTCTTATCGTAGAGGTGTAAATGGAATACTATTAAAAATTATGGACGATTACCCCGGTCTATTCATCCATTATGATAAAAGAACATTGTGGTCGTCAATTGATAAATCTGTTATGTGTATCTTCAGTTCTACGTTTCATGTTCTAATAAATTGTCGGGGGGGGGGGGGGTGGGCTATGTGTAAATTTTAAAAAATACACTGTTAGCCCAAAATCTTATTAATAACATTCTGAAAAGATAATCGGATTCTATGTTGAACTTACACTATCCGAGTTTAGTAAAGAAAGTTTTACATATCAACATATACTTCTACGAGTTCTTCTGAATGACACCTTGTGTATTTGTAAGTAATGTGCTACAATTTACTCCAGGTTATGTACTATCGAATTAAAAATCTTCCTCGATAGAATTCTATAACCTTTTTATTCTTAAAAAACCACGAATATAAAATTTGATGCTGTTCTATGAGGTGGAAATTATCGTTCTCATAACTCTTATCGTAGAGGTCTAAATGGAATACTATTAAAAATTATGGACGATTACCCCGGTCTATTCATCCATGATGATAAAAGAACATTGTGGTCGTCAATTGATAAATCTGTTACGTGTATCTTCAGTTCTACGTTTCATGTTCTAATAAATTCCCGGGGGGGGGGGGCTATGTGTAAATTTTAAAAAATACACTGTTAGCCCAAAATCTTATTAATAACATTCTGAAAAGATAATCGGATTCTGTGTTGAACTTACACTATCCAAGTTTAGTAAAGAAATTTTTACATATCAACATATACTTCTACGAGTTCTTCTGAATGACACCTTGTGTATTTGTAAGTAATGTGCTACAATTTACTCCAGGTCATGTACTATCGAATTAAAAATCTTTCTCGATAGAATTCTATAACCTTTTTATTCTTAAAAAACCACGAATATAAAATTTGATGCTGTTCTATGAGGTGGAAATTATCGTTCTCATAACTCTTATCGTAGAGGTCTAAATGGAATACTATTAAAAATTGTGGACAATACAACAGTCTATTCATCCATGATGATAAAAGAACATTGTGGTCGTCAATTGATAAATCTGTTACGTGTATCTTCAGTTCTACGTTTCATGTTCTAATAAATTCCCGGGGGGGGGGGGGGGGCTATGTGTAAATTTTAAAAAATACAGTGTTAGCCCAAAATCTTATTAATAACATTCTGAAAAGATAATCGGATTCTATGTTGAACTTACACTATCAAAGTTTAGTAAAGAAATTTTTACATATCAACATATACTTCTACGAGTTCTTCTGAATGACACCTTGTGTATTTGTAAGTAATGTGCTACAATTTACTCTAGGTCATGTGCTATCAAATTAAAAATCTTCCTAGATAGAATTCTATAACCTTTTCATTCTTAAAAAACCACGAATATAAAATTTGATGTTGTTCTATGAGGTGGAAATTATCGTTCTTGTAACTCTTATCGTTGAGGTGTAAATGGAACACTATTCAAAATTATGGACGATTACCCCGGTGTATTCGTCCATGATGATAAAAGAACATTGTGGTCGTCAATTGATAAATCTGTTACATGTATCTTCAGTTCTACGTTTCATGTTCTAATAAATTCCCGGGGGGGGCTATGTGTAAATTTTAAAAAATACTCTGTTAGCCCAAAATCTTATTAATAACATTCTGAAAAGATAATCGGATTCTGTGTTGAACTTACACTATCCAAGTTTAGTAAAGAAATTTTTACATATCAACATATACTTCTACGAGTTCTTCTGAATGACACCTTGTGTATTTGTAAGTAATGTGCTACAATTTACTCCAGGTCATGTACTATCGAATTAAAAATCTTTCTGGATAGAATTCTATAACCTTTTTATTCTTAAAAAACCACGAATATAAAATTTGATGCTGTTCTATGAGGTGGAAATTATCGTTCTCATAACTCTTATCGTAGAGGTGTAAATGGAATACTATTAAAAATTATGGACGATTACCCCGGTGTATTCGTCCATGACGATAAAAGAACATTGTGGTCGTCAATTGATAAATCTGTTACGTGTATCTTCAGTTCTACATTTCATGTTCTAATAAATTCCCGGGGGGGGCTATGTGTAAATTTTAAAAAATACACTGTTAGCCCAAAATCTTATTAATAACATTCTGAAAAGATAATCGGATTCTGTGTTGAACTTACACTATCCAAGTTTAGTAAAGAAATTTTTACATATCAACATATACTTCTACGAGTTCTTCTGAATGACACCTTGTGTATTTGTAAGTAATGTGCTACAATTTACTCCAGGTCATGTACTATCGAATTAAAAATCTTCCTCGATAGAATTCTATAACCTTTTTATTCTCAAAAAACCACGAATATAAAATTTGATGCTGTTCTATGAGGTGGAAATTATCGTTCTCATAACTCTTATCGTAGAGGTCTAAATGGAATACTATTAAAAATTATGGACGATTACCCCGGTCTATTCATCCATGATGATAAAAGAACATTGTGGTCGTCAATTGATAAATCTGTTACGTGTATCTTCAGTTCTACGTTTCATGTTCTAATAAATTCCCGGGGGGGGGCTATGTGTAAATTTTAAAAAATACACTGTTAGCCCAAAATCTTATTAATAACATTCTGAAAAGATAATCGGATTCTGTGTTGAACTTACACTATCCAAGTTTAGTAAAGAAATTTTTACATATCAACATATACTTCTACGAGTTCTTCTGAATGACACCTTGTGTATTTGTAAGTAATGTGCTACAATTTACTCCAGGTCATGTACTATCGAATTAAAAATCTTTCTCGATAGAATTCTATAACCTTTTTATTCTTAAAAAACCACGAATATAAAATTTGATGCTGTTCTATGAGGTGGAAATTATCGTTCTCATAACTCTTATCGTAGAGGTCTAAATGGAATACTATTAAAAATTGTGGACAATACAACAGTCTATTCATCCATGATGATAAAAGAACATTGTGGTCGTCAATTGATAAATCTGTTACGTGTATCTTCAGTTCTACGTTTCATGTTCTAATAAATTCCCGGGGGGGGGGGCTATGTGTAAATTTTAAAAAATACAGTGTTAGCCCAAAATCTTATTATTAACATTCTGAAAAGATAATCGGATTCTATGTTGAACTTACACTATCAAAGTTTAGTAAAGAAATTTTTACATATCAACATATACTTCTACGAGTTCTTCTGAATGACACCTTGTGTATTTGTAAGTAATGTGCTACAATTTACTCTAGGTCATGTGCTATCAAATTAAAAATCTTCCTAGATAGAATTCTATAACCTTTTCATTCTTAAAAAACCACGAATATAAAATTTGATGTTGTTCTATGAGGTGGAAATTATCGTTCTCGTAACTCTTATCGTTGAGGTGTAAATGGAACACTATTCAAAATTATGGACGATTACCCCGGTGTATTCGTCCATGATGATAAAAGAACATTGTGGTCGTCAATTGATAAATCTGTTACATGTATCTTCAGTTCTACGTTTCATGTTCTAATAAATTCCCGGGGGGGGCTATGTGTAAATTTTAAAAAGTACTCTGTTAGCCCAAAATCTTATTAATAACATTCTGAAAAGATAATCGGATTCTGTGTTGAACTTACACTATCCAAGTTTAGTAAAGAAATTTTTACATATCAACATATACTTCTACGAGTTCTTCTGAATGACACCTTGTGTATTTGTAAGTAATGTGCTACAATTTACTCCAGGTCATGTACTATCGAATTAAAAATCTTTCTGGATAGAATTCTATAACCTTTTTATTCTTAAAAAACCACGAATATAAAATTTGATGCTGTTCTATGAGGTGGAAATTATCGTTCTCATAACTCTTATCGTAGAGGTGTAAATGGAATACTATTAAAAATTATGGACGATTACCCCGGTGTATTCGTCCATGATGATAAAAGAACATTGTGGTCGTCAATTGATAAATCTGTTACGTGTATCTTCAGTTCTACATTTCATGTTCTAATAAATTCCCGGGGGGGGCTATGTGTAAATTTTAAAAAATACACTGTTAGCCCAAAATCTTATTAATAACATTCTGAAAAGATAATCGGATTCTGTGTTGAACTTACACTATCCAAGTTTAGTAAAGAAATTTTTACATATCAACATATACTTCTACGAGTTCTTCTGAATGACACCTTGTGTATTTGTAAGTAATGTGCTACAATTTACTCCAGGTCATGTACTATCGAATTAAAAATCTTTCTCGATAGAATTCTATAACCTTTTTATTCTTAAAAAACCACGAATATAAAATTTGATGCTGTTCTATGAGGTGGAAATTATCGTTCTCATAACTCTTATCGTAGAGGTGTAAATGGAATACTATTAAAAATTATGGACGATTACCCCGGTGTATTCGTCCATGATGATAAAAGAACATTGTGGTCGTCAATTGATAAATCTGTTACGTTTATCTTCAGTTCTACGTTTCATGTTCTAATAAATTCCCGGGGGGGGGGGGGGCGATGTGTAAATTTTAAAAAATACAGTGTTAGCCCAAAATCTTATTAATAACATTCTGAAAAGATAATCGGATTCTATGTTGAACTTACACTATCAAAGTTTAGTAAAGAAATTTTTACATATCAACATATACTTCTACGAGTTCTTCTGAATGACACCTTGTGTATTTGTAAGTAATGTGCTACAATTTACTCCAGGTCATGTGCTATCGAATTAAAAATCTTCCTCGATAGAATTCTATAACCTTTTTATTCTTAAAAAACCACGAATATAAAATTTGATGCTGTTCTATGAGGTGGAAATTATCGTTCTCATAACTCTTATCGTAGAGGTGTAAATGGAATACTATTAAAAATTATGGACGATTACCCCGGTCTATTCATCCATTATGATAAAAGAACATTGTGGTCGTCAATTGATAAATCTGTTATGTGTATCTTCAGTTCTACGTTTCATGTTCTAATAAATTGTCGGGGGGGGCTATGTGTAAATTTTAAAAAATACACTGTTAGCCCAAAATCTTATTAATAACATTCTGAAAAGATAATCGGATTCTATGTTGAACTTACACTATCCGAGTTTAGTAAAGAAAGTTTTACATATCAACATATACTTCTACGAGTTCTTCTGAATGACACCTTGTGTATTTGTGAGTAATGTGCTACAATTTACTCCAGGTTATGTACTATCGAATTAAAAATCTTCCTCGATAGAATTCTATAACCTTTTTATTCTTAAAAAACCACGAATATAAAATTTGATGCTGTTCTATGAGGTGGAAATTATCGTTCTCATAACTCTTATCGTAGAGGTCTAAATGGAATACTATTAAAAATTATGGACGATTACCCCGGTCTATTCATCCATGATGATAAAAGAACATTGTGGTCGTCAATTGATAAATCTGTTACGTGTATCTTCAGTTCTACGTTTCATGTTCTAATAAATTCCCGGGGGGGGCTATGTGTAAATTTTAAAAAATACACTGTTAGCCCAAAATCTTATTAATAACATTCTGAAAAGATAATCGGATTCTGTGTTGAACTTACACTATCCAAGTTTAGTAAAGAAATTTTTACATATCAACATATACTTCTACGAGTTCTTCTGAATGACACCTTGTGTATTTGTAAGTAATGTGCTACAATTTACTCCAGGTCATGTACTATCGAATTAAAAATCTTTCTCGATAGAATTCTATAACCTTTTTATTCTTAAAAAACCACGAATATAGAATTTGATGCTGTTCTATGAGGTGGAAATTATCGTTCTCATAACTCTTATCGTAGAGGTCTAAATGGAATACTATTAAAAATTGTGGACAATACAACAGTCTATTCATCCATGATGATAAAAGAACATTGTGGTCGTCAGTTGATAAATCTGTTACGTGTATCTTCAGTTCTACGTTTCATGTTCTAATAAATTCCCGGGGGGGGGGCTATGTGTAAATTTTAAAAAATACAGTGTTAGCCCAAAATCTTATTAATAACATTCTGAAAAGATAATCGGATTCTATGTTGAACTTACACTATCAAAGTTTAGTAAAGAAATTTTTACATATCAACATATACTTCTACGAGTTCTTCTGAATGACACCTTGTGTATTTGTAAGTAATTTGCTACAATTTACTCTAGGTCATGTGCTATCAAATTAAAAATCTTCCTAGATAGAATTCTATAACCTTTTCATTCTTAAAAAACCACGAATATAAAATTTGATGCTGTTCTATGAGGTGGAAATTATCTTTCTCATAACTCTTATCGTAGAGGTGTAAATGGAATACTATTAAAAATTATGGACGATTACCCCGGTGTATTCGTCCATGATGATAAAAGAACATTGTGGTCGTCAATTGATAAATCTGTTACGTGTATCTTCAGTTTTACATTTCATGTTCTCATAATTTGTCGGAGGGACCTATGTGAAATTTTTTTTAAAATACAGTGTTAGCCCAAAATCTTATTAATAACATTCTGAAAAGATAGTTCGGATTCTATGTTGAACTTACCCTATCCGAGTTTAGTAAAGAAAGTTGTACATATCAACATATACTTCTACGAGTTCTTCTGAATGACACCTTGTGTATTTGTAAGTAATGTGCTACAATTTACTCCAGGTCATGTGCTATCGAATTAAAAATCTTCCTCGATAGAATTCTATAACCTTTTTATTCTTAAAAAACCACGAATATAAAATTTGATGCTGTTCTATGAGGTGGAAATTATCGTTCTCATAACTCTTATCGTAGAGGTGTAAATGGAATACTATTAAAAATTATGGACGATTACCCCGGTCTATTCATCCATTATGATAAAAGAACATTGTGGTCGACAATTGATAAATCTGTTACGTGTATCTTCAGTTCTACGTTTCATGTTCTAATAAATTGTCGGGGGGGGGGGGCTATGTGTAAATTTTAAAAAATACACTGTTAGCCCAAAATCTTATTAATAACATTCTGAAAAGATAGTTCGGATTCTAAGTTGAACTTACACTATCCGAGTTTAGTAAAGAAAGTTTTACATATCAACATACACTTCTACGAGTTCTTCTGAATGACACCTTGTGTATTTGTAAGTAATTTGCTACAATTTACTCTAGGTCATGGGATATAGAATTAAAAATCTTCCTGGATAGAATTCTATAACCTTTTTATTCTTAAAAAACCCCGAATATAAAATTTGATGCTGTTCTATGAGGTGGAAATTATCGTTCTCATAACTCTTATCGTAGAGGTGTAAATGGAATACTATTAAAAATTATGGACGATTACCCCGGTGTATTCGTCCATGATGATAAAAGAACATTGTGGTCGTCAATTGATAAATCTGTTACGTGTATCTTCAGTTCTACGTTTCATGTTCTAATAAATTCCCGGGGGGGGCTATGTGTAAATTTTAAAAAATACACTGTTAGCCCAAAATCTTATTAATAACATTCTGAAAAGATAATCGGATTCTGTGTTGAACTTACACTATCCAAGTTTCGTAAAGAAATTTTTACATATCAACATATACTTCTACGAGTTCTTCTGAATGACACCTTGTGTATTTGTAAGTAATGTGCTACAATTTACTCCAGGTTATGTACTATCGAATTAAAAATCTTTCTCGATAGAATTCTATAACTTTTTTATTCTTAAAAAACCACGAATATAAAATTTGATGCTGTTCTATGAGGTGGAAATTATCGTTCTCATAACTCTTATCGTAGAGGTGTAAATGGAATACTATTAAAAATTATGGACGATTACCCCGGTGTATTCGTCCATGATGATAAAAGAACATTGTGGTTGTTAATTGATAAATCTATTACTTGTATCTTCAGTTTTACATTTCATGTTCTCATAATTTGTCGGAGGGACCTATGTGAAATTTTTTTTAAAATACAGTGTTAGCCCAAAATCTTATTAATAACATTCTGAAAAGATAGTTCGGATTCTATGTTGAACTTACCCTATCCGAGTTTAGTAAAGAAAGTTGTACATATCAACATATACTTCTACGAGTTCTTCTGAATGACACCTTGTGTATTTGTAAGTAATGTGCTACAATTTACTCCACGTCATGTGCTATCGAATTAAAAATCTTCCTCGATAGAATTCTATAACCTTTTTATTCTTAAAAAACCACGAATATAAAATTTGATGCTGTTCTATGGGGTGGAAATTATCGTTCTCATAACTATTATCGTAGAGGTGTAAATGGAATACTATTAAAAATTATGGACGATTACCCCGGTCTATTCATCCATTATGATAAAAGAACATTGTGGTCGTCAATTGATAAATCTGTTATGTGTATCTTCAGTTCTACGTTTCATGTTCTAATAAATTGTCGGGGGGGGGCTATGTGTAAATTTTAAAAAATACACTGTTAGCCCAAAATCTTATTAATAACATTCTGAAAAGATAATCGGATTCTATGTTGAACTTACACTATCCGAGTTTAGTAAAGAAAGTTTTACATATCAACATATACTTCTACGAGTTCTTCTGAATGACACCTTGTGTATTTGTAAGTAATGTGCTACAATTTACTCCAGGTTATGTACTATCGAATTAAAAATCTTCCTCGATAGAATTCTATAACCTTTTTATTCTTAAAAAACCACGAATATAAAATTTGATGCTGTTCTATGAGGTGGAAATTATCGTTCTCATAACTCTTATCGTAGAGGTCTAAATGGAATACTATTAAAAATTATGGACGATTACCCCGGTCTATTCATCCATGATGATAAAAGAACATTGTGGTCGTCAATTGATAAATCTGTTACGTGTATCTTCAGTTCTACGTTTCATGTTCTAATAAATTCCCGGGGGGGGGGGGGGCTATGTGTAAATTTTAAAAAATACACTGTTAGCCCAAAATCTTATTAATAACATTCTGAAAAGATAATCGGATTCTGTGTTGAACTTACACTATCCAAGTTTAGTAAAGAAATTTTTACATATCAACATATACTTCTACGAGTTCTTCTGAATGACACCTTGTGTATTTGTAAGTAATGTGCTACAATTTACTCCAGGTCATGTACTATCGAATTAAAAATCTTTCTCGATAGAATTCTATAACCTTTTTATTCTTAAAAAACCACGAATATAAAATTTGATGCTGTTCTATGAGGTGGAAATTATCGTTCTCATAACTCTTATCGTAGAGGTCTAAATGGAATACTATTAAAAATTGTGGACAATACAACAGTCTATTCATCCATGATGATAAAAGAACATTGTGGTCGTCAATTGATAAATATGTTACGTGTATCTTCAGTTCTACGTTTCATGTTCTAATAAATTCCCGGGGGGGGGGGGGGCTATGTGTAAATTTTAAAAAATACAGTGTTAACCCAAAATCTTATTAATAACATTCTGAAAAGATAATCGGATTCTATGTTGAACTTACACTATCAAAGTTTAGTAAAGAAATTTTTACATATCAACATATACTTCTACGAGTTCTTCTGAATGACACCTTGTGTATTTGTAAGTAATGTGCTACAATTTACTCTAGGTCATGTGCTATCAAATTAAAAATCTTCCTAGATAGAATTCTATAACCTTTTCATTCTTAAAAAACCACGAATATAAAATTTGATGTTGTTCTATGAGGTGGAAATTATCGTTCTCGTAACTCTTATCGTAGAGGTGTAAATGGAACACTATTCAAAATTATGGACGATTACCCCGGTGTATTCGTCCATGATGATAAAAGAACATTGTGGTCGTCAATTGATAAATCTGTTACATGTATCTTCAGTTCTACGTTTCATGTTCTAATAAATTCCCGGGGGGGGCTATGTGTAAATTTTAAAAAATACACTGTTAGCCCAAAATCTTATTAATAACATTCTGAAAAGATAATCGGATTCTGTGTTGAACTTACACTATCCAAGTTTAGTAAAGAAATTTTTACATATCAACATATACTTCTACGAGTTCTTCTGAATGACACCTTGTGTATTTGTAAGTAATGTGCTACAATTTACTCCAGGTCATGTACTATCGAATTAAAAATCTTTCTCGATAGAATTCTATAACCTTTTTATTCTTAAAAAACCACGAATATAAAATTTGATGCTGTTCTATGAGGTGGAAATTATCGTTCTCATAACTCTTATCGTAGAGGTCTAAATGGAATACTATTAAAAATTATGGACGATTACCCCGGTGTATTCGTCCATGATGATAAAAGAACATTGTGGTCGTCAATTGATAAATCTGTTACGTGTATCTTCAGTTTTACATTTCATGTTCTCATAATTTGTCGGAGGGACCTATGTGAAATTTTTTTTAAAATACAGTGTTAGCCTAAAATCTTATTAATAACATTCTGAAAAGATAGTTCGGATTCTATGTTGAACTTACCCTATCCGAGTTTAGTAAAGAAAGTTGTACATATCAACATATACTTCTACGAGTTCTTCTGAATGACACCTTGTGTATTTGTAAGTAATGTGCTACAATTTACTCCAGGTCATGTGCTATCGAATTAAAAATCTTCCTCGATAGAATTCTATAACATTTTTATTCTTAAAAAACCACGAATATAAAATTTGATGCTGTTCTATGAGGTGGAAATTATCGTTCTCATAACTCTTATCGTAGAGGTGTAAATGGAATACTATTAAAAATTATGGACGATTACCCCGGTGTATTCGTCCATGATGATAAAAGAACATTGTGGTCGTCAATTGATAAATCTGTTACGTGTATCTTCAGTTTTACATTTCATGTTCTCATAATTTGTCGGAGGGACCTATGTGAAATTTTTTTTAAAATACAGTGTTAGCCCAAAATCTTATTGATAACATTCTGAAAAGATAGTTCGGATTCTATGTTGAACTTACCCTATCCGAGTTTAGTAAAGAAAGTTGTACATATCAACATATACTTCTACGAGTTCTTCTGAATGACACCTTGTGTATTTGTAAGTAATGTCCTACAATTTACTCCAGGTCATGTGCTATCGAATTAAAAATCTTCCTCGATAGAATTCTATAACCTTTTTATTCTTAAAAAACCACGAATATAAAATTTGATGCTGTTCTATGAGGTGGAAATTATCGTTCTCATAACTCTTATCGTAGAGGTGTAAATGGAATACTATTAAAAATTATGGACGATTACCCCGGTCTATTCATCCATTATGATAAAAGAACATTGTGGTCGTCAATTGATAAATCTGTTACGTGTATCTTCAGTTCTACGTTTCATGTTCTAATAAATTGTCGGGGGGGGGGGGGGGGCTATGTGTAAATTTTAAAAAATACACTGTTAGCCCAAAATCTTATTAATAACATTCTAAAAAGATAATCGGATTCTATGTTGAACTTACACTATCCGAGTTTAGTAAAGAAAGTTTTACATATCAACATATACTTCTACGAGTTCTTCTGAATGACACCTTGTGTATTTTTAAGTAATGTGCTACAATTTACTCCAGGTTATGTACTATCGAATTAAAAATCTTCCTCGATAGAATTCTATAACCTTTTTATTCTTAAAAAACCCCGAATATAAAATTTGATGCTGTTCTATGAGGTGGAAATTATCGTTCTCATAACTCTTATCGTAGAGGTGTAAATGGAATACTATTAAACATTATGGACGATTACCCCGGTGTATTCGTCCATGATGATAAAAGAACATTGTGGTCGTCAATTGATAAATCTGTTACGTGTATCTTCAGTTTTACATTTCATGTTCTCATAATTTGTCGGAGGGACCTATGTGAAATTTTTTTTAAAATACAGTGTTAGCCCAAAATCTTATTAATAACATTCTGAAAAGACAGTTCGGATTCTATGTTGAGCTTACCCTATCCGAGTTTAGTAAAGAAAGTTGTACATATCAACATATACTTCCACGAGTTCTTCTGAATGACACCTTGTGTATTTGTAAGTAATGTGCTACAATTTACTCTAGGGCATGTGCTATCGAATTAAAAATCTTCCTGGATAGAATTCTATAACCTTTTTATTCTTAAAAAACCACGAATATAAAATTTGATGCTGTTCTATGAGGTGGAAATTATCGTTCTCATAACTCTTATCGTAGAGGTGTAAATGGAATACTATTAAAAATTATGGACGATTACCCCGGTGTATTCGTCCATGATGATAAAAGAACATTGTGGTCGTCAATATATAAATATATTACGTGTATCTTCAGTTTTACATTTCATGTTCTCGTAATTTGTCGGAGGGACCTATGTGAAATTTTTTTAAAAATACACGGTTAGCCCAAAATTTTTACATATCAACATATACTTCTACGAGTTCTTCTGAATGACACCTTGTGTATTTGTAAGTAATGTGCTACAATTTACTCCAGGTCATGTACTATCGAATTAAAAATCTTTCTCGATAGAATTCTATAACCTTTTTATTCTTAAAAAACCACGAATATAAAATTTGATGCTGTTCTATGAGGTGGAAATTATCGTTCTCATAACTCTTATCGTAGAGGTCTAAATGGAATACTATTAAAAATTATGGACGATTACCCCGGTCTATTCATCCATGATGATAAAAGAACATTGTGGTCGTCAATTGATAAATCTGTTACGTGTATCTTCAGTTCTACGTTTCATGTTCTAATAAATTCCCGGGGGGGGGGGGGGGGCTATGTGTAAATTTTAAAAAATACACTGTTAGCCCAAAATCTTATTAATAACATTCTGAAAAGATAATCGGATTCTATGTTGAACTTACACTATCAAAGTTTAGTAAAGAAATTTTTACATATCAACATATACTTCTACGAGTTCTTCTGAATGACACCTTGTGTATTTGTAAGTAATGTGCTACAATTTACTCTAGGTCATGTGCTATCAAATTAAAAATCTTCCTAGATAGAATTCTATAACCTTTTTATTCTTAAAAAACCACGAATATAAAATTTGATGTTGTTCTATGAGGTGGAAATTATCGTTCTCGTAACTCTTATCGTAGAGGTGTAAATGGAACACTATTAAAAATTATGGACGATTACCCCGGTGTATTCGTCCATGATGATAAAAGAACATTGTGGTCATCAATTGATAAATCTGTTCCATGATCTTCAGTTTTACATTTCATGTTCTCATAATTTTTCGGAGGGACCTATGTGAAATTTTTTAAAAAATACACTGTTAACCCAAAATCTTATTAATAACATTCTGAAAAGATAGTTCGGATTCTATGTTGAACTTACACTATCCGAGTTTAGTAAATAAAGTTTTATATATCAACATATACTTCTACGAGCTCTTCTGAATGACACCTTGTGTATTTGTAAGTAATGTGCTACAATTTACTCTTGGTCATGGGCTATAGAATTAAAAATCTTCCTGGATAGAATTCTATAACCTTTTTATTCTTAAAAAACCACGAATATAAAATTTGATGCTGTTCTATGAGGTTGAAATTATCGTTCTCATAAATCTTATCGTAGAGGTGTAAATGGAATACTATTAAAAATTATGGACGATTACCCCGGTGTATTCGTCCATGATGATAAAAGAACATTGTGGTCGTCAATTGATAAATCTGTTACGTGTATCTTCAGTTTTACATTTCATGTTCTCATAATTTGTCGGAGGGACCTATGTGAAATTTTTTTAAAAATACAGTGTTAGCCCAAAATCTTATTAATAACATTCTGAAAAGACAGTTCGGATTCTATGTTGAACTTACCCTATCCGAGTTTAGTGAAGAAAGTTGTACATATCAACACATACTTCTACGAGTTCTTCTGAATGACACCTTGTGTATTTGTAAGTAATGTGCTACAATTTACTCAAGGTCATGTGCTATCGAATTAAAAATATTCCTCGATAGAATTCTATAACCTTTTTATTCTTAAAAAACCACGAATATAAAATTTGATGCTGTTCTATGAGGTGGAAATTATCGTTCTCATAACTCTTATCGTAGAGGTGTAAATGGAATACTATTACAAATTATGGACGATTACCCCGGTCTATTCATCCATGATGATAAAAGAACATTGTGGTCGTCAATTGATAAATCTGTTACGTGTATCTTCAGTTCTACGTTTCATGTACTAATAAATTGCCGGGGGGGGGGGGGTATGTGTAAATTTTAAAAAATACACTGGTAGCCTAAAATCTTATTAATAACATTCTGAAAAGATAACCGGATTCTATGTTGAACTTACACTATCCGAGTTTAGTAAAGAAAGTTTTACATATCAACATATACTTCTATGAGTTCTTCTGAATGACACCTTGTATATTTGTAAGTAATGTGCTACAATTTACTCCAGGTCATGTGCTATCGAATTAAAAATCTTCCTCGATAGAATTCAATAACCTTTTTATTCTTAAAAAACCACGAATATAAAATTTGATGCTGTTCTATGAGGTGGAAATTGTCGTTCTCATAACTCTTATCGTAGAGGTGTAAATGGAATACTATTAAAAATTATGGACGATTACCCCGGTGTATTCGTCCATGATGATAAAAGAACATTGCGGTCGTCAATTGATAAATCTGTTACGTGTATCTTCAGTTTTACATTTCATGTTCTCATAATTTGTCGGAGGGACCTCTGTGAATTTTTTTTTAAAATACAGTGTTAGCCCAAAATCTTATTAATAACATTCTGAAAAGACAGTTTCGGATTCTATGTTGTACTTACACTATCCGAGTTTAGTAAAGAAAGTTGTACATATCAATATATACTTCTACGAGCTCTTCTGAACGACACCTTGTGTATTTGTAAGTAATGTGCTACAATTTACTCTAGGTCATGTGCTATCGAATTAAAAATGTTCCTGGATAGAATTCTATAACCTTTTTATTCTAAAAAAACCACGAATATAAAATTTGATGCTGTTCTATGAGGTGGAAATTATCGTTCTCATAACTCTTATCGTAGAGGTGTAAATGGAATACTATTAAAAATTATGGACAATTACCCCGGTGTATTCGTCCATGATGATAAAAGAACATTGTGGTCAATAATTGATAAATCTGTTACGTGTATCTTCAGTTTTACATTTCATGTTCTCATAAATTGTCGGAGGGACCTATGTGAAAAGTTTTAAAAAATACACCGTTAGCCCAAAATATTATTAATAACATTCTGAAAAGACAGTTTCAGATTCTATGTTGAACTTACACTATCCGAGTTTAGTAAAGAAAGTTGTACATAACAACACATACTTCCACGAGTTCTTCTGAATGACACCTTGTGTATTTGTAAGTAATGTGCTACAATTTACTCTAGGTCAAGTGCTATCGAATTAAAAATCTTCCTGGATAGAACTCTATAACCTTTTTATTCTTAAAAAATCACGAATATAAAATTTGATGTTGTTCTATGAGGTGGGAATTATCTTTCTCATAACTCTTATCGTAGAGGTATAAATGAAATACTATTAAAAATTATGGACGATTACCCCGGTGTATTCGTCCATGATGATAAAAGAACATTGTGGTCGTCAATTGATAAATTTGTTACGTGTATCTTCAGTTTTACGTTTCATGTTCTCATAATTTGTCAGAGGGACCTATGTGAAATTTTTTTGAAAAATACACTGTTAGCTAAAAATCTTATTAATAACATTCTGAAAAGACAGTTCGGATTCTATGTTGGATTTAAGTAAAGAAAGTTGCACATAAAGAAATACACTTCCATGAGTTCTTCTGAATGACACCTTGTGTATTTGTAAGTAATGTGCTACAATTTACTCTAGGTCATGTGCTATTGAATTAAAAATCTTCCTGGATAGAACTCTATAACCTTTTTATTCTTAAAAAACCAGGAATATAAAATTTAATGCTGTTCTATGAGGCGGAAATTATCGTTCTCATAACTCTTATCGTAGAGGTATAAATGAAATACTATTAAAAATTATGGACGATTACCCTGGTGTATTCATCCATGATGATAAAAGAACATTGTGGTCGTCAATTGATAAATCTGTTACGTGTATCTTCAGTTTTACATTTCATGTTCTCATAATTTGTCGGAGGGACCTATGTGAAATTGTTTTTAAAATACAGTGTTAGCCCAAAATCTTATTAATAACATTCTGAAAAGACAGTTCGGATTCTATGTTGAACTTAAGTAAAGAAATTTGTACATAACAACATACACTTCCATGAGTTCTTCTGAATGACACCTTGTGTATTTGTAAGTAATGTGCTACAATTTACTCTAGGTCATATGCTATCAAATTTAAAATCTTCCCTGATAGAATTCTATAACCTTTTTATTCTTAAAAAACCACGAATATAAAATTTGATGTTGTTCTATGAGGTGGAAATTATCGTTCTCATAACTCTTATCATAGAGGTGTAAATGGAATACTATTAAAAATTATGGACGATTACCCCGGTCTATTCATCCATGATGATAAAAGAACATTGTGGTCGTCAATCGATAAATCTGTTACGTGTATCTTCAGTTCTACGTTTCATGTTCTAATAAATTGTCGGGTGGGGGGGCTATGTGAAAATTTTAAAAAATACACTGTTAGCCCAAAAATCTTATTAATAACATTCTGAGAAGACATTTCGGATTCTAAGTTGAACTTACACTATCCGAGTTTAGTAAAGAAAGTTGTACATATCGACATATACTTCTACGAGTTCTTCTGAATGACACCTTGTGTATTTGTAAGTAATGTGCTACAATTTACTCTAGGTCATGTGTTATCGAACTAAAAATCTTCCTGGATAGAATTCTATAAACTTTTTATTGTTAAAAACCCACGAATGTAAAATTTGATGCTGTTCAACGATGTGGAAATTATCGTTCTCATAACCTTATCGTAGAGGTCTAAATGGAATACTATTAAAAATTATGGACGATTACCCCGGTGTATTCGTCCATGATGATAAAAGAACATTGTGGTTGTCAATTGATAAGTCAGTTACGTGTATCTTCAGTTTTACATTTCATGTTCTCATTATTTGTCGGAGGGACCTATGTGAAATTTTTTTTAAAATACACTGTTAGCTCAAAATCTTATTAATAACATTCTGAAAAGACAGTTTCGGATTCTATGTTGAACTTACACTATCCGACTTTAGTAAAGAAAGTTGTACATAACAACATATACTTCCACAAGTTCTTCTGAATGACACCTTGTGTATTTGTAAGTAATGTCCTACAATTTACTCTAGGTCATGTGCTATCGAATTAAAAATGTTCCTGGATAGAATTCTATAACCTTTTTATTCTTAAAAAACCACGAATATAAAATTTGATGCTGTTCTATGAGGTGGAAATTATCGTTCTCATAACTCTTATCGTAGAGGTGTAAATGGAATACTATTAAAAATTATGGACGATTACCCCGGTGTATTCGTCCATGATGATAAAAGAACATTGTGGTCGTCAATTGATAAATCTGTTACGTGTATCTTCAGTTTTACATTTCATGTACTCATAATTTGTCGGAGGGACCTATGTGAAAATTTTTAAAAAATACACAGTTAACCCAAAATCTTATTAATAACATTCTGAAAAAATAGTTTCGGATTCTATGTTGAACTTACACTATCCGTGTTTAGTAAAGAAAGTTGTACATATCAACATATACTTCTACGAGTTCTCCTGAATGACACCTTGTGTATTTGTAAGTAATGTGCTACAATTTACTCCAGGTCATGTGCTATCGAATTAAAAAGCTTCTTGGATAGAATTCTATAACCTTTTTATTCTTAAAAAAACAACGAATATAAAATTTGATGATGTTCTATGAGGTGGAAATTATCGTTCTCATACTCCTATCGTAGAGGTATAAATGAAATGCTAATAAAAATTATGGACGGTTACCCCGGTGTATTCGTCCATAATGATAAAAGAACATTGTGGTCGTCAATTGATAAATCTGTTACGTGTATCTTCAGTTTTACATTTCATGTTCTCATAATTTGTCGGAGGGACCTATGTGAAATATTTTTAAAAATACACTGTTAGCCCAAAATCTTATTAATAACATTCTGAAAAGACAGTTTCGGATTCTATGTTGAACTTACACTATCCGACTTTAGTAAAGAAAGTTGTACATAACAACATATACTTCCACAAGTTCTTCTGAATGGCACCTTGTGTATTTTTAAGTAATGTGCTACAATTTACTCTAGGTCATGTGCTGTCGAATTAAAAATCTTCCTGGATAGAACTCTATAACCTTTTTTTTCTTAAAAAACCAGGAATATAAAATTTGATGTTGTTCTATGAGGTGGAAATTATCGTTCTCATAACTCTTATCGTAGAGGTATAAATGAAATACTATTAAAAATTGTGGACGATTACCCTGGTGTATTCATCCATGATGATAAAAGAACATTGTGGTCGTCAATTGGTAAATCTGTTACGTGTATCTTCAGTTTTACATTTCATGTTCTCATAATTTTTCGGAGGGACCTATGTGAAATTTTTTTTAAAATACAGTGTTAGCCCAAAATCTTATTAATAACATTCTGAAAAGACAGTTCGGATTCTATGTTGAGCTTACCCTATCCGAGTTTAGTAAAGAAAGTTGTACATATCAACATGTACTTCCACGAGTTCTTCTGAATGACACCTTGTGTATTTGTAAGTAATGTGCTACAATTTACTCTAGGGCATGTGCTATCGAATTAAAAATCTTCCTGGATAGAATTCTATAACCTTTTTATTCTTAAAAAACCACGAATATAAAATTTGATGCTGTTCTATGAGGTGGAAATTATCGTTCTCATAACTCTTATCGTAGAGGTGTAAATGGAATACTATTAAAAGTTATGGACGATTACCCCGGTGTATTCGTCCATGATGATAAAAGAACATTGTAGTCATCAATTGATAAATCTGTTACGCGTATCTTCAGTTTTACATTTCATGTTCTCATAATTTGTCGGAGGGACCTATGTGAAAATTTTTAAAAAATACACTGTTAACCCAAAATCTTATTAATAACATTCTGAAAAGACAGTTTCGGATTATATGTTGAACTTACACTATCCGAGTTTAGTAAAGAAAGTTGTACATATCAACATATACTTCTACGAGTTCTTCTGAATGACACCTTGTGTATTTGTAAGTAATGTGCTACAATTTACTCTAGGTCATGTGCTATCGAATTAAAAATCTTCCTGGATAGAATTCTATAACCTTTTTATTCTAAAAAAACCCCGAATATAAAATTTGATGCTGTTCTATGAGGTGGAAATTATCGTTCTCATAACTCTTGTCGTAGAGGTGTAAATGGAATACTATTAAAAATTATGGACGATTACCCCGGTGTATTCGTCCATGATGATAAAAGAACATTGTGGTCGTCAATATATAAATCTATTACGTGTATCTTCAGTTTTACATTTCATGTTCTCGTAATTTGTCGGAGGGACCTATGTGAAATTTTTTAAAAATTACACGGTTAGCCCAAAATCTTATTAATAACATTCTGAAAAGACAGTTTCGAATTCTATGTTGAACTTACACTATCCGACTTTAGTAAAGAAAGTTGTACATAACAACATATACTTCCACAAGTTCTTCTGAATGACACCTTGTGTATTTGTACGTAATGTGCTACAATTTACTCTAGGTCATGTGCTATTGAATTAAAAATCTTCCTGGATAGAACTCTATAACCTTTTTATTCTTAAAAAACCAGGAATATAAAATTTGATGCTGTTCTATGGGGTGGAAATTATCGTTCTCATAACTCTTATCGTAGAGGTATAAATGAAATACTATTTAAAATTATGGATGATTACCCCGGTGTATTCGTCTATGATGATAAAAAATATTGTGGTCGTCAATTGATAAATCTGTTACGTGTATCTTCAGTTTTACATTTCATGTTCTCATAATTTGTCGAAGGGACCTATGTGAAATTTTTTTAAAAATACACTGTTAGCCGAAAATCTTATTATTAACATTCTGAAAAGACAGTTTGGATTCTATGTTGAACTTAAGTAAAGAAATTTGTACATAACAACATACACTTCCATGAGTTCTTCTGAATGACACCTTGTGTATTTGTAAGTAATGTGCTACAATTTACTCTAGGTCATGTGCTATCGAATTAAAAATCTTCCTGGATAGAATTCTATAACCTTTTTATTCTTAAAAAACCATGAATATAAAATTTGATGCTATTCTATGAGGTAGAAATTTTCGTTCTCATAATTCTTATCGTAGAGGTGTAAATGGAATACTATTAAAAATTATGGACGATTACCCCGGTGTATTCATCCATGATGATAAAAGAATATTGTGGTCGTCAATTGATAAATCTGTTACGTGTATCTTCAGTTTAACATTTCATGTTCTCATAATTTGTCGGAGGGACCTATGTGAAATTTTTAAAAAAATACACTGTTAGCCCAAAATCTTATTCCTAACATTCTGAAAACACAGTTTCGGATTCTATGTTGAACTTACACTATCCGACTTTAGTAAAGAAAGTTGTACATAACAACATATACTTCCACGAGTTCTTCTGAATGACACCTTGTGTATTTGTAAGTAATGTGCTACAATTTACTCTAGGTCATGTGCTACCGAATTAAAAATCTTCCTGGATAGAATTCTATAACCTTTTTATTCTTAAAAAACCACGAATATAAAATTTGATGTTGTTCTATGAGGAGGAAATTATCGTTCTCATAACTCTTATCGTAGAGGTATAAATGGAATACTATAAAAATTATGGATGATTACCCCGGTGTATTCGTCCATGATGATAAAAGAACATTGTGGTCATCAATTGATAAATCTATTACGTGTATCTTCAGTTTTACATTTCATGTTCTCATAATTTGTCGGAGGGACCTATGTGAAATTTTTTTAAAAATACAGTGTTAGCCCAAAATCTTATTAATAACATTCTGAAAAGACAGTTTGGATTCTGTGTTGAGCTTACCCTATCCGAGTTTAGTAAAGAAAGTTGTACATGTCAACATAAACTTCCACGAGTTCTTCTGAATGACACCTTGTGTATTTGTAAGTAATGTGCTACAATTTACTCTAGGGCATGTGCTATCGAATTAAAAATCTTCCTGGATAGAATTCTATAACCTTTTTATTCTTAAAAAACCACGAATATAAAATTTGATGCTGTTCTATGAGGTGGAAATTATCGTTCTCATAACTCTTATCGTAGAGGTGTAAATGGAATACTATTAAAAATTATGGACGATTACCCCGGTGTATTCGTCCATGATGATAAAAGAACATTGTGGTCGTCAATATATAAATCTATTACGTGTATCTTCAGTTTTACATTTCATGTTCTCGTAATTTGTCGGAGGGACCTATGTGAAAATTTTTAAAAATTACACGGTTAGCCCAAAATCTTATTAATAACATTCTGAGAAGACAGTTTCGGATTCTATGTTGAACTTACACTATCCGACTTTAGTAAAGAAAGTTGTACATAACAACATATACTTCCACAAGTTCTTCTGAATGACACCTTGTGTATTTGTACGTAATGTGCTACAATTTACTCTAGGTCATGTGCTGTCGAATTAAAAATCTTCCTGGATAGAACTCTATAACCTTTTTATTCTTAAAAAACCAGGAATATAAAATTTGATGCTGTTCTATGGGGTGGAAATTATCGTTCTCATAACTCTTATCGTAGAGGTATAAATGAAATACTATTAAAAATTATGGACGATTACCCTGGTGTATTCGTCCATGATGATAAAAAACATTGTGGTCGTCAATTGAGAAATCTGTTACGTGTATCTTCAGTTTTACATTTCATGTTCTCATAATTTGTCGAAGGGACCTATGTGAAATTTTTTTAAAAATACACTGTTAGCCGAAAATCTTATTATTAACATTCTGAAAAGACAGTTTGGATTCTATGTTGAGCTTACCCTATCCGAGTTTAGTAAAGAAAGTTGTACATATCAACATATACTTCCACGAGTTCTTCTGAATGACACCTTGTGTATTTGTAAGTAATGTGCTACAATTTACTCTAGGGCATGTGCTATCGAATTAAAAATCTTCCTGGATAGAATTCTATAACCTTTTTATTCTTAAAAAACCACGAATATAAAATTTGATGCTGTTCTATGAGGTGGAAATTATCGTTCTCATAACTCTTATCGTAGAGGTGTAAATGGAATACTATTAAAAATTATGGACGATTACCCCGGTGTATTCGTCCATGATGATAAAAGAACATTGTAGTCGTCAATTGATAAATCTGTTACGTGTATCTTCAGTTTTACATTTCATGTTCTTATAATTTGTCGGAGGGACCTATGTGAAATTTTTTAAAAAATACACTGTTAACCCAAAATCTTATTAATAACATTCTGAAAAAATAGTTTCGGATTGTATGTTGAACTTACACAATCCGAGTTTAGTAAAGAAAGTTGTACATATCAACATATACTTCTACGAGTTCTTCTTAATGACACCTTGTGTATTTGTAAGTAATGTGCTACAATTTACTCTAGGTCATGTGATATCGAATTAAAAATCTTCCTGGATAGAATTCTATAACCTTTTTATTCTAAAAAAACCACGAATATAAAATTTGATGCTGTTCTATGAGGTGGAAATTATCGTTCTCGTAACTCTTTTCGTAGAGGTGTAAATGGAATACTATTAAAAATTATGGACGATTACCCCGGTGTATTCGTCCATGATGATAAAAGAACATTGTGGTCGTCAATATATAAATATATTACGTGTATCTTCAGTTTTACATTTCATGTTCTCGTAATTTGTCGGAGGGACCTATGTGAAATTTTTTTAAAAATACACGGTTAGCCCAAAATCTTATTAATAACATTCTGAAAAGACAGTTTCGGATTCTATGTTGAACTTACACTATCCGACTTTAGTAAAGAAAGTTGTACATAACAACATATACTTCCACAAGTTCTTCTGAATGACACCTTGTGTATTTGTACGTAATGTGCTACAATTTACTCTAGGTCATGTGCTATCGAATTAAAAATCTTCCTGGATAGAACTCTATAACCTTTTTATTCTTAAAAAACCAGGAATATAAAATTTGATGCTGTTCTATGGGGTGGAAATTATCGTTCTCATAACTCTTATCGTAGAGGTATAAATGAAATACTATTAAAAATTATGGATGATTACCCCGGTGTATTCGTCCATGATGATAAAAAACATTGTGGTCGTCAATTGATAAATCTGTTACGTGTATCTTCAGTTTTACATTTCATGTTCTCATAATTTGTCGAAGGGACCTATGTGAAATTATTTTTAAAATACTCTTTTAGCCGAAAATCTTATTATTAACATTCTGAAATGATAGTTTGGATTCTATGTTGAACTTAAGTAAAGAAAGTTGTACATAACAACATACACTTCCATGAGTTCTTCTGAATGACACCTTGTGTATTTGTAAGTAATGTGCGACAATTTACTCTGGGTCATGTGCTATCGAATTAAAAATCTTCCTGGACAGAATTCTATAACCTTTTTATTCTTAAAAAACCACGAATATAATATTTGATGCTATTCTATGAAGTGGAAATTATCGTTCTCATAACTCTTATCGTAGAGGTATAAATGAAATACTATTAAAAATTATGGAAGATTACCCCGGTGTATTCGTCCATGATGATAAAAGAACAATGTGGTCGTCAATTGATAAATCTGTTACGTGTATCTTCAGTTTTACATTTCATGTTCTCATAATTTGTCGGAGGGACCTATGTGAAAATTTTTAAAAAGACACTGTTAGCCCAAAATCTTATTAATAACATTCTGAAAAGACAGTTCGGATTCTAAGTTGAACTTACACTATCCGAGTTTAGTAAAGAAAGTTGTACATATCAACATATACTTCCACGAGTTCTTCAGAATCACACCTTCTGTATTTGTTAGTAATGTGCTACAATTTACTCTAGGTCATGTGCTATCGAATGGAATATCTTCCTGGATAGAATTCTATAACCTTTTTATTCTTAAAAAATCATAAATATAAAATTTGATGTTGTTCTATGAGGTGGAAATTATCGTTCTCATAACTCTTATCGTAGAGGTATAAATGGAATTCCATTAAAAATTATGGACGATTACCCCGGTGTATTCATCCATGATGATAAAAGAATATTGTAGTCACCAATTGATAAATCTGTTACGTGTATCTTCAGTTTTACATTTCATGTTCTCATAATTTATCGGAGGGACCTATGTGAAATTTTTAAAAAAATACACTGTTAGCCCAAAATCTTATTCATAACATTCTGAAAAGACAGATTCGGATTCTATGTTGAACTTACACTATCCCACTTTTGTAAAGAAAGTTGTACATAACAACATATCCTTCCACGAGTTCTTCTGAATGACACCTTGTGTATTTGTAAGTAATGTGCTACAATTTACTCTAGGTCATTTGCTATCGAATTAAAAATCTTCCTGGATAGAATTCTATAACCTTTTTATTCTTAAAAAACCACGAATATAAAATTTGATGCTGGTCTATGAGGTGGAAATTATCGTTCTCATAACTCTTATCGTAGAGGTATAAATGGAATACTATTAAAATTTATGGACGATTACCCCGGTGTATTCGTCCATGATGATAAAAGAACATTGTGGTCGTCAATTGATAAATCGGTTACGTGTATCTTTAGTTTTACATTTCATGTTCTCATAATTTGTCAGAGGGACCTATTTGAAAATTTTTAAAAAATACACTGTTAACCCAAAATCTTATTAATAACATTCTGAAAAGACAGTTCGGATTCTATGTTGAACTTACCCTATCCGAGTTTAGTAAAGAAAGTTGTACATAACAAGATACACTTCCACGAGTTCTTTTGAATGACACCTAGTGTATTTGTAAGTAATGTGCTACAATTTACTCTAGGTCATGTGCTATCGAATTAAAAATCTTCCTGGATAGAATTCTATAACCTTTTTATTCTTAAAAACCACGAATATAAAATTTGATGCTGCTCTATGAGGTGGAAATTATTGTTCTCATAACTCTTATCGTAGAGGTATAAATGAAATACTATTAAACATTATGGACAATTACCCCGGTGTATTCGTCCATGATGAGAAAACAACATTGTGGTCGTCAATTCATAAATCTGTTACGAGTATCTTCAGTTTTACATTTCATGTTATCATAATTTGTCGGAGGGACCTATGTGAAAATTTTTAAAAAATACACTGTTAGCCCAAAATCTTATTAATAACATTCTGAAAAGACAGTTCGGATTCTAAGTTGAACTTACACTATCCGAGTTTAGTAAAGAAAGTTGTACATAACAACATACACTTCCACGAGTTCTTTTGAATGACACCTAGTGTATTTGTAAGTAATGTGCTACAATTTACTCCAGGTCATGTGCTATCGAATTAAAAATCTTCCTGGATAGAATTCTATAACCTTTTTATTCTTAAAAAACCACGAATATAAAATTTGATGCTGGTCTATGAGGTGGAAATTATCGTTCTCATAACTCTTATCGTAGAGGTATAAATGGAATACTATTAAAATTTATGGACGATTACCCCGGTGTATTAGTCCATGATGATAAAAGAACATTGTGGTCGTCAATTGATAAATCGGTTACGTGTATCTTCAGTTTTACATTTTATGTTCTCATAATTTGTCAGAGGGACCTATTTGAAAATTTTTTAAAAATACACTGTTAACCCAAAATCTTATTAATAACATTCTGAAAAGACAGTTCGGATTCTAAGTTGAACTTACCCTATCCGAGTTTAGTAAAGAAAGTTGTACATAACAAGATACACTTCCACGAGTTCTTTTGAATGACACCTAGTGTATTTGTAAGTAATGTGCTACAATTTACTCTTGGTCATGTGCTATCGAATTAAAAATCTTCCTGGATAGAATTCTATAACCTTTTTATTCTTAAAAACCACGAATATAAAATTTGATGCTGCTCTATGAGATGGAAATTATCGTTCTCATAACTCTTATCGTAGAGGTATAAATGAAATACTATTAAAAATTATGGACAATTACCCCGGTGTATTCGTCCATGATGACAAAACAACATTGTGGTCGTCAATTCATAAATCTGTTACGAGTATCTTCAGTTTTATATTTCATGTTATCATAATTTGTCGGAGGGACCTATGTGAAAATTTTTAAAAAATACACTGTTAGCCCAAAATCTTATTAATAACATTCTGAAAAGACAGTTTCGGATTCTATGTTTAACTTACACTATTCGGGTTTAGTAAAGAAAGTTGTACATATCAACATATACTTCCACGATTCATCTGAATGACACATTCTGTATTTGTTAGTAATGTGCTACAAGTTACTCTAGGTCATGTGCTATCGAATTAAAAATCTTCCTGGATAAAATTCTATAACCTTTTTGTTTCTTAAAAGCCAGGAATAAAAAATTTGATGCTGTTCTATGAGGTGGGAATTATCGTTCACATAACTCTTATCGTAGAGGTGTAAATGGAATACTATTAAAAATTATGGACGATTACCCCGGTGTATTCGTCCATGATGATAAAAGAACATTGTGGTCGTCAATTGATAAATCTGTTACGTGTATCCTCAGTTTTACATTTCATGTTCTCATAATTTGTCGGAGGGACCTATGTGAAATTTTTTAAAAAATACAGTGTTAGCCCAAAATCTTATTCATAACATTCTGAAAAGACAGTTCGGATTCTATGTTGAACTTACCCTATACGAGTTTAGTAAAGAAAGTTGTACATAACAAGATACACTTCCACGAGTTCTTTTGAATGACACCTAGTGTATTTGTAAGTAATGTGCTACAATTTACTCTAGGTCATGTGCTATCGAATTAAAAATCTTCCTGGATAGAATTCTATAACCTTTTTATTCTTAAAAACCACGAATATAAAATTTGATGCTGCTCTATGAGGTGGAAATTATCGTTCTCATAACTCTTATCGTAGAGGTATAAATTAAATACTATTAAAAATTATGGACAATTACCCCGGTGTATTCGTCCATGATGACAAAACAACATTGTGGTCGTCAATTCATAAATCTGTTACGAGTATCTTCAGTTTGACATTTCATGTTATCATAATTTGTCGGAGGGACCTATGTGAAAATTTTAAAAAAATACACTGTTAGCCCAAAATCTTATTAATAACATTCTGAAAAGACAGTTCGGCTTCTAAGTTGAACTTACACTATCCGAGTTTAGTAAAGAAAGTTGGACATATCAACATATACTTCCACGAGTTCTTCTGAATGACACCTTCTGTATTTATTAGTAATGTGCTACAGTTTGCTCTAGGTCATGTGCTATCGAATTAAAAATCTTCCTGGATAAAATTCTATAACCTTTTTGTTTCTTAAAGGCCACGAATAAAAAATTTGATGCTGTTCTATGAGGTGGGAATTATCGTTCTCATAACTCTTATCGTAGAGGTATAAATGGAATACTATTAAAAATTATGGACGATTACCCCGGTGTATTCGTCCATGATGATAAAAGAACAGTGTGGTCGTCAATTGATAAATCTGTTACGTGTATCTTCAGTTTTACATTTCATGTTCTCATAATTTGTCAGAGGGACCTATTTGAAAATTTTAAAAAATACACTGTTAACCCAAAATCTTATTAATAACATTCTGAAAAGACAGTTCGGATTCTATGTTGAACTTACCCTATCCGAGTTTAGTAAAGAAAGTTGTACATAACAAGATACACTTCCACGAGTTCTTTTGAATGACACCTAGTGTATTTGTAAGTAATGTGCTACAATTTACTCTAGGTCATGTGCTATCGAATTAAAAATCTTCCTGGATAGAATTCTATAACCTTTTTGTTATTAAAAACCACGAATATAAAATTTGATGCTGCTCTATGAGGTGGAAATTATCGTTCTCATAACTCTTATCGTAGAGGTATAAATGAAATACTATTAAAAATTATGGACAATTACCCCGGTGTATTCGTCCATGATGACAAAACAACATTGTGGTCGTCAATTCATAAATCTGTTACGAGTATCTTCAGTTTTACATTTCATGTTATCATAATTTGTCGGAGGGACCTATGTGAAAATTATTAAAAATACACTGTTAGCCCAAAATCTTATTAATAACATTCTGAAAATACAGTTCGGATTCTAAGTTGAACTTACACTATACGAGTTTAGTAAAGAACGTTGGACATATCAACATATACTTCCACGAGTTCTTCTGAATGACACCTTCTATATTTATTAGTAATGTGCTACAATTTACTCTAGGTCATGTGCTATCAAATTAAAAATCTTCCTGGATAAAATTCTATAACCTTTTTGTTTCTTAAAAGCCACGAATAAAAAATTTGATGCTGTTCTATGAGGTGGGAATTATCGTTCTCATAACTCTTATCGTAGAGGTATAAATGGAATACTATTAAAAATTATGGACGATTACCCCGGTGTATTCCTCCATGATGATAAAGGAACATTGTGGTCGTCAATTGATAAATCTGTTACGTGTATCTTCTGTTTTACGTTTCATGTTCTCATAATTTGTTGGAGGGACCTATGTGAAAATTTGAAAAAAATACACTGTTAGCCCAAAATCTTTTTAATAACATTCTGAAAAGACAGTTTCGGATTCTATGTTTACCTTACACTATCCGAGTTTAGTAAAGAAAGTTGTACATATCAACATATACTTCCACGATTCTTCTGAACGACACCTTCTGTATTTGTTTGTAATGTGCTACAAGTTACTCTAGGTCATGTGCTATCGAATCAAAAATCTTCCAGGATAAAATTCTATAACCTTTTTGTTTCTTAAAAGCCACGAATAAAATATTTGATGCTGTTCTATGAGGTGGGAATTATCGTTCTCATAACTCTTATCGTAGAGGTATAAATGGAATACTATTAAAAATTATGGACGATTACCACGGTGTATTCGTCCATGATGATAAAAGAACATTGTGGTCGTCAATTGATAAATCTGTTACGTGTATCTTCAGTTTTACGTTTCATGTTCTCATAATTTGTCGGAGGGACCTATGTGAAAATTTTAAAGAAATACTGTTAGCCCAAAATCTTATTAATAAAATTCTGAAAAGACAGTTTCGGATTCTATGTTTAACTTACACTATTCGAGTTTAGTAAAGAAAGTTGTACATATCAACATATACTTCCACGATTCTTCTGAATGACACATTCTGTATTTGTTAGTAATGTGCTACAAGTTACTCTAGGTCATGTGCTATCGAATTAAAAATCTTCCTGGATAAAATTCTATAACCTTTTTGTTTCTTAAAAGCCACGAATATAAAATTTGATGCTGTTCTATGAGGTGGGAATTATCGTTCACATAACTCTTATCGTAGAGGTGTAAATGGAATACTATTAAAAATTATGGACGATTACCCCGGTGTATTCGTCCATGATGATAAAAGAACATTGTGGTCGTTAATTGATAAATCTGTTACGTGTATCTTCAGTTTTACATTTCATGTTCTCATAATTTGTCGGAGGGACCTATGTGAAATTTTTAAAGAAATACACTGTTAGCCCAAAATCTTATTCATAACATTCTGAAAACACAGTTTCGGATTCTATGTTGAACTTACACTATCCGACTTTTGTAAAGAAAGTTGTACATAACAAGATACACTTCCACGAGTTCTTTTGAATGACACCTAGTGTATTTGTTAGTAATGTGCTACAATTTACTCTAGGTCATGTGCTATCGAATTAAAAATCTTCCTGGATAGAATTCTATAACCTTTTTATTCTTAAAACCACGAATATAAAATTTGATGCTGCTCTATGAGGTGGAAATTATCGTTCTCAAAACTCTTATCGTAGAGGTATAAATGGAATACTATTAAAATTTATGGACGATTACCCCGGTGTATTCGTCTATGATGATAAAAGAACATTGTGGTCGTCAATTGATAAATCGGTTACGTGTATCTTTAGTTTTACATTTCATGTTCTCATAATTTGTCAGAGGGACCTATTTGAAAATTTTTTAAAAATACACTGTTAACCCAAAATCTTATTAATAACATTCTGAAAAGACAGTTCGGATTCTATGTTGAACTTACCCTATCCGAGTTTAGTAAAGAAAGTTGTACATAACAAGATACACTTCCACGAGTTCTTTTGAATGACACCTAGTGTATTTGTAAGTAATGTGCTACAATTTACTCTAGGTCATGTGCTATCGAATAAAAATCTTCCTGGATAGAATTCTATAACCTTTTTATTCTTAAAAACCACGAATATAAAATTTGATGCTGCTCTATGAGGTGGAAATTATCGTTCTCATAACTCTTATCGTAGAGGTATAAATGAAATACTATTAAAAATTATGGACAATTACCCCGGTGTATTCGTCCATGATGACAAAACAACATTGTGGTCGTCAATTCATAAATCTTTTACGAGTATCTTCAGTTTTACACTTCATGTTATCATAATTTGTCAGAGGGACCTATGTGAAAATTTTTAAAAAATACACTGTTAGCCCAAAATCTTATTAATAACATTCTGAAAAGACAGTTCGGATTCTAAGTTGAACTTACACTATCCGAGTTTAGTAAAGAAAGTTGGACATATCAACATATACTTCCACGAGTTCTTCTGAATGACACCTTCTGTATTTATTAGTAATGTGCTACAGTTTGCTCTAGGTCATGTGCTATCGAATTAAAAATCTTCCTGGATAAAATTCTATAACCTTTTTGTTTCTTAAAGGCCACGAATAAAAAATTTGATGCTGTTCTATGAGGTGGGAATTATCGTTCTCATAACTCTTATCGTAGAGGTATAAATGGAATGCTATTAAAAATTATGGACGATTACCCCGGTGTATTCGTCCATGATGATAAAAGAACAGTGTGGTCGTCAATTGATAAATCTGTTACGTGTATCTTCAGTTTTACATTTCATGTTCTCATAATTTGTATGAGGGACCTATTTGAAAATTTTAAAAAATACACTGTTAACCCAAAATCTTATTAATAACATTCTGAAAAGACAGTTCGGATTCTATGTTGAACTTACCCTATCCGAGTTTAGTAAAGAAAGTTGTACATAACAAGATACACTTCCACGAGTTCTTTTGAATGACACCTAGTGTATTTGTAAGTAATGTGCTACAATTTACTCTAGGTCATGTGCTATCGAATTAAAAATCTTCCTGGATAGAATTCCATAACCTTTTTGTTATTAAAAACCACGAATATAAAATTTGATGCTGCTCTATGAGGTGGAAATTATCGTTCTCATAACTCTTATCGTAGAGGTATAAATGAAATACTATTAAAAATTATGGACAATTACCCCGGTTTATTCGTCCATGATGACAAAACAACATTGTGGTCGTCAATTCATAAATCTGTTACGAGTATCTTCAGTTTTACATTTCATGTTATCATAATTTGTCGGAGGGACCTATGTGAAAATTATTAAAAAATACACTGTTAGCCCAAAATCTTATTAATAACATTCTGAAAAGACAGTTCGGATTCTAAGTTGAACTTACACTATACGAGTTTAGTAAAGAACGTTGGACATATCAACATATACTTCCACGAGTTCTTCTGAATGACACCTTCTATATTTATTAGTAATGTGCTACAATTTACTCTAGGTCATGTGCTATCAAATTAAAAATCTTCCTGGATAAAATTCTATAACCTTTTTGTTTCTTAAAAGCCACGAATAAAAAATTTGATACTGTTCTATGAGGTGGGAATTATCGTTCTCATAACTCTTATCGTAGAGGTATAAATGGAATACTATTAAAAATTATGGACGATTACCCCGGTGTATTCCTCCATGATGATAAAGGAACATTGTAGTCGTCAATTGATAAATCTGTTACGTGTATCTTCTGTTTTACGTTTCATGTTCTCATAATTTGTCGGAGGGACCTATGTGAAAATTTGAAAAAAATACACTGTTAGCCCAAAATCTTTTTAATAACATTCTGAAAAGACAGTTTCGGATTCTATGTTTACCTTACACTATCCGAGTTTAGTAAAGAAAGTTGTACATATCAACATATACTTCCACGATTCTTCTGAATGACACCTTCTGTATTTGTTTGTAATGTGCTACAAGTTACTCTAGGTCATGTGCTATCGAATCAAAAATCTTCCAGGATAAAATTCTATAACCTTTTTGTTTCTTAAAAGCCACGAATAAAATATTTGATGCTGTTCTATGAGGTGGGAATTATCGTTCTCATAACTCTTATCGTAGAGGTATAAATGGAATACTATTAAAAATTATGGACGATTACCACGGTGTATTCGTCCATGATGATAAAAGAACATTGTGGTCGTCAATTGATAAATCTGTTACGTGTATCTTCAGTTTTACGTTTCTTGTTCTCATAATTTGTCGGAGGGACCTATGTGAAAATTTAAAAAAAATACTGTTAGCCCAAAATCTTATTAATAACATTCTGAAAAGACAGTTTCGGATTCTATGTTTAACTTACACTATTCGAGTTTAGTAAAGAAAGTTGTACATATCAACATATACTTCCACGATTCTTCTGAATGACACATTCTGTATTTGTAAGTAATGTGCTACAATTTACTCTAGGTCATGTGCAATCGAATTTAAAATCTTCCTTGATAGAATTCTATAACCTTTTTATTCTTAAAAAACCACGAATATAAAATTTGATGCTGTTCTATGAGGTGGAAATTATCGTTCTCATAAATCTTATCGTAGAGGTATAAATGCAATACTATTAAAATTTATGGACGATTACCCCGGTGTATTCGTCCATGATGATTAAAGAACATTGTGGTCGTCAATTGATAAATCTGTTACGTGTATCTTCAGTTTTACATTTCATGTTCTCATAATTTGTCAGAGGGACATATTCTAAACTTCTTAAAAAATACACTGTTAACCCAAAATCTTATTAATAACATTCTGAAAAGACAGTTCGGATTCAATGTTGAACTTACCCTATCCGAGTTTAGTAAAGAAAGTTGTACATAACAACATAAACTTCCACGAGTTCTTCTGAATGACACCTTGTGTATTTGTAATTAATGTGCTACAATTTACTCTAGGTCATGTGCTACCGAATTAAAAATCTTCCTGGATAGAATTCTATAACCTTTTTATTCTTAAAAAACCACGAATATAAAATTTGATGTTGTTCTATGAGGTGGAAATTATCGTTCTCATAACTCTTATCGTAGAGGTATAAATGGAATACTATAAAAATTATGGATGATTACCCCAGTGTATTCATCCATGATGATAAAAGAACATTGTGGTCGTCAATTGATAAATATATTACGTGTATCTTCAGTTTTACATTTCACGTTCTCATAATTTGTTAGAGGGACCTATGTGAAATTTTTTTAAAAATACACTGTTAGCCCAAAATCTTATTAATAACATTATGAAAAGACAGTTCGGATTCTATGTTGAACTTACCCTATCCGAGTTTAGTAAAGAAAGTTGTACATAACAACATAAACTTCCACGAGTTCTTCTGAATGACACCTTGTGTATTTGTAAGTAATGTGCTACAATTTACTCTAGGTCATTTGCTATCGAATTAAAAATCTTCCTGGATAAAATTCTATAACCTTTTTGTTTCTTAAAAGCCACGAATAAAAAATTTGATGATGTTCTGTGTGGTGGGAATTATCGTTCTCATAACTCTTATCGTAGAGGTATAAATGGAATACTGTTAAAAATTATGGACGATTACCCCGGTGTATTCGTCCATGATGATAAAAGAACATTGTGGTTGTCAATTGAGAAATCTGTTACGTGTATCTTCAGTTTTACGTTTCATGTTCTCAAAATTTGTCGGAGGGACCTATGTGAAAATTTTAAAAAAATACACTGTTAGCCCAAAAAATTTTTATTAGCATTCTGAAAAGACAGTTTAGGATTCTATGTTTAACTTACACTATCCGAGTTTAGTAAAGAACGTTGTACATATCAACATATACTTCCACGAATCTTCTGAATGACACCTTCTGTATTTGTTAGTAATGTGCTACAAGTTACCCTAGGTCATGTGCTATCGAATTAAAAATCTTCCTGGATAAAATTCTATAACCTTTTTGTTTCTTAATAGCCACGAATAAAATATTTGATGTTGTTCTATGAGGTGGAAATTATCGTTCTCATAACTCTTATCGTAGAGGTATAAATGGAATACTATTAAAAATTATGGACGATTACCCCGGTGTATTCGTCCATGATGATAAAAGAACATTGTGGTCGTCAATTGATAAATCTGTTACGTGTATCTTCAGTTTTACGTTTCATGTTCTCATAATTTGTCGGAGGGACCTATGTGAAAATTTTAAAAAAATACACTGTTAGCCCAAAATCTTATTAATAACATTCTGAAAAGGCAGTTCGGATTCTATGTTGAACTTAAGTAAAGAAAGTTGTACATAACAACATACACTTCCATGAGTTCTTCTGAATGACACCTTGTGTATTTGTAAGTAATGTGCTACAATTTACTCTAGGTCATGTGCTATCGAATTAAAAATCTTCCTGGACAGAATTCTATAACCTTTTTATTCTTAAAAAACCACGAATATAATATTTGATGCTATTCTATGAGGTGGAAATTATCGTTCTCATAACTCTTATCGTAGAGGTATAAATGAAATACTATTAAAAATTATGGAAGATTACCCCGGTGTATTCGTCCATGATGATAAAAGAACAATGTGGTCGTCAATTGATAAATCTGTTACGTGTATCTTCAGTTTTACATTTCATGTTCTCATAATTTGTCGGAGGGACCTATGTGAAAATTTTTAAAAAGAAACTGTTAGCCCAAAATCTTATTAATAACATTCTGAAAAGACAGTTCGGATTCTAAGTTGAACTTACACTATCCGAGTTTAGTAAAGAAAGTTGTACATATCAACATATACTTCCACGAGTTCTTCAGAATCACACCTTCTGTATTTGTTAGTAATGTGCTACAATTTACTCTAGGTCATGTGCTATCGAATGGAATATCTTCCTGGATAGAATTCTATAACCTTTTTATTCTTAAAAAATCATAAATATAAAATTTGATGTTGTTCTATGAGGTGGAAATTATCGTTCTCATAACTCTTATCGTAGAGGTATAAATGGAATTCCATTAAAAATTATGGACGATTACCCCGGTGTATTCATCCATGATGATAAAAGAATATTGTAGTCACCAATTGATAAATCTGTTACGTGTATCTTCAGTTTTACGTTTCATGTTCTCATAATTTGTCGGGGGGACCTATGTGAAATTTTTTAAAAAATACACTGTTAGCCCAAAATCTTATTAATAACATTCTGAAAAGACATTTTTGGATTCCATGTTGAACTTACACTATCCGAGTTTAGTAAAGAAATTTGTACATAACAACATACACTTCCACGAGTTCTTCTGAATGGCACCTTGTGTATTTGTAAGTAATGTGCTACAATTTACTCTAGCTCATATGCTATCGAATTAAAAATCTTCCTGGATAGAATTCTATAAACTTTTTATTCTTAAAAAACCACGAATATAAAATTTGATGCTGTTCTATGAGGTGGAAATTATCGTTCTCATGACTCTTATCGTAGAGGTATAAATGGAATACTATTAAAAATTATGGACAATTACCCCGGTGTATTCGTCCATGATGATAAAAGAACATTGTGGTCATCAATTGATAAATCTGTACCTGTATCTTCACTTTTACATTTCAGGTTCTCATAATTTGTCGGAGGGACCTATGTGAAAATTTTTAAAAAATACACTATTAGCCCAAAATCTAATTAATAATAAAAAGACAGTTCGGATTCTAAGTTGAACTTACCCTATCCGAGTTTAGTAAAGAAAGTTGGACATTTCAATATATACTTCCACGAGTTCTTCTGAATGACACCTTATGTATTTATTAGTAATGTGCTACAATTTACTCTAGGTCATGTGCTATCGAATTAAAAATCTTCCTGGATAAAATTCTATAACCTTTTTGTTTCTTAAAGGCCCTGAATAAAAAATTTGATGCTGTTCTATGAGGTGGAAATTATCGTTCTCATAACTCTTATCGTAGAGGTATAAATGGAATACTATTAAAAATTATGGACGATTACCCCGGTGTATTTGTCCATGATGATAAAAGAACATTGTGGTCGTCAATTGATAAATATGTTACGTGTATCTTCAGTTTTACGTTTCATGTTCTCATAATTTGTCGGAGGGACCTATGTGAAAATTTTTAAAAAATACACTGTTAGCCCAAAATCTTTTTGTTAGCATTCTGAAAAGACAGTTTAGGATTCTATGTTTAACTTACACTATCCGAGTTTAGTAAAGAAAGTTGTACATATCAACATATACTTCCACGATTCTTCTGAATGACACCTTGTGTATTTGTAAGTAATGTGTAACAATTTACTCTCGGTCATGTGTTATCGAATTAAAAATCTTCCTGGATAAAATTCTATAACCTTTTTGTTTCTTAATAGCCACGAATAAAAAATTTGATGCTTTTCTATGAGGTGGAAATTATCGTTCTCATAACTCTTATCGTAGAGGTATAAATGGAATACTATTAAAAATTACGGACGATTACCCCGGTGCATTCGTCCATGATGATAAAAGAACATTGTGGTTGTCAATTGATAAATCTGTTACGTGTATCTTCAGTTTTACGTTTCATGTTCTCATAATTTTTCGGAGGGACCTATGTGAAAATTTTAAAAAAATACACTGTTAGCCCAAAATCTTTTTATTAGCATTCTGAAAAGACAGTTTAGGATTCTATGTTTAACTTACACTATCCGAGTTTAGTAAAGAAAGTTGTACATATCAACATATACTTCCACGATTCTTCTGAATGACACCTTGTGTATTTGTAAGTAATGTGTAACAATTTACTCTCGGTCATGTGTTATCGAATTAAAAATCTTCCTTGATAGAATTCTATAACCTTTTTGTTTCTTAATAGCCATGAATAAAAAATTTGATGCTGTTCTATGAGGTGGAAATTATCGTTCTCATAACTCTTATCGTAGACGTATAGATGGAATACTATTAAAAATTATGGACGATAACCCCAGTGTATTCGTCCATGATGATAAAAAAACATTGTGGTTGTCAATTGATGAATCTCTTACGTGTATCTTCAGTTTTACGTTACATATTCTAATAATTTGTCGGAGGGACCTATGTGAAAATTTTAAAAAAATACACAGTTAGCCGAAAATCTTATTAATAACATTCTGAATAGACAGTTTCAGATTCTATGTTGAACTTACACTATCCGCGTTTAGTAAAGAAAGTTGTAAATATCAACATGTACTTCCACGAGTTCTTCTGAATGACACCTTCTGTATTTGTAAGTAATGTGTTAAAATTTACTCTAGGTCATGTGCTATCGAATTAAAAATCTTCCTGGAAAGAAATCTATAACCTTTTTAATCTTAAAAAATCACGAATATAAAATTGGATGCTGTTCTATGAGGTGGAAATTATCGTTCTCATAACTCTTATCGTATAGGTATAAATGGGATACTACTAAAAATTATGGACGATTACCCCGGTGTATTCATCCACGATGATAAAAGAACATTGTGGTCGTCAATTGATAAATCTTTTACGTGTATCTTCAGTTTTACATTCCATGTTCTCATAATTTGTCTGAGGGACCTATGTGAAAATTTTTAAAAAATACACTGCTAGCCAAAAATCTTATTAATAACATTCTAAAAAAATAGTTCGGATTCTATGTTGAACTTACACTATCCGAGTTTAGTAAAGAAAGTTGTACATATCAACATATACTTCCACGAGTTCTTCTGAATCACACCTTATTTATTTGTAAGTAATGTGCTACAATTTACTCTAGGTCATGTGCAATCGAATTAAAAATCTTCCTGGATAGAATTCTATAACCTTTTTATTCTTAAAAAACCACGAATATAAAATTTGATGTTGTTCTATGAGGTGGAAATTATCGTTCTCATAACTCTTATCGTAGAGGTATAAATGGAATACTATAAAAATTATGGATGATTACCCCAGTGTATTCATCCATGATGATAAAAGAACATTGTGGTCGTCAATTGATAAATATATTATGTGTATCTTCAGTTTTACATTTCACGTTCTCATAATTTGTTAGAGGGACCGATGTGAAATTTTTTTAAAAATACACTGTTAGCCCAAAATCTTATTAATAACATTCTGAAAAGACAGTTTGGATTCTATGTTGAACTTAAGTAAAGAAAGTTGTACATAACAACATACACTTCCATGAGTTCTTCTGAATGACACCTTGTGTATTTGTAAGTAATGTGCTACAATTTACTCTAGGTCATGTGCTATCGAATTTAAAATCTTCCTTGATAGAATTCTATAACCTTTTTATTCTTAAAAAACCACGAATATAAAATTTGATGGTGTCTATGAGGTGGAAATTATCGTTCTCATAACTCTTATCGTAGAGGTATAAATGAAATACTATTAAAATTTATGGACGATTACCCCGGTGTATTCGTCCATGATGATAAAAGAACATTGTGGTCGTCAATGGATAAATCGGTTACGTGTATCTTCAGTTTTACATTTCATGTTCTCATAGTTTGTCAGAGGGACCTATTTGAAACTTTTTAAAAAATACACTGTTAACCCAAAATCTTATTAATAACATTATGAAAAGACAGTTCGGATTCTATGTTGAACTTACCCTATCCGAGTTTAGTAAAGAAAGTTGTACATAACAACATAAACTTCCACGAGTTCTTCTGAATGACACCTTGTGTATTTGTAAGTAATGTGTAACAATTTACTCTCGGTCATGTGTTATCGAATTAAAAATCTTCCTGGATAAAATTCTATAACCTTTTTGTTTCTTAATAGCCACGAATAAAAAATTTGATGCTTTTCTATGAGGTGGAAATTATCGTTCTCATAACTCTTATCGTAGAGGTATAAATGGAATACTATTAAAAATTACGGACGATTACCCCGGTGCATTCGTCCATGATGATAAAAGAACATTGTGGTTGTCAATTGATAAATCTGTTACGTGTATCTTCAGTTTTACGTTTCATGTTCTCATAATTTGTCGGAGGGACCTATGTGAAAATTTTAAAAAAATACACTGTTAGCCCAAAAACTTTTTATTAGCATTCTGAAAAGACAGTTTAGGATTCTATGTTTAACTTACACTATCCGAGTTTAGTAAAGAACGTTGTACATATCAACATATACTTCCACGAATCTTCTGAATGACACCTTCTGTATTTGTTAGTAATGTGCTACAAGTTACCCTAGGTCATGTGCTATCGAATTAAAAATCTTCCTGGATAAAATTCTATAACCTTTTTGTTTCTTAATAGCCACGAATAAAATATTTGATGCTGTTCTATGAGGTGGAAATTATCGTTCTCATAACTCTTATCGTAGAGGTATAAATGGAATACTATTAAAAATTATGGACGATTACCCCGGTGTATTCGTCCATGATGATAAAAGAACATTGTGGTCGTCAATTGATAAATCTGTTACGTGTATCTTCAGTTTTACGTTTCATGTTCTCATAATTTGTCGGAGGGACCTATGTGAAAATTTTTAAAAAATACACTGTTAGCCCAAAATCTTATTAATAACATTCTGAAAAGGCAGTTCGGATTCTATGTTGAACTTAAGTAAAGAAAGTTGTACATAACAACATACACAACCATGAGTTCTTCTGAATGACACCTTGTGTATTTGTAAGTAATGTGCTACAATTTACTCTAGGTCATGTGCTATCGAATTAAAAATCTTCCTGGACAGAATTCTATAACCTTTTTATTCTTAAAAAACCACGAATATAATATTTGATGCTATTCTATGAGGTGGAAATTATCGTTCTCATAACTCTTATCGTAGAGGTATAAATGAAATACTATTAAAAATTATGGAAGATTACCCCGGTGTATTCGTCCATGATGATAAAAGAACAATGTGGTCGTCAATTGATAAATCTGTTACGTGTATCTTCAGTTTTACATTTCATGTTCTCATAATTTGTCGGAGGGACCTATGTGAAAATTTTTAAAAAGACACTGTTAGCCCAAAATCTTATTAATAACATTCTGAAAAGACAGTTCGGATTCTAAGTTGAACTTACACTATCCGAGTTTAGTAAAGAAAGTTGTACATATCAACATATACTTCCACGAGTTCTTCAGAATCACACCTTCTGTATTTGTTAGTAATGTGCTACAATTTACTCTAGGTCATGTGCTATCGAATGGAATATCTTCCTGGATAGAATTCTATAACCTTTTTATTCTTAAAAAATCATAAATATAAAATTTGATGTTGTTCTATGAGGTGGAAATTATCGTTCTCATAACTCTTATCGTAGAGGTATAAATGGAATTCCATTAAAAATTATGGACGATTAGCCCGGTGTATTCATCCATGATGATAAAAGAATATTGTAGTCACCAATTGATAAATCTGTTACGTGTATCTTCAGTTTTACGTTTCATGTTCTCATAATTTGTCGGGGGGACCTATGTGAAATTTTTTAAAAAATACACTGTTAGCCCAAAATCTTATTAATAACATTCTGAAAAAACATTTTTGGATTCCATGTTGAACTTACACTATCCGAGTTTAGTAAAGAAATTTGTACATAACAACATACACTTCCACGAGTTCTTCTGAATGGCACCTTGTGTATTTGTAAGTAATGTGCTACAATTTACTCTAGCTCATATGCTATCGAATTAAAAATCTTCCTGGATAGAATTCTATAAACTTTTTATTCTTAAAAAACCACGAATATAAAATTTGATGCTGTTCTATGAGGTGGAAATTATCGTTCTCATAACTCTTATCGTAGAGGTATAAATGGAATACTATTAAAAATTATGGACAATTACCCCGGTGTATTCGTCCATGATGATAAAAGAACATTGTGGTCATCAATTGATAAATCTGTACCTGTATCTTCACTTTTACATTTCAGGTTCTCATAATTTGTCGGAGGGACCTATGTGAAAATTTTTAAAAAATACACTATTAGCCCAAAATCTTATTAATAACATTCTAAAAAGACAGTTCGGATTCTAAGTTGAACTTACCCTATCCGAGTTTAGTAAAGAAAGTTGGACATTTCAATATATACTTCCACGAGTTCTTCTGAATGACACCTTATGTATTTATTAGTAATGTGCTACAATTTACTCTAGGTCATGTGCTATCGAATTAAAAATCTTCCTGGATAAAATTCTATAACCTTTTTGTTTCTTAAAGGCCCTGAATAAAAAATTTGATGTTGTTCTATGAGGTGGAAATTATCGTTCTCATAACTCTTATCGTAGAGGTATAAATGGAATACTATTAAAAATTATGGACGATTACCCCGGTGTATTTGTCCATGATGATAAAAGAACATTGTGGTCGTCAATTGATAAATATGTTACGTGTATCTTCAGTTTTACGTTTCATGTTCTCATAATTTGTCGGAGGGACCTATGTGAAAATTTTTAAAAAATACACTGTTAGCCCAAAATCTTTTTGTTAGCATTCTGAAAAGACAGTTTAGGATTCTATGTTTAACTTACACTATCCGAGTTTAGTAAAGAAAGTTGTACATATCAACATATACTTCCACGATTCTTCTGAATGACACCTTGTGTATTTGTAAGTAATGTGTAACAATTTACTCTCGGTCATGTGTTATCGAATTAAAAATCTTCCTGGATAAAATTCTATAACCTTTTTGTTTCTTAATAGCCACGAATAAAAAATTTGATGCTTTTCTATGAGGTGGAAATTATCGTTCTCATAACTCTTATCGTAGAGGTATAAATGGAATACTATTAAAAATTACGGACGATTACCCCGGTGCATTCGTCCATGATGATAAAAGAACATTGTGGTTGTCAATTGATAAATCTGTTACGTGTATCTTCAGTTTTACGTTTCATGTTCTCATAATTTTTCGGAGGGACCTATGTGAAAATTTTAAAAAAATACACTGTTAGCCCAAAATCTTTTTATTAGCATTCTGAAAAGACAGTCTGGGATTCTATGTTTAACTTACACTATCCGAGTTTAGTAAAGAAAGTTGTACATATCAACATATACTTCCACGATTCTTCTGAATGACACCTTGTGTATTTGTAAGTAATGTGTAACAATTTACTCTCGGTCATGTGTTATCGAATTAAAAATCTTCCTTGATAGAATTCTATAACCTTTTTGTTTCTTAATAGCCATGAATAAAAAATTTGATGCTGTTCTATGAGGTGGAAATTATCGTTCTCATAACTCTTATCGTAGACGTATAGATGGAATACTATTAAAAATTATGGACGATAACCCCAGTGTATTCGTCCATGATGATAAAAAAACATTGTGGTTGTCAATTGATGAATCTCTTACGTGTATCTTCAGTTTTACGTTACATATTCTAATAATTTGTCGGAGGGACCTATGTGAAAATTTTAAAAAAATACACAGTTAGCCGAAAATCTTATTAATAACATTCTGAATAGACAGTTTCAGATTCTATGTTGAACTTACACTATCCGCGTTTAGTAAAGAAAGTTGTAAATATCAACATGTACTTCCACGAGTTCTTCTGAATGACACCTTCTGTATTTGTAAGTAATGTGTTAAAATTTACTCTAGGTCATGTGCTATCGAATTAAAAATCTTCCTGGAAAGAAATCTATAACCTTTTTATTCTTAAAAAATCACGAATATAAAATTGGATGCTGTTCTATGAGGTGGAAATTATCGTTCTCATAACTCTTATCGTATAGGTATAAATGGAATACTACTAAAAATTATGGACGATTACCCCAGTGTATTCATCCACGATGATAAAAGAACATTGTGGTCGTCAATTGATAAATCTTTTACGTGTATCTTCAGTTTTACATTCCATGTTCTCATAATTTGTCGGAGGGACCTATGTGAAAATTATTAAAAAATACACTGTTAGCCCAAAATCTTATTAATAACATTCTAAAAAAATAGTTCGGATTCTATGTTGAACTTACACTATCCGAGTTTAGTAAAGAAAGTTGTACATATCAACATATACTTCCACGAGTTCTTCTGAATCCCACCTTATTTATTTGTAAGTAATGTGCTACAATTTACTCTAGGTCATGTGCCATCGAATTAAAAATCTTCCTGGATAGAATTCTATAACCTTTTTATTCTTAAAAAACCATGAATATAAAATTTGATGCTGTTCTATTTGGTGGAAATTATCGTTCTCATAACTCTTATCGTAGAGGTATAAATGGAATACTATTAAAAATTATGGACGATTACCCCGGTGTATTCGTCCATGATGATAAAATAACCTTGTGGTCGACAATTGATAAATCTGTTATGTGTATCTTCAGTTTTACGTTTCATGTTCTCATAATTTGTCGGAGGGACCTATGTGAAAATTTTAAAAATACACTGTTAGCCCAAAATCTTATTAATAACATTCTGAAAAAACAGTTCGGATTCTATGTTGAACTTACACTATCCGAGTTTAGTAAAGAAAGTTGTACATATCAACATATACTTCCACGAGTTCTTCTAAATCACACCTTCTGTATTTGTAAGTAATGTGCTACAATTTACTCTAGGTCATGTGCTATCGAATTAAAAATCTTCCTGGATAGAATTCTATAACCTTTTTATTCTTAAAAAACCACGAATATAAAATTTGATGCTGTTCTATTTGGTGGAAATTATCGTTCTCATAACTCTTATCGTAGAGGTATAAATGGAATACTATTAAAAATTATGGACGATTACCCCGGTGTATTCGTCCATGATGATAAAAGAACCTTATGGTCGACAATTGATAAATCTGTTACGTGTGTCTTCAGTTTTACGTTTCATGTTCTCATAATTTGTCGGAGGGACCTATGTGAAAATTTTAAAAATACACTGTTAGCCCAAAATCTTATTAATAACATTCTGAAAAGATATTTTTGGATTCTATGTTGAACTTACACTATCCGAGTTTTGTAAAGAAAGTTGTACATATCAACATATACTTCCACGAGTTCTTCAGAATGACACCTTGTGTATTTGTAAGTAATGTGCTACAATTTACTCTGGGTCATGTGCTATCGAATTGAAAATCTTCTCGGAAAGAATTCTATAACCTTTTCATTCTTAAAAAACCACGAATAAAAAAATTGATGCTATTTTATGAGGTGGGAATTATCGTTCTCATAACTCTTATCGTAGAGGTATAAATGGAATACTATTAAACATTATGGACGATTACCCCGATGTATTCATCCATGATGATAAAAGAATATTGTGGTCGCCAATTGATAAATCTGTTACGTCTATCTTCAGTTTTAGGTTTCATGTTCTCATAATTTGTCAGGGGGACCTATGTGAAATTTTTTTTAAAATACACTGTTAGCCCAAAATCTTATTAATAACATTCTAAAAAGACAGTTTTGGATTCTATGTTGAACTTACACCATCCGAGTTTAGTAAAGAAATTTTTACATAACAACATACACTTCCACGAGTTCTTCTGAATGACACCTTGTGTATTTGTAAGTGATGAGCTACAATTTACTCTAGGTCATGTGCTATCGAATTAAAAATCTTCCTGGATAGAATTCTATAACCTTTTTATTATTAAAAAACCACGAATATAAAATTTGATGTTGTTCTACGAGGTGGAAATTATCGTTCTCATAACTCTTATCGTAGAGGTGTAAATGGAATACTATTAAAAATTACGGACGATTACCCCGGTGTATTCGTCCATGATGATAAAAGAACATTGTGGTCGTCAATTGATAAATCTGTTACGTGTATCTTCAGTTTTACATTTCATGTTCTCATAATTTGTCGGAGGGACCTAGGTGAAAATTTTTAAAAAATACGCTGTTAGCCCAAAATCTTATTAATAACATTCTGAAAAGACAGTTTCAGATTCTACGTTGAACTTACACTATCCGAGTTTAGTAAAGAAAGTTGTACATAACAACATATACTTCCACGAGTTCTTCTGAATGACACCTTGTGTATTTGTAAGTAATGTGCTACAATTTACTCTAGGTCATGTGCTACCGAATTAAGAATCTTCCTGGATAGAATTCTATAACCTTTTTATTCTTAAAAAACCATGAATATAAAATTTGATGTTGTTCTATGAGGAGGAAATTATCGTTCTCATAACTCTTATCGTAGAGGTATAAAAGGAATACTATAAAAATTATGGACGATTACCACGGTGTATTCGTTCATGATGATAAAAGAACATTGTGGTCGTCAATTTATAAATCTGTTACGTGTATCTTCAGTTTTACGTTTCATGTTCTCATAATTTGTCGGAGGGACCTGTGTGAAAATTTTAAAAAAATACTGTTAGCCCAAAACCTTATTAATAACATTCTGAAAAGACAGTTTCGGATTCTATGTTTAACTTACACTATCCGAGTTTAGTAAAGAAAGTTATACATATCAACATATACTTCCAAGATTCTTCTGAATGACACCTTCTGTATTTGTTAGTAATGTGCTACAAGTTACTCTAGGTCATGTGCTATCGAATTAAAAATCTTCCTGGATAAAATTCTATAACCTTTTTGTTTCTTGAAAGCCACGAATAAAAATTTTGATGTTGTTCTATGAGGTGGGAATTATCGTTCTCATAACTCTTATCGTAGAGGTGTAAATGGAATACTATTAAAAATTATAGACGATTACCCCGGTGTATTCGTCCATGATGATAAAAGAACATTGTGGTCGTCAATTGATAAATCTGTTACGTGTATCTTCAGTTTTACGTTTCATGTTCTCGTAATTTGTCGGAGGGACCTATGTGAAAATTTTAAAAAAAACAAATGTTAGCCCAAAATCTTATTAACAACATTCTGAAAAGACAGTTTCGGATTCTATGTTGAACTTAAACTATCCAACTTTAGTAAATAAAGTTGTACATAACAACATATACTTCCACGAGTTCTTCTGAATGACATCTTGTGTATTTGTAAGTAATGTGCTACAATTTACTCTAGGTCATGTGCTACCGAATTAAAAATCTTCCTGGATAGAACTCTATAACCTTTTTATTCTTAAAAAACCAAGAATATAAAATTTGATGTTTTTCTATGAGGTAGAAATTATCGTTCTCATAACTCTTATCGTAGAGGTGTAAATGGAATACTATTAAAAATTACGGACGATTACCCCGGTGTATTCGTCCATGATGATAAAAGAACATTGTGGTCGTCAGTTGATAAATCTGTTACGTATATCTTCAGTTTTACATTTCGTGTTCTCATAATTTGTCGGAGGGACCTAGGTGAAAATTTTTAAAAAATACGCTGTTAGCCCAAAATCTTATTAGTAACATTCTGAAAAGACAGTTTCAGATTCTACGTTGAACTTACACTATCCGAGTTTAGTAAAGAAAGTTGTACAAAACAACATATACTTCCACGAGTTCTTCTGAATGACACCTTGTGTATTTGTAAGTAATGTGCTACAATTTACTCTAGGTCATGTGCTACCGAATTAAGAATCTTCCTGGATAGAATTCTATAACCTTTTTATTCTTAAAAAACCACGAATATAAAATTTGATGTTGTTCTATGAGGAGGAAATTATCGTTCTCATAACTCTTATCGTAGAGGTATAAATGGAATACTATAAAAATTATGGACGATTACCACGGTGTATTCGTCCATGATTATAAAAGAACATTGTGGTCGTCAATTGATAAATCTGTTACGTGTATCTTCAGTTTTACGTTTCATGTTCTCATAATTTGTCGGAGGGACCTGTGTGAAAATTTTTAAAAAATACTGTTAGCCCAAAATCTTATTAATAACATTCTGAAAAGACAGTTTCGGATTCTATGTTTAACTTAAGTAAAGAAAGTTGTACATAACAACATACACTTCCATGAGTTCTTCTGAATGACACCTTCTGTATTTGTAAGTAATGTGCTACAATTTACTCTAGGTCATGTGCTATCGAATTTAAAATCTTCCTTGATAGAATTCTATAACCTTTTTATTCTTAAAAAACCACGAATATAAAATTTGATGTTGTTCTATGAGGTGGAAATTATCGTTCTCATAAATCTTATCGTGAGGTATAAATGGAATACTATTAAATATTATGGACGATTACCCCGGTGTATTCATCCATGATGATAAAAGAACATTGTGGTTGTCAATTGATAAATCTGTTACTTGTATCTTCAGTTTTACGTTTCATTTTCTCATAATTTGTCGGAGGGACCTATGTGAAAATTTTAATAAAATACGCTGTTAGCCCAAAATCTTTTTATTAGCATTCTGAAAAGACAGTTTAGGATTCTATGTTTAACTTACACTATCCGAGTTTAGTAAAGAAAGTTGTATATATCAACATATACTTCCACGATTCTTCTGAATGACACCTTGTGTATTTGTAAGTAATGTGTAACAATTTACTCTCGGTCATGTGTTATCGAATTAAAAATCTTCCTGGATAGAATTCTATAACCTTTTTGTTTCTTAATAGCCACGAATAAAAAATTTGATGCTGTTCTATGAGGTGGAAATTATCGTTCTCATAACTCTTATCGTAGAGGTATAAATGGAATACTATTAAAAATTATGGACGATTACCCCGGTGTATTCGTCCATGATGATAAAAGAACATTGTGGTCGTCAATTGATAAATCTGTTACGTGTATCTTCAGTTTTACGTTTCATGTTCTAATAATTTGTCGGAGGGACCTATGTGAAAATTTTAAAAAAATACACAGTTAGCCGAAAATCTTATTAATAACATTCTGAAGAGACAGTTTCAGATTCTATGTTGAACTTACACTATCCGCATTTAGTAAAGAAAGTTGTAAATATCAACATGTACTTCCACGAGTTCTTCTGAATGACACTTTCTGTATTTGTAAGTAATGTGTTAAAATTTACTCTAGGTCATGTGCTATTGAATTAAAAATCTTCCTGGATAGAAATCTATAACCTTTTTATTCTTAAAAAATCACGAATATAAAATTGGATGCTGTTCTATGAGGTGGAAATTATCGTTCTCATAACTCTTATCGTATAGGTATAAATGGAATACTACTAAAAATTATGGACGATTACCCCGGTGTATTCATCCATGATGATAAAAGAACATTGTGGTCGTCAATTGATAAATCTTTTACGTGTATCTTCAGTTTTACATTTCATGTTCTCATAATTTGTCGGAGGGACTTATGTGAAAATTTTTAAAAATACACTGTTAGCCCAAAATCTTATTAATAACATTATGAAAAAACTGTTCGGATTCTATGTTGAACTTACACTATCTGAGTTTAGTAAAGAAAGTTGTACATATCAGCATATACTTCCACGAGTTCTTCTGAATCACACCTTCTGTATTTGTAAGTAATGTGCTACAATTTACTCTAGGTCATGTGCTATCGAATTAAAAATCTTCCTGGATAGAATTCTATAACCTTTTTATTCTTAAAAAACCACGAATATAAAATTTGATGCTGTTCTATTAGGTGGAAATTATCGTTCTCATAACTCTTATCGTAGAGGTATAAATGGAATACTATTAAAAATTATGGACGATTACCCCGGTGTATTCGTCCATGATGATAAAAGAACCTTGTGGTCGACAATTGATAAATCTGTTACGTGTATCTTCAGTTTTACGTTTCATGTTCTCATAATTTGTCGGAGGGACCTATGTGAAAATTTTAAAAATACACTGTTAGCCCAAAATCTTATTAATAACATTCTGAAAAGATATTTTTGGATTCTATGTTGAACTTACACTATCCGAGTTTTGTAAAGAAAGTTGTACATATCAACATATACTTCCATGAGTTCTTCAGAATGACACCTTGTGTATTTGTAAGTAATGTGCTACAATTTACTCTGGGTCATGTGCTATCGAATTAAAAATCTTCCTGGATAGAATTCTATAACCTTTTTATTATTAAAAAACCACGAATATAAAATTTGATGTTGTTCTACGAGGTGGAAATTATCGTTCTCATAACTCTTATCGTAGAGGTTTAAATGAAATACTATTAAAAATTATGGACGATTACCCCGGTGTATTCGTCCATGATGATAAAAGAACATTGTGGTCGTCAATTGATAAATCTGTTACGTGTATCTTCACTTTTACATTTCATGTTCTCATAATTTGTCGGAGGGACCTGTGTGAAAATTTTTTAAAAATACACTGTTAGCCCAAAATCTTATTAATAACATTCTAAAAAGACAGTTCGGATTCTAAGTTGAACTTACACTATCCGAGTTTAGTAAAGAAAGTTGTACATATCAACATATACTTCCACGAGTTCTTCTGAATGACACCTTCTATATTTGTTAGTAATGTGCTACAATTTACTCTAGGTCATGTGCTATCGAATTAAAAATCTTCCTGGATAAAATTCTATAACCTTTTTGTTTCTTAAAAGCCACGAATAAAAAAACTGATGCTGTTCTATGAGGTGGGAAATATCATTCTCAAAACTCTTATCGTGAGGTATAAATGGAATACTATTAAATATTATGGGCGATTACCTCGGTGTATTCATCCATGATGATAAAAGAACATTGTGGTCGTCAATTGATAAATCTGTTACTTGTATCTTCAGTTTTACGTTTCATGTTCTCATAATTTGTCGGAGGGACCTATGTGAAAATTTTTAAAAAATACACTGTTAGCCCAAAATCTTTTTATTAGCATTCTGAAAAGACAGTTTAGGATTCTATGTTTAACTTACACTATCCGAGTTTAGTAAAGAAAGTTGTACATATCAACATATACTTCCACGATTCTTCTGAATGACACCTTGTGTATTTGTAAGTAATGTGTAACAATTTACTCTCGGTCATGTGTTATCGAATTAAAAATCTTCCTGGATAGAATTCTATAACCTTTTTGTTTCTTAATAGCCACGAATAAAAAATTTGATGCTGTTCTATGAGGTGGAAATTATCGTTCTCATAACTCTTATCGTAGAGGTATAAATGGAATACTATTAAAAATTACGGACGATTACCCCGGTGTATTCGTCCATGATGATAAAAGAACATTGTGGTCGTCAATTGATAAATCTGTTACGTGTATCTTCAGTTTTACGTTTCATGTTCTCATAATTTGTCGGAGGGACCTATGTGAAAATTTAAAAAAAATACACTGTTAGCCCAAAATCTTTTTATTAGCATTCTGAAAAGATAGTTTCAGATTCTATGTTTAACTTACACTATCCGAGTTTAGTAAAGAAATTGTACATATTAACATATACTTCCACGATTCTTCTGAATGACACCTTGTGTATTTGTAAGTAATGTGTAACAATTTACTCTCGGTCATGTGCTATCGAATTAAAAATCTTCCTGGACAGAATTCTATAACCTCTTTCTTCCTAAAAAACCACGAATATAAAATTTGATGCTATTCTATGAGGTGGGAACTATCGTTCTCATAACTCTTATCGTAGAGGTATAAGTGGAATACTATTAAAAATTATGGACGATTACCCCGGTGTATTCGTCCATAATGATAAAAGAACATTGTGGTCGTCAATTGATAAATTTGTTACGTATTTCATGTTCTCATAATTTGTTGGAGGGACCCATGTGAAAATTTTAAAAAATACATTGTTAGCCCAAAATCTCATTAATAACATTCTGAAAAGACAGTTTTGGTATCTATGTTGAACTTACACTAACCGGGTTTAGTAAAGAAAGTAGTACATATCAACATATACTTCCACGAGTTCTTCTGAATGACATATTGTGTATTTGTAAGTAATGTGCTACAATTTACTCTAGGCCATGTGCTATTGCTTTAAAAATCACCCTAGATATAATTCTATGACATTTTTATTTCTTTAAAAACCATGAATATAAAATTTCATTCTGTTCTATGAGGTGAAAATTATCGTTCTCATAAATCTTATAGTAGAGGTATAAATGGAATACTATTAAAATTGATGGATGATTACCCTGGTGGATTATTCCATGACTATAAAGGAACATTGTGATCGACAACTGATAAAATCTGTTAAGTGTATCTTTAGTTTTACATTTCCAGTTCTCGCAATTTGTCTGAGGGACCTATGTGAAAATTTTAAGAAATAAACTGTCAGCCCAAAACCTTATTAAGATCATTCCGAAAAGACAGTTTCGGATTCTATGTTCTTACACTATCCGAGTTTATTAAAGAAGGTTTTATATATCAACATATACTTCCACAAGTTCTTCTGAATGACACCTTGTGTATTTGTAAGAAATGTGCTTCAATTTACTCTAGGTCATGTGCTATCGCTTTAAAAATCATCCTAGATAGAATTCTATACCATTTTTATTTCTTTAAGAACAACGAATATAAAATTTCATTCCATTCTATGAGGTGGAAATTATCGTTCTCATAAATCTTATAGTAGAGGTATAAATGGAATACTATTAAAAATGATGGATGATTACCCCGGTGTATTATTCCATGATAATAAAGGAACATTATGATCGACAATTGATAAAATCTGTTAAGTGTATCTTCAGTTTTACATTTCAAGTTCTCGCAATTTTTCTGAGGGACCTATGTGAAAATTTTAAGAAATAAACTGTCAGCCCAAAAGCTTCTTAAGATCATTCCAAAAAGATAGTTTCAGATTCTATGTTGAACTTACACTATCCGAGTTTAGTAAAGAAAGTTGTACATATCAACATATACTTCCACGAGTTCTTCTGAATGACACCTTGGGTATTTGTAAGAAATGTGCTACAATTTACTCTAGGTCATGTGCTATCGCATTAAAAATCACCCTTGATAGAATTCTATAACATTTTTATTTCTTTAAAAACCATGAATATTAAATTTCATTCCATTCTATGAGGTGGAAATTATCGTTCTAATATATCTTATGGTAGAGGTATAAATGGAATACTATTAAAAATGATGGACGATTACCCCGGTGTATTCTTCCATGACAATAAAGGAACATTGTGATCGACAATTGATAAAAATTTGTTAACTCTATCTTCAGTTTTACATTCCAAGTTCTCGCAACTTGTCTGAGGCGCCTATGTGAAAATTTTTAGAAATACACTGTCAGCCCAAAACCTTATTAATATCATTCCGAAAAGACAGTTTCAGATTCTATGTTGAACTTACACTATTCGAGTTTATTTAAGAAAGTTGTACATATCAACATATACTTCCACAAGTTCTTCTGAATGACACCTTGTGTATTTGTAAGAAATGTGCTACAATTTACTCTAGGTCATGTGCTATCGCTTTAAAAATCACCCTAGATAGAATTCTATAACATTTTTATTTCTTTGAAAACCACGAAAATAAAATTTCATTCCGTTTTATGAGGTGGAAATTATCGTTCTCATAAATCTTATAGTACAGGTAAAAATGGAATACTATTAAAAATGATGCATGATTACCCCGGTATATTCTCCCATGACAATAAATGAACATTGTGATCGATAATTGATCAAATTTGTTAACTCTATCTACAATTTTACATTTAAAGTTCTCTCAATTTTTCGGAGGGACCTTTGTGAAAATTTTAAAAAATACACGGTCAGCCCAAAACCTTATTAAAATCATTCCGAAAAGACAGTTTCAGATTCTATGTTAAACTTACACTATCCGAGTTTAGTAAAGAAGGTTGTACATATCAACATTTATTTCCAAAAGTTCTTCTGAATGACAAATTGTGTATTTGTAAGCAATGTGCTACAATTTACTCTAGGTCATGTGCCATTGCAATAAAATTCTTCCAAGATAGAATACTACAACCTTTTTATTTCCTAAAAAACCACGAATATAAAATTTGATGCTTTTCCATGAGGTGGAAATTGTTGTTCTCATAACTCTTATCGTAGAGGTATAAATGGAATACAATTAAAAATTATGGAGGATTACCCCGGTGTATTCGTCAGTGACAATAAAAGAACATTGTGGTCGTTAATTGATAAATCTATTACGTGTATCTTCAGTTTTACATTTCATGTTCTCATAATTTGTCGGATGGACATATGTGAGAATTTTAAAAAATAGACAGTTAGCCGAAAATCTTATTAATAACATTCTGAAAAGACAGTTTTAGATTCTATGTTGACCTTACACTATCAGAGTTTAGTAAAGAAAGTTTTGTATATAAATATATACTTCCACGAGTTCTTCTGAATGACACCTTGTGTATTTGTAAGTAATGTGCTACAATTTACTCTAGGTCATGTGCTATCGCTTTAAAAATCATCCTGGGTAGAATTCGATAACATTTTTATTTCTAAAACAACCACGAATATAAAATTTCATTCCGTTCTATGAGGTGGAAATTATCATTCTCATGAATCTTATGGTAGAGGTATAAATGGAATACAATTAAAATTGATGGATGATTACCCCGGTGTATTCGTCAATGACAATGAAGGAACATTTTGATCGACAATTGATAAAATCTGTTAAGTGTATCTTCAGTTTTACATTTCAAGTTCTCGCAATTTGTCGGAGGGACCTATGTGAAGATTTTAAAAAATACACTGTCATCCCAAAGCCTTATTTAGATCATTCCGAAAAGACAGTTTCAGATTCTATGTTGAGCTTACACTATCCGAGTTTAGTAAAGAAAGTTGTACATATCAACATATACTTCCACAAGTTCTTCTGAATGACACCTTGTGTATTTGTAAGTAATATGCTACAATTTACTCTAGGTCATGTGCCATCGAATTAAAAATCTTCCTGGATAGAATTCTATAACCTTTTTATTCCTAAAAATCCACGAATATAAAATTTGATTCTGTTCTATGAGGTGGAAATTATCGTTCTCATAACTCTTATTGTAGAGGTATAAATGGAATACTATTAAAAATTATGGACGATTACCCCGGTGTATTCATCCATGATGATAAAAGAACAGTGTGGTTGTCAATTGATAAATCTGTTACGTGTATCTCCAGTTTTACATTTCATTTTCTCATAATTTGTCGGAGGGACCAATGTGAAATTTTTAAAAAATACACTGTTAGCCCAAAATCTCATTAATAACATTATGAAAAGACAGTTTCGGATTCTATGTTGAACTTACACTAACCGAGTTTAGTAAAGAAAGTTGTACATATCAACATATACTTCCACAAGGTCTTCTGAATGACACGTTGTGTATTTGTAAGTAATGTGCTACAATTTACTCTAGGTCATGTGTTATCGCTTTAAAAATCATCCTAGATAGAATTCTATAACATTTTAATTTTTTAAAAACCACGAAAATAAAATTTCATTCCGTTCTATGAGGTGGAAATTATCGTTCCCATAAATCTTATAGTAGAGTTCAAAATGGAATACTATTAAAAATGATGGATGGTTACCCCGGTTTATTCTTATTATTCTTTTCCATGGGAGGTAAGATTACACTCATTGAAGCATGCATTTACTCTTTACCTCAACACATTTGGTCAGTTTTAAAGCCTAACAAACTGATAATTAGACTCATTGAAAGAAAACTGAGTAAGTACTTTTGGGGGGATACAGAATTGAACCCTAAGAGAGTTTGGAGAAAATGGTCTGCACTTTGCTTACCAACTAATCAAAATGGTGTAGGATTCAGATCCTTATCCACCATTATCAAAACTTGCTCAGTTAGGCTTTGGTGGAAATACCAAAAAGCAGAGGCCATGTGGACTCACTTACTGGCTGCTCTTCCCCCCTCACTTAGGACCTCCCCTAATTGGAAAAGAATTTGCTCTGTCAACTCTTGGGCTGAAGCTAATTCTAGAGTTATTATAGGGAAGGGGGAATGCAATTTTTGGACATCGAATTGGCTAGATATCGGTCCGCTAATGGATCACTGTGACATAAACTCGATTGATATTCCAGCTGACTGCACAGTTTCTGATTTTATATCTAATAAAATCCATTTTATTAACAATATCAAGCCTTTTCTACCATCTGAAGTAACTATTCTTTTGCAGGATGCAAATCTATTTCCACATAGGGATGATAGGCTGATTTGGAAACCGGGCATCAATGGGGAATTCTCATTTAAAGCTACTTACCTCAGACTTTGCAATACATCAGGTTCTTCTGCATCTATTCAGCATTTCTGGAACCAAAGAATTGAAAATAAAGTCTCAGTTTTTATGTGGAAATTGACAAACACTTTTCTTCCTTTTGATAACATCCTCAAGAATCTGAGATTTAGTTTACCCTCTAAATGATGTATGTGCAATGTGCATGAAGACTCTTTGGAGCACTTCTTTAACACCTGTAGTTTTGCTATAAAAGTCTGGAAGACAATTCACCATTTTATGGGAATTAGGGAAAGAAGTTTTACATCCATTTGGGAGAGATTATCATGCTATATCACTTTTCCAACCCTAAGTTCACTACATTCCAATATGGTTCGAATTGCTGTTGTTATTACCTGTTGGAAATTGTGGAAGATGAGAAACAAATACCTTCATGAGTCTATAAAGCCTTCCACTGATCTAATTCTTCATCAAATTAGGGATCAAATATTTTACACATTTTGCTCTAAACCAGTTTTCATTAGATCTCCTATGGATGTGAGTATTGCTCATCACTCTTTCTTGCCTCTGATCAAAAGGCCTCCGAAGCCAAAAATCTATAAAATTGCATGGGAGAGGCCTTGTTCAGGATTTAAGATTAATGTTGATGCTTCTTGGTGCTGTCATACAAATTTATGTGGGATTGGACTGATAATTAGGGATAGTAGAGGATCCTTTATGGGAGCTTTTACTGCATATGATAGTGCTTCCTCTCCTCTTGAAGCAGAATTGAAGGCAATTAGGCTGGCCATTCAGAAATTCTCACATATTTCCTTACCTGTTGTTATAGAAACTGATTGTCTCAGTGCTGTTCAATTTGTAAATGATCCTAGAAAGGCTAATTGAAAGGTGTTTACACTGGCTGATGACATACACCAATCTCTAGGTGCTTTTAATTTAGTTCATATTTACAGAGAGGCAAACTTGGTTGCGCACAACCTAGCAAAAAATAGTCTGTCAACTCAATCTTCCTCTTATTTTCTTACTTTCTCTGATCTTCCTAACTCTACCCAGGGGCTTATTACACTCGATCAAATGGGTACTCCAACATTACGGATAGTGAACTAGTTCGGATGCTGCTGATTATGCTCTATTGATGCAGGATATATACTCGGGGATGTGACATTGCTCCAGGTTTACTAAAAGGAGACTACATACTGTGCTCCAGTTTTGAGGGCAAATGATGATGGATTTTTGGGTAGCAACGGATGGTGCATCTGATGATGTTCTTCCTCTTCTGCATGGACTGACATATACATCCTCCTGATCTCTCCTGATAGGAATTACATTAGTTAGGGTGTTCTAATAGCATTCACCGTTAGTAGAGGATATGCTATTAGCTCTATGTAGAAGGATTCGGACTGCCTTGTGTTTCGTTAACTCGATTCACTAATAAGTTCTGATGACCTCTACTTAGACTAAAAGCTTTTCTCTTTCATCGCTTTATCTGTTTACTGCTCGCATCTGTATATTAAATATTAGCTACGGCTACAACTAATTTTGGTTTCTTTTTAATGGCTTGGGAATGCCTAATATAATTTCCCCCATCCACGGATGGCTTAACCTTAAAAAAAAATACCCCGGTTTATTCTTCCATGACAATAAATGAACATTGTGATCGACAATTGATGAAATTTGTTAACTGTATCTTCAGTTTTACATTTTAAGTTCTCGCAATTCGTCGGAGGGACCTTTGTGAAAATTTTAATAAATACACTATGACCCCAAACCCTTATTAAGATCATTCCGAAAAGACAGTTTCAGATTCTATGTTGAGCTTACACTAGCCGAGTTTAGTAAAGAAAGTTGTACATATCAACAATTACTTCCACAAGTTCTTCTAAATGATACCTTGTGTATTTGTAAGAAATGTGCTACAATTTATTCTAGGTCATGGGCTATCGCTTTAAAAATCATCCTGGATGGAATTCTAGAACATTTTTATTTCTTACAAAACCGCGAATATAAAATTTCATTCCGTTCTATGAGGTAGAAATTATCGTTCTCGTAAATATTATCGTAGAGGTATTAATGGAATACTATTAAAAATGATGGATGATTACCCCGGTGTATTCGTCCATGACAATAAAGGAACATTGTGATTGACAATTGATAAAATTTGTTAAGTGTATCTTCAGTTTTACATTTCAAGTTCTCGCAATTTGTCGGAGGGTCCTATGTGAAAATTTTAAAAAATACACTGTCAGCCCAAAACCTTATTAAAATCATTCTGAAAAGACAGTTTCAGATTCTATGTTGAACTTACACTATCCGAGTTTAGTAAAGAAAGTTGTACATATCAACATATACTTCCACAAGTTCTTTTGAATGACACCTTGTGTATTTGTAAGAAATGTGCTACAATTGACTCTAGGTCATGTGCTATTGCTTTAAAAATCACCCTAGAGAGAATTCTATAAGATTTTTATTTCTTTTAAAACAACGAATATAAAATTTCATTCCGTTCTATGAGGTGGAAATTATCATTCTCATAAATCTTATAGTAGAGGTATAAATGGAATACTATTACAATTGATGGACGATTACCCCGGTGTATTATTCGATGACAATAAAGGAACATTTTGATCGACAATTGATAAAATCTGTTAAGTGTATCTTCAGTTTTACATTTCAAGTCCTCATAATTTTTCGGAGGGACCTATGTGAAAAGTTTAAGAAATAAACTGTCAGCCCAAAACCTTATTAAGATCATTCCGAAAAGACAGTTTCGGATTCTATGTTAAACTTACACTATCCGAGTTTAGTAAAGAAAGTTGTACATATCAACATTTATTTCCAAAAGTTCTTCTGAATGACAACTTGTGTATTTGTAAGAAATGTGCTACAATTTACTCTAGGTCATGTGCTATCGCAATAAATATCTTCCTGGATAGAATACTATAACCTTTTTATTTCTTAAAAAACCACAAATATAAAATTTGATGCTTTTCCATGAGGTGGAAATTATCGTTCTCATAACTCTTATCGTAGAGGTATAAATGGAATACAATTAAAAATTATGGAGGATTATCCCGGTGTATTCATCAATAACAATAAAAGAATGTTGTGGTCGTTAATTGATAAATCTGTTACGTGTATCTTCAGTTTTACATTTTATGTCCTCATAATTTGTCGGAGGGACACATGTGAAAATTTTAAAAAATACACTGTTAGCCAAAAATCTTATTAATAACATTCCAAAAAGACGGTTTCAGATTCTATGTTGAACTTACACTATCATAGTTTAGTAAAGAAAGATTTACATATAAACATATACTTCCACGAGTTCTTCTGAATGACACCTTGTGTATTTGTAAGTAATGTGCTACAATTTACTTTAGGTCAAGTGCTATCACTTTAAAAATCATCCTAGATAGAATTCTCTAACATTTTTATTTCTAAAAAAACCACGAATATAAAATTTCATTCCGTTCTATGAGGTGGAAATTATCATTCTCGTAAATCTTATAGTAGAGGTATAAATGGAATACAATTAAAAATGATGGATGATTACCCCGGTGTATTCGTTAATGACAATAAAAGAACATTTTGATCGACAATTGATAAAAATATGTTAAGTGTATCTTCAGTTTTACATTTCAAGTTCTTGCAATTTGTCGGAGGGACTATGTGAAGATTATAAAAAATACACTGTCAGCCCAGAACCTTATTTAGATCATTCTGAAAAGACAGTTTCAGATTATATGTTGAACTTACACTGTCCGAGTTTAGTAAAGAAAGTTGTACATATCAACATATACTTCCACGAGTTCTTCTGAATGACACCTTGTGTATTTGTAAGTAATGTGCTACAATTTACTTTAGGTCATGTGCTATCGCTTTAAAAATAATCCTAGATAGAATTATATAACATTTTTATTTCTTTAAAAACTACGAATATAACTTTCATTCCGTTCTATGAGGTGGAAATTATTGTTCTCATAAATCTTATAGTACAGGTATAAATGCAATATAATTAAAAATGATTGATGATTACCCTGGTGTATTCCTCCATGACAATAAAGGAACATTGTGATGGACAATTGATAAAATATGTTAAGTGTATCTTCAGTAAAGAAAGTTGTACATATCAACATATACTTCCACAAGTTCTTCTGAATCACACCTTGTGTACTAGTAAGTAATGTGCTATAATTTACTCTAGGTCATGTGTTACTGCTTTAAAAGTTATCATAGATAGAATTCCATTAAATTTTTATTTCCTAAAATACCACAAATATGAAATTTCATGTGATTCTATGTGGTGGAAATTATCATTCTGTTAACTTTTATCGTAGGGGTATAAATGGAATACAATGAAAAATGACAGACGATTACCCCTGTGTATTCTCCCATGACCATAACAGAATATTGTGGCCGCCAATACAAAATTATGTTAACTGTATCTTCAGTTTTACATTTGAAGTTCTCAAAATTTGTCAGAGGGACCAATGTGGAAAATTTTAAAAAATACATTGTTAGTCCAAAACCTGATAACGATCATTCTGAAAAGAATGATTTGGTTACTAAGTTGAACTTACACTGTCCGAGTTTAATAAAGAAAGTGGTATTAATCAACATATACATCAACAAGTTCTTCTGAATGACATTATGTGTACTTGTGAGTAATGTGCAACAATTAATCTATGTCATGTCCTACCACTTTAAAATTCTTCATGGATAGAATTCAGTTACATTTGTATTTCCTATGAAACCACAAATATGGAATTGCATGTGATTCTATTTGGTGGAAATTATCGTTCTCATAACTCTTATCATAGGGGTATAAATAGAATACTATGAAAAATGACTGACGATTACCCCGGTGTATTCATCCATGTGCAACATTTCGGTTGTCAATTGATGATATGGTGGAATGTATCTCCAATTTTACATTTCAAGTTATCCAAATTTGTCAGAAGGACCTATGTGCAAAATTTTAAAATATACACAGTCAATCCAAAATCTGAATACGATCGGTCCGAAAAGAAAGTTTCAGACCCAAAGTTGAACTTATACCATACGATTTTAATAAAGAAAGTTATACATATCAACATATACTTCCACAAGTTTTTCTGAATCGCACCTTGTGTACGAGTAAGTAATGTGTTATACTCTAGGTCATGTGCTATCACATTAAAAGTCATCATGGATAGAATTTTTTTTTTTACATTTTTATTTCCTAAAAAATCACGAATATGGAATTCCATTTGATTCTATGTGGTGGAAATTATCGTTCTCATAACTCTTATCGTAGGGTTATAAATGGAATACTATGAAAAATGATGGACGATTACCCTGGTATATCCGTCCATCACCATAGCGGAGCATTTTGGTCATTAATTGATGATTTGGTTGAGTTTATCTCCAGTATTGCAGTTCAAGTTATCCTAATTTGTCAAAGGTACGCATGTGAATTTTTTTAAAAAATACACTGTCAGTCCAAAATCCGAATACGAGGTTCAAAAAAAAAATTTCAGACTCAAAGTTGAACTTACACTATAGGAGTTTAACAAAGGAAGTGGTACATATCAACATATACTTCCACAAGTTCATCTGAATCACACTTATGTGCTAATCAGTAATGTGCTACAATTTACTCTAAGTCATGCGTGATCGCTTTAAAAGTCATCATGGATAGAATTCTATTACATTTTTATTTCCTAAAAAATCCCGAGTATGGAATTTCATGTATTTCCATGTGGTGTAAATTATCGTTCTCATAACTCTTATCGTTGGGGTATAAATGAAATACTATGAAAAATGGCGGACAATTAAACCCGGTGTATTCGTCCATGACCATAATAGAATTTTATGGTCGTCAATAGATAATTCTGTTAAGTGTATCTTCAGTTTTACATTTCAAGTTCTCATAATTTGTCGGAGGGACCAATGTGCAAAATTTTAAAAAATACATTGTCCGTCCAAAACCTTATTACGATCATTCTCAAAAGAAAGTATCAGATTCTAAGTTGAAGTTAAACTATCCGAGTTTAATTAAGAATGTGGTATTAATCAACATATATATCCACTAGTTCTTGTGAATGACACCTTGTGTACTTGTAAGTAATGTGCAACAATTAATCTAGGTCATGTCCTATCACTTTAAAAATCTTCAGGTACATTTTTATTTCCTAAAAAACCACAAATATGAAATTTCATGTGATTCCATGTGGTGGAAATTAACTTTCTTATAAGTCTTATGATAGGAGCACAAATAGAATACTAAGAAAAATGATAGACGACTACCCTGGTGTGTCCGTCTATGACCATAAGGAACATTTTGGTCACCAATTAATAATTTGAAGGTGTGTATCTCCATTTTTGCATTACAAGTTCTCCAAAATTGTCAGAGGGACCTATGTGCAAAATTTTTAAAAAATTACATTATCAGTCGAAAATCTGAATACGATCGGTCCGAAAAGAAAGTTTCAGACCCAAAGTTAAACTTATACTATGCGATTTTAATATAGAAAGTAGTACATATCAGCATATACTTCCACAAGTTCTTCTGAATCACACCTTGTGTACGAGTAAGTAATGTGCTACAATTTACTCTAGGTCATGTGCTATTACATTAAAAGTCATCATGGATAGAATTCTATTACATTTTTATTTCCTAAAAACCCACAAATATGGAATTTCATGTGATTCTATGTGGTCGAAATTATCATTCTCATAACTCTTATTGTAGGGTATAAATGGAATACTATGAAAAATGACAGACGATTACCCCGGTGTATTCGTCAATGACCATAACAGAACATTGTGGTCATCAATAGATAATTCTGTTAAGTGTATCTTTAGTTTTACATTTCAAGTTCTCGTAATTTGTCAGAAGGACCAATGTGCAAAATTTTAAAAAATACATTATCAGTCCAAAACCTGATTACGATCAATTTGAAAATAAAGTTTCAGATTCTAGGTTGAACTTACACAATCCGAGTTTAATTAAGAAAGTGGTATTAATCAACATATACATCCACAAGTTCTTCTGAATGACACCTTGTGTACTTGTAAGTAATGCGCAACAATTAATCTAGGTCATGTGCTATCACTTTAAAATTATTCATGGATAGAATTCAGTTACATTTTTATTTCCTAAAAAACCAAAAAATAAGAAATTTCATGTGATTCCATGTTGTAGAAATTAACTTTCTCAGAAGTCTTAGCATAGGGGTGTATCTAGAATACTAAGAAAGATGACGGTCGATTAACCCGGTGTATCTGTCCAAGACCATAATGGAACATTTTGGTCGTCAATTGATGATTATGTGGAGTGTATCTCCAGTTTTGCATTACTAGTTCTCCCTATTTGTCAGAAAGACCTATTTGCAAAATTTTTAAAAATACACTATCAGTCTAAAATCTTAATACGATCGGTCCGGAAAAAAAGTTTCAGACCCAAAGTTGAAATTATAGTATACGATTTTAATAAAGAAAGTGGTGCATATCAACATATACTTCCACAAGTTCTTCTGAATCACACCTTGTGTACGAGTAAGTAATGTGCTACAATTTACTCTAGGTCATGTGCTATCACTTTAAAGGTCATCATGGATAGAATTCTATTACATTTTTATTTCCTAAAAACTCACAAATATGGAATTTCATGTGCTTCAATGTGGTTGAAATTATCGTTCTCATAACTCTTATCGTAGGGATATAAATGGAATACTATGAAAAATGATGGACATTTTCCCTGGTGTATTCGTCCATGACCATGATAGAACATTGTGGTCATCAATAGATAATTGTGTTAAGTGTATCTTTAGATTTACATTTCAAGTTCTCGTAATTTATTGGAAGGACCAATGTGAAAAATTTTAGAAAATACATTATCAGCCCAAAACCTGATTACGATCATTCTGAAAATAAAGTTTCAGATTATAAGTTGAACTTACACTGTCCGAGTTTAAATAAGAAAGGGGTATTAATCAAAATATACATCCACAAGTTCTTTGGAATGACACCTTGTGTACTTGTAAGTAATGCGCAACAATTAATCTAGGTCCTTTGCTATCACTTTAAAATTCTTCATGGATAGAATTCAGTTTCATGTTTATTTCCTAAAAAACCAAAAATATGAAATTTCATGTGATTCCATGTTGTAGAAATTAAATTTCTCATAAGTCTTATGATAGGGTATATCTAGAATACTAAGAAACATGACGGTCGATTAACCCGGTGTATCTGTCCATGACAATAACGGAACATTTTGGTCGTCAATTCATGATTATGTGGAATGTATCTCCAGTTTTGCATTACTAGTTCTCCCTACTTGACAGAGAGACCTATGTGCAAAAATTTTAAAAATACATTGTCAGTCTAAAATCTTAATACGATCGGTCCGAAAAGAAAGTTTCAGACCCAAAGTTGAAGTTATACTATACGAGTTTAATAAAGAAAGTGGTGCATATCAACATATACTTCCACAAGTTCTTCTGAATCACACCTTTTGTACGAGTAAGTAATGTTCTACAATTTACTCTAGGTCATGTGCTATCACTTTAAAAGTCATCATGGATAGAATTCTATTACATTTTTATTTCCTAAAAACTCACAAATATGGAATTTCATGTGCTTCAATGTGGTTGAAATTATCGTTCTCATAACTCTTATCGTAGGGATATAAATGGAATACTATGAAAAATGATGGACAATTTTCCCGGTGTATTCATACATGACCATAAAAGAACATTGTGATCATAAATAGATAATTGTGTTAAGTGTATCTTTAGATTTACATTTCAAGTTCTCGTAATTTGTCAGAGGGACCAATGTGCAAAATTTTAGAAAATACATTATCAGCCCAAAACCTGATTATGATCATTCTAAAAATAAATTTTTGGATTATAAGTTGAACTTACACTATCCGAGTTTAAATAAGAAAGTGGTATTAATCAACATATACATGCACAAGTTCTTCTGAATGACACCTTTTATACTTGAAAGTAATGCGCAATAATTAATCTAGGTCATGTGCTATCACTTTAAAATTCTTCATGGATATAATTTAGTTACATTTTTATTACCTAAAAAACCACAAATATGAAATTTCATGTGATTCCATGTGGTAGAAATAAACGTTCTCATAAGTCTTATCATAGGGGTATAAATAGAATATTAAGAAAAATGACAGATAATTACCCCGGTGTATGTGTCCATGACCATAACGGAACATTCCGGTCGTCAAATGATGATTTGGTTGAGTATAGCTCCAGTTACGCATTTCAAGTTCTCCTAATTTGTCAAAGGGTCCTATGTGCAAAATTTTTAAAAATACAGTGTCAGTCTAAAATCTGAATACGATCGGTCCGAAAATAAAGTTTCAAACCCAAAGTTGAACTTATACTATACGAGTTTAATAAAGAAATGGTATCCGAGTTTAGTAAGGAAAGTTGTACATATCAAGATATACTTCCACGAGTTCTTCTGAATGACACCTTGTGTATTTGTAAGTAATGTGCTACAATTTAATCTAGGTCATGTGCTATCGCTTTAAAAATCATCCTGGGTAGAATTCGATAACATTTTTATTTCTAAAAAAACCACGAATATAAAATTTCATTCCGTTCTATGAGATGGAAATTATCATTCTCATAAATCTTATAGTAGAGGTATAAATGGAATACAATTAAAAATGATGGATGATTACCCCGGTGTATTCGTCAATGACAATGAAGGAACATTTTGATCGACAATTGATAAAATCTGTTAAGTGTATCTTCAGTTTTACATTTCAAGTTCCCGCAATTTGTCGGAGGGACCTATGTGAAGATTTTAAAAAATACACTGTCATCCCAAAGCCTTATTTAGATCATTCCGAAAAGACAGTTTCAGATTCTATGTTGAGCTTACACTATCCGAGTTTAGTAAAGAAAGTTGTACATATCAACATATACTTCCACGAGTTCTTCTGAATGACACCTTGTGTACTTGTAAGTAATGTGCTACAATTTACTCTAGGTCATGTGCTATCGAATTAAAAATCTTCCTGGATAGAATTCTATAACCTTTTTATTCCTAAAAATCCACGAATATAAAATTTGATTCTGTTCTATGAGGTGGAAATTATCATTCTCACAACTCTTATTGTAGAGGTATAAATGGAATACTATTAAAAATTATGGACGATTACCCCGGTGTATTCATCCATGATGATAAAAGAACAGTGTGGTTGTCAATTGATAAATCTGTTACGTGTATCTCCAGTTTTACATTTCATTTTCTCATAATTTATCGGAGGGACCAATGTGAAATTTTTAAAAAATACACTGTTAGCCCAAAATCTCATTAATAACATTATGAAAAGACAGTTTCGGATTCTATGTTGAACTTACACTAACCGAGTTTAGTAAAGAAAGTTGTACATATCAACATATACTTCCACAAGGTCTTCTGAATGACACGTTGTGTATTTGGAAGTAATGTGCTACAATTTACTCTAGGTCATGTGCTATCGCTTTAAAAATCATCCTAGATAGAATTCTATAACATTTTTATTTCTTTAAAAACCACGAAAATAAAATTTCATTCCATCCTATGAGGTGGAAATTATCGTTCCCATAAATCTTATAGTAGAGGTAAAATGGAATACTATTAAAAATGATGGATGGTTACCCCGGTTTATTCTTCCATGACAATAAATGAACATTGTGATCGATAATTGATGAAATTTGTTAACTGTATCTTCAGTTTTACATTTTAAGTTCTCGCAATTCGTCGGAGGGACCTTTGTGAAAATTTAAAAAAATACACTGTGACCCCAAAACCTTATTAAGATCATTCCGAAAAGACAGTTTCAGATTCTATGTTGAGCTAACACTATCCGAGTTTAGTAAAGAAAGTTGTACATATCAACAATTACTTCCACAAGTTCTTCTGAATGACACCTTGTATATTTGTAAGAAATGTGCTACAATTTATTCTAGGTCATGGGCTATCGCTTTAAAAATCATCCTGGATGTAATTCTAGAACATTTTTATTTCTTAAAAAACCATGAATATAAAATTTCATTCCGTTCCATGAGGTGGAAATTATCGTTCTCGTAAATATTTTCGTAGAGGTATAAATGGAATACTATTAAAAATGATGGATGATTACCCCGGTGTATTCGTCTATGACAATAAAGGAACATTGTGATTGACAATTGATAAAATCTGTTAAGTGTATCTTCAGTTTTACATTTCAAGTTCTCGCAATTTGTTGGAGGGACCTATGTGAAAATTTAAAAAAATACACTGTCAGCCCAAAACCTTATTAAAATCATTCCGAAAAGACAGTTTCAGATTCTATGTTGAACTTACACTATCCAAGTTTAGTAAAGAAAGTTGTACATATCAACATATACTTCCACGAGTTCTTTTGAATGACACCTTGTGTATTTGTAAGAAATGTGCTACAATTGACTCTAGGTCATGTGCTATCGCTTTATTTATTTATTTATTTAAATTAAACCATCCATAGATGGGGAAAAATATATTAGGCCTTCCCAAGCCATGAAATAGACATAAATGAAAGGACAGTGAGAGAAGCCGTAGCTAAGTTGTGATATACAATGGTGAGCAATAGGCTCGTGAAGCAACACTTGTTGCTTCCACAAGATGAAAATAGACCGGAAAATCGTTAGAGGGTTACAAAAGCCCTTAATCTATAGCAGAGATGATGAAACTTATTAGTGAATCTAGTTAAAGAAACACAAGGCAGTCCGCATCACTCCACATAGATTAGTAGCGTATCCTCTACTGACTGAGAATGTGGTGAGAGTACCAAACTATTTGAAGCTGTGGCAGAAATAGCTGCTCCAAAATGTGAAACTATACAAAGGGAGGAATCCCAATGAGAATTATCGGCCAAGTGATGAGGGGCAAGCTTTATGGAGAACCGAAACCTGCCAATAATGTCCTGAATCTGCATTGTAAGCTTTGAAGTGCTGCATGATCACACCCCTGATGTAAACTCCATACATCGTGCCTAATGTCAGCCATCAGAATATTCAGTTTCTATCCATCGACCTGCAATATTAATTACAATCAGTAGCATCCATTCAGCTAACTATCCGTATAGAAGGTGTACCCAATTGATCTAATCTAATCAGTCCCTGTACAGCATTTGTTAGACTCTGAAACCTAAGAAAAGAGGAAGTTGTCCGATTTCTTAAGCAATCTTTAGCTAAAGTGTCTGCTACCAAATTTGCTTGTCCATGAACATGCATTAGATTGATTCCTCCCAAAAGTTGATGAATCTCATCTGCTAGTTGAAACAATTTCCATGGCGCTTTAGAAGGATCAACCACATATTTTACAGCATTAAGGCAATCAGATTCCAAACAATAAGAAAGGTTTATTTCTAGACTAGATTGTAAAGCAAACCTAATTGCAATCATTTCTGCCTCCAAAGGAGAATAAGCCGGAGAAACAATGGTATGAGCAGCAATAAAACCACCCCTATCATCTCTGACAATCAAACCTATTCCACTCATGTTAGTTTGGCAACACCAAGCAGCATCAACATTAAGTTTATACCCAATGCATGGTTTTGTCCAAGCAATTTTATAGATTTTTGGTTTCGGAGGTTGTTTGATCAGTGGTAGAAAAGAATGATCAGCAATGCCCATATCCATCCTAGAGGCTACGAAGACCGGCTTTGCAGTGAACATATAAAAAATTTGGGTCCTTATGTGAGTTAGGACTAAACTAATTGCTGGATTGATAGAATCATGCAAACATTTATTCCTAACTTTCCACAAATTCCAACATGTTATTAAAGCAGAGGATTGAATCATTACAGTTTGTAATGAACTTATTCCATTATAAGTAAGATAGTAAGAGAGTCTATCCCATATAGATGGAAAAGCCCTGTCCCTAATTCCCATAAAAGAATGAATATGTTTCCAAACTTGCACAGCAAATGTACATGAGTTGAAAAAGTGGTCAAGAGAATCTTCATGCTTATGACACATATAATATCTAGAAGGCAGTGAAATTCTCAAATTATGCAGAACATTATCGAATGGTAGAAAAGAGTTCATCAGTTTCCACATGAAGACAGAGATCTTTTTTTCAATTCCAGAACTCCATAGATATTTAAAAGAAGCAACATTACCTCTTTGATTCCTGAGCAAAAAGTAAGTTGCTTTGAATGAGAACTCACCCTTGATTCCTGGTTTCCATATAAGTCTATCTTTTCTGTGAGTTGATAGCTTGGCTTCCTGTAAAAGAGAAATGGCATAAGTAGGAAGTACTGGACAGATTCTAGAAATCATGAGTGATCTATTGGTAATGAATTCAGAAACACTACAGGTAGCAGGAATATCAACATTCATTTGGTCACACAGATCCTGTAAAGGCCCTATATCTAACCAATTAGCAGTCCAGAAATTACAATCCCCTGTTCCTATTATGACTCTAGATTGGGATTCTGCCCAAGCATTGATGAAACAAATCCTCTTCCAGTTTGATGAAGATCTGGAAGATGGTGGCAGAGATGCAACAAAGTGTGTCAATAGAGCTTCAACCTTTTGGTATTTCCACCAAAGCTTAATAGAACATGTATTAATAATGGTGGTTATTGATCTAAAACCTAGACCATTTTGGATGGTAGGATAGCATAATGCATCCCACTTCCTCCATGCTCTTTTAGGAATTAGATCATTAAACCCCCAAAATAAATTGCTCAAATTTTTTTCTATGGCTGATATGACCTGCTTACTTGGTTTAAGGACTGACCATATATGCTGGGGAACCGAGTATATACATGATTGTATAAGTGTAATTTTTCCTCCAGCCGAGAGCCACCTATTTTTCCAACTACCTAACCTACTCTCTATTTGTTCAAGTGATGGTTGGAAATATATCTTCTTTGCTCTCCCAGTAAAAATGGGAACTCCTAAGTATGTGAAAGGAAACCTTCTAATTTTCATGCCTAGAGTTCTCCTAATTCTGTTAACTCTGTTCACAGTTGCATGTTTCCCTATGTAGAAGTCACTTTTATTGTAATTAATCTGTTGACCTGTAACCTCCTCAAATGTAGCCGGAAAGGCCTTAAATATGATCAAAGAATTGTTACTGGCTTTAAGAAATACCACAGTATCATCAGCATAAGATAAGTGTGAGATTTGGATTGCATTACCTAGCACACCATAGTATGACAAGCTACCATTCTGAAAAATGAAGGACAAACTTCTAGTGAAAGCCTCTGAAAAGATATTAAAAAGAAATGGTGATAGGGGATCACCCTGTTTAATACCCCTTGTAGATTGGAAGAAACCTACTGGCTTACCATTTATTAGAATAGAAAACCAAGCCTGAGACAAGTTCTTCATAACAAGAAAGATGAATCTAGCATGAAATCCAAATCTAGCAAGCACAGAATAAAGAAACGACCACCTTACTCTATCAAAAGCTTTCTTAAGATCTAATTTAACAATGCAATTAGGTTCTCTCTACTTTTTGTTTAAAAATCTCACCATTTCCTGAAGGTAGATAACATTATCTGCAATATCTCTACCTTTGAGGAAAGCTGTTTGGTGATTTGAGATGATTTTTTGCATTAAAGGCTTTAGTCTTTCCATTAATATCTTAGAGAAAATTTTGTTAATTACATTGGAGAGACTAATTGGTCTGTAATCCTCAAAGGTAGTTGGTGTACATTTTTTTGGTATGATTGTTATCCAGGTACTACCAATCCCTCTTGGGATATTATTGACAGTTAGAAAATCTTGTACAGCAGATAGTAAGTCATTAGCAATGATATCCCAAGATTTAATATAGAATTTTGCTGTAAATCCATCCGGACCAGGGCTACTGCTCTTATTAAGTCCCAAAACAATATTCTTAAGTTCAGAAATCGAAACAGGTTGCAGTATTCTATCATTATCCTCCTAAGTGATCACTTTTGGAATCTGACTTAGAAAGTGAGGCTTGAATAAATTACTGTCAGGGGAATTCTCCTCGGTTAGAAGATCCTGGAAGTAGTGAATGGATTCATTCTCAATATCTTGTGCATTATCTAGCCACTGACCATTACCACTTTTAATTTTTGTGATCTTTAACCTACATTTTCTTTCCTTAACCGATTTATGAAAGAAACTGGTGTTATTATCCCCTTCCTTTAGCCATTTCACTTTTGCTTTGTGCTTCCAGAAACTTTTCTGTTCTACTAATGACCTAACCAGCTTAGCCTTTGCCTCTTTAAGTTTTACCAGGTTCTCAATTGTTGAATTCGAGTCATAAATTTCTTCTTTTTCTTTCAGGATGGATTCAGATTTTAGAACATTGTCGTTTATGTTTCCACACACTTCTTTATTCCATATTTTCAAATTTTTTTTTCAGCCTCAGAAGTTTTAGAAAGAAGCCTATCATTCCTGATTGCTGGATCTGAACATCCCAACTTTGCTTAACTACATCACTAAAACCTTCCCTTTTATACTAGGTATTAAGAAATCTAAATGGCCGAGGGGTGGATGTAATATCACTACCTATAGTGAGTAGCATAGGGTTATGATCCGAGGAGATTCTATTCAAAATGTGAACAGAGGAGTTAGGGAAAGTAGCCGACCAAGAAGCTGTACATAGACCTCTATCCAACCTCTGAACAGTGGGATTCCTTAACCTATTATTACTCCAGGTAAATAGATTACCCATGGTATTAATTTCTTCCAAAGCCATACTATTTATAAACTCATTAAAATCCTTCATACTACCAAGTTTCGGATTAGAAGGACCTTTATATTCATTTATCGATGTAATAGCATTGAAATCCCCAATAAAAATAGATTCTGAGTGAGATATTGTCCTAAGATCCGACCAGAGAGCTTTCCTACCAATTCTAGTCCTGAGACCATATACAAATACAGCATCCATGCTTTTGTTCAGATTAATACTATTCAGTGTAACAGCTAAAAATTGCAAATTATCAGATTTAACTGAAATTGATATGCTAGTATTCCAGAATAGCCAAATCTGGCCATTATTAGCATGCATACATTTGTCAAAATGTAATAACTGTCTATACATATCACATTGCATATTGTCATGTTTAGGCTCAATTAGACAGATTAGCTCAAACTTGTGTCTGCTTATCAAATTATTGAGCCTTAGCATGGAAGTATCCATTCCCCTAAGGTTCCAAACTAGTAGCTTAATCTGAACTGTTGTGCTATTCATAGGGAAACATTGTTAGAGCTTTTTGATCTAGTCATGATTGTATTTAACTGGGTTAAATAGGTCTCATTACTATGTGTAGACACTTTATGTTCCTGGTTTCCCATTTTCGTTTTTCCTGACCTAGGTTGAGGGGGTATAGGAGTTACCTGACTTACCTGAGGAGTATCAGTTTGAGCATCATTGACAACCAATGAGGAGTTTGTTTTATCACCTGGACTAGCATCATGATCAGATATGTCTTCATCCTCGAGTGGCAGGAATCTATTCTGCCTGTCTATGTGTTGAGAGAGAATGAAACTTTTAGCAGCAAGAATAGGGTTAAATGGCGAGAAAAGCTTACCCCGTTTGCTAGGAATATCATCCTTAGCAAAGCCTATCTTAGTGATTAAATTTGGTGGAGCAGATAGGGACATCTTGTACAGTTTTGCAGAAGACTGAGGACTGATGATTGTGACCTCGGGATTTTCCTCCTGAATCTCCTTTGGATTTCCATTAATGTTATCCTTCCGCTGGGCTTCAGTGGACTGATTTAGTATCGAGGACTGAACTTCCACTAGATTTTCATTCCTGTCATCTGGTTCCAGACTCAATTCAACAGACTGATCAGGCAATTCATGTATCTCATGGGTTCTATCTACCCCCAGATTAGGAGAAACAGAACTCTCCAAATGATCACCCTCCACAACTGATACTGCCTTCTGCTTGGGGATATATTTAAATTTCTGAGCATACAGAGTCTTAAGTTTTTCATTTGCAGAGACTCCCGAACCCCCAGCCTTATTGTGCTCATCATAGATTGTACTTATTCCATCATGTATCAGATTTTCTTGACCACTCTGTTGGTTCTTGTTTTGAGTTATTATCTTTTGTTCACTTATGACCTTATTAACAGGTTTTGATTTATCCACCCTATTATTCCTTGGTTTCTTGAGTTCCGGATGTAGATAAATACAGAGATTATCATCATGCCCTATGGATTTACAGTGGTGACAGTAGAGTGGGAGTTCCTTAAATTCAATTGGGAGTTTGACTACATTGTACTCTATTCCATCCTCTTCAATTCCCACCCTAATACAGGATGGTTGTTTCTTTTTTAGATCAATTTCAATACAAATCTTAACTGCAGAGGGTCTAGATAGAGCAGCAGTAGCTGCATCCATTTTGATATAATTACCTATTTGATTCCCCATTGATTCTATCATAGCAATGTTGTAAAAGAAGACCGGGACACAGGGGATTGTAACCCAATCTGGTACTATTGAGGATTCAATTTCAGGATTAAAATCAGTATTCCATTTAAGAACTTTCATTGGTGCTTGGTTAAAAACCCACTGACCTTTAATCCATAGCCTCTGATAATCTTCCTTATCTTGAAATCGGATAAGGATGTGTCTAAAATCGATTGATCCCAATTGAAACTTACCTTTGAATCCCACTGAATTGAAAGCCTCATTGAGTACAGTCATTGATGGATTGCCTCTTGCAAATTTCCCGACTAGGGCATTGTTGTAATGGGCAGCGAGAGTTTCCGCCTCTTTCCGAGTTACCAGACAAGCAATTTCACCCTTATATAGTGTTTTGGGTACTATTTCAGGATTTGATGGAAGGGAGGTATTGAGGGGTGGTGGCCGATTACCTAGTGCTTGCAGAAACGTTTTGGCCGTCGTGCTACCACCGCGGCCAGGCGGAGGAGCCGCCATAGTAGGAGTAGGAGACTCAGATATATGACCGTTAAAGAGCAAAACAGTAGAAAGAAGAGAAGAAGGAGATGGTATGAAAATGACAATATGAAGGGCGTTTTGGTGAGTGCGTATTTCGCACCAAATTCGCACCTAGGAACAGTGCAGATCCAAGTCAATTCGCTTCTAGTGCTATCTCTTTAAAAATCACCCTAGATAGAATTCTATAACATTTTTATTTCTTTTAAAACAACGAATATAAAATTTCACTCCATTCTATGAGGTGGAAATTATCATTCTCATAAATCTTATAGTAGAGGTATAAGTGGAATACTATTAAAATTTATGGACGATTACCCCGGTATATTATTCGATGACAATAAAGGAACATTGTGATCGACAATTGATAAAATCTATTAAGTGTATCTTCAGTTTTACATTTCAAGTCCTCGTAATTTGTCGGAGGGACCTATGTGAAAAGTTTAAGAAATAAACTGTCAGCCCAAAACCTTATTAAGATCATTCCGAAAAGACAGTTTCGGATTCTATGTTAAACTTACACTATCCGAGTTTAGAAAAGAAAGTTGTACATATCAACATTTATTTCCAAAAGTTCTTCTGAATGACAACTTGTGTATTTGTAAGCAATGTGCTACAATTTCCTCTAGGTCATGTGCTATCGCAATAAAAATCTTCCTGGATAGAATACTATAACCTTTTTATTTCTTAAAAAACCACGAATATAAAATTTGATGCTTTTCCATGAGGTGGAAATTATCGTTCTCATAACTCTTATCGTAGAGGTATAAATGGAATACAATTAAAAATTATGGAGGATTATCCCGGTGTATTCGTCAATGACAATAAAAGAACGTTGTGGTCGTTAATTGATAAATCTGTTACGTGTATCTTCAGTTTTACATTTTATGTCCTCATAATTTGTCGGAGGGACACATGTGAAAATTTTAAAAAATACACTGTTAGCCAAAAATCTTATTAATAACATTCCAAAAAGAAAGTTTCAGATTCTATGTTGAACTTACACTATCAGAGTTTATTAAAGAAAGATTTACATATAAACATATACTTCCACGAGTTCTTCTGAATGACACCTTGTGTATTTGTAAGTAATGTGCTACAATTTACTTTTGGTCAAGTGCTATCACTTTCAAAATCATCCTAGATAGAATTCTCTAACATTTTTATTTCTAAAAAAACCACGAATATAAAATTTCATTCCGTTCTATGAGGTGGAAATTATCATTCTCGTAAATCTTATAGTAGAGGTATAAATGGAATACAATTAAAAAGGATGGATGATTACCCCGGTGTATTCGTTAATGACAATAAAAGAACATTTTGATCGACAATTGATAAAAATCTGTTAAGTGTATCTTCAGTTTTACATTTCAAGTTCTCACAATTTGTCGGAGGGACTATGTGACGATTATAAAAAATACACTGTCAGCCCAGAACCTTATTTAGATCATTCTGAAAAGACAGTTTCAGATTATATGTTGAACTTACACTGTCCGAGTTTAGTAAAGAAAGTTGTACATATCAACATATACTTCCACGAGTTCTTCTGAATTCACCTTGTGTATTTGTAAGTAATGTGCTACAATTTACTTTAGGTCATGTGCTATCGCTTTAAAATAATCCTAGATAGAATTATATAACATTTTTATTTCTTTAAAAACTACGAATATAACTTTCATTCCGTTCTATGAGGTGGAAATTATTGTTCTCATAAATCTTATAGTACAGGTATAAATGGAATATAATTAAAAATGATGGATGATTACCCTGGTGTATTCCTCCATGACAATAAAGGAACATTGTGATGGACAATTGATAAAATCTGTTAAGTGTATCTTCAGTAAAGAAAGTTGTACATATCAACATATACTTCCACAAGTCTTCTGAATCACACCTTGTGTACTAGTAAGTAGTGTGCTATAATTTACTCTAGGTCATGTGCTACTTCTTTAAAAGTTATCATAGATAGAATTCCATTAAATTTTTATTTCCTAAAATACCACAGATATGAAATTTCATGTGATTCTATGTGGTGGAAATTATCATTCTGTTAACTTTTATCGTAGGGGTATAAATGGAATACAATGAAAAATGACAGACGATTACCCCTGTGTATTCTCCCATGACCATAACAGAACATTGTGGCCGCCAATACAAAATTATGTTAACTGTATCTTCAGTTTTACATTTGAAGTTCTCAAAATTTGTCAGAGGGACCAATGTGCAAAATTTTAAAAAATACATTGTTAGTCCAAAACCTGATAACGATCATTCTGAAAAGAATGATTTGGTTTCTAAGTTGAACTTACACTATCCTAGTTTAATAAAGAAAGTCGTATTAATCAACATATACATCAACAAGTTCTTCTGAATGACATTATGTGTACTTGTGAGTAATGTGCAACAATTAATCTATGTCATGTCCTACCACTTTAAAATTCTTCATGGATAGAATTCAGTTACATTTGTATTTCCTATGAAACCACAAATATGGAATTGCATGTGATCCTATTTGGTGGAAATTATCGTTCTCATAACTCTTATCGTAGGGGTATAAATAGAATACTATGAAAAATGACTGACGATTACCCCGGTGTATTCATCCATGTGCAACATTTTGGTTGTCAATTGATGATTTGGTGGAATGTATCTCCAATTTTGCATTTCAAGTTATCCAAATTTGTCAGAATGACCTATATGCAAAATTTTAAAATATACACTGTCAATCCAAAATCTGAATACGATCGGTCCGAAAAGAAAGTTTCAGACCCAAAGTTGAACTTATACCATACGATTTTAATAAAGAAAGTTATACATATCAACATATACTTCCACAAGTTTTTCTGAATCGCACCTTGTGTACGAGTAAGTAATGTGTTATACTCTAGGTCATGTGCTATCACATTAAAAGTCATCATGGATAGAATTTTTTTTTACATTTTTATTTCCTAAAAAACCATGAATATGGAATTTCATTTGATTCTATGTGGTGGAAATTATCGTTCTCATAACTCTTATCGTAGGGTTATAAATGGAATACTAAGAAAAATGATGGACGATTACCCTGGTATATCCGTCCATCCCCATAGCGGAGCATTTCGGTCATTAATTGATGATTTGGTTGAGTTTATCTCCAGTTTTGCAGTTCAAGTTATCCTAATTTGTCAAAGGTACGTATGTGAATTTTTTTTTTTAAATACACTGACAGTCCAAAATCCGAATACGAGGTTCGAAAAAAACATTTCAGACTCAAAGTTGAACTTACACTATAGGAATTTAACAAAGGAAGTGGTACATATCAACATATACTTCCACAAGTTCATCTGAATCACACTTATGTGCTAATCAGTAATGTGCTACAATTTACTCTAAGTCATGCGTGATCGCTTTAAAAGTCATCATGGATAGAATTCTATTACATTTTTATTTCCTAAAAAATCCCGAGTATGAAATTTCATGTATTTCCATGTGGTGTAAATTATCGTTCTCATAACTCTTATCGTTGGGGTATAAATGAAATACTATGAAAAATGGCGGACAATTAAACCCGGTGTATTCGTCCATGACCATAACAGAATTTTATGGTCGTCAATAGATAATTCTGTTAAGTGTATCTTCAGTTTTACATTTCAAGTTCTCATAATTTGTCGGAGGGACCAATGTGCAAAATTTTAAAAAATACATTGTCCGTCCAAAACCTTATTACGATCATTCTGAAAAGAAAGTATCAGATTCTAAGTTGAAGTTAAACTATCCGAGTTTAATTAAGAATGTGGTATTAATCAACATATATATCCACTAGTTCTTGTGAATGACACCTTGTGTACTTGTAAGTAATGTGCAACAATTAATCTAGGTCATTTCCTATCACTTTAAAAATCTCCAGTTACATTTTTATTTCCTAAAAAACCACAAATATGAAATTTCATGTGATTCCATGTGGTGGAAATTAACGTTCTTATAAGTCTTATGATAGGAGCACAAATAGAATACTAAGAAAAATGATAGACGACTACCCTGGTGTGTCCGTCCATGACCATAAGGAACATTTTGGTCGCCAATTAATAATTTGAAGGAGTGTATCTCCATTTTTGCATTACAAGTTCTCCAAATTTGTCAGAGGGACCTATGTGAAAAATTTTTAAAAAAATACATTGTCAGTCCAAAATCTGAATACGATCGGTCCGAAAAGAAAGTTTCAGACCCAAAGTTAAACTTATACTATACGATTTTAATATAGAAAGTAGTACATATCAGCATATACTTCCACAAGTTCTTCTGAATCACACCTTGTGTACGAGTAAGTAATGTGCTACAATTTACTCTAGGTCATGTGCTATTACATTAAAAGTCATCATGGATAGAATTCTATTACATTTTTATTTCCTAAAAACCCACAAATATGGAATTTCATGTGATTCTATGTGGTCGAAATTATCATTCTCATAACTCTTATTGTAGGGTATACATGGAATACTATGAAAAATGACAGACGATTACCCCGGTGTATTCGTCAATGACCATAACAGAACATTGTGGTCATAAATAGATAATTCTGTTAAGTGTATCTTTAGTTTTACATTTCAAATTCTCGTAATTTGTTAGAAGGACCAATGTGCAAAATTTTAAAAAATACATTATCAGTCCAAAACCTGATTACGATCAATTTGAAAATAAAGTTTCAGAATCTAAGTTGAACTTACACAATCCGAGTTTAATTAAGAAAGTGGTATTAATCAACATATACATCCACAAGTTCTTCTGAATGACACCTTGTGTACTTGTAAGTAATGCGCAACAATTAATCTAGGTCATGTGCTATCACTTTAAAATTATTCATGGATAGAATTCAGTTACATTTTTATTTCCTAAAAAACCAAAAAATAAGAAATTTCATGTGATTCCATGTTGTAGAAATTAACTTTCTCAGAAGTCTTATCATAGGGGTATATCTAGAATACTAAGAAAGATGACGGTCGATTAACCCGGTGTATCTGTCCATGACCATAATGGAACATTTTGGTCGTCAATTGATGATTATGTGGAGTGTATCTCCAGTTTTGCATTACTAGTTCTCCCTATTTGTCAGAAAGACCTATTTGCAAAATGTTTAAAAATACACTATCAGTCTAAAATCTTAATACGATCGGTCCGGAAAAAAAGTTTCAGACCCAAAGTTGAAATTATGTATACGATTTTAATAAAGAAAGTGGTGCATATCAACATATACTTCCACAAGTTCTTCTGAATCACACCTTGTGTACGAGTAAGTAATGTGCTACAATTTACTCTAGGTCATGTGCTATCACTTTAAAAGTCATCATGGATAGAATTCTATTACATTTTTATTCCCTAAAAACCCACAAATATGGAATTTCATGTGATTCTATGTGGTTGAAATTATCGTTCTCATAACTCTTATCGTAGGGATATAAATGGAATACTATGAAAAATGATGGACATTTTCCCTGGTGTATTCGTCCATGACCATGATAGAACATTGTGGTCATCAATAGATAATTGTGTTAAGTGTATCTTTAGATTTACATTTCAAGTTCTCGTAATTTATTGGAAGGACCAATGTGCAAAATTTTAGAAAATACATTATCAGCCCAAAACCTGATTACAATCATTCTGAAAATAAAGTTTCAGATTATAAGTTGAACTTACACTATCCGAGTTTAAATAAGATAGGGGTATTAATCAACATATACATCCACAAGTTCTTTGGAATGACACCTTGTGTACTTGTAAGTAATGCACAACAATTAATCTAGGTCCTTTGCTATCACTTTAAAATTCTTCATGGATAGAATTCAGTTACATGTTTATTTCCTAACAAACCAATAATATGAAATTTCATGTGATTCCATGTTGTAGAAATTAAATTTCTCATAAGTCTTATGATAGGGTATATCTAGAATACTAAGAAAGATGACGGTCGATTAACTAGGTGTATCTGTCCATGACAATAACGGAACATTTCGGTCGTCAATTGATGATTATGTGGAATGTATCTCCAGTTTTGCATTACTAGTTCTCCCTACTTGACAGAGAGTCCTATGTGCAAAATTTTTAAAAATACAATGTCAGTCTAAAATCTTAATACGATCAGTCTGAAAAGAAAGTTTCAAAACCAAAGTTGAATTATACTATACGAGTTTAATAAAGAAAGTGCTGCATATCAACATATACTTCCACAAGTTCTTCTGAATCACACCTTGTGTACGAGTAAGTAATGTGCTACAATTTACTCTAGGTCATGTGCTATCACTTTAAAAGTCATCATGGATAGAATTTTATTACATTTTTATTTCCTAAAAACCCACAAATATGGAGTTTCATGTGATTCTATGTGGTTGAAATTATCGTTCTCATAACTCTTATCGTAGGGATATAAATGGAATACTATGAAAAATGATGGAAAATTTCCCCGGTGTATTCGTCCATGACCATAACAGAACATTGTGGTCATCAATAGATAATTGTGTTAAGTGTATCTTTAGATTTACATATCAAGTTCTCGTAATTTGTTGGAGGGACCAATGTGCAAAATTTTAGAAAATACATTATCAGCCCAAAACCTGATTACGATCATTCTGAAAATAAAGTTTAAGATTATAAGTTGAGCTTACACTATCCAAGTTTAAATAAGAAAGTGGTATTAATCAACATATACATCCACAAGTTCAGAATGACACCTTGTGTACTTGTAAGTAATGCACAACAATTAATCTAGGTCCTGTGCTATCACTTTAAAATTCTTCATGGATAGAATTCAGTTACATTTTTATTTCCTAAAAAACCAGAAAATATGAAATTTCATGTGATTCCATGTTGTAGAAATAAACTTTCCCATAAGTCTTATCATAGGGATAATCTAGAATACTAAGAAAGATGACGGTCGATTAACCCGGTGTATATGTCCATGACCATAACGGAACATTTTGGTCGTCAATTGATGATTATGTGGAGTGTATCTCCAGTTTTGCATTACTAGTTCTCCCTATTTGTCAGAGAGACCTATGTGCAAAAATTTTAAAAATACACTGTCAGTCTAAAATCTTAATACGATCGGTCCGAAAAGAAAGTTTCAGACCCAAAGTTGAAGTTATACTATACGATTTTAATAAAGAAAGTGGTGCATATCAACATATACTTCCACAAGTTCTTCTGAATCACACCTTGTGTACGAGTAAGTAATGTGCTACAATTTACTCTAGGTCATATGATATCACTTTAAAGGTCATCATGGATAGAATTCTATTACATTTTTATTTCCTAAAAACTCACAAATATGGAATTTCATGTGTTTCAATGTGGTTGAAATTATCGTTCTCATAACTCTTATCGTAGGGATATAAATGGAATACTATGAAAAATGATGGACAATTTCCCCGGTGTATTCGTCCATGACCATAAAAGAACATTGTGACCATAAATAGATAATTGTGTTAAGTGTATCTTTAGATTTACATTTCAAGTTCTCGTAATTTTTCGGAGGGACCAATGTGCAAACTTTTAGAAAATACATTATCAGCCCAAAACCTGATTATGATCATTCTAAAAATAAATTTTTGGATTATAAGTTGAACTTACACTATCCGAGTTTAAATAAGAAAGTGGTATTAATCAACATATACATGCACAAGTTCTTCTGAATGACACCTTTTATACTTGAAAGTAATGTGCAACAATTAATCTAGGTCATGTGCTATCACTTTAAAATTCTTCATGGATATAATTTAGTTACATTTTTATTTCCTTAAAAACCACAAATATGAAATTTCATGTGATTCCATGTGGTAGAAATAAACGTTCTCATAAGTCTTATCATAGGGGTATAAATAGAATATTAAGAAAAATGACAGATAATTACCCCGGTGTATGTGTCCATGACCATAACGGAACATTTCGGTCGTCAAATGATGATTTGGTTGAGTATATCTCCAGTTACGCATTTCAAGTTCTCCTAATTTGTCAAAGGGTCCTATGTGCAAAATTTTTTAAAATACAGTGTCAGTCTAAAATCTGAATACGATTGGTCCGAAAATAAAGTTTCAAACCCAAAGTTGAACTTATACTATACGAGTTTAATAAATAAATGGTGCATATCAACATATACTTCCACAAGTTCTTCTAATCACACCTTGTGTACGAGTAAGTAATGTGCTACAATTTACTCTAGGTCATGTGCTATCACTTTAAAAGTCATCATGGATAGAATTCTATTACATTTTTATTTCCTAAAAAGCCACAAATATGGAATTTCATGTGATTTCATGTGGTGGAAATTATCGTTCTCATGACCTTTATTGTAGGGGTATATATGGAATACTATGAAAAATGACGGACAATTACGCCGGTGTTTTCGTCCATGGCCATAACAAAACATTATGGTCATTAATAGATAATTCTGTTAAGTGTATCTTCAGTTTTACATTTCAAGTTCTCGTAATTTGTCGGAGGGACCAATGTGCAAAATTTTAAAAGATACATTGTCAGTCAAAAACCTTTTTAGGATCATTTTGAAAAGAAACTATCAGATTCTAAGTTGAACTTACACTATCTGAGTTTAATTAACAAAGTGGTATTAATCAACATATACATCCACTAGTTCTTGTGAATGACTCCTTGTGTACCTGTAAGCAATGTGCAACAATTAATATAGGTCATGTCCTATCACATTAAAATTCTTCGTGGATAGAATTCAGTTACATTTTTATTTCCTAAAAACCACAAATATGAAATTTCATGTGATTCCATGTGTTGAAAATTAACGTTCTCATAAGTCTTATCATAGGGGTATAAATAGAATACTAAAAAAAATAACGGACGATTACCCTGGTGTATCCATCCATGACAATAACGGAACATTTCAGTCATCAATTGATGTTTTGGTGGAGTGTATCTCCAATTTTGCATTTCAAGTTCTCCTAATTTATTAGAGGGACCTATGTGAAAAATTTTAAAAAATACACGGTCAGTCTAAAATCTGAATAGATCGATCCGAAAAGAAATTTTCAGATGCAAAGTTGAACATATACTATACGAGTTTAATAAAAAAAGTGGTACATATCAACATATAATTCCACAAGTTCTTCTGAATCACACCTTATGTGCTAGTAAGTAATGTGCTACAGTTTACTCTAAGTCATGTGCTATCGCTTTAAAAGTCATCATGGATAGAAATCTATTACATTTTTATTTCCTAAAAAACCACAAATATGAAATTTCATGTCATTCTGTGTAGTGTAAATTAACGTTCTCATAAGTCTTATCATAGGGGTTTAAATATAATACTAAGAAAAATGATGGACGATTACCCCGATGTATCTGTTCATGACCATAACAGAACATTTCGGTCGTCAATTGATGATTTTGTGGAGTGTATCTCCAGTTTTTCATTTCAAGTTCTCCTAATTTGTCAGAGGGACCTATGTGCAGAATTTTAAAAAGTACATTGTCAGTACAAAATCTTAATACGATCAGTCCAAAAAGAAAGTTTAAGACCCAAAGTTGAACCTATACTATACGAGTCTAATAAAGAAAGTGGTACATATCAACATACACTTCCACAAGTTCTTCTGAATCACACCTTGTGTAATAGTAAGTAATGGGCTACAATTTACTATAGGACATGTGCTATCGCTTAAAAAGTCATCATGGATAGAATTCTATTAAATTTTTATTACCTAAAAAGCAACAAATATGGAATTTCATGTGATTCTATGTGGTGAAAATTTTCCTTCTCATAACTCTTATCTTTGAGGTATAAATGGAATACTATGAAAAATGACTAATTATTACCTTGGTGTATTCGTCCATTAACACAACAGAACATTGTGGCCGTCAATTGATAATTGTGTTACGTGTATCAAAAGTTTTACATTTCAAGTTCTCGTAGTTTGTCGAAGGGACCAGTGTGCAAAATTTTAAAAAATAGATTGTCAGTCCAAAACCTGATTATGATCATTCTGAAAAGAAATTTTCATATTCTAAGTTGAACTTACACCATCCGAGTTTTATAAAGAAAGTGGTATTAATCAACTTATACATCCACAAGTTCTTCTGAATTACACATTTTGTACTTGTAAGTAATGTACAGATAAACATATACTTCCGCAAGTTTTTTTTGAATGACACCTTGTGTACTTGTAAGTAATGTTCCACAATTAACTCCAGGTCATGTGCTATCGCTTTAAAAATCTTCATGGACAAAATTCTATTACATTTTTATTTCCTAAAAAACAACGAATATGAAATTTCATGCGATTCTATGTGGTGGAAATTATCGTTCTCATAATTCTCATCGTAAAGTTATAAATGGAATACTAACAAACAAGGTGGACGATTACCCAGGTGTATCTGTCCATGACCATAACAGAGCATTGTGGTTGTCAATTGATTATTCAATTGAGTGTATCTCTAGTTTTACATTTAAAGTTCTACCAATTTTTCGGAGGGACCTATGTGTAAAATTTAAAAAATACACCCTTAGTCTAATACCCAATTACGATCATTCTAAAAAGAAAGTTTCTAGTCCAATGTTAAAATTATACTATCTGAGTTTAATAAATAAAGTGGTACAAATCAACACTTCCACAAGTTCTTCTGAATGACACCTTGTGTACTTGTAAGTAATGTGCTACAATTTACTCTAGGTCATGTGCTATCATTTAAAAATCTTCATGGACAAAATTCTATGACAATTTTATTTCCTAAAAAAGCATGAATACGAAATTTCAATCAATTCTATGTGGTGGTTCCCATAAAACTAGCTAGACATCAATAAAGTTCACCGGTTGTGTTAAAATCGATTCCCATCGAACTAGACATCTATAAATTTCATGGATATTTATTGATGTTGATTCGTAGTATATACTATACAAGTAAGCATTATTAAGGTAAGACATGCTCATTTTGGTCAAATGTGGGCCCAGTTATTCAGCTAGTAGGCCAAAATTTCATGCGATTATGTGTGGTATAAATTATCGTTCTCATAACTCTTATCCTAGAGGTATAAATGGAATACTATTAAAATTATGGACGATTACCCTGGTGTATCCATGCATGACCATAACGAAACATTGTGGTCATCAATTGATGATTTGGTTGAGTGTATCTCTAGTTTTACATTTTAATTTCTCACAATTTGTCAGAGGGACTAATGTGTAAAATTTTAAAAATTACACCGTTGGTCCAAAATCCGATTACCATCAATTAGAAAAGAAAGTTTCAAACCCAAAGTTGAACTTATACTGTCCAAGTTTAATAAATAAAGTGGTACATATCAACATATACTTCCAAAAGTTCTTCTGAATGACACCTTGTGTACTTGTTAGTAATATGCTACAATTTACTCTAGGTCATGTGCTATCGCTTTAAAAATCTTCATGGACAGAATTCTATTACATTTTTATTTCCTACAAAACAATGAATATGAAATTTCATGTGATTTTATGTTGTGGAACTTATCGCTCTCATAACTCTTATCGTAGGGGTATAAATGGAATACTAAGTAAAAGGATGGATGATTACCCCGGTGTATCCATCTATGACCATAACGGAACATTGTGGTCATCAATTTATGATTCGAATGAATGTATCTCAAGTTTTAAAATTCAAGTGTTCCCAATTTGTCGGAAGGACCAATGTGCAAAAAAGTGATCATTCTGAAAAGAATGTTTCGGATCTTAAGTTGAACTTATACAATCTTAGTTTAATAAAGAAAGTGGTACTAATCAACATATACTTCTAAAAGCTCTTCTGAATGACACCTTGTATACCAGTAAGTATTGTGCTGCAATTTACTTTAGGCATGTGCTTTCACTTTAAAAATCTTCATGGACAGAATTCTATTACATTTTTGTTTTCTAAATAACCATGAATATGAAATTTCATGAAATTCTAAGGGATGGAAATTATCATTCCCATAACTCTTATCGTAGGGGTATAAATGGAATACTAAGATAAATGATGGACAATTACCCCGATGTATACGTCAATGACCATAAGGGAACATTGTGGTCGTTAATTGATGATTCGGTTGAGTGTATCTCAAGTTTTACAATTCAAGTGTTCCCAATTTGTCGAAGGAACCTATGTGCAAAATTTTTAAAAATAAAACTGCCAGCCTAAAACCCGATTACGATCATTGTGAAAAGAAAGTTCATATCTTAAGCTGAACTTATACTTCCACAAGTTCCACAAGTTCTTCTGATGACAGCTTGTGTACTTGTAAGTAATGTGCTACAATTAATCTAGGTCATGTGTTATCACTTTCAAATTCAACATGGACAAAATTATGTTATATTTTTATTTCCTGAAAAACTACCAATATAAAATTTCATGAGATTCTATGTGGTGGAAATTATTGTTCTCATAACTCTTATCGTAGGGGTATAAATGAAATACTAAGCAAAATGATGGATGATTTACCCGGTGTATCCGTACATGACTTTAACGGAACATTGTAATCGCCGATTGATGATTTTTTTGAGTGTATCTCCAGTTTTACATTTCAAGTTCTACCAATTTTTCAGAGGGACCTATGTGTAAAATTTAAACAAAAATACACTATTGGTCCAAAACCCGATTACGATCAGTGCTAAAAGAAAGTTTCAAACCCGAAGTTGAACTTATACTACCCAAGATTAATAAAGAAAGAGATACTAATCAACATATACTTCCACAAGTTTTTCTGAATGACACCTTATGTACTTGTAAGTAATGTGCTACAATTTACTTTAGGTAATGTGTTATCGCTTTAGAAACCACTAATTTGAAATTTCATGAGATTCTATATGGTTAATTATCATTCACATAACTTTTATCGTAAGGGTATAAATTGAATTTTAAGAAAAATGATGGACAATTACCCCGGCGTATCTGTCCATGACCATAACGGAACATTGTTGTCGTCAATTGATGATTTGGTTGAGTGTATATCCAGTTTTACATTTCAAATTCTCCCAATTTGTTTGAGGGACCTATGTGCAAAATTTTAAAAAATAATACACTGTCAGCCCAAAACTCGATTACGATCGGTACGAAAAGATAGTTTCAGATCCAAAGTTGAACTTATACTATTCGATTTTAATAAATAAAGTGGTACTAATCAACATATACTTCCACAAAAAATTTTGAATGACACCTTGTGTACTTGTAAGTAATGTGCTACAATTTACTAAAGGTCATGTGTTTTCGCTTTAAAAATCTTCATGGAAAGAATTCTATTACATTTTTATTTCCCTAAAAACCAAGAATATGAAATTTCATGCGATTTTATTTGGTGGAAATTATCGTTCTCATAACTCTTATCGTAAGGGTATATATGGAATACTATTATGGACGAGGTGTATCCGTCCATAACCATAAAGGAACTTTGTGGTCATCAATTGATGATTCAATTTTGTGTATCTCTAGTTTTACATTTCAAGTTCTCCCAATTTGTCAGAGGGACCTATGTGCAAAATTTTAAAAATAAATTATCAATCAAAATCCCGATTACGATCGGTCCGAAAAAAAAGTTTCAAATCCGAAGTTGAACTTATTCTATCCAAGTTTCATAAAGAAAGTAGTACTAATAAACATATACATCTACAAGGTCTTCTGAATGACACTTGTGTACTTGAAAGTAATGTGCTACAATCAATCTAGGTCATGTGCTATCACTTGAAAATTCTTCATGGACAAAATTATGTTAGATTTTTATTTCCAAAAAAACCACCAATATGAAATTTTGTGCGATTCTTTGGGGTGGAAATTATGATTCTCATAACTCTTATCGAAGGGTTATAAATGAAATACTAAACAAAATGACGGATGATTAGCCCGATGTATCCGTATAGGACCATAATGGAACATTGTGGTCGCCAATTGATGATTTTTTTGAATTTATCTCCAATTTTACATTTCAAGTTCTACCAATTTGTCAGTGGGACCTATGTGTAAAATTTTAAAAACAAATTGTCAATCCAAATCCCGATTACGATCGGTCCAAAAAGAAAGTTTCAGATCCGAAGTATAAATTATTCTATCCAAGTTTCATAAATAAAGTAGTACTAATCATATACATCCACAAGGCCTTCTGAATGATATTTTGTTTACTTGTAAGTAATGTGCTACAATAAATCTAGGTCATGTGCTATCACTTTAAAATTCTTCATGGACAAAATTATGTTAAATTATTATTTCCTAAAAAACCTCCAATATGAAATTTCATGTGATTCTATGTTGTGCAAATTATCGTTTTCATAACTCTTATCGTAGGGGTATAAATGAAATACTAAGCAAAATGGTGGATGATTAACCCGGTGTATCTGTACATGACCATAACGGAACATTGTGGTCGCCAATTGATGATTTTGTTGAGTGTAGCTCCAGTTTTACATTTCAAGTTCTACCAATTTGTCAGAGGGACCCATGTGCAAAATTATTTTAAAAACAATAAAATGTTAGTCCAAAACCCGATTAAGATCGGTCCCAAAAGAAAGTTTCAGTCTCAAAGTTGAACTTATACTATCTGGGTTTAATAAAGAAAATAGTACTAAGCAAAATATACTTCCACAAGTTTTTAGAATGACACCTTATGTACTTGTAAGTAATGTTCTACAATTCACTCTATGTAATGTGTTATCACTTTTGAACTCTTCATGGACACAATTTTATTACATTTTTATTTTCTAAAAAACCACGAATATGAAATTTCATGCAATTCTATATGGTGGAAATTATCGTTCTCATAACTCTTATCGTAGGGGTATAAATGGATTACTAAGAAAAATGCAGACGATTACCCCTGTGTATCCGTCTATGACCATAAAGGAACATTGGTGTCATCAATTGATGATTTGGTTGAGTGTATCTCAAGTTTTACAATTCAAGTGTTCCCAATTTGTCGGAGGGACCTATGTGCAAAATTTTAAAAATTACACTATCCGTCCGAAACCCGATTACGATCATTCAAAAAAGAAATTTTCAGATCTTAAGTTGAACTTAAAGTATCCTAGTTTAATAAATAAAGTGGTACTAATCAACATACACTTCCACAAGTTCTTCTGATTGACAACTTGTGTACATGTAAGTAATGTGCAACAATTTACTCTAGATCATGTGTTATCGCTTTAGAAATCTTCATGGAAAGAATTCTATTATATTTCTATTTCCTAAAAAAACATGAATATGAAATTTCATGCAATTATATGTGGTGGACATTTTCGTTCTCATAGCTCTTATCATAGGGGTATAAATGAAATACTACGAAAAATGATGGATGGTTAACCCGGTGTATCCATGCTTGACCATAACGGAACATTGTGGTCTTCAATTGATGATTTTGTTGAGTGTATCTCCAGTTTTACATTTCAAGTTCTACTAATTTTTTGGAGGAATATAATTGCATTTTTTTAAAAAAAATACAATATTAGTCAAAACCCTATTACGATCGGTCCCAAAAGAAAGTTTTAGTCCCAAAGTTGAACTTATACTATCCCGGTTTAATAAATAAAGTGGTACTAATCAGCATATACTTCCACAAGTTTTTCTAAACCACCTTATGTACTTGTAAGTAAATTGCTACAACTTACTCTAGGTTATGTGTTATCGCTTTAGAAATCTTCATGGACATAATTCTATTACATTTTTATTTCCTAAAAAACCACAAATAAAAATTTTCATGCAATTCTATATGGTGGAAATTATCGTTCTCATAACTCTTATCGTAGGGGTATAAACGGATTACTAAGAAAAATGTAGACCATTACCCTTGTGTATCCGTCCATGACCATAACGGAACATTGTGGTCATCAATTGATGATTTGGTGAAGTGTATCCCAAGTTTTACAATTCAATTATTCCCACTTTGTCGTAGGGGCCTATGTGCAAAATTTTAAAAACTACACTGTAATTCAGAAGCCAGATTACGGTCATTCTGAAAAGAGAGTTTTAGATCATAACTTAAACTTATAGTATCTGAGTTTAATAAATAAAGTGGTATTAATCAACATATACTTCCACAAGTTCTTCTTGTTGACACCTTGAGTACTTGTAAGTAATGTGCTACAAATTACTCTAGGTCATGTGTTATAGTTTTAGAAATCTCCATGGACAGAATTCTATTACAGTTTTATTTTCTGAAAAACCATGAATATGAAATTTCATGCAATTCTTTATGGTGGAAATTATCGTTATCATAACTCTTATCGTAGGGGTATAAACCGATTACTTAGAAAAATGCAGATAATTACCCATGAGTATCTGTCTATGACCATAAAGGAAAATTGTGGTCGTCCATTGATGATTCGGTTAAGTGTATCTCAAGTTTTACAATTCAAGTGTTCCCAATTTGTCGGAGGGACCTATGTGCAAAATTTTTAAAACTACACTGTTAGTCCGAAACCTAATTACGATCATTCTGAAATGAAAGTTTCAGACATTAAGTTGAACTTATATTATCTGAGTTTAATAAATAAAGTGGTAAAAATCAACAAACTTCCACAAGTTCTTCTGACTGACACCTTGTGTACTTGTAAGTAATGTGCTACAATTTACTCTAGGTCATCTGTTATCGCTTTAGAAATCTTCATGGACAGAATTCTATTACATTTTTATTTCGTAAGCAAACACGAATATGAAATTTCTTGGTTGTCTATGTGGTGGAAATTATCGTTCTCATAACTCTTTTCGCAGGGGTATAAATGAAATACTAAGAAAAATGATGGACGATTAAACCGGTGTATCCGTCCATGACCATAACGGAACAATGTGGTCGTTAATTGATGAATTTGTAGAGTGTATCTCCAATTTTACATTTCAGGTTCTACCAATTTGTCGAAGGAACGTATGTGCACAATTTTAAAAAAATATATCATGTTAGTCCAAAACCTGATTATGATCGGTCCCAAAAGAAAGTTTCAGTCCCGAAGTTGAACTTATTCCATCTGGGTTTAATAACGAAAGTGGTACTAATCAACATATACTTCCACAAGTTTTTTAAATGTCACCTTATGTACTTGTAAGTAATGTGTTACAATTTACTCAAGTTTATGTGTTATCGCTTTAGAAATCTTCATGGAAAAATTTCAATTACATTTTTATTTCCTAAAAAACCACAAATATGAAAATTCATGCAATTATATATGGTGGAAATTCTCGTTCTCATAACTCTTATCGTAGGGGTATAAATGGATTACTAAGAAAAAGGCAAACGATTACCCCTGTGTATCCATCTATGACCATAAAGGAACATTGTTGTCATCAATTGATGATTTGGTTGAGTGTATCTCAAGTTTTACAATTCAAGTGTTCCCAATTTGTCGGAGGGACCTATGTGCAAAATTTAAAAACTACACTATCCATCCGAAACCCGATTACGATCATTCCGAAAAGAAAGTTTCAGATCTTAAGTTGAACATAAAATATCCTAGTTTAATAAATAAAGTGGTACTAATCAACATACACTTCCACAAGTTCTTTTTGATTGACACCTTGTGTACATGTAAGTAATGTGCTACAGTTTACTCTAGATCATGTGTTATCGCTTTAGAAATCTTCATGGAAAGAATTCTATTATATTTTTATTTCCTAAAAAAACACGAATATGAAATTTCATGCAATTATATGTGGTGGAAATTATCGTTCTCATAACTCTTATCATAGGGGTATAAATGAAATACTAAGAAAATGACGGATGATAAACCCGGTGTATTCATGCTTGACTATAATGGAACATTGTGGTCTTCAATTGATGATTTTTTTAGTGTATCTCCAGTTTTATATTTCAAGTTCTACTAATTTGTCGGAGGGACATATGTGCAAAATTTTTTAAAAATACAATGTTAGTCCAAAACCCTATTACGATCGGTCCCAAATGAAAGTTTCAGTCCCAAAGTTGAACTTATACTATTTGGGTTTAATAAATAAAGTGGTACTAATCAGCATAATTGTTGGGGAATATTTGCGTAACATGGTTGATTAAATGCTTCGATCCTCTATTCATTTGCATGTAAGATTTCAACAGCCTAATCTAGTGCTCATACGGTCGATGGCCAGCATTTCCACGTACCTGTCACATAGGGTGCTCTTGCAATCTTCCATTGGCACCACCTCCATAATTAGGGGAGTACAACAAGGTTCGACCATTGTTGTAGGTCTGTTTCTCCCTCGTACGATTACATCTCGGGCACTACACCATAGATGCTCTACTCCCTAGCCCTATAAACGAGGCAAAGGGGGTATGCACCTTATCAATGACACTAGGACCTCTTACTACCCTAGATTGATACTTTTTTCCATTTCTACCCGTAACCCTTTGCACCAACTCATCAGCTAATACTAGTGCATTGTCATCGTAATAGTGAAACTCAGAAAAGACCTGCGTGCACACACCTACATAAACCCGGACCCTGCTACCCATATCAAATCCAGGTTCCTCTTCCCAGGAGGGTATCAATATTTGCACCAACATAAGGTAGACTAAAGTGTGTGCTAATGGAGTTTATCATTCATGCAATTGTAACATTCAAGAACAAGATATCATAATATCACAAGCACATAAATTAGGATGAACTAAGAATCTCACAAAAGCATTAATCAACACATGATACAATTATCCTCAAGCAATAGAACTAACTCCCTAGACATGGAGTTCAAGTATCTCATTGAATTCCACATCTTAGTATAAAAGCAAAATAAAAAAGGAAACGGAGAAAGAACCTAGAGAGGAGAGAGAGTGCTTTTCTGTCTAAATTGCTCTCCCAAAATACAAATATGATCCCAGCCTTCTAACCCTTGTAGACTAAGGCTATATTTATAGTAGTATGGGATTGGGCCTAAAAATAGGCCAAAAAGTGTCAAACCCCTAGTCAGCCGCCACTGGTACAGACCGCTACGGATAAGGCTCGTGTCGGTGTGGTGCGCCAGATTCGGCGTGCACCATTTGCTTTGTGTTGGCGCGGGGCGTGGGTTCTGGAATGACCTTTTGCATCACTGGTGTGGGGCACAAAATCTGGTGCAGGCCATGCTGGCACGGTCTCCATCGTCTGGTGCACCCTATTTTCAGGAGAGTTGTTTTTGCACTTTTGATCCGCAGTCTATGTCATTTGGTTCATTCCGTCATCAGAATCCGCATTTTGCTGATTCTTTTGGGGTAGGCTACTCAATTCTTCACATCCTGTTGGTTGGTGAACCATGTAAAATGGGACGGTCTGCATCCGTACTTAGCCATTTTGGTGTGAAAATGGCACTTAAGCACGCGACGGGTAGGAATTAGCACGACCCATGTCAGGTTTTGGCACAGCTCGTGCTAGAAACCTAAGGTACGGGCCGTTTGGTGTGGTGTGGCCCACTGGTGCCTTGTTTAATCCTGACCATGAGCGGTCTGCGCTGACCCGCTGATACTTCGGTCAACTGAACTTCTTTGCTTCGCTTTGGATGAAACGTTGGTCCATTTTGAAAGTTCTTGTAGTTGATTTTATGGTTTTCGAGGAGGTAAATCCAATGGAACCAACCACAAAGGTTGATTCTTATTGGATCATTCCCTGGTCTTGGCATAACTCATGGACCACGATTCTCCATTTCTTCCTTGGTCATTTTGTACTTCAATGCCACCTAATATTTGGCCCAATCCTTCTACTATAACAATGTAATGTCTCTGGCTTTCATTTACTACCATTCTAATGTCAATCGCCTTCAACACCTTCTACCATCCTTGCGAACAACCTTCAACATAGAATGATGAAAAGTACCCACAAGAGACCTACTAAGGATGATCACAAAGGAATATCTAGGTGCACGTGGATACAAGGTGTCCATTATTACCAATTAAGTCTACAAAACACAGGATTTAGACAAGAAAACCAAACATGGTCGTCTAAACCCCTAGTCACGTAAACTCAACTAGTACTAGAAATCCAACATATAAAATGAGCCAATTATTACACCAAATTCAACGGTTAATGCATGCATAATGAAGCACATCATGAATCATTGAAAATGTGTTGGTCAAAGTTCATAAATTGATTTTCCCGAACGATTTTTATGTCCTAGACATGGAAAATGAAAAACGTGTTGCCCCTACCTTTTTAGGGAGGCCATTTTTGAAAGCATCTAAAACTAAAATTGATGTTCATAGCGGATGCTTGACCATGGAATTTAATAGGGAAATTGTGAAGTTTAACAGCTATGATGCCATGAAATTCCCTTACGAGGGTCATTCTTGCCATGCGATTGATATTATCGATATTGTTCTTGATTATGTGCAAGATCTGTTTATGATTGATGGCATTGATTATTTGAAATTCACTTTGGAAAATAGTCTTGATGTAAATGAATTGGATGATTATTCTTTGATGATAAATTTACTTGAGACTATAGAAAATCTTGATTTTTTTGAGAAGCTACCTCTCAATCCCCCACCCCACCCCTCCCCTCTATGTAGTTCTTGATGCACCTTGAGATGCAGGAATCCCTGCGTCTCTTGAGAAGGCACTAGTAGTGGAATTAAAACCACTACCCAAGAATTCAAAATATGCATTCCTCGGTGAAGGAGATACTTTACCCATAATAATGTTGAGTAAACTCACCAAGGAACAATATGGAAGGTTGATAGAGGTTCTTAGAAGCCACAAGGAGGAAATTGGGTGAACCATTGCCAATATAAAGGGGATTAGCCCTCCACTTGCATGCACCATATTTTGTTAGATGGTGAGGCCAAACCGGTTACTCATCCCCAACATCGGCTAAATCCACCAATTATGAAGGTAGTGAAGAGTTAGATTCTTAAGTTGCTTCAAGCCGGGATGATTTACCCATCTCCGATAGAAACTGGGTAAGCCACACCCAAGTCGTGATTAAGAAAAGTGGTGTGACTGTGGTAGAGAACCAAGAGGGAGAGTTGATCCTCACTCGGGTGCAAAACGAGTGGAGAATGTGTATTTACTACCATAGGTTGGATGCGGTAACCAGGATGGATTATTTCCCTCTACCCTTTATTGTTTAAATGCTTAAGAGGCTTGTTGGGAAGGATTTCTATTGTTTCATAGATGTGTACTACGGGTATATCCAAATTTTCATAGCCCCAGAAACCAAGAGAAAATGACCTTCACATGCCCTTTTGACACTTTTACCGAAAGGCACATGTCTTTCAGTCTATGCAATCTCCGGTACATTCTAACAATGAATGGTAAGTATCTTTTAGGGGCTTGTTGATCACTTCATAGAGGTCTTCATGGATGATTTTACCATTCATGGAGATTCGTTTGATAGTTGTTTAAACTATCTATTGTTAGTGCTCAAGAGATGCATTGAAAGCAATCTCATGTTAAACTCTGAAAAAATGTCACTTCATGGTGAAGAAAGGTATTGTATTAGGTCATGTGATCTCTTCCCAAGGTCTTGAGGTAGACAAAGCTAAGGTTAACACAATTCAATCCCTACCCAACCCTTTGGGTGTTAGAGAAGCTAGATCACGTCTAGGTCACGCGAGTTTTTATCAGCGTTTCGTTAAGGACTTTTCTAAGATTGCCTCCCTCTTGTGAAAATTGTTGCAAAAAGAGGCAGATTTTATGGTTGACATAGAATGCCAAACAGCCTTTGAGACTTTGAAGGCGGTTCTTTTTTCTGCTCCCATTATCCAACCTTCTAATTGGGATCTCCCTTAGAGATTATGTGTGATGCTAGTGACTATGCCATTGGAGCGATTTTAGGTCAAAGGGTAGGGAGAATTTCGCATACTATATACTACGCCTTGATAACTCTTAATTATGCACAACGCAATTACTCCACCACTGAAAAGAGTTATTGGCGGTAGTATTTGCTCTCAAGAAACATAGGTTGTACCTACTTGGTACTAAGGTCTTTGTCTTCACGGACCATGTGGCTCTTCATCAATTAATGACCAAGAAGGAAGCCAAGCTTAAGTTGATTAGGTGGATACTTCTCTTCAGTGAGTTTAACCTAGAGGTGAGGGATAAAAAAGGGAAGTGAGAATGTAGTGACCGATCATATAAGTTTATTGTTATATTCTAATGTGTTGGAGACCGGTATAGAGAAGGCTATGAGGGAAGCCATCCATGAAGAATTTCTCGATTAATACTTGTTTACGATTAAGGAGGCTCACCCTTAGTATGCTGACCTAGTTAACTTTCTTGTCTCCAACCAATTTCCCCAAATTTCTCCAAGGCTCAAAGAAATAGGTTAATAAGTGAGGCTAAACACTATGTGTGGGATGATCCATACTTATGGAAGCATTGCTCAGATCAATGATCCGAAGATGTGTCCCAGAGAGTGAAGTGAGTTCAATTCCAAATGTTTATCACTCTCTTGTATGTGGTGGGCACTTTGGTGCTAAGACAACTGCTTTGAAGGTGCTAGAAAGCGGTCTCTATTGATGTCACATGATGAACCATTCCTATAGATTTTGTCAATCTTGCAAAAATAAACATCTCCCGAAGAAACAAAATGCCACAAACAAGTATCTTGTATTGTGAGATTTTTGATGTGTAGGGGATTGACTTTATGGGACCTTTCCCAAACTCTTTTGGTTGCACCTATGTTTTGCTTGCCTTTGATAATGTGTCGAAGTAGGAAAGGCCACTAGGACCAACAATTTAAAAGTGGTGGCAAAGTTCTTGAATGCAAATATTTTTTTCCAGTTTGGGGTTCTCCCAGCTGTGATTAGTGACCGAGGGACCCACTTTTGCAATCGAACAATCAAGGCTTTGATGAAGAAGTATGGGGTAACCCGTAAAACCTCAACGGCCTATCACCCACAATCAAATGGCCAAGCTGAGGTCCCAGTCGAGAGATTAAAACTATCCTTAAGAAACGGTTAGTCTGAATAGGAAGGATTGGAGCATTTGGCTAAATTACGCTTTGTGAGCATATAGAACAGCCTACAAGACTCCTATGTGAATGTATCCATATCAGGTGGTTTTTGGAAAGTCGTGTCACTTACCAATAGAGCTTGAACAAAAAAGCATATTAGGCCGTCAAAAGCTTCAATATGAATTTGGATGAAGGCAGTGTGTATCAAAATCTTCAATTGCAAGAGCTTGAGGAAATTCAAAATGACTCCTATGAGAACTCTGCAGTTTACAAGGAAATAACTAAGGCCAAACATGGTAGTATAATCACTACAAAGGACTTTGACGTTGGTCAAAAGGTCTTTCTATTTCAATTGCGCCTTCGTTTATTTCCGGGTAAATTGTGTTCAAAGTGGATTGGCTCTTTTATGGTGGTGAAAGTTTTCCCACATGGAGCGGTAGATATCATGAGTGAGAAATTAAAATGTCTTCAAAGTTAATGGCCACCGTTTGAAGCCATACTATGAGAATTTCCTCCATGAACTAGTCGAGAAAACCCTTCTCGACATCCTGGTTAGTGAATAGAGGCTTCGGGATGTTATACCTCATGCCGACAACATTAAATAAACTTGGTTTTTATCATTTTGATAATCGTTGATATTCCATCAATGTAATTGTGTCTCTTTGTTAGAAGTAATTTTCTTTTTAGAATAATGCAATTCTAAGCGCTTTCTTTTTGAAATTTATTATATATTTCTTTACTTTGTTTTGGAGAAAAATTATGTTTGGTGTGGTTTGTTTTTTATTTTCCAGGTAAATAAGAATTTGATGAAGTGAAGGTGGAATTTTGAAGTTTTTTTTGTACTGGACCAGAGTTGGTGTCGCGGACCGTGACAATTTTGCACGATCTGTGACAAAAATTCCAAAAGATAAAAAGGTGGACAGGATCGGGTGCTTTTGTCACAGACCGTGACAAATTTGCACCATCAGTGGCAAAAAATGACAATTTCTTGCTTTGCTACTGGTTGGGTGTCATGGAAAGTGCCCCATATCACGGTCTGTAACGTGACGATGGTGAAGTAATTGCTCAGCCCATCACTCACCATAACAAACTGACCACCCTTCTCTTCTTTTATACTTCCCGTCAGCCGACAAACACCCTTCCCCCCTCCACATTTTTGCTGTAAATTGCTTGCCTCTCCACCAAATTCAATCTCTCTCCCATTTCCCCTATCATCTTCACATCCCTTAATACTCAAACATCACCTAAACCCCAAGAATTTTATTTAAAACTCAAGAACCCTAAAATTTGGGGGCTTTTAAATTTTGGTCAAATTCTTTACCCTTGCTCGAATTGAACATCATTAGAGGCCAATATCCGTCCCTCTACAAACATTCTCTATCAATTTTACGGTAATCTCCTCAAAGCTTTCCGGTTGATTGGTTGAATCTTGTGTTTGGAAATGTGGAGATTGTTCTTGTGGTGATGATTGTGATACTAATTTAGAGAGTAGGCTTTTGCATAGGGTTATTGGATATTGTTGATATTGGGAAAATTGTGAATTGATTTTGGTGATATTATTTGCCAAAATTATTGTGCTATTTTTGGTGATTGTGGGTTGTTTTGGTGATTGTGGTGGTGTGTATTATATTTGTGGACTGTTGTGGTTATTGCATTATGAGATTGATTTTGTGAAAATGGCACCAAAGAGAAGTCGAGCTAGTTCATCCTGAGCCCCCGCCATAGACTATATGGGCTTAACCAATATTAGGGGGAATTTTGCATCGAGATGGGCCAACTTAGTTAAAAGGAAAATTTTGGTGACTAAGTTTGCCCACTTTACCACTCTCAAAAAGCTAGGCCTGCAAGAACCCATATTTCAGTTGCTAGATTAGGTTGCTTTAGGGTTCTTCTTGAACCAGGTTGCCCTCACTTTTCTCTATTTCACTATGGAATTTCTAGCTACGATATAGAGGGAAGAGCAAGAGACTAGAAAGTACATCACATTCAAGCTCAATGATGAGAGGTGTGAGCTTAATTATGGTCAGTTGAAGGAGATCTTTGGTTGGAACTATGATGGAGGAGTGGAAAAATTTCTTACAGTGTCCGACTTGAATGTGGAGCTATTTTAGGTAGTGATCTCGGGGAGAGCAATGAGTAGAGAGGATAAGAGCTCACTTATTGTCCACCCCGTATTGAGATTTGTGCATCGCTTTCTATCTATGGCAATCTTCTGTCACAGGGAGCCCACTCAGTGCTAGCACTTTGACCTGAAATGCCTTTGGGCAATAACTTCTGAGATGCAGAGCCATCCGATCTGGGTGGACTGCTGGGTCTAAATGTGCTTGAAGTTCTTTACCACATATAAGGGGAGAATAAATATGGGAGGCATGGTCACCATCATAGCAAGGGCTTTAGGTTTGGAGATACCGAGGCTCGAGGAATCTATCACGAGGAAGTTTAAGCACCTCTACAACATTGACAAACTTGTAGAGGTGAAAATGCAACAGACTACCGAGGACCCTGACCTATTTGTATGGATGTACGGTGCACAAAAGTTTATGATCCTACCCCAAACTGAGCATTGTGATTTTCCAGAAGACATACATCCCAGCACTCTTTCCTTAGATCCTGATCAGGAGTTCGCGATAGATTTTAGGATGGCCCTTAATGCCAACAACATGGCCTGACGATTGGTACCCCCACTTTCCCCCTCAAGGGCACCTTATCCAGCAACCTCCACAGCCAGAGTATCCCATACCCGAGCCACTGACCTGCAGCATTTTAACTATGGCGATAGATTCACTAGCCTGGACCAGAGACTCGCAAGCCTTGACAAATGGATCATGGCTATGCACCGACAGATGCGGTAAATGCACTAGTAATGTGATTACTGCACATGTTAGTTCCACATGTTTGATCAACAATTTGATGTGCACGAGGATGGCATAGAGCTCATCATTTTCCATGTTATAATCTTCTCGCATGGATGAAAACACATCGTTTGATACATATGTGAGACGCGGGCTCATGAATGAGGGGTGGGCGCGGAGGCACACTCGCCGCCACGGAGAAATAGAACCCTCGTGGTCCTAGTTGTGAGCACTTTAATCTTTGTCATATAGATGCAAAGAAAAGTTGAACCTTGAATGTTGTTTTTTCTTAGTTTAATCTAATGAATGCTTTGTTTGGTTAAATGACTGTCTTTGGTAGAAGGCTTGTTATTATCAATCCTATGGTCCTTTGGGTGAAATTCCATTGATGAAACACCTCTATGATGTTGTTTGTCTAGGGTGATCATCAATGAGGTTTGCAAATGGTCGTTGCTTGTCTTTGCAAACTACTCTTAAGGAGGAATGAATGTTAATATTTGAATGAGAAGTGATAACATTCCCTATAGACAGTAAATGTAATTGAATGAGTAAATGAATCATTGAGCTATATGAAGTTTGGAAGTGGAAATCGATTGCCTCAAGGCTCCGTTAATTATCATTTACATCGTATCTTTAGTTGTATTTCATAATTAGCATAGTTCTCTTTCTTTTCTAGTTGTTTTATTTCAATTAGATAACTTAGGATTAAACCAACCAACCCCCCCCCCCACTTTGTTTACATGCTTTTATATACCTATGTATGTATATGCCTAGTATGTCTTCTCCTATGTATATTTAAACACTTGAAAACATCCCTCTTCTCGTGGATGACCCCGACTTGCCATTATCTACTTTATTGTAGATAGGAAGCATTAGGGCTTAAAAGTATTAACTTTGAGAGGTACGGCATCGACCTCCCAAATGTTAGCGCCGCTGTCGGGGAAGAGGCATTTGTTTTCAAGTGTTTGGGCATATTATGTATGATTATATGCTAATTGTAAATATTCGTTAGTTTGCTTTTATTTTTATTTTTTTAGTTGATTTTCCATTTTCACTTGGCTTGGAGATGTATTGTTCGAGTTCTTGGTGTATGGTTCGTACGCGATACTCTTCACAAGAACCCCTACACTACGACCCCGAGTTAGAGTTGAATTTGAGACGGGCTAGGAGGTTTTCTTTGGAAAGTGTGAATAACACCCCTCCTATTGACCTTTTGTGGATACATTTTCCTCTATAGAGCATCCAAAACATCCTCCTCTCCAAGGGCGAGCTCCTCCTCTTTACCAAAGAGAGATTCCTTTAGGGAAAGCTTTTCTAAGAGATGTCATGGCCCCCAAGAGAGATTCCTAAGGGATGGTGCAAGGGATTGGCTCCACTACCTACCACCCAAGAGCATTAAGAGTTGGCTTGATATGAAAACAAAGTTTCTAGCCAAATACTTTCCGGCCTTTAGATCCACTACCTCGAAGAAGGACATAAGGAACATCCTCCAATGCCATGAAGAATCTCTCTTTGACTATTGGGAGAGGTTCAAGAAGCTTCTTGCAAGTTGCCCTTATCACGGTTATTCGGAGGGGATTTGGTTTATTACTTTTACAATGGCCTTCTTGATGAAGATCAAAGGTTGGTGAGAAGTTCTTGTGGTGGCACCCTTGGGAACAAAACATCCTCCGAGGCTATGTAATTATATGAAGAGCTAGCGGAAGAATCAAGAAACTTTAGCTCAAGGGCCGTTTTGAGAAGAAGGAATCCAATTCCCACAAGTGACTCTTCAAATAGTGGAAATCTTGAGGATCAAGTCGCGGCCCTTGCATCTATAGTCAAATCGTTGATGATGAAGCCTGGGAATGCGCCACATGTTAAATCATGTGAAATTTGTTACTTGGCGCATCCTAAGGACACTTGCCCCACTTTGCAAGAGGATTATGTTGAAGAGGTAAGTGCCATGGGCTATCAAGGCTACCAAGGCAACCAAGGATATCAAGGTGGGCAAGGCTACCAAGGTAACCAAGGCTACCCAAACCGGCCATACAATTCGGGAAATCCTAAAAACCCGAACCTCCGGTATAGAAATCCTCAAGGAAGTCAAAACCCTCAACCAAATTGGGCTCCTCAATAACAATTTCAAAGGCTCTAAGATAAACCCCAAGACCAAGGGGAGAGCTCGGGGATAACAAAGGATGAGGTGATGCAAGCCATTCACAGGTTGGGCATGTGTGCGAAAATAAGTGAAAAATTCGAAGATGAAGCCAAGGTGAGTATCAAGAACTTGGAAACTCAAGTGATCCAAATAACTCAAGTGGTGAATCAGATGGAAGCCTGGGAAAAGGGTAAGCTACCCTCCCAACCGGAGATCAACCTCAACAAAATGCAAGTGCTATCACTTTGTGAAGTGGTAAAGAGGTTAACTCTCCCACGGTTGGTGAAGTTGTTGAGGACGAACCTAGGAAGCTTGAAATGCTTGAGAAAAAAAGGAAAGAGGAGAACGAGGAGGAGGCCAAGAAGCAAGGAAGGGAAAGGGGAAGGAAGAGGAGATCACCGTTGAGAAATCAAGCTCCATTTCTGAACCTTCATCCCCCCCCCCCCTCACAAGAAGGCAGGAGTAGTGGAAATTCCTCCATATGTGCCGGAGCCACAATTCCCAAAAGCTCTAAAAGACAAAAGGAGAAAGGAATCCAACAAAGACATCTACGAAGTCTTTCGTAAGTGTGAGGTAAATATCCCTCTTTTGAATGCAATTGTTCAAATTCCTAGCTATGTGAAATTTTTGAAAGAATTATGTGTAGTAAATAGGAAACCAAGAATGAAGAACAAGCTTAAAAATGGGAGAAGTGAACATGTCTCCACTTTGTGCCAAAGGGAGTTACCCTCTAAATGTAGCGATCCCGGCATGTTCAAGATTCCTTGCATGATAGGAAATACACATTTTGAAAAAGCAATGATTGACTTAGGTGTCGATAAATGTGATTCCTTATTCTTTGTATGGAAGCCTCAATCTTGGTACTTTGCACAAAACTGGGGTGGTGATCCAACTAGCCGATCGTTCTAGTGCGTACCCTAAGGGTATCGTCAAGGATGTATTGGTTAGGGTGGATTCCTTAATATTCCCCGCGGATTTTTATGTCCTAGAAATGGGGCATGATAAACATGCCGCCCCAATCTTGTTGGGGAGGCCATTTTTTAAGACCCCTAGGACCATCATTGATGTCCATAACGGTACCCTCCCCCATAGAATTTGATGGGATTAAAGTAGAGTTTAGCATAAATGACTCTATGAAGTATCCTCTTGAAGAGTATTCTTGCCATACTATTGATTATGTTGACAATGTGGTGCAAGATGTTTATTGAATTGAGTGGTGATGATTCCTTGTTATTTGCTTTGGAAAATGATGTTGAAAATGCATGTCTTGTACATTCCATGAGTACTAACTTGAAGGAAAGCATTGAGGAGTTAAGCATTCTTGAGGAAGTGGTGCAAAGTCCTGACCCTCTAGTCTTAGAGGAACCCGAAGAACCGGAATTCCTCCCATCACTTGTGAAGGCTCTGGTGATTGAGCTTAAATCGTTGCCAAGTGACCTCAAGTATGCATTTCTTGGGGAGGAGGAGACACTTCCGGTCATCATTTCAAGCAAGCTCACCAAGGAGCAAGAAGAAAAGTTGATAGTGGTGCTGCAGGAGAACAAGGAAGCAATTGGATGGACTATTGCCGACATCAAAGGCATAAGTCCATCTACTTGCATGCATAGAATCTTGTTGGAAGAAGACGCAAGACCCTTCCGGCAACCCCAACGCCGTTTAAACCCACCTATGATGGAGGTGGTAAAGGCGGAAATCCTCAAGTTACTCCAAGCGGGCATAATCTATCCAATCTCGAATAGCATCAAGTGGTACCCAAGAAGAGTGGGTTGATGGTGGTCGAAAATGAGAAGGGAGAAATGGGGCCCACGCGAGTTCAAAATGGGCGGCGCGTTTGCATTGACTACCGGAGGCTAAATACGGAAACCCGAAAAGATCACTTCTCGTTGCCATTCATAGACCAAATGCTTGAGAGGTTAGCAAGCCACCTCTTCTATTGCTTTTTGGATGGGTACTCGGGGTATTTTCAAGTGGCTATCGCCCCGGAAGACCAAGAAAAAACCACCTTCGCGTGCACTTTGGTACGTTTGCTTACCGGCGCATGTCTTTCGGGTTATGTAATGCCCCCGTAACTTTCCAAAGGTGTATGGTAAGCATTTTTTCATAATTTGTTGAAAATTTTGTCGAGGTATTCATGGATGATTTCACCATACATGGTAATTCTTTTGACAACTATTTAGCAAATTTGGCACAAGTTCTTAAACGTTGCATTGATACTAATTTTGTGTTAAATTATGAGAAATGTCCTTTTATGGTAGAGCAAGGTATTATTTTAGGCCATGTTGTCTCCTCTAAGGGTATTGAGGTTGACAAGGCAAAGATAAACACAATTCAAACTTTTCCTTATCCTACTAATGTGCGCGAAGTGCGCTCTTTTCTTGGCCATGCAGGATTCTATCGCCAATTCATCAAGGACTTCTCGAAGATAGCATCCCCTTTATGCAAGTTGTTGCAAAAAGAGGTGGAATTTGTGATGGATAAGGGTTGTAAAGGGGCCTTCGATACATTGAAAGGAAGGTTAGTTTCGGCCCCTATTATACAACCCCCGGATTGGTCGTTACCTTTTGAGATTATGTACGATGCTAGTGATTATGCCATTGGAGCGGTGCTTGGTCAAAGGGTGGGGAGAGTGCCTCATGCCATCTACTACGCATCCATGTCTCTCAATGAAACCTAAAGAAACTATTCCACCACCAAAAAGGAGTTGCTAGCAGTGGTATTTTCTTTGGAAAAGTTTTGATCTTACTTGCTTGGTACAAAAGTTATTGTGTACACTGAACATGTAGCGCTTCGTCATTTATTGACGAAGAAGGAGGCCAAGCCAATATTTTTTAGGTGGATCCTGCTCCTAAGTGAATTTGAGTTAGAGGTCCTAGACAAGAAAGGCGCGGAGAACCTCGTGGCTGATCACCTAAGCCAGTTGGCACCCTGCCAAGATAGTGAGGTAAATCTATTAATGAAGGAGAAATTACGGAAAGAGTTCCCCGATATACAATTGTTCGCTATCAGGGACATCCAACCATGGTATGCTGACATTGTGAACTTTCTTGTCTCTGGTAAATTTCCTCCTTACTTTTCTAAAGCATGGAAAGATAAGCTAAAGAGCGATACTAAATATTATGTGTGGGATGATCCTTTTTTATGGAAGCATTGTGTAGACCAAGTTCTTAGGAGATGCATCCCCGATAATGAAGTACATTTAATTCTCATTTTTTCCATTCTCATGCATGCGGGGGTCATTTTGGAGCTAAAAGGACCGCTAGGAAAGTCCTGGAAAGTGGTTTTTATTGGCCTACTTTGAATAAGCATGCATACATATTTTGTAAGGCTTGTGACAAGTGTCAAAGAGGAGGAAATATCTCATCTACAAATGAGATGCCCCAAAAAGCTATGCTATATTGCGAAGTCTTTGATGTTTGGGGTATTGACTTCATGGGACCTTTCCCTAGTTCTTATGGCTTTACATACATTTTTCTTGCCATTGATTATGTGTTGAAGTGGGTTGAAGCAAAACCCGCTAGGACTGACAATTCTAAAGTGGTTGTAGAATTCCTGAAAGATAACATCTTTTCTAGGTTAAGGGTGCCCTGAGCTTTGATTAGTGACCGTCGTACCCATTTTTGCAATCGGACCATAGCGGAACTCTTGAAGAAGTATGTCATCACTCACAAGACATCCACCGCCTATCACCTGCAAACCAATGGGCAAGCCGAAGTTTCCAATCGGGAAATCAAGTTCATTCTTCAAAAGATGGTTAACCCTAACCAGAATGATTGGAGTTCTCGGTTGAATGATGCCTTGTAGGCTTATAGGATGGCTTACAAGACACCAATCGGTATGTCACCATACCGGTTAGTGTTTGGTAAGCCATGTCATCTACCGGTGGAAATTCAACATAAGGCTTACTGGGCGGTCAAAGAATTCAATCTTGATATAGATGAGGCCGGCTTGCATAGGAAGTTACAATTGGATGAACTGGATGAGATCCGGAGGGAGTCCTATGAGAACATCAAAATCTATAAAGAGAAGACAAAGGTGTGGCACGACAAGATGATCATTAGGAAGGACTTTGATGTTGGTAAAAAGGTCCTCCTATTCCAATCTCTCCTTCGCCTATTCCCAGGTAAGTTGAGGTCCCGATGGATCTGTCATTTTGAAGTGGTTAAGGTATTCCCGCATGGCGCGGTGGAGATTCTAGATCGAGCTAAGTCCAATACTTTTAAGCTTAATGGACAACATTTGAAACCTTGCCACGAGAATTTTGTGCCGGAAAAAGGAGAGGACGTTGATCTCCTCGATCCAGTTTGTGAGTAAAACCCAAGAAAAGGGAGTAAGTCATGCCGACAACATTAAATAAACTTGGTTTTGATCATCCAGATTGTCATTCATGACTTTTCGTTGATGTTCTTTGGTTTCGGATTTTATCATTAAGTTTTATTGTTTTGCTTTATACTTTTCACGGAATTTTTTTTCCATGATTTTGTAGCAATTTTGAAGCCAAGGCATTATACTTTTGAGGGGAGAAAGGCTTGGAGTCGAGAAAGAAAGACTTGGACAAGAGAAGGAATCAGAAAAAAAATTTCTAAGTACTAGGTAAGAAGTGGCCGCGAGTACGATGACCTCGCGAGGGCATCGTCGCGAGTCGCGATGTCCTCGCGAGAGCCTCGTCATGAATCGCGACCATATGAAGGATTTTGGCTAAAAATGGGGTTCTCAACCAAAACTTTCCGCGAGCACGATGGCCTCGCGAGGGCCTCATCGCAACTCATGATGGAGTGGTTGCGAGTCGCGATGTACTCAGAAATCTTGTGTTAAAATGGAGGTCTCGGCCTCCACTTTTTGCGATCCGCGATGGCCTCACGAGGACTTCGTCGCAACTCCCGATGGAGTGGTCGTGAGTCACGATGTACTCAGAAATCCTTTGTTAGAATAGAGGTCTCGGCCTCCACTTTTTGCGAGCTATAATATCCTCGTGAGGACCTCGTCGCGAGCCCTCGAGACATATCCCCTCGAGACCTCAAGGCAGCAAGCCCTAGACTCAAGCCAAACCTGAAAGTTCATTACCCCCTCAAGATATCATCCCCTCGAGACCTCGAAGCCCTAAACCTTTGACTCGAGCCGAACCATAAAGTCTATCACCCTCTCGAGACCAGCCCTTCGAGACATCATCTCCTCAAGACCTCGAGGCAGTAAGCCCTTGACTCAAGCCGAACCATAAAGTTCATCACCCTCTCAAGACCAACCCTTCAATACATCATCCCCTCGAGACCTCGAGGTTGCAAGTCCTCGACTCGAGGGAACCATAAAGTCTATCACCCTCTCCAGACCAGACCTTCAAGACATCACCCCCTCGAGACCTCGAGGCTGCAAGCCCTAGACTCGAGCTGAAACTGAAGTCCATCATCCTCTCGAGGCCAGTTCTCGAGACCAGCCCTCTGAGACATTATCCCCTCGATACCTCAAGGCAGCAAGCCCTCGACTCGAGCCAAACCTAAAATCCATCATCCTCTTAAGACCAGCCCTTCGAGACATAACCACCTCGGGTCCTCGAGGCCGTAAGCCTCTCGAGACCTCAAAGCCGCAATCCCTCGAGGTGTCATCTTTCATCCTCGAGCATAGCCTCTCGAGACCTCAAAGTCGCGAGCCCTCGAGGTGTTATCTTTCATCCTCGAGCCTACCCTCTCGAGACCTCGATGTTGCGAGCCCTCAAGGTATCATCTTTCATCCTCGAGTATAGCAACTTGAGACATCAAAGCCACGAGCTCTCGAGGTGTCATCTTTCATCCTCGAGCCTAGCCTCTCAAGACCTCAAAGCCGCGAGCCCTCGAGGTGTCATCTTTCATCCTCGAGCCTAGCCTCTTGAGACCTCGAAGCCACGAGCCCTCGAGGTGTCATCTTTCATCCTCGAGCCTACACTCTCGAGACCTCGAATCTGTGAGCCCTCGAGGTGTCATCTTTAATTCTTGAGCCTAGCCAGACCCAACACCCCTCGATACCACCCATCGCAAGTCGCGACGAACACATCGCGAGTCGCGACGGTCGTACAAATATGCTTTAAAATACGTGCTAAATCCTATTTTTGGTCACAAACACATCCACAATCCGCCACTGCTCTTTGTCTTCTCCTGCTCCTCTTCACCGCCATCAGTCTTCCCTCCACCAAGTGCTGACGCTCACCGCCGCTAACAGCCACCCTCTACCACTCACAACCACCACTCCATACCCCATCCTTTCTTCCCAACCTCCACCCATAAATCGAAAAATAATTCTTTGAAGAACACAAACCCTAGAATTTTGGGGTTTTGTCATTTTGAGCAATTTGATTTCGAATTGATTGTGGGCTTCCTCTTTTCTTCTTCCTACGCATCTTGGTGGTACATTTCTTCACTTCATTGAGCTTGAATTGTGATTACGAATGTCTACTCTATTTTTTTTTATGGATATTGTGTAGATTATGTGTGATGCGTTAGGAAATTGAATTGTTGGATCTTGGTTGATTTTGGTGAATAAATTGTGCCTGCAATTTAATTTGATGGGTATTGTGTGCATATTTTTTGGTTGCGGTTTGGATTGTATTATGTTTTTGAGTTGGGATTGTGTGCATTTGTGTTGCTGTGGCTAAGAATAGATTGTGACTTATGCTAGATAGGAGACATGTTGGCCCTTGATTCAACATAGTTGTTATTTGGATAAAATGTTATTGTGCTTTGCAATTTTATTTTGCTTAGGGTAGTTTAGCCATGGGACGTGAATGTTGACATTGTGAATGTACTAATGGTGGATAAGCTAGTTGAGCACAACTGTGGTTTTGAGATATAGCATATTGACTTCAACTATGTGAGAACTTCATGGATTTGAGAATATGGGCTTGTTGGACATAGTATGGATTTAAAATGCAATTGTGATTGGGACTTGAACTAGTTGACTTGATTTTGATTCGGCTTGTGATGATGAACTAGTTTAAGGTTGAGTATGAATTTTCAATATTGCATACACATATATTCCTGTGCGTTTGACTTGTTTGATGTGATTGTTAGATATAGCCCCCACGAAGAGACCTAGGGCTCCCCCCTAAGGAGGGCGCACCGCTGATCCACCTTCACCTCCTCCACCGGCTCCGAAATCAAGCCTTGTACCTTCCCCTCTGGATAGGTACATGGGTTTGACCCGGATCACCGGGTCATATGCAAGTTGGGAGGCCCTAGAGAGGTGCCAACTCAAGGAAATAAGCTTTGTCGACGTGCCCGCATTAAATGCTCTCGGGCTCACTCAGCCCGTCAGATGCCTCCTCGCAAAAGGGGGAATGGAAGGGTTTATAAGTAGGAGCGCGCCCTCTTACCGGAGGTACATGCTGGAATTCATTTCCATGGTCTGTATAAGCAGCATGAGAGGCGATCAACCATGCGAGAGGCACATTTATTTTCACTTAGATGATATATCTTGGCAAATGACAGTCTCGCAGATTGAGGAGGCCTTTGGATTTGACACTGCAGAGGTACGGGCCAGGCTGGATTCAAAGGCCCAGGAGTGATCAATTGAGGATGACATGCGCTATTGGAATGTCCTCAACATGAGGCCAAAGGATTCCCGGGATAAGAGTAGCGCCATTATCCACCCTGCACTCTGTTATGTGCACCACCTGTTGGCTGGCACAATACATTGCTACACGGAGCCGACGAATGTGCCAGACAATGACATTTATTTTCTGTGGCACTTAACAAGTGAGGGGCCAGGATACAGGCTGTGGTTAGAATTGTGGATGAAGAGAATCATGGAGGTGGCAGGAAAACCCAAGGGGAAGATCATGGTCGGAGGCATGATAGGTCTTTTAGCAGAGTACTTGGGATTGGTTCCTCCGACTGACTTTCCACGCTTAGAGAGGCGCACGTCCTATCTTATCCCTGCTGAGAGGTTAGTTAGATTTGAGATACTCAGTGCCACACGGACCATAGGGCTCTTCCATTGGCTGTATGGTGCAAGGAAGGTCACATTCATGGAACTTCCTCAACCCAACAAGACAAAGCTGAAATTTGACACACCTCTAGGAGACTTGGTGATTTCACCAGACTCCTCATGTAGAGATGATTTCCAGTGCGAGCTCTGTGACCTTGGCCCAGCTCCTGTCCAACGTGATGATAGCAGTCTACCTCCCTCCAAGCGACAACAGCAGTAGCACTCCCAGTAACACTCTACGCAGCCTCCACCAGAAACAGAGCCGATGCAGGAGGACGATGTGCCACCTCACTATTCCCAGCCTCCAACAAACTTCTTCGAGCAGATGATGCAGACTAGGCAGGATGGATTCTGCCGCCATGACAGCATGATATTGGAGCATAATGTATTTGTCTCCCATACCCTGATTGACATGGATGAGGAGATTGACCACTTGTCAGCTAGTATCCATGAGATGTAGTCCCAGGCAGGCGGTGTCTCAGGCCCTGATCCAGGAGTGGAGAGGCGGAGATCTAGGAGGCAAAGGAGCACAGAGTGGCTAGCACAGATATCAGCAGCTGTATATTGGTGGTGGCCCTTCTTCATCACAGCAGTGATTTTGTGAGCACCATATCTTTACTCTTTCCATACTTTTCTTTGTACGTTTTTTCCCTATTGTCTACATTGAGGGCAATGTAGTGTTCTAAGTATGGGGAGGGGTATCTACTTTGAGAGGATTGGGATTGAAGACACAGTTGCATAACTCTTTTGATTGATTTTGGATATTTTCCCCTTTTGTGTTGGGATGTTTTTCTTTTTATGTACTTGGATAATGTTGGATTTTATACTTTTCTTAGCCTTAATATTTGGAAAGCACTTTTCTACTTTTTGGATTGGAGACACGTGAAAATTGCTGGAAAAAAATGAAAAAAATTTTAAAAAAATAAAAAGGATCCCGCTAAGTTGAAAACCCGAGAGGGCAACTTAGGCAACATTGGGGGCCCGGATAGGTCGAAAACCCAAAAGGGTGACCTAGGAAAAAATGAGAGGCTAAATGTACGGAAAAAAGTAAGATGTGAGCCAAAGAAACATGATGTGTGACTAGGATGAAAATCCAAAAGGGCTCCTAAGCAAAATGAGAGAAAAAGAGAGAAATTGAAAAATGTTAAGTGTTCACTCATTTGCCGGCATTGGAGTTATAAGGTTGCGGTGACCATACAAATGGATCGGGTAGCTTGACATCTTGAGGACCTTTTGGGAGTGGAAAATTTAGCGGGGAGAAAACGAAGTAAGTTGTGAAATTCTTGATCGTTAATATGCTTCGTTTTTAGGTTGATATATTGATATAAAATGGAGCATGTGTTTTGAACCTTACACATGTCTTTAGCTTCACCTTGTATCATTAGATTTGGGATTATCAATTTGGGATTTGGAGATGTTTTAGGGATATCAATGAATTGATGGGTTGATATGGTTTGGGTATATTTAGGAATAGGGGTGTGGGAAACTTCTCATTTGACCTTAACCTTAGGATGTGTGATATTGAGAGTTTTGTGAGGTATCGATTTGGGGAATAGTACTTAGGATGTGGATACGTCATTTCCTTCGTATGCTTGGATCATTTATTACTCGAAGGCGAGTAAGGTTTAAGTGTGAGGAGGTTTGATATGTCCATTTTATATGAAAAATTTAATACTTTTTTGGGTCACTTTTGTGCTCTTTTATTATCAAGAGCTTGTGTTTTACCTTGAAATTCTCTTAGGAGGGGTAAGAGCAACTTTACGCTCTTTTACCTCTTCTAAGTGGATTTTTCGTGACAAGGGAAGAACACGGAAGCATGAATGTCGGACGCCATTAAAGACATTTTCAAAGACTTTTGAAGACTTACTTCGAAGACATGAAGACCGGAGGCCATTGAAGACCATTTTTGGAGACATTGAAGACTTGAAAAATTATAGGAATTTCTATGAAGATGAATGTATACCACAAGAAGAAGAAAAGGAAACAAGGAAAAATTGTGGCACCCATCGCAAGTCGCGATGGCCTCATCGGGAGACTGTCGCAAGTCGCTACGAGCCCATCGCAAGTCGCTACGAGCCCATCGCAAGTCGCTACGAGCCCATCGCGAGTCACGACCAACGGGTCACCAGAATTTCACCTTATCCTTTTTGTACTATAAATAGCACTCTCTTTCCTCTCATTCACAATCTTCTTCACCTGTATTTTTATTACGGTTTAGAACCGAACCCTATTTTCTTCCATTTTCATCTTTGAAATCTCTTGTATTATGTTTGATTGTTTAGCATTAATTAGTATGAACTCTTGTAGCTAATCTAGTTTTTTGGAGCTATTGATTGAAGCTTCCAAGCTTATGTAGTAAGATTCTATGTTTGCTCATTTATGAACATTTATTAGAGAGAATTGATTATGTCATTAATGTTGTGTTTTACCTCGTTTATACCATGGGTTGTTTGAGTATATGAAATGTTAGTAAGATTGAAATATTAGGGTGTTAGAAAAGTTGCAAATTTCTTAACTCATTTGTTATGGAAATCCAAGAGCATGGATTTAGAACTTCTTGTGTATAATGTGGGGTAATTCTTGCTAGATGAGTATGTTAATGTGGTTTGTTCTCATATTTGTCATATAGCTGCAAAGAAAGGTTGAACCTTGAATGTTGTTTGTTCTTAGTTTGATCTAATGAATGCTTTGTTTGGTTAAATGACTATGTCTTTGGTAGAAGGCTTGTTATTATCAAACATATGGTCCTTTTGGTGAAATGTCATTGATGAAACACCCCTATGATGTTTTTTTTCTAGGGTGATCATCAATGAGGTTTGCAAATGGTCGTTGCTTGTCTTTGCAAACTACTCTTAAGGGGGAATGAATGTTGATTTTTGAATGAGAAGTGATAACATTCCCTATAAACAATAAATGTAATTGAATGAGTAAATGAATCAATGAGCTATATGAAGTTTGGAAGTGGAAATCGATTGCCCCCAAGGCTCCGTTAATTATCATTTACATTGTATTTTTAGTTGTATTGCATGATTGGCATAGTTTTCTTGCTTTGCTAGTTGTATTTCAATTCGATAACTTAGGATCAAACCAACCAACCCCCCCCCCCTTTGTTTACATGCTTTTATATATCTATGTATGTATATGGCTAGTATGTCTTCTCCTATATATGTTTAAACACTTGAAAAGATCCCTCTTCTCATGGACGGCCCCGACTTGCCATTATCTACTTTATTGTAGATAGGAAGCATTAGGGATTAAAAGTATTAACTTTGAGAGGTATGGCGACGACCTCCTATCTTACCTTCAAAACCTTAGTTTTCATTTATTTCTTGTCTTTAAAACTATGTTTACCATGGATTTTTTCTCATTTGTTATAAGTTTTGTTAATCTAGGTTAAATATACTCTTAGGAGCAATTGGTAAGCATTTCTAGTATGAATTTGTGAGATTTGGTTTATTCTATTTTTTTCTTTAATTATCAACTATGTTTTGTGCTTTTTGTGGGATTAATGCATTGATTAACTAGTTGATGATTATAAATTGATTGTTTGCTAGGTTTTTGGTCAAACTCGGAAAACTTTGTCTTTTAGTCGATGTAATTATCGTTGGTTAATATTAGGTTATAATTGGGTGTAACAACTAATTATGATTATTGATTAATGAAATTGCTTAGATTTTGGATGAATTTGAATGGCGTTGCCTAATTATCAAAGTAGCCCACTAATGACTCCTACCATGAAGGTCGATCCTCGTAGTCGTCATTAGGGATCATAATTGTGCTATCCCATTGTTTCTCGCTTGTAGGAAATTGTATTAGTTGTATTGGTCTCCATGTTAATTTCTATTTTCGGGGAGGTCTTTGACGTCAATCGTCTAGAGTGACCTGAGAGTAAGGGTTATTGTATGGTGTTGATCGCTCATTCTAACTATAACCGAGGAGAGATGAGAAATGTCTTCACTCGAAAGGTGTTAAAAAGTTCTCCAAAATATGTGGTTAATGCATAAAAATAGGATAATTAGTTGATGATAAAAGGATAACTAGAAATGTAAACCAATTGCACCCAAGAATCGTTATCATCTTAGTTACATCTTTTGTGCTAGTTGTGCTCTTATTTACATTGTTCTTTCTTATTGTTTAGTAATTCAGTAGTTTAAAGTAGTCGTAGTGTTTTATAAACTAAAAACCCTCCAACTTTGTTGCCACACACTTAGAGTGACATCTTTGTGTGCTTTTAACTACATTTAACACTTGATAAAACCCCATTTTCCACATGGACAACCCCGACTTGCCACTAGCTACTTTCTAGTAGCTAGCCACAATTAGGACCTATAAATACTATCTTTGAGAGGCACGACGATGTCCTTCCAAGGCCTGTGCCTTCTTGCTTCCTTCCAAACTTTTGGCTTCCTTCTTACGCAATCTTCAATATTCTATCATTTTAAGTTCAGTGGCCTTCATTCTTCTATGAACCTGGCGAGTGGCCTTAAATCTACTATCATCCTTGCGAATGGCCTTCACTCATGAGTAATCTACATTTTAAAGATCAAAAAAATAGATCTAGATACTCACAAGGGTAAAAATCACGTTAGATTCACAATTGGCTCAAAAATAGAAAAGTTACATAAGAAAATCAAAGATGATGGTTCTAACTACCTATAATGAAAACACGTATCTAAACCTATCTATCAACCAACAAACGCATTGAAAAAGAGATGTTAAATGCTCCAAGAAAACATGCATTTAATGTCTCATCAAGTGCCTGCCACCAAAAAGTGCAAGAAGGTCACCCATCCACCACCATTTCCGATGGCTTTGAGGGCAAAGAAGAAGGTGGACATGGACAGTGATGAAATTTATGAAGTCTTTAAAAGGTGTGAGGTTAGTATCCCTTTGATCGACGTTATTCATCAAATTCATAGCTGGGAAATATTTTTAAAAAATGCTTCCACCAAGAAGAGATCTAAGCGTATTAAGAAAGTAGGGAAAGTCAAAGTAGGGGGAGTGTCCACCTAGCGTCACAATAGTTTACCAAAAGAGTGTGGTGACCACAAAATTTTTTCCATCCCTATTAATCTAGGAAGTAAATTAGTGAAGGATAGGTGAACTCAAAGAGACTAGGGTTATAATCAAATTAGCCAATTATTCCCAAACTAGTCCTAAGGGGGTAGTTAAGGATATCTTGGTTAGGGAGGGGAAGTTAGTGCTTTCCACGAACTTTTATATTCTTGATATGACACACGATGAAGGTGCACCCCCAATCCTATTGGAGAAACCATTTCTCAAAACATCAAGAACTTAAATAGATGTCCACAATGGAACATTCACCCAAGAAGACAAGGAAGATAAAGTTACTTTTGAGATCTATACGTCTAAGCATGTATCTAATTCTTCTTTCTCTTACAATGGTGTAACCTTGTGCTATAATGATAATGAATTGTACATTAGTAGTGAATTTGTTGAGCCTAATTAGCCTATTGAAACATTGCATGTTCATGGGTTGATTGATAATGTTGTTGATGATTTGGTCGTGAAGCATGATGTTAGTGTTTATATGCCTAAGGTTGATGTTTGTGCTATTATTGTTAACACAAACAGGCAGCGTGTTAAGGAGAAGGAGAAGGAGTTTAAACCTTCTAAATCGAAAACAAATCTAAACTTTCCAACAATGGTTAAAGATGGGCATGTATGGTTCATAGCACCTAAATTGAGAGGTAAGGGAAAACAAATGTGGAAGCCCATGCATAAGGATGTGGTCGTGGTTAGAGTCGCGGATGGCGACTCTGGAGACCCAATGGTAACTTGAATTAGTTATTTGATGAATGTTGATAATAAGCCATGAGGACGAAAATAAAGAAATTGTGTTTTTAATTTTTCTTGATTTCATGTTAGTGTCTTTGTATTGGTGTTATGTTGGTGTTATTTTGTTATGTTTTGAGGGAATAGATTTGTCAAAGTTTTTGTGGTTGAAATTTTTACGTTAGGTGTTCATGTTTATGGATGAAGGTTTAGGTTCGGGCCAAAAAGGATGATAAAACATGGACCGTGCCCCGGGTACAATCACAGGTCATGAGTGAGCAGATTTTAACCTTCCCCTCCTCCCACTACATAAAGTGTTCTTATCCATTGGTCCAAAGAAAGGCGAATAGGAGAACGAAAAAATACTTTTTCCCATGACTTCAAAACTCATTCTTGCCATGGGTTTATGGAATCTTAGATTTGGTATCTTAGGGAAATTTGTAAGCGTATTTGACTCTTAACTTGTGAGACTCTTAGATTCATATACTTTATGTCATTATTATCATTATTGCTTGGTCTTTGATTGTACTTGCTTGATGTTAGATGTACAACTAATTGATTTCAATGCATGATTTAACACTAGGCACGGGAATGAACCCAATAGTATTTTATCTTTTTGTCGGGTTTGGTCAAGGGTTAATGTGAAGGCCGTGTTTTTGTTGATTGTTTAGGAGTGACAACTATACACGAGTTTTGGCCTATTTTGACTTTTGTAGTCAACTACATCAGTATTTAACTACACATATCTTTATTTACGTGTATAAAAAAATTCTGAAAAAATAATAATTTGAAAATATATGTTATAACGAATTCAACGATATATTACATGATAATAGTATTTTATATATAATAATAAAATAAAATGGTCGAAGTTGTGCCAATTTCAATTCAAAAGTCAAAATATGCCAAAACTCGTGGGACGGAGGGCGTATATGTTAAGAGTAAAAGAAAATAGAGACTATTAAGAGAGAACACACAATATATCATAGAAAGAAAAACAATAATCAAAGAAAAGGGAATTGACATCTAGGAGCAAAGCATGTCCTCTGAAATTACACCTACTCTATCTGTTCATGTGTTTTTGGCATACTTACTTTTGAGGCATTTTTTTAGTGTTAATTTTTTTAAAAAAAAAATTAACACTTTCTAATTATAGTATGCTTTAATGTTATACCTACCAATTATTTTACCTTTTCAACTTTTAATTCATTTTACTCCATACAAATAACATTTTCTAAAACTTTGTTCCAAGAAATGAAGTAGTATATGCTTGTGCAAATCAGAATCTATACACCACTGTTTTAATTCTTGTGTGAAAGTACAGCAACTCTGGAAGATGGTGAACTCTACTTTCAATATGCCTGACAACACTTTTCAACTCTTATGGGATAGGTTTTACTTCTACTGGAATTTCCAGTCTCTTGACAGACCCATCACCAAGCTAATTCGCATTTTACCATGCATCGTGAATTGGCACCTGTGGTGTGCTAGGTGTTCATATACATTTGAGGGCACAAAACCGGATGTTATGATCATATATAGGCGTATTCTGTATCATTACAATGACATCCTTTTGGCCTTCAAATTGGATTTTACATGGGCTATGTCAAACATCCCTAAGTTGTTGTCCCCGAATTCAGCCAAACAAAAGCCACCTAAAATTCTGAAATGGTTACTGCCTTCGGCATTTAAACTGAATACGGATGGATCTTATCTTAGCAAAGATTGTGCGGGAGTTGGGTGTATCATTAGAGACCATATAGGCCATGTAGTAGCAGCTCTCTCTAGAACTGTTGTGGCAGACAATATCTTGCAGGTTGAAGCTCTGGCTTTGCAGCATGGACTCCAGCTTACTAGGGACAAGGGCATATTAAGCGTTGACATAGAAGTGGATTCAAAAGTACTGATAAGCATGATTAGATGCCAGTTCAAGATTCCATGGACACTCCTGCACACGATCAGGCGGATCTGGGAACTTCTTCAAGGACTCAACTTCACTATCAACCACATCTTCCGGGAAGCAAATGGAGCAGCAGACATTTTAGCTAAAATGGCCAGCCGGAGACAGGTTAGTAACTTATATAATTGTGCAGGTTTACCTCCACTGCTGGCAGCCAAAGTGAAGCTCGATGCACAAGGCATTCCGTATGTTAGAGCAGGTTAATCTCAGCCAATATGTATCATTATGTATCAAACTGATTTATGAGAGCCCATAGACTAGATAGTATTTTGTACTAGGTTCAAGGGCTCATCAGATGAATCAGTCGAGGTCAGGTATTAAGCCCCCTCTTTCTTTGTACTTTTCTTTTAAAATTAATAAACGGGTAGGGGGTCTGCCAAACCCCCCACCATCACAGGTGGTTTTTCTTAGAAAAAAAAAAAGAATTGGCGGAGTACCAAAGATCACATGAAAGCAATAGCCACAGTGAGATATGAATGTATGCAGCATATGTACCCCGACCCTCAACAAAATGGCAACAAAAATACCACAATGTGGAATCATAATAATGCTAACAGAAAATTAGAAAATTGTACTTCTGTACAAGTGTTCTACTTGTCTTATTTTGTCTTATTTAATATCCCTTTATTATTTTCTTACTTTCAATTTTAGCAAAAGAATTGATTGTGAAAAATAAAGATTAAATAAGTTTTAGTCTACTGATCATTTTTTATGTTATTTCAACAATTTTAAAAAACTAATTTTCTTTTGTTGTAAGATAATAAGAGTCCGTCTCTTGAAAGACGGTTTTTCCATAAGTCATGGAAAGACCAATGTTTAAAGCGCAAATTAGAAGAAATGAAGATAAAATTTTTGGGTTGCATAAATTGGGTTATAAATTTTATAACTAAAACATGTTGCATAATAAGTTTTTAATATTTTAACTAAGAACTTTTACCTTTTATTATTTTAATTTAACTCATCTTTCCAAAAGCTTATGAAACGATGGTGTTTCTCGTGACTTTGCCAGATAATTATAGAAGAAAGGGGAGAATACTTCATGTCTTCTAGTCAGATGGAGGTAAGGTTATTAAACTTATTATATCCTCCTCTTTGTATTTTTCTTTCAAATTAATAAACGGGTAGAGATTGGTAAAACTCCCACCATTACAGATGTCATTGTTTTTTTTTTTTTTTGAAACGACGGAGAAGTTTTGGACTTTACAAAATGCAGCAATACAAATGAAATAAACATTAAGTAAATCTAGATATTGCTGGCATTTTAACTTGCAATTTAACTATTCCTTAGTTAAAAGTTATTAACTTGAACCATAAAATTGAAGTAGCATGTGAGTATAAATGCTATTGTATGATACCTTTTAGATTCGTTATAACATATATTTTTAAAATAGTAATTTTCACAAATTTTCATTATTCTTTGAGTCCTTATCTTAAAAGACAGTCTTTCCATAAGTTATTAAAAGACCAAGGTTTAAACGAAAAATTAGAAGAAATAAAGATAAAATTTTTGAGTTGCATTAATCGAATCATAAAGTAATTTTATGAATACTACACGTTGCATAATAATTTTTTAATATTGTAATGATGTGTTATATTTAGTTGTTAATTTTTGGAAGAATTTAGTGATCTTTTATGTGATTTCTGGTACTTAATTGATTTATTTTGTTGATAGATCACTATTTTTGGAGCAAAGCTGTATTGGAGCGGAAGAGCTATTTTTGGAGCATTATGATGCTATTCCAGCTATCCTTAGTCGGAATCCTTCATGTGGCAGAATTGTGCTTCGTTTAACGATCACTAAGTTGCTCCGTGTATCGATCCGATTAAGGTGAAGCTGATGAAAGGGGGATTGTTATACTCTTTTTTCCCGAAAGGGTTTTTAATGAGGTAACAATCCCGATCCCTCGTTAGGGAGTTTACGGAGTTGCAGTCCAGAAGAAAATCAGTCCAGAAAATTCAGCACTGTGATTGGGCCGTTATGAAGCAATGAAGCTCAAGATTTGGATTAATTATTTATTCCAAGTTAGAATTTAATTGTAATTAGGCTGAAATTAAGTGGAAGAATATTTCTTTTTGGATAAGAATTCTAATTTTCCAAAATTAGTTAGGATTTGGGTTTTAATTTTAGTATAAATATAATCGTGAGAGGAGGAAAAGGAAAAAGAAAATCGGAGAGCTGGACTTGGGCTTTGTTTTTGGTTTGGACGAAAACAGAGGAGACGCTGAGGATTTATATAGATTATTTTAGTTTGCTGGGGGAGGATTATTGAGAGAAATTTTGGTTTGCTGGGCGAAGAAAACAAAAGCAGAGACCAAATTCTCATTGTTTTTATTATTGTTTTCTTTGTGAGAAAACCGCACGGCAGCATTATTTTCATTGGTAATTATTCTTTCTTCTTATTATTTTCGATTGTTAACATGTTTAATTTCGAATCGCTTGTTCTGTTTAATTTAATCATGAGTAACTAAATTCTTAATCGGCGAGGTTAATTCGATGGTTCATGAATTGTGAGGCTTCGGGTTTTCAGAGATTTAATCCATTGAGTTTTTAATTGTTTATGCATAAAATTTATGCTTGCTTGTTTGAGTTTGATCACCTCAATCTTGTTAGGCTATGGCTAATTAAGTAGCACCTCCTGTGAAAAACAGATAACAATTATGACTGTAATAACAGGATGATCAACAATTAATTGGATGAACTGCATGCAAATACGTGCTTGTTGTCTAAATTGGGTTCCCTAGTTCTTAAGATCGTTAAGATATAACTAGTTTAGCAAATACTTGCTAGGAATATCTTAATTAGAAAGATCACGGGTTTAGCAAATACTTGCTCGCGATTGGAAATTTAAGGGGAATTAAGGGGAAATAGCAAATACTGTTCCTGCTTATAACCAATTAATTCATGGGGGTTAAATGACTTTTGAGTAGTCGATGATCAAGGAATGAACCAAAGATTAACCTATGCCGATCCTTTGTTATCCATATATTTGTTCGTAATTTATCTCTGCATTTTTCTGCATTTTTTTTGGTCATATTTTTAGCTTAGTAATTCATTAGTTTATTAAACAAATCTAAAATCATAGGCGTGGTTGCTAAACCAAACTTTGTTGGTAGTTTAAATTTGATAGAAATTACACCGTTCTCTGTGGATACGATCTGCTTCTACTATACTAATCTGTGTGCTAGTTTGCAGTTTATTTGGCGAGTAAAACGACACACACCAAAATGGCGCCGTTGCCGGGGAGCGAACCCGGGTCACCCGCGTGACAGGCGGGAATACTTACCACTATACTACAATTTTGGTGAGTGTCGTTTTACTCGCCAAATAAACTGCAAACTAGCACACAGATTAGTATAGTAGAAGCAGATCGTATCCACAGAGAACGGTGTAATTTCTATCAAATTTAAACTACCAACAAAGTTTGGTTTAGCAACCATGCCTATGATTTTAGATTTGTTTAATAAACTAATGAATTACTAAGCTAAAAATATGACCAAAAAAAATGCAGAAAAATGCAGAGATAAATTACGAACAAATATATGGATAACAAAGGATCGGCATAGGTTAATCTTTGGTTCATTCCTTGATCATCGACTACTCAAAAGTCATTTAACCCCCATGAATTAATTGGTTATAAGCAGGAACAGTATTTGCTATTTCCCCTTAATTCCCCTTAAATTTCCAATCGCGAGCAAGTATTTGCTAAACCCGTGATCTTTCTAATTAAGATATTCCTAGCAAGTATTTGCTAAACTAGTTATATCTTAACGATCTTAAGAACTAGGGAACCCAATTTAGACAACAAGCACGTATTTGCATGCAGTTCATCCAATTAATTGTTGATCATCCTGTTATTACAGTCATAATTGTTATCTGTTTTTCACAGGAGGTGCTACTTAATTAGCCATAGCCTAACAAGATTGAGGTGATCAAACTCAAACAAGCAAGCATAAATTTTATGCATAAACAATTAAAAACTCAATGGATTAAATCTCTGAAAACCCGAAGCCTCACAATTCATGAACCATCGAATTAACCTCGCCGATTAAGAATTTAGTTACTCATGATTAAATTAAACAGAACAAGCGATTCGAAATTAAACATGTTAACAATCGAAAATAATAAGAAGAAAGAATAATTACCAATGAAAATAATGCTGCCTTGCGGTTTTCTCACAAAGAAAACAATAATAAAAACAATGAGAATTTGGTCTCTGCTTTTGTTTTCTTCGCCCAGCAAACCAAAATTTCTCTCAATAATCCTCCCCCAGCAAACTAAAATAATCTATATAAATCCTCAGCGTCTCCTCTGTTTTCGTCCAAACCAAAAACAAAGCCCAAGTCCAGCTCTCCGATTTTCTTTTTCCTTTTCCTCCTCTCACGATTATATTTATACTAAAATTAAAACCCAAATCCTAACTAATTTTGGAAAATTAGAATTCTTATCCAAAAAGAAATATTCTTCCACTTAATTTCAGCCTAATTACAATTAAATTCTAACTTGGAATAAATAATTAATCCAAATCTTGGGCTTCATTGCTTCATAACGGCCCAATCACAGTGCTGAATTTTCTGGACTGATTTTCTTCTGGACTGCAACTCCGTAAACTCCCTAACGAGGGATCGGGATTGTTACCTCATTAAAAACCCTTTCGGGAAAAAAGAGTATAACAATCCCCCTTTCATCAGCTTCACCTTAATCGGATCGATACACGGAGCAACTTAGTGATCGTTAAACGAAGCACAATTCTGCCACATGAAGGATTCCGACTAAGGATAGCTGGAATAGCATCATAATGCTCCAAAAATAGCTCTTCCGCTCCAATACAGCTTTGCTCCAAAAATAGTGATCTATCAACAAAATAAATCAATTAAGTACCAGAAATCACATAAAAGATCACTAAATTCTTCCAAAAATTAACAACTAAATATAACACATCAAATCCTCACACTTGAGTCATACTTGCCCTCAAGTATGAGATGAGCAATGCCAAAGCAGGTTGTTCATCCAAAATCCCATCCCCAAACTGACTCTGACTCAACAAAAAATAAAAAATAGAAATAACAGACCAACTATATACATGACACACTTAAAACTCTACTCCCGGACTTTGGTCAAACAATTCAGCATTAAGTTTTCATTTCATGGCTCATCAACAAACATCCCCCTTCCAAGTTCAAGTTTCAGTTCACAAACAAGTGGTGGTCTCATCCCCCTTTAATACTCAATTCAATCCCATCTACATTGCTCTTTACCCGGCTATCAACTGGTCAAAAGGAGACAAGCATGAATTCCTCACGTTTTTCACTCAATCACACAATAAGTAAGGACAGTCACTCAATTATAATCATGCGGTATCCTTAGCCAATACAAAACAAGCCAAAGAGGTCTTTAAAGGTTGTAACGGGGCTAGGGGTTGTAATGTTGGTGAGATCCAAGGGGCTCTAAGGTTCATACAAACATGCACATATGCTCAAGAACAAATCAGTAGAAAATTCCAGCAAATACACATCATCAAAACCAATTTTCTGGACTGATTACAATACTAATTCAGGTCTGGAATTTTTTCTTTCTTTTTTTTTCTTTTTCGTTTTTTTTTTTTCTGGGCAAAACAGCTCCCTTTTTCCTTTTTTTTTTTCTGTCCAGACCAGAATTTTTTTCGAATTACATGCTCAATTATCTCTACAGTGCCATAAGACTATTTTTCAATGAGAACCGGCACTCGAATCATGAATATGCAATATCAAGCAAGAGCAGAAATTTTCATTTCAAGAACATACATGCATGGGGCAAGAATAGTATACAGAGAAAAGGCTATGGTTTTTATAGTGGGTTACACAAAGAAAAGGTCAAGGCTCAAAAGGGTTTACTAGAGGAGATAAAAGGTAGGCTATATACGATGTGTGGTTAATCCTAATTTGCCTCTTTTTTACTCATTATGCATCAACCTTAGTTACCACAACTCTCAGAAAAAAGCTTGATGTAGAGAGTGCTCTACTCTAGGCTCAAACCTCACTTTATACTAGGCTTTTTTTTCATGCAAATCTTGTTCGTCATCCCATGTATCATTTAGCCAAGTTCAGGGTAATGTCAAAGGTTTATCACTAACCATTTCAAGGAAGATATCAACCAACAAAAGTTTGCTAATATGATTCTTTTACCAGCAAGGTTAATCCATTTTCAAGCCAATTCATTACTCACTGTCATGCTGAAAATTTGACCGACTCGATAAAATAAAATAAAAACATTTTTTTTTCTTTTTCAGAATTATTTATTCACAAAAACACACAAAAAACAGCAAACAAAGCATATAAAACGTCACAAAAACAAGACACTAAAATGTAAAAACGACACCTAAACCTCCTCACACTTAAGCCTTGCTTGCCCTCAAGCAAGCTCGGATTAAAAGCGAGAAGATTCCTAGAGACAATATACAGGAAAGGAAAAGAAAAGAAAAGAAAAGACAAGAAGAGCCATAAAAGAGAAGGGATAGGGGAACTCATGGGGGGGGGGGGGTTGTTCATGGGGGGAACTTCCAAAAAGGACATTAGACGCTCAATCTGGGCAGCCTGAAGATCCAGCTTTTGTTGCAAGGATTGCACCTCTGCACGGATGGACAACACCTCATCTTGTACCGAAAAAACACTGCGGCCTGCATGAGAAGAAGTGGTGCTCGGGCAAGGAATGCCCGGCGCAGAAAACCTAGGTACATTGTTATCCAAATAAATCAAGTTGCTGGTCCGCAAATAGTCCAAATCACAAAGGGTTGGCTCAGGCACTTTGGGAAGGGAAGGGGGAACACGCAATGGCATACCTTTGTCAAGTAAAACACCAACCAAATTGCATAGGGTCATATGACGAGTAGACTGAATAGCAATTTCATTCAAAGAATCAGCTAAGAAAAATCCCAGATTCAATTTCTCCCCATGATGCATACACCACAACACAAATAATACATTCTGACTGACTCTCGTAAATGTGGTGAAGCGCCCAAAAACATTTCGCAACAGAAAATGGCAACACACTCTCAATACAGGATCGGCAATCCAATGAACATTAGAGCAATTAGCATCATACAAATCAGGGCAAGCAGGAGCCAATTCTTTCCAAGCAACAGTGGGACTAAAATTGGGAAAATCTTTATAGGTACCCACAAAAGCATTAGCATAACCTTCCGAAGATAAATCATCAACAGACACCAAGCCCAAAGCCACATTCCACTCATTCAAACTCATAGAAACATGGTGCAAACCCAACCGAAAGGATATGCAAGCATCGATCAGGGAAACAGGTTTCTTTAAGCAAAAACTAACCACAAACTCTTCACATAGGGGCGTATACATGGTCACAGAATGCAAGTCAAATAGCAAAGACCAACCAATATCCGCAAAGTATTTCAGAAACTGATCATAAATGCCTAAAGTCCTAAAAGAAGAGATACTTAGTCGCAAACCTGACAAACACTGTTTCTTACCCTTTTTCAAAGCTCTGGCCTGCAGCTTTGGGTCATCAAATTGGAGGAGGTCCTCCCTGGAATCAACAACGATCTCCGGAGGCAAACCATGGAATTCAGCGGCATTTGGCTCCTCCTCGTCGGTTGAAACGGTGGGAGCCTGTGTCGCCCGTCTCCTAGTACGTTTCGCAGTCGGTTGGGCGTTGGCAATGTCATCACTGGAATGATCAATTACTGGATCACGTCGGCGCTTCGGAGCTGAGGGTGTCTTGGACTTGCGTTTCGGCGGCGTCATCGGCTTGGGCCCGGAAGGTGGTGGCAGTTCCTCGGTCACCGGAGAAGATGGCGGTGAAGAAGGTTGCTCCAGCGGTGCTTCAATGAGGATTGACGGTGTGAGTTTTTTCTGCTGGGACAACACCAATGCCGAAGTCGGTGCCGGCGGTTTGACGGATTTTCTCATAGTTGTCTTCGTGAAGAATTTCGGCACCTCATGGCCGGGGAATGGCGGTGACGGGATGGATGATTGCAGGCCGGCCGGAGCAGATTCAACGGCAGGCTCAAGGTGGTGGTAGGCGGCGCGTGGGCGGCGCGTGGGAGGCGAGTGGGCGGCGCGTGGGCCGCGCGTGGGAGCGCGTGGCTTCGTCTTCGGCGCCATCTCCGAGGACAGATGGTTGCCCAGGCTGGCGGCGGAGACTCGCGGCGGCAGGCGCAGCGGCGGAGGAAGCAGCGCACGCCGGAGGGAGCCGAGGTCCGAGCGGCGGAGCGGCTGAGAAGGCTCTGAAATCTGGTCGGTGCAGCGGCGGAGGAACTCGGCGGCGCAGCGGCGGATCGATGGAGGGAAACTCGGCGGCGAGAGGCGGAGCGAAATTGGAGCAGCTCTGAAAATTTTTTTTGTTTTGGCAACTCTTGGAAGAAGGAAGAAGGATTAAGGATTTATACCTTATATTGCATCAAAGTCCCTTAATTCCTTCCTTTTCCTAATTGGAACCCACAATTTCCATAAACCACTCCAAGCATTGAATTATTTGTGAAATTGCCCTGCATAAAAAAAAACAAAAACGAGTTAACATTATTAATATGTTATGAATGTTTTATTTATTTTTTTTTCCGTGTTATTTTTTTTTTTTAAAACCAAAAACGAAAATTTGAAAGAATTTGTAATAAAACAAAATAAAATAAAATAAAATAAAAAAAGAAAAAGATTCTGGGTGGCCTCCCAGTAGCGCCTTTGTTTACAGTCTTTGGCTAGACTTTCCGATATGGTCAATCAGAGTGGGGTGGGCATAATGGAATTTCTTCCACTATTGCCACCTGAGAAGCATCATAAAATGGCTTGAGGCGATGACCATTTACGAGGAATGTCTTTTCCGTGTCCAGGCTTTTAATCTGTACAGCTCCGTTCGGCCTAACAGAAATCACCACAAAAGGTCCTATCCACTTTGTTTTAAGTTTTCCTGGCATCAACCGAAGCTTGGACTGAAAAAGTAACACCTTCTGCCCAACTATGAACTCCTTAGACCTTAGATTCTTATCATGCCACATCTTTGTTCGCTCCTTGTACCACATAGCATGATCATATGCCTCCAATCGCAGTTCTTCCAACTCTTGAAGCTGAAATTTTCGCTCTTCCTCACACTTGCTAGTTGTCATGTTCATTTCCTTGACAGCCCAGTATGCCTTGTGCTCAAGCTCCACTGGTAGATGGCACATCTTTCCAAAGATAAGTCTGTAAGGGGACATTCCAATAGGCGTCTTGTAAGCGGTGCGATATGCCCACAGAGCATCCTCCAACCTCTTGCTCCAATCCTTCCTCGAAGGATTAACTGTCTTCTCTAACACTTGCTTTATCTCCCTGTTAGATACTTCTGCTTGGCCATTAGACTGCGGGTGGTAAGTGGTAGCAAGCCGATGATGAACACCATATTTCTTCATTAGGGCCTCAATGGTGCGGTTTTTGAAATGAGTTCCTTGATCACTAATGATCGCTCGTGGCACTCCGAATCTGCTGAATATGTTAGATTTCAAAAACCCTGCCACAACTTGAGAATCATTAGTTCGGGTGGCTTTTGCTTCCACCCACTTCGATACATAATCAACCGCAATTAAAATATACAAATTACCGCAAGAACTAGGAAAAGGACCCATAAAATCCATGCCCCACACATCAAATATTTCACAGACAATTATGGGTACTTGAGGCATTTCATCACGTTTAGATATGTTTCCTGTCTTTTGGCAATTTTCACAACTCTTGCAAAAAAGATAAGCATCTCTATGAAGAGTTAACCAAAAGAAACCACTATCAAGCACCTTACGAGCAGTGCGTTTAGGACCAAAATGACCACCGCAAGCAAAAGAATGACAATGTAAAAGAATTGTACCTTGTTCTTCTTCAGAAATGCATCGTCGAATGATTTGATCGGAGCCTATCTTCCAAAGGTAAGGCTCATCCCAGATATAATGCTTGCTATCACTCTTTAACTTCAACTTCTGAGCAGGACTGAGAGTAACCGGCATCTCTCCAGTGGTAATGTAGTTCACAATATTGGCAAACCATGGATCTGTCGCCGATTTACCATGCAGTGGTTCCGTCCGGGGCCTCTGTTTGGCCAAATCGAGGCCTGTCACAGCATACAGGTATTCTTCGGGAAAGGGCCTCTGTTTGGCCAAATCGAGGCCTGTCGCAGCATACAGGTATTCTTCGGGAAAGGGCCTCTGTTTGGCCAAATCGAGGCCTGTCGCAGCATACAGGTATTCTTCGGGAAAGTATTCCTGAATAGGGACTTCATCCTCAGGTTTCACCAAGCGACTTAGGTGATCTGCAACATGATTCTCAGCACCCTTCTTGTCTCGTATTTCCCAATCGAACTCTTGTAACAACAAGATCCATCTAATAAGCCTTGGCTTCGACTCCTTCTTCGTGAACAAGTACTTCAAGGCTGAGTGATCGGTATAGACAATGATCTTTGATCCAAGCAAGTAGGACCTGAACTTCTCAAAAGCAAACACCACTGCCAACAACTCTTTTTCAGTGGTGGTGTAGTTGCATTGAGCTGGGTTCAATGTCTTTGATGCATAATAAATCGCATGGCTCTCTTTCCCTACCTTTTGTCCCAAGACTGCTCCAACTGCATAATCACTTGCATCACACATCAACTCAAATGGCAGATCCCAATTCGGTGGTTGCATTACAGGAGCTGAGATGAGCTTCTCCTTCAGTATATCAAAAGAACGTCTGCGCTCCTCGGTCATCTCAAAAGGAACATCATCTTGAAGGAGCTTTGTTAAGGGTTGTGCAACCTTTGCAAAGTCCTTAATAAACCTTCTGTAAAATCCAGCATGCCCCAAAAAACCACGTATCTCACGAACATTGGTAGGATATGGAAGTTGCTCTATGTTCTCAACCTTAGCCTTGTCCACTTGAATTCCTCTTTCCGAAACCACATGTCCCAAGACTATGCCTTCATTCACCATAAAGTGGCATTTCTCATAATTCAGCACAAGGTTCCGCTTCACACATCGAATCAAGACCTGTTCCAAATGACCCAAGCATACCTCAAACGAATTCCCATAAACTGTAAAGTCATCCATGAATACCTCAATGCTCTTCTCAATCAAGTCGGAGAAAATGCTCATCATGCATCTCTGGAAGGTGCCTGGAGCATTGCATAATCCGAAAGGCATTCTCCTATATGCATAAGTGCCAAAGGGACATGTAAATGTGGTCTTTTCTTGGTCCTCCGGGTTCACGCAAATCTGAAAGTACCCACTGTATCCATCCAAGAAACAGAAGAAATTATTCCCGGCCAATCTTTCCAGCATTTGATCGATGAAGGGGAGTGGAAAGTGATCCTTGCGAGTCGCGGCATTCAACTTCCGATAGTCAATGCACATCCTCCATCCAGTGACCAAACGAGTAGGCACCAACTCATTCTTTTCGTTCTTTACCACTTGAAAACCAGATTTCTTCGGCACCACATGAACCGGGCTCACCCATTTGCTGTCTGAGATGGGGTAGATAATTCCCAAGGAAAGGAGTTTGAGGACTTCCTTGAGAACAACTTCTCTCATGTTGGGGTTCAGCTTCCTCTGAGCATCTCGAGCAGGCTTAGCATCATCTTCCATTAAAATATGATGCGTACAGATGTCGGGGCTGATCCCTGTAATGTCTGCGAGGGTCCACCCAATCGCTTTTTTGAACTTTCTTAACAGTGCAATCAACTGCTCCTCTTGAGAATCTGACAACCTTGCACTGATAATCACCGGGAGAGTCTCATCATTCCCTAGGTAGACATACTTCAGATTCGGGGGAAGATTCTTCAACTCCAGTATAGGTGGTGAAATATCGGATGGAATGGGCTTTTCAAATTCGAATTCACCCCCTGATAGCCTCTGTTTGGCCAAATCGAGGCCTGTTGCAGCATACAAGTATTCTTCAGGAAATTCGAATTCACCCCCTGATAGCCTCTGTTTGGCCAAATCGAGGCCTGCGTCAGTACACATGTATTCTTCAGGAAATTCGATTTCACCGCCTGATAGCCTCTGTTTGGCCAAACAGAGGCCTGTGTCAGTACTCTTCACTTCTTCCTGCGAGCTGGTTGAGTACAACCATTCATCTATTTCCTCATCACTCAGATTCTGTGTCTTCTCGTTGTTTGAATCAGTGGGTGGTAGCATGTCAATCTCATCCTGCAAGAATTCAGTCTCAAGGTATTCTTGGACGAGAGGGTCAATGACATCAATGGCATAAATATTTTCAGCATCTATGGGTTTTTTCATTGCATCATCAATACTGAAGGTATATTTTTCACCATAATAATCAAGACAAATAGTTCCCTTTCCTACATTAATTATTGTATTAGCCGTTCTTAAGAAAGGCCGACCTAACAACACTCCTGAGGTTCCTTTACCACTAGTATGATTCATCTTCACCACATAAAAATCCGCAGGGTAAACAAAATCATTAACTCTTACGAGAACATTTTCTAACAACCCTTCAGGATATACACATGATCTATCTGCCAATTGGATTATTACTCTAGTATTTACCATTTCTGCTCCACTCAAAGAATTGTAAACAGATAATGGCATCACATTGATAGATGCTCCTAAGTCACACATGGCAGAATCAATCTTAACATTTCCAATAAAACATGGCAAAGAGAACATACCAGGGTCCTTGCACTTCTGAGGCAAATCTCTTTGAATTACAGCTGAAACCGACTCGCCCATTATGACCTTGCTTGAGTCTTTAGGTTTCCCTGCAATAAAATCTTTCAAAAACTTGCTCACAAGCGGGAGCCTTACAGCCTGCAAGAAAGGTAGGTTAATCTCCATTTTTCCAAAGATAGATAAGAAATCAACAGGATCTTCTTTCTTTCTAGCTAAACTACGAGGAAAAGGAGGAAGAATTGTAATTGGAGGATCATTCTGACCCAACCTTGGATTTGACTCCTTGGTTTGGTCAAAATGCCCTTGTACCTCACTTTCTTTTTCTGCCGGGAGCCTCTGTTTGGCCAAATCGAGGCCTCCTGCAGACTGCTCCGACTGCTCCTTAGCTCCTTTTGCTGCGGTCTTCGGAGGTAGTGGCTCAAGCTCCTTTCCACTTCTTAACGTGATCTGATTGGCCGTATCTCTGGGGTTGAGTTGCACTTGAGATGGTAATCCAGGTTGCTTCATTCGGAGCTCATTCATGGAATTCGATAAATGGGTGATTTGTCGCGTATGCTCCTCTAAAGTTGTTTCAATCTTCTCAAACCTTTGGTGTTGCTTTTGCATCATGTCCATCATTATGTCCAGCTTGTCATCCATAGACTTCCCTTGAGGAGGTGGTGGATTCTGAGCATATGGAGGGGGAGGAGCATATGGTTGTTGTACTGGATTTCCCGGATCTCGCCATCGGAAGTTGGGATGATCTCTCCATCCCGGATTATAGGTAGCTGAGTATGGGTCCCTCCTTGGCTGCCTATCATTCCAATTCCCCATGGTATTAGCTTGTTCATCCATTGCAAGAGGGCATTGTAAAGTGACGTGGTTTGGACTGCAGCAGATGTCACAAGGTTTTCCTTGAGGACCAACTGAGGTGCTAGCAACGGTGACCTTATCCACCAACTTGGATAGTACCCTTTCCATCCTGTCCATCCTCTCCTTAAAATCATCTTGTCTTGAGGGCTCTGTTTGTGCCACTCTTTTCAGGATTCGGATCTCATCAGTGTCTTACTCCTTCTTGGAATTGATCAACTTCTTCACTATCTCCTTTGCTTCATTTACTCTGATTTCCGAAAATCCACCATTGCTTGCGGTATTCAGCAAATCCTTGTTCGCAGATGTGGATCCTTGGTAGAAATACTGTAGCAGTTGCCCCTCGGTGTATCGATGGTTAGGGCAACGATCCACCAATCGTCTGAACCTCAGCCAAAATGTACTCAGCGGCTCATCATACTCCTGCTTGATGCTCGAAATTTCTTTCCTCAGGGCATCCGTCTTAGTGGCTGGAAAGAAATAGTCCAAAAACAGCTTCTTGAGCGCATTCCAGGAAGTGGCGGAGTTAGGAGCCAAGCTTGAAAACCACTGGTTCGCTGCTCCTGACATGCTGAACGGAAAAGCCACCAACTTGAACTGATCTTCTGTGACACCAGCTGGTCTTTTCTGAACCTTACAAATCTTGATGAACTCGTTCAAGAAATTGTAAGGGTCTTCATTACTCTTCCCATAGAACTTCGGAAGAACATTCAGCAGTGCAAGCTTTATCTCCACAGGGGTCGCAGCATCTGGCAAAGAAATAGGTGTGGGAGGGTCTTCTTCGCTGTGCCCCGTTAATTCCCACATGTACGGATTGTCAGCATTGGGATCTGCCTCTCCTATGTCCCCCATTACAGTGTCAAGAACGGATTTAATCTCTTTTTCGGATTCTGTCTCGGAAACAGCCTCTGTTTGGCCAAACAGAGGGTCTGCGGCAGCTTTCAGCTTCCTCTCCCTGGCGAGTTTGTAATTCTTCTTGGCTGTCTTTTCAACTTCAGAATCAAATATTAATTCCTGCTCCTGGGACCTGGTCATATACCAATAACTAAAAAAAAAAAAACAAAAAAATTAGTAGCAAAATAAATAGAAATTAACTACCGTTCCCCGGCAACGGCGCCATTTTGGTGAGCGTCGTTTTACTCGCCAAATAAACTGCAAACTAGCACACAGATTAGTATAGTAGAAGCAGGTCGTATCCACAGAGAACGGTGTAATTTCTATCAATTTCAAACTACCAACAAAGTTTGGTTTAGCAACCACGCCTATGATTTTAGATTTGTTTAATAAACTAATGAATTACTAAGTTAAAAATAGGACCAAAAAAATGCAGAAAAATGCAGAAAAATGCAGAGATAAAGTACGAACAAATATATGGATAACAAAGGACCGGCATAGGTTAATCTTTGGTTCATTCCTTGATCATCGACTACTCAAAAGTCATTTAACCCCCATGAATTAATTGGTTATAAGCAGGAACAGTATTTGCTATTTTCCCTTAATTCCCCTTAAATTCCCAATCGCGAGCAAGTATTTGCTAAACCCGTGATCTTCCTAATTAAGATATTCCTAGCAAGTATTTGCTAAACTAGTTATATCTTAACGATCTTAAGAACTAGGGAACCCAATTTAGACAACAAGCACGTATTTGCATGCAGTTCATCCAATTAATTGTTTATCATCCTGTTATTACAGTCATAATTGTTATCTGTTTTTCACAAGAACTCGCTACTTACTAACCCCTTCCAACGATTACGTATTGGTGGAATTAGATAGCATTATCCCAATAATATTCAAGTTGATCAGGCTTAAATATATCAAGAATAAATTAAACCAAGAACAATCAAGAACACATAAGAATCAATTATAAAACAATTAGGCCTCACGATTCATAAACTAATGCTTGTTATTCCATACCGATATATAAATTAGCTACTCATAATAATTAAACTAAACAAATATATAATAGAAAAACAAAACATAGTTTATCTAAACAGAATATTGACGGAAACAATGAAATCAAACCAAATAATTGATTTGCATGCAAACCAATGTGAGTCCAAACGTGAATAATTCTTCAAAACAAGCCTCTGACCTCCTCTGTATTAATCTGTATCTCCTCTCGGCCGTGTATATATTTATATACACCAAACCACAACCAAATCCAAATCCAATTCAACTTCTAATTACTTTTCTTCTTATGGAAGAAATAAGGAAATAAGATAATATCTATTCTAATTCTAAATGACTAATTCCTACAATTAAGGAATTTTAAATGGAAGGAGATAATACAATTCTTATCAATATGGGAAGTGAATATATTTATTTTCTTCAAATCCGCATCTCTTCAATAATTCACTTTTCACCCCATAACTTCAACAATTCTTCTTTTGCCTCTCTTCCTTCATCCCTGGAAAAATGTCTTATAAAATAAGAACATTTTCCATTGGAGCACATCGCCTCATTAAAAACCTTAACCTGGAAAACCCAGTGGGAAAAAACCGTTGGCTAAGGGAAAAAGAGTACAATGTATAGTTCCCTCTCAATTCTCCGCAATTAATGAATTCCTGCACCAAAAACACCTTAAAGTGCAAATTATATCTCAATAAAATCATAATAATCCCACCAAATATGAACACAATATAACACACATCATGTAATTAAAACCTTTTACGTTTTGATTATTCTAATTAAACCTGCATTTCTATAAGCCTATGGAAAGACGATTTTTCTTAAAATTTTGCCTTATTCCTAATGAAAAATATTAAATATTAATATTTTACATTTTTTAAATCAACTGTCGATAGTCAAAGTGTCTTTATGCATGTATACTTGAAAGTGAAAAAGGGACTACATAATACTTGAAATTTTTTTTTTAATGAGAACACCCGAGGGTGAGGGTTATTTTATTATAGGTACCCCAAGCCTTGATTTTCAAATGATCGAATATACAATTAGAGTTTGGAATGTGAAACAACATGGTTGTTTCCAAAAGACCTAACAGTGCTTGCTAATATAGTGAAATAAAACTATCCTAAGTGAAAGGATAGGTGTCGAAGTTGCGATCCAAAACAGGAGGATCTCCACCCCTCGTGTTAATCCTCTGTCATGGCCAGGCAACTTCAATCACAAAATAAAATCATCACATGTATGCTGAGCTTTGTAGCTTTGTAGTTGAGCCTATATGGGAAGGATTCCCACTCCTTGATGTGTGCAGAAATCTCTTGCAGCTTCCATAGCTACTCCCGCAGTAGAGAAGCTACTCCAGCAGCAAAGAAAAGCAAGTGAGCATCCAGGTTAAGAACTAGTATCAGCAATATGAGCTTGTGCATTCTCCTCCTCATAGTATTGTATAGTTCCTTGTTCTGCAAAGACAAGACAAGAAGGTATTCAGCAGCATCACATTCTATAGCCTAGGAGTTTTAGCAACTCGAATATGAGGAAAACAGCCTCTATCCATATCAATAAGCCTCTGAATTCGAGGTGTAACATTAGTCATATCTAGCCCTTGGTTGAAATCAAAATGATGTTTAGCTATGGCATGAGCTACCGTGTTGCCCTCCCTAAACGTGTGAATCAGTTGAGCACTACCAAGCAAAGATTTCACTTTGTATACCTTATCAAAAAGTTGCCATTGTGCCTCATATGGATTCAGAATCATATCAACCGCAAGCTTACAATCTGATTCCACCATAATGTTACCATTCAGATGGTGAAAGAATTCAGTAGCAAATAATATTGCTTCAATTTCGGCATGTAGGGGGGATGAGGATGTTATTTTTGCCGAACTAATTCTAACCAGAAAGCCTAGACAATTCCTAGCTATAAGACCTACAGTAGCTATGTTAGAACACCAGGCTGCATCTACATTTATTTTTATAGACCCATGTTTAGGTCTTTCCCAGCAAATAATCCTTAAATTTGGCTTAGGGGGAGGCCTTAGCAGTGGAGTGAGATAATGAAAATATTGTGGTACTGAGATTTTAGATAACAGTGAGGGAGGACAACCACTAAAACTCAATTTAATCAGATTCTCCACCTCAGTACAGATAACATTCATGGATAGAGGCTTGTGGTCATATAGATAGTTATTTCTAGCTTTCCATAAACTCCAGCATATCACAGATGGGAGCACCATGCAATATATTTGGTAAAACTTGGTTAAATCTTGACAATCCCAAAACAGATAGAATCTTTGAGGAATGGAATGTGATGCATTAAGGTTAAAAGGCAGTGAATGAGTCAGATTCAACCAAACTGAGTGTGCCAATGGACATGAGATAAAGTAATGTTGGATAGAATCAGAATGACAACAAGCAGGGCACTTTGAAGCTAGGCTGTAACCACATGTAATAAGAACATCATCAAAGGGCAGAAAGGCATGTAGGAGTTTCCAGATAAAGATTGAGATCTTTTTTAGTACCAGTGGATTCCATAAGAACTTAGAGACCGGAGAGGTACCTGTTGGTAGAATTAGAGCTCTATATGCCGACTTAAATGTAAATTTACCCGATGTTTCTGGCTCCCAGATGATTCTATCCTCCCTATCCTCAGTGAGAGCAGCCTCCTGAAGAAAAAGCACAGTGTCATGTTCAAGAAAAGATGCAATTTGGTTCAGAATTGCATTTCTGTTGCTAATGAAATCAGCCACAGATATGTCATCCATTGTAGAGGTAATGTACTCAGGGATTTTAGAACGGAGAGGTCCATGCGGACACCATTTAGCATTAAGAAAATTACATCTCCCATTCCCATGAATAATTGAGGAATTGTTAACAGCAAATTCATTAATGTGACAAATTCTCCTCCAAGTAACAGATTTCCTGTAAGATGGTGGTAGAGACCAAAGAAGTTTAGACCACAATGAAGTTCCCAATTGGCTCTTCCACCATAGTTTGGCCGAACAAGAATCAATAATAGCTTGAACTGATCTAAAGCCCAAACCATCTCTATTAGTGGGTATGGCAATGTTAGCCCATTTCCTCCAAATCTTATTTTGTTTACCTTGAGTCTTACCCCAGAAAAATTGAGCCAGTTTTCTTTCAAAAGATTTAATTACAGCTTTTGGGGGATTTGAGACCATCCAAGTGTGCTGGGGAATAGAATACAAAACTGATTTGATGAGGATCATTTTCCCACCAGAGCTTAACCAGCAGTTTTTCCAATTTTGTAATTTAGCATCAACATTGGCCATCAGTGGGAAAAAATATCTGATCAGAGTTCTTCCTTTAAAAATAGGACAACCTAAGTATTTGAATGGAAAAGACCCTTTTTTCATTTTTAAGATTGCTTTAACCTGAACCTTTCTAGCAGCAGTAGCCCTTTTACTTAAATAGAAGTCTGATTTCTCAAAATTAAACTTTTGACCTGAGCAGTGTTCAAAGACTTCAAGAAAGGCCTTTATCTTAATTAAGTTAGATTTAGAGGCTTGCATAAATATTATGGTATCATCCGCATACATCAAATGAGAAACCACAGGAATAGAACCAGGAATCTGATATGAGGACAGACATTTATTCATAAAGATAAAGGTCAAACTCCTAGAGAAAGCCTCTGAGAATAGATTAAAAAGAGAAGGGGATAGAGGGTCACCTTGTTTGATTCCTCTTGTTGCACTGAAAAATCCAACTGGATTACCATTGATAATGACTGAAAAGTAGGCTTGAGACAAATTGTTCATTAAAGCTGTTAAAAAATTCCCATTAAAACCAAACTTAGATAAAATCTGTTTGAGAAAACTCCATCTAACCCTATCAAAAGCTTTCCTCAGATCAAGCTTAAGGATGCAGTTAGGAATTCTTTGTTTCTTATCCAAAAATCTAATCATCTCTTGTAAATATAGAATGTTATCAGATATATCCCTATGCTTCATGAATGCTGTTTGGTTCAAGGATATCAGATTCTCCATATGTGGCTTCAATCTCTCCAGAAGAACTTTGGAACAAATCTTATTCAGCACATTTGATAGACTAATTGGTCTAAAGTCATCAAAAGAAGTTGGGGTTGGTTTTTTTGGAATTAGAGTAATCCATGTGCTAGATATCCCCCTTGGTATCTCAGCACCAGAGATAAATTCATTTACCACTTCTAACAAATCTAGTTTAATAATCTGCCAGCATTTGGTGTAAAATTTTGGAGAGTATCCATCTGGCCCAGGGCTGCTGTTCTTGTTTAAGCCTTTAATTACATTTTCCAGTTCATCCTCAGTCACAGGCCTTGCTAAGTCAATATTATCACTATCAGTTATGATACCAGGAATCTGATTCAGAAAATGAGTGTCAAAAGTATCATCCAAAATTAAATCAGGTTCAGTCAATAATTCAGTAAAATATTCAACTGCTTCCTTTTGTATATCTAGCTGAGAATTAATCCATTGACCTGATCTAGTTTTTAGCTTGGTGATGTGTAGTTTACAGTTTCTTTCTTGCACAACCTTGTGGAAAAAGGAAGTGTTATTATCACCCAACTTATGCCACTTTAATCTAGCTTTTTGCTTCCAGTATTTCTCTTTTTCTTTTAAGACTTTTAGCAACAAAGCATTTTTCTCATTAAGTTTAATTCTCTCAGCAGTTGAAGGATTCAGATCATATATAGCTTCCTGAGTTCTTAGATCATCTTCAGCTTTTGTCACATTAAGGTCAATGTTTCCAAATTTATCCCTATTCCATGATTTTAGAACTCTTTTAAGTCTGACAAGCTTAAGGTAAAACTTCAGCATACCAGTTTCTGATGATGGTGATTCCCAGCTGTCCCTTATCACAGTCATAAAATCCTCTCTAAGAAACCAAGAGTCTATGAATCTAAATGGCTTAGGGTTAGAAGAGATAAGATTTGAAACTTGCAGAAGAGGAGGTGCATGATCCGAAGTTTGTCTATTTAAAATCTGAATTGAGGAAGATGGAAACTTAGTGATCCAAGAGATTGAGCATAGTCCTCTATCTAGTCTTTTCGAAGTAGGGTTCCGAAGCCTAGAGTTACACCAAGTGAACATGTTACCTACCGTATTAATTTCTTGGATTCCATTGGAAGAGATCCAGGTATTAAAGTCTCTTATACTACCTAAGGCAGGAGAGCAGGGCCCTCTATATTCATCTAATGAAGTTATTGAGTTAAAATCACCTATGAAGATGGTGTCACCATTTGGAATAGATTGAAGGTCAGACCACAGATCCTTCCTACCATCTCTAGTTCTTGAGGCATATATGAAAACTGCCTCCATATTCAGATTAACAGAGTGATGCAAAATATTTACATGCATAAACTGATCATGAAAGGAGTTTAGAGAGATAGTTAAGAGATTAGACCACATAATCCAGATCTTCCCATTAGGCAGTGTCAAGTTATGAGTAAATGACAGTTTTTTCATGTAATCTTCACATTGGGAATTATCATGCATAGGTTCAATAATACACAACAAATGAATTTTTTTGATCCTGCACAAATTAATTAACCTAAGCATAGAAGTGTCCATTCCTCTTAGATTCCACACTAAAAAATTGATATTAAGGTGTGTCATCATTGTTCACTTGACTTAGAACTTTTCGAAGATGATCTAAGCATCATCTTATTTAGCTGACTAAGATAATTATTTTTCTTAGCTTTAGTCTTACCTTGGGTATTACCTGGTAGAGCAGAATTGGAGCTTTCTTGTTGTGTAGAAGTGGTTTCCTCTGTCAGCTCTGATGTATCAGCTTGCAATTCCTTTTCCTTGAAGCTGTCAGCAATCTGCAATACTGAAAATCTGTTCTCCATTTTCCCAGGTTGGGAGAAAGAGTTCTTGTGGAAAGGACTGTACATAGATAATGAGGCAGAACCAACTTGTATATCATCGTTAGCATAAGCAGAAATTATTGGCTTAACAGTTGAAGTGTCCTCAATCAACCTTAAAATAGAGTTATCAGAAGTATGTAGGGGTTGATTGTTTTTAGTAGAGGAATCCAATTTTTCCTGATTTACCATCACAGGACTATTGTTCAAATTTTTTCCAGATTCCACCATAATCTCATAATCATTGTCAGGAAGATCTTGGTCTTCAATTAGTGGGGCTTTATCAAATTTCTTACCTGCTGCCTGCCATAGGTACTGAGGCAGATTATGTTTCAAACTAGGGTCCTGAGTGACATTCTCATTCTGTGAGTTAGCTTTACACTGGATCAGGGAATGGCCTAGTTTTGAACAGTGACCACAGTAAAGAGGGATATCTTCATATTCAATCGGGTATTTCTTATTGTTAGACACAGAGCCCAACCTTATGAAGCTACTCAGAGGTTTTTGGAGATCAATTTCGACACAAAATTTAATAGCAGATGGTCTTGTTAGCATCTCAGTTGCTTGATCATTTTTTATGAAACTGCCTATGCTATTCCCCATGGGTTCAATCGAAGCTGTGTTATAGTAGTAAAGAGGGGGCTCCTTGATAGTACACCAAATAGGAACTATTGGTGATTCTTTATGAGTCGAGAACTCAGGTGTCCATTTTAGGATTTTCAGAGAAATTCCATTGAAATTCCAAACACATTTCATCCAACATCTTTGATAGTCATTTATATGTTCAAAGCGAATCAAAACATGTTTGTAATCAAGGGAGCCAAGTTGATACTTACCTTCGAATCCCACAGTTTTGAATGCCAATTCCAATTGCTCCATTGTGAGCCTACCTCTTGTAAACTTCCCAACCAGTGCATTCGCATAATGGGCAGAGAGAGTAGCTATCTGATCATCAGAGTACAAGCAGGAGGGTTCTCCCAGGTGCTGTGATTTGGGGATGATCTCTGGATTGTTAGGTAGGGATTTCGAGAGCGGAGGGGCTTTGGCTTGAAGAACTGTGGCAAACGTTTTGATGGGGAATTGAGTGGCCGGTGGAAGCGCCATCTCAATTGGTGTTACCAATTGGTATTCCGTAGCTGTACCCAAACAGTTGGCGTTGGCGGCAAAGGAGCCGTTACCGGCAAAGTGCCGTTACCGGCGGAGTAGGAAAGAGAAGAAATCAGTTATTTGTTACTATTCACTGAGAAAATCGCTTTCAGAGAGGAGAGAAAAATCGCTTTTGAATTGAGCCTTTGTGACATAATACTTGAAATTGAAAAAGGGACTACATTCTGTTTTACATTCTTTTTAACGAGAGTTTGTTGATCCGTGTACCATGTTTCAGACTGAGTTTCTAAAGGGATCATTTTGTTTTGGTTCAAAAAAAATACATCACCAGCAGCACCAGCCATCATCTTCAACAACAGTTTCCTTTTCTTGGTCTCAATCTACTAATCATTCAAGCCCTCTTAAGCTTACCAGCACCCTTGTCGTTCCAACTCCACATTGACTACTTCTCACAAAATCATCAATAGAATTCCTTTTACATCACTCCTGCTGAAAACGTAACCTGAAACATAGATATTGGAAATTGGTACATCCTTGTCAGAACGGTTACTGCGTGCGATTTTTGTGTGCGAAACACACACTGTCACTGTGAATCTTCTTCTTCATCACATTTCTGCTCTTCTAACGACTATAGACGGAAGCTGTTCCAATTCAAGGGGCTGGCTATGGCGTCTCCGGCGCCTCCTCCGCCACCGGATCCCACTCCACAAACCCACAGAAGCTTCCTTCAAGCACTTAACACCAAACAATCGCCTCTCCTCTCGACACTCCCTGATACCCCAAACCTACACCCTATCACAGAATTCAAAGGAAAAATTGCTTATATCCTCCCACCTGAAGAAGGAGAACTACTAGCATCCCATTACCAAAACGCCCTTGTCGGGAAATTCATTCGTGGGAAACCTCCAATGGATTCTTTGTTGCAGGCCTTCAAATCTATAGGTTTCAAATCCAAATTCCAGCTTGGCTCAATAGATTACCGACATATTCTTATTCGATTTCAGGAAAGCGAGGATTATCAACGATGTTGGATGAAAGGGCAATGGACAATTCAAGGATACACGATGAAAGTTCAGAAGTGGTCGCCGGAATTCTCACCATCGGTGGAATCCTCAATCGTGCCGGTCTGGGTAACTTTACATAATTTGCCTCTTCATTTCTATAACAATTCTGCTATAATAGGAATCAGCTCACAGATAGGTAGATTCCTCAAAATGGATGCTGCTACCAAAGCGCTTACTAGACCATCAGCTATAAAAGTTTGTTTGGAGATTGACTTGTTAACACAGCTCCCTAACACAATAGTGGTAGGAATAGGAAACAAGGTGGCAGAATACCCTATTGAATATGAAGATTTGCCACTCTACTGCTCTCACTGTAAAATCCTTGGACATAATAACATTAAATGCAATCATTTGCACCCTGAGTTGAGGAAAACATCTCTGAAAAAACTTGAGGTACCTGAGGTATATGTTCACAAGGAGAGCAAAAATATAGAACCTCAGCCTATGGAAGTGACCAATAAGGAAAACTCCTCTGCACTAACTGTTTCACAAAAGGAGAAAGATTTTCAAAATCAAAAATCACTTCTAGGTCAGCTGGAAAAGATTAGTCATAAAAAGAGAAATGCCTCCTTTTACTCACTAGATGACATATCAAAACCAATTACCACCTCATTCTGGAGGAAAAAAAGCCAGTCACCTGATGTTACCAAATCCCAAGGAAATGATTTTAATGGAAATGTGGTAACTATCTCAAATGCTTTTAAATTGCTTGATGACTTACATGATGATGTGGAAGAGGAAGTAGTAGAGATGATTCATGAAAATGTGAATGAGGAAGTATTTGAGAAGCTTAATGAAAATCAGGAACCACAGGATCTTGATAAAAATATAATCCCTGCACCTAACCATCCTGTCTTTGAGATACTCCTAACAGGTGACTCAGAGCAAATCATCTCAGAGGCCAACACAGATGTTAATACAGAGGCTAACACAGAGGTTAACTCAGAGGCTCTTAATCAGACTGGATCAGAAAATGATGAGGCAATGCAGATTAAGGTTAGTATTTCTGAGCAGATGCCTACCTCTCTAAATATAGATAAAAGTAATGGTAAGTCAGGTGACAAAAGTAAGACTTCAGCAAAGTTAGTGAGAAAACTAAGATCATCACAAAAAGCTACCCCTAAAGTTTTTAAATGATAAAATACACCATAATAGGAAATATCTTGGTCTGGAATGTTAGGGGAATAGGAACATCTGTAGAAAGATTAAAGATTCTTAAGTTAAATCATAAGATTGATATCATGTGTTTGATAGAGCCATGGCAGGATACACAGATGCTAACAGTTTTAAAGCGTGAACTTGGATACTATAATGCTCTAGCTGCACAATCGGCCAAAATTTGGATTTTATGGGATCCAACTTTTAACATTACAAATCTAAGTGAGACAGACCAATTTGTTCAGGTTAACATAACTGATGCTGACTCCTCTTTTAACTGGCACTGCTACTTTATCTATGCAAGTGTGCATCGACAATTAAGAGAGGACTTATGGGATAATCTAAAAGTGACAGGAAATACACCCTCCATTTATATAGGTGATTTTAATACTGTGCTCTCTGTTTCTGAGTATAAGGGTAGGAAGTCTACACCTAAAAAGAGCATGAAACAATTTAATGAATTCATAAACTCAAATGATTTGCATGATATTCCTACAGTTGGGAACTTCTACACCTGGAGTAATAATAGATTTAAGGAAAAATGCAAAGATTTAATGTTTCAAAGGTTAGACAGAGGCTTAGCCTCCCTAGATTGGTTGGAGCTCTTCCCTAATAGCTCTATTCAAGTTTTAAATAGGCTGACTTCGGACCATGCCCCGTTATTACTTTCTGTTCAATCTTCTGAAGAACAAGCCCCTAGACCATTTAGATACCATGATATGTGGTCAAACAGACAGGAATTTCAGGATCTGGTAGCAACAAACTGGAAATTAGACTCCACTTTTCAAGGAATGTATAGGCTGGTTTTTAAATTGAAGAGGCTTAAGATGGTAATTAAACAATGGAATAAAAATCATTTTGGTAATGTCTCACAAAATTTGACACACTATGAGAATGTAGTTAAAGATCTGGAAATCACTTTTCAGCAAAACAGTGATGACTTAACCACCCTAAGTGAGTTAAATAAGTCAAAACATTTTCTTATGAGGGCTCAAAAAGAAAAATTCATGTTCCTAAAGCAAAAAGCTAGGATTAACTGGTTTAAGTTTGGAGATGCTAACACAAGCTACTTCCACCACTCGGTTAGAGAAAGGAGATCTAAGACAAGAATCAGCAAGATTAAGGATGAAAAAGGTAATTGGATCTCAGATCCATCTCTAATCAAAGAAGAAGCAGTAAGATTTTCAAAGATCTGTTTCATGAGGAAGTTGCTCAAAAAAAGGGGACCTTTTTTAATTATTTCCTTTCAGAAATTCCTACTGTAATTTTAGACCAGCAAAATGAACAACTCCTATCCCCTTTCCAACATCAAGAACTTAAGGCTGCAGTTTTTGACCTAAACAGATGTAGCTCTCCTGGTCCTGATGGGTTCTCAGGAGCTTTTTATACCACCTTTTGGGAAGTCATCAATGAAGATCTTCTTGATGCTGCTAATGACTTCCTAACAAGTGGATATTTACCTAAGGCCATATCTAGTACTTGGTTAACATTAATTCCCAAAAAGCCTACCCCAGTTTCATTCTCAGATTTTAGGCCCATAAGTTTGTCTAACTTTGTGAATAAGGTCATTTCTAAAATGATCATGGAAAGGATCAAACCACTGATGGATTCTCTCATATCCCCTGAACAAAGTGCATTCATAAAAGGTAGGGATATATCTGATAACATTCTTATGATGCAGGAAATGGTTAGAAGATTAGGCAGGACATCAAAAATCCCTAACCTCATAGTTAAACTAGACATGCAGAAGGCTTTTGATAGAGTATCATGGTCTTTTCTTAATTCAGTCCTATTGCAATTTGGATTCCATGGAATATTTGTGCACAGAATAATGCAGAATATTGCTTCAGCTCATTTTTCAGTATTAATTAATGGTGTTACTTCAGGATTATTTGCATCTAATAGAGGAATTAAACAAGGGGATCCAATGTCTCCTTTTCTTTATAACATTTTGTCTGAGGCTTTTTCAAGGGGGTTAAAAAAATTATTCCAGATAGGCTATTTACAGAACTTTAATCTGCCTAGGAATTGTCCACCATTAACCCATCTTATGTTTGCGGATGATACTGCAGTGTTCCTGAAAGGCAATCCCAAAAATCTGAAAAGATTTAAAAAATTCCTTTTGGCATATGAGCATACCTCGGGTCAGAAAATTAACTTTGCTAAATCTAACTATTTTGCTGATCCAAAAAAACCAGATGATAGATTGCTTTTAGTTTCCAGGACCTTAGGTATGTCAAAAGGCACCTTTCCTTTTAAATATCTAGGGACTCCTATTTTTGCTGGAAGGAATAAACAAGTCCACTACTTTCCTGTGCTTGAGAGAATGGAAAAGACATTAAACAATTGGAAAAATAAGTGGTTAAGCTCAGCAGGGAAAATTATCCTCATTAATCATTGTTTCCTTTCCATTCCAATACATCTGTTTGCAGTGCTCAGTCCTCCTAAAATAGTCTTAAGAAAAATGGAAAAGTTAGCTTCAGGTCTATTTTGGGGCCATAATGAGTACACAGGAAATAAAAAGAGATGGCGTTCATGGAAAAAAATGAGCATCCCTGTCCATGAGAATGGTATAGGCTTCAGGGATATTCAGGCATCAGTGGATGCTTTCTCTTGTAAGCTCTGGTGGAAACTGCAGCTCAATAAATCTCAATGGACCCAACATTTGTGGTCTCTCCCAGAATCATACAAGAATTCTCACACATGGCAAAGGATTTGCAAGGTAACAGAAATCTCAAATAGTTTAACAAGAGTTATTTATGGATCTGGTTCTTGTTCTTTTTGGAATGCTAACTGGAATGGTAGTGGGGCTTTGTTTTATGAATGGCCTGAAGGTATGGAAATTCCATTTCCTGACATAAATTTGAGCTCCTTTGTTGCTAACAAAAACCACTATCTTCCATTATTGGAGCCTCATTTGGCTACCACAACCAATCTAATTCTGCAGGAGGTGGTAATCACAAACACACATGCTGATAGACTAATCTGGACCCCTACAGTGGATGGCAACTTCACCACTAGCTCAGCTTACAAGAACCTCAGACAAAAAGGTACACAAATCAGGCATCTTCATAAAATTTGGTCCTCTTTTATCCCCTCCAAAATGTCAATTCTTCTTTGGAGAGCGCTTAATGGAATTCTACCATTTGATAACATATTATGCAAATTTGGATACTCCCTAGCCTCCAAATGCCCTTTGTGTAGGAATCATTCGGATACCTTAGATCACCTGTTTAACTCCTGCCCCATTTCACTTGAAATCTGGAACAGAATTAACACACTCACTCATCTTCAATATCCAGTTGTAGGAAGCTTTAGAAACAGGGTAGAATTTTATTTATCCAAAAGAGCAGATTCTAAGGTATCCTCTAGCATGAACATTGCAGTCCTCTTAGTTACATCATGGTCCCTGTGGATTCATAGGAATAAGAGTATATTTGAAAATCAGGTTTTTTCAATAGATTCATGCTTCCATCATATTAAGGACCTGATCAAGCTAATTTTTATTGCAAACCATTTGAGAGGCAATAAAGAAAAACACAAAGAACTAATCCAAGCAGGCCTCTTGTCTGATATACTACCAAAACAGAAAAGATCAGTTTCAGTGGTAGGATGGGAAAAACCGGTTGTTGATGTGAAACTTAACACTGATGCTACATGGAAGACTGGAGGTTTGTCTTCCTCTGCTGTGATAGTGAGGGATATAAATGGTGAAGTGATTAAACTTAGAACTCATGCCTTTCACTCAGAATCCCCATTGCATGCAGAACTTGTAGGCATTCAACAGGCATATCTGCTATGTTCAGAACTTAAATTACATGGTTGCATGATTGAATCTGATTGCCTTTCAGCTGTAAAAGGAATTCAGGATCCTATGGTTTGTCCTTGGACAGTTTTTTCTATCTGTAGTTCTTTGAATGAGTTGCATAAAGTTAATCCAATTTCATTCATACCTAGGGAGTCTAATGCTCCAGCTGATTTTTTGGCAAAATATGCCACTGGAAACAATCTGAAAGGTGATATTAACATGGACATGGCTCCACTTTTTTTCAAAGGTCTCATTTTGTTGGATAAAATGGGAATCAAAGGAATCCGTGTAACTCCCTGTACTATTGGTTGATTCTATCTGTTGCAATTTCTGGTTTCTTCATTGTCTGCAATGGAAACTGCTGGTCTTCTTCATACTTCATGCAGGAAAGGAGCATCTCATCAAGGAGCATCTCATCAAGGAAGGAATGAAAGGAATACGAGTAGCTGACACTTGATACATCCGAGACGAGAGATAACTACAGATGGGAGATAACCACTTTCTAAAAGGGCACATCGTTGACAAATAGAAGTTCCGTTTTTTACGTTTCTTCGCTCTGTTCGCGATATGTCCTGTTTAGAGGTTATTTCGATTCATAGGAACCCTGGTTGGTTATTAATTTATTGAAACATCTTCTATCGGGTTTCACTTAAAAAAAAAAAGAAACATAGATATTGACCATGTGCTAAAACAAATCATTCTCTGATCCTGTAAGTAATGCGAATTCGGGTAAAAGTCGCTGCCTTGTTACCCATTTGACTACTTTGATCATAAGCCAAAATGAGCAGCGGTGACTACTGAAATATCAACAGTCCTGATAATCCTCCATTTAAGTTGATCTGTGATACTAGATCTGCTCCAGATGCTGTCATCCTGCTACGATAACAAGCGCCCAAAAAGGATACCACTGAATATAATAGCACCAAACCATTTATTGGAGACAAATTTCTTATTGCAATCAGCGCAGGATGATGTATCGACTGTCCATATCTGCCAAGCTAAGTGACCAGATGCAGCTGCTAAAAAGGGATAATACGTCCATCCCAATTCGGCATTTGCCCCACTAAGGGAAAGACTTCCAATGCATGCAAGTCCAAATCCAGGAAGCCATTCTTTGCTTGAATCCCTGAACCTCAGGGCTGTTGACTTGACGCCCACTTTCAGGTCATCATCTTTATCCTGGTGTGCATAGATGGTATCATGCACAAGTGTCCAAAACACACAAGAAAAATAAAGAGGAATCACAATGGCAGGATCAAGACTCCCTCTAATAGCAGCCCAACCAAGCAAGGCTCCCCAGTTAAAAGTTAAACCAAGATAAGCTTGAGGCCAAAATGTCAGCCGCTTCATCAAAGGATATGAGAAAACTAAAAACAGAGATGACGCCCCTAAGATTTGGCTGAAAGGGTTCAGCTGAACAAGAATCCCAAGTCCCAAAAACAGCTGCACACCAAGAAAACAAAGTCCTTGAAATGGTGTCAACGCACCACTGGCAACTGGCCTCAACCCAGTCCGATCTACCTTGGTATCAATATCCCTATCAAGCAGGTCATTGATGGTACAGCCAGCACCCGCAATAACAATGCCCCGGAACCAAAAAGTGCCATCATTTTCATATCAGGAAGAGTCCCCGGAGTAGCTGCCATCGTAATCGACCATAAACAAGGCCAAGCTAGCAACCAAGTCCCTATCGGCTTGTCCAGCCTCGCTAAGTGCGCATATGGCTGAACCTTTTTCGGTAACCACAAATCAATCCAAGATGACAAAACTTCCTTCTTTCTATCACTATCTGCACTAGTATTGTCCTTTTCCGAATTCGATGAAGTTGACTAATGGAGTGATTGAGCTAGGTCCAGAGTTCTGAAACTATAATTTCTATCGAATAGGCTCCTATTCCTAAAGCAGTGTCCTGTACTGAAATGTGAATAACCAGGTGGGAAAAAATGTTCTGGACATGAAGTTTCACTTGTACCCGGAGAGTGGTGAGAAAAAGAAATTGCAAAAACATGGCGGGAGTGGCAGTGGAGTGAGCGGTATAGTCGAGAGAAACGGCGTAACGCCATGATTCCACAGCTGGTCAACAACAGCAGTTCAGCAGGATGTTTATTCCTTTCGCAGCACTCGCCCATCGTCGCTGCTGCTCATTGATTTGTTCACCGTCCGGCAGACAGCATCCACTGCTGGAGATTCACCGTCCACCGTCCACCAAAGCTGCCCGCGCCGCTTCTGGTGTGTCGATTCACCGGCGCTGCAAGTTGCTTCTTAGTTTCTAGCTACATTCAGAAACTTCATAATCAATACATATCTTGCATAACTAATGAGCAGATATGAGCAGGAAAAAAATAAAGGGTCCAATAAATTACTTCTGAAAAATGCAATTCTGAACCAAAATTCAGAGTACAAAAATATAGCAAAAATTTACTTGACTATGAACACTCTACGTTATATTAATTGAAATCACTTTTCAGTATGATCATCATGCATGCCTGGTTCCCTTCTGTGAAGCAGAAACTCTATCTTTGACATCAAATTCAGAAAGACGGTATGCTGACATTTGCATTGAACATAAAATGCTTGGATAAAACTGAAACAGCAGGACAAATCTTGCAACCTTATCTGCTGCTATATCCTTATTATAGCAGCACTTGCCTATCTCTTTGAGGGTGTTAGTTGAGAAGTACATTAAGCTAAGAGAATGCAGTAGGTTCACGATTTCTAGCAATGCTTCTATCTACATTTTGGCGGTTAGCCTGACTGCACCAAGAGAAGTGTCATTGCTAGCTTTTCAAGATGATAGGACAACAATGACCAGTATCAGCAATCAAATCTTAAGAAGGGTAAAAAATATTTACTGACCAACCAAATATTTCCATCCTCTCTCTACTTCAGGGGCTTTTTTTTTTCAAATCACCCACTAATCTATTGAAAGTAGTATTTTTTTTTTAAATTAAAGCACCACCACAGGTGGAGAGGGATTTATATAAAGGATCCCTAATCCTCTTAAAATGGCCTAGAAATGGCCAAGTTTGTACAGAAAAACTCTCACGAAGGGAGCCATAGAGTGAGTTCTAAGCACCCGAAGCAAAGATGCTACCAAAATATCCCTAGCTGGTCGGAATTGTAATGTCTAGGAAACATTTGTCAACAAACATATTAGTGTATCGAGTAATCGAAACACAAGGCTGTCGATTGACATGCTTACTATAACATTAAAATTCCAGAGGACTATTAATAAAAGGAACTAAAATCATCTAACTGGAGTAGGAACTGTCCCTCATGGCCTGGACAGTTCAAAAATCAGCATCAACACAGGACCTTAACTTCAAACCAGTGACTACAAACCCATCAACACTCTGTCCGAGCTGGAGCTAAAACCAGTGACTTCAAACTATAGGAAACTGCAGTAACATTAGTTTGATTTGGTGGCTTCTTCCTGCAAAGAGAAAGGAATATCGTCAGTGTTAATAGTGAAAGGACAGAGCAGTATCTCCTCCCTGCAAAAAAAAACAAAATCATCAGTGGCAGCAGGAAGAATAAAATCATTTTCCAATTCTGATTCCAGGAATGCCCATTTTATCAAGGAATAGCAGTCCTTAAAGAAAAGGAGGGGCATCCTGGATGTTAAAATCACCAGATAGGTTATGTTCCATGGAGTATTTTGCCAGAAAATCCGCTGGATAGTTACTTTCTCTGACTATGTGCTAGATTAGGACTTTGCCATTCAAAAAGTAACAATCAGAGTAAATTTTCCAGGGAGCAGATTGGGGGTTTTGGATGCCCTTAACTGCAATCAAACAGTCTGATTCCACTACACACTCCCCCAGGTTCAATTCAGAACATAGTGAGTATGCACTAAGAATAGCCTCCAATTCAGCCTGTAAAGGTGTAGGGCAGTAAAATGATCTTGTTCTCATTTTAAGCACATCACCTTCATTGTTCCTAACAATTACAGCTAGGGATGAAAACCTTCCTGTTTTCCATGAAGCAACAACATTCATCTTCAAACCAAGGGAAGGTTTAACCCAAACAGCAGTGGAGCAAGGTTTTCTCTTTTTTTGAGCTATCTGAGGAACTATTCTTTTCTCCACCCAATATTTATGCTTGTCCAAATTCCCTGTCAGATTATGAACTGAGAAGATATTATATATCATACTCTTTATGTCATTTAAACAAGCCACTGGGGAGAAAATAAGGTTATCAAATAGGATCCTATTTCTATGAGTCCAGAGAAACCATATAGTAGTAAGGAAAGCTGTGGAAATGATCAGAGAATGAGCCTTGGAGTCAGCTTTGTATGATAGATAAAATTCCGTCCTACACTTAAGATTAGGGTATGAGGAATTTGGAAATCTGATCAATCTATTTATTTTACTCCAAAGTTCAATGGAAATGGTGCAGGAGTTGAAAAAATGATCTAATGAATCCGCATGATTACAAAGGGGACATTTTGAAGCAATAGATATACCAAAGTGCTTTATTATGTTATCAAAAGGTAGCAGGCCATTCAAAGCCCTCCACAGAAGAATTGACATTTTCGTAGGGATAGATGAGAGCCAAACCTTGTGAAAGTTGAGTATTTTTGGTTTCTTCAACCGAAGTGCCTTATAGGCAGATTGAACAGAGAAGTTACCAGATGGGGATGGAAGCCAAATTAGCCTATCTTCATGACTATGCTGGACTGTAGCTTCCTGCAAATAGTTAAAAAAATTGGTAGCCGAAAAGGGCTCCAGATGTTGGAGGAGAGAAGCTTTATTCAAAATAAATGACCTAAGAGGAATGTCCTCAAAAGGAAGATTCCTGTCTTCAGGCCATTTATAGTATAGAGCCCCCTCTCCCGTCCAGTTAGAGTTCCAGAAAGAGCAATCTGCTCTACCATATAAGACTCTAGAAAGACCAATAGCAATCTCAGTGATAGAGCATATCCTATTCCATGTGTGCGAGACCTTATAAGAATTAGGCAATGACCAGAGAAAGGAAGTCCATAATGTTTGGTTGAGTTGCAATTTCCATCATAATTTACAAGAGAAAGCACTAATAATTGCATTTAAATCTCTGAAACCCACCCCATTTTCTTCCACAGGAAAACTCATTCTTTTCCATGATCTCCATATTTTCCTTTTGCCATTTTCAGAGTCCCCCCAAAAAAAACTAGAAGCCATTCTTTCCATTTTTTTAATCACCATTTTGGGAGGACTTAAAACCGCAAAAACGTGAGTAGGGACAGACAAAAAACAGTGATTGACAAGGATAATTTTACCTGCCTGAGTGAGCCACCTATTTTTCCAGTTGCCTATGGTTTTTTCCATTCTCTCCATGAGGGGCTGATAGTGTACCTGCAAATTTCTACCAGAAAAGATAGGAACACCAAGATACTTGAATGGCAGTGAGCCTTTTTTCATGCCTAAAATCCTACTCATAGATTTGACTAACTGATCCGAAGACATCTGAGGCAAGAAAAATTCAGACTTTGAGTAATTTATCTTTTGCCCTGAGGTCAGTTCATAGGCCATTAAAAATTGTTTAAATCTCTTTATGGACCTAGGTTTAGCACTCAGGAAAACTGCGGTATCGTCAGCATACATGAGATGGGAAGTAGGAGTACATGCAGCAGGCAAACTAAACCTATCAATGAATCCTATAGAGAGCAGTTTTTAAAAACCTCTGGAGAAAGCTTCTGACATCAAGTTGTACAAAAAAAGGGGAGAGGGGGTCTCCCTGCTTTATACCCCTAGATGAAGAGAAAAATCCAGATATGCAACCATTAATTAGAACTGAGAAATGAGCTACTGATATGTTATGCATAATTAGTCTAACAAATTTGCCGTGGAATCCAAAGTGCAGAAGAACAGAATTCAAAAATGACCAAGAGACCCTATCGAAGGCCTTTTGCATATCCAATTTGACAATCAAGTTAGGAGACTTGCATTTCCTGGATAAAATTCTTACCATTTCCTTCATTAGGATAGTGTTATCTGAGATGTCCCTACCACTAATGAAGGCACTTTGTTCCGTTGAAATGAGGGATGGCATGAGAGGATTTATCCTCTCCATGAGGAGCTTGGAGAAAACTTTATTAACAAAGTTTGACAGGCTAATGGGCCTGAAATCAGAGAAGGAAGTTGGGACTGATTTTTTGGGAATAAGGGTGAGCCATGTACTTGAGATGGCTTTAGGAATACTACCACCTGAAATAAAGTCATTGGCTGCCTCTAAGAGGTCAGCCATGATGATATCCCAGTATGTGGTATAGAAGAAACCAGGGAAGCCATCTGATCCTGGAGCACTAGACTTGTTGAGATCAAAAACAGCAGTTTCTAGCTCCTGGATACTCACTTTGTCAAGTAGTATGATGTTATGGGGTTCAGTGACAAGGGGGGGGATCTCCTGAAGGAAGTGTTTTAGATAGGTACCTTCTTTTTGAGGGGAGTCCTCGTTAAGCAGTGCCTTATAGAACCTTATTCCTTCAGCTTTGATTAAATTTGGATCTGAAATCCATGTACCAGCCCCATCCTTGATCTTACTGATCCTAAAACTAGCATTTTTCTCTCTAACAGCATGGTGGAAGTAGCTTGTGTTTGCATCCCCTTCCTTTAACCAGTTTAACCTAGCTTTCTGCTTGAGGAAAGTGTTCTTTTCCTTCAAGGATCTGGACAGAATGGTTCTGGCTTTGTTAAGGTCAGCTAGGTCAAAATCTTATTGGGTTTGCTGGAATCTTATTTCCAAATCACTGACCCTCTCTTCAGCTTCTATGAGATTTTGGTTGACATTACCAAAGATATTTTTATTCCACATCTTAATGTCAATTTTCAATCTCTTGATCTTGTGAACCATTCTGTGCATCCCTCTGAAATGAGATGGTAGATTCCAATTGTCTTCCACTAATTTCTTGAAATCAGGTCTATTGGGCCACATTTCTTAAAATCTGAATGGCCTCGGCATTCTTTCCTCTGAGGACTGAATGGATAGGAGAAGAGGAGCATGATCAGAGGACACCCTATTAAGGACTTGGATTGAGCTATGTGGAAAAAGTTCCAACCAATCTAAGTTGCTAAGGCCTCTATCTAGCCTTTGTAGTAGGAGGTCCTTACACTTATGTTTGATTCGGTTGTTGCACCAAGTGTAAGGATTACCTACAGTAGGTATTTCAAGCAAGTCTAGCTGATTAATAAATGAGTTAAAATCATGAATGCTCCTAGCAGAGGGGGATTTCCTGCCCTTATACTCAGAAGACGAAGCCACAGTATTAAAGTCACCTATATATGTGGAAGGATCTAAACTAGGGTTACTTAAATCATGCCACAAAAATTCTCTTCCTTGTCTCGTGACTTTAGCATAAATAAAAAAGCAGTTCCAACTAACAGAAGAAGAGATCTCAGTTATTTTGGCTAGCATAAACTGGTCAGTTTCCTGGATACATGATATATTGAAGTTATGATTCCAGAGAATCCATATTTTTGCATTTTGAGCAGGTAAAGCATTAGAGAATCTAAGTTCATGTTTTAAATTAGTAATTTCCTGTTTATCATGCCATGGCTCAATTAAACACAAGATAGAAATATTGTGAATCATGATAAGAGACTTAAGTCTATCAATTGATGTTCCATACCCCCTCACATTCCAAACTAACAAATTTCCGATTATGTTGCAATTAATCATTGACCATGTGAGGTGGCTTTGTGTGAAGATCTAAGATTCCTAGCTTTGTTGGCTGAGACAGAATTTGCAGGAACTTGTTTACTAGCCTTTTTATCTGATTTTGCATTATTAGGAACAATATTAGTGATCATAGTAGGAAGACTAACCTCAGTGCAGGGAGGTTTTTCCTTCATCACTCGCTGGTTCTCCGAGCTATCAACAACATTATCATAAGTGAGTCTATCAACAACAATGGGCTCAGCAGCTGGATGTTGGATTAAATGAAATTAGGGTTTCTGTGACCAGAAGTATACTACAATTAGAACGGTTAGTGGCAACTAAAAGTTTTTACCTTTATCCAGATAAACAATAAGAAGTGACTACATCTGTCATCACATACTTCACAGCTCCATAGGACACACACAGCTCAATTAATAAACTTCAAAATTTTGTTCCTCATTATAGATATGCCGAGAGTGTTCCAATATCATAGACACTCAAAACATAAACATAGAATAAAATTATTAATAATAGGCATATAAAATTCAACATAATACCACATTGAAGGCATTTACTGACAAAAGTTTCAAATATTGACACCTAGATTCATAAAACTGCAAGTGGATCCTCCACACTCGTGCAACCTAAGCCCAATATGACCAAGGTGATTAGGATAGTCATAGCCGTTCTGAAAACTCTGGAAGCTCTGAAAGCGATAAAATCACTGTATAACGTCCTCATCTTCTCCGGCCATGGCGGTGACGCCATGGAATCATGCGACCCAAACCTTTGCCCAAGCGCTCAAGCTAAACCCTCCTCACTCCATCCCCCCGGTTTCAGACCTCCATCCCCACTTCAACTACAAGGGGGAAATAGCCGTTCTTTATCCTGAGGAAGAAATTGATATTCTTGCTGCCCCGTTCTCTAAATCCCTAATCGTCAAGTTTAGCAGAGGCCGCCCCACAATGGAGTTCCTCAGAGCTCAGATCAAAACCATTGGGTTTAAAGGCGAAGCCCAATTGTCAGCAATGGACTCCAGACATGTTCGGATCACCTTTGACCTAGATGAGGATTATCACAGATGCTGGCTGAAAAGAACATGGTCTTTGGGAGGGAACATCATGCGGATTATCAAATGGACCAAGAACTTTGATTACGATGAGGAATCTGCCTTAGCTCCTGTGTGGCTGACGATCGAATTTCCTCTGGTATATTTCTTTCATCCTAAAGCAATATCTGATTTGGGAAATTCTTTAGGTGAACTGCTTTTTGCTAATGCTCCCACTAAGAATTTAACTAAACCTTCCACAATCCGACTGTGTGTTGAAATGGATGTCTCTAAACCCAGGCCTAGTAAGATCAGATTAGGATCCATAACTCACAATAAGGCCTATGCTATCACCTATGAGGATGTTCCACAGTATTGTAAGAAATGCCTTAAGCTTGGCCACAATGAGTTCTACTGTAAAAGAGAATCACTAGCTAACAATGCTAACCAAATAGAACATCTAGAACCAAAAAGGAATAACATAGGTTTTGTTTCTGATCCTAAACATCCCAAGACTCAGAATTGGGAAATCAGGAATTCAACAACCAATTATAAAGATAAACAGCAGGTTTCCACCAAAGTTTATCAGCCTAAGGCTAACCAAAATCAGTTGAAAACTTCAGCATTAACAACTGTGATCCCTACACAGAGAGAGGAAAACAAAACTCCAGTATCAGAAAACAGATTTGCAGTCCTTGAGGAAGTACAAACTCTACCCTTAGAAGAAACTGACCTAGAGAGGGCTAACAATGTTCTTCAAGATAACCTAGATAAAAGTGCTGAAATTTCACCAGTAGAGAACACTACCATACCCCAAGAAAGGCAACAAAACCAGCAAGCTCCAGAAATTGATGATCCTGGCTCTGATTGCAACTCTCTAGAAGATCATAAGGATGAAGGATATGAGTCCAGAGGCTACAATACAGCTCCTTCATCTCCACAAAAGAAGAATATCCATCCCATATCCTTTAATGATGACACTGTGTGTGACAAACTAAAATTTCCAATAAATTCTTATATATTTCTGACTGACCAGTTTTCCTGGCTGCCTAACAAGGAAATCCTTTCAGATATTGATTCTTTTCAGGTACAGGAGACACGGTCATTCACCAGCCCAATTCCAGCTCCTAAAGTCAGTGAGATTAATGACAGTCAAATGGAACAAGAACAATCCACACCTAAAGCACATGATGAGACGATGATCTCACAAACAGCAACACAGGTAAGTCTCCCAAAGAGGAGCTCCAGGTTAGACTTAAAAAATAAAGTTTCCAATGACAGTTAATTGTTTAATATGGAATGTGAGGGGATTATCTACTTCTAAAGTGAGACTTAAGCATTTAGCCAAAAAACATAAGCTGGATTTGCTGGTTATCATTGAACCTAAAGGGAAACTTAATCAGCTAGATATGTATAAAAAATTGTTCTGTTTTCGTCATCATTTAGGCCACATACACAATAAAATCTGGATAATGAATTCTGATAGGATAGTTATTAATCTGTTAGTTGTCCATGACCATTTCATTCATGTGGAACTAACCATAAAACATAGTCAGGAGAAATTCAAAGCCTTCTTCATTTATGCCCCACACAATAGGGAGGACAGATTCAAGGTTTATAAGGAATTACAGGACAGATTTGATTCCTTCCCTACTTTAATTGGAGGGGACTTTAATGTGATAAGATCAACAGATGAATACTCAGGACCTAGCTCACCAAATTTAGACTCTATCATTGATTTTGATTCCTTCATTAATGAGGTTCAAATAGCATATTTAAACACTGTAGGTAACCACCTAACATGGAGTAATAATAGACTGGTCAACCCAACTTCCAAAAGACTAGACAGGGTAATGGGAAACACAAGCTTCTTCAATTTATTTAACCAGTCCTCTGTCCAAATTCTCAGTAGAACATCTTCTGATCATTCACCTATGTTATTAGATCTTTCAAATTCTGACATCTCTTCCCCTAAACCATTTAGGTTTCAGGAAATGTGGTTTAATAGAAATGAATTCATAGATCTTATATCCACCAACTGGTCACAGCCAATCTTGGAACAGGGTATGTTGGGATTCTCCTTAAAGCTTAAAAGATTGAAAAATGAAATAAAAAACTAGAACAAATTAGTATTTGGTAATGTACATGATAACATTAAAAATTCTGAAACTGAAGTTTCTAATTTGGAAGCAATCTATGACAGATCACACTCATTAAATGATAGGATTAATTTGAATAAGGCTAAGGCAATCTTAACTAAACACTTAGTTGAACAGAATATTTTCCTCACACAAAAAACAAGAATGAAGTGGCTAAAAGATGGTGATTTAAACACAAAATACTTCCACAAGTCTATTTCTGAAAACCAGGCTAGGTTAGGAATATTGAAAATACAAGACATCGATGGAACCTGGCTAAACACACAACCTGTAATAAAAGAGCCAGCAGTATCATTCTTTAAATCATTGTTATCAGATGGTAATGATGACCCATCTGGTCAGTGTCTTTCTTTCCTAATGAAGGAAATCCCTCCTGTAATCACTGAAACTGATAACATCAACCTTTTGCAACCCATTTCAGTAGAGGAAATTAAAACTGCTATTTTTGAACTATCTGCTACTTCAGCCCCTGGACCTGACGGTTTCTCAGGTATTTTTTACAGAAAGGCTTGGGATATAATCAAATCTGATCTAATCGCTGCTATATTGGAATATCAAGCTGGTATTCCAATTCCTAAATCTGTGGCTAGCACATTCATAGCTTTAATACCAAAAACAAACACCCCTAGGAATTTCAGTGAATTTAGACCCATAAGCCTATCTAACTTCATTAATAAACTCATGTCTAAAATCATGGTTGAAAGAATTAAGCCATTAATGAACTCACTTATCTCAGATGAACAGTCTGCATTCTTAAAGGGGGGAGACATTGCTGATAATATTCTAATTATGAAGGAGGCAGTTAGAATGTTAGATAAGAAAAATGAATCTTTAAATTTAATCCTGAAACTGGACATGATGAAAGCTTTGACCGGGTATCTTGGTCTACCATCAACTCCCTTCTACTGAAACTAGGTTTTCATGGTCACATAGTTAAAGTAATAATGAACAACATGAGTTCTACTTGGTTTTCAGTGCTGATAAATGGTTCCCCTTGTGGTTTCTTCAAACCTACTAGAGGCTTAAAACAAGTGGATCCAATTTCACCTTTCCTATTCAATATTTTAACTGAACTTTTAACCAGAAATTTAAGGATTCAATTTCAAAATGGCAACATTAAAAAATTTAAGACTCCAGGGTCAGCAAACAATATCACTCAGCTTTCTTTTGCAGATGACACTGTGATATTTCTCAAAGGGACTAAAAAATCTTTGCAAAACTTAATCAGGTTTTTGGATATCTACCAAAAAGGAACAGGACAAAAAATTAACTTTTCCAAGAGTGCTCTTTACTCAGGTAGGTTAAGTGTAAACAAGGTAAAAGAGATTAAAGATATTACTAACATTACTCATGGATCATTACCTTTTTTATATCTAGGAGTCATAGTCTTTAAGGGTAGAAAACTTAATTTGCATTTTAAAAACCTAATTGACTCTGTAAATAGAAAAATTACAAACTGGAAAAATCAATGGTTGTCAGGAGGGGGGAAAATTGTTTTGATAAATCACATTTTAACAGCTATACCACAACACACTTGGGCAGTAACTGCTCCAACTTCTCATACTGTTAAGAAGCTGAAGTCCATATTCAGTGATTTCCTCTGGGGTAAATCAGACCATGGACTGAACAAACACTGGTTATCATGGAATAGGATTTCATACCCCCAGAAAGAACTAGGGCTAGGTATAAGGCACATTCAATCAATAATAGATGCATTCTCGATTAAAATATGGTGGAAGCTTCAATTGGGACAATCTCTTTGGTCTAAGTTCATGTGGTCATTGCCTTCACATGCAAGAAAGTCAGAAACTTGGGCTAGATATAGGAAGATAAATATTATTGCAGAATCTTCCTCTCAGGTAATTATAGGCAAAGGTTCTTCAAATTTCTAGATTGCAAATTGGTTAGGCTTGGGACCTCTTATTAATCTGGTGGAAGATCAGGTAAATGTTCCCTTTCCCTTTCTTAATGTGGCAGAATTTCAACTCAACAAAGGTAATTACATACCACATCTCTCTCATCTCTTTGACTCTGACATACAATTAGAGTTACTTAAGGACATACAAATCAAAGAGCATCAGGATTATATGATCTGGAAACCAGATATATATGGGAATTTTTCAATTAAATATGCTTACCAGATTCTTAGACCAAAAAAAGAAGAATCGGAGATTTTTACAAGAATTTGGCATCAGGTTTTGCCTAAGAAAGTCAGTTTTTTCATGTGGAAAATGATACATTGTGCTCTTCCATTTGCTGATATTCTTATGAGATCAGGATTTCATTTACCTTCTAAATGTCCAGCATGTGATCATATTGACTCTATATCCCATTATTTCAATTCATGTGGCCCAGCTTCGGTTTTGTGGGATAAGTTTCATGAAGCATTACATCTGCCTGTTAGATCCTTTAACACCATATGGGATAGATTGGAATTCTATTGGCTTTTCAAACCTGCATCACCTCATCATTCCATCATGCTCACTCTCTCAGGTTTGATATGTTAGCAATTATGGAAGAGTAGAAATTAAATGATACATGAAAACATGAGATGCAGTGCTAATAATCAGTGGAAAAATGTATTTGATTTGTGCCATATGATCTATTCAGTTAATTACAAATTCTGCTGTCATTCACAGTGTAGTTTGGTAATCAGGAACTTAGTACCTCCGTATAAACGGAAAAACAGGAACAAAATTGAACATAATTAAATGGGAGCCTCCTGATTATGGACTGAAAGTTAACTGTGATGCTGCACTACAAGGAAATTCAATGGGAATTGGGTGTGTAGTGAGAGACCACCTTAAGAGAGTGAAATATGCAGTATCATGTTACATAGATTACACTGATATCCTGCCCCACCCTCATTTGTCAGTTCTTAATGCAGAATTGGTTGCCATTCTTACAGGTCTTGAAGCAGCAATGGGCAGGACTCAACAGGTACACATTCAATCAGACTGCTCAATTGCGATACAAATTCTTGGTGGAAATATCTGCCCGTGGCCGCTCATGAAGATCCGAGAGAAGATTACAATGGCTGCTTCAAGGTTCCAATCTGTTACATATACTCACATCCATAGAGATGGCAACCAAACTCCGGACTTCCTAGCTAAACTAGCAGTCAGAAGAAGGCTCTCCTCTCCATTTATGGAAATTCAAGAGTCGATCAGGTTCAACTTTCTTGATCGTAGGGAAACTTTTTTTTCGCAATTTAGATGGAAGAATTACTTAATCAGTTAGATGAGTTTTAGTCGATTCTAGTTGATTCTTGAACTGATTCTTGGACTGATTCTTGTTGATTGTCTGGCCTTCGTAAGCTTCACACAGGGGGTGGAGAGCTTATCGAAGGAATCACAACCAACAAAAATCATCCGAGACCAGAACTCTATGTAAAACGTCTACTCCTCTTGTAAGCTTCTATTTTGGGCAGTAATAAAGGGAGTGGGATCCCTTAATAAACAAACCCCACTCATCAGGGATGAGTGTTTTGATTTTAAAAAAAAAGTTCTAATGTATATAGCCTGAAGAGTTCTGGGGATTCTTGAGCTTCTTTTTAAGAGTTGTACGACCACAGTAGTGGCAGTGCATGACTGCTTCGATTCCCAAACAACTCGCCTTAGGCCCTTAGTATCACAATAGAGCCCCGGCATTGACGCGACAATTATTTTCATACTAGCAATTAGATTATTCAACAAAACCCTAGAATCAGATTAAATCACGAAACCAATTCACGAAACTAAAAATCGAGTAGAAAACACAAAGAAAATAGAGAAGCTCTTACCATTAATAATGCCGTCAGAAGGAGCTTTGTTATGCCGTCGGAAGGAGCTTTGTCATGCCCTCGGAAGGAGCGTTGCTACACCATCTTCAGATAGGTGCATGGTGGCGATGAAGTTGGTGAATATGGTGGCAGAGGAGATGATAAACATGGGGGAGGAAGGGGAGAAAAATGAAATGCTATCTTCTCTCTTACTATCTTCTCTCTGTAGGATTTTTCCTAGTTATTCTAAGATTTATCTTCATAATCTCAATCTCTTTTGAACCTTGTTCATTCTAATCAATTCAAAATTTGAATTTCAAATGAAAGGATTGGTGGCAGGATTCATAAAATTTCAATCATATCACTTGATTGAAGGAATAAAGGATATGGAAAAATCTCTAAGAATTTCTATTTATTTTCATCTACAGCATTTTCCGATTCTCACACAATTCATCCACCAGAATCAAAGTTTCCCGATTTCCCTACTTTGCCACAAAGATATACTTGCAGCCTTAACCATGGGTGAAGAACTCATTGCCCAGTACAAGAAAATCAATCTCTTAGAGGAGAAAGCCTCCAGACTCGGTCCAAGTGTTTATACGTCCGATTGAAAAATGTATCTCGACATCGCATTTTGTTGGTAAAATTAATAGTAATGAATTTAAAATATGTATGGTCCATTGAAAAAACTTTTGTTTCGTAAACAAAGAATAGTAGGTGTTAAAGAATTTTTTTCCCGAAAACAAAACTGTGAGCGTGACCCATGTCACCTAACCCATGGTGCAAGGTTCAACACAAGCGTTCGTTTTCCAAGGTACCACAAAACCTCACCAACTCGTGCACTCAAGCAGTGAGGAGGAACTCAAATTATGAAATTCTGTTCCACCTAAAGTCTATACTTTTGTGCCCAGTTGTTTAAAGGTTTGGTGTTAAAACACAAAACAAAAGACACAGTGCACACACAACTTGTTTACGCAGTTCGGTGCAAATACACCTACGTCTGCGGGGCCTTGCCCAGATCAGAAACCATTCACTAGAAAGCAGTCTTTAGTACAAGAAGCTTAACTTAAATACTAATCCATTGCTAACCTATTGAGTGAATGTTGTGAGATCCCCTCACTGCCGATCCTACGACGTTGAACCCTCACGAACAACACGTCTCCCTGGATCTCCTCCTCCCGAGGAATTAAGGCTTCCTTGTTTCTGATCTTTACAAACTTGGTCGGATGATTCAACACTCCTCCAAACACCACAGGCAGATTGCTCCAACACTTCTCACGCAGAGATGGATTCTTCGTCACTCCTGATTGCATTCTATCTTCTTGCTTTTATCATCTTCGCAATCCTGCCTTGTACGAAACTCTTTCCTTGTATAACTCTACCAAGCATAGACTTATAGACTAAGGAAAGATCTAATTCTAATCTGGTATTTAAATGGACAATCCTTTATTAATAGGACTTGTACTATAAATAAACTACTTAATCAATTCCTAACTATTACAGGAATATTTGTTTACCAGAATTAGATTGCCACGAAATCACATAATAATCTGCACAATATTCTGATCTGGTCGCATAATTATACTCCATAATTCGCTCCATAATTCGTGGCTAAAACCTGCTGTTTAGAAAAAACCTGATCGCAATGGTGTTAAAACACCATATTACCAGTATTCACAATATGCCATAAATAAGTCCAACTCCCAAGGACTCTACAAATTATATGCTCAGAACTAAGAACTTTGAAAGCAGGAGAATAACAAGAAGAGAGAAGAAAGGTGTGTGTTTGATCTGCTTCCCCGACTGGCCTTTTATAGGCATTCAAGACAACAACCAGACCTTGAAAATCTGGAACGTTGGAAGCAGTTTTGCACGGCTGGGAACGTGGAATCAGTTCCGCCACGACTCAGCAAGTTTCAGCAACAACATGGATAAGCAGATTGAGTAAATGTAGGAACTGGTAACGACTCGGTTAAAATGACTTTTGGGTTTTACATCAACAAGGTAAAGACAAGTGTTCGTAAGGAGAAAAAATAGGGATAGAATTTTAAGACGTTTCGATCATTTGAGAAGTCTCATAAAGCTGGACTCTCAAACTGATCGAGACAAAAAATTAATATGGGCCTATGACCCGACCCGAACGCCCACTCGCCTTGCCTCGACTCGCCTCACTACGTCATGGGCGGGTGGGCGGTACGGTCAGTCAGTTGGAGGCGGTGGCGTGCACGAGGGGTCTTTATTTCTCTTGCTCACTTAAAGTAGAGGAGAAACATTTCCATAGTTAGACTAGCCACATCCCTTCTAAACTTCCCATGTGGGACTAAGAATAAAGACAAAGTTTTTCTTTTTTCCTTTAAAATCAATTTTGGGTTGATTGGCCCATTTGCATTACCAGCAATCCCCCCACTAATGCAAAAGGGCAAAAAGGTAATTTTTCTGAGCATGTGAAAGTTCGACACTTAAGCATCAGTATCTTGCGATTGAACTAATGTGTAGTGAATTGGGATGAGCAACTTGTTTTCATAGTGAACGCATCTAGAACTCCTAAACAAGTAGTTCATTCCAAGAACATGTGTCTTACTTGAATAAAACGAGTTCTGCGATAATCAACAACTCATAGTGGCCACATTTTCCTTGGGAAACTCATGAGTGCTCTAGAAAGACAACCCTTAAAAGTCTTTCATAAAAGGAAGGTCAATATTTTACACTCTTGTGGGTCCTTCCATCAAGCTCATTAGACCACCCAGTCAGGGATATAGAAAGATTAATAACGATTCATCATTCATCTTCACATAATTTCGGTGAACCCCACAAGTTCGTCGGAAATTAGAACTATATTGGATTCATTAAGAGCTTTAAGCTCATTCTCACAATGTACATATATCATATGAATGGGTAGGTTTGTACGTTTGCGAATCTTTTCTTGGTTTCGTTTGACTTCAAGTCGTTTGAGAAACAACAAAAGTATCCATTAAGAATTCTTCACCTAGCAGGGTTTTAACACCATTCCCCTAGATGAATATTGGACTATCTTTCTACTTAGTCCTTTAGTAAATCGATCGGCTAAATTTGTTTCTAATCTTACGAATTGTAAAGCCAGTACACCAATCTCGATCATATTTCTCACACATTCATGCCTAATGTGTATATGTCTTTTCTTACCATTGTAAGGTTCATTTTGGGCAACACCTAGGGCTACCTGAGAGTCACATAAAAGTGAGACAGGTGGAGTGGGTTTCCCCCACAAAGGATTATCTACTAGTAATGACCTAAGATATTCAGCTTTTTGTCTTGCCAAGTCTAGAGCTATAAACTCATACTCCATAGTAGACCGTGCTATACAAGTCTGTTTTGAAGACTTCCACGAGATAGCAGCTCTTCCTAAGATAAAAATATAACCACTAGTGAAACTTACTTCATTATTATCGGTTGCCTAGTTTGCATCACAACACCCTTCCAAAACAGCAGGATACCCTACAAAATGCAATCCTAGATCTATTGTACCTCTTAGATATTTTAGTAAATGTCTAAGGGCAACCCAATGTTCTCCACTAGAACTATGTGTGTACCTACTTAGTCTACTCACAGCATAGGCAATATCAGGTCGAGTGTAGTTCATTAAGAACATTAAACTACCAATAATTTTTGCATACTACCCTTGAGATACACTTCTTCCTTTATTTTTCTTTAAGTGAATAGTGGAGTCATAAGAAGTTCTTACTGGCATTACGTCAAAGAAATTAAATTTTCTCAACACCTTTTCAACATAGTGAGACTGGGATAGGATGAAGCCATTATCTTTCTTAGTAACTTTTACCCCTAAAATCAACCTCCCATAAATCTTTCATTTCAAATTTAGAGGATAAGAATCTTTGGGTTTCATTTATAGCATCGATGTGTGTTCCAAACAATAACATGCCATCTACATAGAGACAAATAATCACACATTCAGATACAATTAGTTTTGAATGCACACAAGCATCAGATCCATTCACAACAAAACCAAAAATGAGAATAGTTTTATGAAACATTTCATACCATTGTTTTGGTGCTTGTTTTAAACCATACAATGACTTCTTAAGTTTACAGACTTTATTTTCTTGGCCCGTTATGGTGTACCCTGCGGGTTGTATTATATATGTCTCTTCTTCTAGATCACCATTCAAGAAAGCGGTTTTAACATCCATTTGATGTGTTAACATTTTATGTATAGAGGCCAGCGCAAATATAGCACGAATTGTGGCTATTTAGTTAGGTGAGTGGGTATAAAAGAAGTCTACACCAAACTTTTAGGTAAAGCATTTTATTACAAGTCTTGCCTTAAATCTTTCTACTGAACCATCAGTTCTTAGTTTTCTTTAAATATCCATTTGCAACCTAATGTTTTTGATCCCTTAGGCAAGTCTACCAAGTCCCATGTATTATTAGTCATTATTTACTCAAGTTCACTGTTAATTGCTTCTTTCCAAAAACTTGCATCTATAGATTTCATAGCCTCTTCATAAGTTTTAGGATCTTCTTCAAGAAGGTGAAGAAAATTACTGACTCATTTAATTCATTTATATCTTCGAGTTCAGTCACAAAATCAGGTCCATAATTAATTTCTTTTCTACGTCTCTTACTTCTTCGAATTTCATTATTACCATGTTCAGGTACATGCACAGAAGTAGAACTAGTAGAAACAGCTATCACATTGGAAGATACATTATTTATATTCTTTAAAGGAGATATGCTTTCAAAAAACTCAACATTTCTATATTCGCACATTGATTTATCATGCAATCGCATAAATCTATCGGAAACCCTATTTTCAGCATATCCCACAAATATGGCATCAATAGTTGTAGGACCAATGGTGTAACGTTTGAATGTAGGCAAAGCTACTTTAGCCAAACACCCCCACACTTTTAAATATTTTAAGTTAGGGGTATATCCTTTCTACAATTCATGAGGTGTTTATCTAATTTTTTATGAGGCACCTTATTTAGAATATGATTGGCTGATAAGACAGTCTCTCCCTACATTTCATTTGGTAATCCAAAATTTAAAAGCATTGCATTCATCATATCTTTTAAAGTTCTATTTTTCCTTTCAGCTATTCCATTTTGTTGCGGGGGTATAAGGTGCAGTGAACTCATGAATTATGCCATTCTTTTCACAAAATTCTTTAAGGAAGTTTGTAATGTATTCTCCTCCTCTATCTAACCTTAGTCGTTTTATTTTCCAACCTAGTTGGTTTTCTACCTCAGCTTTGTAGATTAAGAACTTTTGTTCTGCTTCATCTTTAGTTCTTAAAAGGTAAATTTTAGTATACCTTGAATAATCATCTACAAAGGTTATTTAATATCATTTTCCACCTTTACTTTCAAAGTTTCTAAATCCGCTAAGTCTGTGGGACTAGTTCTAAAAGTTCAGTTCCTGTTGAGTTACTTATTTAAATGGTTTCTTAGCGATTTTAGCTTCTACACAAGTTTGACATTTTCCCAATTGAATTTTTGGCAGGTTGGGTAGCAAGTTCATGTGTTGAATTCGTTTAAGTGAATTTGAACTAACATGTCCTAAACATGTATGTAAAATATCAAAAGATTCAACAACATAAGCAGGAGTAGATGCTTCATTGATAGCAGTGGTGTTCACAACAAATAGTCCCCCCCCAGACATGTATCCCTTTCTCACAAATTGGCCATTTTGAGTAATAATTAGTTTGTCAGCTTCAAACACCAGTTTGAAACCGACCTTGTTAAGAAAACTAGCAGGTATCAAGTTACTACGTAGAGAAGGAACATAGAGAACATTTGAAAGAGATAAATTCTTTCTGGAGGTCAGTCTGAGAAAAACCCTCTCTTTACCGAGAACTGAGGCACTGCTTGAGTTTCCTATGTAGACTTGTTCACCAGTAGAGACCTCCTAGAAAGTTGCAAAGAGGTCCCTATTTGCACAGGAGTGTTTGGAGGCTCCAGTGTCAACGATCCAGGCCGTCTTGTTTTCGACTAGCTTGATTTCAGAGACTACAGTAGCAATGGTCTCCACTTGTTCCTTCTGTGAGATTGGCTTGAGGTTTGTTGTTGGGTTTGTTAAAGGTGTCCTTGTGCTGGTAGCATTGGTAGGCTTGATTACCAGTTTTGTCGCATACGTAGCAGGCTGCCTGATATTTCTTCATAGTTGGCCCAGTTTTCTTAAAATTGGCAACCTTTTTGACGGGGATGGTTCCTTTCTTGAAGTTACTAGAGAACATAGACCTATCAACGTTTCCAGATTCTACAAGGTTAGCTTTAACCGAATCGGAAAAAGAAGAGAGTCTTTTATCATTGAGGTGATTAGCTTCCTCAATTTTCATGTGGCTGACTAGTTCCTCCAGAGTCATATCCCATTTCTTGTGCTTGAGGTGGTTCCAATAGTCATACCAAGACTTTGGCAGCTTCTCGATGAGTACGTTAGCTTGAAGGATGTTGTGCATAGTCATGCCTTCTGCAACTACTTCAGCAGTCAAGTTTTCGTACTCATGGACCTGGCCCATAATGGGTTTGTTGTCCATCATTTGGAAGTTGAGTCAATTCTTAACCACATATTTTATACTCCCTGCATCATTGATGCCATATTTCTTCAACAATGTTTCCCATATTGACTTAGCAGATTTGTTAGTGATGAACAAGTCAAATATGGGATTGGTCAAGTTATTGAGAAGATGGCCCCTAGCGGTTTTGTTATCTTTCTCATACTTGAGAATGGGGCCAGAATTTTCCTTTGAAAAAACTTCAGGGGTCGTATCGATAGTTTGATTAGTGGTAGATGTAGTAGAAGAGATTTTGGGAGGATCAATAAATAGGACGTAATCAACTTCCAGTTGTTCAAGAAAAATCAAGGCCTTTGATACCAGTGTTTGTAGTAAACACCATCCAGATGAGGTATCTTTGAAAGCTCATTAAAAAGTCTTATTTGACCAGACATAGTTTGCGACCAGGAAGCAAAATTTCGTTTCAAAATTGTTGGTAAAAGTTATAGTAATGAACGAAAATATGTTTGGTCTATTGAAAAAACTTTCATTGGAAAAACTTTTTTTTTCGTAAATAAAGAATAGTAGGCGTAAAAGTTTTTTTTTGAAAACATATTTGTGGGCATGAAAGATGACTGGCTTTGAAACGAAATTCACCTAACCCTTGGTGCAAGGTTCAACACATGCGTTCGTTTCCCAAGGTACCACAGAACCTAACCAACTCGTGCACTCAAGTAATGAGGAGGAACTCGAATTGTATGCTCGGAACTAAGAACTTAGAAAGCAGAAAAATAAGAAGAAGAGAAAAGGAAGGTGTGTGTTTGATCTACTTCCCCCGCCCGACCTTGAAAATCTAGAAGGTTGGAAGCAGTTTCGCACGATTGGGAATGTGGAGTCAGCTCCACAATGGGGGTGTTCGTAAGGAGAAAAACAACATGGATGGAATTTTAAAACGTTTTGATCATTTGAGAAGTCTCATAAATATGGACTCTCAAACTGATTGAAACCAAAAAAATTAATATGGGCCTCCAACCCAATTAGACGCTCGCCTCGCCTCACCTCGCCTCGGCACATCATGGGCGGTCGATCAACGACAGCGGCATGCATGAGGGGTTGTTATTTCTCTTGCTCACTCAAAGTAGAAGAGAAACATTTCCATATTTAAACTACCCATATCCCTTCTAAACTTCCTATATGGGACTAAGAATAAAGATAAAGTTTTTCTTTTTTCCTTTAAAATCAATTTTGGACTGATTGGCCTATATGCATTACTAATAATCTCCTTCATGCTAAATGGGAAGTGTTTTGGAAGAGTTGCACCTACTAGAGGACTGAGACAAGGAGATCCACTATCTCTGTATTTATTCATTATCTGCATTGAGGTATTTTCCCAAATAATTTGGGCTGGCATAAGGGATAAAAGGTTGCATGGTATAAAGATTGCTAGGAATGCACCAGTACTATCACATCTCCTGTTTGCGGTTGATATGCTTATTCTTAGAGAGGCAACAAATCAGGAGGCGGTAATGCTAAGAAGTATTTTTCAATTACATGAGTAGGCTTCGGGATAAAAGATCAATTTAAATAAGTCTTCAATCATGTTTAGCCCAAACACCGACGATCAGGTTAGGCCCACATCCTAGGTACACTGCAAATGACAGAAGCAGTCAGCCATGACAAGCACTTGTGACTTCCAATAGTCTTTGGCCGATCAAAGGAAAGTGAACTAGAGATTATTACAGAAAGAATTTGGACAAAGATTGACAGCTGCGAACATAAAAAATTATCCAAACGTGGAAAAGAAGTCCTTATAAAGTCTGTCCTACAGGCTATACCCACTTATACCATGCCATGCTTATGTTACCAGATAATCTCACTGAAGACATATATAGACTATATAGTCGATATTGGTGGGATAGCACGACTCAAAATAAAAAAATCCAATGGACCACATAAAGCATCTTTGTATATAAGGTAAATAAATAAGTGGCGTGTCCATATGTTTATGAACAGACCGCCTGTTAGAAGACCCACTCAATTTTTAATATTACAACTAAAATATTTTACATTTCTATAATTCTAATTAAATCTAATTTTTATATAACCCTAAGGATCTTTCTCAGAACTTTGCCAAATAAAAATACTACTTTCCTAAAAGAAAAAAGAAATGGATATACTCTCTCCCTTCAAAGAATTCAAATAATAGAAGTTTTTAAACGATAAATTATTAATGGCTAGAGGTTAGTTAGTTGGATGTTAACTCAATAATTTTTAAGGTCAAATTATAATTATTTATACATGGTGATATATATTTTTTAGAGAAAGTCTCGGGAAAGGTGGTCCGTACATAAGCTTATAGACATTTTACTGTATTTTTTACCTTAAATACTGTAATTTTATTATAAAATTTAAATATTGTATTTTAAAAGATAAAAAAGTAATAATATGTATTTAAATGTGTAAATATAAACATATAAATATAAAAAATTAATTTTCAATTAATATGTAATTTAACAAAGTTATAGAATTTTTATTTTTTAAAATAATTTTAAATTTAGAGATATCTCATTGCATAAAAATAAGAGAAAGTCATAGGAAAGACGGCTTGTCCATAAGCTTATGGACAGGCCAGAGACTGATATGCAAAATGGGGATCATATTATAATTATTTTTAAAATGGGGTACCTAATAATTAATTAAAGCTGATTATCTGTTTTTAATTTTCATCCATGCCTAATTTTCCTTTTGTCACCAGCTTTGAGCAGTTAAATTTTTGGAAAATATAATCATTTATCTTGCGTGTTTAGGAGTCTCCTCATTATTCGTGCGTGTTTGCCCTCTCTTCTCCTCTCTTCGTTCTTCAATTCCTCTGTACTCCGATTTTTGTTTTTTCAATTTCGCTCTTCGTTCTTCACGAAATTTCGCCGGAATCGCGTTGTTCAAGTTTGCGCCAGAATCACCTGAATTCTGTAAGATTGATATTCTAGGTTTTGAAATTCCGTTGCTGTTCTTTTCCTTTTTTGCTTTATAGTTGTACGCGATTCTGATGTGAGGTTTTTTTTGTGTATTTGACCTAGTCATGGGTAGGGCGGAGGGGAAAGCTATTCTTCCTAAAGCTGAGAAGTTGTCTCAGCCTTCTTCTTCTCCTAGTTCTTCATGTTTTTCGTTTTGAATATTTGGAGTTTCGCGCTTTTTTTGTTCTTGTTGTGTGTGTATGTGTTTTTTCGGTCTTGTTGATGTTGACTTTTTTTAGAATTTTATTCGTAAGTCAAATATGCATATGAGTTGTTGATGTTGACTTTTTTGTTAGTCAGATCTGTATGTTTTGAGTCTTCTTTATAACATGCATATGATTGTTTAGAAGGTTCATTTGTTATTGTAAGATATGCACTAGTTAGTTGCTCTGTTTTTCCCAGCATGTTATCAGTTATAATGTGCATTTGTTTTCTTAGGAGTTGCATATGTTAGGTTAATAGCTGTATTAGTTAGTCATCCTATTTTTCTGATCTGTATGTCAGATCCACATGTTTTGACTCTGTTTTATGATGTGCATTTGTTTTCTTATGATTTGCATATGTTAGGCTAACATTTGTCTAAGTTAGTTACTCTGTTTTTCGAGTTACTTATTTTATTGTTGACTGATTGTTATATTGTGTACTTGTTTTCTTAGAATTTGCATATGTTAATATAACTTATGTATTTGTTACTTAGTTTGTGCTTTGAGTTTCACTGATTGTTAGTTAGTTATTGTTATTCTTTCTGATTTGCTAGTATGTATTTTGTTTCATTACAAGTTGTTTATGCTAGTTTACTATATGCATAAGTTAGTTATAATGTGTATCTCAGATTATATTGCTTACTTACTGTCAGACTATGTATGCAATTGTTTCATTACAAGTTGCATATATTAGTATAGCCTATGATTAGTTAGTTATACTATTTTTTCCCAGATTAGGTTGTTTATTGGCTGTCAGAGTATGCATGCATTTTTTTTGTATGCTTTATGTATTAGTTTCTTACTGCGTGGTACATGATTATTTTTAGTTGTTCCTGAAGGAGGTGAAGATAATATTCAACGTCAAGAACCTGAGATAGAAGAAGGCGATTGTAATTTTTCTTTATATTTATTTACTTATTTTCTTATACATTTACTTATTCAAATATGTTATGTTGTTTAGCTTCTAAAAAGGTGGTTAGAAAAACTAAAAAGAAAGATGGATCTTCTCTTCAAGATGAGCTGAAAAAGGTTCAGCAGTCTTATGCTTCTGGAGGTTTTTTTTTCTTTACATGTTGCATTTTATTTGTGTGATTATGTTTGTTTTTAAAATATGTGCTTATACATTTTTTTGTTTTTCATTTTTTTTTGTGTAGTAGTGGTACTGGCACGCAGGTCTACTAGAATTGGTGGTGGTGCTACTCCACAGATTTCAGTTCCTATTGTTCCTAAGCCGGGAAATAAGAAATAGATGAATGTGGGTGTTAAGCAGTTGAAAGATGGTGAAGGTGTATCAGCTATCGGTGAAGGTGGATCAAGTCAAGAATTTAACTATGACTCACTGTTGAATGATGTTGTTCGAATGAGTAGAGAAGTAGCTGGTGTTGATGAAGCCAAGGGTTCTAATGGGAAGGATGCTTCGGAAGATATTGATGCTGAAGTTGAGACATATTTTAATGAGAATGATACTGATTTGAATAGGAAAGAGACTGAATCAGTTAAGGAGGAAGTTGTACCTGTTGGTGAAGGTTTCTCTAAGGATGTTGAGAATAATGGTGAAGGCAGGTCCAGTGATGTTGGTGAATTTATGGACAGTATGATTAAAGACTATATTAATGAGAATCAGTGGATTTTGGGTGCAGTTGCGAAGGCTGAGGTGGCACAAGCTGCTGCTGCAGCGTGTGAGAGGGAAAGTGAGGGTGGTGAAGCTGATGTGGAATTGGGTGAGAGTGTTGATGTTCGACCTACTGTGGTGGTCTCATTTGAATGAGAGAAAGAGAGGTCGTCACCTCGTATGTTGAGCAAGGAAAAGGGTAAACAATGTGAGACCTCTACTGGACAGAATAAAAGGAAGGCAGAAGAACTTGGTGCAAAGTCGCCTGTTGAGAAGGCAATGAAGACAAAGACTAAAAAGGTTTTTGTGAAGAAAGGTGTTGTGAAGGCGAACAAATATGGTGGGGTTTTGAAGGAGTCTACTGAGAAGGTGAAGGAAGTTGTTGAAGTAGCAAAAAAAACTGGTTTGAAGGAGTCTGCTGAGAAGGTGAAGAAAGTTATTGAAGTAGCGAAAAAAACTGGTTTGAAGAGGAAAGCGGATAGTACTGCTGGTGAAGCTTCAGGGTCAGGAAAAATGGTTGCTAGTGAAGAAGGAGCTGCGAAAGAACAGAGCAATCATCAGAAGAAGCAGGTGGTCCAACGTACTGATGAGGAGGGTAACATATAAGTGTATTTTAATATTTTATAAACTGTACTTGATTCATAAGATGCTGCATTTGATAAGATTCAGTGTTTATTTGTTATTCACAGTCTCAAATAAACTAACACTCTTCATATTTTATTTTAGGGTAATATGCAAATATAACCCTATGTGTTGGAGAAAGTGCAAATATAACCCTGAGTTATTTTTTAGTGAAAATATAACTCTAACTATTATACATATGTGCAAATATAACTTAACTATTATACATATGTGAAAATATAACCCTAAAGCCATTATTCCGGCATTGACTGACTAGGGTTATATTTGCACTTTCAATTATCGCAGGGTTATATCTGCACTTTCATCAATTATATAGGGTTATATATGCACTTTTATCTTTATTTTATTTTAGGTTTGCTAAGAAATTCTCAACCAGCCGTTGTCCTTCGAAGCTGAAATCGTTAATTGCCTCACTCGCTCCTGCCCAAAAGATTGATGTGGAAGATGTAGGTTTTGGTAGACTTCTTGCATTTGACATCTCATCCATTCCTATTGGAATTGTGCCTTGGCTGGTTGACATGTTTGATTATGTGGGCTGATTTCATATTGTTTTATGCTGACTACAAATTGTTCTAGGCTGACTTCTTATTTTTTGTTCTATGTTGGATCATGTTGGCTGTGTGCAAGAAATATCAAGCTCAAGGTACATCATTACACCTGATGATGTGTTTGATATATTTTGTATCCCTAGGATTCCAGGCTGTGCCGTTTGTTTGGTTAGGAATAATGGTAGGGGTTTTTCAAGAGATGTGGACATTAGGAATAAATGGAGAGATGAGTTGGGTGCTGATAAATATGGTAATATTTCTCATGTTAATCTTTTTGAGGAGCTGGGTAGACTAAGTGATGGTGGTGAGTGCTTTAAGAGATTTTTTGTTATGTATATCATGTGTACTTTTTTGGCGCCAACTACTAGAAACTTGGTTGATTTTAAGCTAGTTAGTGCTTCAGAAAATGTTGGGACCATCAAGAGTCTTGATTGGTGTGGCTTAGTGCTTGATTGTCTCTGTGAGGGTGTTAGGAGCTTCGAATCTGATTCAGGTAAAAGAGACGTGTCTTGTGTTGGTGGTTGTGTGTTTGTACTGCTGCTAGCTTATATTTATAAGTTTCCTTTTAGAGGTCAGCCTGACCCTACTAGACTTCCCTTATGCATGCATTGGTCGAACAAATATTTGCTCGACAGTGCTCATCATCTGGAAAAAAATGGGTTATGATAAGGGGGTTATAGTAGTTGCTGGTTTTCCTTTGACAAAGGATGGGAGGGTTAAAGATAACATAAGTAGCCAACAGCAATCTAACGGAACTCGTAATAGCCACGAGGGTCTTCATACACCTACGGCTGCATGTGATGGTATTGCTCAGGATCCGGGATTTATTTCTTATCGAATACCTAACGGCGTGATGAGCAATGAAGACATTGACAAAGTTACCAGCAATGTAAGTATTTTTTGTCTTTTTTTATATAGTTTGTAAAATTAGTGCATGTTGTTTTAAAACTAATGCAGATGTTAGTTAATCTAATGCAGTTTGCAGTTCATATTTTCTTTTTAGACAGTTTCTGATTTTTTATTGGACGGATATTTGTTCTTCTCTGTCAGCCTCTGAATAGGGCTTGCCTCATTTTCAAATGAGACATGGAGGTCATTACACGTGTGTTGGTTTAAAACCTTGAGAGGGAAAATGCTAGCCCAATTGTACGACCACAACCGCAGCCGCGGCCACAATCAGAACCTCAGGAAGAAGGAACAACCACATTAAATGAGGATGTTGTTCATGTGAAGACAACATAAGAAGTTATGGAAGACCCAGCCACACATCAGTGGGTCGATAAGATAGTTGAAGAATACATGAGGAAAGCTCGTTCTATGATTCCTTCATTCTCCCTTGGGATTGAAGGACTTGAAGATTTGTAGCTTTAGCATCTTTGAATTGTTTTTGGATGATTTGTAATCAGCTTATTTTGTGACTGATTGGTTTGTTGGTGGTATGTTAGGAGTTGTTTTTAAGGTTGAAGGTGTATTTGGATGATTTGTGACTGACTGTTTTGTGGGTCATATGTTGAGCACATTTGAGACGCTGTTTTAGGATTTGTTTGTAAGGTTGCAGGTTTTATGAAACAAATGCATGTCTAGTTTTAAGAAGTACTATTTGTATGCTTTTAATTCCAAGTTGATTTTTGAATTATTTGATGGGGTTGATTGTGGTGGGTTTCTGAGCTTATAGGAAAACAAATGCAATTCATAGGTTAATAAATTACAGTTGTAAGCTAAGTAATCACATATCAGTTAGTTTGTAGTCAGTGTTTCCATATCAATAACATTTTATGAAACAAAGGTTGGTACTTGGGCAAGCAAAACAAATGCAAGTTATAATTTGATAATTTGTAATTGTAAGCTAAAAAATACAGTATGTTATTGAATGTATAAAAATCTTAGGTAAACAAAAATCTTAGGCATATGGTATGATCCTAAAAAACAAATACAATATATAGTTAAACAAATGCAACTTGTATCCTAAACAATGCTACTCTTTACAGTGTCTTCACATCTGGTGTTTTTGTGTCGAATTCAGTAGTTTTCTTCCTTGGTTTTTTTCTTTTCCATGCCTGATTTTAGCCTTTTTCCTCTTCCTTTTGTCTTCACTTAGGCTAGATCTAGTATCTTAGGTGCACTTGTTATGGTTGAGTTGCTTTGGCTACTTGTGGTTGATTGTTCAATGGCATTTGTTTTTTATGTCAACAAGTCTTCTATTCTTACTGAGCAGGTGTCAAACATCTCTTGAAGAGCACTTCTAGCTTCTGAGTTTCTTCGCTCTTTAGAACCAGATTGTAGAATCTGCTGGACATATGGTTACTCCATGAAAGTACGCCGTTGACGTTTTCCGATTGTTGTTTTTCTTGGCCAAGAATCCTATCCCAAACTTCTGTTTTGGCCTTTTTTGTCCACCTTTTGAGGATGTAATTTGCAGGTATTTCTGTGATGGAATGAAGGTGCAATATCCTGAGAGTGTGAAAGTACGGCATACCTGACACCTCGAAGGACTTGCATGTGCATTGTACTTCAACTAGCACATCTTCATTTTTTGTACTCAACTGTCTCGTATTTGGATTCATCATGTTCTAGGCTGACCTCATATTTTTTTGTCTGTGGTTCTGAGAAAAGTTCTTTGACCTTAGTTGCCATTGCTAGGGAAAATTCCTTTTTGAATCCTTTGTACAATGCAACTGTGTAAACCTGAGCAGCATATTTAACCAAACCCGTACAAGCCCAGTAGTGGGAAATAAATGCATACTGTAAGTTAACAAATTCGTGTTCTAGACTAAGTAATACATATTTTTAAATGTGAACATACCTGCTTTTTTTGATAATTTGGCTTTGCTTTTGTACATGCATTTTCCTTTTCTGCTTCATCTCTACTCCACTTTCTAATTGTTTGGTTGAAGAGCTCATAGAAGTGTGTCAGTGTTGTTGTTTTGTTTGCATTGAAGCATAGTGTGTGGTTGGTGTTTTCACTTCGCTGTGATGATAAGATACCTGCTGAGAAAATATCCTTGCTGAATGTCGTGCTCCATTTTTCACGGATGTCGTACAGGCGTTGAAACCATGTGCTAGTTTCGAGCTTGTATGTGGCGATCATGGAGGTCCATTTTTCTTCAAATTCTGTTGGATTACGACATCTTTTCATACAGTAGTCTAGATCACTTTTGAAGGATTCATCTTTCTTTAATCTCCCATAATGTTGTATTGCGTTTTGTTTTATGTGCCACAAGCACAATCTGTGTTTTGTGTTTTGGAAGACCTGGAAGTTGCAACAAGAAATGGATGTTGCAACAAGAAATGGATGTTGATCAGTATACATATTGTAAGCTGACACATGCAGAAGCTAACATTTCCTACTCAATGTCAGGTCTAAGAAATGGAATTTCTGTAGCTGCATCATTTTCAGGAAACCTGATTTCCAAAGTAACAAGTGCAGCTTTTAAGATATGTAATGCATACTGTAAGGTAAGAGGTGCAATGTCTAACAGTGCATATCCAGTGCTCAGAACTGTAAATTACAAATTTTCACAACATACCTCATTATTGCTTTTCCCATTGCAGGATCTTGATCTGTGAATATTGTGACAGGTTCCCTTCCTTCCATTGATTTCTTGAAAGTGTTGAGGATCACACAAAAGTATCAGCCAACTCATTTGCTATAAAAGCACAAGCAGACATTGTTATATTCTAGTGATTGTTGATTCCAACTATTGGCGCACAAATCAAGTTATACTTGTTTGTTCTATATGTAGTGTCAAATATGGAGACATCTCCGTAGAGCTTGTAGTCCTCCAGCATCATTGAATCCCTCCAAAACACAGCTGATTGTTTTGTTTCCTTGTCGAATTTTACTTTGAAGAAGAAATCTTTATCCTTGTCATTGATTTCCATGAGTGTGTCAATAAGTTTCTGAGCATCTCCACTTTCCAAAGTTGAGGTGGTCTTTCATCGTATGCCCTAGATTTTCTTCTCCACCAACTTCAAAGACATATATTTATATCCTACAGTATGTCTTAAACCTGCTTGTTCCATTGTTCTGATGGCTTTTCCTTTGTCTTTTGTAATCCCCCGTTCAGTCCTACTGAGATACTGCCATGCTGGTCTTGTTAACTCATGATTGTGTACGGTATTGTGGTGTGCCACGATGTAATAATACTGCTATAGCTTCACTCTAATTTCAGCTAGGCATCCTGTTTTTGTAATCAGGTCCTTTCTCTTCCTCTTCTTCTTCTTTTCAGAATGATTTTCATTATCCATACAAGGAACAGGGCTGGTAGTGCTGGTTTTTAATCTTTTCAATTGGCCTCCAACAGAGCACTTGTAGTACTTTTCACAAATCTGGCCTTTGTTGTTTCGACGTTGGCAGTCCTTCCTGTAGCTAAAACCAATAGCATTTGCATGCTTCTTGTACAGAGCATGAAGTGATTCCAATGTTTTTGCTTTTACGCCGGTAAGATTTTCAGTGGCATAAATTTCATTTAAATTTGGAAAATATGTACCTGTAATAGTAAAGAATACAATTTCTAACGTAAGCTCTGTTCTGATAAGCATAACAAATACTACTTGTAATGTAGGATATGCAAAGTGTAGTGTATTTTGTACATGTTATAATCTGAACAATGCAGAAGTTTGTCAAAAGTTGGAATTGACAAATGCATATTTTGTGTTTTGTTCATTTTAATCTAATGCATGTTTATTTGTAACATATACGTGATTTAAGTTAACAAATGCATAAATTATACTAAATTTCTGTGCAGCATGTAGTTTATATTGCTAATGTTCTCACATGTTCATACATGTTCATAGCACTCGAATTTCAGTGTCCAGAAGTTTAAAAAACAACTATATTCATATCGATTGCATTTGAACACTATAATTTCATTATGATGAGATAAAATCATACCTTCATAGGAATTGAGTAGTATTTCAGCTTCTTGCAATTGAATTTCATCTGCTTGAAGTTGAATCCTGGCGTTTAGAATCATGTTTTCTCTTACAGATTCCAATTTGATAACAGTAGTTTTTAAGATTAAACCAGCTGAAATTTCATCTGCTTCAATAGGATCTAGCGACATATTTGGTTGTTCAATTCCATCGGAATCACAGCAGTTGTTGTTGTCGAAGGACATCGGAAAGGCGCCGTGAACGGATTGGACAAGAGGAATTGAAAACATGTCGGCGGACTGGTGAGGAAGAATTGATCGGCGTTCATAGAATTTCGAGTCGGAATCGCACTGGTTGTTATTTTCGGAGTTCATCGGAAAGGAATCGTTGATGAGAAGATAAAAAATGTGCCGGCAAGAAGATCGGAAAATGCGACGGCGGACTGTTGAGAGCTTTTTGGAGAAGAAGAACATAGTACTATGTGTTTGTGTGTGAAAATTGTGTTTGTGCGTGAAAATCGTGTTTGTGCTTTTGCGTGATATTGTTGTTTAAGTTTTCATTATTTGCAAAGTGGCCCCTCTTTGTCCATAAACTTGTGGATATGCCCCTGGCATGTCCATAAGCTTATGGACAGGCCGCTTGTCAGGAGATCCACTAAACATTAAATTATCTCATTAATTAAAAACAAAATATTTTGTAATTATTTATGAAAAAAGAAAATCATAGACCTTCAATACATCTAAACATATAACTACAGAAAAATTTTCAAATCATAGAATAAAAACCACATGGAAGTGGAATTTCTACACTTTAAAAATTTTAGTCCCTCTCCAGTTCAACTTATTTCATCTCCAATCATCTCTTCTCAACTTTTCTCACATCTTCTCAACTCTTCTCACCTCTTCTCAATTCATCCTAGCTCCAATCAACTCAAATAAGCTCTTCTCAACTCTTCTCAACTTAGCTCTTCTCAACTTTTCTCTTCTTTTTTTTTAATGAAAGCACCCGTAGGTGGGGGATTTCCATTCAGGTTCCCCAAGCTTGGTAACCAAAATAAGAGAGTTAGTACATCAGGAAACCTACAAACCGTTGAGGCCACATTAGCCTCCAAAAGTCCTAGCAATCTATATCTAGGTTATATGAACAGCTATACACAAGAGACGCTATCTGAACTGAAGTTGCGATCCAAGGAAAAGAATCTCCACCCCTCGTGTTAATTCTCCCTTGGCCAGGCAACTTCAAAGTCAGGTAGACGTTGGTAAACAGAGGTAATACTACATCCAAAAGTAAAAAAAATAAAAAGGGGTTTCACTTGCTAGCAGGCAGCCAGTGCAGCAGAGATATGTACTGAAAACCAGCACTCCATTTTGTACCAGTGTGAGAGAAAACAGCAAGCTCTCCAGTGTAGTTGAGGTTCCAAGAGTGTCCCCAGAGTCCGTTTCCATCTGCATTGAGAGAGTAGCCAAATTAGCAGTATCAATCCTTAGGCAATGGAAAAAATTCTAATATGTGGCGTTTGGAGCTTATCCAATGATATCAGACCCTTGATATTTTGAGATATATTCTGCAGGTTCAGACTATGAGCAGTGCTAAAGTGAGTTTTGGCAATGGCATTTGCCACTGCATTGCTCTCTCTAAACACATGGAGTAAAGAGGAAGACCCTAGTAATTGTTTAGCTCTATAAGTAAGATCAAAGAGCTTCCAGTTTGCAGCATAAGGATTTTGTATCATTTGGACAGCAAGCAAACAGTCAGTTTCAAAGATATAACTGAAATTAATATCATGAAACTTGTTAAAAGCTTGTAGCAGTGCCTTAATTTCAGCCTCAAGAGGAGATGCAGCAGTAATAGTATCCGAAAAGATAAATAGAGGATCACCTAGAGTATCCCTAGCAATTAGACCAATTGAAGCCTTGTCTGAAAACCAGGAAGCATCTGTGTTTATTTTAATTGTTCCTATTGGGGGCTTTTCCCACTTAACACTAGATATGTTAGGCTTTGGAGGGGGCCGATTGAGGGGAATCCATTGACTGAGAGGAGAGGCCATTGCAGAATGGGTGAAATATGGTCTAGGTGAGGAGAACAGAGACAATTTTATTAGATCCTCTACTTCTTTAGTAATTGCCTCAATAGAGAATCGTTTAGCATAAAAAAGGAACCTGTTTCTAGCTTTCCAAAGTGACCAGCAGGTGAGAGAAGGCAATATTTTACAAATAAACTGTTTCCAACCTGGTAAGTCATGGCAATCCCAGAACAGAAAAAATCTTAAAGAAAGGGGGTGGTCCTGATTGAGATTGAATTCTACTATGGATGCTATGTTTGTCCACACAGATCTAGCAATATGACAAGATATGAAAAATGCTAAATAGAGTCTGTACTACAGCAAGCAGGGCATTTAGATGCTAAACTAAACCCACATGTTATTAAAACCTCATCAAAGGGGAGGAAAGATTGCAATAATTTCCAGGTAAAAATGGATATCTTCTTCTGCATAGCATTATTCCAAATATATTTAGGAGCAAGAAAGTTACCTGAGGCTCGAGTTAGTGCTTTATAAGTGGACTTAGATGTAAAATTACCAGAATGGCCAGGCATCCATATGAGTCTATCATCCCTGTCCTCAGTAAGTTTTGCAACCTGTAGAAAAACCAAAGTATCATGTTCTAGAAGAGGGCCAATCTGATCTAAGATAATAGCTTTATCCTTAATAAAATCAGCCACTGAGAGATATGGCCAGTTAGATACTATATGCTCAGGGATACTATTAATGAGAGGGGCTGAAGGGCACCAATTTGCCAACCAGAAACTGCATTTCCCATTACCATGGATAATGTGTGAGTTTTGTTCTGCAAATGAGTTAACTGACACAATCCTTTTCCAAGTGACAGACTTCCTGTCAACTTTTCTCAACTCATCTCTTCTCACCTCCAATTAACTCAGCTTAGCTCTAATAATTTTAGATCGTCTACTTTCAATTTTATTCAAATCTTTTTTTATTTTGAAAGTTCTTTAATCTATTTTAAATATGAAACTTATGGTGAATGTTGTTCATATTTGGCTGCATAAACTATTATAATAATTTTATTATTTAAAGCATACATACTATTATAGATGTTAATTTAACATACAATTAATATATTATATTATTAATTATTAACAATTGTTGAATACCATGGAAATTTTAAATCTTAATTTTAAAACCATTTAATTAAGTTTCACTTGGGTGTTAAAATTTTAATTGTGAATTTTATTAGGATTGAATACAGTAAAAACTACAAGGTAAATAATGAGAAAAAACAGATAATTGTCACTTTTAGATAGATTCTATCTAAATTATAATGAGAGTTCTAAACAATGGAAGTATACATGTTGTGCGCAGTACCAATACTTTCTTGATTTACATTCATACTACCAATGCTGATGTGCATAGAGCATCTCCAATGCTACGAGCTCTCTTGTGTATTGTAGCAACATATCGAATTATTATACACTTGCGGTACATTTAGAGTATTTTGGTTTTAAAAACTTTGTTCACCAACCCTAAATTTGTAATCTAGCGTTTCTTATTTCTTGCAAATATTTAATTAATAGTTTTAATATATTTCACATAAACGTCATATTATTAATAACTGTGAAATATTTTCAATTATAAGAAATATATAATTACATAATTACATTTCAAACTCGATAACGTTAGGGTTCAAATTCTATAATTACATCATACATTATATCTTTAAATAAATTATTTAATTCACATGCACTATCATTTATATCATAATTAATTATAAGTTATAAGTTATTAATGTGTAATATAATTTAACCGTTATCTTCTTTTAATAATTTTTGTTCAATTAAGTTTGATTCAGTTCGGTTCAGTTTGTTCAGTTACGTTATGTTATACTCGCCCCACTTCAGTTTGCTTCAGTTTAGTTCAATGTGATTCATTTCATTTCAGCTTTATTCAGTTAGGCTCGTTTTGATTCAGTTCAGTTCATTTTGATTCAATTTAGTTCAATCTGATTCAGTTCAGTTCAGTTTGATTCACTCATTCTATCACATTCGTTACCCACGGGGGATGCTATGACTTCTGTTTGAATAGATAGACATCCTTCTCTTCTTAAGAGTAATTCACAAAGACGTTCAACGACCATTTACAAACCTTATTAATGATCACTTTCAGGCGAACCCCGCCATAAAAGGTATTTCATCAATGGCATTATACACGAAAGACCATAGATTTGATAACAACAAGCATTCGACCAAACACAAAGCCATTTAACCAAAAAAACATTCATGAGGTTAAACCTAAAATAATTAACATTATTTGTTAGAATAAACCTAGAACAATCAACATTCAAGATTCAACCTTTTAGTGCTACCTTAGGATAAATATGATAACAAACCCCATTAACATACTCATCTAGCAATACTAACCTCACATTACACAACAAGAAGTTCTAATTCCATGTTCTTGAATTTTATATTAAAAGAGGGGAAACTTAGCTACTTTCTCCCATCCCTAACAAGCAATCATACAAACACTTCATATACTCAAACAAATCATAGCATAAACAAACTAAACATACACATTAAGAACACATGAATGCTAAATAGCAAAAGCTTCAACAAAGAGTGAAATAGAGGTTCTTACAACATATGTGTGGAAGCTTCAATCAATTGCTCTCAAGTACAAAACTAACCTACATAATCAAAACACATAATATAGAACAAAAATCTGCAAAAAAAAGGACATGAAAAAATATGGTGAAAAACTAAGGATTTAAAGCCCCAAGTTGGGCTTACGAAATGAGGAAGAAAGGGGGGCAATTTATAACCCAAGTGGGTCAAGAAAAGTCAAGGGGTGTAGCAGAGCGCGAAGGCACTGGCATGCCCGATTGGGCGCTAACCGAGGGTACAGCGTAGGCTGATGCGGGGCATAGCGGGCTGGCGCGAGAGGACACTACACGGGCCAGTGTTAGGGGACTGAGGAGCTGCACCGCAGTTTGCTTTGTGGCGCTCTGGCGCACGATCGTGAGTATGGGATGTGCACTGGCTGGCAAGCCCGGTTAGCGCTAGTCGAGGTGTTAACGCACAGGCGCGCGAGGCATCGTGTTGGGCGCGTGTTCTTGAACCGAGGGGCGTTTCTCCCTTGCATCTTTGGCTCGCTAACGCGCGGTTAAACCCCTGGCTGCGCACCACAGTTTTTTTCACCCGGCTGGTCTTTGCATCACTACGGGTGAACTATTGATCCAATTTTTAAGTTCTTGTAGTCGATTTTATAGTGCTCGAGAAGATGAATCCAATGATTCCACTCTTGAAGGTTGGTCTTCTCGGATCGTTCTAAGAACTTGGTCCAAACTTTCATATCACAATTCATCTGCTTCTTTGCTTCCTTCTTCGCTTCTATCTTCTACCATGTATTGGCTCGTGGCTTTCACAAAACCACTCCAAAGGGCTCGCGAGCAATCCATGAATTAAGCTCACAAAACGGAATCTAGATGCTAGTAAGGACCAAAATTCCATTAGACTTAAACATATGTTACAAATGAAGGATTTAGAAATGAAAACCAAAAAACGGTCATCTAAACCCCTTACGATGTAAACCTACCTAAATCTAACAATCTTACTACAAAAATATTACAAAAGAGATGTTAAATGCTTCGGAAAATACATGCATTTAAAATCCCATCAAACTTTAATCAACTCAACTCAACTCTTCTCAGCTCTTATCAACTCTTCTCAGCTATTCTAAACTCTTCTCAGCTATTCTAAACTCTTCTCAACTCAGTTCAACTCCAATAAACTCAATTCAGCTCTTCTCACCTTTTCTCACCTCCTCTCAACTCCAATAAATTCATCTTAACTCAACTCAATTCAACCCAACTCAACCCAACTCAACCCAACTCAATTCACTATTTCAGTTGAACTGGATAGGGCCTTAGTCCAATCAAACAATAAAATTGGTCAGTTAAAAACAAAATTTTAACCAACTAACAATTAGTCGGTTAAATTTTTTGTGCAATTGTTTTTGAAAAAAGAAAATCATAGACCTTCAATACGTCCAAACATATAAATATAGAAAAAAAAATTCAAATCATAGAATACAAATCTCATTGAAGTGGAATTTCCACACTTCAAAATTTAGTCCAATCAAACAATAAAATTGGATTAACTTCATAGAATTTTAATTTCATTCCCCAATTCAATGACAACCAAACACAAGCTAAGTGTGTTTCCGTCATATTCTTAGAAAAAGTGTGTTTTTTTTTCTTTTCTTTTAAAAAAAAAAAACAAAGTGCGTTTCTATTTTATGCTTATAGAGGTTTAGATGATGTTTAGGTGTGTTCAAACGTGAGTACTCACATTTTCGGCTACTTGTACATTGTAATTGTGTATATGGCAGGTAGTTGGAAATGTGTCCTATGACATGGGCCGGAAGAACTACGGTTACTCAAATATTTTAGGCCGGGTCATTGAGTACCCGTTGACCCATTCAAAATTTAAAATTTTGAGACAAGTGTTATTTCACTATATTACATAAATTTGTGTGGATGTAAGAAAAATATCATTACAGTGATGATAATGTAGTTTAACAATTGAATTCTCATCACATTATTGTTACAAATCATTATCAACTTTTATCATTATAAGAAGTAGCATATAATGATCACTAAAAGTAACAAGTCTGTAATCATTATCACCATCATTCCTTTGTTTTGATGAACTTAACAAAATATGTTGAACTGATTGAAAAAATTATTGTATTAAAATATTTTAATTTAGTGGAGGGTGGTGAAAGTTTGATATACTTCATTTGTTCATCTTATCGTGCCATTTTGACACATTCATTTTTAGCATAGTTTAGGATATTTCAAACCACATATTTAACGTTTGCTTTTCTTGATTTAATTAGATCCATACAATTTGTATCTTCTTAAACATTTTGCCATGAAGATATGACACAATAAAATGAATGGAGGGAGTATGAAATTTGTGATGGAAAAATAAATAAAAGAAATTAATTGGACTTACTACTAGAATAGGGTCGTGGTCGTGGGCATAACTAAAAATTTGAGACTGAAAGGTAAGAGCTGGAACTCAAAAGGAACAATTGTGAATTAGGGGTTGAAAAAGAATGATTTAAAAGTAGCACTTGAATATTATGTTAATTCAAATTATTTAATAATAATATTACATATGTTCGAACAATTGATAGTTAAGAGCAGATATGTAGAAAAATACTATTTAATACTAAAATTAGTTTCATATATTTAAATTTTACCAGGTATTACGGGTACACGGAAATAGCATTTTGCGGCTCAAGCCCGGAAATGTAATTTTTTTGGGTCGAGAACCCGACCCTAAAAAAGGAAAAAAGTTCCTGGTTATTTAACTGGGCCGACAGATGGACGGGTCGGGTATTGCGGGTTGGTATTTTTGAACACCCTTTTATTCTAATAGATTTTTTTTATATGATTCTCTAAAATAAAATTTGAGTGAATTGTAAATTTGGTATTTATTGTATAAAGGAGAAAACAGGTCCCCTGATAGGTGGTATGTTCTTAAATTATGAACAGTCCATTGTATTTTTTCAGTTATACACTTTATTTTTTTAATTAAACACTAATTTTTTAAATTTAAATAATACATTTTAAAATAAATTATGGTACTTTTTATAAAATAATCTTATGGACATGCCACCTTTTCTGAGACTTCCCCTAAAAAAAATATTGTCTAGGTGCTTTTTTATTACTCAAAACGAATACTCAGTGTTATAAACCTGCCCATACATGCGAAATCCAACACTAGAATAAACACCACTCAGGAGCAGATCAGCTTGCTGAATAGGCAGGGCACCTGAAGAACCAGTGATCACAACACGCTTTACAAGATCACGATCTAAAAAAGTGGAGAACATCACACGATCACACGATCACACGATCAAGAGTCCTATAAGTAAAGATGTAGAACACCATTTCAAGGTAAGTAAATGCAGCCAAAAACTATGACACGAATGATGACAACCCTAACTTGGGTGTCGAATCTTTCTCCCGGGAAACACCACTGGGACCTATTTTGCAAGTAATTGGAGAAGCTGGGTTTTCGTGTTGATTCGGAGAATTCTGCTGATTAAAAAAGGTCCCCCAATCAATGACACCGTCTATAATGACGATTTTTCCTTTATGAGTCTTCATAATCTCTGGAAAAGGCCGAAGCCCAAATCAGATTCACCGTCCAACTGGAGAGTGTGCAAAGGACAACAAACCATACAAGGCTAATAAGCAGTGATGTCATACAACAAGCCAAGTACAAGGAATCGCGACAACAATGCAACCACACTCGTACACCAACAAAGCACAAACACCTCTAAAAAAAGGTACGCTTCCACACTTCAACCACCTCGCATGCGTATAACCTGATATATAACTCAAAGAATTATGGTATGGCCATTCTTAATCATAGAAGGCGTAGTCATAAAGATCACTTAGCCATGGAACTATGCACGCTAAAACATAAACGATGCGCATCGGCAAAGATATATCCAGCAAAGCCATGCCCATATCAACTACTCAGGGGAAGTGGGAACTGTAATATTGATGTTATACTAGCGATATTGGAAATACGAAATACTACATAGCATAAGGGCTTAGACGTGAGATCGATAAAAATCTTTTACCTTCATCAATTTTGAGTCCTTAAAAAACTAAGGATCACAACAAAAATTCCCTCTCTAGCCTATAAAACTTTCCTAAGACGTATTGTATCACGTCAAATAGCGAACCTATTACATAGGTTAAATAGTAAACTAAGTTCCTATCTGTAAGCTAGCTCGCCTACTAAGGCGGTACAGTAAGATGGTGTCATTGGAGAAATGTATTTCAGTTTTCTCACTACACCACTTCCATTCCTCGAAGCCCCCCCCCCCCCCGTGATGGAACACCATCCTCCTAGTAAGCAAGTAAACCAGCAAGTTCATGGCTAACATACTTCTTCCATCTTATCCACAGTTGAACAAACCTTATGAATCCATTCTGGTCCTGCTTCAAGAGTCTGTCAACTATGTAGTCCATCTGTCCCCTAGAGCAAAGCCACCGCGAGTCTGGAATTTTCCTAGCAGGGGTTCACCTCAACTCCCACATTGACATGCATCAGATGGAGATTCTTCACCATTCGCCATCATGATCCTGTGTTTGCTAATCTCAACCACCGATCCTGAAAACAAAAAAGGAAAAAGACGTAGTAACCATTGGATAACCAAACCCATAAAAACATATAAACATTAAAAATAAACTAACACTTGCAGCAGGCATCAGTTTTTCCAGAAAATCCCACAAGAAACGCGACTTGGGCTTGCTTCCCTAGCAACCGGGATAAGCCTCCCAACATACCCATATGAGTTTGATTATCATATAATTGTGAGATCCAAAACCCATATTAGAAGTATCCTCATCATCCCAACCCTCAAAACCCAAAAGAAACTCAGAACCTACACACATTCATAATAACTTGTCAAACAACATGAAACACACACAACACAATCACAGGACCGCTCTCACAAACACGCAAGTATATTCCAACTACAAACAACTGCAACCGAGGTTATACCCTGACAACATTTCCTTTTATAGGTAAATACCAGTATAGGAAAACCAAAACCACCTTTATGAGAATATTTGAAAAGTCACGTCCCCATGTTTCTCGATAATTAACTGAATACTGATTCAGCCTCCGGAAATCCTTTATAGGTGAATACCAAGATTGGAAAATTAAAACCACCTTTATGAGAATATCTTAAAAGTCATGTCCCCCTGTTTCTCGATAACTGACTGAACACTTAGCCACCCTCGGGAAATAGAACACATTGCTTGTTGTGAAATCCAGCATGAATAAAAGCCCATGCCCACATGGCATACTTATCCATTTACTCACTAGCTGACCAAGCCCAAGCACACATAATTCACACAAGCCTAGCCCACCTCATCATAAGCGACCAAACATCCATCTACCTTGAAAATGTGATACACCCACATCTTGATACCTCCCTACTCGAAGTGACATAAGCTGGAAAATCACTCATAGATTCACGTAGTACGGGAATTCCCAAAACCACACAACAAAAATGGAACGAAAACCCACAATTTTGCATACGCTTGGAAAATAACCCGACCCCGACACAAGTAGAAATCTGTTCAGCCCTCTCGCGGAAACACACCGCTCCTAAAAAAACATCGCCCCCAAACCGGGTGACCACCTGGTACAACCCCCCTAATCTACCCTCACCTATACATGACCATTACACAACCCACACTAAATACCCCTCCATTCAAAAAAAAATCAACACTACCACGACATAACAATACAACATTTTAATACAAAAACACAGCAACAATACCTTTTACAGAAATTTAGTTACCTTACAATAAGTTTAGTCTCAAAGATACAATAATCACTAACAAATCATAGTACATAGCTACCCCAAATCTTCATCCACAACCTAGAAACAATAAGGTAATTCAAATACCAAAACCCTCTCTCGATGACCCTCTCCCCCGAGGATATCCTTTAAGTTCCACCTCATGTGCAAATACATTTCACCCCTTGTGTTTCCAGCAGCCTCCATGTGACACATGTGTTTCACATAATACAACTTACAATCAGTAATTAGCCTGCAATTTGAACGACCTAGCGTTATACTCAATATGTATGTGAAGTATGTATAAGTCTCTAGGTCTCGCTATAAACTATCCACCTGCTTCTCTAAGCAGCGGGCAAGAACCTTCCAACCATCTTTAAAAACCCTAGAATTCACATACAAAGACCTAGAAATGTTCCCCCGAAGACTAGAATTCACTTCGTGTTGCTCCTTCAACAACAATTCAAGCGCCCCACATCTTTCCTCCACCTGAGATCATCGAATGTCTCTACGTTCAATCTTCCTTTCTAATCTCTCGTACTTAGTTTATAGCTGAACCGCAAAACCCCACTCATCTTCATAATTATCCCCCCTCCTGCTCCTAAATCACCACCAATAATTGGCACGTTCAGCTAATTCCCTCTTCTCATGAAAAAATTAGCCCAGCTGATCACCTTGCCCTACAATTATAGCCTCATTCAGATCAACCTCGCTTGTCTTGTCCACCAAATACTCCCGCCACTCCTTTTCTTGCCACATACTAGCCATCAACTCCTTCTTCAACTTCCAAATCACAAAATCCTGCTCGAGAAATCGGCATCATACTCATCTAACAATGCCAAGTTTTTTTCCAACTTCATCCTTCACCCTATAGCATAGTCTCTATATCTTAGGAATAACGCCCTCGCCTAACATCCAAGTTTTATTTCCCACTCATTCGCCTTTTATGGAATGCTCACACTTTTAAGGTACTTATTAGCATCCTCCAAATCAAGAACGCAAACCCTCACAGCCCCACCTAGGTCACTATCGAACATACTGCCAAGAAACTCACGTTCAGATTCTAATCCCCAGCGTTACCCTTCCCCCACCACTGTCTCCTTAGCCTTTCGAGCAAATCTAGCTGACGTACACACATGCTTACATCCCAACCCGATCTACAACACTTAGAAATACGTTAACACACAAATCATAAAATGATTGATTATCATCTCATATCATATCCATTATATAAACAACCTAAAAATTACAATCTAGTCTACCTTAGCACTAATCAAACTATCCCGCTAGTAAAGAAATCGACTAAAACTTCCTTCCCCTTTTACGCCACGGTAGCACTGGCATCACACTTCTTAATTTGAGTCGTCCCAGTCCTAGCACTGACTTTATACCCCTACTGACCCACCCAATACTATCTGTAAAGGGTACAAATCAACCCAGCATTTCGTTTACACCTTTTGATGATAATGATAATAATTGATGCATCTAGCAGTCAACATGGGACAAAAAGAATGTCTCCAGTTCGATGACAATGAATGAATATTAGCTAATTCCTCGATCAAGTGAAAAATATGACTCCCCTCTTGCACCTTTCTCACTATACCTTCATTCATTACACATCTTTACCCTCCAAACCTATGGTATCTAGACTAGGGTTCTAGTCATGGATACAAACCAATGACTCACACCACCCAACTTTGGCTATAGCATACATATTGATGAAAAAATAGAGAAGCCCTTGTGTTTTAACTAACTTATTAACCAACATGCGAGGATAATCTGGCTGAGCAGGACCATTCCTTTTTCAGCCTCTTAACTTCATCATGTAATACATCATTTGCATCATCTTTTTTTATCTAAAATGACCGACCAGCTTCATACAATTTTCCAACTCCATTACGAGCATCTTTAAGAATTCTGTAAAATCACCAACCTTCTCCGCATAATCGATAACACATTGTGTTGCAGATAATATAGCACTGCCCAACTACATAAACACATTACCTAATAGAACAACCAAGAAGTCATGCATCTCACATTCTATGAAAGAATTAATACCTCCTTAACCGACCCTACCACGCTGGAAACTTGTGAACATAAACCTTGAACATTTGCGATAGCTTCATGACACCCACGGACGCAGCATCCTCCGCGGCCATACTGATAAAAACCTTCAATTTTATTATGTTCGAGGCTCCAACACTACGATCCTTTGATCCACTAGCCTTACATTTAGCAGCCTCAGCACCGACCTCGCTATCATCAACCAAACGTGATATATGCGAGATGCGGACAACTTTGGATCATCAATATGATCCCCACGTTAACTGCTAAATGTGCCCACATCTTTGTCCATGGGCACCACCCCCGATACGCCATATAACCTCACAACTGGAAAAAAAATTAGTACAACATTGTAGCTAAAGTCATAGTTAAACACAATCCCTGCATAGTACTAGTAGTGCAAATACCTTATATAACAACCTCGTCTTCCCTTAGGTCTCTCTATCTTTAGTGAATAAGAAAGTATTTCCCTTATATAACACATCTTCTTTCTTCCACTTCGCTTCCACTTCCCATCCCTAGCCACATGCACCTTATCATTCCACGAAGCACTAGTAGAGTGACCTCTACTAAAGGCAGCAAGGGAAGGCGGTTAACAAAAATTTGCCTATAATTATAATTTTCGAGTTTGGAAATAATGGTTAGTGCCCCGCATATAAATTTTAAGGTGGTTTTTCGGCGATTAAAGGCAGTTCCACTTTAAAACTTCCTTTAATTGAGGTCCGGAAGCATTTCCGAGTTCGGAAATGCCACATTTCTGAGTTCGGAAATGATGCATTTCCAAATTTCCTAGCTCACTATTTTAATTTAAAAGCGGTTCTGATTAAAACCGCCTATAATGGGCTCATTTTTGGCCCACTATATTTTTGGCCAATATTTTCCTTAGGGTTTATTTTCCTTCTCCATATATGTTTACTCGATCCCTAGCTCCACCTTATGCCCTCTCCCTCTCCCTCTCCCTCTTGGAACTCTGCCTCCCTCTCCTTTCACTCTCTTCCTCGATCAACTCTCCGTTATGGCCTTCGCCATGCTGCTTCAGCCATTCCCTCCCTGTCGGTTGATTTCTGCCTCTGTTGGTCGCTTATCGTCTTCCTCCATCCTCCGCTGCTGTGAAGTTACGCCATTGTGAACCTCCACCGCCGGCTCATTCTCTGCCGCTGTCTCCACCGTCGGCTCGTCCTTTACCTCCAGTCGAGCTCCACCGACGCTGATCTACTCCACCGATCGAGCTCCACCATCACCACCAATGCCACCGATCGAGCTCCACCATTGCCACCAGTCGAGCTCCACCATCCCATCTCCAGCGCCTCCAGTCACGAGCTCTACCATTGTCGAGTCCGGCTCCACCACCGCCGCCGAGTTCAACTCCACCGCCTTTGGTTGTGTACAGCCTCATTAGTTCTTTTTTTATACATTAGAAAATAAAAGATCTGATTTTTAACATTCTTTATTGATTGTTGTGGGTTTTTTTTTTTGCAATGGCATCTTCAGATCTGATTTTTTGGTTTTTGGCAGCTATTTTTTTGTAGGTCAAAATGAGTTTTCGAACTCAGAAACTGGTCTAATTAAAGGCGGTTTTATCATTAAATTAAAGGCGACTTTTAACCGCCTTTAAATTAAAGGCAGTTGTATCAACAAATTAAAGGCATTTTTAATCACCTTTTATTGCATTTTTAAAGGCGGTTCCTTGAACCGCTTTATTTTCTAATTGATTAAAGGCACGACCAGTAAAGGCACAACAAAAGTTCCTTTAAATTGCCGATAAAACCATCTTTAATAGTTCATTTCTATACTAGTAAAGGCATGATGTCATTACCACCACATTCCACATAAAAGATCTTATCTTTCCAAACACCACAATCATTAGTGGTATAAACCCAGAGTTAACAACTTACATCAGTGGACCAAAGTAGTGAGCATAAAGAATGGTCCACAAAAGGCGAGCTGTATCTCGCTCCGAGAAGAAAGAGGATCAATACACAGATCATCTAAACAAGACCACAATCCTGCTATAAAAGGGGCACAATGTGGACCATGATTATACGATCCATTAGCTATGCATGAAGGTGATGAGATGGGAAATGCATGTTTTCTTAGAGCATTTAACAACTCTTTTTCTATGCTTTTGTTGGTGGATGATTAGGTTTATAAGTATTTTGCATGATATAGAAAACCCCTTTGTTTAGTTTTCTATGTTAACTTCTCTATTTTGTTAAGTATTTGTAGCCTAATGGGAATTTTCCTCCATGAGTGGTCTAGATGTTTTTTTGTGAGCTTAGATGGAAGACCTTCATGAGAGAACACCATTCGAAAGAATGGTAGTAGATTGAAGGCCATTGTACCAAATGAGATTGAAGGAAGTGGAAGAAGAAAGAAGGGAAAAGGAGCAAAATCTTCAAGGCAATCAGAAATGTTCATCAAGCACGAACCGTGTAATATTACAAGGACCATGCCCCAAAGCCGGCTAAGAAGATACAAATTAGGGTCCAGGGAACAGATAGTGTAATTCTGCACGATCCGTTACGAAAGTCACTGGCACGGATTGTAATTTCATACTTATTGTTATATATTGCAATGAGGTTGTATTAAAAATTCTAAAATATTAAAAAAAATATCTCTTAAAATATAAATACTTATAATTTAACCTTGAAAGTTATGAAAATGAGATTTTCTAATTATTAGTTCATAGTTTTAGGCCGTGTTTAATCAAAAGATGTGAATTTTTACCTTTGAACCGTCAAACAATACTTTTAAAAGCAAGTGAAGGAGTTTTTTTTTCAAAAAAATAATTACCTTAGATATCTATAATAATTAGGTTATTAGAAATAAAAATTGACGTGAAAGTTTTGATTTAACAAGAAACGCCTTATGAGAGTGAACATAAATAAATATTTTTATGAAAATCTCTAAGCCCATGACTTCCAACTATTGGAGTTGATGGAGTCATTTTATCCCACATTACCATTTTACGCTTGAATTGTAAAACAAAAAATGTGTTTGTTAATCTTCACTCGAAGCTACCAATTAATTACCAATTAGTTTATTTTCACTCATTGACTATTACAAAAAGTGGACAATCTAATACTATTATCATTATTAATTACCAGTGGAGTTCTACCGTGCGTTGCACGATGTTGTTGATCAAAAACTTAATATTGACTGTCATGTACTTTTGCCATACCGCATTTAAATTGAAAATGAATAATATTATCTTTTGAATACATATTATCTTGCAGTTGTTTATCATACAAACTACCAGAAGGATTTAAGTATAAATACCATATCTTGGAAGGTGTCAAGATACACTTATGAAAACTGATACACATATTATTTCTCATGAGTTCCTTCTTGGAATTGGTAAGAATTCAGTAACATTTACGTTATACATATGCAAACTGATAAAATTTGTTATTTCACGTGTTTGAAATAAATAGGTTTTATCAATACCATTACGATCCATGTGCTACGAATCTAAAAGGCCTTGCTCAAGTGAAAGAACAGTTCCAAAATGGTCTTCCATTGAAACCTTACGATCAACTTCTTGGCGTTCTTCCACCGCGAAGGTTTTCACATGATGTGCCCATTTTATATGGTTATTTTAGGACTTTTGGGTTCACTTTTTTACACATTTGTGCTCTAGATGTGGCATTTTGCCTTGAAATTCTCTAAGGAGAGTTAAGAGCGACTTTTACGCTTTTATTACTTTTCTAGAGTACTTTGTATGACAAGGCAATTTGTTTGAAGACTACCTTTAAAGATTTGAAGACTTGAATTTGAGCTTTTGAAGACTTGAACAATTGAAGATAAATGAAGTGAAGAGGAGAACTTGGGACAAAAAGAAGAAAGAAATCAAGATGCTAAAATTTGGCTCGACCGCGACCCGCAAAGAATTGGTCGCGAGTCGCGACGGACGGGTGGCTAGAACCCTTTCTTACTTTTTTTCTACTATAAATTCCAACCTTATTCTCTCTTCTTCTACTTCCCGATTTTGGGACTAAAAAACCCTAGCTTTCTTTCTTTCTTTTCTTAGTTTTTGTAGGTTAATTATTTATTTTTATTATCTAGGTTAGTTTTGTACTTGGGAGCAATTGATTAAGGCTTCCAAGCCCATATTTTGAGAACTCTATTTATCTATTTGTTACTCTTGCAATTGTGCATTTATGGAGCTTTGAATGTTGGTAGTTGATATCAATACTGGTGTTGGAAGTTTGAGTATACGAATTTCTTGTATGATTGTTTGTTAGGGTTGGAAAAAAGTAGCTAAGTTTCCCCTCTTTTGATATGGAATCCAAGAGCATGAATTAGAACTTCTAATGGTGTTAAAGTGTTGATAATTGATAGATGAATGTGATAATATTGAACTCTTTGTCATATTTGTTTATTGTAGCAAATAGGAGAGGTCTATGAACTATGAACATTCTTAACTAATCTTGTGTAAATGCATGAATTAGTTTAATGCTTAGACACGGTGTAGTGTTTATAAGTGTTTACCCAACTTGTTGATTCTTCGTGCTCTACGCCATGAATTGGATACTTTTAGCCATTCATCGACTAAAGGAGTCATTAGTGAGGTTTGACAAGAGATGTCGAATTCATTCTTGCAAACTACTATCTAAGAAGGATAGAAGATTTATCTTCACAAGAAGTAGTTAAAGTAATGAATAGGTTCAAGGATAGATAAGAGGTTTGGAAGTGGAAATCAATTTTCCCCAAGGCTTTGTCTTTTGTAGTTTTAATCTTTTTTTCTTAGTTGTTGCATGACTAGCATAGTTACTTAACTTTGCTAGTTGTTTTGCTTTAAATTCATAACTTATGACAAAACCAACCAAACCCCCTTCCCCCCCCCCCCCCCTTCTTCACTTTCTTTTATATCTATATATATCTACTTCTAGTCTAATATCAACCTTATATGTTTAAACCCTTAGAAAAATCCATCTTCTTAATGGATGACCCAGATTTGCCACTATCCACTTAGTTGTAGTTAGTAAGAATTTATGTCTTATAGATTTAACTTTGAGAGGTACGGCGACGACCTCCCAAATTTTGGTGCCACTACCGGGGAAGTGGCATTTATTTTTAAGTGATTGGGCATATTTGGTTTCATATTAGCTAGTTCTTTTTATTTTCCACATCTTTATGGTTATTTTTTTTGTTTGGATTAGGTATTGCTTGAGTTCTTGATGAATGTTTATCGAGAATCCTTGCAATATGATTCCGGACTTTTGAAGAAGAATTTTTTTTTGAAAAAAGGAACATCTCACCTTGAGGAAACTCATGATGAGAAGAGAGGCTCAATAAGCAAGGTTTTGTAGGATGTGTCATTTCGACCGCCCTACCGAGTATAATCTACTTCATTTTACGTGCGTTAACCAATTCATTTGACATACTTTTTAGTTACTTTTTCTTGGTGGATTGCTAGTATTAGTTGAGTTTACGTGACAAGGGGTTTAGATGGCCATGTTTTGGTTTTCTTATCTAAATCCCCTGTTTTGTAACTTAATTGGTACTAATGGACATCTTGTATCCACAGGCTCCTTGATCTTCATTGTGATAATCTTTAGTAGGTCGCCAGTGGGTACTTTTTGTTTACATTCTATGTGAAGGTCATGCATAAGGGCGGCAGAAGATATTGAAGGCCATTCGCAAGGACGGCAGTAGAGACGGTAGTAGAGACGAAGGCCATTCATATTAGAATGCTAGTAGAAAAATTCCATGATCATGAAATATGTGATATAAGGAGATTGAAGCCAAAGATAGGCGGCTACAGAGTTCATAGCAGCCAACGGAGAATCGAGAATCATGGTTCGATGAGTTGTACCTCAGTCCGATAATGATCCAAGAATAATCAGCCTTCAAGATTGGTTTCATTGGATTCGTCTTCTCGAGTTCTATAAAATTGACAACTAAAACTCTCAAATTGGACTAACGGTTCTCCCGTAGCAAAGGAAACTAGTTCAGCCAGCCAAAGCACCAACAAGACGGCACGGGCCGTGCATGGTTTGGTACCAACGGCCCACGCGAGAGGAGATACCCCGCGCCAAGGAGACTGATGCGAGGCATTGATGCGACCCGCGCCAAACATAATGGGTCACAGCACTCAGCAATGAACCTCCCCACGCAGCTAAGTATGGGTTCCATTTTAGGCGTCCCGCACCGTTCCAAGTCCATTTTGTCAAGACCAACCGGTGGGGTGTGGGAATCTACACGGCCCACTCCAATTTTTCTGAGCAAAGCATCAAGTCTTACCACGGCCCACGCCAATGGCCACGGGCGCGGATCAGGACCTCAAATTTCAGTACTCTGATGGCGCCCCACAAGAGATGATGTGGCCCGTGCCAGTACCAAACGCAGCCCGCACCAACCTATATGCCCCGCACCACGTTGAAGATCTACACCACGCTCAAGAACAGGCGCCTCACGCCTATGAAGTGGCACGACTTGCGCCATGCCTCATGTCCCGCTCCAAGTATATCCATGGGCCGCATCATCAGTGACGCCCCGTGCCGGGTGGTGGCTGAGCTAGGGTTTACCTAATTTGGCCTATTTTGGGACTATTTTTAGGCCTAATCTCCTACTGCTATATATAGAAACTTAGTATACTAGGTTTTCATATCTTATCTTATACTTTAGATCTCATTTTCACTTTCAAGAGTAGAGGAGATTCTCTCCTTAGGAAACTTTTTCTGCTTTTCATTTTGCTTTGATCCTAAGATGTGGAATTCAAATCTTTATTTGAATTCCATGTCAAGGGAGTAGTTTCTATACCTTGGAGATAATTTTAGTGACTTGGTTATATCTTTATGCTTTTTGAGATTCTATAGTTCATCCTAATTTTGTGTTCATAATATTATTGTGATTTTCTTTTAAGTTTGAATGCATGAGTATTACACCACATTTAAGCCCACACTTTGGGATGTATTCATTCTAAGCGCAAATATCGATGCCCTATTGGGAAGGGAAATCTGGATGTTTGTATAGGTGGGAGGGAACGAGTCGGCGTGGGTGTGTGCACAGGAGATTCAAGGTCACCCTGATCCACTTACCATCGCACTAGTCTTAGCCGACTTTGTAAATTTGTCTGAGAGGTTCCAGGTAGAGATAGCTTAAATAGTAGCAAGCTAGGGTTACAAGAAACCCTAGTATCATAGATAAGGTGGCTACGATCCTTGGACCTAATTGATAGGACCCAAGGGGAGTAGTTTCATTCATAGTGGAAGTCTGAGACGTAATCGCACAGGGGAGAATCTGACCTACAACAACGTTTGGACCTTGTTGTACTCTCGTAATTACGATGGTGGTGTCGATGGAAGGTTGCGAGAGCACCCACCGTGATAGGGACGGGGATGTGTATGTCATCGGCCACACCACGTGTTATGGACACACTATTAGGTTTGTTGAGGATAGATGCATTAGATTGACCAAGTCACTCAATGATTTCCCCAAGTGCTATCTTTATATGTAGTTGTGTTATTTACTCAATTTTTGTAGTTGTTAGATTGAAAATCCAACCCCCCCCCCTCTCCCCCCTCTCCTTTGCATGTTTGCTTTACTAGCTATTCCTTTCACTCGTACAGAAATAAGACCCGTACGAGGTTGTGTTTCTAGTTGATACATTAGACCTAGCATCTCTGTTGACAAACCCAGGGCTCTCCGCTAACTACCCTCTAGGTAGCGTTGCAGTGAGATTAGGCTGCAGAATATAAATTTCTATCTTTAACCTCCATCCCTGGCTTGGTTTAATTAGCTACAATTAACGACCCAGGGTCGAGGTGGGTCACTTGTAATTTGTTGAGAAGGGAGCACTATGAGAGGGAAAGAACCCTTGGTTTCCAAAACCAAGGGTATTATGAAGAGTACTATCAAGAGGTTGGAGATGTTGGTTTTCAAGGGCAAGAAGTCCAAGAATGGTATCCATACCACAATTCTTACAATCTGGAGTAGAGTGGTAATCTAGATTGGTGTTATGAGGATGAGCTGAAAAACCAAAAATACGAGCAAAATAGTTGGCCTTCACCACCTTACACCATACCCCAAAACAAGCCAAACAAGAAGGTTGAAACATGAGGAAATCATGAATACAATAGCAAACTTGAACAACTCGACCAAGACTATTGAGGAACCAGACTCCAGGATCTCCTCTAGTCTTGAGGCTATAGAGGGTATGTGAGCAATATATTAGAAGAGGTGGCCAAAATGGAAGCTCTTTATTCCAAAGATACACCATCCCAAGTCGAACTCAAAGATTCGGTAAGTGTGGTCACCTTGAGAAATGAGTTCAAGTTCGAAGGGGACGAGGAGTCGGTTGTGAAATATAAAGAAGTGGAGGAATAGGTAATTGTGCTGCATTCATTATTCTTACCATCATCACCCTTACCCCCACCTAGTGAACCAACTCCACCATTTTTGGAAGTTTTGCAGGAGATAAGAGAGGAGCCAAAAGACTATCCCAAGCTTCCTAACCATCCAACTCCTTTTAAACCATCTCCACCTCCACAAAACTTTCCTCTTGAAATTTTTGTACCCCCACCTCTCTATTTTTGGATGCTCATAGTGAAGGAGTTGGGACAACGACCTTAAACATACGGAGCTATGTCGTGCCGACGACGTAAATAAATTTGGCTTTTATTTTAATTTTTGTTGATTATTTTTCATTATTTTTATCTTGTTCTTTTCACAGTGTGTTTTCTATGATTTTGTAGCAAATTGAAGTGCATTGCAGTGGAGGAGATGAAGGAATGATATCAATGATAAAGGGAAGAAAGCTTGGAAAGTTGGTAAGAAAATCCTTCTAAGTGTTGGGAAACCCTATCTGTCGAGAGTCGCGGCGAACAGGGGAAGCTTTTCACTTCCCAGTCCCAAATTTTTGTGAGTCGCAATAGTCATGATAAGATGAGCTCATGGGTTTAACCTTTTGCGAGCCACGAAGGCTTTGTCGCAAGTCGCGACGTGGCATCGCGACTCGCAAAAGGAATGTCGCAACTCGCGATGGAGAGGCTGACTTTTCAACGAGGCTGACTTTTCAACTGAGCCAAAACACTGCACAATCCTTCCTTCTTCTCCACCAAATCTCCCAAAAACAACCACACCTCAACTCATTTCTCCACCTTCTTACATATATAGACATATGAATATTCTTGCATCTTTATAGTACCTTTGTTGATTGTGGTATGCCAACTACATCATTTTGACTATGATTGCTATATTCTATAATGATGCTTAGATTTTCGTTGATATATGCTAGATATTTTTGTTGGATAATTTCATATTGGTGATTGCATGATGGATTGGTTGTTCTTTGAGAATACTATGGTTATTAACTTTTGATGCCAAACCTAGTATTACAAATCCCTATGCACTTGTGAGTTTGATGTTGTTCTCAGTGATGTTAGTTTTGATCAAACGACATCAAAGAGACAACGTGTTGCTCGAGGGGTGAGTTCTTCTACGACACCTTTGCTTCCCCCTCTGGCTCCGAAACCAATTTTGGAACCGATTCCACACAAATACATGGGATTGCGCCGTATCACCGACGACTATCCGGAAAAATGGGAGTCACCTTAACTCTTACCTTGAGTTGTATTGTTCTTGCCTTATATGTTTACATTGAGGGCAATGTAATATTTTAAGTGCGGGAGGGGTTAGAGGACTAACATGTATGTAAGCTTGATTTGGAATGATTTTTTCTACTTTTGATTGGAAAAACATAAGAAAAAGGAAGAAAAAAATGAAAATTTTGAAAAAAAAATGAAAATGAAAAACAATTATAAAAAGAAAATCTGCTAAGTTGAAAACTCGAGAGGGCAACTTAGGCAACATTGGGGGCTTGGATAGGAGAGGCTAAATGTGGGCGAGATGTGAGCCAAAAGAAATATAACGTGTGGATAGGATGAAAACCCGAAGGAGAGAAAATAAAAGAAAAAGAAAAAAATTGTTACTTTTCTACCCATTTTCTGGCATTGGAGTCATAAGGTTACGGTTGACATATGGATGGATCGGGTAGCCTAACATCATAGGACTTCTTGGGATGGGTAACTTAGCGGGGGAAATGAAGTTAGGGTCATAAAATTCTTGATTCTTGTTATGCTTCATTTTTGGGTTGATATATTGGTATAGAGTGAAGTATGTGTTTGAACCTCCTATATGGTTTTGACTTTATTTTTGACATTGGATTTTGGTTGATATACTGGTATGAAGTAAAGCATGTGCTTGAACCTCTCATATGGTTTTAACTTCATTTTATGCCATTGGACTTTGGGATTATCAATTCGAGCCTTAGAAATGTTTTATAGTTAGTAGTGAATTGATAAGTGGTAGGTTTGGTTAGATTTTGTAATTGGCGTTGTGTGTGAAAAATTCTCATTTAAGCTTTGATTTTGGTATTTATTATATTGAGAATTTTTGTGAGGCTTTGGTTTGGGGGAATATTAGTTTTGGATGTGGACATATGAATTCCTTTGTGTGCTTGAATCTTTTCTTACTCGAGGAGGAGTAAGGTTCAAGTGCAGGGAGGTTTGATGTGCCCATTTTATATGGTTGTTTTAGGAATTTTGGGTTCACTTTTGTACACATTTATGCTCTAGATGTGGCATTTTGACTTGAAATTCTCTAAGGAGAGTTAAGAGCGACTTTTACACTTTTATTACTTTTCTAGAGGATTTTGTGTGATAAGGCAATTTATTTGAAGACTTTGAAGACTACCTTTGAAGTTTGAAGAGTTGAAGACTTGAATTTTAACTTTTGAAGACTTGAAGAATTTAATATAAGTGAAGTGAAGAGGAGGACTTGGGACAAAAAGAAGAAAGAAATCAAGATGCTGAATTTTGGCTCGGTCGTGAGTCACGGTGGACGGGTGGCCATAATTCTTTCTTACTTTTTTGTACTATATCAACCTTATCCTCTCTCTCTCTTTCTTTCTCTCTTCTTCTTCTTCCCTATTTTGGGACTGAAACCCCTAGTTTTTCTTCGTTCTTTTCTTAGTTTTTTTAGGTTAATTTTGTGTTTTCATTATCTAAGTTAGTTTTGTACTTGGGAGCAAATGATTAAGGCTTCCAAGCCAATGTCTTAAGAAATCTATTTATCTATTTTGTACCCTTTCTATTGTGAATTTATGGAGCTTTGAATGTTTTTAGTTGATATCATTAATGGTGTTGGAAGTTTGAGTATATGAATTGCTTGTTTGATTGCTTGTTAGGGTTAGGAAAAAGTAGCTAAATTTCCCTCTTTTGATATGGAATCCAAGAGCATGAATTAGAACTTCTAATGGTGTTCATGTGCTGATAATTTCTAGATGAATGTGATAATGTTGAACTTTTTGTCATGTTTGTTAATCGTAGCAAATAGGAGAGGTATATGAACGATGAACGTTCTTGACTAATCTTGTGTGAATGCATGAACTGGTTCAATGCTTAGGCACGGTGTAGTGTTTATAAGTGTTACCAAGCTTGTTGATTCTTCGTTCTCAATGCCATGAATGGGATACTTTTAGCCGTTTATCGACTAAAAGAGTCATTAGTAAGGATAGAAGATTTATCTTCACAACAAGTAGTTAAAGCAATGAATAGGTTATAGATTCAAGGATAGATAAGGGGTTTGGAAGTGAAAATCAATTGCCCCCAAAGCTTTATCTTTTATTGTTTTTATATCTTTTTTCTTAGTTGTTGCATGATTAGCATTGTTACTTAACTCTGCTAGTTGTTTTGTCTTTAAATTCATAACTTAGGACAAAAACAACCAACACCCCCCCCCCTTCACTCTCTTTATATGTTTAAACCCTTGGAAAAATCTCTCTTCTTCGTGGACGACCCCGATTTTCCACTATCTACTTAATTGTAGTTAGTAACCATTTAGGGCTTATAAATTCAATTTTGAGAGGTACGACGACGACCTCCCAACATACCATTCTAATTATTTTTCTATGAAACCATCATGTTTGGATGCTATATTATCTGATGAATGGATGCATGAATCAATGTTCAAACATAGTGCTCGTGCGCTTCCAGCTGCATATCAGAAACTAATGGTTGATGAGGACTCGAGCATTTCTTATTTTTATCCACAAGGTAAGTATTATGTGGTGTAAACTGAATTGATTGTTTGATTTATGTTCATTTATGAGTTGGGGGCTTTAAAGATAACACACACATACTTATTCGATCCATAGATTTTGAGATGGATGCGGAAGGGAAGAGATTTGTGTGGAAAGTTAACCCTATTTGAACGATTTCTTTTTTTGTGTGTGGAATGGCGTATCATAGAGACAGTATTTTTTATGAAGGCTATTTTCAAGTTTCCATTCATTGATGAATGCCACCTCTTAAAAGAGGAACTAAAAAAGCTTTCATTTATCATGAGGACATTTCACCTTTTGCTGTCTTTTTTGGGTAGTTTTATAAATAACGTGATGAAATTTAATCATGCCATCCATATGCATTGATTTTTGTTCAACTACATAGAAACATGAGAAAGAAAGGAATGTAGAAACAATTCATTGGGTGTTAGTAGGGAAATCAAGCCTCTTGGACGACCAAATTCAAGATGTTTACACAAGTCGGAAAAACGCGATCAAGATTTACAGTAAATTGAGGTATGTCGATGTAGTTCAAACTTTAACATGTTAAAATGAGAAATGTTTCACTAGATTTCTCGGGGCCAACCTTGTTTGATATGAATGTGTTTTTTTTTTCTTTTTGGCTTCTTAGTGATGGATTGAATAGTGAACTACACTTCTGCAAAGAGAATGAGGAGGATGAGGCGCTATTAGTTCTATAAGTAATCTATTCATCTTTTCCAACAATATTTGTGCTAATCTTTTCAAAATCCGTTTGCTCATACTTTCTGAATGCATATTATCATGTAGTTGTGTATTGGATTCCTTAAACAGATTGTTTTCATATTTCATTTATCTAAATACATATTATCTTTTAGTTGTTTAATCTATTGGCATATTCATGTTTATCTAAATGCTCATAATTTTGCTCATACTTTCTGAATGCATATTATCATTTAGTTGTTTATTGGATTCCTTAAACAGATTGTTTTCATATTTCATTTATCTAAATACATATTATCTTTTACTTGTTTAATCTATTGGCATATTCATGTTTATCTAAATGCTCATAATTTTGGTTAGCCTAAAACAAATCCAAGAAATGACATAAATCCAATCAAAATGTATAAGTCAAACATAAATAATAAAAAAAAAACAATCCAAGAAATGGCATAAATCCAGAGATCCATAAGTAAAAAAAAATTCAAAATTATTACATGCATCTCTAAACCATTCTTCCACCCAGCAACACAATCCTCTCCACCACCCAGCAACACAATCCTCTCTGCCAAAGAAATTTTTTTTAAGTATAAAAATAATTTCATCGAACCCAAAAAGAGAAAAAAGAAAAAGGAAATTTATCATCAAACCCATAAAGTAAAGAGAAAAGAATGGCTATGGAATGCAAGTGCATTTACATCAATTAAGATCTAATTAACCTCCGGCTAACAGATTTTAATAACCAACTAACCTTGCTAACAAATTCTAGTTAATTAGTAGGCTCTAATTATTTAAGTCCATCCCATTCTTAGTTTGTTAACCCAGCTTTAGTTTCTCAGATTTGAAAGACCATTTAGTCCTTTTGCTCATGACACTAATATTACTCATGGACTCTTTTCATAGAGTACAAACAAATAATGAAAGATAACATATGGGCTAAGAGGCCCGAAGCTTATACACTATATTTGGGCTAAAAAGAAAATTAATGCAAAAGCAGACGGGCTCATACCATATGGCTTCTTTGGCAGCTTGGATGGTGGCCTTGACCATGGTCATTTTGTGGGTTTCAGCCTGTGCTTTTTTATCAGCCTGTCAAGATTAGGAAATAAAGATTAATCACAAGTTAAATATTTTGACCAATTTTTTGCACTTAATAATTGAAAAAATAAATCATCTAAGCTTGGTTTTTTATTATGAAAAAATGAAAATTTTTGACGTTAAAACTTGATTGGAGCATAAGATTTATGTTTTTTTTACTTACAACATCAAAATGCGACTCAATCAAGAAGAAATGAAAAACTTGTTATGTGTATCCAACTCAATCAAGGAGAATAGGTTATGTGTATTCTTCTTGTGTGTTTTTCCCCATAAAATGGGAAAAAAATGTTATGTGTATTCAGCTCAATCAAGAAGAATGGTAACAAAATAATTTTATGCTCATCTTTAATGATAAGAACTATAAGTGATCAATAACAAAAAGAAGTTAATAATTGATTTGTACACACATGATATCAAGTGAAACATGAAGTATAAGATATGTTCTGATTATTTTATAATCGAAATTCCATCACTGTAAATGTTATTCAAGGTGATCAGGTGAGGTGATGGAAGTTATAATCAATCAATCCTATGCTATAAGTGTAGCTTACCATGAAGACTTTTTATTCATCTTAAATTAACATGATATTAGATCAACTATATCTAAAACCATCTTGATTATAGACTAAATATAGTATAATTAATTTTAAATTATAATGACTAAATTAGAGATTAATTTTTTTGTAAAGATGAAATCCAAAATTCCTGAAACTACAATGATAGCCTTGAAGCAAGTGATTTTCCTCATTTGAAAAAAATAGTAAAAATAAATTAACATGATTTTAGATCAACTAGAATAATATATTTTTTATTATAGACTAAATAAAGTATTAATAATAACCATTGATTAAAATGACTAAATAATAGATAAAACATTTTGTTTTAAAAACATTCAAAATCCCAGATACTACAGTGATAGACTTTTTAATCTCAGGTTGCAGCTTCAAACATCATAACTCTACTGAATATTGCACCTTCAAACATGAAGATTGCACCTTCAAACATGAAGATTGCACCTTCAAACATGAAGATTGCACCTTCAAACATGAAGATTGCACCTTCAAACATGAAGATTGGATCTTTATACATGAGAAGGCTAATAAATATTAAAGCTTTAAACATGAGAACGCAAATGAAAATTAAGGATTGGAGCTTTAAACATGAGAAGGCAAATGAAGTTTGAAGCTTTAACCTGATCCCTGAGATGTTCAATACCTTATCACCAAACATCTTCTTCTTGACAGAGTCTTATGCGTGACCGTCTCATGGTAAGGCGGGGGTTAAAATAGAAAACATAACGTATGAAATGGAGGTGGGGTAATTTCTTTTTATAATTTTATGATTTTTATGGGGTTCTCTTTGCAAATATGCATGTTTAATAGGCTGATTGGGAAAATGTGTTCCCAATTATACATAGGTGACCCTTTTTTTCTTGATTCCTCTGTCTAGCGAGAGAGAAGAAGAAAAAAATGGTACCACCGACTTCCTCCTCTGCACTGCCGCAAACATCGTCACCATCGTCGCGGTCTCACAGTTGTCACTTCGTGGTTATTGCCACCATTCAATTTTGATGCCTTCCTATTCACACTATTAGAGATTTGTTCTTCGAGAAAATCCAGTAGAATCACATCACTCTCAGTGCTTTAACACGTCTATTTACTTTTTCCCCAGGAAGGTAGGTGTTCGCACCAGTTTGTCTTGATCAATTCAATTAATTATGCATCACTGCTTCCTAAATGAGTTTAGTATGTGTGTGAACGGTTAGTGAATTTACTGCGTAATTTTAATTATTGTGAACGATGCACTGATATTAATTTTTATGTATATTAAGGTAAGATCATACAAGTTTATCATTTGCAGTTGCGTTACAAAGGCACTCAACAATGTAGCTTTACACTCGGTTCTAAATTGATGTTAATATCTTTTTATTTATATGATGTTATAAGTTTGAGATCAAATTTATGAATTTTTAATTGTTTGACATGATGTTTTGTGATTTATAAATGATGTTATAAGTTTGAGATGAAATTTATGAAGTATTAATTGTTTGACCTAATGTTTACAAAGTATGGTTAAACCGTGTGGCTATCTTATTTGTGTTTTAAATTCCATACTATTTTATCACTTTTAAAAGAGGTTATATATATATATATATATATATATATATATATATATATATATATATTATTCCCATTTCATGTTTTAATGTATGATTGGCACTAGTATGAGGAAATGCGTGATCTATTAATGTTTTTTTTGTTTTTTTTCCGAGTGTGGCTGCGAATGACTTGGTTTGATTTTGCTTTTCTCTTGATTGATGTTGTTTGATTTGTGCCGCTTGTTCTTAATGTTTGATTCATGCTACTGGTTTAAGAGTGTGATGATTGATGTTATTTGAATTGTGTTGCTGGTTTAAGAGTGTGATGTTTTAGTATTTAACGTATGATTTTGGAATGATTTGAATTGATCTGGTTATTTTTTATTAATGTTGTTTGATTTGTGCTGCTCATTTTTTTTTATTGATGCTGTTTGATTTGAGATGCTGGTTTGAGAGTGCAATGTTTAATGCTGATTTTTGGAATGATTTGAATTGATCCAAATCAGTCTTTCAAATAGCTATTCTGCAATAATTATATTAATTGACGTTGCTGGTCAATGGGTGTGATGTTTTAGGGATTAAGGCTGATTTTGCAATGATTTGGATTGATCATAATAGTCTTTAAAAGTGATTTTTCAATAATTTTGTGTTACGGTTGTGATGTTTTTAGGGTTTAAGGTTGATTTTGGATTGATTTGAATTGATCATAACAATTGGCGTTGCTAGTCAATGGTCGTGTTTTAGGGTTTAAGGTTGATTAGGCAATGATTTGGATAAATCATAATAGTCCTTTCAAAGTGGTTTTACAATAATTTTATGTTGCGGTTGTGATGTTTTAGGGTTTAAGGTTGATTTTGCGTTGATTTGAATTGATCATAGCATTTGACGCTGCTAGTCAATGGCTATGATGTTTTAGGGTTAAAGTTGATTTTCAATGATTTGGATTAATCATAACAGTCTTTCAATTATTTTTCAATGAATTTGTGTTGTTGTTGTGATGTTTAGGATTGAAGGTTGATTTTGCATTGATTTTAATTGATAATAACAGTTGATTTTGCAATAATTCAGTGTTGTATGTTTTAAAGGTTGATTTTGCAACTATTCGATGTTTTGCTTATTTTCTATAATTTTTCATGTCTTTTGCATCAATAGGACTTTTTCTAATAGAGGGCACCTACGAACAAATAAAAGTCTTCCAAGAAAATAGGTAGTGATAGAGCTACATACATTTAGAGATTCATATAGAGATATGATAATATAAACTTAGACATAATAGGATATGAGGATATATCTTGGGGATATGGATAGAACAAGAGACCTATATCAAGTTTAGATATTGATAATTATTTATATAATGATCTTTTATTTATTTAGATTAATGTTACTTACTTTCGTTAGTTTATGATATTATTGGCTTCTAATATCACTCAACTATATTTCACTCGAGCTCTCAAATTTACATACTGATCTTTTATTTATTTAGATTGATGTTAATTACTTTCAAAATAATTATTTTGAGATATTATATGCTTCTAATATTACTCAATTATTTTTCACTCTTTCTCTCAAATTTACATATTGATGTTTTAATTATTTAGATTGATATGAGTTACTTTCAAACTGATTATTTAGATTGATATGAGTTACTTTCAAACTAATTATTATTATGTGTGCCTTGTAAAAATGAATAATTTATTCATGTTGGAAGTTTTACGTATCCTATCCAATGGCCATAGATTTGTTGAAATTTCAAATTAACTATCTTAATTTGATACAATTTTCAAAGTTTAATTTGAAGATTCACTATTTTGATTCTTTTTGTATTTTAATATTTTTATTAGATGTTTAATTATTTACATTTGATATTTTAATATTTTAATTTGATCTTTTCGAATATTTGGATTTGATGTATTCTTATGAATACATGGGCTTTAGTAAAATATCAGCCAAAAATCCAAGTTTTCAGCCCGAAAAGAAACCAACTATGTCATCGGCCTCTCCAGTCTCCTCTTCAACCGTACTCCAACGACGGTGCCTTCATCTTTGACGATCAAATTTGACCATTGTTCAGCATTGTTTTCATTCCCCGGTGTCGCTGCGTCTCACCCATTATTCATCTGACAAAATCCAATGTTGAATCGCCGGAAAACTAAAAACTAGAACTGCAAATGCAGCCAAAGTATTGATTTTGCAATACCATGAAACAGAGATCTAGGATGCAAGCCGAGAGATAATGATGAAACCGGATGGAAAATCATGGCTCGTGCTGAATTAGAATTCTCCGGGGACTAGGAAAACTATAATAAGGCAACGGGAGTAAACAATGACGAACAGAAATGGGAGAAGATGAAGAACTCCTCCAATGACGAACAGAAATGGGAGAAGATGAAGAACTCTGATTTATTTTCACTATTTTGCAATTTAGTCCCCGAATCTCATTACTTCTTTTATAATGGACCCTGAATCGTAAATAATTATACTTTAATCCCACCTCTGGAACTATCCTATTTTGTATATATACTATTACATAACTGCCCCTGGTCTTACAGTAAGACGGTCTCGTAGGTGAGGGACTCATTCTTCTTACCGGTGGGACACTTACCAATTTAATCCCTATTTTTGTGTTTGTCAGTTACAAGTGCTGCAGAGAAATATTTGATTTTTACCATTTCCGCCAATGCTACAACAAAGGAGAAAACCTGGAGCTAAGACTTGGTGTGCACAGAAAGAAGAAAGCTTGTTTATGTACTATATTTATTACTCCCTATATCCCAACTATTTTTGCACTCTTACCATTTTAGGCAAAAAATTATAATGGTAAAGACTTCAATACCCCTAACATTCTAAACATTTACTCTTTCCCTCATTTTTGGCCTTCCTTCTCCCGCCCCATCTTATTCTTTCTTCTCCCTTGTCACATCCTTCTCTCGCCCCATCCTGATTCTTTCTTCTCCCTTCTTCTTCTCCGACTTTGATGTTTTTTTATTTTGGTGGGGGCTTTGATTTTGGTGAGTTTGGAATGAGGGTTTCAATTTTGAATCGATTTAGGGTTTGATTGAGGGTTTTGATTTTGGTTGTGTTGTAGAAGGTGGTGGTGAAGTGGGTGTAGGTGGTGGTGGTGGTGTGGTGGTGGTAGTGGTGGTGTGGAGAAAGGGGTGGCGGTGGTGGTGTGGAGAAGAGGGAGGCAGTGGTGGTGTAAAGAAGGGGGAGACAGTGGTGGTGAGGAGAAGGGGGTGGCGGTGGTAGTGTGGTGAAGGTTGAGGTAGTGGTCTAGTTGTGGTGGTGTGTTGAAGGTGGTGGCAATGGTGGTGGTGTGGCGTCGGTGGCAGTGGTGGTGGTGTGTTGAAGGTGGTGGCGGTGGTGGTGTGGAGAAGGGGGTGGCAGTGGTGGTGGTTGTGTGTTAAAGGTGATGTGGCGGTGATTGCAGTGGTGGTGGTGGTGGTGGAGAAGGTGGTGGCGGTGGGGTGGTGGTGGAGAAGGTGGTGGTGGTGTGTTGAAGGTTGTGGCAGTGGTAGTGGTTAAGAAGGTAGATGGAGGGCATTGTTGTCAATTCACATGGTCACTATTTTGAGATGCACTTTCTCTCTTCGTAGAAATAGCTTGGACGGAGGGAGTATAATGGAACTCATGTACTATATTTACTAATACCCTCTCTTGGTAACTATTGGAACTCTTGTACTATATATACTACTGTATTTTACAATAGAAAATACTCCCTCTCGGTAACTAATACGCCCATGTACTATATTTACTACTATATTTTATCAGGGATAATACTCCCTTGGGAGGTTGTCGTCATGCCTCTCAAAGATAGTATTTATAAGCCCAAATTATGGCTAACTACTAAATAGTAGCTAGTGGTAAGACGAGGTCCTCCACAAGGAAAATGTGGTTTTATCAACTGTTAAAGCGTAGTTGAAAAACACACAAAGATGTCGGTCTAAGTGTGTGGTAACAAAGTGGTGGTGGTGGGGGGGGGGGGGTTGGTTTGGAAAACACTACGACTACTTCAAGTAAATAAATTAACAAATGATTAAAAATAACGATGCAAACACGATCACAAATAGCACAAATAACTTAACTAAGATTATAATGAGTCTTTGGCGCAATTGGTTTACATTTCTAGTTATCCTTTGATCATAGACTAATAATCCTATTTTTATGCATTAACCACATATTGTGGAGAACTTGTCAACACCTTTCGAGTGAAGACATTTTTCACCTCTCCTCGGTTATAGTTAGAGTGAGGCATCGGTGCCACACAATTACCCTTACCCTTAGGTAACTCTAGACGATCGGCACCATAGACTTCCCCGAGAATAGAAATGCACATGGAGACCCAACACAACTACCATTATGTCCTACAAGCAAGAAACACACACACACATATATATATATATATCACAAGTATATCTACTAATAACGACTACGGGGATCGACCTTCATGCTAATCGTTATTAGTGAGCCACATTGATAATTAGTCAAACTTATTCCAATTCATTCCAAGTCTAAGAAATTTCATCAATCAACAATCATAATCAGTAGTCACTCCTAATCATAACCTAGCATTGACCAACAATAATCACATTGACAAAAAGTCAAAGTCTTCCGGGTTTGACCAAAAACCTATCAAAGAATAAACCCAGAATCATCAACTAGTTGATCATCCTAGTATAAATCATACATTAATCACAAAAGAGAGAACAAAACATACTAGATAATCAAAGCAAAAAATAGGATAAACCAAATCTCAAAATTCATATTAGAAATGCTTACCAATTGCTCCCAAGATGAAATCTAGCCTAGATAATGAAAATCCATAAAAAAATATACAAGAATTCATGGAGGAGATGCAAGAACTAAGAAAAGATGAAGAAAACTAGGGTTTGGAGGCCCCCCAAGTCAGGCTCAAGCAAATGGGAAAGAAAAGGGGCTATTTATAGCCTAACTTGGTCAAAAGAAGTTAAAAGGATACAGTAGGCATATGGCTGGGCACCAAGTGGGCGGGCGCTGGCGCACCAGGTTGGATTCTAACTAAGGGTTCTGGGCCTTGGCGCAAGGCAGCTGCAGGGCATGGTGCGAGGCTTGGGGTGTAGGTGGTGGAGCTGGGCGTGTGAGGGTGGGCTGGGATGTGTGGGCATGCGAGGCTGAGGCAAGCAGTCTAGAGCTAGGCGCTCGAGAACACGCTGGGACCTGCTGGCCGTAAAATCTGGCCCTGGGCGCTGCGCTCCACCCCTCATCTCTCGCGCGAGTGCTTGTAGCTGAGGGCACTGGCCACACGCCCCTTCTTCCTGATCAAGTAACTGCACGCTGTCTTGCGCTTGCTGTGCAAAATAGTGCTGAGTATTTGCGCAACGGCCTCTTCTCTTTTACACTGGCGCTCGGCTAAAGGAGCTGGTCGCGCGCCCGGTCTTTTTCATCTGGTCGATCGGCCTACCGGTCTTCGCGTTGGTCGGCTAGCCTTCATTCTTCAAAACCAGACGTTCTTTTACCATGTTTGCCTTGTGGCCTTCAATCTTCTACCATTCTTACGAATGGCCTTCATCAAACCATCCAAAGTGCTTATGAGCATCTACAAATTAAGCTTACAAAAAGGAATCTAATTCTAATAAGGTCCAAAAATCCACTAGACTATAAATATGTTACAAAATGAAGGATTTAGATATGAAAACCAAAAATAGTCATCTAAACCCCTTATTACATAAACCTATCTAAATCTAGCAATCTTCCAACAAAAAGCTACAAAAGAAATGTTAAATGCTTTGAAAAATATATGCATTTGAAGCCTTACCCTCTTGGTAATTTTTTTTTGTGTAACTAACATTCAATTTTTATTATTTTTCATTAAAATATTTAAAACTTCACTATCTTGTTTTAAACCCAAAAAAAATTAGACAGCATTATTGTATAATTTATACAATTAGTGATATAATTTCATGTTTATATCTATATATTGCAATAGGGCTATCATAAAAATTCTAAAATATTTAAAAATATCTCTTGAAATATAAATAGTTATAATTTGACCGTAAAAGTTATAAAAATGAGATTTTCTAATTATTAGTTCATATTTTAAGATTGTATTTAATAAAAAGTTATGTATTTTTAACTTTGAGCCATCAAAGGATACTTTTAAAAGCAAGGGAGCTTTTTTCAAAAAAATAATTACCTTAGATATCTATAATACTTAGGTTATTAGAAATAAAAACTGACATGAAAGTATGGATTTAACAAGAAACGTCTTACGAGAGTAAACATAAATAAATGTTGTAATGGAAATATGCAAGCCCATGACTTCCGACTATTGGAGTTGATGGAGTCATTTTATCCCAAAGTACCCGTTGACTGTTTGAATTGTAAAACAACAATGTGTTAGTTGATCTTCACTCGAAATTACCAATTAATTACCAGTTAGTTGATCTTTACCCAGTGACTATTTTGAAAAAGTGGACAATCTAATACAATTATCATTATTAATTACTAGCTAAGTTCTAACGCGTGATGTTGTTGATACTTTTGACATACCACATTTAAATTGAAAATAAATAAAATTTTCAATCCTAAAGTTTAGTATGTTGTGAATACATATTATCTTGCAGTTGTTTATCTTACAAGTTACGAGAGGGATGTAAGTATAAATATCATCTCTTGGAAGGTGTCAAGATACACATATGCAAACTGATACACATATTATTTTTCTGGAGTTCCTTCTTGGAATTGGTAAGAATTCAGTAACATTTACGTTACACACATGCAAACTGATAAAATTTCTTTACTTCTTAGGGAAAAGTGCCAATATAACCCTATCTACTTGAGTAAGTGTCAATAGAACCCTATGATAATTTTTAATGCAAATAACCCTAACTAGTTAATGAAAGTGGCAATATAACCCTCAGACCCCATTTCCGGCATTGACCTCAATTTTCCAGCGTTGACTCTATGTAAATTAACCAAAATACCCTTTGGGCTAACTCTGAAATTAGGTGGATAATTTTACCCTCATAGTTTGCCGAACTGTCATAGTTTGTTGAAATTAAGTAGGGTTATATCAGCACATTATGCAATCTTATTGGGTTATATCAGCACATTATGCAATCTTATTGGGTTATATCAGCACATTCCTAATGTTTGTAGGGTTATATCAGCACATTTCTAATGTTTGTAGGGTTATATCAGCACATCCTTAAAACTTATAGGGTTATATTGGCACTTTCACTAATTATATAGGGTTATATTAGCACTTTCGAATAATGAAAGGTTATATTGGCATTTATGTCAACTAGGTAGGGTTATTAAAGAACTTTTTTCTATTTCTTATGTTTGAATTAAATAGGTTTTATCAATACCATTACGGTCCATTTGCTATGCATCTGAAAGGCCTTGCTCAAGTGAAAGTACAGTTCCAAAATAATCTTCCATTGAAACCTTATGATCAACTTCTCGTCGTTCTTCCACTGCGAAGGTTTGCACACCATTATAATTATTATTTTTATAAAACCATCATGTTTGGATGCTATATTATCTGATGCATGAATTAATGATCAAACATAGTGCTCGTGCGCTTCCAACTGCATACCAGAAATTGATGGTTGATGAGGACTTGAGCAACTTTGATTTTTATCCACAAGGTAAGTATTATGTGGTGAAAAGTGAATTTATTGTTTGATGTATGTCTATTTATGAGTTGAGGACTTATAAATAACATACACTTACCCATTTGGTTCCTAGATTTTGAGATGGGTGCTGAAGGGAAAAGATTCATGTGGAAGGTTAGCCCCATTTGAACGATTTCTTCTTTTTTTTATGGAATGCAGTATCATAGTGGCTGATTTTTTGGCAAAATATGCAAGGAAGAAATCCCTAAATGGAGACTTAAATATCAGAAACTCCCCATCTTTCCTTAGAGGTTTGATTTTGCTAGATAAAAATGGAGTTCACGGAGTAAGAATAGGCACAGCAAAAGGGAACACAGATCACACAACGGATGGATTTCTAGTTTGAATTCTTTTCCCGGCTTTACACAATATTTTTTTTGGTCAGAGACTGCTGTTGTTTTCTCTTTTCTTTTTGCAGATTGGAAATGCTCAGGATGAGAGGTTCAGGCACAAAGGAGCACGAGATCTTCAGAGTTGAGGAATTCTATGAGATCAAATGCTAGGTAAAGGGACATTGACTGATAAGGGTTTTGAATTCTCATCTCCCTGACTTGTTCGTGTTCCCTTATTTCGGCTTGATCTCTAGTAATGGTAGAAGATTTACACAAACCGAGAGACAAGGATGTTATTTATACTTCGCTTCCCCTTTTTGTATCATCACATGATTGATATTGTTCAGATGTAATTCTTTTTGCTACCCTCGGGGGTAATTCTACGGTTTGGGGAGCCATATATATTCCCCCCATCTATTAGGATGGTTTAATCTAAAAAAAATAAAAAAAATCATAGTGACAGTATTTTTTTTAAGGCTATTTGCAAGCTTTCATGCATCGAAGAATGCTACCTTTTAAAAGAGATTAAAATTTTGAAGAGGAATTAAAGGTTAGAGAGGATATTTTACCTTTTGATGTCTTTTTTTTGGTAGTTTTATAATTGAAGTGGTGGAATTTAATTCTCCCATGCAAATGCATTGATTTGTGTTCAACCACATAGGAACTGATGACGGACAAATTGTGTAACTCATATGTTGCAGTTGGACCAGCCAAAGCATTCAGGCAACATTTGAGTTTTTCGAGTTATTGCTTTGTCAGTACTTATTTATGATATTTTATTTAAGTTTGAGGACCTTTTTGTCATTTCCTTATATTGGTAGCGAGTAGGGCTTGCTATTTTTAAAAAACGTGTTCTTCATTTTGAGAGTACGGTTGATATATGAAAATTTCAGAGGTTTCCCCTATCTGTCAATTCTCGGTATTCTATTGAATCAATGAGTTTTAAGTTATCGTTCTTGTTCTTTATACATGCACGATGCATCAGATTGGTATCAGAATCAAGCTGATCCTGACTCATGCCGCCTCAAAGACAAAGAGTTGTTCCTAAGGTAGTCATGAACAATGTTAATTTGCTACGGAGATATTAGGTGATCTACATATGTAGGTAGAAATTTTGACCAATTCCTGGACAAAATCACTCATCGGGATGATGTTACTGTCATGGACAAAAACCCTTGGTTTAATCGCAACCCTTCCCCTAATCGGCGTGATCGCCGTTGGGAACCTGACTTCAAGGTGGATATCCTGGACTTTGATAGTGATCTTAAGGCGGAGGAGTTCATCGATTGGTTATCTCAGGTTGAAGAGATTTTGGATTTCAAAGAGGTTCCAGATGATCATCGTGTCCCATTAGTCATGATCCGTCTGCGTGGTCGTGCTTAGGCTTGGTGGCAACAATTAAAATACACTCGTGCTGCATTTTAGGCTTGGAGAAATTCAAGAAACACATTCGAGCTGCATTTTTGCTACACAACTTCGAACGTGAATTGTACCAGCATTTTCAAAACCTTCGCCATGGCCCTCGTTTGATTGATGATTACACCATTAACTTCTATTAGTTACTTACTCGTACCGATCTTCATGAGTCGCCACTACAATTGGTTTGTCTTTATAATGGTAGGTTGCGTATGCAATTACATGATGCTTTGAATATGTTTGATCCCCTGGTGCTTGCAGAAGCACGTCAACATGTTTCCCACGCAGAAAAACAATTGGCAAGGCGTGCAAATGTGACTTTTCATCAAACCACTGGCCCAACAAGCACTGCTAGTTTTTCTACACCGCCTGTTCACAAACCTGTTGAACAACACCCATTAGCTTGTAGTTTATCAGGTCATTTATAAGGACGCACTGGACGTGGTATTCGATGTTTTAATTGCAGTGACCATGGCCATTGACAAGCTATCTTCCATAAAGTATCCAGTGGCTCGCACAGACTCTTTAATACTAATTTTGAGGTTGAGGCCGATTACATTGTTGAATCCCATCTACCATGATGACATTTTTTATGAGGAAGTAGTCGATGAGCACGTTTTGGGAAACATTGGCCATCTTTTGATGCTGCAATGGACCTTCTTGACCCCTTGTGCACCTGATCAGACCTAGTGGTTATGTAACATCCTATTCCAGTCCACTTGCACTATTGGTGGGAAAGTTTGTACATTTATTATCGATGTAGACAGTTGTGAGAATGTGATTTCTGAAGTTGCAGCTTTGAAATCGGGGCTTACTATTGAACCTCATCCCAAACCTTACAAGCTTTCTTAGTTAAGTAAAGGTAATGATGTTACTATTTCCAATGTGTTTTGGTGAGTCTTTCTATTGGTTTGAATTATAGTGATGAAGTATACTGTGATGTGGTTCCTATGGATACTTGTCATTTACTACTTGGCTGACCTTGGCAATATGATCATTCTGTTACACATGATGGTCATTCAAATACTTATTATTTCATGTTTCGTGGTAAGAAAATTATGTAAGTGCCTTCCTAACCTCGTGTGGTTTCCCCTGTTAATACTGCACCACAAACTACTCTATTGTTGCGAGTTCCTTTTCAGTCTACCATGAAGGACTCTGGTGTGGTCTTTATCTTATTTTATGATCCAATAACTGTTGATACTTCTGTTGTTCCAGCTACTGGGGTGCAACCATTGTTGCAGGAATTTGGCAATGTTTTTCCTGAGGCTCTGCCACCAGATTTGCCAGTATTGCGTGATATTCAGCATCACTTTGACTTGGTGTCGAGTGCTACACTACCCAACCACCCACATTACTGTATGAGTCCTAAGGAACATGCAGAGTTACGTTGGTAAGTGGATGAGCTACTTGCTAAGGGTCATATTCGTTAGAGTCTTAGTCTTTGTGATGTACCAGTTCCCCTTACTCCAAAAAAGGATGGTACTTGGCGTATGTGTGTGGACAACCATGCCATTAACAAGATTACGGTACCTTATGGGTTTCCTATTCCTCGGTCGGATGACTTGTTAGATCAATTAAGTGGTGCTTGTGTGTTTAGTAAATTTGATTTGAAGAGTGGGTACCATTAGATTTGTATTCATAAGAGGGATGAATGGTAAACCGCGTTTAAAACTCGTGAAGGCTTATATGAGTCATTGGTGATGCTATGTGGTCTTTCTAATGACCCTAGTACTTTCATACATGTGATGAACTAGGATTTACACACTTTCATTGGCAAATTTGTCATGGTCTGTTTCAATGACATTTTGATATATAGTGCCAATCCTACTGTGCATCTTAACCACTTGAGAGAAGTATTGTTGGTTCTTCGTCGAGATAAGTTCTATGCTGCTACTGCCAAATGTGCTTTCTTGATTGATTCGATAAACTTTTTAGGCTATGTGGTATCTTGAGAAGGACTCTGATCTGACTCGAGTAAAGTGATTGGCGTTGAACAGTGGCCATATCCTACTTCTATTACTGAAGTTCGCAGTTTCCATGGTCATTCTATTAGTATTTTATCTTCACTTTAGTGGCATCATGGCACCAATCACTGACTGCATAAAGGTTGGTACATTTTGGTGGACCAAACCAGCCAAAGCCTCTTTTCATGAAATTAAGCATCGGTTAACTTCTGCCTCTATTCTTGTGCTTTTGAGTTTCATTGCGAAGCCTCCAAAACTGGTATTGAGGTTGTCCTTATCCAAACTAGTCGCCCTATTGCTTATTTTTGTGAGAAGCTATCTGGTGCTAAGCTTCGTTTTATCACATACGACATAGAGTTTTATGCGGTTGTTCAGCTTGTGAAACATTGGTGTTATTATTTGTTTCAGTACAAGTTTTTGTTGTACACTGATCACTACTCCCTCAAATATCTTTGTAGCTAGGATAAATTTTCTCATCGACATACTTCTTGGCTTTCTTACTTGCAGAATTTCACCTTCGTTATCAAGCATAAGGCTAGTGTATCTAATCGTGTCGCTGATGCATTAATTCATCGTCGTAGTTTACTCACGGAGATGTGCGTTCATATTCCTAGTTTTGATTCGTTTATGGAGCTATATGTGGATGACCCTTTCTTTTCTCAGATCCTTGTTAAGATCCAGCAAGATGATTCCACAAAAATTATCTTGGAGGATGGTTTTCTTTTTCAAGGTTTTCAGTTGTGCATTTCATTTTGCAGCCTGTGCATGGAATTATCCAAGAACTGTATAAAAAAGGTCATGTTGGGCGTGATTGAACTTTCCAGTAGCTTTTTGGTTCATATTATTGACTATCTATGCGTAAGGTAGTGGGTAAATTTATGGCTCAATGTCCTGTGTGCCAATTTGCAAAGGGTGTTGCAACCAACACTGGTTTATATATGCCTCTTCTTATCCCTACACAGCTATGGTCTGGCATTAGTATGGATATCGCCCTTCGTCTTCCTCGTACCCAGCGTAGGAATGATTCTATTTATGTGGTCATCGATCGTTTCTCTAAAATGACTCATTTAATTGCATGTAAATGAACGACTGATGTTGTTCACGTTTCCTAACTCTTTTTTGTGAAATGTATTATTTTCATACCCTTCCTGCCTCTATTGTTTCTGATCGCGATACTCATTTTGTGAGTCACTTTTGGAAAAGTATAGAGCATGGTGAACACCCAATTGAATTTCAGCAGTCTTTATTACTCTCAGTCAGACTGATAGACTGAGGTTGTCAATCGCTCTCTTGGGAATCTGTTACATAGCTTAGTGGGAGATCACCCCAAGTCTTGGGATTTGAAGTTTCCTCAAGATGAATTTTCCCATAATCATGTTGTTAACCAAAGTACTGACTTCAACCCCTTTCACGTGGTGCGCGGGTTACCACTGCAGGGTTCTCTTGATTTGCTCGGATTGCTCTCTAAACTAAGTGTGTTCACAAGCTACTGCAGAATACTTTGTTACTCAGCTGCGCCAGATTCATCAACAAACACATTCCTAGCTTCCTGCTAGTACTACTAAATATAAGGCCGCCACTAACCGAAAATGTCACACTATTGAGTTTGAAGTTGGTGATTTTGTAGAAAAATGACTAAGGATCGTTTTCCTGCTCATGAGTATAGTAAGCTTGCTGATAAGAAGATTGGTCTTGTGGAGATTATGGAGAAGATTAATTCTATTGCCTATCATCTTCAACTGTCGATCCATGTTCGTACTTCTGATGTGTTTAATGTGAAGCGCCTTGTTCCTTTTGCTAGTGAATCTTCCTTTGATGATGATACGGCTTCTGATTCGAGGATAAATCTCTTCTTCCATGGAGGGAATGATGACAGATGAATGGTGTAACTTATATGCTGTAGTTGGACCAGCCGATGCATTTAGGCAACTTTTGAGTTTGCAATTTATTGCTTTTTGCTACTTCTTTTTTATATTTTCTTTAAGTTCAAGGACTTTTTTTATTTCCTTATGTTGGTAGCGAGTAGGTCATGCTATTTAAAACACTTTTTCTTCGTTTTGAGAGTATGATTGATATATGAAAATTTCAAAGGTTCACTCATCTATCAATTTTGATATTCTGTTAAATTAACGAGTTTTGAGTTATCATTCTTATTATTTATCCACGCACACTGCATCAGGAACATAAGAAAGAAGGGAATGTAGAATCAAGTGATTGGCTATTAGTAGGGAAATATATTCTCTTGGATGAACAAATTCAAGTTGTTTACACAAGTCAGAAAGACGCAATCAAGATTGACAGCAAATTAAGGTATGTTAATGCAGTTCAAACTTTAACATGTTAAAATGAGATATTTTTTATTGGATTTCTTGGGGCTAACCTTGTTTGATATGAATGTGTTTTTTTTTCTTTTTGGCTTCTTTGAATGGTGAACTACATTTCTACGAAGGGAATGAGGAGGATGAGCTGCTACCTGTACTGTATGTAATATGTTCATCTTTTCCAACAATATATGTGGTGACCTGATCTGCCTCCCCTCAGGGTCACTAATAAACAAAATTTTGAGAGATATACTAACCCAAGGAGAGGACTTGGAATCAAAGATAAAAGATTTATAATTCTGCTCCCGTTCCCACTACTAAGTTACCTAGAGGGTAGATAGTGGCAAGACCAAGTTTGTCCACAAAGATGCTAGGTGTCTAAAAGTCAGCTACACACAGCCATGTCCAGGATGTCAATCTATCTGTGTGTTAGGAATAGCTACTATTTCAAAACAAGCTTTGGGGGGTTTTAACTAACAACTACCAATATGTGAGGTCACAAGAGAATAAATAAATAAATAAATATATATATAGCACTTGGGGGATATTTGCGTAACATGATTGGTGATATGTTTTGATCCTCGACTCAATCATATTCAAGACATGTAAACCTACTCTAGTACTTATAACACATAGTGTGGTTAATGGTCAACACTTCCACATACCTATCACGTAGGGTGCTTTTGCAATCTTCCATCGGTACCGTCTCTGTAACTAGGGGAGTGCAACAATGGCCCTACCATTGTGCATAATTGTTTCTCCCATGTATGATTACTTCATGGGCACTCCACCATAAATGCTTCTCCCTTAGCCTACAAAGGCAAAGGGATAGGTACCTTATCGATGCTCTAAGGTTGAAAATTACGCTAACCCTAGTTTACTAATAAATGCTATATCTATCCATAACAACATCACACCAATTCGCCAGCTAGCCCACCTCTACTCAGGGTCGTTAAGGTAGCCAAATTAACCTGATCGAAGGTGTTCCAAACAAACGGAATGAATGAAAGAGATGTCAAATTTAAATTTATAATTTTGCACCCAACTCACTACTAAGCTGCCTATGGGATAGCTAGTGGCAAGGCCGGGTTTGTCCACAGAGATTCTATAGTCTAATAGCCAATTAAACACAACCACGTATGAGTTGTCAATCCGTCTGTGTGCTAGGATTAGCTACTATCGTAAAATGGAGGGTTTTGGTTTTTTCAATTAACAACTACAAACATAAAAGCTAAAACATGAGAAAACTATATAGACAGACACTTGGGGAATATTTGCGCAACATGGTTGATTAAATGTTCCGATCCTCGATTCCATCACATATAAGACATTAACAACCTAATATAGTGCTCATAACACATGGTGTGGTTGATGGTCAACACTTCCACATACCTGTCACGTAGGGTGCTCTTGCAATCTTCCATTAGCACCGCCTCCATAATTAGGGGAGTGCAACAACGGCCCAGCCATTGTGCATATCTGTTTCTCCCTCGTACGATTACGTCTCGGGCACTACACCACGAATGCTCTACCCCTAGGCCAAAAGAGGCAAAGGGAAATAGGCACCTTATCGATGACACTAGGATTGATAAACCCTAGTTTTGCTACTAAATGTTGTCTCTACCAGTAACCCTTCAGATCAACTCGCCAGCTAAGAGTGGTGTGCTGTTATCATAGCGGTAAAACTTGGAAAAGACCTACGTGCATACACCCACATGGACCCGGACCCCGCTACACAGATCACATCCAGGTTTCTCTTCCTCGAGGGGTATAAATATATGCACTAACATGAATGTAGACTATATTGTGTGCTAATGGAGTGTATCATTCATGCAATTATAACGATTCAAGAACAAGCCAACATAATATCACACGCACATAGAATTAGGAAAATCTAATGAATCTCACAAAACATAAATCAACACATTAATACAAATATTATCACCAAGTTGTAGAACTACTTCCTAAGAAGTAGATTCATCCAAAATATTAAGTTAGATTCCATTGATCTAGGAAATAAGATGAAGAGAAAAAGAGAAAAAGATAAGGAAAAAAGAAGAAGTACTCTAGAGAGAGAGAGAACTCTCCTCTTCCTTCTACCTACCTAGAGTGAGAAAAAAATTTGCATTGTGCCTACTTGCTTCCTATATAGTAGTAGGGAATTGGGACTCAAAATAGGGTAAAAAACCCTAGCAGCCGCAATTGGCACGGGTCATAGCCTCGTGCTGACACAGGGCGTGTGTCTTGGTGCGGGTATGCTGGTGTGGTCTATGTCAACTGGCGCAGGCCATTGGCTGGAGCTCCATTTTTTATCTTCTAATTTGCACTCCATGTCATTTGGCACGGGCCGTTGGTTGTTATTTGAATTTTTTAAGTTGAAACGACACGAACCGTATAAAACGGCATGGTCCAGGTCCATACTTAGCCAATTTGGAGTGAAACAGAGCAAAATGGGATGCTAGAATGCGTACGGTCCATGCTGGAGGCCCTAGCACTGACCCCTCTCGTGAAAGAGCTTGGCACAACTCGTGTCTCGTGGTACAGGCTGTGCTAGAGACCCCTTGGCTTGGACCCCCCCCCTTCGTTCCAAGCCCTGGTACTGACCACCTCCGTGCTGGTCGTGGCAGGTTCGACTGGCTAACTTGTTTGCTCCACTATGGATGAACCGTTGATCTGACTTGAGAGTTCTTGTAATCAATTTTATAGCGCTCGAGAAGAAAAATTCAATGGGGCCACCCTCAAGGGCTGATTCTTCTCGGTTGTTTTCCAGAACTTTGTGAAACTCCAGGACAATAATCCTCCATTTCTTCCTTAGCCGTTTTGAACTTCAAATCCATCTATCTTTAGCTCAATCCTTCTACTACCACACTTTAGAGTCTGTGGCCTTCATCTACTACCATTCTTGCATATGGCCTTTGATATCTTCTACAGTCCTTGCAAACGGCCTTCTATGTAAAGATGATGAAAAGTACCCAAGAGACACCTACTAATGATGATAAAAAAAAAGGAAGATCTAGGTGTCCGTGGATACAAGGTGTCCATTAGTATCAATTACGTCTACAAAACTCGGGATTTAGACTAGAAAACCAAACATGGTTATCTAAACCCTTTGTCATGTAAACATAACTTACACTAGCAATCCAACAAGTAAAACAAGACAATTACTACGACGAATGCATTGGTTAACACATGCACTATGGTGCACATCAATCCCCCCACACATGTCCTCGAGTAAATAAAAACAAGAAAGGTCTAACCAAAGTGCAGCATACAAGTATAAGTTAGCCAATGCATTCAACTTATTCCCAAGCTACCCTAGTTCCCCCAAAGAAGTAAGCATCTCACATCTCTCACACTCCCCGAAGATCCTAAAGTAACCTAACCACCCAAAATATAGTGAATAAAAAGGTAAATAAGAATGACAAGTGCTAAGCTAGCTTACTTTCCCAATAGTTCCCCAAAGTAATCAAAGAGTCATTGCCAAAAAACTACCAAGGAAATCCTAAAGATCTTCAACTCGGTTGTAACCAAGGATAACTATAGATTCTCAACTCAACTACAACCAAAGAAAATGCCAAGGTATCGTTAACTTAGTTTCCGTTTTCTCTCAATTTCTCTCATTTTTCCTAGGAGCCCTTTCGGGTTTTCATCCTAGCTTTCACACATGTTGAGCTCACATTCTCACCTTTTTCCACATGACCTCTCATTTTTTCCTAGGTCATAAACCTAGTTGGGCCTAGCCTCTCATTTTTACCTCTCTTTCGACCTATCCAGGCTTTTCCCATTGTTTCCTAAGTTGCCCTTTCGGGTTTCCAACTTAGCTGGGTTTTTGTTCCTTTCATTTTTGCATTTTTTTTTCAAAATGCTCCAAAATGCTCTTAGAAGAGCTATTAGCTACATAGAAACAAATAAAAATCATAAATGTTATCTAATCACATATCCCCCCACACTTAAACCTTGCATTGTCCTCAATACATATACACAATCATAAAACATATGTTAAGGGAAGGAAATAGGAGAGCATCTACGATGAAAAATGGACACAAAAATCTACCCTTGATGGCATAATCATGGAATGTAACGAACAAACTACCATCACCCCAATGTACTACCCCTAACCTCTAATCATGAAAGTTCAATCTCATCACTATCATGCACCACAAATCAAAATAAAGAATTGAATCACAATGGAGAGTTACCTCTTAGGTTTCAAGTTGTGTGTTTCAAGGGTTTGAGGGAAAATGGGTTTTGGTGGTATTTTTAGGGGTGCAAGGGAAGAAATGGTGAATTGGATGTGGGATAGTATTTGAGCTTCATGGGTCGTGCACGTCTACATGCCCATGAACTTGGGCTTTGGTTCTTCTCTTTGTCCACCATTTTGAGCATCACGAACCTTATACATCTACATGGTCAATGAGTTGGACTCCCTATTTGCTCACCTTCCTCCAAGAACCATATGCTTCCTAAAAAAAAACATGCACACCAAATGTAATAGTGTTCCAAAACCAAAAGACACAAATAGGAAAACACACCAAAAATACTTAACTAATCTAATTTTTCAAAGCTTGGGTTGCTTCCCGAGAAGCTCCATATATTTAAGGTCATCGGTACAACCCTAATGTTATCCATATGGTGCAGGTTTGTACCCCATCACCATAGACAACCAAAAATGGAGAGGTGGGGATAACAATCTTCCAAGAGGAATATGTAGTACAGGAGGAGTCAACTCTAAAGGAAATAGGTGGTTAGAAAGATTAGCATATTCAATTGGCTTCTCAATGATTTCCTCTAAGGTTCTGAAAATCTGGGAGTTGGTTCTACAGGTAGAGGTAGGGGTGAAAATAGGTAATATGGAAAATTAAGTATAATCACCCCTTCCTCGACTTCTTCACTCTCAACAAACCATGCCAGAATTTCATATTCAACTAGGGATCACTCGGAATGTTGGGTTTCAAGTAAGCTCACTCTTCCTATCAAATCAATCACTTGCCATTCAACTGTCTTAATGTTTGAGAAGAGTTGAGTTCCCAAATCTCTAATCTCGCTAAGCATTTGTGATTGGAGTAAATCACTACTCTTGGTCACATTAGCTATAGCTTGAAAATTATCTCCATAATCCAATTTGGGAACCAATCCTAGGGATTGGGTTTGGGGCATTGTATAGCTTGGTGAGAGCCAACTATCTATCCCAAAGTATTGGTTTCCCGATGCATATCCATACCACGAATTCGAGTTACCACTAAACCTTGAATTGGAAGAATCGTGGAATGGGTACCAATCTGAATCCTATCGACCTTGAGAACCAATATCTCCTACCTCTCTCTCATATCTGCTCATCCAAGAGCAAGACTCCATAGGGTGGTCGCAATGACATATCCTACAGAATCTCACTCGTTGAGCCTCTCTTCTTCACATTTTTTTTCAATTAAAACACAAAAAAGAAAGCAACAAAGTTCAGAATTGTAGTGTAAAGGTCCTTGGTTTGCACCAAGAACTAAACCAATACCTACTCCAAAAAACAACAAACAAAAAGAAGAACACTAGCTACTCAACTAACGCGTTATGCAAATTGACAATTAAACTTTTAAACTAACATCATGGCAACAACACCAAAATTTGACACTCCTCCACTCGAGGTCGATAAGTTATAGCTAAATTAACTCAAGCGAAGGCGTTCCAAACAAGCGGAATGAATGAAAGAGATGTCAAATTTAAATTTATAATTCTTCAAACAACTCACTACTAAGCTACCTATGGGGTAGTTAGTGGCAAGACCGGGTTTTTCCATAGAGATGCTAGAGTCTAATAGCCAATTAAACACAACCACGTATGGGTTATCAATCCGTCTGTGTGCTAGGATATCTATTATCGTAAAATGAGGGGGTGGGTTTTTCTAATAAAAACTACAAACATAAAAGCTAAAACATGAGAAAACTATATAGACATACACTTGGGTAATATTTGTGTAACATGGTTGATTAAATGTTCTGATTCTCGATTCCATCACATATAAGACATCAACAACCTAATCTAGTGCTCATAACACATGGCGGGTCGATGGTCAGCACTTCTCCATACCTGTCACGTAGGGTGCTCTTGCAATCTTCCATTGGCACCGCCTTTATAATTAGGGGAGTGCGACAACCACCCTGCCGTTGCACAGATCTATTTCTCCCATGTACGATTACATCTCGAGCACAAAACCACAAATGCTTTACCCCTAGGCCAAAAGAGGAAAAAATAGATAGGCCCCCTTATCGATGACACTCAGATTGTTAAACCCTAGTTTTACTACTAAATGCCATCTCTACCCGTAACCCTTGAGACCAACTTGCCAGCTAAGACTGGTGTGATGTCATCGTAGCATTAAAAATTGGAAAATACCTACATGCACACACCCACATGGATCCGAACCCCACTACCCATATATCATTCAAGTTTCTCTTCCCCTGGGGGTATCAATATATGCACCAACATGAATGTCGACTAGAGTATGTGATACTGAAGTGTATCATTCATGCAATTATAATAATTCAAGAACAAGCGAACATAATATCACAAGCACATAGAATTAGGAAAATCTAATGAATCTCACAAAACATAAACCAACAAATGAATACAAATATTATCCCCAAGATATAGAACTGCTCCCCAAGATGTCATGGATCTAGGAAAAGAATAGAAAAAGAAGAAGTATTTTAGAGAGAGAGAGAGAACTCTTCTCTTCCTTCTACCTACCTAGAGAGAGAAAAAATCTAAATTATGTCTACTTGCTTCCCCCTAGAAGACTAAAGGCTCCTATATATAGTATTAGGGAATTGGGCCTCAAAATAGGCCCAAAATAGGGTAAAAAACCCTAGCATCCGCAATTGGTGTGGGTCGTAGCCTAGTGCTGACACTTTTAGCCGCGTTGACATAGGGCGTGTGTCTTGGCGCAGGTCGTGCCAACTAATTAGCCTCGTGCGGACATGGGTCATGTGTCTTGGCGCAGGTCATGCCAACTAATTAGCCTCGTGTGGACATGGGTCATGTGTCTCGGCTGGGGTGATGCCAATCGGCTATCCTTGTGTTGACATAGGCTGTGTGTCATGCTGTGGACGTGCTAGTGTGGTCCATGTTAATGGGCGAGGGCCATCAACTGGAGCTCCATTTTTTATCTTCTAATTCACACCCTATGCCTTTTGGCGCCGGCCGTCAGCTGGTCTTTGCCTTTTTTTAAAAGTTGAAAAAACATTGATCATGTAAAATGGTACAGCCTGGGTCTATACTTAGCCGCTTTAGAGTGAAATAGAGCAAAATGAGATGCTGGAATGGATACGGTCCGCGTTGGAGGCCCTGGCACTGACCCTCATTGTGAAAGAGCTTGGCACAACTCATGTCTAGTGGTACGGGCCGTGTCAGAGACCCTTGGCACAGACCCTCCCTTCGCGCCAAGCCCTGGTACTGACCCCCCCCCCCCCCTCGTGTGCTGGTTGTGATTGGTTCAACCGGCTGACTTGTTTGCTCCGCTACGAAAGAACCGTTGATATGATTTGAGAGTTCTTGTAGTCAAATTTTTATCACTCAAGAAGACAAATCCAATGGTTCCACCCTAAAGGGATGATTCTTCTCGGATCTTTCCCAGAACTTTGTGCAACTCCTGGACAACAATCCTCCTTTTCTTCCTTGGCTATTTTGAACTTCAAATCCACCTATATTTAGCTCAATCCTTCTACTACCATGCTTTAGAGTTCGTGGCTTTCATTTATTACCATTCTTGTGAATGGCATTTGATATCTTCTATCATCCTTCTGAACTGTCTTCTATACAAAGATGATTAAAAGTACCCACGAGCCACCTACTAATGATGATCAAAATGGAATATCTAGGTGTCTGTGGATACAAGGTGTCCATTAGTATCAATTAAGTCCACAAAACTTAGGATTTAGACAAAAAAACAAATATGGCCGTCTAAACTTGTTGTCGTGTAAACATAACTAACACTAGCAATCCAAGTAAAACTAGACAACTATTACGCCGAATGCATTGGTTAACACATGAACTACGATGCATATCACCGTCTATGACTAGTGCATGGTCGATCGTAACATTGACTTGGCAACCCACATTCATACACTCATACGGTTCCGGAATATCATTACCCGTATACATATAGGTTTCACTCTCCAAGGGATATCAATAGATGCACCAACATGAAAGTAGACAAGGTGTATGCATACATGGTGTGACAATCATGCAATTAGGAAGAATAATAAGAACAAGCCAACATAATAATCACAAACACATAGAAATAGGTATATCTAAAGAGTCTCCCAAAGCAAAAACCAAATCATGAATACAAATATAAATACCAAGTTAATTAACTACTCCCTAAGCATTGAACCCAAGTATTTAATTGGATTCAGTGCCCCTGGGCAAAAACAAGGATAAAAGAAACAAACTAGAGAGAAGGGTTACTCATTTTCTCTCTCTACCTACTCTTGAAAATTAGAATAATGAGCCAAAGATAAACCCTAGTAGACATGGGCTCCAATATATAGTAGTGGAGAAATAGGCCCAAAATGAGGCCAAAAACCATAGCAGCCAAAATTGGAGCGGGCCGTCGCGTGTGGAACGGTCGTGCGGCTGACTATGGCATAAGTAATGCTGCCTGGTACATTCGTGCTGCCTGGCTATGGCACAAGCGGGAGGTCGTCTCGATACTTCTTAAAATTATAATTTATAAGCCCTTTATGCTTACTAAATACAATTAAGTTAATAGTGGCAAATCGGGGTCGTCCACGAAGAAGAGAGATTTTCTTAAGTGTTTAGACATATAAGGTTCATATTAGGCTAGAAGTAGATATATATATATATATATATACATACATACATATAAAAGCAAGTAAATGGGGGGGGGGGTTTGGTTGGTTGATTTTCTTATATGAAAATAAAAGACAAAACAACTAGCAAAGTTAAGTAACTATGCTAATCATCAAACAAACTAAGAAAAGGGGGTTTAAAACTACAAAAGATAAAGCCTTGGGGGAAATCAACATCCACTTCCAAACCAAATGTAGATCATTGAACCATTCACTCATTCTATCACAATTGTTACCTATGGGGAATGCCAATGAAAGATCAACATTCATTCCTTCTTAATAGTAATTTTCAAAGACAAACAACGACCATTTGCAAACCTTGTTGACAATCACTCTAGGGAAACAACACCATAGAGGTATTCCATCAATGGCATTATACACGAAGGACCATAGATTTGATAAAAACAAGCCTTCTACCAAAGACATAGCCATTTAACCAAACATAGCATTCAATAGGCTAAACCTAGAACAAACCACATTCAAGGTTCAACCTTTCATTGCATCTATAGGATAAATATGAGAACAATCCACATTAACATACTTATCTAGCAAGAGTCACAACACATTATGCACAAGAAGTTCTAAGTTCATGTTCTTAGATTTTCATGCAAAGGAGCTAAGGAATTCGTCACTTTCCTAACACCCTAACACTTCAATCATGCAAACACTTCCTATTCTCAAACAGCACATGGCATAAATGAAGTAAAACATAGCATTAAGAACACATGAATGCTAAATAACAAAGGCTTCAAGAATGAGTGAAACAATCTATTCACTACTTCCACTACTTGATGTGAAGATAAATCTTCCATCCTTCTTAGATAGTAGTTTGCAAGAGTGAATTCGACATCTCTTGTCAAACCTCACCAATGACTCCCTTAGTCAAAACATGACTAAGAGTATCCTATTGGTGGCATTGAGCACGAAGAATCAACAAGTTTGGCAACACTTATAAACACTACACCGTGTTTAAGCATTTAACCAATTCATGCATTTACACAAGATTAGCCAAGAACGATCGGCATTCATTGACTTCTCTCATTTGCTACCTAAAACAAACATGACACCGAATTCAACATCATCACATTCAGCTAGCCATTATCAATACATCAACATCATTAATAAGCTCTAACTCATGCTCTTGGATTACACATTAAAAGAGGGGAGAATTAGCTACTTTCTCCCAACCCTAACAAGTAATCATACAAGCAAATCATATACTAAAGCTTCCAACAACATCAATGCCATTAACAATTCGCATTCAAAGCTCAATAAATGCACAATAGCAAAAGCACTAAATAGATAGATGTGATTCTTACTACAGAGATATGGAAGCTTCAATCCATTGCTCCCAAGATTAAACTAAGCTAGATAATTAAAAGACATGATTAACCTACAAAAACTAAGAAAAGAAAGAAAGAAAACTAGGGTTTGAACCCAGAAAAATCACAGGAAGAAGAAGAAGTCCCAAGAGGAGAGGATAAGGTGAGTATTTATAGTATAAAAAAGCAAGAAATAATTATGGCCATACGTCCATCACGAGTTGCGACGGGGTTCGTCGCGAGTCACGACGGAGCCTAGTTCCAGCAATTGGATTTCTGTCTTCTTTTTGTTTCATGTCCTCCTCTTCACTTCACTTTTCTTCAATTCTTCAAATATTCAAAAGCTCAAATACAAGTCTTCAAATATTCAAATCTTCAAAGTTATTCTTCAAAGTCTTCAAACAAATTGCCTTGTTACACAAAATCCTCTAGAAAAGAATTAAAAGCGTAAAAGTCACTTTTAACTCTCCTTAGAGAATTTCAAGGCAAAATGCCACATTTAGAGCACAAAAGTGTACAAAAGTGAATTTTAAAAGTCCTAATATAACTGTATAAAATGGGCACATCAATAGGTCATACTGGGTTGGCACGGTTGTGTTGACAATGAACTATGATTGAATTTTACATGTATGGACATATGAACATTCTTGCATCCTTATATTTACTTTTTGTTGATTGTAGTGTGTCGATTACATCATTGTAACTGTGATTGGGTCGATTACATCATTGTGACTGTGATTACTAAGTTCTATAATGATGCTTGGATGTTTATCACTACATGTTACATATTTTTACGAGATAATTTCATATTGGTGATTGCATGATCATATCTTCTTATGTCCTTGTGTGTTTGACGTTGTTTTCTACGGTGATAATGATGGAACCCAAGAGACCGAGCGTTACTCAAGGTGCATATTCCTCCACCTCCTTCTCTGGCTCCGGAGCCAGCCCCGACACCACTTCTAGAAAGGTTTATGGGCTTGCACCAGATCACCCACGATTATGTGGAGTGGTGAGAGAAGTTGGCCACCTGGAAAATTCAAGAGACAAATTTTTTCGATGAGCGAGTATTAGAGTCCTTGGGACTGAGAGAGCCGGTCTTTTGCCTTCTCACCAAAAGAGGCTTAGGAGGGTTCATGAACCATGTTGCACCAACATGCCAGAGATGAACCCTGGAGTTCTTTTCCATGGTGTGGGTGTACAATTCGAGGAGCGGGGAGCCGCATGAGAGGTTCATCCGGTTTCACCCCAATGACCATTCCTATAAGATGATCCTTTCACAAATTTAGGTGGCATTTGGTAAGGACACAACGAACTCAAGAGCACGGTTTGATCTGAAGGCCCTATCCCACAATCTTCAGGAGGATTTTTAGTTTTGGTATACCCTAACGAAGAAAGTTCAGGATGTGGGGACAAAAATAACATCATCATCCACCCTGTTATCTGCTTTGTGCATTGCCTCTTGTCGACCATATTGTTCTATAGGGATGAGGCGATGAATGTGCCCAACGATGAGATCCGCTACCTATGGAAACTGACTAGCGAAGGCACATGCTACGGAAAGTGGCCTGAGTTGTGGGTTGACAAAGTTATCAAGGCAGCAGGGAAGGCGAATGGTGAGATATCGATTGGGGGCATGATCACCCTCCTTCCCCGAGAACTTACGGATCACCACTCATCCAGGTCTTCAGCATCTGGGCAAGGGTGAATCATAATGCATCACCCTGGCATGGATGGTGATTTTCCACCTCATCAAGGCCACAACTGAGCAGGGTGCATTCCAACAGTTTATGGGGCAAGTAGGATCACCTTTATGAAGCTCCATCAGTCCCAACGAACTAAGCTAGAGGTGGACACACCTGTTACCAACTTAGCAATAGAGCAGGATGCGATTTGCTGGGAGATTTTTGAACGAGAGCTTCATAACCTACCCCTGCCGCAAGTCCAAACCGAGGAGGATGCCCTTCTTTTCCAGCCTACTGCACCATCTTCTTCATAGCCACAGCCTGAGCCAATGTAGCACGATGCACATGATGATTCCCCTCAGCCTCCTTCAAACTTCTACGCCTGATTGATGCAGACGGTTGAAGGGTTTCCGATACTAGACAGAATGATATTAGAGCACAACATCTTCATGTCAAAGAGCTTGATGGATATGGATGAGATTGATCATCTCTCATCCTGCGTTTATGAGATGCAGTCACACTTCAGTGGTGCCCCAAGCCCTAATCCCGAGGCAGAGAGGTGTAGAGTGCGATGTCAGAGTAAAGCAGACTAGTTGACTTGATATCAATAGCGCTATCAAAAAGGCTCTTAGAGTGGTATCAATCTTCATTCTCTTCATTGTGAGTCATTTTCACTCTCCACTTAACTTTTATCATTTTCTCCTTTTATGTTTACATTGAGGGCAATGTAATGTTTTAAGTGTGGGGAGGAGTTTAATGACTCGCATGCTTGTAATCGTGATCTTAGATGCTTTTGCTACTTTTGATTGGAAAACATGATAAAAATGAAAAAAGAATTGAAAATTTTGAAAATAAAATAAAATAAAAAACAAGCCTGCTAAGTTGAGAACTCAAGAGGGAAATTTAGGCATCATCGGGGGCCCGAATAAGTTGAAACCCCGAAAAAAGAGGCGTAGGTAAAAATGAGAGGCTAAATGTGGGTAATATATGAGCCAAAGAAACATGATGTGTGGCTAGGATGAAAACCCGAAAGGGAAACATGATGTGTGGCTAGGATGAAAACCCGAAAGGGATCCTAGGCAAAATGAGAGAAAGAGAGAAAAGAAAAGAAAACTAAAAATTTGTTACCATTCTACTCATTTGCCGGCGTTGGAGTCATAAGGTTGCGGTGGACATATGAAGGAATTGGGTATCCTAACATCATAGGACTTCTTGGGATTGAGTAACTTAGCGGGAAAATGAAGTAAGGTTATGAAATTTTTGATTCCTTGTGGGCTTCGTTTTGGGGTTGATATACTGGTATGAAGTGGTGTATGTACTTGAACCTCTTTTATGGTTTTGATTTAATTTTATGCCATTGGACTTTGGAATTATCAGTTCAGGATTTGGATATGTTTTTATGGGTAGTAGTTAATTGATAAGTGATTGGTTTGGGTAGATTTAGGAATTGGGGTTGTGTGTGAAAAAAAATCTCATTTGATCTCTGATTTTGGGATGTATGATATTAAGATATTCGTGAGGTATTGATTGGTGGGGGAATATTAGTGTTAGGATGTGGATATATAAATGTCTTCGTGTTCTTGAATCTTTTCTTACTCAATGACGAGTAAGGTTCAAGTGTGGGGGTTCATTTTATATAGTTATTTTGGGACTTTTTGGACTCACTTTTGTACACTTTTATGCTCTAGATTTTCATTTTGCCTTGAAATTCTCTTAGGAGAGTGAAGAGCGATTTTTGCGCTCTTATGGCTTTTCTAGGGAATTTTGTTTGGCGAGGCAATTGTGTAAAGATTTGGAGATTTTAAAACCTTCTTTTGAAGCTTTGAAGACTTTTTAAGACTTGAAGACATGAATATTAGAATAAGAAGTGGAGAGGAAGGCTTGAGATAATAAAAAAGAAAGAAGTAAAGATAGATGCTACATTTGAACTTTGTCGCGAGTTGCGATGCTTGTGGCACGAGTCGTGGCAGACGTGTGGCCAGAATTATGTGCTATTTTCTTGTACTATAAAAGCCAAAATTTATCCTCTCTCTTCATACCTTTCTTCTTCTCAACTTTACCTTTGAAAAAACCCTAGTTTTCTCTTAGTTTTTATCTTTATTTCATCCTGAATTATGTTTGGTTTGATGTTGATTATTAGTATGGATTGTAGTAGCTAAACTAATCTCTTAGGAGCAATTGATTGAATCTTCTAAACTCATGTAGTGAGATTCTCCATTTTACCCTTTCATGAACATTTATTGCTTAGCATTTACGGTGCCATTAATGTGTATGTTTACTTCATTTATGCTATGTGTTGTTTAAGAATATGTAGTGTTTGTATGATTAAGTGTTAGGAGATTAAAGATGTGCACAATTTATTAGCTCTTTGACATAAAAATCCAAAAACATGGAATTAGAACTTCTGGTTGTGTAATGTGAGGTTAATTTTGCTAGATAAGTATGTTAATGTGGTTTGTTATCATATTTATCCTATGGTAGCAGTAAAAGGTTGAATCTTGAATGTTGATTGTTCTAGCTAGGGGAAACCTAGTAAATGCTTTGTTTGTTAAATGGCTAGGCATTTAGTAGAATACTTGTAGTTGTTATCAAATATATGGTTCTTTCTGTGTAATGCCATTGATGAAATACATTTAAGCGTCGTTTGTCTGATCATTAATGAGGTTTGCAAATAGTTGTTGATTGCTTTTGTGAATTACTCTTAAGAAGAAATGAATGTTTACCTTCAAAATGGAAGTGATAGCATTCACCATAGGTAATGAATGTGATTGAATGAGTGAATGAATCTACGATCTATAATAGGTTTGGAAGTGAGAATCAATTGCCTCCAAGGCTTTGTCATTGTTGATTTTGTCATCGTTTTCCTAATTTCATAATTAGTATAATTACCTTTATTTGCTTTGTTTTGTCTTTTAATTTCATAACTTAAAATAACCAACCAACCCCCCCCCCCCCCCTCTTTACTTGTGTATATCTATGTCTATATCTACCTTATATGCATGAACCCTCGGGAAAGTTCCTCTTCTTCGTGGGCGACCCCAATTTGGCACTACCTACTAAATTGTATTTAGGAAGCTTTTTAGGGCTATAAATTATAACTTTGAGATGTACGGCGATGACTTCTCATGTGCATCTTCATGCGGATTGTATCTCAGTCCCTGATCATTGTTTTTTGCATACCTTTTGGTTCAGTCCCTGCTTCATGAGTTTGTGTTTTCTTTTTTTCATCTCCCGATTCCCTATTTTTCATCTTCCATGTGGCTGGTGTGTTGGTTCAGTCCATGCTTCATGAATTTGTGTTTTCTGTAATACATGGTGCTAGTTGTTGTGTGCATTTTACCTTTGGTTTTAAGTGATGAAAAACAGAGTTATGGAATAAATATACGATAGACAAATATTTTAAAACATAACTTCAGTTTTCATGCATATCATTACACTTAACTAGGGTTAGCTTTGAACATTTTGATCACACCAATACTTTGTTAAGTGTAGCAACATCTTCCCCTTAAAATGCATTGTGCACGGCTCAAAGAAGCTCTACAACATTGCTTGATACATGTTCTTGTTGTAGGGACTGTATAGAGTTTAAAAAACCCTAAATCTAGTATGTTGAGATCAGGGGAATTAGATGGCTGGCTAACTAAATTGATATTGAAACCATCAGACTTAGCCACAACTAGAAAAAGTAAATCATTGGCTCTTATGTATGGTGTGGCATTGTCCTGCTATATGTAAATATTCTTGCTCATGTGCCTTGGCCACTCTGCCTTGATTGTTGGTATTACTTTCTGCAGTATTTTTTCCCTTATCACGTCCCTTGTGATTTTTGGAATTGACACTAATACATGTTGGCCTATTTTTGCTCTTATTTATGGCAAGCTGCTCTTGTACGAAAAGGAAAATCCCTATCTTCCCATCAAATTAACCTGCCCATCCTCACCAAATATGGGTCCACTAACATCACATATAAACATGAGTTTTGGAATGTGGGATCTATAATTACATGTTCTATATGGTTCAGGTTCATCAGGTGCTAATAAGTACCTCACTGTTCGTTTACTGAGATAAAATTGTTTCTCATCTATGTGAATTATGTGGTTCATTTATCTGAATTTGAGTTGTGCATTTAACTTACTTAGACAGAATACTAACCTTGAGATTTTGTTCTGAGATGTCAAAGTGGGTTTGATATCATTTATGTGGCTCTTTATGGTCTTCGATGCTACATCTCTTTGTACACTACTCATCCCTATATGTAACCCAATGGTTGTCCCTCTAACCATTCTTCTCTTATTTGCAGGCATGTTTTTTAAAGCCTTGAGATCAATGCTGATCTTGTTGTGGGCATTCTGACCATCTATCTTATGCCGCAAGTTCAGTGGCTGTCTTGATCCGAGCTGGGCATGCCCATATTATGATCGGAGTACAGACTGAACAACTAAAAATAGTTGATGCCCCGGGCCTCTTTGTGTGCTTTATCTTCCCATTCTTCTGATTCTCCAAAAGGAATTCCTCCAGTTGTTGCCTCTCCTCGTTTGTCAGATTTTTCACTCCCATACTGCCCCGAACAAAAAAACCCTATAATGAAAGGGAAGATGCAAACGTCATAGGAGCAACCAGCTTCTTCAGGATGCTTTGGAGGGCTCCATGATGCAACTTACTTGATCTGAGGGTTCCACATAACATTTACATGTTTTTTATGATGTTTAGGGGGGTTTTTTGAGTGAAGAGTTTTTGTTTTTTGGAACTTTTGGCTTACTTGTATTTTTGGATGTTGTAACTAGGGTTCAGATCGTAGTGGCTCCTTTTTGTATTGAGAGCAGTGTATTTATAGGCATTTTGGACTTGTAAAATAATTTTTTGGCTGTAAATTTTTCCCTTCTTTTTCTTTTTATTTTTCTGATGAACAAGGTAAATTTTTTTTGCTATATTTGGCGTGTAGCAATCTGGGTTTGGGGCTAATTTTTCTGGAAAAGGCCCATGTGGCTAACATGGCCCCGACACGAGTGGCCCACTCCAAATCCTGCCCATCCATTTTTCTTTGTTCATATATGGTTGAGACAGGTTGAGTAATAAATTCGATACTAGAATTTCAAGCTAATCAGAAACTAGTTTTCTTTTCGTATTCTTTTTAGGGATAAATACATTTATAACCCTAACTTTAGCCTGAAAGTGTCAATATAATCATGCAATCTCAGAAAGGGCCAATTTAACCCTAACTAATTATTGTATGTGCTAATCTAACCTTAAATTTTGAAAAGTTTGTGTCAATGTAGCCAAAATCCCTAATTCCAGCATTGACCAAACGAATTCCGACATGAGCTAAATTACTTTTCCCATTTTACCCTGCTTAAAAAACACAAAAAAAACATTTTTGTTTGATCTTCTTCCTCCCTCCCACCCACCAACACTTCTCGCATACTACCACCAGCCACCCGTCATTTGCCACCACCCCACCCCGTTTCGCTAGCCCTGGAGAACCCCTTCACCATTTCCCCAACCACTTGGTCAACCCCTTCACCCGTGCTGGAGACCGCATTGCTTCTCAGCTACGTCATCGCTGGCAAACCATTTCTCCAGCTCTGTTCAAACAACTCCCTACACCATCTCCGGTGACTTACCCTGACGCTCACCGCCGTCTCTCCTCCCCTTCACCACCGCCCACTGCTGCCCCCCTTGCCTTCATCGGAATCCTTAGAACCAACCCCTCCGCTCCCCCACCTCCGCCACCCTCTCCCTTCCCCCTCGTCGCCACTCTCCTTCTCCTTCTGCCTTCTCTAATGCTGGAAACCATCTTCTATCACCCTGCCTCCACAACCCTTCCCCCCTCTTCGCCGCTCACCTATCGTCGTCTCCCCTCCTCCTCCTCATTTTCCTCTTCCATCATCACCATCGTACTCACCGTCGTCTTCTTTCTCTCTCGCCACAAGCGGAAACCCTAGACCCAACCTCTCATCTCCACCGCCTCTGTCATCCTTCCCCCTCCCATACCACCAACACCCTCCTCCTTTCTTTCCCCACTTGCCACTTGTCGCTCAGACCCAACCCACAACCACCCCGTCAACCAAATTTCTTGCTCAACCAACCATAGCAAACTCGTCAACCACAGCCAATTCTTAGCGGCCATTGAATCAATGAATTTTGTAAACCAAGGGTTCTTCGTGGTTAACCAGTGGTGTGAGAAACGAGGGTGGTGGCATGTGGACTGGGGAAACGAGCTGGGGTGGTGGCAGGGGTTCTCTGGGGTTAATCACTACCATTTCTCCAGGGAATGAGAAACGACCATTGAATCAATGAATCACGTCAACCAGCGACGTGAGAAAGAAAGGGGGAAGACAAGGGTTTTTCTCTTTTACATTTTTTATTTATTTTTTAAGGTCTTTTCATCAGAATCCGCCCAAACAAATGTTGACTTAAAAGTCAGTGGAGTCAAAGATTATTTTGGCATTTTCTGAGATTACAGGGTTATATTTGCAGCCTAAAGTGAAGGTCTTAGCACTTAACTATTCTTTTTATAGGGTAAGTCTCAGGAAAGGCGGCCTATCCATAAGCTTATGGACAGGCCAGTGACTATTTTGAAAAATGGGGTTTAGTTTGTAATTAATCAAAAATTGGGTACTAATTAGAGAAAGTCTTCTCCTTCCAATCGGCCATGCTCTTGTCTCTTAGTTTGATTCTGCCTCCTCCGTGGAGTACCGGCCTCTTTGCACTGATATCGACGAGTTAATTCACAATTGATTTATTCTTCTTGCATTTGCATTGAATATAGTTTAAGAAGTCATTGTTACTGTGCTTATATGTTAATGAATTGTCAGCTCAGGAGGAAGTATGCTTTTACTGTAGGAATTGCTCTCTGAAGGTGAGCAAATCTCTCAAGAGATATTTATTTTATGCATTTGAACAAAAAATTGAATAGACTTTTTTCGAAATGCTAATAATAATCTAGTTGAGGTGATGCATTTCTCTGTTTAGTCTGTTTTGTTAAATGTTCATTATGCTACAGTTGTTTTAAGGAGTTGCCATCAGTTAATTGGCAAGAAGCGATGGATAATTGGTTCAGGAATTGTTTTCATTTGGAGAAATCAGTGATAAGTTTGTTGTTCCACTCCTTTGCTGCCACAGTTCTAGCTTCTATTTAGACTCTTCCGCGCTCGTTTTCTAGTTATTTTCCAGCGTTACATTTCCATTTTTTCTGATGCTTTTTCTGGCTCAATTCTTAGAGAAAATTCCTTGAAGATCATCATATCTGGTCAGATCATTAGGTTTGTAGCATTTTCTATCTTCTAGTTTAATACAATTTTTTATTATGTGAATATTTGTAGGTATAGGTATTATTTTTTTATATTTCTTCATTTTTTTTGTTTTTGATTGATTTTGTTTTGTATTTGCACTAGGTTATGGATCAGGCAAAATGAATTGGCCGAGATGTTGATGCTACAATCGGTTATTATTACTCAACTTTTGTTAGATTTTTCTAATCTGGTATGTATGTTGTTCGTCTTGAATTACGAGGTGCATTACTTTGTTTATATGTTGCAGTTGTTATTATCCAACATGTACCTATTAGTTATCTTGAATTATGAGTTGTGGCTGATATTATAGTTGTCTTGAATTCTGATCAGGTATGTATGTTGTTCGTCTTGAATTACGAGGTGCATTAGTTTGCTTATATGTTACAGCTATCATTATCCTGCGTGTACCTGTTAGTTGTTTTTTTCATTCATTGCTGATTGTAGTTTTTGAATTATGAGGTGCATCTGTTTACTTATATGTTGCATATGTTAGTATTCAACGTATACTTGTTAGTTGTTGATGTGTCCATTTTAGATGCATTATTTAGTAGTATTTAGGATCACTTTTGTGCTCTTTTATTATCGAGAGCTTGTGTTTTACCTTGAAATTCACTTAGGAGAGGCAAAAGCAACTTTGTACTCTTTTACCTCTTCTAAGTGGATTTTGTGTGACAAGGGAAGAACGCGGAAGCAACGAAGACCGGAAGACATTGAAGACTATACTTTCGAAGACTTTTGGATACTCACTTCGAAGACATGAAGACCGGAGGCCGTTGAAGACCATTTTTGGAGCCGTTGAAGACTTGAAGATTGAGAGGGATGGCTATGAAGAAGACAAAGAAACAATGCAAAACTCTGGCTCCCGTCGTGACCCCGTCGCGACACCATCGCGAGTCGCGACCAACACCGTCGCGAGTCGCGACGAACTCGTCGCGAGTCGCGACCAAAAGGCGGCCAGAAATCTATTTTATTTTCTTTGCACTATAAATACCCTCTCTTTCCTCCTCTTCTCCAGTTTTGCTCAACCCATTTTTCTCTGGGTTTTAGGGCTCCAAAACTCTAGATTTTCTTCCATTTCTTCTTCTTTCTTTGTAGCTTTTAGTTCTTTGTTATGGGTTTTGTTTATCTAGGTTAGTTTTTGTTCTTGGGAGCAAAGGATTGAAGCTTCCATTATCTATGTAGCAAGAACTCATTTCTATCTATCTATTTGGTGTTTTTGCTATTGTGCTTTGAATGTTAATTGTTGATTCTATTAATGTTGTTGAGAGCTTGATGATATGAAATGCTTGGATCAATTGCTAGCTAGGGTTTGGGGGATTTGGGTTAATTTCCCCCCTGTTCTTGTTAGTAATGTGAGAGTATGATTTAGAGCTTTTGATTGTGTTGATGGATTGATAATGTGCTAGACGAATGTGATTGATGTTGAACTCTTCGTCATGTTCGTTTGTGTAGCAAACGAGAAGAGTTATATGTTCGTGGTCTATGAGTGGTCGCTCTTGACTAATCTCGTGTAATTGCATGAATTGGTTAAATGCTTAGTCACGGTGTAGTGGTCATAGGCATTGCCAAGCTTGTTGGTCCTTCGTGCTAAATGCCACCAATGACACCTTGAGTCGTGGTCGCGACTCGGGAGTCATTGGTGAGGTTTGACGAGAGATGTGGAACTCACTCTCGCCAACTACGAACTAAGAAGGATAGGAGTTTAGTCTCCACGACAAGTAGTTGAAGTATTGAATAGATGATTTAAATTCATTCTTGAAGCATTTGTTATTTGGCGTTTATGTATTCTTGACGGTGTGTTTCACTGCATGTGTGCCATGAGTTGTTTGAGCATAGGTAGTGCTTGTGTGGTTGAATTGTTTAGGTGTAGGAACGTGACGAATTCCGTAGCGCCTTTGTATGAAGATCTATGAGCATGAACTTAGAACTCCTTGTGATGTGTGTGTTGTGGTACTTGCTAGATAAGTGTGTGAGTGTTGGGTCCTGAATGCTATATGATGGAATGTGTGAATGATTCGATGAACTACATTAGATGTGGAAGTGGATATCCGTTGCCCCCAAGGCATTTTATCTTTGTAGTTTAAAACCCCTTTTCTTTAGTTTCGTTTGATGATTAGCATAGTCACTTGATCTTGCTAGTTATCGTGTCTTTTTATCTTTGTTAATTTAGGAAACCAACCAACCAACCCCCCCCCCCATTTACATGCTTTTATGTGTGTGTATATATATTTACTCCTAGCCTACTATCAACCATTGTGTGCTTAGACGCTTAGGAAGATCCCTCTTCTCTTTGGACGACCCCGATTTGCCACTATCTACCTAGTTGTAGAAAGTAAGCATTTAGGGCTTATAAATTATCTTTTGCACGGCGGGCGCGACGACCGCCCGCCTGTCAGTTGTACTGTGTATGCCTTTTTATTTTCATTTGCTGTGGATTGTCCGTTTTGAATTAGGAACAACACATGTTTACTTATATGTTGCATCTTTTAGTATCCAGTATGTACTTGTTAGTTGTGTTGTGTATGGTTTTTTTTATATAAATTTGTTGTTGGTTGTTCGTTTTGAATTAGGAAATGCATTTGTTTACTTATATATTGCATTTTTTAGAATCCAGTATGTACTTGTTAGTTTTATTGTGTTTGACTTTTTTTCTTTGTTGATTATTGTTTGTTTTGAATTAATAATTGTACCTGTTGGCTTATATGTTGCAACTGTTAATATCCAACGTGTATGACTTTTTGCAGGAGTTGGATCTAAACTTGAAGTGGTTATAACTTTTAAGGAATCAGATAATATTGAACATTGGACTATACAAGACGTTCCGACCAGGGAGGATTTAGATGAATATGACATTGAACTTGAAGATTCAAAGATGATCCCATTTTGAAGATTAATAGTTGATGATTCGTTATATTAGAGACTATGAGTTAATCAAGATAGGAATATTTTTGTAATTGTAAGTTCCTTAATGGAAAAATTCTATCACAAGCACTTTATCTTTCATTTTCCTTTGATAAAATTTTTAAAAATTAAAATTGAAAAAATTTGCATGTCTTTTACACAAAGTATGGAATGTTTTACATGTGTTGCTTTCACACCGACAATACTTTCTGTGGCCTATTTTTTATTTTAAATCAGGGAAATCTGCTCATATATTTTTTAAAACAAACACATCTTTTAGTGTAATCAGTATATATTGTAAGGTATTAAATGCTTGACATGTGAAAAGTTGAAAAACTACAAAATTATGTGGCATTTGTTATGTATACTATAAGGGAATACTAATTGTATGCTAACATATGCATGTTTTAACAAAACATAAACGATTTATAAGGTAACTTATACACTGGCTCGTGATTTTTTCTATTCATTAAAGGAATTAATAATTTAAAATCATTTGCGTGTTTTTATTTGAACAATACATGTTGTAAAGTAATTAATGCAGAGTTATTATGACAATTTTAAATTGTAAAATTTTAGCATCCTCTGTCTATGTAAACATTAACATTTACTTAACATATGCATGTTTTAACAAAACAGAAACGATTCATAACTTAACTTATACATGATCTCTTGGAAAAGTTTCATAATTCATATGCACAATTTTTAAAACAAATGCATGTTTTAACACAAACGATACGTATTGTAAGGTAACATGTGCATAGTATATACGAAAATTTTCTTCAACATTTAGTCCATTTTTTGAATATTGCTCACATATTTTTTACATGTTCATAGCAGCAAAATTCATAGCAGCATGAGTGCAACAACAATTCATTTACATCAAAGACAATTTAACAACATAAACTCATTCGAATGTGAAAATTCATGCATTGGACACAACTGTGCGAAATTTCATTTTCTTAGTGAGTATGGTAAAAGGGTTTCATAAATAAATACACAACAGAAGCAAGCAACATCCCCTGACAAAAGACTTCTTTGAACCACCTCTCCAAGGACCAAGACCAAGTGATCTTAGCTTCTAATTATATGCAATGGGAAGGCCCTAGCCAATGGCTAGGAGTAACGTTGAAATAAAATCTGCAACCACGGACAGCAAATTGAACTGAGGGATGCCAAATGCCTTGTGTCATCCTTGAACAGTTCGATACGCGATAGAATAGAAGAGAAGGTGTTGGGAAAGAAGAGAAAGCGGGGGCTTACCGAGGAAGAAGGCGGTGGCGTTATCATCACTAAACCATTTTGCACAAGAAAACAAACAATTCTGGAGATTAATCTACAAGTGCATTTAATGTGATTTGATCTGCGTTTGCCATTTTCCCTATTTCACATCCGCCTATCCAAATTTTTATTACTATTTTCCTTCTGTGATGATATGAACAAAATAAATGACTTGTGACAAAAAAAACACTGCTACTATACTTAATTAAGGTGGACCAACGATAAACTATTCAAGGTAGATCACCTGGTCGTCACCTACTTCTAATTATAATAGATGAATCGGTTGCCCTTCAATTCTTTTTACAGTAAGTGGCGCCAGAAGAGAGAGCAGCAACAACAATTCATGATACATAGAACCAGGATAATGGGACATTGATAGCTGCTTCAACCAGTATCCTTAGAAAGACGGTGGATGCTGTTGTGACCGGCGTGGAGAGCTCCGGGCGAGATGCCAAGTTGAGGTTTTTTGGGAAGTAAATCAGTACTAATCGGACAGCAATCTTTGAAGAGCTCATCGAAAAAAGACTAAACAATTGGAGAATGATTTGATTGCCAGGAGGGATAAATTGCTGGTTGGTTTTGGAAAAGGAAGAAGAAGGAAAAAGAAGGGTGTGAAGGAGACTCAGTGCTTTGAAGAAGGAGGAGATATTGGATGGGTTTATTTTTTATAACCCAGCCCGTAAACCAATAACTTAGCCCACGAATTTTTACATTTATTGTTAATTGCATATAGGTATTTGGCTTGCCCAGAAGCTTATTGAGGACTGTCTATGAGTAGACCCACTCAATTTTATATATTCGTTCACTTTGAAATAAAAGGTAACACCATCCAATAAATTCAAAAAATTATAAATTATAAACCAAAAAGATTAATTCCAATATTCTAAACAAATCATTCACAAACTCTTCTTTTAGTCAGCCTAAACTTTAGACTAGGGATTATTGTGCAATTATAAGAAGTTTCATTTGGGATGGGTTTTTGTAAAATATGCTGAAAAATTTACAGACCTACTGTGCAATTATTAAAATACTATATATATCACAAAAATTGCAGAATTTCCATTTTCAATTTTTTTTTCTTCAATCGATCGGAAACCGCCACTGGCCTCCTCATTCGATCGGCAGCGGCATCGTTGATGAGTCTTCTTCCTACAAAATCTACGGTCTTCTCCTTCGTGATTCCTCTGCAGCGACGATGCAGAAATTCTAGGGTTTCAGCTCCGATTGAAAGCTTCGACTCAAATCAAATTGGAAGCTTTGACTCTTCGCCGTTGTAAATTATTGAGCCTCGACTTGACTCGGTAGCTTTGAGGCTCATCAACGATGTTGCTGCCAAGGATTGAAAACAATGCCGCTACTGATTATTGACGAAGGTGAAGGAGCATAAAGCAGGGGAACACAAACGCGGATGAAGGAGACACGTGAGATACACGCGCCTGAAGGTAAATAACGATGAGTGTGGTTTCACGCGCGCCTGGGGCAACGGCGACCGACGGCTAAATTTGTACTTGTGAGAGGTGAGGTTTAATTTTGTGTTTTGTTTTTTTCTAAGATATATACTGACGTTTAATACTTGTTGACTGAGTAAATGATCAATAAAGGTTTTCTGGTCTAGTGGTTAGTACTTCGTGTTAGAGGCTGGAGGTCTGGGGTTTGAATCCCTGCAGGTCATATTTTTGAAGAATTTATGTTCTGATTTACATGATGAGGTTTATTATTTTTTTATTGAGTATATGCTCAATAATAGTCTTTGGTGTTAGTGGTTATTTCTCTAAGCTTTGAGGTTAAAGACCTAGGTTCAAATCCTACTATGTCCTTTTTTAAAAAGAATTTTTCTTGAGGTACTGTAGCTTTTTTTCCCTCTTATGTTGATGTTTTTCATTTTTCTGGTGAAGTTTAATTGATATAAGTTGTTTTTTTAAAAGTTTTTTTGGTGATACAGATTGATATTTGTAGTTATTTTTAAAATTTTCCCATGTTGATGTTTTTCATTTTCTGGCTGAGGTTTCGGTAATAGAAATTGATGTTTGTAGTGTCTTTTTTCTTATGATGATGCTTTTCATTTTCCGGGTGAGATTCAGCTGTTAGGAGTTGATGTTTTACTTTTTGGGTGATATATGTTGAAATTTCTAGTTTCTTTTTTTAATATAAATTTGTTGATGTTTTTTGTTTTTTAAAGTGAATAATTTATACTCTTGAGGTATTGTAGTTTTTTGTTGATGTTTATAGTTTTTTTTCCTTTCGTGTTAATGTTTTTCATTTTCTAGATGAGTTTTAGGTGATAGAGGTTGATGTTTGTAGCTTTTTTGATGATATGGTTGATTTTTTGTAGTGTTTTTCCGTATGTTGGCGTTTTCCCTTTTTTATTAGTGCTTCAAATGTAGCTTGTAGGTGCTTGTTTTATAACTTGTGTGTATTATGAAAACAAATTGGTGCTTATAATACAACTTGTAAGTGCTTCAAAATCGTTGCTTTTAAGGGCTTCAATCGTTCCTTGTTAGGAGTTGATGTTTGTAGCTTTTTTTATAATATGGTTGGTTTTTTGTAGTATTTTTTCATTACGTTGACGTTTTTCTTTTTTTGTTAGTGCTTCAAATGTAGGTTGTACGTGCTTATTTTACAACTTGTATGTATTATGAAAACAAAATGGTACTTAGAGTACAACTTGTAAGTGTTTCAATCGTTGTTTGTTAGGAGTTGATGTTTATAGCTTTTTTGATGATGTGGTTGATTTTTTGTAGTGTTTTTTTCCTTGCGTTAACGTTTTTCATTTTTGTTAGTGCTTCAATTGTTGGTTGTAAATGCTTATTTATAACTTGTAAGTGCTTCAATCGTTGCTTGTAAGGAGTTGATGTTTGTAGTTTTTTTTTTTAAAAAATCATAATTTAGATTTGTTGAGCTTTTTATGATTTTCAGTTTATTTTTTGTAAGTCGTAGTCGACGTTTATTTTTCCAATTTTTTGTTGATTTATATATTTTTTGCAGTTTTATTTGATTTTTAACATATTTTTTGTTGCAGTTTTTTAGTTGATGTTTTATGATTTTTCGTTGACATTATGCTATTTTTTGCTGATTTTGCTACAGTTTTTTAATTAATTTTTTTGCATTTAATTAAAATTTTGTTTTTTGCAGATTGCAGGTGGAGGGAAAATGATGGTAAAAATTGGACGAAAAAACCCCTGGAAAGTTATTAGTTATAGGTCCCTGTAAAACAATTAGAGATTGACCCATGTAAAATTATTAGAGATAGATCTCTAGTGCTAGAATATTGTTAGAATTGTGGAAAGGCGCATGCCTAAAGTTTAGGCTACCTCGCATATAGGGCTGTTCAAAAAAATTGGAAAATCGATAATCGGTCAAAATCGAACCGGTATTTAGTTCTGTTAATCGGTTAATTGGTTAATCAGTTAATATCGATTATGGTTATCGGTTAATATCGGTTAATTGGTTTCCTTATCAATTTTATTATTTGATAATCAGTCTAATCGGATAACCGGTAAAAGATTTTACCGCACATTAATTAATTTCAACCCCTAAAATTAATTCACTAAACTTTGGGCCTTAATCACAAACCCAATAAGAAAACTTTAAGTTCCTAATCCAAATTAATTTATTCTTTAAACTCTATATTATTAGCCCATATATCTTTAAATAATAATTATGCCCAAAATAAATAATTATGCAAACAAAAGTCAATATAGCTAATAATTGTGTCCAACACTAATAATTATCGACGAAAACTCATGGTACAATTTTAATATTAATTAAAAAATTATTTAACTTCTATGCAACACAATCATCCAACTCCTAAATTTCTTACCTTTTATTCTAAAATTTTCGGCTCTAACTATTAATGTATATTAAAATAGATTTATATATTTTTTATTTTAAATGAATGAAATATATAGTAACCGGTAATAACCGACACATCATCCAAAACCGATACTAACCAAACTGGTAAAACCGACAACATTATCGGTAGGTTATTCAGTTCCTTATAAAATTTTATAAATCGAAAGAAATCGAAACCGATTAACTATTTAACCGACAAACCGACCGGTTGAACACCCTACTCACAAAAGACCATCCCTAAATCATTATTGACAAAATTCTAAAATAGTTGAGTTTGAGAATACCTCCATTTCATTGGATGTGACATTAACATTAATTGCTTGGGGTTAGGTGAATGAAATGAGTGAATGCAATTGAATTTGGAAAGGAAAAATAAAATAGAAGGAATCAATGGAAATATAGGAATCTTACAAAAAAAAAAAAAGGAAAGAAAAGGAAAGTAGTATATCAAATTTTTTTTTTTAAAAAAGGAAAGGAAAGTGTGCCACGGAAAATAGTTTGGAAGTCGAAGGTCGTTTTTAGGGTAATTAGGAGAGGGCGAAAAGAGATACTAGTACTGAGTTCCAAGTTTCTTCAATGGAGGCACACTCCCAGAAGAATCCCAATCCGCAATCTATGCGAGTTCTAATGCGCCCCACAACTCAAATCCCACCTCCCTCTCCACTGCCTCCTCCCCCAGCTTCTCAATCCTCTCCAAACGGCGTCGTAGTAGTCGGGTTCATCGGCAGCCGACACGATGACGTCACCCAACTCATTAATCGAGTCGTGGACGACAACGTCTTAGGGTCGGGGCATTGGGACACCCCTTTTTGGTTCGAAAAGCAGGAGCTGGCGAGTGAAGAGGTTCGGCAGTGGTTTGAGTCGAGGAGCATCAGCTTTTATTTGGACCAGGAGAAGGGGATTCTCTACTTGCAGTTTTCTTCCACCATTTGTCCTGCACTTGAAAATGATAATTCTTTTGAAGACTGCGAATTCGGGGATCTTCAGGGCTCGCTGTTTATGTTCTCTGTAAGCATTTTTTGTTCCCTCTGAGTATACTCTGTGTGTGTGTGTGCAAATGCACATGTTAGGCTTAGTATTGAACTATTGATCAGGATGATATGTATGATTAGAGGTTCCTTTTGTATGATTAATAACTGTTCAAAGCTACTGTTTTTCGTCTCCCCCACTATATGTGCAGAGAATTTGATATTAGCCCTCTTTGGGATCACATATTTTTAAATGTTGTCTTTGATATTAGTTGCTCTCTTTTAAAGCGTAATATAGCTTTGGGAACCACATACATTTTATGTGATCATTGTGATGGAAACTTTTCCGTGTATCTCAACTCCTATTGAGATGCCATTAAATACGGACGAGATTAGGTGTTAGACAGAACACGGTAGACCTGCTAGATGACTCTCCTGTGATTCATAAATTATTGATAGAAGACGTGCACAAACACATCTATTTTGCGGCTCTATACAGCTCAGATTTAAAATTTTTTTTCAAATCCTGGTACAGTCAGTTGTTTGTAGACTAATTATTTATTATTCATAGGTACATAAGGAATTAGAAGTTATAAAGAATATGGAAACAAACTGCCATGTCTGAATTTTCTTTTGCTTTGATGTACATTATATAAATAATACCCCGATGTGTTTTAATGTTATGTGATGCTTTTGATTTAACCTCTACTAATTGTCTTGTAATATGTTAAAAAATTGTTGTTGGATATCGTATATGAATATACTGGCCATCAGTATTCATAATAATTTGAAACTTTTCTTTTTTGTAGTAAACAAATGTGCTACATTTTGTTTATAATCTCCCCTTTTGTTGCCATTTAGAAAAATATAGAGTCAGCACACAGATACCGTTGTCTGTTTGGACAAAAATCAGCTGTTTCTCCTGTTGCAGATCTGGAGCTTTTTCTTTGATCTTGTGTCTTCTTGTTTTTGTCATCTATTTTTCGATTTTTTATTCATGATGGACATTCCTGGTTCTTTTAAGTATCAAATAGTCCCTTTCTGACTTCATTTAGTAAATGACTCTCTTTTAATTAGCAATGCAGGTTTGTCATGTTGTAGTATTAATCCAAGAGGGTTCACACTTTGACACACAACTCCTGAAGAAGTTTCGTGTCTTGCAAGCTTCAAAAAATGCTCTGTTCCCCTATCTAAAATCGCACATTGTACAACAAATGGCACCAAACATACATGTCTCATCTTCTATGCCGATGTCAACTTCTGTAGCACCATCTAATAATCCATCTGCCGCTCGAAGCCGTGGTATTTTACACTGTGGTGCTGGCGCCATGACACTGATGCCTGGTTTAGGTTCATACTCTTCCTTACTGCCTGGACAGTGTAATCCTGTCATACTTTTTGTTTTTCTTGATGATTTTGCTGATGCTAATTCTAACTCTGGTACGGGTGAGCAAATTGAAGCCTCAACATTAAGTCAGCCAAGTTTTAACAGTATGTTTAGACCAAACTTGCCAACAAAGGGATCTGGCTCAGTTGTAGTACTTGCACGACCTGCTCATAAATCTGAAGGTGGGTTCAGGAAGAAACTGCAGTCATCCCTTGAAGCGCAAATTCGTTTTTCAATAAAGAAATGCCGAATACTATCCAGTTCTGAAAGTGGTCACCTAGGATCAAGAAGTGGGGGTTTGTCTAGTTCATCGCCTTTGTTTCTGCTAGATGCATCCAAGGCTGTAGCACTTGTAGATTTATTTTCAAATAGTAGAGGAGCATCCCTTGAGTTTGCTACTAATCTCGTGGAAGATGTTCTTGATGGGAGGGCAACTTCAAATTCTCTTTTGCTTGAGAGCAATGGCCAGAATACACACAAGGAGGATATCCTTTCAGTTAAAGAATTTATTTTGAGGCAGTGTGATATCTTAAGAGGAAGAGGGGGTGTGTTATCCAGCACCAACAGTGGGCCTGCTGCTGGGGTTGGTATGGTGGCTGTTGCAGCAGCTGCAGCTGCTGCCTCAGCTGCTTCTGGGAAGACATTTACAGCTCCTGACCTCCCGAGTTTAGACTCTTGGATATCTTCAAGTCAGCCTATTCTTCAAGGTATTCTTACCGTCAAAGCTGGCAATAGTGGTGATGCTGAATTCAGAAACAGAAAACAACACCAACAAAATGCTGTTTTGCCATCTGATGAAGGAAATTCCTCAGTAGCTGATTCTGTGAAAGTTTCTGCATCCATTTTGGAGAGTGGTAGACACCCGAGCTCTAAGTTTTCCACTTTGTGGTGTGAAAAAGCCCTTCCAGTTGCTAAAGAACTCTATCTCAAAGAACTGCCTCCTTGTTATCCATCTTTACAGCATGCAGCTCACTTGGAAAGGGCTTTGGTTTCTTTAAAGTCAATGGTCAAAGGACCAGCTGTTCCACTTTATATTAAAAAACTAGAAGAAGAATGCACATCTATCTGGATATCTGGGAGACAATTATGTGATGCTGTTAGTCTAACAGGAAATCCTTGCATGCATGAAAGACATGACTGTGAAAGTGATGTTTTACACTCAAGAGATAATATCAATCAACATGCTAGTGGATATCTTTTCCTTCATGCATGTGCATGTGGACGTTTGAGACAGCTACGGTCAGATCCATTTGACTTTAAAACAGCCAATATTACATTTAATATATTTCCAGAATGTGATAAGCTTCTTCCAGCATTTGAGATTCCCCAGACTATTGTTAAAGGGCCTATTCAACCTTCTTGTTGGAGTTTAATAAGAATTGGTGGTGCAAAGTACTACAGTCCTGCAAAAGGTCTTCTCCAGAGTGGGTTTGCTGCAACTCAGAAGTTTCTTTTTAAACCGACTGTTTATCTGGGGAAGCAGAATGCGTCTACAGGTTCATCTATGAATGACTTAACACAAGCTTTTCCAGCAACACTAAGTGTTAGCAGGAAAGATGAATTTCTTACCGATAAAAGCACCAAGAAGCTTAATGACACCCGGTTTCAATCACAATTACTAAGTGGAGTTGAAATTGAGAAGAGGCAGTCGTTAGTAACCATTAAAACTGATGATAAAGTAGTAAATCCTGGCAGGAGAACTTCAAGCTCAAGCATGAAAAAACCTTTTTCTGAGGTTGTTGCTGGATCAGCAGGAACAAATTCTGCATTTCCTCCTCTTCAAACCAGAAGAAAACCTGCATTGGGTGCAGAAAAAGGTATTAAGCAACATGGTGTAAAAGGAAACACTTCACAGGTTATCATGGAAATTGCCAATAGTCAAGGGTCTCAAAAGGCTGATTTTGATGATGATGGTGTTCAAGGCCTTCAGGCTGCAAATGGGGTGCCAATCTATAATAAAGGCATTACAAATGGTGATCCTGCTTTGAAGATTGGTACCAAAGTACTTCCAATTAAATTGAGTTCTGGTGGTATGACAAAAGAAAATACGTCTCTGGAGCATGTAGTTATGTACATTGGCTTTGAGCATGAATGTCCCTGCGGCCACCGGTTTATATTGAGCCCAGATCATCTCAAAGATCTTGGTTCCTCTTATGCCATCCCTAAAGAATCTACTGCTCCATTATCCATTGAGGACTCGGACAATAAAGTGGGAGATTCTGCTAAGTTTGGTAAGAACGGTGGATTCAAGACCCGGAGGCAGTCTAATGGAATTCATAATAGTGCTGTTCGTGCCACTAGAAATCTTGAAGATTCAAAAGTGAGAGTAGGGAAAAAAAATGTGCCTGGAGATGGGCAAATGAAATTGTCTGCTCTATCGAGAGATAAAGCTCCTTCCTTAATGGATATTGGTGCTAGCCTTGAGTCTGTCCTTCCAGAGGAAGATGGTGCCATGTCCATGTTGAATCGAAACTTACCACTTTACATGAACTGCCCACATTGCAGGGGAGCAAGAAAGAACAAAGATCCAGCAAATTTTAGATTTGCTAGCAGTATATCACAGCTGCAGAGGATTTTTTTGGTACGACTATAATTTAGTTGTCCAATCCATTTAGATGTTGTCATTATCCTTTTCTTGTTTAGCGAGTGTGCTGATTATGAAATCAGACTTGCTGTTGTTAATCCTTCTGATGCTATGAAACTTGCATTATACTTATTCTACTGGTCAAGGCTTAAGAGCCAGGCAGTTGGCAAATTAGTAGATATATTTGTACTTAATTTTAGTATTTAGCTTATTAGCGGCCTGTCATAGCATTTCTAGGATGGACATGAAAATGTTTTTGGTCATGCATACATTGTTCCAGCAGAACACTACCAACCGATTAATATGAAGAATCCCTTCATCATATTTTTAGCATTTGGGTTTTATTCACTGTTCAAAAATAATTCTGTTTTAGCTATGCACAGCATCTAATTTTCTTTTAAATGTGCAGGTCACACCTGCCTTTCCTGTCATTTTGGCGGCTTGTCCTGTTATACAGTTTGAGGTATGCATCAATTACCAGTAATATGGACCTTTCCTTGTCAAATATGATGTTTATTCCCTTCCTTTATCTCCCGCCTTCAGTTGAAGATTTACACGATCAGACTGCACTTATGTTTGACTGCGAAATGTCAAGTCTTGGTATCTATATTTTGATCTGTACGTCTGTCAATTCTCTTATTTATGCAAGAAGTTTTTTTCAGGTGATTCAACCTCCTCCTCGTAGTTAACTGCTACAAAGAGTGTTATTGTGGAAGCTTGTATCCCAAAGGATTGTGCTTGTCCTCTTGTACAGTAGATGCATGTTTGTCACACAATAATCTAATATTCACTACGCGCTATTTCTTTTGTTGGAAATCACAAATCACTGTTACTGCTCTGCCTTGTCAACTTCCGTGATGAATTTTATTTCTCTGATTCACATATTCTAATGTGGCTGGTTCCTGTTTATTCTGTTATGCTCAGCCTTTATGACCAAACTACTGTAATGAAACTATATTTGGTTTACTCTCAGGAATCATGCCTGCCCTCAACAGTTCCAGATCGCGAACAAAAGCTGCAATTTAGCCCTGGCTGCCAGGTGATTTTGCCCCCAGAAAGTTTTCTTTCAATGAGGCTTCCTTTTGTTTATGGCATAGAATTGGAGGATGGAAAATTACAGCCTCTCACCCCTTTGGAGGATCGACCACAATTGACTGCCTGGATTAAGAAAGGCACCACATTGCAAATTTTGTCAGATGGAAGCAATTCGAAGTCAGATTTTTTGGCGAAATAATTGGCGAGCCTGAGAAGTGAGGACAAAGCAGTTTGATTTACTTGGTGTTTTCAGGGGCAGATTGCTCAATCAACCTGGCGCCTGGTAAAGATTTAACATTAAGCCTGCTAAACTGGATACTTGTTTGCAGAAAAACTTCCTTTCATTTTATGTTCTAGCTTCATGGAAGTATACAGATTTACTTCATGTGCCAGAAGTTAGCCATTCTCTGTCTTCATATCTTACGACTTGGCTTTTTATTAATATTTTTTGCTGCAAGCCTACAACCTTATTTTTGAAAAATCCAATATGAATGCTGGGCCTACCCTAATTCACTCTTATCTTTTTATTTTGTTGTTGCTTTTAATTGCATCTCCCAACCCCTTATTTATTGTATATAATTGAGCTCTCAGAAGGGATGGAGAGATTTTTTTTATGAGTCTCTTGTCTAATAATTTTCTTCTTTCTTTGAAGGATTAACCCTATTTACTAATACTCCCTCTGGTCCCTTATATTTGTCTCCCTTTTACCACAAATTTTTTTATGGCATGTTTGACTATCGATAACTTTTGTTCTCTACAATAATAGACATCATGTGAGATGTCTTTGGATTCTACGCTACGTGTAGTTTCTAAATAGTGAAATTAACGTGTAGTTTCTAAATAGTGAAATTAACGTGTAGTTTCTAAGTAGTAAAATTTTATAGTCTTTTATTGTACGCAATTAAAATTATTGATGGTCAAACATAACTTGAACAAATATAAGTAAAAAAGTGGGACATAACCAATGGACGAGAGGGAGTAGATTTAATAAGAGTAAAGGACATTCAAAAGGTTTCCCTATTTCTTCTGATAGAATCCTGCCATGGCCCATGGGGCACTTGTGTTCACTATCAGGAAATCTGTATATATCTGCATGTCGGATTGCCTTTTACCAACTAAGACCTACGTATATTTTAAAAAATAGATTTGTAATTTTAAAACGGGATAAGTGCCAATATACTCAGGTGTCAATATAACTCTATGATAATTTTTAATGTAAATATAACCCTACCTAGTTAATGAAAGTGCCAATATAACCCTCAGATCCCATTTTTGGGATTGATCTCAATTTCCAGCGTTGACTCTATGTAAATTGATCAAAATATCCCTTTGGGCTAATTATAAAATTAGGTGGACAATTTTACCCTCATAGTACGTCGGACCGCCATAGTTTGCTGAAATTAGGTAGGGTTTTATCAGCACATTATGCAATCTTATTGGGTTATATCAGCATATTCCTAATGTTTGTAGGATTATATCAACACATTTATAATGTTTGTAGGGTTATATCCGCACACTTTTTGTTTTCGTTTCCTTTTTCGTAAAAATGATTGTGCAATACTTCCCATGTTCCAGTTTATTTTGTCAAGTGGGCCATCAATATTAGGCTCTTAGATGGCTTTAACAACACATGCCTATGTGCTGAATATTTATATCTGATTGTAGCAACTATGTGGTCACTTTGTGTGTGTCATATATTACATAAGCGTTTGCCTTATTTTGAAATTATTGATATGTAGTTAAGAATTAAACCAATTACTCAAGAAGGCACCGTACAGTTTTTCCAATTCTTCATTGGCTGGCTTGTAGTTGGATGGGATTCACTAGAAATGCACCTTGGATGTAACCAGATTTTGTTGTCTTGATGGTCTCTATTGGCCATGAGTAGTGGGCATAAGCTGGTTGTCTAGCTTCTGGTATGATTACTTATCCTTGTTTCAATGCATCTCTATATATACTTGCATGATAGGGTTACAATACTTTCTCGTAATGGAGAAGACATTGGCTAGTCCTACTACTCATCATATGCTACCCAGTTGTTTTAATGCTACTAGTTCCTTAAAAGTCAGAAAAAAGTGTGGAAAATGTTCAATTCCTTTGTTCTGTCTTTTGCTGGGACTTAATTATAATTGATGTGCCGGTGCTATATATATATAATTATTTTAATTATTGAATATAAGCCCTTAGATCAAATTGTTTGAATGGTACGGATTTGGTCTCACATATCAGGCTTGTCTCATTAACCACCACCACTGCCACCACCTTCAACACACCACCACCACCACCACCACTTCTACTGCAATCACCGCCACACCACCTTCAACACATCACCACCGCCATTGCCACCGTTACACCACCACTGCCACCGTTACAACAACACTACCACTGCCACCGTTACAACACCACTACCACTGCCACCGTTACAACACCACTACCACCGCCACCGTTACAACACCACTACCACTGCCACCGTTGCAACACCACTACCACTGCCACCGTTCCAACACCACTACCACTGCCACCGTTACAACACCACTACCACCACCACTACTATTGCAATCACCGCCACACCATCTTCAACACACCACCACCACCGCCACCGTCACACTTCCACAACCACTGTCACCCCACCACTGTTACCCCTTTCTCCACTCCACTACCGCCACCCCCTTCTTCACACTAGCACTGCCACCACCTTCAACACACCACCACCACTGCCACCACTGCCACACCACTGCCACCACCTTCACCATACCACCACCGCCTCCACCTTCACCACACCACCACCGCCTCTACCTTCACCACACCACCACCGCCTCCCCCTTCTCCACACCACCACTGCCACCCCCTTCTTCACACCACCATCGCCACCCCTTTCACCACACCACCACCACCACCGCCTCCACCTTCACCACACCACCACCGCCTCCCCCTTCTCCACACCACCACCACCACTCCACCACCACCATCACCTACACCCACCGCACCACCACCTTCACCTACACAACCAAATCAAAACCCTCAATCAAACCCTAAATCGATTCCAAAATCAAACCCTCATTCCAAACTCACCAAAATTGAAGCCCCTGCCAAAATCGAAAAACATTAAAGTCGGAGAAGGGAGAAGAAAGAATGGTATGGGGCGGGTGAAGGAAGGCCAAAAATGGGGGAAAGAGTAAATGTTTAGAATGTTAGGGGTGTTGAAGTCTTTAACATTATAATTGTTTGCCCAAAATGGTAAGAGTGCAAAAACAGTTGAGACGTCCCAAAGAGGAAATAGTGCAAAAATAGTTGGGACGGAGGGAGTATTAGTGAAGCACTATCAAGTTGTATTTGGTGCACCTATTAATCATACTTCAAGCACCTCTTATGTGTACTTTTTCTTAGTTTCTATTGAAGCACCTACAAGTATAACTTGAAGCACCCTTGTATTATAATTTTTTTTAAGTTGTTACTAAAACACTTATAAGTATAATTTAAAGTTGCACTTGAAGACCTATATATTATAGTTCAAGCACCTCTTGTTGTAATTGAAGCACCTACAAGCAATACGTGAAGCACCTACAAGCATGAGTAGAAGCACATATAAGCATTACAAGAAGAACCTCCGTTTTATAATACATGAACATCTGTTCCATGTTTTTATTGAAGCACCTACAAGAAACACTTACATGTATAACTAAAAGCACTTTCATGTTATGAAAATAAGCACCCACAAGTAAAGAACCTACATATTATACACGAAACACCTATAAACTTATATATAAAGAACTTTTATTCTACGGTGCAAGCACTATAAGCTATATTTGAAGAACCTCCTTGACATTTTTTTACAAATTTTTATTATAGCACCTACAAATAACCCTTGAAGCATTACAAGCATAACTTAAAGCACTTACACATATAACACGAAACACCTACAAGTTATAAGTAAAACACCTAAAATTTATAAGTAAAGCATCAACAAGTATTAATTCAAGGTTGTTAAAGTACAACTCGTTGGTGCTTCAGCTATAACCTATAAATGCTTCAAGTGCAGTCCTTAGTTGTTTCTGTTATAACTTGTATGTGTTACGAAAATAACTTTAAAAGAATATAGAAATTAAAGGTGTTTAAAGTAAAGAGTCCGTCTCTTGAAAGACAGTATTTCCATAAGTTATGGAAAGACCAAAGTTTAAAGTGTAAATTAGAAGAAATGAAGATAAAATTTTTGGGTTGTGTTGTTATAAATTTTATAATTACTACATGTTACATTATAAATTTTTAATATTGCAACTAAGATTTTTTACCTTTTATTATTCTAATTAAACCCCATCTTTCCATAAGCCTATGGAAATGCGGTCTTTCCTAAGATTTTGGCTAAAGTAAAATGTGTTGGTGCTTCTACTAATGTTTATAAATAATTTAAATATATTATATATTTAGTTCCTTTATAATTTGAAACGTGCTACATAATCAACTTTAATAAAATTATAATTTTTAAATTGCTTAAACTTTGAGATGATTGAATGTGAAAATGGATTTTATGCTGTGTTGAAGGAAACCCAATTTAGAAAGAAGAGTTTAAAAAGAAACGTTCAATATTAAATAAATAGGAATTGAAAAGGTAAAAAATAAAAGAGGTAACTAAATAGCAGTAATGTTAATTTCTCTTGCTGAGCTGGTAGTTCCAATTTTCTTTCATACGTTTTTATTAGGAAAGATATTCTTAGGCGATTTGATCTTATCACGGGGATTTGATTTCATCTAATTTCGGTAGTTTCGGTAGTTGATTACATGTAGGACTTTTAACTCTTGTACTACAAATATCATGGCATCGTGAATGAGAAAAGGCAAGCAAAGTATTTCTGCAATATATTTTCCTTCACTACTCCTATCAGTTTTCTACATTAAGAAGATAACCAGGATATCAAATATATCTCACGTGAAAACAATTGCCGTCCGATTACATGATCTCACATAGATGAGTTGTCTCACCTAAACCCTCCCCAATAGTAAGGGGGCTGCTAGTTGGGTTGGCTCCATCATGATGTTACGTGGCTGAATTATATTATATATTTTATATTTATAATATAAGCTTTTTCCTTGTTCCTCAAGATTGTGAGTAGCTCTTTCAGCTGCTGCCTAATCCCCCAACATGCTCAAGAGGTTCTTTCTCTCACGTAATTTTGTTCGCCCACTTAATTTCCTTTTACGGAAGTTCGTTCAGTCGGTAAGCATCCCCGTTAGCTCTTAAAATTTTCTAGCACATCTATCCCCACTATCCTCGAATTCTGTTAGTCGTAAGGAGTCCGCAAAATGTGAATAAAGTCCTCATGCGAAAGTTCATCGCTTTCGCTTATCTGGTTGTAAGGAGTCCGCAAAATGTGAATAAAGTCCTCATGCAAAAGTTCATCGCTTTCGCTTATCTAGTTTTTTAAGGTCAGTTATTGTATGATGTCATCGAAGGTCTCATGTTCACGATTATTATTCTTGCAAAAGTCGAAAAGTATTAAAGCACATTTATTCCTCAAGTTGTTGACTGTGTCAGTCGAAAGTGCATACCATTTCGAAATCGAGAAATGTCTACTGGTGCGATTGCTATACGAGATCTAGATTTACGAATTATTCTAGAAAATTCATTAGTAGAATGGAAAGACATATCAACTTCCTCTACCTAGGTACGAATTGGATTCTCCTCCTGCTAGGGCATGACTCTCAGACGGCTATAATCGGACAATAGACTATGTAAGATATAGCTCGTGCCTCTTAGGTTTAACAAGATGGGGTTCGGATGAAAACGGATCTCGCTAATCCAGTCTATTCTATTTTGAATAGTCCAGGTAGTTGACTACATGATTGGATCCTCTGTCTTTGCCTGAAACTTTCACTGTCTATCAGCTGAACTACTGTGTTGACTAGGTGGATCTAACTCTTTTGAGAAATGTCAGAAGTCTCTCTTCAGTTGAGAACAAGGTGTCGAACTACTGATCATCTATCGAAGCGCTAGCCGAGAATAATGTCTATATACAAAGAGCAGGCATGCGTGGGACTTTAGGACAAGACTCTGTAAGACCTTTCCGTTTAATATGCCTTCGGTATAACCGCAAGGAACACCTTTGAAACAAGCTTCCAGCAGCTAAGTTGACACGAACAATGCTCAGAGTTAGCTTATGGGTTATCGGGATTCTGGTCGGTCTGCTAATAAACCTTCTTACTTCTTCTTACTTCTAGTCGGTCCAACACTAGAGCTTGCTTTGCTTCTGCTTCTCTCACTCCAATCCTACCTACAATCAAAGTGGTAGAAGTAGTAGATCTAGCCCCTCTCGTAAGCTATTCTTCGCTATAAATAAGGTACTTAGCTAGATGGCAAAGGGCACTTTTCCGGGATCTAATTTCATCCTACATGGATGGAATGAACGGGTTGACTGGTAATTTAATTCCCACATAAATGACTTTATCACTATCACTCACTCAACCTTAAAGCTTTTTTTGGGTGGAATAGATGCGATGCCCTTTCTTGACTTCTCTTAGCAATGCCGTATTTCATGGTGAAGAAAGGTTAGTCAAGGAATCTCTCCTGATAAAAAACCCTAAAGTTGCCGGATCATCGGATAATCACCAGTTGTCGGTTAGAGTCCCAAACCCGCCTTTTCTTCTTTAATGGTATTTATATTCTTTCTTCTTTGCTTATGGGAGGCTTTCTCGTCACAGGTTCTTCTCACTTTCTGTCTCCACTTACAAGGCATTTCAACACATGTTCGGATTCTTTGTAGCAAGCAGGAGCCGAATCCGAGTAGGCAAGGCGAATCTAGTCTTTCTAAGTTTTAATCGAATACCAATTGCTTGGATGCGTGTGAAAACCTTGAGATTACTTGAAAAAAAAGGTTTCTCCTCAAAAAATGGTCCATTTGTTGATGGGCAAACGACGGAGATTGAACTCGTGTGTGGTGGATTCACAATCCACTGCCTTGATCCACTTGGCTACATCCGCCCCTACTCCCGCACACGTTTAAGTCTCTATCTACGATCAGATCTTTCTGAACTCCCCTATGACCGCTATCAAAGGGAAGCTTTTTCCCATAGTATAGAAAAAAAAAGTCTATTGATTGTTGTGTTTCAGAATTAGGGGAAACAAAGCTTCAACATATGAATATGCACCGCAAAGCTTCAAACAAAGAGGTTGGGCTTTCATTGATTTTACTTCACTTTATTTAAGATTAAAGATAGGGGCTGGGCGGGGAGTGAAGGTTCATTTAGTAGATAACGGGCGAGTAGTAAGCACCTTATATGAGGCGTTAAGCACCTATCTTACTAAGAAAGGGGCAAGCCAAAACCTACTACTAAAAAGTGGTTGGCTTTTCATCAGCCATTGTGCGCTTCTCTTTTTCATTTTTAGCAGGCTGCTTCAAATATTCTAAAAATTAAGTAGTGGCTAGAACTATAAGTAGCTAACTAATGCGCTAGCCTTTTCTCTTCCTAGTAAGGGGGCTGCTAGTTGTACCACTCCGTGGGTAGAATGAACAACTCATCTATGTGAGAAAGGTGGATTGGACTCCCATGATGTTTAAGATGATATCATAAACATGCCTCACATAGTAAGGGGGCTGCTAGTTGTACCGCTCTGGACACGATGCCCAACCCTCCCCCATATACAAAAAATCAAATCATACCATATATAGATATATATTCACATCTCCATATATAGTATGGTTTGATTTTTTGTTCATTAGTGAAAGCAAGTGTGATGAGGCCTGGTTAATTTTCACAATTCAAAGCAGTGGGGAATCCATATTGACTAATGGAATTATTAGATTAACAGATACCTGTACCATCTTCTGTTTTGTGAATTTCTCGTATTTTAGTTCGTGTAGAAAAGTGATCGGGAGTTAGGACTAAATAAAAGAGCCTTTCAAGGTTAAGTGCTGCCATCAAGGATCTTAAAAGCAGTAGATTCTGTTTAATAGTTTATGTTGGAACAAGTGGAGTATTCCTTAGGTAGTTTTTGGATGAATTCTCCAGACTACTTGTGGTCTATACTCCTCTTTTATGGTACATAGAATAAACGTTTGTGAAAAATGCTCTTACTAAGTGAAAAAATAATGAATTTAATCTTCCCCTACTGAATAATATGTAGCTGAAGCTTGATGCTCTTCAATTGGCAGTGAAATTGGTTTTACCAAATTTTCTAATCCTTATTAGTATGTTCCAACTTATTATATTTAACCAAGTACGTAATAATTTAAAGCATAAACGACACACGACTTGGTTACGCAGTTCGGTGAAATCCTTCTACATCTGTGGGGCCTGGTCTAGTTTAGTATGAATCCACTAATTAGAAAGACACAGTACAAAGTACATCATACAAAATACTTATCTTTGCTAACTATAACGTGTGAATTCTGCTAGCTCCTCTAGCTACCGATCCGCCTTGATCAGACTCCCTCTGATCTCGAAACTCGTCGACACTGGATCTCCTCCTCCTGAGGAATTAAGGCATGAGATTCTGAACTTTGAACAGCAGGTCAGGTATGTTGGAACATAGGAATCTGGCTCTTTGCAATTCTCGAAACTATAAAAAATCTGTGTGCATATTTTTTGCGATTCACTCCGTGTAGAATGCAACCGTGTTTGTCTCCTTTTATATCCATGAGCAGTTTGGAATTCTCCATGATTATCTCCACAATATTCCTATTCTAAATCTGCTTCTTGAAGCATATCCAATTCCCATAAATAAAAGAATTTTCCTTATCACAATATATCTCATATATTTGCAAATATCAACTCCATATATGTAGGGATTTTTCATAAATCAAATATGCTTCACATGCCTCATACATAGAATAATATTCAGATTTCCATAAATCATAAATACCATAATATTCTATATCTCTTTTCCGTAAAATCATCTTGGCATGAATATGTTACTTTCGAATGTTCCAACATGGAAAGTTTTTCGTTTCCAAATATGTTCACAAAAACTGCCAATTAAATATTCAATGCAAATCTCCTGACTTCACAATCTCCCCCTTTGGCATTTTGTGGACCCATAACTTTTTGACCATTAATCACACACTGAAAAAATTATCATCATATGCATAGATCTCCAAAACTCCATCTATGTTGGAACATATGCACAATATTCTTACTATTGAATCTGAACAAAAATTTGAATACTAGAATTCCCATAAAATATGAAAACTGAAAACCGAATATCCAAAATCCAAGAATTCCACCACGAGATAAACTTCAGATTACAGAGAAACATAATCAACCTTCAAAAAAAACTTCAAAATTCTCCCCCTGGGAACACACATATGCCAAGAAAGAAAAAACCAATAAAAAACACAAGCATCCAGTATGCTCCCCCTGACTTTGACCTCTATGTTCGAACATAGAGCAGAAATCCATATTAGGTTTAAGCTTCCAACTGTGCTTTTTCTTCCTCCAGGCTTTTCTTTTCTGCCTCCAGCGCTGCCATTTGAATGGTGATGGCTCCCAATCTTGCATTCAGAAGCATAAGTTTAGCCTCCTTTCCTGCTCCTGCTGATGTAGAGCCTTCTGGATTCCAGGATAAATCATGAATGTGCCTCATTCCAAAAGTTTTCTTACTCGGCCTCAGGAAGTCTGCATCTATGATCAAATCTTTGGCCTTGCCCTTCACCTTTGCACTTTTAGCCATTGCTGAGATCAAACAGAGATATACTATGGCATGTTTAGCCTTGGGAGCTGTAGCCTGCCTCACCAAGTTTTGCTGAATAAACAAGCTGAGATTTACTGGCTTCTGTGTTCCAACACAGAACAGAAGCTTAGCCATTTCCCTTGTAAGAGCAGTTGTGTCTGACGAAGTGATATGAATCTCCTTGCAAAGACTCACGATTTGCGGAATTAATATCTTTGATCTAGTGAATGGATCTGCAAACCCGCACTATCTCGCACGAAATTCAGTAGTCTAGCCCTCGGGGTACGCCTAACTTCGACTTGCTCTTTAACTAGCCCTCAGGATCAGATCACAAGGTTTATTGATACTTAACTAGCCCTCGGGGTTGAGCAACAATGGAATAGCTCGCAAGCAAAGAGTATGAACTCAAAATGTTGTATATTTGATTGATGAAAGGTTGTAATTTTCGTCCATAAGGCCTCCCTTTTTATAGGGTTACAATCTTGCCTCAAACCCTAATCACAAATGGAAACTGAATCGACTTATGCCAGCTTTAAGAAGCTAAAACCATATCTAACTAAAATACCTAAAATAAATGGTAATCTAAGGTAATCAGGTTGAATTCTTCAAGAAGTAACCTTGAAGAATATTACCTTATCTAATCTTACCAAATCTAATTCTAATCAGAATAAAACTGAATATACTAAACCTTAATGGACTGTATTTTCAAAATTCAGCTCTTCAAAGGCCACATGGCCGAGCTATCAGTCCAATAAACCAAAAACGAAATAATTTTACAATATTTTACAGTGATCACACTACCTAATTAAAAACCCAGTGGGAAAAAAGAGTATAGTATTCTTCATGATGTCTTCAGTTCGTCGACAATCTTGAATAATGAATCCAAGATGTCAACGGTGACTCCTTCTTCAATTCTTCATCATAAAGGCAATCAATCAAAGCATTTAAAACAGCATCCCTAAGCTTAGTTCTTAACCTAGTCATAGGTCCCGCCATGTCACTTAGAGGATCTCGAACATATCCTTTAAATGTTTGATCAAGTCGTGGAATGTCTTCATTTATGGTGGTAGCCGTCTTGGCATCTCCATCATTCCCTCCGTGGTTGAAAGGTTTCGTCCTCGAAACTGAATCGTCTTCAAATGTAAATGGAGATAAATCAGCAACATTGAAGGTCGCACTAACACCATAATGATCTGGTAACTCAATCTTGTAAGCATTATCGTTCACATGATCCAACGCTCTAAAAGGACCATCTCCACGTGGACTCAACTTAGATTTCCGAGCATTCGGAAACCTCTCTTTCCGAAGATAAACCCAAACATAATCTCCCATGTTGAACCTCATCAACTTGCGGCTTTGATTAGCTTTATCAGCATTCTGTGCATTTGTCCGTTCAATTTTCATGCGCACCTTCTCATGGATTTTCTTTACAAAATCAGCTTTCTGTTCTCCATCAAGGTTTTTAACCTGTTTAAAATTCAAAGGAAGTAGATCAAGAGGTGTAATAGGTAGAAAACCATAAACAATTTCAAATGGAGATAAAGTAGTAGAATGAATAGTACGATTGTAAGCAAACTCTGCAATCGGAATGCATTTTTCCCAATTCTTTAAGTTCTTCTGAACTAGTGCACGCAGGAGAGCCCCTAGGGTTCGATTGGTCACTTCCGTTTGTCCATCAGTTTGAGGATGACTGGCAGTTGAAAACAACAACTTTGTCCCTAACTTGCGCCACAAGGTATTCCAAAAGTAGGATAAAAATTTAACATCGCGATCAGAGACAATGGATACAGGAATTCCATGTAACCGAAGTACTTCCTTCAAAAACAGATCTGCAACATGCTTTGCATCATCTGTCTTCCTACAAGGAATAAAATGTGCCATTTTCGAAAATCTATCCACAACCACAAAGATAGAATCACTACCTGACTGAGATCGTGGCAAACCTAGGATAAAATCCATGGAAATATCAACCCAAGGATGTGTAGGAACAGGTAATGGAGTATAAAGACCATGAGGTTTAGTTTTAGACTTAGCCTTCAAGCAATCAAGACAATTCCTACAAACCCTGTCAATAGCAAGTGTCATTTTTGGCCAATAGAAGTGTTCTCGCAACAAATTATAATTTTTAAATGCACCAAAATGTCCCATTAAACCACCTGAATGAGCTTCTCTAACAAGTAATTCACGCATAGAACATTGAGGAATACATAACATATTATTCATAAACAAGAAACCATCATGCAGAAAAAACTTCTCATAAGCACCATTTTCGCATGCAGCATAAATATATGAAAAATTAAAATCAGTCGCATATAAATCTCGCACGAATGAAAACCCTAACATAATGCATTCCAATCGTGTAAGTAAAACATGTCTACGACTCAAAGCATCAGCAACAACATTTTCTTTACCCTTTTTGTAACGCAACACATAAGGAAAAGATTCAATGAAACTAGACCATTTAGCATGGCGCTTATTCAACTTCATCTGACTCTTCAAGTATTTCAAGGATTCATGATCACTATGAATGACAAATTCTTTATGCAATAAATAATGTTGCCAAGTTTCTAATGCACGCACAATTGCATAAAATTCTTGATCATACACAGGATAGTTTAGAGCACCGCCCTTTAACTTTTCACTGAAGTAAGCTATAGGTCGATTCTCTTGCATCAAAACAGCACCAATACCAACAGCAGAAGCATCACAATGAATCTCAAAAGTACCATTAAAATCAGGTAAAGCAAGAACAGAAGCATTACATAATCGTACTTTCAATTCATTAAATGCATTCTCTTGACTCTCAGTACAAACAAATTTCACATCCTTTTTAACTAGTTCATTTAGAGGTGCAGCAATAGATGAGAAATCACGCACAAACCGTCTATAAAAGCTAGCTAAACCATGAAAAGAACGTACCTGGTTGGCATTAGTAGGTCTCGGCCAGGTCTTAATGGCCCCAATTTTGGTTTCGTTGACTTTTATGCCCTCCTTAGAGACCACAAAACCGAGAAACACCACTTCCGAAGCACAAAATGTGCACTTCTTGATGTTCGCATACAAACTAGACTCACGGAGTGCAGCAAGAACCGTTTTAACATGCTCAATATGTTCATCAGTCGACTTAGAATAAATCAATATATCATCAAAATAGACCACAACAAACCGACCAATAAACTTTCTTAAGACATGATTCATTAACCGCATAAAAGTACTAGGTGCATTAGTTAAACCGAAAGGAATAACGATCCATTCCCAAACTTAGTCTTAAATGCAGTTTTCCATTCATCTCCCTCATTAATTCGAATCTGATGATAACCCCGAGTCAAATCAATTTTAGTATAAGTCACAGATCCATGCAAATCTTCAAGCATATCATCTAACCTAGGGATATGATGGCGATACTTAATGGTAATCTTGTTAATAGCACGACAATCAATGCACATACGCCAAGTTTTATCTTTCTTTGGAACTAAAATGACAGGCACAACACAAGGAGATAGGGATTCTCGCACATACCATTTTTGAAGTAACTCCTCGACTTGTCGCTGTAGTTCCTTTGTCTCCTCAGGGTTTGCTTTATACGCTGGGCGATTTGGGATAGCCGAACCTGGAATCAAGTCAATCTGGTGTTCAATACCTCGCAAAGGTGGTAGACCTGTGGGTAAGGCTTTCGGAAAGACATCCTCAAATTCCTGTAACATCTGAGCAAACTGTGGAGGAACATTCATAGGAATATCATCAATGGTAAAGTAGCTCTCTTTAAAATGTATGATAAGCACATAAGAATGATTAGCAAAAGCACGATTCACATCCCTAATTGATGCATAAAACAATCTACCAGAATCATTAGGAAGTTCATGTCTCATCATGTAAATTGATGGCAAAGGACTAAGATGTGAAGATAGGATTTTATGCGACTTATTAGAATCATTCGTAGACTTACCTGGCTTACCTAGGACGGCCTCCCTTGATATTTGGTCGAAATTATCAAGGTTTTTGCCTCCATTTTTCACCTTGTGGCCGATCTCCTTCAAGCCCTTGCTAGGGTTTTGGTCGGCCATTTGCACATCAGTCGCAAACTTCTCTTTATCGACTCTCATGCGTCTCTGTGCCTCTAAAACTTCCACTGGAGATAATGGAACCAAAGTATACCTTGTTCTATCCTTAATCACAGTAATTTTGTTAGTGTAACCATCATGCATGGATTTACAATCAAACTGCCAAGGTCTCCCTAACAAAATATAACTAGCTTGCATAGGTATAACATCACATAAGATAGAATCATTGTATTTTCCAATCTTAAAGTTAATCATTGTTTGTTAACCCTAATTTCACCACTACCATTTAACCAAATAAGTTTATATGGTGATGGATGAGTAGTCACAGGCAAAGACAATGATTTAACAAGAAGATTGGACACAGTATTAGCACAAGAACCACCATCAATAATCAGTAAACAATTCTTATCTTTCACAAGGCAACGGGTATGAAAAATGTTAATCCTTTGTACCTGTGTTTCAGCCATTTGAGAGTTTAGAACTCTTAATGACACGAAGTTACCTTGTGTTTTTGACCTGTTCACCATGATCATTTATGATGATCTCTTCATCTACCTGTTCTTCACCACTTTCACACAATGGTGGCATATCAGCATATTCATCTTCTTCATCTTCTTCCTCAAGTGTTGTTAGCACTCGTGCATGAGGACAGTTATTGCAGGCATGTCCTCTTTCTTTACAATGAAAACAAGTAGGGGAGTTAACAGAAACCGAATTTGATGAAGAAGTAGTAGATTTACCTGGAATTTTTTAAACCTGTTGGGTTAGTGGTGTCGCCCTCCTCTCAGTAGAATTATCAGTTGGATTTGAATAAGTCTGAACCGATCCTCTTTCTCCCATGGGCGGGCCCCTACTGCGGCCATAACCAGGGTTTTCAGAGTCAAACCCTAGTCGTTGACTTGGAAAACTAGGCTGTGGCCTCCTTGGTCGCAGGGTACTCTCAACTAACCTTACTTTCACCAATAAATCATTCATAGATATGTGATGTTGAAGCTTGACTGGCATTTGAAGGTTTTCACGCAAGCCTTCAATGAAACGATTTTTGATGAATGCGTCATCTTCTTTCATTCCAACCCTTCTCATGGTCAACTCAAGATCTTGCCAGTATTCATCAACTGTGCGATTTCCTTGCTTCATGTTGGATAGATAAGAATGTTGTTCCATCAAGTAAGTAGGCAAAACATGATATTCGCGAAGCTCGGATCTCAATCTCTCCCATGTGGAGATATGTTTCTTTCCGGCATAATATCGCGACTCCTTTTTAATTTTCCACCACTTAGTCGCATAATGAGTGAAAGAATACTGCGCCACTTTGACTTTCTCCTTCTCCCAATAATTGTTGAGATCAAACAGATTCTCAATCTCTTGCTCCCAATCAAGATTCTTCACTGGATTGTGTTGACCATCAAATCGAGGGATGTCATATTTAAACCCTTGATATCTCAAGCTTCATCAAAACCTGAATCAGATCCTGAATTAATCTTCACTCTCCTTCGAGAATGAGGTTTACTGGGGCGATGCCTTCTAGAAGACCCTCGGTGTAATCGTCTTTCCGAACCATCATCAGAATAATCATCTGAACTTCCAGAACCATTGAATTGACGGACATATTTCCTGGTTTCTTCCCTCTTGACCGATGATGTAGGTGTAGGCAGTGCCATGCTATCAACTTTTCTCGCCAACCTTTGCACTTCACTCATAAGTGCATTTATTGCGACAGCAAACCGATCAGGATCATTGGCTTCATTTAGATTAATTCGATGTCGCTCCTAACTATTCCAAGCCTCTTCATGTGGATGACTACCACGCCCGCCATTAGAGGTGTTCGACAATGGAAAATTGTTAGGATTGCTAACAAAAGGCGGGACGAATGGATTTTCGTCCCCCATCTTCGCTAACTGCTAAGAAAATCAAACGGTTAGTTAAAAAAATCGTCCCCCTTCCCTTTGTTTAGTAAGGTCACTCACCAAGTTTATAACACTCACAACTCACAAGGCGAAGGCTAATGCAAGGGCAACTGATCAATTCACCGCAATTAAAAGCAAACTATGGAGATGAGTACTGCAGAATTTATTTCGAAATTTAAAAATTTATATACTCAAAATTTGGCTCCACAATCTGGAATTCTAATTCTACAAAGAATAAGGAAAAAAAACAATTTTAATGGCACGAATCGGAGCTGTATTGAATGAGTTATGACCAAAACAAGATTGCTTCATATAGGCGACAAATAGGTTCCGAAAATTCAAGAAACTTTTCCGAAAACAAATTGGAATAGGAACTTAAATCCAAATCCCTTGTGGAAAAGGATTTTAATGACTTACTTGTCCCCCAAGTCAAAAATTTAGATCAAAACCCCTCTCACAATTGGCTTTTATTTCCTTTTTCTCTTCCGGATTTTGACTTTTCTTTTCCTTTTTCAAACTAGATTCCTTTTTCTTTCTTTTTTTTTCCAGCCACAATTCATTTTTTTCCTTTCTTTTGTACTACAAAAATCACAACCAGAATCTTATTCCCCAAGAAAAAGTTTCGGTCACAATTACCCAAATTTTTGGAAATTGCAAATCTGCCCCCAAACTTTTGAAAATTGCAAATCTGCCCCAAATTTCAGATTTCAAATCCTAAATTCCGATTAAGAAACCCAAAAATATGCTACCTTCTGTTTTTTTATTTTCAAAAAATTTTGGAACAAGAATCGCCTATACAAAACTTGGATTAAAGAAACTACGACAACTTCCTCTTGATTCCAATGAATTTCGAGGTATTCAAGATCGTAAGGATCAACAATATAAAACGACACAAGACTCTTCTTTTTTTTAATAAGGTGTAATCAAGAATCAAAGAACAATTCTAGATCACAGAATCAAAGAGCGATAAAGAAAACAAATAGGATTATGAGCATGCAATAATTTTCAGAAGAGTTGACGAAAATATCACAAGCACATAAACTGTTAAGCTACTTAAAACTACAAAACTGGCCGGGAGGTGAAGGCGGATAATACTTGTTAACGCTCAGACCCTTCGACGTCCTCCTGACTCGATTGATGAAGGTGAAGGCGGATAGTAATACCGAAGTATTCTAACTCTCGGACCCTTCGACGTCCTTCGACTCTGGATTCAATCCTCCTGGTAAGAAAGATCAAACAAACACAGTTAAAAATACAACACGAAAGACTATATATATAAATTTGAAAATAAATTAATGCAAAACTCGAATCCATTTTTTTCCTTTTTCTTTTTTTTGGGCCTCAGACGATCTTTCGCTTTTCTCTGATACCAACTGATATGAAACTCCTTGCGAAGACTCACGATTTGCAAAATTAATATCTTTGATCTAGTGAAGGGATCTTCAGGAGTCTAGCCCTCGGGGTATGCCTAGCTTCGACTTGCTCTCTAACTAGTCCTCATGATCAGATTACAAGGTTTATTGATACTTAACTAGCCTTAGAGGTTAAGCAACAATGGAATAGCTCACAAGCAAAGAGTATGAAGTCAAAAGGTTGCATATTTGATTGATGAAAGATTGTAATTTTCGTCCATAAGGCCTCCCTTTTTATAGGGTTACAATCTTGCCTTAAACCCTAATCACAAATGGAAACTGAATCGACTTATGCCAGCTTTAAGAAGCTAAAACCATATCTAACTAAAATAACTAAAATAAATGGTAATCTAAGGTAATCAGGTTGAATTCTTCAAGAAGTAACCTTGAAGAATATTACCTTATCTAATCTTACCAAATCTAATTCTAATCAGAATAAAACTGAATATACTAAACCTTAATGGACTGTATTTTCAAAATTCAGCTCTTCAAAGGCCACATGGCCGAGCTATCAGTCCAATAAACCCAAAATGAAATAATTTTTACAATATTTTACAGTGATCACACTACCTAATTAAAAACCCAGTGGGAAAAAAGAGTATAGTATTCTTCATGATGTCTTCAGTTCGTCGACAATCTTGAATTATGAATCCAAGATGTCGATGGTGACTCCTTCTTCAATTCTTCATCATAAAGGCGATCAATCAAAGCATTTAAAGCAGCATCTCTAAGCTTAGTCCTTGACCTAGTCATAGGTCCCGCCATGTCACTTAGAGAATCTCGAACATATCCTTTAAATGTTTGATCAAGTCGTGGAATGTCTTCATTTATGGTGGTAGCCGTCTTGGCATCTCCATCACGAAGGCATCCAGCAATTAACAACAATTTGGTACAGACCAAAAAATCTTGAAGATAGGCATGGAGCCTGTGAATATCATGTTTCAGGCCATTTGGATTTGTATCCTCCCGAGATGATTTCCAGAACTTGATCATCAGTTACTCCTAATTCATCAGGAAATACCCCCTCAAAATTTGGTGTCTTACCCAAAATTTTGTTTATCCTAGCAGCTGAAAAATCTACAATCTTCCCTCTTAAATAAACTATACCAAACCAGGGAGATTCAATTTCCAGATTCTCAGTCATCAAATTTGTATAGACCTCTATCACAACCTGTCTATTATACTGGACCTGAATGGTTGCAGCTCTCTTCATTCCAATTTGTTCCAGATAATCAGAAAATCCATTTGCCCTATAAGCTTCTAAGTCTATGGGTCTCTCCGAGATAAACCTCCTCTCAGCAAACAATTCACCCATCTCCTCGCATTTTAAATTAAAATAAGTGAATGACAAAGCATCACTTACAGCTACAGGTGGCAGTGCCTTCTTCCGGGGTAATTTCTGATATGTCTTGAGCTTCCTACCAGGTGGAGAAACCTCAGAAGTAGTCACCTTCCTCTTGCCCTTTGCCATCTGGAAGAACTCATCAAGCACCTCATCACTCGAGTAGTTTAACTCAAGAGGTTCCTGTGTTGGAACATACTCCAGACCATCAGCTTCTCCTTCTTCATCAGATTGTGTCCCATAGTGCTTGTCCTGATCTGAATCATTCTGGCCAGTCATTGGCTCTCCAGGTTGCTCAGCATCACTTGACCTTTGATCTTCTCCACCCATATCCTCATCACTGACATCCATTTCTCCAGCATTTTCTGATTTTACTTGCTGTGTTGGAACATACACAGCCCTAGCCCTGTCTTCTTCATCACTATCAGACAACTCAATTATTACTGGCTTCCTAAGCTCTTCCATCCTCTGGCCAGCATGCGAATCAAAGAAACCAACCTGTAATCTGTTTGTATACTTTATAATCTCCTTTCCCTCAGCTTCCTCATCACTTATCTCTCTCAAAAATACATAGCTTGGATACGGCATCCGACAATACACATGGAATTTATCCTTTTCTCTGTACTCCGCATATTTACCTTTTAGAAATTTCACCTTCCAATTCTCAATACTCCACATATCACCCGTCACTAGTTCCTTAACCTTAACAGACAAGTACTCACCCTCTATACTTTTGATTTTGGTTACATCAACTGCGACTCTGTTTGCCTCTAGCCATTCAAAAATTTCATCTATGCTCTTAAACTCCATACCCATCAGTTTTAAAGAGGGGGGATCAGGATCAGTTACCTTTCCATACGGGCCCTTTCTTTTAGCACTGGTGAGTTCTTTTTGTCCGTCGCCATTGATGGCAGAACCAATGGGCTCTTCACCGCCATCTGTTGCCTCTTCCTCGACAACATGCTCTTCACCTTGACCAAGATTTTCTTCAGGAAGTGCTTTGGCCCCAACTTGGTCTGTCATTGATTCATCCTCCATGCTCTCTGATGGTGGTCAAGAAGTTTCTGGAATTTCTTCTACAAACATGGGAGAATTGGGGTTTGACATTCTCTGACACGAAGTTGCTCAAATTTGACAAACACCTAAGTGTTGTCTGAGACTTTCAAAAGTGGAAGTGTCCAATGGCTTTGTAAAGATATCAGCAAATTGCCCGTATGTTAGAACATAGACTACCTCCACTTCCTTCCTTTCATCCAGATCTCTAATAAAGTGATGCCTTATGTCAATATGTTTGGTTCTCGAGTGCTGAACTGGATTTTTTGAGATATCAATATCACTTGTGTTGTCACATAAAATCTTCAGTGGGCCTTGATTAATTCCATAGTCTTTCAACATTTGTTTCATCTATAATAGTTGTGCACAATAGCTTCGTGCTGCAAGATACTCAGCTTCTGCAGTAGACAAAGAGATCGAGTTCTGTTTCTTACTATACTAAGACACTAAATTTGTACCAATAAAGAAATATCCACCCGTGGTACTTTTTCGATCATCAGCATTACTAGCCCAATCATAATCACTGTACCCAATCAACTCAGAATCTTGACTCTTAGAGTACCAGACACCATACTCAGAAGTCCCACTTACATATCGAATAACTCGTTTAACTGCAGTGAGATACGACTCCTTTGGATCAGCCTGAAATCTTGCACAAATCCCAACAGTAAAACATATATCTGGTCTACTAGCTGTTAAATACAATAAAATTCCAATCATGCCTCTGTATAATTTCTGATCAACCGCAACTCCTTTCTCATCATTTACCAGTTTATCAGAAACACCCATAGGAGTTCGAACTGCTCGAGCATTGCTCAAGCCGAACCTCTTCACTAGATTTAGAGCATACTTACTCTGATTTATGAACAGACCATTCCTTCCTTGCTTGACATGCAATCCCAGAAAGTATGTGAGTTCTCCAACCATGCTCATCTCAAATTCAGATTGCATGATGGTGACAAAATCATGTACCATAGGGGACGAAGTAGAGCTAAATACTATATCATCAACATAGATTTGAGCAATCAGAAATTTTGATGACTTTTCAAGCACAAATAAAGTGTGATCTACTCCCCCTCGATGATAGCCTTTCTAAAGAAGAAAGTTAGTAAGTCATTCATACCATGCTCTGTGTACTTGCTTTAGACCGTATAGAGCCTTCTTGAGGCGATACACATGGTGTGGATAATGAGGATCCTCAAAGCCTTTAGGTTGTTCAACATAAACCTCTTCATTCACCACTCCATTTAGAAACGCACTCTTGACATCCATTTGATACAACATAAAGTTCATAGAGCAAGCAATAGCAAGTAATATTGACTCTAACCTGGCAACTGGCAACTGGTGCGAATGTCTCATCACACTTTCCTTGACACAACCAAGGGAATAATAAGTAACAGTGCTCTGATACCAATTGAAATGGGTTTTACCGAATTTTCTAATCCTTATTAGTATATTCCAACTTATCCTATTTAACCAAGTACGTAATAATTTAAAGCATAAACGACACACGACTTGGTTACGCAGTTCGGTGAAATCCATCTACATATGCGGGGTCTGGCCCAGTTCAGAATGAATCCACTAATTAGAAAGACACAGTACAAAGTACATCATACATAAAACTTATCTTTGCTAACTATAACATGTGAATTCTGCTAGCTCCCCTAGCTACCGATCCGCCTTGATCAGACTCCCTCTGACCTCGAAACTCGTCGACGCTAGATCTCCTCCTCCCGAGGAATTAAGGCATGTGATTCTGAACTTTGAACAGTAGGTCAGGTATGTTGGAAAATAGGAATCAGGCTCTTAGCAATTCTCGAAAGTATAAAAAATCTGTGTGCAGATTTTTTGCGATTCAATCCGTGTAGAACGCAGCCCTGTTTGTCCCATTTTATATCCATGAGCAGTTTGGAATTCTCAATGATTATCTCCACAATATTCCTATTCCAAATCTGCTTCTTGAAGCATATCCAAATCACATAAATAAAGGGATTTTCCTTATCACAATATATCTCATATATTCGCAAATATCAACTCCATATATGTAGGGATTTTCCATAAATCAAATATGCTTCACACGCCTCATACATAGAAGAATATTCAGATTTTCATAAATCATAAATACCATAATATTCTATCTCCCTTTTCCGTAAAATCATCTTGGCGTGAATATGCTACTTTCAAATGTTCCAACATGAAAAATTTTTCGTTTCTAAATATATTCACAAAAATTATCAATTAAATGTTCAATGCAAATCTCCTTTCGTAGTCGTTGATAATTCACTATTTACTAGAATTTTGTTTGGTTAATTGCTTTTGATTGGGTTTCAATGATGACTGTCTACTACCTCTTTTATTTTCAATCCGTTATTAACCATTCTGGCTCTTTGTGTAAGTCTAATCTACTACATTAAGTCTAAGATGACTTGTGAGTGTTTGTGCTTTTGGGATATGGTTCACTTTCATCTGTACTAAGCTGAAGCATTTCCCTCTGCTCTATAGAGCGGAAACATGATTGTGCCCGGGCTCTGTTGAAGGAAGAGGATGAATGTGATCCAATGGGTTAAAATATATTATTTAATAAGTTATTATCCAATAAGTCATTATATAATTAACCCAATAAGTTATCATTAAACATTTTCTATCGATTTGGGTTACAAGTTGTCATTATCCAATGAGATCAGATATTAAATGCTCATTATTTTTTAGGATTTGGGATGAGAATAATTATGTTAATGGGAAATTTTGATCTCAATGTGTCCCATATTATTTTAACTCAATGGGAACCTAACAAATACCCAATAAATATCCAAAATTACTCAATTAAATGCATGTGTAATATTTAAAATAAATATTCACTATAATTTACAAATTATACAAATTATAATTCACAAATTATTCGAGTTCAATCTTGTACAATATTCGAGTTCGTACAGTATTCGAATTCAATCTCGTACAGTATTTGAGTTCGTACAGTATTCGAGTTCGTACAAAATTCGCACTCAATCTCGCACAGTATTTGAGTTCGTACAATATTCGAGTTCAATCTCGTACAGTATTCGAGCTCAATCTCGTACAGTATTTGAGTTCGTACAATATTCGAGTTCAATCTCGTACAGTATTCGAGCTCAATCTCGTACAGTATTGGAGTTCGTACAATATTCGAGTTCAATCTTGTACAGTATTCGAGTTCGTACAATATTCGAGCTCAATCTTGTACAGTATTCGAGTTCGTACAATATTCAAGCTCAATGTCGTACAGTATTTGAGTTCGTACAGTATTCGAGTTCAATCTCGTACAGTATTCGAGTTCGTACAGTATTCGAGCTCAATCTCGTACAGTATTCGAGTTCGTACAGTATTCGAGCTCAATCTCGTACAGTATTCGAGTTCGTACAATATTCGAGCTCGTACAGTATTTGAGCTCGAGCCTAATCCCAACTAATATTTTTTGTTAATTTCGATGAGTTTACAAAGCCAACATATTATTTATTTTTTATTTTTTATTAAATATAATATAATGTACATAATATTATATTACATAATATAATAAATGATTATATATTAGGGAAAAATTAAATCATTCATAATCAAACTTGTGAAAATTTAGTTATTTTGTGATATGAAATTATCCACGGGTCACCCATTACCCAACCCAACTCAACCCACCCAAAATTATCCAATGGGTAACCAATTATCTAGCCCAATTAAACCCAATTACTACAACCCAATTATATCCATTAACCCAATGGGTCATTATCCAATAAGTCTTATCCTATAAGTGAAAATAGTATATGGATAACGGTTATCCAACGGGTAACCCGATCCGTTTGACGGGCTTAGATGTGGCTATGTTTCAGAATAACTGAGTTCAGAGGGTTGAGCATCTGGGCAGAGAATTGTGGGGGAGATGGGAACATGAGTTTCTGCTGGTTCAGTTCATGGAGGGGTCTGAATGATGGCCACACCATCGGTGAACATTCCCTTGAACAAGGAAGTGTGAACAGTGTGATAGATTGTTGATTGCATCAAAGAAAGTTTGTTAATGAAATGTGATTTGAGTACAGTATGCACTTGAGCTAGTTTGTATAAATGCTGGGACTTCCTCGTATGATCTGATGTGGCGGTTTGAGATTCAAGAAGTTTTATCTTTGTTGCTGTTGTATGCTAGCAGTGTGGTTCTATAGAAGTGGCCTCTATCACCTACTTGCATTGTTATCCATTGAATTAGAGCGAGGTTTGTCTTGTACTGTTTCTTTATAATACTCTTATTATTTAGAGAAATATGCAAAAAACTTTTAGATAAATCCACCTGTGATGGTGGGGGGTTTGGCAAACCCCTACCCGTTTATTAATTAAATTAAAAGATACAGAAAAAGAGGGGCTTAATACCTTACCTCTGAGAGTTCATCTGAGGATCTTTGAAAATTATACATTAACCTGCTACTAACCTAAAGATCAACAGATACAACCGTGGAATAATAAGTACATAGTCATCAAATTACTCTAATCTAACATGAGGAGTTCCTTCCGCATCTAGCTTTACTTGTCCAGCCACTAATGTAGGCAAACCTGCAGAAATATAGATGTTATTTACCTGCTTGCGGCTAGCCATTTTTGAAAGTGAGTCAGCAGCGCCATTGGCTTCTCTGAAAATGTGTTGCAATGAGTAGTTCATTCCTTGAAGTAGGTTCCAAATCTCCCTCATCGTTGGCAGTAATTTCCATGGAATCTTGAATTGTTGTTGTATCATACCATGCAGGACTTTTGAATCTGTTTCGATATCAATACTCATGATGCCTCGTTCTTGAACAAGATGAATACCATGTAATAGAGCAATGGTTTCGGCCTGCAAAACAGATTCAGCCGAGATGGATTTTGACAAAGCTACAGTTACCTGGCCAACATGATCTCTGATTATGCATCTGATACCAGCAGCACCATTGCTAAGAAGAGAACCATCGGTATTGAGTTTGAATTTTGAAGGTAGTAACCATTTAATGATTCTTATTGGTCTATGTCTTATAGGTTTCTGACTCAGCAGTGTTGGTATATGAGATAAAGCCCATTTGAAGTCCAGTTTGAATGCCAACAAGGTATCATTAAAATGATATAAAATTTGCTTGAAAATGAACATTATATCTGGCTTTGTACCCTCAAATATGTAAGTACATCTGGCACACCACAGGTACCAATGTACTACACAAGGTATGAGATTAACTTTGCAAAGGATCCATCAGAGGGAGAGACATTCCAATAAAAATAGACTTTATCCCATAAAAGTTGAAATGTGTTATTAGGCAAACTGAAAGTAGAGTTCACTAGTTTCCAGATTTGTTTGACCTTCACACAAGAATTAAAACAGTGATGGATAGTTTCAGACTCATTAAAACAGAAACAACATCTTGAGGGGAGATGAAATTGGAAATCCTCTAGCACATCTGGGAGAGCTATTAGTCTATTTAAAAGTTTCCAGTTAAATAAACTAACTTTCTTTGGTAAAAGTTTAGACCACAGATGAGTGTAAGAGGGTATCTTCATTTTCTTCTCTCTTATCAGCTCATAAGCTGATTTAACAGTAAAAGCTCCTGTCTGAGTAGGTTTCCATATGAGGGAATCATCATAACTTGGAAATATTTTATATTCCAGTTCCAGAAGTTGGAAGATGTGATCAGGGAGGCAAATCCTGATCTGGGCGTAATAAGATATTTTATTCTGTATGTAATCAGCCACTGTTAAGTTTTGATATGGAAATTCAGATGGATTAAGTAAGTGATCAGTTAGAGGTCCCATAGAAGTCCAGTTAGAATTCCAAAAAGAAGCCAAACCAGATCCAAGAAGGACTTTTGTGTTACTTAATGCTATGTGTTGCACCTCTTTGATTCTTTTCCAAGTTCTGGATGTTTTATGAGTGTCACTCATAGACCACATGATAGCCCATAATGATTTCCCTGTCTGAAGTTTCCACCACATTTTGAGTGAGAAAGATTTTGTTAAAGTGTTCAAATTTTTGAAGTTTAATCCATTTTCCCCTGTAGGAAAACATAATTTAGGATAAGATTTCCAAATTCTGTTTTTCTGTGTATTGTCAGAGTTATTATTCCAGAAAAATCTAGCAAGAGTTTTATGAATTTGACTTATAATGTGTTGAGTTGGCTTCAACACAGTTATAAGATGTATTGGCATTGAGGACAGAACATGTTTAATTAGTATTTCCCTTCCAGCTGGAGATAGAAGCTTATTATGCCAGTGATTGATTTTATTTTGAACTGAAAATAGCATGCCTTGGAAAAGAGAATTTTTAACCCTTCCTGTGAAAATAGTACATCCCAAGTATTTAAATGGAATGGATCCTTCCAGCATGTTTGTTTCCCTTTTGATTAATGTTGTGATTCTGTTAGGTGTATGTTTTGATATATGAAAAGTGGATTTCTCAAAATTCACTTTCTGACCAGAAGCCAATTCATATGATTTCAGAAAGTTCATTATTGTTTGTAATCCATGTTTTGTGTATTTCAAAAGGATTGCTGTGTCATTAGCATAGGAAAGATGTGATGATTTCATCCCAAGGGGTAGTTTGTAGGGCTGAATATTTCCGAATTGGTATAGAAAATTTAGGTTTTGTGAAAAGGCTTCAACCATTAGTATGAAAAACAGAGAGAATAAAGGATCACCCTGTTTTAAACCCCTAGATGCAGGGAAAAACCCACTGTTTTTCCATTAATCAGTATTGAGAAATATGCAGATTTGATGTTCCTCATAATTAGGTCAACTAGGACTTTGGAAAAACCTTGCTTGATAAGGATATTTGTTTAAAATGACCAAGAAACTCTATCAAATACTTTCATCATGTCCAGTTTGATAATCATATTAGGCCCTTTTGTTTTTGAGTGTATGTGATTAGTGAATTCTTGCATGAGGAGAACATTATCAGCAATTTCTCTTCCAGAAACAAATGCTGATTGTTCTGGGCTAATTATAATATCTAGATAGCTTTTAAGTCTTGTTGAAAGTATTTTTGAAAGAATTTTGTTTGAGAAATTGCATAAGCTTATAGGTCTGTAATCTTTAAATGATGAACATACATCTTTTTTGGATATTAGTATTATTTGAGTTATTTTTTTTGAATAAACCATCCATAGATGGGGGAAATTATATTGGCCTTCCCAAGCCGTAATAAACAGAATAAAAGAAGCCAAGGCTAAGTTACTATACAGACTGAGCATATTGCTCTTGAAGCAACCATAAATTGCTTCCAAAAGAATGAGCTAGAGTGTTAGAGATGCTATAGGATGATCTCTCGAACTTCTTAGTGAATCGAAAAAAACGAGACATAAGTCAGTCAGAGAGAAAATAACCATGCGCGTATCCTCTAATTTTTGGAACAAAGAAGAGCAATTAAAAATGTAAACTTTGGCCTCAGTGTTGGGAGCTTTCATTATGCCCTGATCCAATGTGACCACTGATCAGGAATGTTCAAGAGTCTTCAAAAGATTTGCTAGCTCCACCAAGGGAAAGGAAACTGTGCTTAATACGCTTGGAATTCCAGGAGACTTGTGTGATGAGCAGACAGGAGGCAGATATCAAGCAGCAACTTCAGAAACCTGCAGTCAAGAGCGTGAATGAGTAGCATCTGAACTAATTAAACAAACCGTAGAGTAGGGGTGCCAATCTGATCTAGTCTCACTAACCCCTGGACAGTGCTGGGAAGTTCAGATATGGTAATAAAAGATGAATCACGTTCTAGTTGCAAGCAATGTTTAGCAAGACTATGAGCCACCAGGTTAGCCTGTCTATATATATGTACGAGTTTTATGTCACTCAGTGATTGATGAATCTCATCAGCTAAGGAAAAGCAGTTCCAGTGACATCGGAGTGGTTCATTAGTAAAAAGAACCGCAGAAAGACAGTCCGATTCCATGTAGAGGGGGCCAGTTAAATCATGTGAAATCTGTGTGGCAAACTTAATAGCCTTCAATTCAGCTTCCAAAGGGGATAAAGCATTAGTAAATAAAGTGTAGGCTCCCCTAAAAGCACCTCTACTGTCTCTAATGATCACTCCAATCCCGCACTTATAAGTATTGCATGACCAAGAAGCATCAACATTAAGCTTAAAACCATATGTAGGCCTAGTCTAAGCAATTTTCCAGATTTTTGGCCTTGGGGAAAGTTTAAGGAATGGTAGAAAGGAATGATCTGCAATGCTCACATCTAGAGGAGATGCTATATGAACCGGATTTGCACTGAAGGAGAAGAAAATCTGATTTCTAATGAGTTGGAGCACGAGGGTGGAGGAAGGCTTGATAGATTCAAATAGGTATCTATTTCTCATCTTCCAAATATTCCAAAAAGTAAAGATAGCAGCAGTACGGATCATTATAGCATGTAAAGAAGATAGAGCAGGCAAAGTTAAGTAGTATGAAATTCTTTCCCAAACCGATGGGAAGGCTCTATCTCGAATACCCATGAACTGATGAATAATGCTCCATACAGATAGAGAGAAATCACATGTATTAAAAAAATGCTCTAAGGAGTCCTCATGCTTATTGCACATACAGCATTTAGAAGCCAAACAAAACCTCAGTTTCCTGAGTATGTTATCAAAAGGCAACAGAGAATTTATTACTTTCCACATAAATACAGAGATTTTCTTCTCAAATCTGGGGTTCCAAAGGTGTTTAGAAGAGGATGTCGTACCTGTGTGGTTGCATAGCAAATTATATGTATCTTTGAAGGAGAAGTTCCCAGAAATACCTGGTTTTCATATTAATCTATCAGCTCTGTGGGGGAAAAGCTTTGACTCCTGCAAAAGAGTGATACTGTGAGATGACAGAAATGGCTCTATTTTTGTGATGAGAAGATCTTTGTTAGTTATGAAAGCAGAGACTGTACAATCAACATCAATATCCACCCTATTATGATCACACAAATCAATCAGTGAACCTACATCAAGCCAATTTGAAGTCCAGAAATTACAATCACCCCTCCCTATGATGACTTTAGAGTTAGCCTCGGCCCATACATTAACTGAACAAATTCTCTTCCAGTTAGGAGAGGTCCTATAAGATTGAGGGAGGGCTGCCAATAAATGAGTCCAGAGGGCATCACCTATCTGATATTTCCACCACAATTTAACTGAGCACGTTTTAATTATTGTGTGTATAGACCTAAAGCCTAAGCCATTCTGATCAGTTGGGAGGCACAAATCAGACCACTTTTTCCAAGATCTTTTTGTTTTTAAATCATCCCCCCAGAAAAATTTACTCATTTGTTTCTCAATGATGGAAATGATCAATTTTTTTGGTTTAATAACTTGCCAAATGTGTTGTGGAATGGCATATATACATGACTCAATCAAAGTAATTTTCCCACCCATGGATATCCATCTATTTTTCCAATTACCAATCTTATTATCAATTAGTTCAAAGAGTGGTTGGAAATGAATCTTTTTAGCCGCACCAGTAAAGATTGGAACTCCTAAGTAGGTGAAAGGGAAAGAACCCAGTTTCATACCTAGTATCCTTTTAATGTGGCTCACTTTATGATCTGTAGCATACTTACCTATGAAGATGTCACTCTTGTTATAATTAATAGATTGCCCAGTGACTTCCTCAAAAATGGACAGAACAGCCTTTAATCTAACCAAGGATAGGTTTGTTGCTTTAAAGAAAATAACAGTATCGTCAGCATAAGATAAGTGAGAGATTCTTGGAGAATTACCTGAGAGATCGAAGTAGTCTAGCTTACCAATGTCAAAAATGTAGGTCAGGCTTCTTGAAAAAGACTCAGAAAAGATATTAAACAATAATGGAGATAAAGGGTCACCCCTGTTTAATACCTCTAGAGGATTGAAAAAATCCCACTGGCTTACCATTAATAAGAATAGAGAACCAAGCCTGTGACAAGTTTTTCATAACAGAGAAGATAAATTTTGCATGGAAACCAAATTTTGCCAAAATTTTATATAGAAATGACCATCTAACCCTATCAAAGGCCTTTTTGAGATCAAGTTTAATTATACAGTTCGGATCTCTTCTCTTTCTGTTAAGGAATCTGACCATTTCCTGTAGATAAATTACATTATCTGAAATATCCCTACCATATAAAAATGCTGTTTGGTTTGGAGAGATAATCTTAGGCATAATAGATTTAAGTCTTTCCATAAGCACTTTAGAACAAATCTTATTTATCACATTGGAGAGACTTATAGGTCTATAATCATCAAATGAGGATGGGGTTTTCTTCTTAGGAATTATGGTGATCCATGTACTACTTATACCCCTAGGCAGGTTAGATGAAGATTGAAAATCATGAACAGCTAGAAGAAGATCATGTGCTATTATATCCCAAGATTTTATGTAGAATTTGGCCGTAAAACCATCCGGACCTGGGGAACTTGATTTATTAAGGCTGCAAACTATCCTCTTAAGCTCCTCAATTGTGACTGGTCTTAATAGATTCTCATTATCTTCCTGAGTAACCAGCTTGGGGATATGATTGAGAAAATGAGATGTGAATGGAGAGCTATCAGTGGAGCAGTCTTCACTGAGAAGATCCTGATAATAACATATAGCTTCCATCTCCACATCCTGAGTATTTTCCAACCATTGACCATTTCTACCCTTAATTTTTGTAATCCTCAGTCTATTGTTCTTATCTTGTACTGATTTATGAAAGAATGATGTATTATTGTCCCCATCTTGAAGCCATTTTATCTTAGCCTTGTGTTTCCAGAAATTCTTTTGTTCAGACATGGCCTTGACTAATCTGGCCCTAGCCTCCCTAAGATTAACCAGATTATTTACAGAATCATCATGATCAGTTAAGGCTTCCTGAGCCTGCAAGGCTAATTCTGCCTGTAGTACATTATCATGAATGTTACCAAAATGCTCTTTGTTCCAGATTTTTAAGGCTTTCTTAAGTCTAACTAATTTTAAGTAAAAAGCTAGCATTCCAGAGTTATGCATAGGAGTATCCCAATCCTTCTTAATTACTTCGTTGAAATCTTTCCTCTTGTACCATGTATTGAGGAACCTAAAGGGTCTCGGATTGGATGGTATATCACTACCTACAGTCAGCAGCAAGTGGTTGTGATCTGAGCTAACTCTATTCAGAATCTGAATTGTAGAGGAAGGAAAAGAAAGAGACCATGATGCAGTACACAGACCTCTATCAAGTCTTTTAACTGTAGGAGATCTTAGACGATTATTAGTCCAAGTAAACAGGTTCCCAACAGTGTTGATTTCTTCCAAACCCATTCCATTAATAAAATCATTAAAATCTCTCATACTTCCAAATTTTGGAGTAGATGGACCTCTGTATTCAGTTATAGATGAAATGGAGTTGAAATCTCCAATAAACAAAGATTCAGAATGATTGTATGAGCTAAGATCAGACCAGAGATCCTTCCTTCCTAATCTGGTTCTCAGCCCATAGATAAAAAAGGCATCCATTGGCTTAATGAGAGTAGAACTAGTTAGGTGAACTCCAAGAAACTGAAGATTATCATTTCTAACTGTCAGAGTTATGTTTGAAGACCAGAAAATCCAGATCTGACCATTAGTTGCAGAGAAACAATTATCAAACTTCAACATTTGTCTATATAGATCACACTGTGAATTGTCATGTTTTGGCTCAATTAAACAAATGAGTTCAAATCTATGTCTGTTGATGAGATTAGAGAGTCTAAGCATAGATGTATCCATTCCTCTAATATTCCAAACCAACATTTTAATTCTAACAGTTGAACTATTCATAATGAAACATTAGAGGAGCTTTTTGATCTAGTCATAATGGTGTTCTTCTGAGAGAAAAAAGTGTCATTAGATGGTTTGCTATATTTCATAACAGACTTACCTTTCTTTAACTTACTTGGATAAGAAGATGGGACACTGTCTCCCTGTGATTGATCAGTTCCAGCTTTAGGAGCAGTATCTAATAGGGTGGCTTCTTCTTCAATGGCAGAATGTTCTATATGAGTGCCCTCATCTCCAGATGTTTCTTCACCAGCTAGGGGTAAGAATCTATTGGACCTGTTTTTCTGCTGAGAAAAGATAAAAATTTTTGCTGCAATGATGGAGCTAAAAGGGGAAAAGGATTTTCCTCGTTTGCTAGGTAGATCATCTTTGGCAAAGACTGACCTAAAAGTAGGTGGGGCAGATTGAGGATGCCTATTTTGTGTCCCAAATGAACTTGGTTCAATGGGAAAAGCTCGAGGGGAGGGAGTAGGATTTAATTTTTCAGGTTGAGGTGACAGAGAAATATCTTCCTTCTCTGTCACAACATCATCTATGCTGCTGATTTTAATGGTGGGCTTATCTACATTGCTGGAGGTCAATTGTTGAGGAAGCTCACCAGAAGCCCTAGGATCAGCTACCAGGGGATCAGTGTTAATTAGGATAGACTCATTTGGTTCATTAACAGGAGCTTGACTCTGCTGTTTCTTAGGAACATAGATAAATTTCTGAGCCTGATAATTCTTTTGTTTTTCTGTAATTGATATCCCTGAACTCTCTGCTCCTAAATTCCCAGTCTGATTAATGTTTGAGTTCCCTTTTACCTGTCCCACCGAGCCCTTCAAATGGGAGTCAGGTAGATTAATTAGAGTATCAGTTTTTCTAGCCGAGGATCTCTTAAGCTCCGGATGCAGATAAATGCAATAACTGTCTTCATGCCCTATACATTTGCAATGTAAACAGTAGGGGGGAATATCCTCAAATTCTAGGGGGAGCTTTACAACATTGAATTCATTTCCATCCTCTTCGATTCCCACTCTAATGCAGGAAGGTAATTTCTTTTTTAAATCAATTTCAACACACATTTTCATACAAGAAGGCCTAGATAGAGCCTCAGTGGCAGCATCAACTTTAATAAAGTTTCCGATTTGGTTACTCATGATTTCAAGCATAGCAGAATTGTAAAAATAGATTGGGACATGAGGAATTGTTACCCAAACCGGGACTATGGATGATTATGCCTCCGGAGAGAAATCAGAAGTCCATTTCAGTACCTTCATTTGGGCGTTGTTGAAGCTCCAGTGACCCTTGAGCCAGAACCTCTGGTAGTCTTCTTTCTCCTGGAAGCGAACTAGGACGTGTCGGTAATCGATAGATCCTATTTGAAATTTGCCTTTGAAGCCTACAGAATTAAAAGATTCGTTTAGTTGGACCATAGAAGGCTTACCTCTAGCAAACTTACCGATCAGAGCATTCCGATAATGGGAGGAGAGAATGTCTGCATCCTTGCGACTGACAAGGCATGAGATATCCCCTTTGTACTGAGTTTTGGGGATGATTTCCGGGTTTGATGGAAGGGAAACTTGTAGAGGCGGAGGACGATTAGCAAGCGCTTGAAGGAAGGATTTGGTCCCCCCTTGGCTTCGATCGGCCGGCGGGAGAGCCGCCATGGCGGCGGCGAGAGGTGAAACAGGTGAAAGAATATGACCGTTATCGGTTAAGATGGCTGAAAGGAGAGGAGGAAGATGAAAAACGACAGAGAAAATAAGCGTTTTGGCTAAATCGCACCAGATATCTCACGTAGCTACAGTAATGGAACGAAAGCGTTTCAATTTTCAGATTATGTGTTCTTTCCATTACTGAGTATTATTTGAGTTAATGAGATGGCTTTGGGAATGTCTTTTCCAGTAAAGAATTCTTCCACTGCCATCATCACATCAGATTTTATAATATCCCAACATTTATGGTAAAAGAATCCAGAGAAACCATCAGGGCCTGGGGCTGAATGGCTATCCATGGAATTAACTATGTTAGTTAACTCTTCCATACTGACTTGTTTAAGTAAATTAGAATTCATTTCATTGGTTACAACTTTTGGAATATTTTCCAGTGTCCATGCTGTATTAACTCCTGATGGATCCAGTTGTTCATCAGTAAGAAGATTGGAGAAGAAGCTAACAGCTTCTTTCTCTATATCTACTATATTATTTAGCCAGGTCCCACCATTAGTTTTGATTAGAGAGATTGTTTGCCTTTTATGTTTACTTAAAATTGATTGATGAAAGAATTTTGAATTTACATCACCTTCTTTCATCCATTTTAGTCTTGATTTCTGTTTTAGAAATATTTCCTGATTATTTAGAGCTATTTTCAGCTTTGCCTTAGCTAGATTTAAGGCTTGTATAGTGTTACTGGATTCATCCTGTTGTAAATCTTTTTCAGCATTAACCAACAGATCCTCACTTATCTGAACATCATCAAAAACATTACCAAATACTTCTTTGTTCCAGATTTTAAGGGCTTGCTTTAAGTGTTTAAGTTTAAAAATTAATCTTTTCATCCCTTGATGACTGGTATGTGCACAACAAGCATCTTCCACTAGCTTCATGAAAGTGGGATGATTTACCCAGCATTCTTGGAACTTAAAGGGTTTTGAAGTAGTCATAGAGGATGTATTAAACACAAATAGAATTAGAGGTGTATGGTCAGAGCCTTCTCTAGATTAGACCACCATATATTATTTGAAATCCCTCTATCAAGCCTTTTCCATACCTTGCCCTTTGTTCTCAATCTAGTCCAAGTGAACAAGCTGCCAGAGGTAGGGATTTCAGTAAAGTTTTGATCATTAAGGAAAGTGTTAAAATTCTTTATACTATTCTGATTAGGAGTTGAATTCCCTAAATATTCCTCATTTTTTGTAATGACACTGAAATCACCTATTAAGCACAAGGATTCTTTTTTTAGAGTTGCTAAGACTTGCCACAGTTTGTTCCGTTCATGGATTGTGTGCTTAGCATAGATAAATCCGAGATTACATTCAGTGGACAAATTGAGAGATTTGACTTTCACAATAATCACCTGATCTTCTACTTTATATATGTCTATTGAAATGTCCTCATCCCACATTACCCAAATTTTGTTGATTGGATTTGCATAAGATTTGCTGAAACCTAACTCTTTGGATATGTTTTGTATTTGATCAGGATTCAGTAAAGGTTCTATTAGAGCACAAAGTTTGATTGAATTACGTCTTTTAATATCTTTTAAACGGATTTGAGTAGGTTTGTTACCTATTCCTCTAATATTCCATACACACATATTAAGACTAATCATGGATATGTTTTGGAAAGGTTCAATAAGGAACAGGTGAAAACCATTTTCGGTGTGGAGGAGTAGTCTTTTTTGGTATACTTCCTCTGTTTATTTTTGACCTCTGATTGGTTAAATTTGAGAATATTGTTTAATCTTAGCTGATGATTAATTAGATTTTCCTTTATTTCTTCAAAGTTAAGATTCCCTTGTTTCAGAATTTTTTCCTATTGCTTAATGGAAGTTTCTGTATTAATCCAATCCAGAGGTTTGAGAGATTTCTTACTAGATGATAGAAGAGGGGAATTACCTCCATTTATTTCTATATAGTCAAGAGTATCATCAGAGTTATTAGTGATTTGGATATCTTTATGGGTATTCTTTTTAGCTTTGGGTTTAAATTCCCCCATTTCTGTTTCCTGTGTATTAAAACCAGATTTTGCCAACAGATTAGGAGCATCATCTAAGTTGATTGATTCAGTAGAGTTATTCTTGTGTTGTTTACCATTAGACTTTCCTAGGAGTGGGACTCTATTTTTATCTTGAGAAAGATTTAGTGCAAAAAAATTAGGGATAATTTGGTCATTGGTGGGAATGTTGATAACTGAGCTCAAATTTGGAGATATAGATGAGAGGCTAATAGTTTCAATCCGTTTTAAAGGATTTGCTTCATTCTTATCCTCCTGCCTTGAGGCCAACTTAGTAACTACAAGTTGTTTTTCAGGATATAAAGATGTATTAGCAGTCTCATGAGTATTAGAGGGAACCTGTAGTCCTTGTCTATGGATCGAGTCTTCAGAACTTGCACCTTTGTTCTGCTGTAAGTCTCCTAGTGAAGAATTATTATCCTGAGATATCTGCTGAACATTGTTATCCACTTTACTCTTATAAACAAAATGTGACTTTGGACCATAAATACTAGTTGAAGAAGTACCATTTCCTTTACCTTTATATCTGCCCTGTTCATCAATGGAAATGGTTTTATTACCTTCTTTAAATGAATTGCCTTGAGGTTTCCATGGAGTGAATCTGGATGAGCTCTTATCAAACCTGCAAGCTGTATCTAAATGTCCTAGTTTTAGGCAATGAGAATAGTAAAAAGGCACACCTTCATATTCAATGTATTGCCAGAAACCTATATCTCTAAAGCTTAGCCAAATTCTCTCCAGCATAGGTTTAGTTACATCTAATTCGACACAAATCCTTGCCACATGAGGTCTAGTCCTATTGATAGAGGCCATATCTACCCTAATTGGAGTTCCAATGATGTTACCAATGGACATAAGAACATTATAATAAAAAATTTTCTGTGGCAGACCATAGAGGGAAATCCATATTGGGACGATTGGGGAATCTGTGTTAGGATTAAAATTAGGAACCCATTTTGTTATTCTGATAGAGTAAGAACCGAAGTTCCAAATTTTATGAAGCCAACATCGATAATAATCATCAGGTAGAGAAAAGGATATCAAAACCTGTCTGTTATCCAGCAAAGTGATATTGTTGTGACCTTTGAATCCGGCTGTGTGAAAATCTTTCTGAAGCTTTTCTAGCTGTGGCCGGCTACTCGAGAACTTCCCAATCAAAGTCCATTTGAGGGGGCCTCCAATTTTAGGCATTCCTCCTCCATGAAATGGAGACCAGGTTCTCCCAGATGATCAATTCTTGATTTTGGAGTGAAGGGAGCGATGTGAACATCATGGTGATTTGAGGAAGAGAGATTGAGAGCTTCGCGGAGTTCTTGGTTCACTGCCTGGGCATATGAAATCAGAGGATTGGTGGATGTGGGCGGTGGCTCCGCCATATCGGTGGTGCCGGAGGTTGTAGATGACGAAGGCACAGAGCCGTTGACTCTGATCGCACACTCAGTGTGTGAAAATCGTACACAGTAGGTTTCTGATCGTACACAGTAGGTTTTCTCTTATCGAGAAATATGCAAGTATAACCCTATATATTTGAGAAAGTACAAATATAAATCCGAGATAATTTTTAATTAACAAACAACCTGAACTATTTTACATAAGTGCAAATATAATATTAAAGACTGTATTCCTGCATTAACTAACCGGAAATGGCCAAAATGCCCTTTGAACTAATTACAAAAAATAAAAGATAAAAAAACCCTTCACTTCACCACTGTTCTGCCACCACCGTTCTGCCACCACCGCCACTACTCCACCACCTCCACCGCTGCCACTCCACCTCTCCAGCCTTACCATCAGCCACCCCGCCGCTACCTGAATGAATTCCAAACTAAAGGTACGCAAGAGTCCTGGAGTTATCCCAGTTTCCATGACCCTTACCTGCTCAATTCTCCAGCTCTTTGGACTGACAAGATATCTGCTATGGGATCAATCCAATTTGTTAAAACATTTTTTATTTTACAAGGATGCCAACTGCAGTATCGTAGATGATAAACGCAAGCATTTGTCAAACCTACTAGATCAATCAAAAACTTATTTCCATCGGTTAGGACTTCAAATTCAAGATGTCTTTGCCAGCAAAAATCCTGCTGTCAATGTCCGAAGAAACCAGTTGGGTGGTGGTGCACCGGTCGTGATTATAGTGAAGTGATGGCGCACTGTCCACAAGTTGAAGCTTTTTCAATATCTTCTATACAGATTCTCTAACCACTGACTAGAAGAATCCCACATTCTACTTTCGTGCCTCGATGGTTTTTTACATAGCAATAAATCAATAAGGCATTCTTCAGTCCATGTAAACAACATCAAATCAGTCAATCATCAAACACCAATTGCTCTTATCACAGTCACCCCACTCATCACCATTACCATCCTAGTAATTGTTGGACATATATTGATTATATCATACGGAAAATCAAATAACAAAATTGAACGAGCAATTAATATATGTAAGAATAATAATTTTTATTAATTATTCAAGCATACAATCAAAAAGCTTAAATTACAAATTATCAAAGCATAAATCATGTTTCAAGTAATTACAAATTGATGGAGTCACGAGTAACACTCGCTGCCCTTGAAACGAATGAGTTCCGTCGTGGACATCGTTCCCTAGGATAAAACCATCGAAGGTAACAATTAACACGTAAAAGTTACCTCGGATTCACGCAAGGCCCGAAGGACTATCACCTTGACAGAGCATCAACTGGAAACTTTGAGAAAGACAGACAGAAGACTCAAGTTTAGAATAAATGAGGAACTTGAGAATGGTGCGTATTTTCTGACTGAATTAGAGGCTCTATTTATACTACTCTAAGAGACCCTAATCATGGAAACATGATTTTCTGATTTTCTGTAATTAGAGAAGAATATTCTCCAATTACCAACTCACCAAATCCGAGACATTCCATGAATACTCGAATCAAATCTGCTGGAAAAGGAAGAAATATTTGCACAAATATTCTTCATCGTATTAAACACAGTAAACCGCATATTTATTTAAGACAAGATATCTCACAAAATATGGAAGTATTTTGTTCTTATCTCTTAAGAATTACACACAAGCAATTCCATATATACTATGCAGTTGGGCCTTCCAGAGACTTCCATGCGGTCCATACGCATTTTGGACAGTCCAGAGAAAAACTAATTTTCGCCAATTTCTGCCTAATTTTTTCTCTTTCAAGAGTGACATTTCAAACATCCATATCTCATTCACCCTTGATCCGTTTTGAGAGTTTAAATAGTCGATTTTATAGTACTCGCGGAGGAGAACTCAAAAATGACATCCACCGACCCAAAATCCATTTGGGTCCCACTCAAACGAAGCCCAAAAAGTTGACAAATTTCAACCTTTTAACCATCATTTTCCAACAGTAATTCCATCCGTCCCGTACCTTGACACCCAAAAATCCTACCTGATTATATCTTGGAGCTTCATTTTGTTGCTCCACTTTCGCCTCTCTTCTTTTACCCCTCCCTCTAGGGCGTTCGCCCCTCTTCTTTTCCACCTCGAGGGCTGTGGCAGGCTTCACGAGGCCGAGCCGTGGTGGTAGAGGGGCGAGCTCATTGAGGGCTGTGGCGGCAGAGCGTCGATCGGTGTGGAGTCGCAGTGTCGATTGGTGGCGGGGCGTAGATCCATGTGGTGGCGGAGCGTGATGTGGTGGCGGAGCGTGGTGTGGTGGTGAAGTGTCGATCGATGTGGTGGCGGAGCGTCGATCGCTGTGGTGGTGGAGCGTTGAGCTTCAGCAATAATGCTAAAGAAGGGAGATGTATGTGGATGGATTAGGGACTTAGGGTTTAAGGTTAGGAGGTATTATAGTCAATTTACTTTGTTATTTTTTTATTATATTTTTTGGAATGGTAAAATAGTCTTTTCAATCAAATGTGGTCTCAAACTGTCGGAAAAGGTTATATTTATACATGCACTAGTTATCTAGGGTTATATTTACACTTTCAATTATCACAGGGTTATATGTTCACTTTCGTATATTATGTAGGGCTATATATGCACTTCACTCTATTATTTATAGAGAAAATCTCGTGTGAGTGAGACGTCTCATCGTAATCTAAGATGACATGAGGGATTAAATGGTAATTTATAAAAAGTATTTCAAATTCGCTGGTCAAATAATTTTGGGTCATAAGATTAAAAAACGTTTTGATATACCCCATCCGTCCCACCGTTTTTGACCTATTTACTTTTTTATAAATTTTAATAATTATATTTGACCGTCAATATTTCTACCTAAATATAAATTTTTTTGCATAAAAAAATTGATATTTAAAAAATAGATGTTAAATATGAATCTAACAATATCTAACATGATATTTTTATTATAAATATATTAATTTATATTTAGGGTTAAAGTTCAGTAATTGTTGGACATATATTGATTTTATCATGCAGAAATTAAATAATGAAAATTGAACAAGATATTTACATATGCGAATAATATACTTTTATTAATTATTCATTCATACAATCAGAAAGCTTAAATTACGAATAATTAAAGCAATACATGGGAGAAATAAATCACGTTTCAATCAATAACAAATTGATGAAGTCACGAGTAAACTCACGCCCTTGAAACGAATGAGTCCCGTCGTGGACATCGTTCCCTAGGGTAAAACAATCGAAGGTAACAATTAACATATAAAAGTTACATCAGATTCACGCAAGACCCGAAGGACTATCAGATTGACAGAGCAACGGATGAAAACTTCGAGAAAGACAGAAAGAAGACTCAATTTTAGTATATGGAGGGACTTGAAAAATGGTGCAAAAAATTCCGACTGACTTAGAGGCTCTATATATACTAATTTTCTGTAATTAGAGAAGAATATTCTCCAATCACCAACTCACCAAATCCGAGACATTCAATGAATACTTGAATCAAATCTGCTGGAAAAGGAAGAAATATTTGCACAAATATTCTTCATCATATAAACATGGTAAACTGCATATTTATTTAAGACAAGATATCTCACAAAATATAGAAGTATTTTGTTCTTATCTCTTAAGAATTACACACAAGCAATTCCATATATACTATGCGGTTGGGACTTCCAGAGACTTCCGTGAAGTCCATACGCATTTTGGACAGTCCATAGAAAAATTAATCTGGGCCAATTTTCACCCAATTTTTCTCTTTCAAGAGTGACATTTCAAACATTCATATCTCATTCACCTTAATCCGTTTTGAGAGTTTAAATAGTCAATTTTATGGTACTCGCGGAGGAGAACCCAAAAATAACATCCACCGACCTAAAATCCGTTCGGTCCCACTCAAAAAGATGCCCAAAAGTTGACGAATTTCAACCTTTTAACCATCATTTTCCAACAATCCCCCACATGAATAGATATTGATGTAGGAATCAGAACAATCACGTCAAACACAGAGTTTAAAAATGTGATAGATTCATTTCGGCGGTATAGATGCTGTATAGGATAAGTAGGTGTCACTCTTTGAATTTTCCCTTGAAAGAGTACACTTAGCCCACTGGTTAGGAAGTAGGTGCGATGTCCTTGAACTTCCCCTACTGCTTGTGTGAACGACAATGTACTTCCCACAGACATCTTTCCTAGCCCTTGCGCTTTTCTCGGTTGTGTCCATTAATCAGGCCATGTCACACGCCTAGTTCTGTAAGGTTTCTAAAGAATTGCATCCCAACAATTCCCTTTCGAAGAAGCCACACTTCTCGCTTACATAGGCAATTCTTGGCATAAGAGCAGTTCCGTAAATATTGCACTCTTTCTAGTACTACACACTCGATGTCTTGAATCATTAAAACCAATTTAATACTTAACCTCCATTCACATCACTGTTTCTTCATCATAGGAATAAGATAGGAGGTATGAAACCCCCACAGTGATCGCGATGGGTCTTTGCAGTTTAGTTGTCCCTTTGAACCTAGATCTTGGGATCTCCATTCACATAGGTTGGGTATCCACGTACGTAACCCACCATTTATTGGACTTAGTCATGTTCCTTTTGATGAGTTCTCAACTAACTCTCGATTCAATTTCTTCGTCAAGAAATTGATTCAATCCTTTCGTCAAAGAATCACAACTCTTATCATATTGACCTTACGTAGTCAACATCGATAATTCTCGTAGAGAGTAGTCATCCAATGGTAAAGTGTCTTTGTCGAGACACACCATCATTGATATGGCTTTACGCTATACCAATAAGCATACAAGTGCTTTGGCCATCCTAGGGTATATCTTTCCCAATTTTTGTCTAACATAATGGACTTAGATTCCTCTATGAATCTAGCAGGAGAGAACCATTTCTCTACACAACTCAAGCCATATCCACGAGTTTCACACACTGCTTGTTTCCAGTGATCATTTCTGGATTACTCGTGTATCATCTTACTATCCATTGTAAGAATTCTCTAATGTGCATTTTAATAAGTATTTCAGACTATCAACGAAGAGACACCTCACCTTTACAAAAGGTAACTCACAATGTTTAGAGTCATTCCATTGAACAAGACATATCTTCAAGAGACTCAATCATCGTATCAATTTTACTATCAATGAGAAAATCATCAATTCAAAGACATAAATGACATGGTCATTTTCCGTGTCCCTTAGCATATCCACCTTCATCAAACTCATTGATTCAATATCACTGGCTAAACAATAATTAGTTTGGTCACATGATGGGTCATTTAGAAGAATTGAGCTTTTCATTTTGCTCTATTCAGATTTTAATATCTAAATCTCCAAATAACCATTTCCGTCCTTTAAATGTACTTCTAGCTTTCACAAAGCCTTGATAGCAAGTACCATCACCCTTGGACTCATTCTCACGTCTAGAGAACACCCATCAAGTACACAAATATACTTACTAATTGTTCATATCTACTAGTACTCGTAATTTGCAAACATGGTAGATCAATCTCTCTACTGATCACCATTTTCCACAAAAATTATTTCATGGAATCTCGTTTCCTTCGTTGGTTTATCCCTGATCCTTAATGATTTCATCTATTAACTCTTAAGTCCATTTAAGATATATCAAGATCTCTCACAGAAACTTCCACAAAATACACTTTCCATTAAGATGTATTTCTAATTTCCATATATTATTTCTTGTGAATTTCAAGATATTGATAGCACTTCAACATTATGCGTATGTAGTAAAGATAATATTTAAGTATTACTTTTACTACCTTTGCAATACGCCGACCCCACATTCAAAAGAACATGTAGGATGGCTCTATGAGGAGTTTTATTTTCTTCCTTGGGTAATCTTATTTAAAAGACCGCCAGCCAATGTACAGGCTCTTCCACATCGCTTTGATCATTTCTAGCGATTTCGTTCAACCACCATATGACTTTGCGAATGTTTCAACATTGTGAACCATATTCACCAAAGGAGGATTATGTGTCTTCACATCATGGTCACATATAACCACATATGGCTTCTATGCATTACATAAGTGGTTTCGTTAATTTACAAACCCCACTTACTAAAAGTCTCGTGTGTTCAATAACGAATCAAACACTCGGTTCTTACCCATTAAATTTTGGGCTAAATCATTTTAACAATCAAAACACCTTCATGTATTGATCTTTTATCGTGGAAGTCTCTCTTATTCCTTCAACTCCCTTGGAATTAGAGATAACTAAACTTCCCGATCTCAATTAATCGTTCTTCCTCGCATGACCAATACCACCTCCAATGTAGTATCAATCAATCGAGGATTCGATTAACTCCACTAGGGCGTAGTGTGAGTTTACCAACTCCACACAATTTTATGCCCATTTTAAAGCCAAGTTTCAGTACAACTGCATTTTACTTGCAGACTACTCAAATCAAACTTGAGTGCCTTTATGCTCGAAACACATTCAAGTCCATTGCTCGGCTCAAGTTTGAGTGCACTGCTCGACTCAATTTTGGGTTTACCCTTTTGGTTCGAGTTAAATTTCTCCCGACTTGAATAACTTGATTCAAGTCTCTCGTGACGATTTTTCATCTCAAGTACCTATCAAAATTCTTATGGTCGTTGATTTTTTTAGGTTTTCGTCTACCCCCCACATTGGGCTGGTTTTATTAAACATCCCCACACGTGTTAAGTTTCTCAAAACCTCGTGTCTTGGGGTCCCTAGACTAAATATCTTAGGATTTCTCATCTCATAATTTTAAGGCTTTCCAACCAAAAATCTAGAGAATTGACCAAATATCTTGGGATTCCCTATCTCATGATTCTTAGATTTTTCAACCACAAATCAAGAGATTTGACCAAAAGTCCCGGGATTCCCATTCTCAGGATTCTTAGTTTTCTCAACCAAATCCTTGAGATTTTCCCCTCAATTCTTTGATTACAAGTAATCAGAGTTTTTAGCATAGTCATGATAACTCATACTTTAGGGTTCATACCATGGTTCACTAGAACCAATACCCTAGACATAGTCATAAACTAATGTCTTCACGTTCACATTTATCAAGCCATACAAAATAACCAGAATATGTCGAACTTCCAGCCCATATGCTCTATCTGTGCAATCTAACAATTGTCACTCGTGAGCCATATGCTCGTAAACGATCAATCAAGATAGCCAATTATCGGGACAAGCCTTGTCAAACCTTTCATTGCATCAAAAGGGCACTTTCCCAAACAATTAAGATAATCATAGCATATAAAAGCATAACACAATTTTAGACACATCATAGATCTAAAATTTTTGTTTATACAGCTAAGTCCCTAAATGAACGAGAATACATCATGGATCAAATAACCCAATGTCGCATCCTTCATTTATGCACGAATTTATTACACTCTTGCCGAGAGATGTCATGTTTAAGTGCAAATGAAGTTTACCATTTTTTCGCATGAATCACCAGCAGCACATTCTCACACAAAATGTGGTTTAAAATATTTTTTTAACCAACACGAGCAGCCCACACAACCAAATTATTATACCATGCAAAATAGGTATTTCAACATTTGATCAAGTATTTAAACAAATACTATAACATTTCAAGGGCTTTGGAAATTAAACATGTCTCATAATTTCCAACCATATGCACTGCTTTCAAGTAATTGAATAATAATGTCTGATCTCATATTCTAAACTCATGGCATTTTTTTCCTAAATTTAATCCAATCTTTTATGCAAAGAATCAAATATGATTTCTTACCATATCAACATTTAATCTCATAAGCATGAATATTACGGAATTAACATATTTCCATAATTACACCATGTAATTTAACATACATGCTCAACTCATTTTTCCACATAATTAAGGGATTAATATAACCAAATCCATTCACTATCAAATTCGATAGCCTTAGTGTACTGGACATATATGTGCAAATATTATTCACATAACTCTCTTTGTAACAAAGTCATGTTTACATCCAGATTCACACAAATGGTTATCAAATATAATCCAAGCAATATATGTATATATAGCACATGCCATGATTCACTTTAATTAACGTGTATACGTACCACTGTTTGCAAAACCGTGGTTACAACTCTTGACCAAAAGTCAACTCTTTTAACTCTTTCATGCCACCAAGCAATAAATCTGGTCGTACCTTCATGCCTAGTTTCTCTTCCATAAGAGATATACAACCGTGTATACTCGGATTCACCAATACGTACATACAAAATAGTTCCATTGTTAAATATATGTACAAATCTCATGTCACAAATAAATATTTCACAAAATATTCGAAACCATTGAATTTCAAAACTTTTAACCAAATTCGAAATAAATTGTTGCAGAAAATTAAAGCATAATTTTCAAACACATTTTTCAATCATGCAATTTCCAGTTTAAATTGCATCAAATTCCGGAATAAAATTTTCTCACATAAGCATGCAAATCCGAATGAATATACAACATGTAATTCTGGCAAATTAAATCCTCGGATTTTCAACAATCAGTATAGCATGTATAGCATGAATTATGACTCAATTCATGCAAGTTCAAGTTTATAACACAAAAACTTGAAACCTAAAGTTCGTTAGACAAATACAACATGCTATTTCCATAATGTAATTCCCCAACAACCTTAATTAAGGCATAACATTTGGAATATATTTTTCCATGCAAGACTGAATCATTGATGCCCAAATTTATTCATGCAGATTGCATATTTCGTTCAATATGCGATTTCCTATCGAATCAATATAATTCAACAAAATAAATCATTCGTTTCAAGATCGTTGGACATATATTGATTTTATCATGTGGAAATTAAATAATGAAAATTGAACAAGCAATTTACATATGCGAATAATATACTTTTATTAATTATTCATGCATACAATCAGAAAGCTTAAATAATGAATAATTAAAGCAATACATGGGAGAAATAAATCACGTTTAAATCAATAACAAATTGATGGAGTCACGAGTAAACTCGCTGCCCTTGAAACGAATGAGTCCCGTCGTGGACATTGTTCTCTAAGGTAAAACCATCGAAGGTAACAATTAACACGTAAAAGTTACCTCGGATTCACGCAAGACCAGAAGGACTATCACCTCGACAGAGCAATGGATGAAAACTTCGAGAAAGACAGAAAGAAGACTCAAGTTTAGTATATGGAGGGACTTGAAAAATGGTGCAAAAAATCCTGACTGACTTAGAGCCTCTATATATACTGCTCTAAAAGACCCTGATCATGGAAACATGATATTCTGATTTTCTATAATTAGAGAAGAATATTCTCCAATCACCAACTCACCAAATCCAAGATATTCCATGAATACTCGAATCAAATCTGCTGGAAAAGGAAGAAATATTTGCACAAATATTCTTCATCGTATTAAACATGGTAAACCGCATATTTATTTAAGACAAGATATCTCACAAAATATAGAAGTATTTTGTTCTTATCTCTTAAGAATTACACACAAGCAATTCCATATATACTATGCGGTAAGGCTTTCCAGAGACTTTGCATTTTGGACAGTTCAGAGAAAAATTATTCTGGGCCAATTTTTGCCCAAATTTTCTCTTTAAAGAGTAACATTTCAAATATTCATATCTCATTCACCCTTGATCCATTTTAAGAGTTTAAATAGTCGATTTTATAGTACTCGCGGAGGAGAACCCAAAAATGACATCTACCAACCCAAAATTCATTTGAGTCCCACTCAACTTAAACCAGATGCTTCCACCCAACTCGATCTTCAAATTGCTCAGATGAGGACAAATGAAGGGCATCTGCAGCCCATCATTGCAAGGATGCACCAATTATGTGTCGCACCTATTTGGGCTTTCCGTTTTCCCCCCTTTGTTCAACATAGTAATTTTCTGGGTTTTATAATGTTGTTGCTTGGATTGAATATTACGATTTAATTTCAAAATCGACCGGAAAGAAACATGTGCATTTGATGAATTCCTATTTGCTGTTTTGTTTAACTAATTAGCTTTTGTGTTCAAAAAGGTATGTGTTGTTTAAAAATAACAACAAAATGTGTCTCATTGACCAAGCACGAAGCAAGATGTGAGATGTGTTTCATGGGAAAACAAGAAAGGTAAAAGGATGTGAAGAAAGATGTAAATCAATTAAAATTAAGATAAAAAAGGAAATATTTTTCTGATTGGTTTCGTATATATCTCATTTTATATTTATTTAGGTCTTTTATACCTTTTGCACATAAACAATACATTTACTAGTGAGTTTATATTTTATTGTGGTATCAGCCATGTCTCTTTAAATATTATCTGGCTTTTCCAGAAAATTACAAAATTTTTCCTCCAGTTTTCGATCTTCAGCCGCGCCCACCCGCCGTCCTCACACCGATCGCCGCCGCTACCAGCAGATGTCGATCGACGATCGGAGCCTCTCGGACGCCGCCTCCACGTGCCGCCGGTGTCTCGCCCACGCACCGCCTCATCTTCTTCACGCGCCGCGTCAACTGGCCGCCATCCGCTACCATTTTTCATCCGCCGTTTGTTGATGCTCCATCCTCACACATTAGTTAGATCAGTCGTCCACTGCCATTCACAAGCTTGCTGTGTGTTTGGTGCGATTTGATTTTTTTTCTTTTGTGTGGATCTGTTCCTGTTTGTTTTCGATGACGTCAATTACGTTTCCATCGTTGATTAACTTCATCACCATCAAACTTAATGGTTCCAACTACTCTCACTGGCGTACTCAGGTTACCTCTGTTTTGCGCACTACTAAGTTAATTGGTTTTGTTGATGGATCGAACAAGTGTCCAACTCCACCTCAATCTGGTTCAGGCTCAAAGGGATCTACTGACAAGGATTCCAATGATTCCTAATCAACAAAAGCTACAGCAGAAGCTTATGATGCCTGGATTCAATCAGATCAGCTAGTCCAAGCAGTCATCTTTTCATCCCTTAATCCTCCTACGATGTGAGTAGTTGATGGTATGATCACTGCTGCTCAGGTATGGGATGTTTTGTCTACTAAATATCAGAACAATTCTCGTGCTCGTCACTTCATCTCTGTCATCGTTTGTATAACATTCATGAAGAAGTTCAGTCTGTTCATGACTACTAATCTCCCTTTAAAAATATTCTTGATGAATTGCGAGTTATGGGTCACGCCCTTACAGATGATGACATTGTTATGCAATTTTGTCGTGGTTTGATAATTTCTCTCAGTTTTCACAAGCTCAGATGATTAAAAATCCACCACCTAAGTTGTTTACTATTGTGGTTGGTGCTTAAGCTTTAGAGTATTCTCTTAAAGCTAGATCGACTCCTGCATCTGGACATGCTGCCTTTACTGCATCCCAGCAACCATCCGGACAATTCGCCCGCGGCAGGGGAGGCTGCAGAAATGGACGTGGCAAGGGCGGCCAAGGCTGCGACCGTGAAAGAGGCGTCAGTCGGTCACCGGCTCCAGGCGGCGGTGGTGATACCTATGTCTGCCAGTGGTGTCATCGTTCCGTTCATTTTGCTGAATACTGCTACAAGCTTTCTCATGTATCTCGCGATGATGTTGCCAATAATGCAGATACAGCTCAACCACAACAATATAATGTCACTTCTGATTGGTACATAGACTCTGGTGCTACCAATCACATGACTTCCTTCGCATCCAATCTAGATAGTGTCTCTTCTTATAACAGTAATCGTCGTGTTTATTTTGGCAATGGTTCTTCTTTGCATATTTCTCACACTCGAAATTCATGGATTTCTGATTTACTCACTTTATCTGACATCTTGGTTGTCCAAACATCACCAAGAATCTATTATCGATTGCAAAGTTAACCAGAGATCTAAACGTTGCTGTTTGTTTTGCTGAAAATTCTTTCACTATTCAGAACAAGGTTACCAAGGAGCTCGTGGGCCGAGGACACAGTGAAGGAGGTCTTTACATTATAGATTATAGTGGTGGTGCTTTAGTTTCTTTTGTCAATTCAAATAAAGGCAATGCCTCATTTGAGCTATAGCATAGTCGTTTAGAACATGTTCCTTTTTCTGTTATTTTATCATTGAGTAGAACTAGTAGTATGTCAGTTTCTAGTTTACTGTCTAAGCCTCATTTGTGTTCTTCTTGTGAGATGGCTAAAGGAAAGCGTCTATCTTTCAATGATAATTTAAAACGCACACCACGCATACTTGATTTAGTTCATTGTGACCTTTGGGGACCCTCACCTATTGTCTCTCGAGCTGGCTACCTTTATTATGTCATTTTTATTGATATTTATTGTCGGTTTACTTGGTTATATCCTCAACGACGAAAGTCTAATTTTGTGGAAGCTTATATGCAACTTGAAGCACTTGTTGAGAACCAATTTTCCACCACAACTAAAGTATTTCAGAGTGATTTTGGAACCGAGTTTTTGAATCATTGCATACGATCTCATTTTGTGACTAAGGGCATTCATCACTAGCGTTCTTGTCCCTACACTCCTGAGCAAAATGGTCGTGCAGAGAGGAAGCATCGTCATATAACTGGGACAGTTCTGTCGATGCTTTTTCATTCTGATCTTCATCATTCATTTTGGTATGATACTTTTTCAACAACAGTCTACATCATCAACATACTGCTTACTCTGATTTTATATGGTTAGTCTCCACTCTCTATTATTTTTGGTACTGCGCCTGACTACTCAAATTTTCATCCATTTGGTTGTCGAGTTTTTTCCATATTTGAGGCCCTATGCTGCACATAAATTAGAGCCTCGGAGTATGTCTTGCATATTTTTGGGTTACAGTCCACAGTACAAGGGTTATCGCTACCTTGATCCTCTTACGAAGAAGGAGTACATCACTTGCCATGCTCGATTTGATAAGATGTTTTTTCCAGCTACTCATACTGGTTCTGTTACAGGTGCATCATCACTAGATATTTATGCATTTCTGGAGCTTTCGTTAATCCCGTCGAAGGTGTTTGAGCCAACTTTTTTAGCCACATCACCCATTATTTTTGGAAAATTCTGTAGATGGAGCTCAGGGTATATATGAAAGTTGTATTTTCTGCCACCCGGTGACCAGCAGTCTATACAACCGATGCCTAGGCCACCAGGATTGCTGCACGCACCACCGACTACATCCCACACGCTGGCTGCACTGGCTGTGCGTGTTCGTTACGCGCCACCTGATAGAACTCCAGTGGCTCCGACGATCAGTCCAACGCCTCAATTTGCCAGCGCAGCCTTTGTCCGTCGATTCTCCAGCTCAATCGTCATCGCCTGTTGTAAGTTACATACCCTCCTCGGGTTCTGCACCTACCTTGGGTTCTACAATGGCCTCAGGTTTTGCACTGGCTTCTAGTTTTGCACTGGCCTTAGGTTCTGTACCAGCCTCAGGTTCTGCACCCACCTCGGGATACGTGCTATCTCCGGTGCCAAGTTTTTTACTGGGCATTCGATGGCTACTTGATCGCACATTGGCTCGCTCAGGTACAAGGATTTTTCTGAGTATAATATTTCTGGTTTACTGAGTGCTTTATTTTCTTAGACCGAGCCTCACAGTTATCACTCGGCTATCAAAGATCCTGAATTGGTTGCGGCTATGGATTCAGAGATGGATGCTCTACGCACTCTATAGACATGGGATTTGGTTCAAAATGGGTCTATCAATTGAAATACAAGGCTGATGGCTCTCTTGACAGGCACATAGCAAGGTTAGTTGCTTACGGTTTTTCGCTATTACCTGGTTTTGATTATGATCATACTTTTAGTGCAGTGGTGAAGACATATACTGTTCATTTTGTTTTATCTATGTTGTCCATCAAAATTGGCCTTACGACAGCTTGATGTCAAGAATGCATTTTTAAATAACATTCTTGACTCTCCAATTTACATGGAGCAACCTGCTGGATACAAAGACCCGATGCATCCTGATTTTGTTTGTCGTCTACGCAAGGTCATTTATAGTCTGAAGCAAGCTCTCCGTGCTTGGTTTCACCGGTTCACTTCATTTTTTATCGACCTAGCGGGCTTTGGATGCAGTTCCTCCGATACATCTTTATTTGTATTTTCATAGGGTGCCTCTTTGTTTTACTTGCTATTTTATGTTGATGACATTATTCTTACTGGGATTAATGGTCGTCTCATTCAGAAGTTTCTTGATCCGGTTAATCAGGAATTCAAGATTATCGATCTTGGCACTCTGCAGTATTTTCTGGATTTGGAGGTTGTTTGTACTTTCGACGGCTTATTCCTTGGTCAGGTTAGATATGCCAAGGATATTTTACTGCGAGCTGGCATGCAAGACTCTGCGCCAGTTGGCATAGCATTTTTGCCTTTTTGTAGCTTTAGCTCTTGCAGTAAGCCGTTTGGAAGCTCCACACTCTATTGTTCTTTAGTTGGTGCACTTTAGTATTTGTCGATTACACGTCCCGACTTGTCCTATGTTGTAAATACGCTCAATCAGTACATGCAGGCTCCTATTGATGACCATTACCAAGCTGTTATTCAGATTTTGCGCTATGTTTGTGGTACTCTCCACTATGGTCTTCAATTTCGTGCAAATTCATCTACTTTACCAGTTCTGGGTTACTATAATGTTGTTTGGGCTCGTTGAATAGAGACTCGTAGGTCTACATATGGTAATGCCATTTTCCTTGGTGGCAATCCAGTTACATGGAGTGCTAAGAAGCAGCCTACAGTTTTTCGTTCTAGTTCAGAATCATAGTACCATGATATGGCAAATACCGCTGCGGAACTAGCTTGGTTGATGAATCTTCTCCTAGATTTACGTGTATCGACTTTTGCGCCTCCTTTTGCTATGCGATAACAATAGTGCTCTCTTTCTGGCTCATAATCCAGTTTCATACAAGAGAGCCAAGCATATTGATATTGACTATCATTTTGTGCGTGAGATGGTGTCTTCTGCCAAGCTTAATGTTGCTCATGTTTCTACAGACTTGCAGTTTGCTAACATCTTTACAAAGGGGTTATCTCGTCCTCAGTTTGAGTTCTTACGTTCCAAGCTTTGTAATGCCACCAGTCTAACACTTCGCTTCAGGGGGGGGGGGGTCATAGAGATGTAAATCAATTAGAACCAGGATAAGAAAGGAATACCCTTTCTGATTGGTTTTATATATATCTTGTTCCATATTTATTTAGGTCATGTATACCATTTATACTCATTACATATATAAATACACGTAGCCACATTCACTTGTGGGGTCTACATTCTATCAATGATGGACCGAATTTCGTTGATAGGTTAACTCTGTTTTAGGATACATAGATTCTTGTTTAAGTCGCAAAGAAACCTGACTTGGTAGGCCAAAACCTTTAAGCTTTAGAGGTGTCTTCAGAATTTTCTTAGTGTTATGCCAAAACAAAGCACTTCTGTTTCAGAGTGAGGATTTTGTGATTTGGACTAAGAGCCATAAACCTCTTCATTTTTAAAACAAAACAAATATGTGGGAGTGTGTTGATTTCTATCCTGTTAGTGCTCTAAAATGGTGAATACATATTTTACTGACATCAAATATGATGATGATTGGGTACCGTTGCAGCTTCCCTCAAGAATCAAGATCCACACATAGAAACAGTGTCATATTCGACTGTTTCTATGCCGCGACTGTATACTCGGGTTTTCTTATTAATAATATTAATTGTACTTGAACCTAAGTCCCATAATAAATATCCTACAAAAATAAAAATTGAAAGAAAATTCTCTAGTTATCCCACGTAAACAAACATTCTAAACATATAAATTAATTCATATTTTGTGTTACTTGTGTCCTAAGCCGTGTGTACAACAAATTTTCTAAAAGAATACAATGAAGAAAACAGGTTCGGAATAGAGCTGCAGTAGGCTATAGTTTTCATTAAGGGGTGCATGGCCAGAATTTAAGCAGATAAAGAAGTGATTTCCATTAGTATAAAATCTATGGAATAAACTGATCCTTGGAATAAGTAGTGATTTTTTTATTTCCATAAAATCCAGCAAGTGACCACTGAATACACAAACAGGATCCTAAATTTATACGATGAAAAACCTTGAACATACCAAATCCATGAGAGTCTATCATAAACGTGTTCAAAATGTCTATGTTGGATATTCATGATTGAGAAAATGTGGTTCCATAGAGAAAATGACAAGAGTTTTAGAAATGACTTAGGGAGTCCATGCTGCAGTAGTGAGGGCATTTGGAGACACAGAGACAACCCAATCTCATTAAGATATCATCAAAGGGGAGAGCATGATTCATAAGTTTCCACATGAAAACAACAAGTTTAGGTGGAATGACTGAGCTCCATACCTTTTTTTTTTTAGATTACATGTGGCCCGTTCTGTCTGATAGTCTAATATGCTGAGGAGACGGTGAATTTTCCAGTTGACGAAGGTTTCCATACCATCCGTCCCTGTAATAAGAAATTGTCCAATCTCACAACAATTTGTCTAGGATGTGCTAAGGCAGGAAATTCTGATAGGAGCTAAAGAAGCTTGTTTTGTCTTGTAGAAATTCTTTGATCTTTAGGTATTGATCTGGGAATGGAAACGTGCCATGCCCATGATCCATAACAGCTCCTGAACCTAGCCAATTAGATATCCAAAAGTTTGACTCTCCATTGTCAAGTATTACCCATATGTTATCCTCAGCCATCGTTGACATTTTAACCAGCCTTCTCCATGGGTCTGAAGTCCTATGAAACAGCCACTGACCATGCATATTTAGCCAAAAGTGTATCCCTTTTTAGCCTTCCACTAGAGCTTGAGTGAGAATGCCTCAATGAGTGATCTGAGGTCTTTGAAGCCCAGACAATTGTCATCTTTTGGAAAGCAAAGTGATTCCCATGATATTTAATGCTTCCTATTACCTGCTTCAGAAAAATAGACTTCATTTTGTCAAGGATAAAGCCTGTAGGAGACATAATACACCAATTGTGCTTAGGGATTGAATATAATACTCCCTTCGTCCCAGCCGAATATGCACACTTTTTGGTCAACTTTCTCATACCATGTTTGACCATCAATAACTTTGATTACGTATACTACCAGTGTCTTAATATTTGATATTTAGAAATTACATAATGCAGAGAATCTACCAATATCTCACATGATAATATTGGTGCCTATATACTAACTTAAATTTATGGTCAAATGTGTCATGAGAATGTTGACCAAAATGTGTGCAGATTCGCTTGGGACGGAGGGAGTATATGTTTGATTAAAACTACCCTCCCTGCTATATTTAACAATTTGTTGTTCCAGTTTAGTGTCTTGGCATTTATCTTCTCTACCAGATTATGAAAATAGATGGATTTCTTTCTCCTTTCAAAGATAGTAACTGATGTGCCCATTTTATATGGTTATATTAGGACTTTCAGGATTCACTTTCGTACACTTTTGTGCTCTACATGTGGTATTTTGCCTTGAAATTCTCTAAGGAGAGTTAAAAGTGACTTTTACGCTTTTATCACTTTTCTGGATGATTTTATTTGACAAGGCAATTTGTTTGAAGACTTCGAAGAATACCTTTGAAAACTTTAAGATTTGAGTACTTGCATTTGAGCTTTTGAAAACTTGAAGAATTGATGATAAGAGAAGTGAAAATGAGGACTTGAAACAAAAAAAGGAAGAAATCAAGATGCTGAAATTTGGCTCTCGGTCGCGACTCGCGATGGATTGATCGCGAGTTGCGACGGATTGGTGGCTAGAACCTTTCTTACTTTTTTGTACTATAAATACTCACCTTATCCCCCCCCCCCCCCCGCTCCCTCTCTCTCCCTCTCTCTCTCTCTCTTCACCCTCTCATTCTTCTGCGATTTTCTGGGTTTCAAAACCCTAGTTTTCCCTTCTTTCCTTTCTTAGGTTTTGTAGGTTAATCATGTCTTTTCATTATCTAGGTTAGTTTAATCTTGGGAGCAATTGATTGAGACTTCCTTGCTAATGTCTTGAGAATCATGTTTATCTATTTATTACTTTTGCTATTGTGTATTTATTGAGTTTTGAATGTGAATTGTTAAAGACATTAATGTTGTTGGAAGTTTGAGCATATAAATTGCTTGTATGATTACTTGTTAGGGTTGGGAGAAAGTAGCTGATTATCCCCTCTTTTAATATGGAATCCAAGAGCATGAGTTATAGCTTCTAAATGATGTTGATGTGTTGATAATTGCTAGATGAATGTGATAATGTCGAATTCTTTGTCATGTTTGTTTATTGAAGCAAATAGGAGAGGTCTATGAGTGTTGAACATTCTTGACTAGTCTTATGTAAATGCATGAATTGGTTAAATGCTTAGACACAGTGTAGTGTTTATAAGTGTAGCCAAGCTTGTTGATTCTTCGTGCTCAATGCCATTAATGGGATACTTTTAGTTGTGTTTCTACTAAGGGAGTCGTTGGTGATGTTTGACAAGAGATTTTGAATTCACTCTTGCAAACTACTATCTAAGAAGGATTGAAGATTTGTCTTCACAAGTAGTGAAAGTAGTGAATAGATTGTTTCACTCATTCTTGAAGCCTTTTTTATTTAGTATTCATGTGTTCTTAATGCTATGTTTTACTTCATTTATGCCATGAGTTGTTTGAGATCAGGAAGTGTTTGTATGATTGAAGTGTTAGGGTGTTAGGAAAGTGACGAATTCCTTAGCTCTTTGACATGAAAATCCAAGAACATGAACTTAGAATTTCTCATGCATAATGTGTTGTGATTCTTTCTAGATAAGTATGTTAATGTGGATTGTTCTCATATTTATCCTATAGATGCAATGCAAGGTTTAATCTTGAATGTGGTTTGTTCTAGGTTTAGCCTAATGAATACTATGTTTGGTTAAATGGCTATGTCTTTGGTAGAAATCTATGGTCCTTTGTGTGAAATACCGTTGAAATACCTCTATGGTTTGGTTTTCCTAGAGTGATTGTCAACGAGGTTTGGCAAATGGTCATTGTTTGTCTTTGCAAATTACTATTAAGAAAGAATGAATGTTGATCTTCGAATGGGAAGTGATAACATTCCCCATAGGTAACAAATGTGATATAATGAGTGAATGGTTCAATGATCTACATTTGGTTTGGAAGTGGATATCAATTGCCCCCAAGGCTTTTTCTTTTGTAGCTTTTACCATTTTTCTTAGTTAGTTTGATGATTAGCGTAGTTACTTGACTTTGCTAGTTATCTTGTCTTTTAATTTTATAACTTAGGAAAACCCACCCCCTCCCCATTTACTTGCTTTTATATCTATATATTTTTTCTTCTAGCATAATATCAACCTTATATGTTTAAACACTTAAGAAAATTCTTGGTGGACGACCCCGACTTGCCATTATCTACTTAGTTGTAGATAAGAAGCATTTATGACTTATAAATTTAATTTTAAGAGGTACGACGATGACCTCCCAGTAAATCCCATATATTGAAAGGGGAAATATGCATGTACAAAGTTGGTTGCATTTCTGATCATAAGCATCTGGCTTGGGGTTTTTTTTTTGTCTACAAGGAAACCACTTTTTTCGAAGTTGATTTTTTGGTTGGTGGCCCTCTCATAGCTATGTAGGAAAAGGATAAAACTCCTATGGAATTTGGCTATTGCATGAAGTAGGATGACGGTGTAATCTGCATAGGTTAGGTGGGTGATAGGTTAGGCTAATGGGGATAATCTGAATCTATCAATATGCTTCCCGTCCTACATGAAATTCAAACCCCTATTCAAGAGTTTAGTTATAAAGTTTGATGAGAGGTCAAATGCATGTATTTTCTAAAATATTTAACATCTCTTTTGTTATTTTTTTGTTAGAAGATTGCTAGATTTAGGTAGGTTTACATCATAAGGGATTTAGAAAACTGTTTTCGGTTTTCGTATCTAAATTCTTCATTTTGTAATCTATTTTGATTCTAATAGATTTTTGGTCCTTACGAACATCTAGATTTTTTTTGTGAGCTTAATTGTAGATTGATCATAAGCTCTTCAGAGTAGTTTAGTGAAGGTCATTCACAAGGATGGTAGAATATTGAAGGCCATTTACAAAGTGGTAGAACATAGACTGAATAAGGAAGGCAAAATAGTGGAGGAAGAATGATCCGGGTTTTTGTAGGCAATTTCTGAGAGTTATCCGAGATGAATTGGTGTCAATGGATAGCATCATTGGATTTTTCTTCACGAGTACTATAAAAACAACTACAAGAGCTTCACAAACTGATTAGTGGTTCACCCATAGCAAAGGAAATCAGAAAAGGGCAGAAGACCCGTGCCAGCCGCACAATATAGCACGGCCTGCAAAATCAGCCCAACTTTTGACATTTTTGGCCCTTTCACCCAATTTTATTTAAATAAAAAACCCTAGTTTTCACTTTGATATTTAAATTTTTTCCATGTTTCTTTGTGGATTTTTATTCTATGTTATGAGTTTTCTTAATCTAGGCCAAATATACTCTTGAGAGCAATTGGTAAGCATTTCTAGTATGAATTTGTGAGATTTGATTTATCCTATTTTTTTATTTTATTATCAAGTATGTTTTGTGCTTTGTTGTGCGATTAATGCATGATTTAGACTAGGATGATCAACTAGTTGAAGATTATGAATGGATTCTTTCCTAGGTGTTTGGTCAAACCCTGGAGACTTTGTCTCTTTCGTCGATGTGATTATCGTTGGTTAATGTTAGGTTATATTTGGGTGTGAAAACTAACTATGATTATTTATTGATGAAATTGCTTAGTTTTAGGGTGAATTTGAATGGGTTTGCCTAATTATCGAAGTGGTACACTAATAACGCCTAGCATGAAGGCCGACCCTTATAGTCGGTATTAGTATATATACTTGTGCTATCTATATGTTTCTCACTTGTAGGACATTTTGGTAGTTGTGTTGGATCTCCATGTTTATTGCTGTTTTCGGGGAAGTCTATGGCACCGATCGTCTAGAGTGACCCGAGGGTAAGAGTTATTGCATGCCGCCGATCGCCCATTCTAACTATAACCGGGGAGAGGAAAGAAATATTTTCACTCGAAAGGTATTGACAAATTATCCAAAATATGTGGTTAATGAATAAAAATAGGATAAGTAGTCGATGATGAAAGGATGACTAGAAACATAAACCAATTTCACCGAAGACTCGTTATCACATTAATTACATCTTGCTAGTGTGATTGTAGTTGTGTTATTTTCTCTAATTGTTGGTTAATTTAGTTGTTTAAAGTAGTTTTAGTGTTTTCTAAAATCAAAACCCCCCTAATTGGTTACCACACGTAGAGTGACTTCTTTGTGTGTCTTTTAACTATGCTTTAACAGTCGATAAAACCCTTTTTCCTCATGTACGAACCTGTCTTACCACTATCTATTATTTGGTAGTTAACCGTAATTTGGCCATATAAATACTATCTTTGAGAAGCATGTTGATGGCCTCCCAAATTTTGGCACCGCTGCCAAGGAAAAGGCGTATTTTGTTAAGTGTTAGTGTAGTTCTTTGTGTTTTTTGTTTCTCTTTGTGTGTTCTTGTTTGTTCATTATTTGTGCTTGTTTTGTTTTTGTTGTTTTTCAGAAGGATGTATTGCTTTTTTTCTTGGTTTATGGCATGTGCTTGTTCCAAGAACCGTGAACCTTTGCACTACGACCCCAAATATTTTGTGCTTCTTTGTTTTTATTTGTTTTTGTTTGGAATGTGTATTGCTTGAGTTCTTGGTGCACTTCTACTGAGAATACTTACACTACGATTCCAAATTTTGAAAAAAAAGAGAAAAAAAATGAAAGATCTCAACTTGAGGGAACTCATGATGAGAAGAGAGGCTCAATAAGCAATTTTTTGTAGGATTTGTCATTCCAACTATCCTACCAAGTCTTGTTATTGGTTGAGAGAGGAGCACTACGAGAAGAATAGAACCCTTTATTTTCAAAACAAGGGTATCATGAGGAGTGCTATGAAGAGGTTGGAGTTGTTGGTTTCCAAGGTCAAGGAGCTCAAGAATGGTATCCATACTATGATTCTTACAATATGAAATGGAGTGGTAATCCAGATTCGTGGTATGAGAATGCACAAAAAACCAACACTATGAGCAATATGATTGGCATTCATCACCTTATGCCATGTCCCAAAACCATGCTCAAGGAAGAGGTTCATGATGCTACATGAAAAACCCAATTACGCATCGCCACCTATCCCTTCACTGTGACCTGCAAAACAAAGCTCCCAGGGGTCACCCGGGTGGAGAGTCTCTAATGATAAAGTCAACCCTAATATGAGTAATGAGGAATAACAAAGCATAATATGTTATAGGAGACATACCTGAGCATATATACTCTAGCAACCCTGGGGTTTTTTTTTGGATTACCCTTAAACCATATTGGGCCAAGTAGGCCCAATTGTTAATATTATATGACTATTCATTATTTTAGCTTGTGACCCAATATTATTGGGCCATTGAAGATTTATTCACTAACAAGAAGCCCCCATAAAATCAAATGTCCTTTCAAGGTCTGAGAAGCTCTCAAAATAGGTTGATACCTTAGGAGCCTTTCGTAGAGACTTGTTCGAGGAATTTGAGACTTCAGTTCTTGATATGACATTTGGTTTTCTGAATAGGTGCTACATATAAGATTTTTTCATATAATATTCTCTCATGTGAGTGTTTCTCGAGATAGGAGAACCACCGGGCTGAAACTCGAGAGTGAAAAGCTTATTGAAGCCAATTTTGAGCCGAGACTCAAAAATAAAAGGCTTATCGAAGCCAATTTTAGACTGTGTCGATTCTTGAGATAGAAGAACACTGGGCCAAAACTCGAGAGTGAAAGGCTGATCAAAGAAAATTTTGAGGTGAGACTAAAAAATAAAAGGCTGATTGAAGCCAATTTTGGACTGTGCTGAATCTTGAGATAGAAGGACCGCCGGGCCAAATCTCGAGAATGAAAGGCTGATTGAAGCCAATTTCAAGCTAAAAATTGAGAATGAACGGCTTATCGAAGCCAATTTTGAGCTGAGACTCGAAAATGAAAAGCTGATTGAAGCCAATTTCGAACTGTGCCAAATCTCGAGAGTGAAAGGCTAATCGAAGCCAATTTTAAGCTGAGACTCAAGAATGAAAAGATAATCGAAGCCAGTTTTGGACTATACCAAATCTCGAGATAGAAAGACTACCGAGCCAAATCTTGAGAATGAAAGGCTGACCGAAGCTAGTTTTGAGCTAAAACTCAAGAATGAACGGCTGATCAAAGCTAATTTCAATTATTTTTAGGTTTTTAATCCCACGGTGCTCATAGATGTGGGGGATCTCGGCCCCAATCGCTTGATAGACCACAGAGGCCTTTTAAGTGTTTTCATTGGTTTAATCCTTAGGCGCTCATATATGTGGGGGATTTCGGCCTTGAGCACTTGATGGGCTATAGAGGTCCTTTGATTATTGACTGGGTTTTTATCCCTGGTACTTATACATGTAAAAAGGGGGTTTCAACCCCCAAGCACTTTTTTATATGGAAAGAGATTTTGACCCCAAACTCTTATTTTCGTGAAAGGGGATTTTGACCCCCAAGCGCTTAACAATACTCGAATGCCCTTTGAGTATAGCGCTTAAGCACAAGGAGGGAATTTTGGTCCCATGCGTTTAACAATACTCGAAGGCCCTTCGAGTATTTACAAGGTTTTTTTATCCCTTAAATGCTTAATCATAAGAAGGGGATTTCGACCCCTTTATTTGTAAGCCCTTGAGGCATTTTTAGATACATGTATGGGGTTCAACCTTTTTTGTTTACAAGTCCCGATGGTATCTTTATATGGATGTAAGGGATTTGACCCTTTTGTTTATAAGTCATCGTCACATTTTTCAAAGGTAGCTTCGAGCCCCTTAAAGCCATTGTGGCATTTAACAAAGGTAGCTTCAAGCCCCTTAGAGCCATCGTGGCATTTAACAAAGGCATCTTCAGCTTCCTTAAAAGTATGGGGCACCCTACGACCTATAGCAATGTTTATGTTGGTCCTTGGTTGAGGATTTGCATATCTAGTGCGTGTAATAATTTTGATCCTTTAGCACTTATGTATGCGAGGGGTTTAACCCAAAGCGCTTATGTATATTCAAGGATATGATCCTTGAGCACTTATGCATATGTGGGGTTTGATCCAAAGCGCTTAGAAGGTCATGAAACCTTTCAAGTGTATGCAAGGATGATCCTCGAGTTCTTATGTGTGTGTGAGGTTCGACTCCACATGCTTGACAGGCCACAGAGGTCGCTCAATTGTATGAAAGGATTTTATCCTTAAGCGCTTAAGCATATGGGAGATTTGACCCCAAGCACTCTTGTATTGGCGCTTTTACAAATGTAAACAGGGGGTTTCAACCCCGAGCGCTTATGTATTGGCACTTTGACACATGTAAGCGTTCGATGGGCCATAGAGGCCCTTTGATTACAAGGTTTTTATCTTTGACGCTTACATGTGTTAAGGGGATTTTGGCTCCAAAGCGCTAGATAGACTATGAATGCCTTGGCGCTCATATCATGAAAGGGGAGTTTAGCTCCAAGCGCTACATAGGCTATGAATGCATTGGAGCTCATATCATGTAAGGGGATTTTGGCCCTGAGTGCTACATAGGCTATGAATTCCTTGGCGCTCATATCATGAAAGGGGGGCTTGGCCCCAAGCACTTCATAGGCTATGAATGCCTTAGCGCTCATATCATGAAAGGGGATTTCCACCCTGAGCGCTACATATGCTATGAATGCCTTGGCACTCATATCAAGAAAAGGAATTTCACAAGACTATAAGTCCCTTCAAACTCGGCACAATGAGGTCCTCGAAGAGATAACCACTAAAGCCAAATTTAGGTCGATGCATAAGTGCATTGTTGCTGCCAAATCTTACAAGGCTTCTGGAGGGGATGTCATCATCCTCTCAGCCAAACGAGGCCATCGAGCACTATCATCATGAGATCCAAAGTTATCAAGAGAGCCTAGAAATGGCTTGTGTGGTCCTTACCGCCGCCAATGACAATGTAGAAGAGTGAAAGAAATGGAATAGAGAGTACTAGCAGTGTCTAATTCCCTCTTTAGAGTGGACCAACAAGGAGAATCAAGGCATCATTGTGGTTGCTTTCAAAGATAAGGAAAAGGTTGAGAGGGACCATGCTGAGTTGTATCAAACTTATATAGCAACTGCTAATAGTCTTCGGGCATACGAGCTTCAACTTGGGACCATCGAAGCGACTCTAGTTGAGGATTTTTAGGTGTTTCTTCAGGAGATCATCAACATTGTGGAGAAAAAACACATTACAGGGGTTTCCAAGTATCGTAATGCCTATGAGGATGCTAAGAAGTACCTGAGAAAATTATGAAAGGCCAAGAAGAGCAAGAGCGGGGCTTCCAGCTCTCATGCTGCTCTAAGAAGGAGTGGGGCTTCTGGCCCTACGGAAAATAACCCCTCCAGGACTTCTCGCGGAAGGGGAGGCTCCATCTTCTCATGCTTAAGCCATCCTTCTAGGCCCTATCCTCGCAAATGGATTCCATCCCTATCATAGCCTCGAGGGCTACCCAGGCCTGTGTCTCTAGTCGAGGGAGGGGTGGCCTTACTTTAGTTTGAGGGCAGCAGAGATGGCAGGCCATTGGCAGTAGAGACCGAGAGGCTCCACCTAATGCTAAGGATGCCGATGATGCACCTCCTGATGAGGAGATCTCGGGGTTTATCCCACAATGCTTCAAACCCTGCTTGAAGGCAAGATGCCAGGGACTTTGAAGAATAAGAGTCTCCTCTTATGATAGGTTTCCCTTAATCATATGTAGATAGCTGTTGTAATTTTATTACTTTGTTTGTAAGATTCCATGGAACTTTGTATATTTGAAATAAAACTTGCCCTCTTATACTCCTTTTTTTTACGGAAGGGGTTAACCCTTCTAACAAAGCGTTTGAATGACGATGTTGGCTCTTCGAATGTGAGCAAATCCAGTGCCTTGAGTGCTTGATGCGCGTTAAGGGGATTTTAGACACAAAATGTTTTATGGGTTGTGTTGGCCCTTCGAATGTTTACAAGGTCTGTGCCTTGAGTGCTTGACGGGCATTAAGGGGATTTCGGCCCCAAAGGGTTTCGATGGGATTTGTTGGCTCTACGAATGTTACAAGGTCAGTGCCTTAAGCACTTGATGTGTGTTAAGGCAATTTTATCCCCAAAGTGTTGGATGTGATTTTTTGGCCCTACGAATGTTTATAAGGTATGTGCCTTGAGCCCTTGATGCACGTTAAGGCAATTTTAGCCCCTAAGTGTTCAATGGCCTTTGTTGGCCTACGATTGTTTACAAGGACTATACCTTGAACACTTGATGTGTGTTTAGGAGATTTTTGACCCCAAAGTGTTTGATGGGCTTTGTTGGCCCTACGAATGTTTACAAGGTCTGTGCCTTGAGCGCTTGATACACGTTAAGGAAATTTTAGCCCCAAAGTGTTCTATGGGTTGTGTTAGCCCTACGAATGTTTACAAGGTCTGTGTCTTGAGCACTTGCTGCGCGTTAAGGTGATTTTAGGCCCAAAGTGTTCGATGGGCTTTGTTGGCCCTTCGAATGTTTACAAAGTCTGTGCCTTGGGCGCTTGATGCGCGTTAATGGGATTTTGGCCCCCGAAGTGTTTGATGGGCTGTGTTGGCCTTTCGAATTTTTACAGGGTATGTACCTTAGGCTTGATGCGTGTTAAAGGGATTTTGGGCCCGAAGTGTTCGATGGGCTGTGTTGGTTCTTCAAATGTTTACAAGGTTTGTGCCTTCGGTGCTCATATCATGAAAGGGGATTTTGACCCCAAGCGCTACACACGATATAAATGCCTTTGCGCTCATATCATGAAAGGGGATTTTGACCTCGAGCGCTACACGGGCTATGAATGCCTTGACGCTCATATAATGAAAGGGGCTTTTGACCCCGAGCGCTAAATAGGCTATTATTGTCTTGGCGCTCATATCATGAAAGGGGTTTTCGACCTAGGGCTCCTATTTATAAGGGTTAAAGTATTTCCAAGGCCGCATAGGCCTTTTAAGTATTTACAAAGTTATGAGTATTTACAAAGTCGTGGAGAACTTTCAAGGAGAATCCTTTGACCTATAGTGTCCTTTGCGTTGGGCGCGTTATACCCCACTTGAGGATTTTATTAATTTGGTCCCAATGAGGGTGTTCTTGGATAAACAACGGTGCTTTCCCTTTCAACGAGGTGTGCTACCCCCAATCGAAGAGCACCACTCATTGGTATTTCTCGGCTAAACTTGTTCAGCTAAAAGTCCACTCGGGACAATAAGAGAAACATTAATATCAACGTTGGTATTGTAATCACGAAGTTGGACCTAGGCTTTTAGGCTATGTTCAATGTCATGTAAACAAATAAGTACATAGTCTGGCCTAAACCTTTATGTCGTACCTGATTATCATGTCATATGATTTGGGTAAGTGAAGTAATATCATGTCAAGCTTATAGTTTTAGCCATGCACAAATTTTTAATTACTTCACAAAGATCACAATACGAGCAAACATATTGCACATTTCAAGGTTTAGTTGTGACCCGAGGCCTTGCCTGAAGAAAGCGTTGAGTGCAAATAATCTAGCTCACACTTAGAACCTATCATGGTGTAGCTAGACAAAATGACCAGTTACACGGTCACCTGATTTTGACCAAGAAGAAATCAAAGTAATTATTTATTGTCATTATTGCAATGGGCTAATTAATCGCCACTATTTAGAAGGATTAAAATAATTTTAATTCTATGCTAAAACTTATCTGTATGCATTTTTGGCAACTCGCTGAGTTTCCGGGGTCAGCTTGCTGGGCCTATTTGACTCGAGGAGCTGGGCCTGGAGTAGTAATAATTTTTTTCGAGGATTGGAGCATCCAAGCTTTGTTTTTGGGCCGTATTTAAGCCCATTATCATTTCTTTCCATCATTGTTGCATCTGTGATGAAAACCAAACTGGATTGAGGACGGGTAGATGCCGAAGAGGTAGACCTGGTGGATGGGTAGACGCTGAGGATGGGAGGCTAGGCGGCAGGAAGAGGAGGTAGCACAGGCTGAGGACGAGTTGGGGACGGCAGGGAAGATGAGTTAGGGACGGTGGGTGTTCTAGAGGGTGGGGGGTAGATAAGTTTTTAGGGTTTCTAGGTAATAAAATTAAAAATTAAAAATTGAAATTTGAAAATTAATTATATTAAAATTCAAAAGTTAATTTTATTATGGGAAATAAAATAAATATTAAAACCTGAAAATTATTATTTTTTGAATCTGAAAATTAATTTTATTTCTAGGAAATAATTTTAAAATAAAATCTGTAAATAAAATTTAAATAAATAGAATAATGTGAAAGTATTGTTAGGAGTAAATTAAAAAACTAAAATAATATTAAAAAATAATTTATAATTAACCATAATTTAAAAAAAATAAAATTTAAATTTAAAATAGTATTCTAAAAATAATATTTAAATAAATTAATTTTAAAGTAAATTTCGATGATAGTCTCATTTAATTATTATATATTTAGTAAATAATAGAAAAAAATTATTTTTTTGTATTAAAAATATTGAATGTTTTGTTAAAAAATATGTTTCATTATACTTCGCTTACTTGCTGGTGTCTTTGGAAAGCTAGAACTAGGCATATCTATGATCAGGTTCCCTTTTCCGCTGACCTAATCTGTAGGGAGATCCTTCACCTCATCAACCTTTCCTTATACTCATGCCCTGCTTACTTGAACTTTCACTCAGGTTTCCCAAACCCACTTAGGCATCTAATACCTCTTCTTAGGCCACCTCCGAAACCAATTATCAGGCCTGTCTGTTGGGAAAAGCCTGACATAAACTCCATCAAAATCAACACTGACGCTTCATGGCTCTCACACACTGCTTCTGTTGGGATCATTGTGAGAGATAACACTGGCTTTCCTCTATCCATAAACTCATCTACGATAGAAGCTCTATCTCCTTTGCATGCTGAAATATTAGCTATCCTTGCTGCATGTCAATCTTTTCAGGACCGTGATTACTCCGTTATCATTGAATCTAACTCTCTTCTAGCCATCAACATGATTCAGAACCCTTACTATGCAAACTGGAATCTTTTCAACTTGGCATATAAGGTTAAAAGCCTATTAAATGGAGCTATGCTTAAACATATCTATAGAGAATGCAACTCCGTAGCAAATGCAATTGCCAAATTTCATTCCTCTCATAACCAGCCACTTACCATGAATAATTTTCCGGTCCATATCAAAGGTCTCATCGCCTTGGATACGAAGCAGTTTCCCTATATTACTACCTACAAACATGGCCATACTTGGAATAGATACTGCTGATGGAAACTGTTCTTATGCAGGTACAGGCAAGCAAGGTTTCAAGACCTATACGGCGATCCTGCACTCCTGTTGGTTCAAGATCTTTATGAGGATCCTACGCTCTTCCAGACTTACTTCTTCCTAACTCCTCTACTTCTACCTTGCTCATCCAACCGGCAACGACTAATACTATACATTGATGTACTTAGTTGCCTTTTAGCTAACAATATATCTACATGTTGGTAATATCCATAGAGTTGTCTGGCCAAAGTGCGAATTAACACGGGGTGTGGAGATTCGTCTACTTTGGAATCGCAACTCCTCTGGGATATTACCACAAACCTGCATAGACTAACTGATTTTGAGGCAAAGGTGTTGCCTTTTGTAAAAACTTCTGCCACATTAAATGGCTACTTTCATGGTTTGGGGCACCAATATATATACCCCCACCTTCGGGTGCTTCCATTTAAAAAAAAGACGTTTCATTATACATAACTAAATAAGTAATCTTTAAGGTAATAATTCTGAAAAATAAAAATAAAAATATTTTAATTTGATTTTTAATATTTTAAAGTAAAACTTAAAGTAAATTATTATTAATTTGTAAATAATAAAAATAAATAATTCTTTGTACATGAAATATTTCGTTAAGAATTTGTTCTTTTATGTTATATTTACATCTTTCTATGCATAAGTAAATATGTAACTTATTATTATAACATATAAGATGAAAAACTACATAAGTAGTTGAAAATGTAGTTTATGTTCTATTAAAATTTATAATTTTTCACAAATACTTTGAAATTATGTAGTACTATTTTCATATCAGTTAACATTTTATTTCTATACTTGTTATTATATTTCTCCTACAATTAATGAATTGTTGAGATAATAATTATATTTCTTCTATTACAGATGAACACTGATGGCGGACCCATTGATAAAGGTCGTTGTATACAACAAAGGGGGATTAGCGCGTCGGCCAGACATGCGAGAGGTCGCGCCATGAATTCTTTGGACTTACTACGTGAAATTTGACATATACATAATTAGTTATAATTAGTTCATAAAATCCATCTTATAAATTATGAAAAACACCTATAATGATAGAATCTATAACATTTGACTAAAATAAAAACAAAAATAAAATACTAATAAACATGAAATTAAAAAAAAATCAACTATTAATGATAGAATCTATAACATAATTAATTTCAATATATGGACATATCCACAACTATTAATAATGAATAAAATAAATTTATGAATTTAAATAAGGCAAAGTATTGGGAAAAATGGTCTTTCCATAGGCTTATGGAAAGACAGGGTTTAATTAGAATAATAAAAGGTAAAAGGTCTAAGTTGCAATATTAAAAATCTATCATGCAACGTGTAGTAGTAATAAAGTTTATAACCTGATTCATGCAATCCAAAAATTTTATCTTCATTTATTCTAATTTACACTTTAAACCTTGGTCTTTTCATGACTTATGGAAAGACCGTCTTTTAAGAGGCTGACTCAAATAATCCACAACTAAATATGAAATAAAAATAAAATATTACAACTTTTAATGATGAAATAAAATATAAGCTTCTATTCAAACAACTAATAAATCATAACTTAAACTATTAATTATTATGCATAAAATACATATTTAAACTACAAGTAAATAAAAATTTACCTCTAAAGACATGAAGCTTTCAACACCAAATTTTAGAGTAAAAGAGAGTATATTGTACACAACAATGTATTTTTTGCTGCCAAATTTGTAGGACATTTATTACTATTTCGTAATAAAATGGGGAATAAATGTGGGAAGATGAGAGGAAAATCATATCTGGGAAAGGAAGGGGGAAAAGAGATCTGGGAAAATAGAGGCAAAAGAAAAGGAGAACGGGAAAGAAGGAAATGAGAAGGAGGAAAGGAGAACGAAAAACAGAGAAGAAAGAAGGGGGAAATGAGAGCCGGAGAAGAGTGAAAACAGAGAAGGGAAGAGAAACCGGCTGGGGGAAGGAAGGAAAAGGAGACGAGAGCCGAGAAGGGAGAGTGGAACCATGACAACGAGAAGAGAACGGGGCAGGGAGAAAGAAATGAGAGTCGAAGCCGGAGAAGGAGAGGAGAGCGGGGGCCAGGGAAGGGAAGGAGAGCTGGAGCCGGAAAAGGGAAGGAGATCGGGGGCCAGAGACAGAGAGGAGATCGGGGGCCGGAGAAGGGAAGGAGACTAGTCGCCGGAGAAAGAGAGGAGACCGGGGGGCGAAGAATGGAAAGAGATCGGTCGCCAGAGAAGAAGAGGAGACCAAGCTAGAAAAGAAGAGGAGACCGGGCCGGAGAAGAGAAGGAAAGCGTTCGCCGGATAAGACGTCTGTTGCAGGAGAAGACGACGAGATTTTGAATTTTCATGCCAGATTTCAAAAATCACCTCCAGCAAAAATAAACGGCGGCACAGACCACCACCGGTGGCACAGACCACCGCCCACCACCGTTTACCACCACCGACGGAGCCAACCACCACTCGTCAGACATTACGTTTTCCGGTTAGATAGTTAATCTAATATTAATGTTAATTTAATTAATTATCATTGATTTACAATTAATTATTTATAACTAATCAATCTCATTACTTATTTTAAATCAATACAAAATACATTAAATTGTACAAAATTTAGTGGATTGCTATTTCACGCCATGTATTTTACTTGATTACGCCCTGTATTTATACTATTTAATATACAGTATGTATTTTTAATTTAATTTAAATAATTTAATATTATATTAAATGAATTTAATATTTAATTGCTCCGCCGGTCCCCCGCCGCCGGCCGGTGCGCCGCCGCCGCCGATTCTCTACTCCGGTTCTCCACTGCCAAGTGTCTCCAAACGGCCTTCCGGTTCTCCACGGCCAAGTGGCGAACCGGGCTTGCTCCGGCTCTCCTCGGCCAAGTGGCTCCAAACGGACTTTCGGTTCTCCACTCCGGCTCTCCTCGGCCAAGTGTCTCCAAACGGCCTTCCGGTTCTCCACGGCCAAGTGGCGAACCGGGCTTGCTCCGGCCCTCCTCGGCCAAGTGGCTCCAAATGGCCTTCCGGTTCTCCACTCCGGCTTTCCACGGCCAAGTGGCTCTAAACGGCCTTCCGGTTCTCCACGGCCAAGTGGCGAACCGGGCTTGCTCCGGCTCTCCTCGGCCAAGTGGCTCCAAATAGCCTTCCGGTTCTCCACTCCGGCTCTCCACGGCCAAGTGGCTCCAAACGGCCTTTCGGTTCTCCATGGCCAAGTGGCGAACCGGGCTTGCTCCGGCTCTCCTCGGCCAAATGGCTCCAAATGGCCTTCCGGTTCTCCACTCCGGCTCTCCTCGGCCAAGTGTCTCCAAACGGCCTTCCGGTTCTCCACGGCCAAGTGGCGAACCGGGCTTGCTCCGGCTATCCTTGGCCAAGTGGCTCCAAATGGCCTTCTGGTTCTCCACTCCGGCTTTCCACGGCCAAGTGGCTCTAAACGGCCTTCCGGTTCTCCACGGCCAAGTGGCGAACCGGGCTTGCTCCGGCTCTCCTCGGCCAAGTGGCTCCAAATAGCCTTCCGGTTCTCCACTCCGGCTCTCCACGGCCAAGTGGCTCCAAACGGCCTTCCGATTCTCCACGGCCAAGTGGCGAACCGGGCTTGCTCCGGCTCTCCTCGGCCAAGTGGCTCCAAATGGCCTTCCGGTTCTCCACTCCGGCTCTCCTCGGCCAAGTGTCTCCAAACGGCCTTCCGGTTCTCCACTGCCAAGTGGCGAACCGGGCTTGCTCTGGCTCTCCTCGGCCAAGTGGCTCCAAACGGCCTTCCGGTTCTCCACGGCCATGTGGAGAGCCGGAGTCGCTCCCATTCTCCTCGCCTAAGCTCGGTCCCGTTCTCCTTGGCCCGTGGAGAACCGGGTCTCCCTTTGAATTTTTCAGCTTTCTCCCACAACTACCATCTACCCACATTTAATGTCATTTACTCCTTTTTATCCGAAAAAGTCTAATTTTTTTCTATAAATTGGGTAAAAACCTCCATTGGGTAAAAATCTCCAATTTTTTACTCCAAACAAGGGTGTTGAAAATTCCATGTCTATGGAGGTAATTTCTCTAATTATTGTCAAGTCTATAAGTAATACTTAAATGTATTATTTATTAGTTTTTTAAGTAGAAGTTTATGTTCATCTTATTATTGTAATTGATTAATTGTAATCTAATAATTATTGCAATTTACTGTATTAATAGGAATTTATTTAAATTTCAATACTGTAATATACTGTATGTAGTTATTCATTGATCTTATCAATAATTTTGCAAAAGTTACACTCTCTTTCTTAGTTTTATAAATCCCACCTACCGTACTCAAAATTTTGCCAATTATATTTTAGTTGGTGCTATAGATAATAAAAATCATCTCTGTGGTAGAAAAAGAAAAACCATGTTTCTCATAAATCGAGCAAAGCAAAAACACAATCCTGATCATTACTTATGATTTATTCGTTACAACCAAAGGTACACTTTTTATTCGATCGTAACCACTAGGATAAGAACCATTAATTCCAAAAGTTAATTATTAACATTAATTCTGTAACGTTAATTTTATATTATTTTATTTAAACCATAATTTAAAATGGATGAATATAATTTTAGTTTTGAGAGTTAGTTTATATACGCAAATTTTGTAACTTTAATTTTATTTCATCTAATTTAATTTTAACTTTATTATTTTTTTTGTATAATAATTTTTAACCGTTAATTAAAAATTGAACAATGCAATTTTATTTTCGAAAGTTAATTATTAAACGTTAAATTTGTAGCGTTCATTTTATATTATTTTATTTGAACCTTAATTTAAAATGGAAGAATGTAACTTTAGTTTTATTAATTAATTATTAAACGTAAAATTTTAATTAATTATTAAATAGTTTTATTAATTAGTTTTTACGTTATTAATTTTCTATATTTAAATCTATGTTTTAACCCTTAATTAAAAATGAAGCAATGCAATTTTGTTTATGTTACTGAATTTGATTTCATCATTGTTGTCGGCAGAATATTTGAGTGAAACTAATTACTTGATGTTTATTGCTGTTTAAGGATGACAATCAGTCATGTGGAGCTGTTGCGGGGGGGAATGGATACTCAGCATTTGCAACCACAAATGTGTTTCCAAGTCACATCAAAGCTTATTCCTACCTGCAACGGATGGCTCGTCATGTAGGATTTGAACTTGTCATGGGGTCCTACAAAAAAATCAGAATGGTTCCCTGAGGATATATTGCATTTGCAATCGGGGCCGAAAAGAAAAGGTTATCGATGTGAGCGATTCTGATATTGTCCGACGGAGTAACACTTCGACTAGAAGTTGTGACTGCCCATTCACGATTTTCATGAAAGAGAACAGCACAGGGAAGGGTTGGAATGTAGTACTGTGCAAAGATCCTCGCCGAGGGATGCACAACCACCCATTTTCATTGTACGCTGAGGGTCATAGACAGAGCAGCATGCTCCATGCGGAGGCGAAACAAATGATTAGAGATTTGACGAATTCTGAAACATCCCCCAGGCATATCAATGCCAGCCTTAGTCATTCATTTCCAAACCTGCATCAGACCATTAGGCAGGTGTACAATGAGAGATCGGCCTATGGAAGAGAAAGGCGAGGCAGGCGCAACACAGCCGAGAATTGTTTGCATCTTGCCACCTCGAACGGGTATGTCACTAGTCACCGCTCAGCACTTGATGGTAGTTTGACTCATTTATTCATGGCTCATCCCGATGCTGTTGTGGCATTTCGCACGTATCCGTGGGTTATGGCCATCGATTCAACGTACAAGACTAATCGCTACGGCATGCCGTTCATTGAGATGGTTGGTATGTTTCCTTGCAACACAAATTTCCTGATTGCCTACGCAATTGTCGTTGAAGAAACGGCAGATACCTATGAGTGGGTTCTAAACGCACGTAGAAGCTTGCTTGTCGATGGACCATTCCCTGAGGTTGTGGTCACCGATCGGGAGATGGGATTGATTAGGCCACTTCGGGTTGTGTTTCCAGAATGAAATCATTTGCTTTGCACCTGGCATATTAACAAGGACGTGAAGGCACGTGTTACGGTGCTAATGGGGAATAAGAGGAATGGGACATCTTTCAAGAATGGTGCATGGTCCCGGGTTTGCAATGCATCCACCGTTTCTGCGTACGAAGCTGCTTTGGTAGATTTGAGGGCTGGATGGTCTTGGAGCGAAGCTGTTATTAGTTACGCTGAGACCACATGGCTCAATCCCCTTGTACTTGGACGACATTCATCCACTTTTTAAGACTCTAGCATTAGGTGATCACTTGCGGAATAGGGATAATATTTCGAGGGTTGAACAGGATCAAGCAGTGTTCAACAGTCAGTTGGAGGAACTGGCATGCAGCGACCCATCGGTTCTCCGTCGGGTTTCAAGCTACATAGATGAGCAGTTGCATCCAGATGACAGCGGCATTGGAGAGCCGGACAATTGTACTAGTGCACGTGGGAGACCGAGCGAGCAGGTCCCCCACTCAAGATCAACCCGACGATCACCGAGCTACCACGAGCACGTGAACAGGCGGTACAGGCCATCTGTTAGCGGGCGTAGTTCAAGATCCCCTGGGCGCAACACATCAGGGAGAGGTAGCCGGCACGGTAAGTACAAACATCGTTCTTCCTATTGAACGCCTCGATAGAATGAAATTAATCTTAATGTTTTCTCCTCCAGCGACATTCCCGTACCCCGAAAGTGTCCCCCACATTATCAGGCATTACATCGAAGGCTGGAACGATGTGTTGAGGGATGGAAACTGTGGCTTCCGATGCGTGGCTGATACGTTCCATGTAGATGGTGAAGGTGAATGGTCTGGGGCGCGCCGGGCAGTATTTAACGAGATACCGACTCATTGGCCTGACTATGTTCCCATATACGGCTCGAAAGACAATGTTGAATTAGCTAGAGCCCGTATACACCACACCAAAGGTCCATGTGGACGAGAACATTGGTTTGCGGTCATTGCAGACATGTTTCCTGTCGCCACCTACTACAACACGGTTGTAGTTTTATATTACATTCTAGAGAATGGGTCAGCAGACTATTGCTGTACAGTCCTTCCATTGAGGGCAGGCGGGGGCGAGGATGGAACAGGGAGGGAGCTACACATTGTATACGTTCGCAGTGCAAGCCATTTCGTCCGTTTACATGTGAAGGAAAACTGCCCCATGCCCCCTGTGGTTAATCTGTGGACCACATTGAGGAAGTCTGATGTCATTGGTTGGGAGTTACCCTTTCGTAGGAGGATGATGGCTTGGACCAAAGCATACATGCCTCATAATTAATTGTTGTACCCAATGATACAGTTCGGCATGTACGCAGCCGTAAAAATTATTATCAAAGAATTCCGATTACAGAAATGAACAAATTGAAGGAAAACAGTGTGTTCATACATAAGTGATCCAGTCACCTAGGGAATCGGTTCATAACCGTGGTGTCTGCGATACTTGTCGCGATGACTGATCCAAGTAGTGAACAATTCCTTCATACGCGGGTCAACAAGTCCGTTTATGGAAGTAGAGTCAAACGGATCCAAGTCGCTCATCATGTCATTCAACATTTGATGCATAGGAAACACATATTATCATAATGAAACAATTAGATTTAATATAATTAATTAAAGCAAACAATTATGGAAAACTTACCAATGAGTCAAAATGTGTCCTATCTGGTCTACAACTCGTGGCATCATGTATAGGATTTGTGATCAATGGGTGCGAATGATTCGTGAACCACTCCTCGTAATCCAAGGTACACTCTGACGGACTGGTGGCAATCGAAAACTCGGCTAGCCGACCGTCGTGCCACGCGTGTGCCATGTCCCACAATGTCAACTGCATCATCCCTGAGTAGGTCACTGAATAGCCAGTAGGATAACCAAGCCGTGAGCAGGGCTCTGGCACAATCCTAATGCTATGCGGTATACCCTGCACGAGACCGAACTGGCGCACAACACGATCTGGCATGTACGCCTCCATTGCGTCAAGGTATTGAATCACGCCGTGGTAATGAGTCCTTCCCCTCGCAACCCTAACCACATTCGGTCCATATGGCAACCAATCCACCTACACGTGTTTCGAAGAAATGTAACATTCATATGGAATCCAATCTACCTACTATTATTAGAATAAAATTAAAACCACGGTTGTCATATCTGGTCAGCCTGTACAACATCCAATTGACGTCTGATGGTAGCCAGCCTCTGAATATCCCTTCCCACTTTATCCCCTGAGTGTCACCGGTTGGCGCATCCCGGAAGAGCTGGCAGTGTACTCAGTCTCGGCCAAAACATTGGAAAGTACTCGTATATCCATGCTTGCAGCAGCGTGCAACAGCCACATAGGCCGCGGGCCTTAGCCCGGGACGCAATTCCCAACTGTAGATACAAACTTGCCAATGTCGCCGAGCCCCAGGACAACTGTGAATCAAGTAGAGGTAACAGGTTGGCTCTTACCTTAGTCCCGGTTTTATCAACAAAAAGCGTTGATGAAAACAGGGTCAGCATGTAGCACCTAAATTGGAAGTTGTCGCTCTGACCCTCCGCTACGCACCTCGCCATCAATGCTTGGCCATCGATATTACCCCCGTTCCAGTCTTCCCCGATGAAGGACTCCACGTCTTTCCCAAATAGTTCAGCGCTTGCTTCCTGAACAGCCTCCACCGAAATGGTACTACCAACAGAGCCACCAACAATGGGAATGCCAAGAATCATCTCTACATCGTGCAACAGGATGGTCATCTCCCCGAAAGGCATGTGAAATGAGTTCGTGTCCGGCTGCCACCTCTTGACAAAAGCAGATATCAATGCCATGTCAAGGAACTGGAACATAATCTCGCACGTATCCTGGCTTGCACAACATCGCTTCGTTCAGGGAGTGTAGTGACTAGCTGCTTGCAGAGCATTGAACGAGCATGGCATTTCAGCACACCACGCTCTATACCATTCCAAACATCAACTGCGACGTGTCCCCCAAAGCTCGGTATCACAAGGTCATCTTGCGGGCCACCACCCATCGGTCCCCGCACAAGCCACGTTTCATTGGCTTGTCGCTTTCTCCTATTCCTCGGTACCCTTCCAATGTCAGTCTCACCGACATTACACGATCCACCGGAAGACTGCGCAAATCGACCAGCTCTATTCCTAACTGTATGCCTAGCTCCTCCACCAGCATACCTTTCGATTCCAACCTCCACTTGCACACTCGTCCCAGGTTGGCCAGACGGGGGGACATTGCATGTATTCTGTCCCTGCCTACCATCGGCGTCGAGTGGGCTGCATTCTACCGGTAATTCATACATCGACTGCCAACCACTATCGTCACGGATTGAATGCATTCTACCGGACGTGAGAATGTTGAGCTCCGGACCTTCCAATGTTGGCATGGGATCGAATACATGATCGCGCCTTGGAGAAGGCTACTCAACTAGTACATTATGCTCCTGCGGAGAAGGCGACTGTTCCTCCTTGATCACACGTCCTCTCGCCTGTCTGGCCAAAGCACTAATACCTCTCCGTCGTATAGAACGACCATCGTCATTGGGTTAACCATCAGTGCTCATCTACAATACAAGATATATAATTATTATAATAACAATTGGTTTAAACTGATATGAGAAAATAAATTAACATACATTTTAATAAAATGTAAATTGATATGACAAAACAGTGCATAATTTCAAACAACTTATGGAAACTACATATTCACTAATGTATAGAAAATGTGAATATAACGTAAAAACCCTCACTCTAAACAACACATTTAATTCTTTTGAAATCCCATACAACGAACTTCTTATTTTTATTAATTGCAAATTATAAATTACATTACTAAATCATTGTACAGTAATTAAATTGTTTACCAAGTGAAATTAATATTAATATTCAAAGGAATAATTATTAAAACATATCATAATCATTTACTACACAATTGTTTTCATGAGATTAATAAACTAGATTTTCATAATGTTAATTTAAATAATATTATATTCTATTATGTTACATATACTTTCCAAATTACTAAAATAGTTATCATTTTTAAATTTAAACTAAACAATTTCTAAAAATAATAATTTCTTCATTTTAATTCCAAAGTTCATAAAATTCATAATATTAGATTTTTCAAATTTAATTTACTATTTAATTTCCAATTTTTTGATTTAAGAATTTATTTTACACCCAAACCTTTGATCTTCCTCATCCCTCCAACTCCAACCTAAACCCTAAACTACCTACCTCCGCCGCCTCCGCCGCCGCCTCCGCCGTCCACCACCGCCGGGCTCCTCCACCCCGCTGAAGCCACCTCTCCTTCTCCTTCTCCTCTCCTCCTCCTTCTCCTCTCCTCCTCCTTCTCCTACTCCTCTACCTCTCCTTCTCCTCCTCTGCGCCGCCACCTTCCCTACACCGCGCGTGCCCGCTCTTCTTCACCACGGTCCGACGCGCGCTGCCCAAGGCCTGCCGCACGATGCCTAACCGGCCAAGGGCCACCTCCGGCCATTTCGCACCACAGCCAAGAACATTTCTAACACATTTCTAACCACAGCCCAAAATTTCTAACATTTTCCAACAATCCATGACGATTCTAACAAGTTCTAATCAATTCTAACAGATGGGCAACATCTAACCCATTCGAGATTTAGAAAAACTTGCGTTTTCCGGTGAGATTCTGGCTTCGTACGGTGGTCGGAGGTGGTCGACGTCGGTCGGTGCCCGTTGACAGCGGCGGCGGACGGCGGACGGCGGACTCCGGCGAGTGGCGGATGGCGGACTCCGGTGAGCGGCTGACGTTGGGAGAAAATGTTGGCAGAAAGTTGGGAGAAAATGTTGGCAGAAAGTTGGGCGAAAGTTGGGAGAAGTTTTTGGAAAATGTTGGGAGAAAGTTGCTGGGAGAAGTTTTGAAGTTTTTTGATTTTTGATTTTGATTTTTGAGAAAAATTACTCACAACTCATTTATCTATACTCCGTAGAAAATATTTCCAGTCAGATTCAACAAGCGATCCTCTGACACACTGTGTGCGATTTAGTGCGATCCAACGTGCGATTTACAATTCTTCCATCTCCTTCCTCCATTCATCACCCCTCCTGTAATTTCAATTATTTTACTCACTGATTTAGGTTTCTTCGCCGGTAACGGCTACTGTGCCACCAACGGCTAAATCGCCGTTACCGACCATGGCGATGGCTCAGCCTCTAACCATGCCGGAAACTACTAACCCTAACCAAACTCCTACTCCACCTCCTCCTCTATCCTTCGCCGCCGCTTTACAGAGCAAATCCCCTCCCTTAGCCAAAGTGTTACCTAATAACCCTGAGTTAATTCCCAAATCTCAACACTTAGGTGATGTTGCCTACCTTTATTCTGACGAGCAGATTGCAAAGCTGTCATCCCACTACGCTAATGCCTTAGTCGACAAATTCACAAAGGGGAGATGCTCAATGGAGCAACTCGAGCAATTTTTCAAAATGGTGGGTTTCACAGGTAAGTATCAACTTGGTTCTTTAGATTACAAGCATGTGTTAATTAGATTTGAACTGCTAAATGACTACCAACGATGTTGGATGAAAGGAGTTTGGAATTTTAGTGGAATCTTACTCAAAATGTTGAAATGGACCTCTGAGTTCTCAACCCACAGAGAATCACCCATTGTTCCTGTTTGGTGCATCATTCGGGAAGTCCCATTATATTATTACAACTCTGCATCAATAGAATCGATTGGTAACAGTATAGGGAGTTTCATTAAAAATGATGTAGCAATTGACATGCTTACAAGACCCTCGGCCATAAAATTATGTGTTGAAATTGACCTACAAAAACCTCTGTGCAATCGTATTCGATTAGGATCAGTAACTAATAATAAGAAATATTCAATTGAATATGAAGACATTCCTCTATACTGTGACCACTGTGCCAAGCTAGGCCACTCTATTGCACAATGTCGAGCTTTCCCTCCTAACCTAAATGCCAAATCTCTGGAAGATAACAAAGTACCTAACCAGCCCCTTTGGCAGGCAACTGGGAAATTATTCGATACACCTCCACTGATTTCCCAATATGAGGAGCTTGAATCTGTCATTAATATCAATGAGAAGGTAGCCAGCATTGTTGCTATGCCATCCTCCTCCCATAACTTCCAAGTCAGTCCTCCCATTGAGATTATTGGGGTTTCAGGATCAGATAAGATTACCCCTTCTGAAAACTGTGTCAGCCCCAAAAACTATGCCAGTTCCTATAATTATGTGAGCACAGATAATTCTATTTCTAAGCTTTTAAATGATTCTGCTCTTACTAATTTTACACCTAGGGCATATGCCATAGATGATATCCAAGTGGGGACAATTACATTGAGTCAAAAACGACACAACAAGGTTACTTTGTCCTCACAAGGAAGAAAGGGGAATAGATTCTCTGTTTTGCAGGATGATCTAGAGGATCTTTCAACGGATCAAGAACAAGTGGCTGTCCAAGGGAACAACACCTTTCAACAGGCCTGTACAGTGTCTTCACCTGCTCCAGAACTGGATCCTCTGCAAGGTAAGGCTAAAGGTAAAAAAATTAACTATTTCAGCCAGATTAATAAAATGATGCTTAGGTCATCTACCAAAAGTAATAAATCTAGTGAACAATGACAGGTTTCTCCTCAATCAATTTCTTAGTATGGAACATTAGGGGTATGGAATCATCAATGTTGAGACTAATAAATCTGGTCAGACTTAAAAATATTCAATTGCTGTGCCTAATTGAACCTATGCATGATAACTCAAAAATACAATCTTACATGGATAAACTTAACTTTTCTAATGGATTGACTCTGTTTAATAGTAAAATCTGGCTTATGTGGACTAATTCAGTTACAGTTTCTCAACTGTCTTCCCATGAACAGTTTTTACATGTTAGCATAAAACACCAGTCTATTAATTTCCAAATGGATGCTGTTTTTGTATATGCACTCAGGAATAGGGAAGGTAGGAAAAATCTATGGAATGACTTAGCTCCAATTACTGGAGGTGATACTATCTTCATAGGAGATTTTAACACTATCACCTCCCTCACAGAATATAAGGGTCCTAGTTCCCCCTCCTTAGGCAGCATTGGAGACTTTAATTCATGGATAAATAGCACGGGCATTCAGGAAATCAATACTGTTGGCAATCTTTTCACCTGGTGTAATTCTAGACTTAGAAACCCCACTTCCAAAAGGCTTGATAGGGGGTTTATGTACCATTTCATGGAACTATAAGTTCCCTTCCTCTTCTATCCAAATCTTGAATAGGCAAACTTCTGATCATTCTCCTATGCTCCTACAGATTTCTAATTTGACCATTCTTAGCCCTAAACCATTTAGATTCCTCAATGTATGGTTTAATCAGCCGGACTTCAGCACACTAATTAAGACTAACTAGGAGAAACAAATGAATGAATCTGGTTTGCTAGGTTTCTTCCTTAAACTAATCAGACTAAAAAAAGAGATAAAAATCTGGAATAGAGATTGTTTTGGGAATATTGACTCAAATGTTTTAAATGCTGAAGAATCCCTTAGAATTCAGAAAGCTATTTTTGATCTTAACCCCTCCACTGCCGAACTTATGAAATTAAATGAGAAAAAAGCTATTATGTTGCGTGCGCAAAAAGAAAAAGAAAAATTTTGGAAACAAAAAGCTAAGCTAAAATGGCATTGGTGAACGTCGTTTCACTCACCAAAATAATCTGCAAACTCTATAGATGAGATTAGTACAGTAGTAAGCAGAGTCGATCCCACGAGGAATGGTGTAATTTCTATCAAATTTAAACTACCAACAGGGTTTTGGTTTAGCAACCACGCCTTAATTTTCAGATTTATCTAATAACTAATAATGCAACTAACTAATATAAAATAATAATGCAACTAACAGATATAAAAATCTAGCAAATATATGATGAATGCAATCGGCTCGGAATAACTCACATTAGTTAAACATCGATCATAGGCGCAAAGATAAATCAATTCATATGCATCTATCAGTTATAGGAAAGTAGGTACGCTTAACCTCCCCAATTCTTTCGTACTTTATCGACAATTAACCAATTATAATTAATTAATTGTTTCTCTTACCAAGATGCCTCTGGAAAGTATTCGCTGAACCAGATACACACCTCGATAGCATTAAGAATGAAAAGAACCTGATATAGCAATTACCCAAGTATTCGCAAGTAGTAACGCACACTTAATTGTTCCCCATCTTGCTATTACAGTCTTAGCTAGTTAGCTGTTTTTCACAAGAACTCGCTACTTACTAACCCTTTCCAACGATTACGTATTGGTAGAATTAGATAGCATTATCCCAATATTATTCAAGTTGATCAGACTTAAACACTTCAGAAATAAATTTAACCAAGAACAATCAAGAACACATAAGAATCAATTATAAAACAATTAGGCCTCACGATTCATAAACTAATGCTTGTTATTCCATGCCGATATATAAATTAGCTACTCATGATAATTAAACTAAACAAATAAATAATATAATAACAATACATAATTAACCTAATAAAGTAATACTAACTAACGAAAATTATAAAACAAACCAGGAATTGGTTTCATGCAAAACAATGTAAGTTGCGTGAATAATTCTTCAAAACCAAGCACTCCCTCTCTGTCCGTCTCCTTCCAGCCGTGTATATTTATATACACCAAACCAAAACTAAATCCAAATCAACTTCTAGTTACTTTTCTTCTTATGGAAGAAATAAGGAAATAAAATAATATCTATTCTAATTCTAAATAACTAATTCCTACAATTAAGGAATTTTAAATGGAAGAAGATAATACAATTCTTATCAATATGGGAAGTGAATATATTTATTTTCTTCAAATCCGCATCTCTTCAATAATTCACTTTTCACCCCATAACTTCAACAATTCTTCTTTTGCCTCTCTTCCTTCATCCCTGGAAAAATGTCTTATAAGATAAGAACATTTTCCATTGGAGCACATCGCCTCATTAAAAACCTTAACCTGGAAAACCCAGTGGGAAAAAACCGTTGGTTAAGGGAAAAAGAGTACAATGTATAGCTCCCTCTCAATTCTCCGCAATTAATGAATTCCTGCACCAAAAATACCTTAAAGTGCAAATTATATCTTAATAAAATCATAATAATCCCACAAAATATGAACACAATATAACACACATCAGGCATAGGTTAGGTGACAACAACACTCAGTTTTTCCATAAAGTAGTTCAAGAGAAAAACTGCAGATTACATATTACAAAGATAAAAAATAAAGAAGGTCAATGGCTTAGCTCTCAAGTAGATATTAATAAGGAGGTCATTTCCTACTACTCTGATTTGTTAAGGGAACCAAATCATAGGCCAAATGACACTTACTACTCACACTTTCTAAGACAAATACCAAATGTAATTACTGCCAATGATAACTGTGAACTATCCAAACCTGTATCTGAAGCTGAAGTGGAGGCAGTAGTTAAGAGCTTAAGTATGAATAGTAGTCCGGGACCAGATGGTTTTACCCCTAAATTCTACTCTAAATGCTGGTCTATTATTAAAACTGACCTCATCAATGCAATTATGAATTCCTTGATGGCAGTGCCCTACCTAAAGGAATATCCAGCACTTGGATCACCTTAATACCCAAAAAGTCCACCCCTTGCTCATTTGATGATTTTAGACCTATCAGTTTGTCAAATGTCATTAACAAAATTTGTTCTAAGGTTCTAATGGAAAGGCTTAGACCTCATATGGATAAACTGATTTCTACTAACCAATCAGCCTTCATGAAAAATAGGGATATCTCAGATAATATCATTTACCTTCAGGAAATGATTAGGTTTCTAGATAAGAGGGCCAGGATTCCTAACTGCATTCTGAAATTAGATTTACAGAAAGATTTTGATAGAGTAAACTGGCATTTTCTTAGGCATGTTATGATGAAATTTGGTTTTGATGGTAAATTTCTACATGCTATTATGTCTAACCTTTTGCAAGCTTATTTTTCCATACTTATCAATGGCAACCCTGTGGGATTTTTCCAGCCCACAAGAGGAATTAAGCAAGGTGACCCTCTCTCTCCCTTTCTCTTTAATATTTTTTCGGAAGCTTTTTCTAGGAGCCTGGCATTTATTTTTCATAATAAAAAGCTTTCATACTATCAGCTACCTTCCCCAATCCCACCAGCTACTCACCTCATGTATGCTGATGATACTGTTATATTTATGCAAGCTTCCAAATCTAATCTTATTAGGATTAAAGCCTTCCTGGACATCTTTGAATTTACTTCTGGCCAAAAATTTAATTTCCACAAATCTGATTTCTATACTAGTAAAAGGCTTCAATTGGCAAATTAAATCAGATTAGGATGATTCTTAAAATGAAGCAGGGTTCCTTACCTTTTCAATACTTAGGCTTCCCTATATTTAAAGGAAGAACACTTAATAGGTATTACCAGCCACTTATGGAAAAAATAGATAGGAAACTGCTAAATTGGAAAAATCAGTGGCTTAGCTCAGGTGGTAAGCTGATCCTTATTCAGTCCTGTTTGTATTCTATGCCTCAACACTTGTGGTCCGTAACTAAACCACCAAAAGCTATAATCAAAATCTTAGAGAAAAGAATGGCTTCATTTTTCTGGGGTGAGTCAAATGGGAGGAAAAACAGAATATGGAAAAAATGGGCTCACCTTGCAACTCCAATCTCTCAGTGTGGTTTAGGGTTTAGGTCAATTCGAGCTATACTTGATGTTTGTTCCCTTAAACTGTGGTGGAAAAGTCAGCTAGGTAACACACTATGGGCGAAACTGTTATGGTCTTTTCCTAAAACTCATAGAAAATCAGTAACTTGGAAAAGAATTTGTTCAGTAAATCTCTTTGCAGAACAAAATTCATTCATTATACATGGTAAAGGCTCCTGCAACCTTTGGACTGCAAATTGGTGTGTGAATGGACCATTAATAAACCTTGTGCCTAATCATATCTCTGCAGATTTTAAGTTCTGTTCTGTTGCAGAATTTATTAGGAATAAAACTGTGATTTTAAATCTCATCTCTACATTCTTGGAAAATGATACTCTCTCATTCTTGCAGAATGCTGAACTTGTAGAGACAAGAGAGGATAGAATAATATGGAAACCTGATCCCGTGGGTAATTTCTCTTCCAAATCTGCATATCGTGCACTTACAAGCTCACCAGGTAAGTCTCTGGCATCTAAACTCCTGTGGAATAGGACTCTTCAAAAAAAATCTCCATTTTCACTTGGAAGATGTTACATTCCTTGCTTCCATTTGATGATGTACTTATCTCTTTGGATTTAGTCTTGCTTCGAAATGTCCTGTTTGTTGCCATATGGACTCACTTGAACACTTTTTTGTTTCATGCTCACTGGCTAAATCTATTTGGAGTTACATGGCTTCCCTAGTTCATTTTCACATAACTGAACCCCATTCCTTAGCACAAATATTCTTCTTTTTTTGGAACTTCCAGGACTTTCCTAAATACCTCCAGCTGATATGCAATATAATCCCTCCTATCATTTGCTGGTGCCTCTGGAAATCCAGAAACAGATACCTCTTTGAGCAGATTCAGTTCTCTTCTGATTTCATTCATAAGGAAGCATTAGATCTTATTAGGCTGGCCCTGTTTACTAATCCTATCAATCTGAAATCCTATACTGGTATCCCATACCCGATACAGTGTCTATTTCCTCCACATAAACCTCCTCCAAAGCCTATCATAAGGACTGTTAATTGGGAAAAACCTAAACAAAATTGCATTAAGATCAATACGGATGCATCCTGGTTCCCGGATAAGGCTGCTGTTGGGATGGTGGTAAGGAATAGCAGTGGTGCTCCTATAATGATAAATTCTGCAACTGTTTCTGCAGATTCTTCTCTTCTTGCTGAAATCCTTCCTATCCATTTTGCTTGTGAAAACTTTAATCATCTGGATGATTCGGTAATCATCGAATCTGACTCTCTTCTAGCTGTCAACTTGTTAAATGATCCATATGCTGCCCACTGGCCATTGTTTAATATTGCTTATAAAGTTAATCTTCTGTTGTGTGGAGTTGTGCTTATTCATATACCTAGGGAAGGTAACTCTGTGGCTAATGCAATTGCTAAACACCACTCCGCCCATAATCAAACTCTGAATCTTTTTAATGTTCCAGCTCACATTAAAGGACTAATTGCATTAGATAAGGAACAATTTCCACAGATTAGAGTGCTCTCTGACTGTTAGAGATGAATGGATACTGCTGATAATAATCTGGTTAATGCAGGTACTCGTTCGTGTGATCTCACATTGGAATTTATCATCAAACTGCTCCGAGAGGTGCCCAGTGACTACTGCTCAAGAATCATCATTACGGATTCCATCCTTTTGTTCATAATATGTTAACCTTCTGACTATCTATTTGTTTAGTTGCCTGGTCAAATTACGAATTAACACGGCAACTAACTTAAACTCACTCATCATGTATTCCATAGACTAGGCTGTACATATTATTTTGCGGGCAATGATGTTGCCTTCTGTAAAATTTAACGATACATTACTTTGACTTCTTTTGGCTTGGGGTACCAATATACCAACCCCCACCCTCGGGTGCCTTTCCAATTAAAAAAAAGATTTTGATTTTGATTTTTGTTTTATTTTAAAATCTTAATATTAGTATTATACATATATATACGTATTAGGACGTAATCAAATAAAATAAAGGACGTGATATAGCAACATTCAAAATTTATGGCGTGATATAGCTATTTATTTTTCTTTGCAGATTTTGGAGCCACCACCAGATTTGAAGCTCCACCACCACTGTGTGCGAAAGATACCACCACCGCTGGCGGCCTTCGGAAGCCACCGCCACCGGCGTCTATTGGAAAACACCACCACCGACGCCTTTTGGAAGCCAACAGCGATTTTAAATAGGGCCACCGGCGATTTCAAATAGCCACCGGTGAGTTCGAATAGCTACCAGCGAGTCGAGCAAATTCGATAAGCTAGACGGGCACTTCGGTCTTGAGCTCGAGGAGCACCAATTTTGGAACACCGGTGGTGTGCTCAAAGGGCCCAGCGGAGGATGGCCTAGGCGGAGGCTCCGGCAGATTCGAAAGCTTGAAAGGTGGCGGTGGTGAACTCTGGTTTCGACTCATTATCCGTGGCCCATTATCACATTATCCGCGGCCTGCTCTGGAGGTGGTGCCGGTAAGCTCGAGTTCGAAGGGTCAAAGCCAGCAATTTCGAAGGTTACCATCGACGGCGAGCTCGAAGGATCTCACCGGCGAGAGTTTGAATAGGGGCCTCCAGCCACTGGTGAGTTCAAATAGGGGCCTCCAACATTGGTGAATTCGAATAGGGGCCTCCGGCCACTGGTGAGTTCGAACCGGGGCCACCGCCGAGTCGAACAGGGGCCACTGGTGAATTCGAAGGAGGCTCCGCTACTAGTTCATTGGCATCAAGGGTGGCTTCGAAGGAGGCAACAAAGGAGAAATCGAAGCCGATCCAGCGGTGAGTTTGAAGCAGCGAGTTCGAAGGACATCACCGGCAATTTTTGGAAGGGCACCACCACCGGGCGATTTAGAAGTCACTGGCGGAGTTCAATGGCACCGGTGGCAGACCTCGAGGGATGGCATCGACGAGTCGGAGGGCGGCGCCAGACAAATGGGGACGCTAAGGCGGCAGGAGGCGGCAGGACGCGCTGGACGGAAGAGCTCCACTTTTGCCTAGATTCTTGCTGGAAACGCTCGTGTAGTGCCATGGCGAGGTCGAAACTTGCGAGAAAACACCAAGAACTAGCCATGGGTTAGATTTGGGTCTCTGGCAACAATGTTATATCCGTCGATGATAGTATATTGGTGTTCCCCAACACCAAGACGTGATGAAATGATTCCTTCTCTCCCGAGTTCGAATTCTCTAAAGTCAAGATTAAATAATTCACCCAATAATTTGTCCAACCTTGAGCTGTAGAGCTAGAATTCATTATTTTAGACCAGTGAAACACTAGACTTTAGCACCAAAAACATAGACTTTTGCGGTGATGGCGAAGGGAATTGACTTCTCTCAGTTTTTATTTAGCGTGTCATTTAATGCTATATGGGAAATTCGATTACACAGTACGACTTATTTTTTTACCGTGATATGCAAAACAAAGCCTCTGGGGGTCACATGCGGGGAGAATCTCTAATGGTAAAGTCAGCTCCAATATGAGTAATGAGAAATAATAGATCATAATCTAGGAGGCATACCTGTGTATATATACTCTAGCAACCCTAGGATTTTTATTGGATTACCTTTCAACCATGTTAGGCCAAGTAGCCCCAATTGTCAATATTACATGACTATTAGTTATTTAAGATTGGGTCACTGAAGATTTATGCATTATAAGCTCAAGCTCGAATGAGGAACTCATGCAACCAATATCGAATATGGTCCACAATTTGGAGGTATGTTTTTCCTCTAGATTCACAAACTTGGAAGATAAAATCTCCTCTAGATTCAAGAGCTTGGAGACCTAAATTAGCCAAATTGCATCATCCGTGAGCCGTTTGGAAGCTCAATATTCCAAAGGTACACCAACCCAAGTTGAACTCAAAGATACGATGAGTGAGGTCACCTTGAAAAATGAATTTGAGTTCCAAGAGAATGAGGAGTTGGTTTTTGAAGACAAAAAAGTTGTGGGAGAGGTGATTGTGCTACATTCATTATTCTTGTCATCATCACCCCTACCCACACTAAATGAACCAACTCCACTATTTTCAGAATTCTTGAAGGATACAATAGGGGACCCAAATGATTATGCCAAGCTTCCAAACCACCCATCTCTAAGACTAACTCCACCTCCACAAAATCTTCCTCTTGGAAGATTTCTACCCCCACCTCTATATGATGGAGATGCCAAGACGACTACCACCATAAATGAAGACATTCCACGACTTGATCAAACATTTAAAGGATATGTTCGAGATCCTCTAAGTGACATGGCCGGGCCGATGACTGGGTCAAGAACTAAGCTTAGGTATGCTTCTTTAAATGCTTTGATTGATCGCCTTTCTGATGAAGATTTGAAGAAGGGGTCACCATCGGCATCTTGGATTCATTATTCAAGATTGTCGACGAACTGAAGACATCATGAAGAACACTATACTCTTTTTCCCACTGGGTTTTTAATGAGGTAGTGTGATCACTGTAAAATAATGTCATTTTGGGTTTATTGGACTGATAGCTCAGTCATGTGGGCTTTGAAGAGCTGAATTTCGAAAATACAATCCATTAAGGTTTAGTATATTCAGTTTTATTATGATTAGAATTATATTTGGTAAGATTAGATAAGGTAATATTCTTCAAGGTTACTTCTTGAAGAATTCAACCTGATTACCTTAGATTACCATTTATTTTAGGTATTTTAGTTAGAAATGGTTTTTAACTTCTTAAAGCTGCCATAAGTCGATTCAGTTTTCATTTGTGATTAGGGTTTGAGGAAAGATTGTAACCCTATAAAAAGGGAGGCCTTATGGACAAAAATTAGAACCTTTCATCAACCAAATATACAACCTTTGGAGTTCATACTCTTTGCTTGCGAGCTAATCCATTGTTGCTTAACCCCGAGGGCTAGTTAAGTATCAATAAACCTTGTAATCTGATCCTGAGGGCTAGTTAGAGAGCAAGTCGAAGTTAGGCGTACCCCGAGAGCTAGACTCCTGAATTTCGTGCGAGATAGTGCGGGTTTGTAGATCCCTTCACTAGATCAAAGTTATTAATTCCGCAAATCGTGAGTCTTCGCAAGGAGATTCATATCACTATACTTTTGGATACTCATGGTGAAGGGGTTCAAACATTTACCATATGGATAGCATTAGGGTCATGCCGACAACATTAAATATACTGAGTTTCTTGGGAGGTAACCCAAGTTTTAAATTGTTTTAGTAGATTTTTTTTAAAAAAAAAGGTGAAAAAAAATCCCTCACCCTTGTCCTCACAATCTTACCCCCAAAACACAAAAACACCACCAGAATCCACCACCAGAATCCACCACCTAAAACCACCATCTAGGAGTCCTGCTAGTTATTGCCTTTTGTGAGTGTTGATTGGAATTTGCATAGTTTTGGATTTGTAGTGGATGGGTCAAAGTTGCATATTGTGCGGAGTTTGAGAACATGGAGGAGAGAAAATTCATTGAGAAATGAGCATTACCGGGAAGGACCTTCAAGGTCCTAGTTGTGATTTTTTCTTTCTTTCTCCCTTATTTCTTTATCTTGTCCTTATGTTCACATTGAGGACAATGTGTGTTTCAAGTGTGAGGGATAGAAATATATCTCATTGTATTTTATTGTAGTGTGCATATGCTCCACTTTGATTTGTTTTGTTTAAAAAAACTTGCTAAGTTGAAAACCCGAGAGGGCAATTTAGGCAAAATTGGGGGGCCTGGATAGGTCAAAAACCCAAAAGGGCGACCTATGCAAAAATGAGAGACCTTATGGTGTGGAAAAAAGGTGAGGTGTGAGCTTTGAAAGAAAAGAGAGGCTAGGATGAAAACCTGAGGGGGCTCCTAGGAAAAATGAGAGAAAATGAGAGAAATTGAAACATTCTTTGCTTCTCTTAGTTTGTATATTTGGTAGCTTCTTTGGTAGAGTAAGCAAGATTTACACTTGAATTTCGTACCTCATCTTTGATTTGTATGATGGTTGTTTGAATTATCTTAGGCTTTGCGTTGTGAGAGTGTGAGAGAGATTCTTATGTCTTGGGGGCCGGGGTAGTCTAGGAATAAAATGTTAGGTGTTTTGGGAAAACCTTTGCATGCTAGTTTACGCTTAGGTCTTTACTTGTTCTTGTTTACTCGAGGACGAGTAAGGTTTAAGTGTGGGGGATTTGATGAGCCGTTAAATTCATTATTTTCCAAAGCATTAAACATCTGTTTTGTTATCTTTTTGTTAGAAAATTGCTAGATTTAGGTAGGTTTACTTCATAAGGGGTTTAGATAACCATTTTCGATTTTCGTATCTAAATCCTTCATTTTGTAATCTATTTTGAGTCTGGATTTTTAGTCCTTACGGGCATCTAGATTCCTTTTTGAAGCTTAATTTGTAGATTGCTCAAAAGTACTTCAGAGTAGTTTAGTGAAGGTCATTCACAAGTATGGTAGAAGTTTGAAGGTCACTTACAAAGTGGTAGAAGATAGATTGAAGAAGGAAGGTAAAATAGCGCAGGAAGAATGATCCAGATTTTTGTAGGCAAATTTTGAGAATTATCCAAGATGAATTGGTGTCCGTGGATAGCATCATTGGATTTGTCTACTATAAAAATGACTACAAGAACTCCTAAAATGGATCAGCAGTTCACCCGTAGCAAAGGAAATAAGGAAGGGGTAGAAGACACGGTGCGGACTGCACCATATAGCGCAGCCCACAAAATCAGCCCAGATTTTGACCTTTTTGGCCCTTTTTTCACTCTTTCCGTTGACTATAAATAGGCCCCCTTCTTCCCCATTTGAGAGAGCCCAACTCGGGGGCCTCCAAAACCCTAGTTTTCACTTTGATCTTTCATTTTTTCCATGTTTCAGTGTGGATTTGTGTTCTATGTTATGGGTTTGGTTAATCTAGACTAAATATACTCTTGGGAGCAATTGGTAAGCATTTCTAGTATGCATTTGTGAGATTTGATTCATCCTATTTTGTACTTTTATTATAAAGTATTTTTTGTGCTTTTTTGTGTGATTAATGCATGATTTAGACTAGGATGATCAACTAGTTGAAGATTATGAATTGATTCTTTGCTAGGTTTTTGGTCAAACCTGGGACACTTTGTCTTTTTGTCGATGTGATTATCGTTGGTTAATGTTAGGTTATAATTGGGTGTGACAACTAATTATGATTATTTATTGATGAAATTTCTTAGATTTAGGGTGAATTTGAATGGGTTTGCCTAGTTATCGAAGTAGTACACGAATGACGCCTAGCATGAAGGTCGATCCTCGTAGTCGTTATTAGTAGATATACTTGTACTATCTATATGTTTCTCGCTTGTAGGACATTGTGGTAGTTGTGTTGGGTCTCCATGTTTATTTCTATTCTCGGGGAATTCTATAACACTGATCATCTGAAGTGACCCGAGGGGAAGGGTTATTGTGTGGCGCTGATTACCCATTCTAACTATAACCGAGGAGAGGCAAGAAATGTTTTCACTTGAAAGGTGTTGACAAGTTCTCGACAATATGTGGTTAATGCATAAAAATAGGATAAGTAGTCGACAATCATAGGATGACTAGAAATGTAAACCAATTGTGCCCAAGACTCGTTATCATATTAATTACATCTTTGGTGCTAGTGTGATCGTAGTTGTGTTGTTTTCTCTAATTGTTGGTTAATTTAGTTGTTTAAAGTAGTCTTAGTGTTTTCTAAAATCAAAACCCCCCTACTTGGTTACCACACACGTAGAGTGACTTCTTCGTGTGATTTTTAACTACACTTTGACACTCGATAAAAACCCCTTTTCCTTGTGGACAACCTCGTCTTACCACTAGCTACTATTTGGTAGTTAGCCATAATTTGGGCACATAAATACTATCTTTGAGAGGCACGACGATGGCCTCCTAAAGTTGAAGAGTGCGGGGGATAAATGGATTGCCTTGATTTAGGCCTCAAGTCGGATTAAAAAGGTCGTAGCTGGTGCCATTAACAAGTATAGAGAACAATGCCCCCAATGATATTACCAAGTATGAGGGCTACAATGTGTCTGTGAAAGCCAAATTTTAACAAAAGAGAATGTAGAATAGGTCATGACACACGATGAAAATATTTTGACATATCGATTTTGGTAATCATATTAAGAGCATGTCGTATTTTATCAAGAAGTTTGGTTATTTCTTGCAGCACTAAGATGTTATCCACAATTCCGCGCCCTTTAATGAAATTAGATTGTTCCAATGAGATACATTTGGCCATTAGTGGTTTAATCCTATCCGATACAATCTTAGAGAGGATCTTGTTCGTGAAGTTTGTAAGACTTATAGGCTTGTATTCATCTATTTTCTTAGGTGTTTGAGTTTTAGGAATTAGAGTTATTAGTGTGCTAGAGAAAGATTTACGAATTTGTTTCCACACATAAACTCTTGTACAACTTGTAAAAGATCAAACCTTATGATATCTCAAGCTTTCAAATAGAAAAAGCCATCAGGTTCGGGTGAGCTTTCCTCTCCTAGATTAAATAATGTACTATGTAATTCGTCATGAGGACTGGTTTTAGGAGCTCAACATTATCATTATTTGTAGTTATAGTTGGGATGAAATTCAGAAATTTCCTCGTCTAAGCCAGAGTGATCTACTGTGTCATCAGTTGGTATTTTCTGGAAAAATTGAGCTACAAATTCACCTATTTTTCCTGCTCATCAAGCCACTGTCCATATTTCTTTTGTAGTTTGTTAATCCTAAGTCTAACATGTTTAGATTTTACACTAGTATGGAAGAAAGTCGTGTATAGGTCCCCATTTTCCATCCATTTTTCCTAGATCTCTGATTCTAGTAGGTTTTTTGTTCTGTTAGGGCCCTAGTTAGACTGACATTTGCCTCATTAAGGTTAGCTAGTTTTAAAAGATTACAACTACATTTCCAAATTCCAACTTGTTCTAGTTTCCAAGACATGTTTTAAGCCTATTAAGTTTTATGGAAAAACCTTGCAGTCCCTCCCCTAAAACTGGAATATTCTAGTTGCTCTCAATGATTTTCAAAAAGTTATATATGTTTGTCCTCTGGCTTACTATTTTTGAATGCAAAACCCTCTGGCTTAGCAAATTGTAAGCCAGAGGGTTTTGCATTAAAAAATAGTGGATTGTGATATGATGATCCTCTTCCTAAGACCTAGACTGATGAAACAAGAAATTAATCAAACCATTCATGTTTACCAAGGGTTTCATTCAATCTTTCAGTCACTCTTTGATGTCCAATTCTTCTATTATCCAAGTAAAAAGATTCCGTGATGTGTCGATCTCAGTGAGTTTATTCCTAATGAGAGATATGGAAAAGTCATTAATGGCATTCATTTTAAGATTATTCCTATCCTTTCTTTTTATGATGTTAAAGTATCCGGTTACGATGGTTGGCCTGTTATGGTGCCAATTCTAGACTCTAAATCAGCAAATAAACAAGACCTTTCGGATCTACCGTGGTATCTGTAGATAGCAAACAGATGGAAAATAATGTTAGAGGGGGTGGGGATGGGGTGGGTGGGTTAGATACCTAAAGATGTAAATATCTCTCATGCTTATATATTAAAAAAGGCCGATAGTTATCTTTCATGAGAACCCAAATATGTCCATCATCTAAAGTCTGAGAATGGTGAAAACCTAAAATGTGCATATAGTTATCCAGTTCAACCAATTCCTGCTTAGGTTCTAGAATCATCAAAATTTCAAGCCCGTGAATCCTAATTAGTTTTTTTAGTTTTCAGTAACCCTTTATGTATTCTTCTTATGTTCCATGTGAAAAGTTCACAATTCATAGGGAATATTGGTTTTTTGGTATATATGTGTCATTATTTAATTAGGTGAAATAAAAAACCTTCTACTAGTTTGGGTTGATTCAGAAGTACCTATACTACTGCCCATTACATGTATTGCATGTTGAGTCTGCTGGATATTACCATCTTCAGGTTGGATGTCCTTATGGTCATTGTGATGACTATCCCCCGCCCCATGTCCTACTGAGGCAATTTTTCGCTCCTGATCTCTACGTTGTTCTTTGAAGAATGCGATGGTGATGAGATCATTTCAACTTTGAATCCCCTTATTTGGATGAAAATGTAAAAAATAAATTATTTGTATTGTTGTATGAATATAAATTTAGCTCTATTTTTCCTTTGTAGTGATATTATTGTTGTGTTATGGTGTAGCTAGTATGTAAGAATTTTCGTTGCTATATCAAATAGTGTACTTTAGTTTTGTTGTATTTGATTATGATGTGTGTTGTTAGGTAGAATGATTTCACAGAAAAGGACTTGTGATGAACCCACCCGTTCACACGATGGAAATTCCCAAACATTAGGCAATTAGGAGTATGACGAGGAAGGATCACAAAAGGTTGGGATTGGTAAGACACATTGTAGGACATTAGGATGGAGAATGGCTAGGAAAGAGTTAACTTTGTTGATTTTCAACAAATAAGGAACATGTTTGTCGGAGGAACGTGCAAAGTGGTCTAGTGGGTATGAAAGGTTGGTAAAATGGGTTGACATTCGGTACGATAATTAGTACGAGGTTCCTAAAGAATATAAAGATGTCTTATGGACGGAATGCAGGGTAGCGTAAATGAAATGCTTGTAAATCACGCACCAATCCTTTTTTTATCGTACCTTAAACTATTTACTTTGACATTGTGACCCTTGAAAATATTAATAGAGGCCATTTGAGATAGATGCTCTGGATTGGAGGATCTAAAGAATATGAGTATGTTTTAAAGAGTTAGAGAGAACACAAGTACACCTTATCTAGAGATTAGATATTCTCAAGTAGGAAAGGATATTGTCCATGGTGAACTTATGCACATTCACCTGGAAAGTTGGGAGATCCAAGGGAGAAGAGCATTGGAGAATGCTGAAAATGTTAACCCATTTATTTAAATTTTGATAGTGTCTTAAGAGACCATTGTTTAGTAATGACATGTCTATGGAATTGAAAAATAACGTATTGCATCGAAGAACATAATTCCTCATCGAAAGAGCTGTGGAGGTTATGGATTGGCGGCCATAGAGTTAGTGGGAGAATGTTTTGAAATGGATGTCCACACTACAATCGATGGGGGGATGACCGAGGATGAGGCAAGATCATTAGTAATGCCCATCGATGTGGATGAAATTGAGAGGTGTGATTTGTTCCAAAAGATTTGTCAAAATGATAAGAGTGGATACGATAAAGCTCCAAAATTGAAATTTCGGAACGGGTGGTAAGCCCCTAATTTTTATTTCTAATTTGATTCATATATTTATTAGATACATTAGTGTGTTTTGAACTACTACACTTACGCAGGCTAAGTTAAATCATGATCAATTGGAAGGCCGATTCATTCCCTCGGGTAAGGGCACATCCTATGTGAGGCTACTAGAAAACCTGACCACCCTGGACGTGCTAGAGGAGTGGAAGCATTCTTATCCTAGAGAGGCATTTGGAACTGTTCGGTCCTATGATCGGGCTAAACCATCGAGAGCTCACGTCTTTCCAAAGGAAGCCCTTATTCAAGATTAACATATAAAGCAACAAGATATCTTGATTTGTAAGTTATCGAACACACCAATCTTCCTCTACCCGAGAATTTATATGATTTTATGCCTGGTTGGACTCCACTGTCTAGAGGTTCTCGCCACTCACCAGGAGAAGTTGATATTAACCACGATCATATTCTTCTTACGCCAATAAATAAAGACAATAATCTTGACAAAGCTATCATGTCTACTGAAGAAAGGTACGATTTTATTTTGTCTTTCAATCCTAAGTAATTATCTTGACATTTATTTTACATAAGTATTTTACTACCATTCCAGAAATCACATTTGCGTGAGCTATACATTGATCAAGGTGAAAAAGGCAGACCACTCCACGCTACCGACGTTATTTTACATGAGTCAATGCAACATCATCACTCCGTACCAATTGGAGATGGAATTTCTAGAGTTTTATTGGAGAGTTCAGTGGTCCTCAACGCCCTATTTCCAAGTCCAGATGGCCATTACAAATGAGTGGGACCCGCCCTAGAAATGTTTCTTCTATGGTCTCGTCTCCTAATTTAGGCAGAGCCTCTAAAGGATCCTCATTCGAAAGAAACCCCCACTACAAAACCTAAGCAGGTTGTAGAAATGGTGAAGAAGATTAAACCTCCCATCACAAGGGCACAATTTATTAAGGAGTCACAACAATTTTTTAGGGTGTTGTATGATTTGATGTCCGGACACCAACGCAACTCAACATACTTATTCTCGGGAAATGAATGCGTCTTCGATCAAAAGAGGAAACTCATTGCCTCATGGATTTCTTTGATGACCTATGGAGGTGTGACCAAGTCAACCAAACCTTAATGTCCCTCTCCATATTGTGAGTACTATAACTTTATGCATTCAAATAATATTTTTATTATTCCTAATTTTATTACAAAGTGTTACCTCTTTTGTTTGGAGGATACATGTATTATGTTGCAAACCAAAAGGAGAAGGGGTGGATATGGTATTGTACTCGGTGATGACTCAAGAAATTGGTTGTACTGTCTAAGAGAGGGTCGACTACATCTGCAAAATTCTAGGACGAACGGATAAACAAAATATTCGTTTCACCTTATAGTGAGAGGTGATGGTTAAATACCCATTTTATTAACGGAAATCCTTTTATGCATTATTTTTATGTATATAAATGTTGTAGGGACCATTAGATAATAATATTTATTATTCCGGAGAAGAAGTGTGTTTTCTGGATGAATCCTCTGCAGTTCCAACCACCCGAGTCGTTTGTTAAGATTTTGGGTGCCTCTATCAATGATACAGGTGATATTAGTAGTATGGGTTTGGACCTAGTCGAAATCAAGGTGTGATTTTTTTTTCATGTTGACCAATACTATTCTATCCTCATTTATAAAAAATAAATTTGACTATTTCCATTGTTATTAATTAGTACAAGAAACAACTAAAACCATAGGCATGTGGGTATTAGATAAAGCTATACGCGGCAGAGTGTGTCCAACATGTGCGTATGGATTATCTTTAAATCGACGAACTAAGTATTGAGTTAATTCTTGTATACATTTTTTTGCTAATTTCTCGTTCCATAACTTATATTAGTAATATGATCCAATTCACGGATTTTTCCAAAGGTCCACAAGCCGTATTTGCAAGATGATATCAACATGGAAAGAAATTTCTTGGCTAGGTATCTGGTGCACGTCCGTTACTTTTCAATTGGAAATCCTAATGTAATAATATATATAATGATATTGTGTGGGATGGAATTTGCGTGATTTCTACTCCTATCTATAGATTGTTGATTTGCTAGCATAATCTACAAATTTTTTATAGCTAGTGTGATCATGTCATGTATTTTGAACAAACTGGAGCTGTTAAAGCCGGGTTCTAATGAAGTAGCCAGTTTTAACAAGTCAAATTACAGTTCTGAACTCGGAATTTCATTCCTCTCTTCCATATACTTTTTTTTTCGAATGCTCGAAAATGAGTTCTGAACTCGGAAGCATGTATCCAAGACAACTTCTGAATTTAGATGTTAATATTTACAAATAAATCATTTCACGCATCAAAATACAGTATATGTTCGGGTTGGACGAACGAGGCCGAAACCCTTTTAGCAAGTGTGATATTGGTTCCAAGCTCGTAACTTTTTTTTCCAAGTTCGTAACTCATTTAAGCATCCTAGGACCTTGAATAAGTTCCGAACTCGAAATTGATAAAAGGCGGTTCCACCATATCAATCAAAGGTGAGGCCAGAGAAGTCAGCTCCAAAGTGACTTTTCTGGTCCAAAGAAACCACCTTTAATACCCCTTCCTACACTAGTGGGATTGTGGATAGCCTGGTGTGATTGATAATAGGTTGGTTTGCAAAGATGAGCTCTCCTAAACGAATGGAAATGTGTTGAATTATATCTAGGTGAAGATAATAAGGCGAGGGTAAGTCAACTGTCAGCCAGATCGGAACAAGTGGCTCCTCCTTGACATCGAAGTTTCTGGTCCACTTCAAGACCTTCATTATCAAGCCGCCCAAATTCCAATTCTGTTTGATCCAACATCTTTTTATATCTTGTTTGTGATCAAATCGAAATGAAATTGTGTCTTCGATCGAGTGCTGTGATGGTCGCCTCTCTCTTGAAACCTATCTTTTTGAAGTGGTGCCGAATGAAGCCGTGGGATGGACGCCCCCTTGGGAGTTTTCCGATTATATTTTTCTTGAAGGATTTAGAGAGGTGCTTGATTTCTGCATATTCAAAAAAGACTGCAATCTCTCCTTTGTGTTATTTAATTGGGTTTAGTTTTATTGATATTTTTTGGTTTGGGTTGTGATTTGTGTAAGAATTGACTTATAAAATAGTGGTAAACTCTCGCCAGAGGTGTAGCCGCCATTAGATATGTGGTTTTTCTCACGACGTGGTGGCAATGCGTATGTTATCAACGTTTGTGGGGCGTTGGAAAGTACTGTTTAGGTGTTTACAATGACAGGACCAAAGAAAATATTATGGGGGCTTAACAGAATAAAAAATTACACCAATTAATGTTAGAGACATGATTTTCGATTTGGATATACGATAAATGCAAACTTATTTATATATTGTGATAAAATATAAATGACTTTATTATGGTGCACTGATATTAATCAATGACACACCTCAATGATGAGGAGATTACCATATATAGGCTTACAACAAACCAAAGTCTAACAGGAATATAATTCTAAGTCTATAAGGAAACTATCATCTATAACTAATTCTATAGGGTAACTACTATCTATAACTGATTCTATAAGGTAACTATCATCTATAACCTTTCCTACAAGGAAAGGGTTTCTATTTCCTTAACACTCTCCCTCAAGTTGGAGCATGATGACAAGAATGTCCAACTTGTGAAGAATATTATGAAATTGCTAATCAATAAAACAAAACAAAAAATTTAAAAATTCTCAGTAGGGGTAGAAGTAGCAGCAACAACCGTAACAGTAGCAGCTGGTAGAGCAGTATTTGTAGGAGACCATTCAAGGTAATTCTCTTGACCCTTCGGGATGGTGGGTGCAATAACCAAACCAGGTCCGTCAGAAGTGCCAATGAAGTAGGGCTTAGTCGACAAACGACCAACATGTATAGGTATTTTAGGGCCACATTGCAACTGCAACTGTTTCAGTAAAGTCGCAATTACCTCATAGCCATTATTGTTCTGAAGTGCAGTAGCCTCAAAACCAACATCAGTATGGGCGGTACAAGTTGTAAACCTGGACCATCGCCAGAACCAATGAAGTAAGGATCAGTCGACACACGACCAATCGGTAAAGTAGTACGAGGGCCAGATTGCAATTGCAGCTGCTGAAGTAAAGCTGTAATCACATCATAACCACTCATATCCCGAATCTTCGGAGCAGCAGAACGAGGCTGATCTTCAGAGCCAGACATATTGTAAAAATCAGGTACAAATCAGGAGCACAGGACACACCGACGGAGGGTAAGCGGCGGCGCATGAGGGCGAGCAGCTGTCGTCGGACGGTGGCGAACGGCGATCGGCGCGTGGCGGTGGTTGGCGCGTGGCGTCAACATCGACGGCGCGTGGATGTCGGACGGCAGGTTTTAATGCAGCGGAAAATTTTCTATCATGATAAAATATAAATGGCTTTATTATGGTGCACTGATATTAATTAATGACACACCTCAATGATGAGGAGATTACCATATATAGGCTTACAACAAACCAAAGTCTAACAGGAATATAATTCTAAGTCTATAAGGAAACTATCATCTATAACTAATTCTATAGGGTAACTACTATCTATAACTGATTCTATAAGGTAACTATCATCTATAACCTTTCCTACAAGGAAAGGGTTTCTATTTCCTTAACATATTGTAAAATTGTAGGATGAAATAATGTTACTTGTAGAACACACAAACATACACACACACACACACACACACATATATATATATATATATATATATATATATATATATATTAATTCCACAAAGTCAGATTGACTAACTGTTAGACGAAATCATTTCATAATTGATGCAACTAATAAAGTGATTTTGTGTTTGTTTTTATTTTATTGCAACAAGAATCCTATAAATTTGATGTTTTTTTCAAAATGTATCACGATTTATAAATAATTATAATTTGACCATTACAAATAATGAAACATGATTAGTCTAATTGTTAGTCTATCGAACATGAAACTTTCTCTATTAATTTCAGTTACTTTAAAAAATTAACAGTTCTCTAAGTACTTTGATATTAATTATTTGAAATTAAGATTTCAACACTCAATTTTTTAACATTATTTAAATCTATTACAATTACTTATTTACAGTTTAAATTAAATAAATATTTTTTTATGAAAAGATTAAGCAGCTATATGCTACTAAAATCACTAAAAAAAATAGAATCTTTTACCTCGGTTCTACAATATCTTTTTCTGTAGTTTTTAGTCCCAAAAAACTGAGGTAAATACTGGCATAGTAAAAGTCCACTTATATCCGGTTTAAGACCGATGTTGGTAGGTATTGTGACCAGCGTCGGTAAACAAGAAGGACGATGAGATACCATTGTGGCGACTTCGTTGAGGCCGATATCCGTTGTTTTGTGAGCGACTTCGCAAGTGCTTTTAACCGATGTTGCGTGTTGTGGGGCAGTCATATCGTATTCATACTGACGTGGAACTGTGACCAATACGATGTCATTTTGAGAGGCCAATCTCGCACACAATTTACTGACCCCAGTTTATCCGAAGTCGGTTTTGTGTCGTCGCGGTTTAGGCTTGTGCGACGCCGCTTGTTCATCGGAGAGACGTCAATTCTGGTCAAATATTGTAATATTTTATATTCAATGACACAAGTAATCGTTGCTAGTCTTTACATGTTATTTAATATTCTATGACTCATGTAATAGTTAAACGTTAAACAACAATCAATTGTTGTTCAATTAATGCGAACACATGACACAACTATCACATATATTATAAATATATGATACAAACTATTAAATTACATAACCTTCATATGAAATTAAAATATTATTAGTATTGAACCCCCATTGTCTATGTTGTACGACATTAACAATGCCAGGGCGATTAGTGAAATGACAAGTCCATTCATCTACATGCTAAAAGTCCATCGGTAACTCTCTTTGTCCCATTACAACCAGTCCACAGCAAAAAGAATTATGTTGGAAATGGGCAGTTTGTAAATGAAATACACACAATATAGTCATATGTAGACGACATTAATCTCAACCAAAAAAATGTAACTTATCTGCATGGATGCGACGTCGGTCATTCTGGACATTGCCGTCGCACCGGACGTTGTAATGACCGACGTTGGGCATTCATAGTTCTTTTTTTCATACAAAAACAACGATTTTTCTTAGAATGAACCTTAATTTATGACCAACACTTCTCATCATTTGTACATGACATTATTTTTCCAAAATAGACACTATCTAGTAGTTAACATGTAGCACAAACATGAAATTATGCAAAATTTCTTAGACATTTGCAACGTCGGTAATTTTTCGGTAACATATCTCAAGGACCAATGGATTGAGACCAACGTCGCACATTCAAAGCGTGTTCTTTCGAAAATGTAATTATTGTCCACAACCATCCCTAATCTAAGCTTTTTTCTCACTACTTGTAAACATGGAAATATTTTTGACAAAACACTATATACTACATAACATATAGCACAATCATCATACTTCTTGAAAATATTTAATCTTTGTTCCATAACAAAAATAACAATAACAATATCACTAATAAAATTACAAAAATGAACATGGAATGGATGGAAACAATCTCAATTAATTTGTAGCTGGAAATGCTCAATCCTCTAGTGCTTTTGGATGTTTGAGAGGAGCAATCTGATTGAGCACTTAAATTGTTGTAATGGTGTGAATGGAAAGAATCTTGGGAGTGTGCTTTGGTGGAAGTGTATTGGATATGTGAAATGGGTAAAATGAGATGAAATAGGGTTGGGGTAAAATTTATCTTAAATGTTCATCTGAAATTTTGGTTCCCGCTATAATTTTATGGGTAACTGACGTCGGTAGCAAGTTGGTTCCGGTTTTGTTAAAAGCGACGTACTTGTGATGTAGCATGCATGGGTTATAATGTAATTTCTGAAAAGTGTCGTCAAATGCTCACTTTGGGCCCTTCCATTGACCTGTTGATGCCCAAATTGGAGCAATATAGTCGTGACAATGTGAATTACATAGGTACCTCCAATTTTGCATTCTGACTTCTCCCACTTTCTTAGAGTGACCTAGGTGTAGAAAGTAAAAAGTTCACCGGTTGCGCCAAAATTGATTCCAATTGAATCGGAAAGGACATTTTTCATCCCTAGTCAAACTTACAATCCCCGAGAGTGATAAAGAAGCTATCTTGGTCCCACAGATACTTCCACATGTTCTTCCGACTAACCTTTGTGTACTTATAAGTAGTCACCTACAATTTATTTTATGCCACACACTAGCAATTTAAAAAAAAATTTATGGATGGAATTTTATTATCATTTTATTTCCAAAAAAAATCAAGAATATGTAATTCTGTGTGATTATATTAGGTGGAATGTATCATTCTCATAATGCCCATCGTAAGGGTATTAATGGAATACTGACAAAAATGATCAAACACTACCTCCCCGTGCATCCCTCTTAGATAGTACGCATAATCTCCACATCAAACATTTGCCTTTATGTTTGGGTGCGGAGTTTTAAAGTGTAGGGTACATTCAAGGAAGTTTGAGACATAGCATAATTTCATAAAAGTGTCGTCAAATACTAACTATGAAGATTTTTTACCCTTCCATTGACCTGTTGATGGCCAAATTGGAGCAACGTGATGGTGATAATGTGAATTACATGGGTGTACCTCCAATTTTCCGTTCCAACTTCTTTCACTTTCTTGGAGGGATTTAGGTGCAAAAAGTAAAAATCGATTGCGCCAAAATCGATTCCGATCGAACCGAACATTAATAAAGTTTCTTGAACATTTTTATATTTTAATTTGTATTTTATTATATACTACTAACTGTTATGGAAGTGGCTTTAGTATTTTTTGGTCAAATGCGGGCTCATTTGTTATGATCGTGGGATGAAATTATTAGGACGTCGGTCTTAGTTCAATCTGTTGCCGGCTTGGCCAACGGGCGCCCGAGGTTGCACATGTTGAGGCGGATATTACAAGGGTTCAAAACGATGTTGTTCCAAAATGTCTATATATATGGAGCCCACCTCAGAATCAATTCAAACTTTAACTTCCAAGTTTCCCTCGAATCCCAACAACCCCCCACTCCTTCAACCCCTCCTTTGTCAAATGGATGGTTTTTCAATTCTTCCAACTCCTTCCTTTTTGTAATTTTCCTTGAAATTATTCTATCTCTGGTGTGTAATTTTTTTTGATATGTTTTTGTTTTTCTAGTTCACGTGGATTAGTTATAGTGTGAACTTCCTTATATGTCAGCCTAGGTACTATGCTTTGGTTAGTTTTGGTATGTTTTTGGATGATTTTGTTTCACATTCTATTTTACAAGCATGTTTTTTTTGCTATTTTGGCCGTAGCAGCTAAGGTTAAATGCAACGTCGGTCCCCTTTTGGCTAACCTTTGTTTAATGCAATGGTTGACCGATGTCATTCATTCATAATTATGTTGGTATGTGTTTTGAATGGGAAGTCGCACGTGTGTTGAATTACCTGTCAGTCTTAGCGATAGGTTACCGACCTCGCATTTATGCATATGCAACTTGCTTAAAAAATTTAAATGCGAACTTGGTTATCTATCGGTTACCATGTTTGGTCTAAACGACTGATGCAGGACGTTGTACACACAAGTCGGCTATGCAACTATTTTGGATCAACATGTATGTGTGGTGCACGGCCGATGTCGCACTCATCAAGTTCCAAGGCTTTTTTCCCATAATCATTTTCTTATATAATTCAAGAGTAATGACTAGCAAAAGATCATCCAGTCGCCTTTTTCCAGGTCAGCAACTTATTATACACACACACACATATATATATATACATTTATACACATGAGCTACATTTATTTTTAGTGTTTACTTATATATATTCACAATTGATGAAATTTAATAATTCATTGTTTTTCTATAGTTCACCGCACAACGGAGCACCGCCCTAGAGCCTCTCACTTTCGATCTTGAACCTTACACGATGTATCCTGATAACCCCAGATTCAGTTGTACCCTGAAGCAGTAAAACTTCGGTACTAACCCCACTTTGTTAAGGCCTAGCCAACTATAAATGCATGTAATTATTTGATTTTCAATCAATATTATATTGTTAATTGCTATATATATACATTTATAGTAACCATTTTTTGTTGTTTTTTATTCAATAGATCCCGAGGGTCATGGTATCACTCCTACCAAGTTGCAAGACCCAAGTTGTGCCAAGGTGCTACTGGAGAGAGTGACACACAACCTTCTCGGGGGACAGGAAGACCAAGGCCCTATCCCCAAAAGGTTTTGCTGAGATCCTTGCTGGCAACCACCTTGTTCTTGGAGCTCAAAGAAGGTGCATGGCCCATTGTATTCAAGGTCATAATAATCAGAGCTAATTGATTTTATTACAATATGTGTTTTATCTGTCGGAACAAAAACATTTCTATTTGAATAATTTGGTTACTGGCTTGTGAGGATATTTTTAGGGTTACAATTCTATTTGTAAGGATATTCTTATGGTTACTATTTTTGAAAAATTTAAGTACCATATTTGAACAATAATTGACTGTTTGTACGATAATTTGTGCATGATTTAAAAAACCATTTTCAACTATACCATTCAAAACTATATTCTATATTTATTTTACGACATCGAATTAAATTATAATTGTGTGTTGAAAATTACTTTCGTAGACTAACATTCTCATATATCAACATACGACATCGCACACCATTCGGTAATAACATTTACTTCAATCTTACAACCTTTTACTTCGGTTAAAAAATAATCGAGGTTAAAAATCTATCATTTACCTCAATTCTTTTTTAACTAAGGTAAAAAAACTTTTTACTTTGAAAAAAAGGCGAAGAACTTTTTACCTTGATTATTTTCGCTAAACCAAGTAACCGAGGTGAAAAATGTGAAGTAAAATGTGCCGTTTCTTGTAGTAAAGGGAAATAAAAATGAAGCAAATTCTGTGATGTTTGAATAGCATTAAGGAAGTATTTTTCAAAAAGAAAACAAGAAAGTTGGAGACAATCGACAACAGACTCCAGAAGAATTAAGAAAGGAAGCTTTCTTCGGTGGATTAATCAGAATTGGGGACCGGTGTTTATTCAAAACCCAAAAAGAATATAAAAATATAAAAGGGAGATTCTCACCATAGGTTACTTCGTCTTCCTCCTAATCACATGTGTTACTTCTTCGTCCTTGCAACAGTGGCTAAGGAGAAGGACTGAACTAACAAAATTCGTACTCAGTTTTTGGAATTCAATCCGGCGCTGATGGCATTCTCGGCCCAAAGAAGAAGGGGCCGAGAGAGTGTTGATAAACTTTCTAGCCCAACAATATTAGTCCAATTTCCTTATCTGGCGAACAATTGAGGACAGAGAACAACACCTAGAAGCAAAATAACGCTCTCTTACTTGGGCTCAAACTTTTTCAACTTACTTTCATTAAGTCCACTGTGTAACGCTCTCTTTTAGTATTGCTCTATGTCAAAACTGCATTCATGATTCACCTAATCATAAAATTAAGAAAAAAAATATTTTTATAATCCTACCTAGTTGACATAAGTGTCAATATAACCTTTCAATATTTGAAAGTGTCAATATAACCCTATATAATTAGTGAAAGTGCCAATATAACCCTATAAGTTTGAAGGATGTGCTGATATAACCCTACAAACATTAGAAATATGCTGATATAACCCTACGAACATTATGGATGTGCTGATATAACCCAATAAAATTGCATAATGTGCTGATATAACCCTACATACTTTCAGCGAACTATGGCGGTCCAGCGAGCTATGAGGGTAAAATTGTCCACCTAATGTCATAGTTAGCCCCAAAGGGTATTTTGGTCAATTTACATAGAGTCAATGCTGGAAAATTGAGGTCAATGCCAAAAATTATCATAGGGTTATATTGACACTTACTCAAGTAAATGGGGTTATATTTGCACTAAAAATTATTATAGGGTTATAGTGACACTTACTCTAGTAAATATGATTATATTTGCACTAAAAATTATCATAAGGTTATATTAACACTTACTCAAGTAAATAGGGTTATATTGACACTTATCTTTAAAACTAATACAGAAAATACTTTTGCATTGCAAAATTTCAAACTCAATAATTGGCGAAAATATCTTCGAACATATGGATCACGAGGTCATAAACCAAATCTTGGACTAACGAGGTATTTCAAATTATACAAACATCCAAAATTTCTTGAGTGATTGTAAACATGAAAAAGACCAAATTGGATGGACAGATTCACAAGTTTGTCCACCGGCAACCAGTGTAGCCGGTTACCACCAAACCATGCGAACTTCCGATATAAACACCCCACCCTACATAGTTACTCTTAAAACGTACTTCTGACTTCGGAGCAGAACCCAACCTACCCATCCATACACTCATAGCTCACCGATCCCTGAAAATGTCGTCGGAGTACTACACGGTGCCGTTCCAGAGAATCGCCCTCGGGAGCCGCGAAGAAATGCGGCAGCCCGGAGCACTTAAAGCGGCCCTGGCGGAGTTCTTCAGCACCCTCATCTTCGTTTTCGCCGGTCAGGGCTCCGGAATGGCCTTCAGCAAATTAACCAACGATTCTGCCAACACTCCCTCCGATCTCATAGCTGCCGCTATGGCTCACGCTTTTGCGCTTTTTGTGGCGGTCTCCGCCGGCGCTAATATCTCCGGCGGCCACGTCAACCCCGCCGTCACTTTTGGCGCCTTCATCGGGGGTAACATCACGTTATTCCGCGGCATACTTTACATCATTGCCCAGTTGCTTGGATCCGTGGCCGCCTGTTTCCTCCTCAAATTCTCCACTGGCGGACTAGTGAGTTGTTTCCCTCTTTTACTTTCTTTTTCAAAAGCATTATACTCCCTCCGGTCCACTAATAATGGTTCACTTTCATTTTCTGGATGATTTTTTTATATTGGCTCCTTCCCCTTCTAGTAAATCCTAAATTATTTTTATCCACACATTTTACTTTTTATACTTTCAATACAATCTCTACCATTCATTTATTTTTTAAAAAAAGTTTGTGCCCAAAAGTTGGGGTCATAATAAAAGAACCAGAGGGAGTACTAGATCAAACCAAATCTTAGACATTTTAATTGAAAAATACATATACGTAATATTTGAGCAGTTCTCCTGACAGATGGCTTGTGCATAACCTTATGCACATACCATTTATTTGTAAAATTACACTAAAATTTGAAAATATTTTTTTATATCATATATTTTTATATTTTCACATTCAAATACACATTGTTGCTTATTTTAACTTTAAAAATACACTATTTAAACTTTATAAAAAATTATAACATTTAAGGTAAAAGTTACTGTGGATTATCCATAAGGTTACGATAAGACTGTCCATACGATTACGGAAAGATTGTCTTTCCTAAGACTTTCTCTTAACATTTTTACATATATATATACACAACAACAAATCAGTGCCGACCTTATATTTTTAGGGGATGAGGCAAATTGAAAAAATAGGCCTCACATAAATTGTTTAATGTATGTAATATTTATAAAAACACCTAAAGAAAAAAATAAATATTATTGAGACATCTAATTGAGGCTTGTAATTTTTTTTTCTATGTATGTATTAATTAATTATTTTTTTAAAAAAATAAGGCCCCTATATAATTAATAAATTGGAGGCATAAGGCAAACCCTTTACTAGAGTACTCTTTAGTTTCTTTGTATTTGACATCATAAAGTTAAATGTTTGAATTTATGGTGAATGAAATGAATGAATGTAATTGAATTTAGAAAAAAAAAATATAAAATGAGAATCCGTGTTAATATAAAAAAATAAAAAAAATATAATACTGTGCCGAATAAAATACACTCTTTTTTTAACCTCCAAAAATTAAATAAGGACCATTTCTCGATTTGTGCGTGCCATCCTTGCGCAGGGGCCATGCTAATCTTCTCTGTATCGTTCCAATTTTATCAGATGTCCCCGAGGGGACAAAAAAAAATTAAATAAGGAACTTATACAGGGAACCGAATAAGTAAAGGCAAAGTCTGGGAAAGACGGTCTTTCCATAAGCTTATGGAAAGACGGGGTTTAATTCGAATAATAAAAGGTAAAAGGTCTTAGTTGCAATATTAAAAATTTAGTATACAACATGTAGTAGTTATAAAATTTATAACCCGATTCATGCAACCCGAAAATTTTATCTTAATTTCTTCTAATTTACACTTTAAACCTTGGTCTTTCCATGACTTATGGAAAGACCGTCTTTCAAGAGACGCACTCATAAGTAAATTTTGTGACGATATAATTAGTTTTATTTTTTAAAAATATTTTTTAATTGACCATGTTAGTGATCACGTTTTTCACAATACTTTAGATAAGTAATGCACGTTTCCTCCAACCAGTGATTATCCAAAAAACTATTAATAAAATTTAAACTATCTGAATTCCAAACAAAAAATCTTGCTCCTATAAAATACACCTGAAAATATTTGTTATCTCTCCGTCACATCTGAATTTGTACACATTTTAGTCAAGTTTATCAGTTCATGTTTAACCACTAGTAACTTTAGTTACACATGGTAACGGTGTACTAAAATTTTATATTTAGAAAATACATGATGCAAAACGATATCTAACATGATGATATTTGTGCATCTATATCAATAGAAATTTATAGTCAAACGTGTCCTGAGAAAGTTGATCAACAAGTGTGCAGATTCGAATGAGACGAAGGGAGTACAAAGAATCTTATTATATTTATATTTAGACTAAATTAATTTTTTAGTCCCCAACAAAATATCTTATACCATGTTTTGGTCCCCGTTTACAAATCAACCCTCAGACAGTACCCCGCAAATTTAAAATGATATGTTTTGGTCCCTAGAGGTGGTTTTCAGGGGAAGTCAACGGTAAATTTGGTCCAAATATGTAAAATGACTATTATACCCCTGAGTTTTAAAAAATAAAAAATCTTATTTCTTCTTTGTCTTCTTTGCTTCTCCGCCGCTTCCAATTCGAATCCACCAGGAAGGCACCGGCATTCTTTACTACATCTCAAGGAAGGCACTAATTTCTGTTCTTCCTACAGCTCTGTAATTTGTTTTCCTGGTGTAAGTAAAGAATGCCAGTGTAATTTCTTTATAGGAAGGCACTAATTTCTTTTCTTCCTACAGCTCTGTAACATTCTTTATTTATCCCCTACCTTCTTCCTTGAGATTCCCCGCCCCAAATCCAACAAGAACTCATCTTTATGAGAATCCATGTCCTAAATTTGAAGAATCCACAACAGCAGAAACAATGCAATGCCTACTCAATTCCTTCAGGTATAATGGCACCCTGTGTGCTTGCAACCCTGGTTACTTGGGCACAGCCATGGGGAGCAGCTGCCAGCTCTTCTCCGGGTTCGAAGCCGTGAAGCTGCGCTCCGGTGTGGACTACTCCTTACCCTTCCCGGAGACAATCTTCGACTTTGACTCCATCAAGAGGTTTACTCAGTCCCAGGCTGTGTTTCTTGAGGCCACCCTCGCCATGCTCTTCAGCTGGCTCTTTTTTTGCCTTGTTGTACAAATGGTGGGCCTCCTCAGCGACGACCGATCGCCCTAGTTCAGGATTAGGTGGTGGATTAGCCGCCTCGACATTTGCTTCGCCACGCGCCACTGCCTAATTTCTTAGTGCCAAAATTCACCAGGTGCTTACACCAGGAAGGTTTCCAATTAGTGCCGATGCTGCGGTGGAAGGCAGTGGCGGAAGGCGACGGTAAAAATATAATGGAAAAGAAAATATTAAAATTAGGAGATTTTAATTGAAAATGTTTTTTAATTAGTAAAATTACCATTATACCCTTGGCCATACCGGAAAACCACTTAGCTTCCCATGAAAATCACCTCTGGGAACCAAAACATATCATTTTAAATTTGTGGGGTACTGTCCGAGGGTTGATTTGCAAACGGGGACCCAAACATAGTATAAGTACTTTGTAGGGGACTAAAAAAATAATTTAGTCTTATATTTATGTATAGTAATATATTATTTTAGTGTTATATATATATATATATATGAGTTTAATGGATATTTAAAATATGCAAAGTCTTGGGAAAGACGATCTTTCCATAGGTTTATGGAAAGACGGGGTTTAATTAGAATAATAAAAGGTAAAAGGTCTAAATTGCAATATTAAAATTTTATTATGTAACGTGTAGTAGTAATAAAGTTTGTAACCCGATTCATGCAACCCAAAAATTTTATCTTCATTTCTTCTAATTTACACTTTAAACCTTGATCTTTCCATGACTTATGCAAAGACCGTTTTTCAAGAGACAGTCTCTTAAAAATATTAGCAATTAATTATACATTTTAAAATATTGTGTAAAAATACAAATGAAAACAATCCTAATTAGAAAGAAGGAGAAACTGTTTCTTTTTTACACATATTTTATGATGAAATCATGCCATAATTTTCCTGCCATTGATGTTGGGATTCAATGACGAGGTTGTATTGAAGATTTTTCGCACACATATACGTCCATTTTATCACATTGACATTACGCAAAAGGTTAGTGAATAGACAACTGGGTACACTTTGTAGTTTCGATAATGAAACTAGTAATTGTTTGAGATTAATGAATATTGGTTATCCAATTGAACTAAATTAATTCAATTGATGGTACTGGATTATAAGTTTATATGAATGAGTAGAATTACTCAAAATAATTTAGACGAGAGATTATTTCTATGACTATAACTATTAAAATAAATATTCAGTATTAAAATTCTTTAGATATATTTAAAATGTTTACTAGTGTAATTAATAATTTAAAACTATCAATTTTTACTCACCCTCCACTTTATTTTTCTCATTGGGATTTGAGACAGGCAACTGGTGTGTTTGCTCTTTCAAGTGAAGTATCAGTTTGGAATGCATTTGTTCTTGAAATTGTATTGACTTTCGGCTTAGTTTACACGGTGTATGCCACCGCCATTGACCCCAAAAAAGGCAATCTGGGAATTATAGCGCCTTTAGCCATCGGCTTAATCGTTGGAGCCAATATTCTAGTGGGAGGGGCCTTTGATGGGGCATCCATGAATCCAGCCGTTTCGTTTGGGCCCGCTGTCGTTAGCTGGGACTGGAGCCATCAATGGGTTTACTGGGCCGGCCCAATAGTAGGTGCTTTTATTGCTGCCGTTGTCTATGAACTTTTCTTCATCGACCACAACTCTCACGAACAGTTGTCCACCGTTGATAATTATTAGTTTATTGCTCCGGTGGTGTTGCAATTTATGTTGTTTTAGTGCATGTTTTTCCATGTACTTTACCAGTTTCTTTTTCGGGTTCACCTTCCATGTTATGTAATAAATTTCTCTAGTTTTTGGTTGGTGATATGAATTGAATTTGTGGGGTTTGGTTATTCCGAAACATGTTATAATAAGAATTCCGTGTTTGATGTATCGTCTTATTTTAATGTTAAATAATGACATTCATACTTTGTGTATTGTCTTATCTTAATATTAACTAAGTGGATTCATGACTTTTTATACGTTTGACTATCCCTTTGGCAAAACGACATCGTTTTCGTAAAATAACATTAATACAAAAAATTATGATTTGGATGCTTTAAATATCATTCTACGACCTTGTCAGATTTCAATTATTGTAATGCATATATAATACAAAAATTTGTGTGAGACGACCTCACACAAACTTCTTGTTTTCACCAACTTGTTCCCCAAAACCTGTCGGTACTGCGAACTAGCGTGGTTGTCCTTTCGTAACCAAGATAGCTTGTCGCATAGTAAAGCATCTACGTGGTACTTCAAATTACTGAGACTCCACTCCTCAACGACCTTTACCTCCAGCTTGGTGCATTCCTCCTCGATTCGCACCAATTTCCCTTCTAACTTATCCACTTGCCCATACAAACCCTCACAACCTCGGCATAACTAACAAAGCGCTGGGGCCATAGATACCATAACACCACCCAATTGAAACCAGATAACCCTTTTATTACTGAAATAATAACATGTTATTAAATAAAAAACATTTACCGTACCTTAGCCTTCAAGTCAAATAACGCAGCAGGGCCATTCGCATCTTCAAGCATCAAACCAAAAGGAAAACACCTCCCCGATCCACACAAAATCCAAGCCAAAGGAAAACACCTCGTAACCAATGAGCCGGGTAAGCGAACGTAAAGTATAGCTCGCATGATACGAGAAGAACCTCACTTCCAGAAGGAAGATGGTCAACACTTATAATCATCCTAGTAAGACCACAATCTGATAATGACAATATCATTGTAGACCACGATCAACAGAGATCATGCAGCTCACCGACTATTTATAGATATTCAGGACAAGAAGACAGGTGTTGGGATTTTTTCCAGAAATGAGTCAATGTAAACCAAAATAGCGACTTAGGCATTGAAGTTGGATCTCGGGGACCTCCCCGAGACCTTTTTTTGCATGTCAACCAAATGAGTATACTATAGGGCGCTGATTCTGGTTATTATGTTGGCCTGAAAGGATTTCCCTGCATTAGGTGCCCTCCTAGCCCTTAGAGACTTCTCATCCTTCGACAAAGTCTCATCATTCGACAAAGTCTCATCATGCTGTATAGGGGAAACAACTACACCTTTGTTGGTTGACCACCACAACACCTAGAGCCCCCAAGCCAAACACTTCTATGGTAGGTTGGCGGGCTCTATTCACATCGCTAACTCCCACACCCAAACCTCAACTACCTTCTGCTTCTTCTTCTACTAAGGGTTCAACTAAGCATCAATGTAACGACCCTCAACTTCCATTTTGACATTACCTAGCCAAGTCAGAGAATTGCATACAACGTCATTCTTGAATAAAAATGCGTAACCACTGACAAAAGACAACAAATACACTTCAAAAAATCAATAGAATTAAAAACATAAAAATCTCATAAAAATTAATGCAACCTACTAGCTCCCCCCTAGGCCTATCGATGTGGTAGCCTGTCCATATAGCCTTTTTTTGTTCACTTGATTCGATTCTTTTACTTGTAAATGCAGCCTCAGAAGTGATTCCAGGAGAGCACATCCGACGATCAGTTCAGTCATCTCTTCAAGAAATGGAATTTCTCTATATGGTAGCGCTCACCTTAGCTCCTACAGAGATTGTTGTATTTATAGGCTCATTCCCTTTGCAGTTCCTTATTCTTAGGAATTTGAGATGGTGGACACGCCACTTATACCACATTCCTCGGTCGTGGCCTTTGTGTTCACCGCGTGTCCCATTTTTGACGGCCTATGTTCTCTGCTGTGATTCACGATTCTTGTGTTTGCTGCATCTACCTATTCATTGTTTTGGACCAAAGTTTGGCAGGATAATGTTGGGCTGGGCTTGGCGAATCTCATCCCTTTGAATGCTGGGCCACACATACACTATAAGCCCCCCTAGCCATGAAGATCACAATAAATGAAGCGATGATGCTGTTTGTAGCTTGAGTGCGAACTGATGTTACTGTTGGACAGAATGTTCGTGATGAAGAGGCTACTTTCAGCCTTGCGAAGTGATGTAGTCTTGTTGGCTGTAATTTTATCTTCAATCGCTCTTCAAATTTAATCTTTTGAATCTTGAGCTCCTTATGAGAAGGCAGTATTTGCGGTGATTTTGTTTTTGAACTCCGCGATTCGCTCCCCATCATTCGGTATTCTAGCCCAAAATTCCCTGACGTTTGTTATCGCTATATCTCTTAAATGGCGAATTTGAAATAAAGAATTTAATGTAGCCCTTAATCAGTGTGCTATCTTTTCATATACCACCGCTATCTCGATATAAGCAAAAAGGTACTTTACTTCTTGTCAGATACTCATCATTATTTTGCTTGCCCCTTTAATCAGTGTGCTACCCCTTTAACTGCTCCTTTTATTGTCTTTATTTAAGTTTCCTTCTTCCTTCTTGTTTCAGTTTCTCCTCTCAATTGTCTAGAGTTTGTCTTCCTGTACTAATTCCTAAATTAATAGCGCGTAATCCACCCTCAGCTCCTTCAAGAGTAAGTTCTCTTGTTTGAATTATTTCTCTATTGCATTCTTTGGGATTAGAGTACTTTCTCTGGTTCTGGTTGTCTCTGTGACTTGCTTCTGATCATCCTCTCGGCCTGTTTGATGTAAATCCGTTCTGTAGTAGATTTGTTTCCATTGAATTTTAACTGAGATTATTACCTCCCTATTTTAGGACCTCAATGTCTTCTTTTAATCATGGTAAGTCCCCCCGTAGAGGATGTTGCTTCCGATGGGGATTCCGACCATGCTTTCGGATCCTCCACCGTTCCCAGTATTTTGACCATCTCTTATGTAAATGACTTAAAGAACTTATTTCCTTTTCTGTCTGGTTATAAGCTTCGTTTGCCTTCCAAATCTGAGTGCGTTCGTAACCCTCATCCTGGCTATATTTATTGCTATCTAACATATTTGAACTTTGGTCTCTATTTTCCACTTTTCGAACATGTGATTGTGCTGCTTTGTTCATATAAGATTGGGTTGGCCCAATTTCATCCTAAGGGCATCACTATTATAATGGATTTCCTTCGTGTGTGTGAAAAATGAGAACATTCCTTTCGCAATTTACTTAGTCCGCACTTTCTACCACATTCTAAAAGTGAAGAATACTGTGGATGAATTCACCCTATATCTTGTGATTTATGGGGTAGAGCTTGTCAGTGGTTTCCCCAGTAACGTTGGTGATTGGCGTATGAGATATATTTTTTTTATCAAAGCGAATCAAATTCGTGAGTCTAATATACCTTCATGTAACTACAGAGTTCCTAAATCTAAGCTTCCTAACTTGAGTTTTCATTATACTAAGGAGACGTCGATCGTGTCTACACTTCACGTACATACCCAACATCTTCGTCATGCTGACTCTGATGCTGAAGGTGTCTTGTTCGCCTATACTGTATTTTACTATGTACTTTATAGTGGATTGTATCGCTATTTTTCTTTCTTATGTGAGTTCACTTTGACCTATGCTATTTATTATTGTGGCAGATATGGATCTCACGAAAGGTGACATTGATTCATCAATTTTCAATGACGAAGAAGTAAATATGGCTATCGTTTAGACTAACCATGTTGATGATAACAACGCCGTGCTTCTGGTGTTGATCATCACATGCTCTAGGGATAAAGAGACTGGGGGTAGGCCAACTAGCCATCGTCGAACTCTGAACCCACTGAAGGAGAAGAGGATCATGAGGGATCGGAGCAGCGGTCACACATGACATTCTGTTCCTCCTCTTAAAAAGGGGCGTGGTAACCAAATTGGTTTTCCAATTACAAAGAAAACTAAGGACTCTCTGTCTTAGGGGGTAATTTTTTATAAATTTTCTGGCCTTTCACTACCCGATACACTAGCTACGGTAAGGCTACAATTTTCCTTGAGTAACTTTTCTTATGTATTAATCTATCATTTATAACGTAGTGAGTAAATTCGTTCCCTATGTTGCACACTTGTAAGGTTGGTGAGGGCTCGAAGATTGCGAGCGAGCGATTATCCAATCATTCTCCCGTTGATGACTCAATGGTGGAGAAATACAAATCTCTGGAGACTAAGTGTTCATTATTGGAAAGTTTGTTGAAAGCTGCTGAGGAAAAACTGAAGAATGCTGAGGAGAAGGTAAAAGCTTGTGAAGAAGAGGCGAGCACTGCTAGGGAAAGTGCGAGGCTTGCAGGGGTGAAATCCTCTGAGCTTCATTTTCAATTGCATGAGATGCAAACCAATGAACCTACTTCCCCTCAATACCCATAAGTTCTAGTGGATCGGCTATGCAAGACAAAGTCCTTTTATAAGATTTTTGAAGATATCTCCAAGGCTGCTCGAATTGTCAGGTATTACGAGCCAGTGAAAAATGTACGACATTGGAACCCCTGATGTGACTGCAAAAGTGTGCCCACTATGCTGAAGTGCATTGAAATTCTAAAAAGCAAGAGGGACAGTTTGAATCAAGCCTTCATTGATAAGATCATTGACGGAGGGCATCCGTACTCATTGCTTTCACATCTCGTTAGTCTCCCGCCATTGGCTGAGCTGAAAGAGTGTGGGGTGGATAATTACGAAGAACTTCCATTTAAGCCCCGTGCTGATGTTGCAACTCTTAATCCAGATGCTAATGTGGGTAATGCAAGTACTCAAACCCCTCTCCTTCAAGCCAGCGATGGTGATTCCATTAAGTGGCCTAACCAAGATGTCTCTGCAATTGCTGCTCCAGTTCCGCGTAACCCTAACTTCAAAGTTAGTTAATTTTTAGCATTTCTTCATATACATTGGGTTGTTGGGTTGTACTCTTAAAACAATCTTTTAGTGTTTGTATGTGCTATTTGTAAGGCTTTATTTACAAAAGTTGATATGCCCATTGTCCCGCATTTTCTTATCAGCCTTACTCGTGTGAAGGGTTTTAACATTTTGATTGATAGTAAATTTCTAAAAAGATTTGAATTTATTGGACGTAATGATCCTCTCTGTGAACCCATCAGTTTGCTTCATGCTACTTGATTATTTACTGAAGAATGTGCAGTGGTCATTTCCTCTGACCTTTTTACATGAGTGGAGTCATTTCCCCTATGTATTAGGTGGAAACTTCCTTTTTCTTCTGTTCCTCCATCTTTGTCTGCAAGTTTACCTTATAGCAAGCTTATTCCTGATGGATAGAATGTTGAATCGCTTGGGAAGGACATTGTTTGTGGGTTAGTCGATCTTAAATCTGCTGGCGTATGTATCCGATCGCTTAACCTTCCTGTTCGTGTTCAAGATTGGGTTCCATGTTTGGGCATCCGCTTGAAATATATGCTCTTGGGTATTTATGATCTTGAAAATAAATAGGTTACGGTCATGAAGGAAACTCAGGATGATTTGTGAGTTCTACACAGGATTCTGAGCAAATAAATGACCTTATTTACCACAGAACTTGCAAAGCATCCTGAGTTTCCTTCACAACCGTACCCTACTTCTTTTCAAGGTTATCAATACCCAAAATGATCTTATTTACCATCAGTAAATGAACCTTGCGAAGATGCTCCAGAAACAAATGAAGGCTCGGGAGTTATCGCGAGCAAGACTAGTGAAGCCCATCAGAAGATGCTGATTATTGATAAGCAATTTGCCCGTATTGATGACCTATTGGAAAAGCTTAAGAAGAAACAAGTTGAAAGAGATCACTTCTCGACCTCTGCTATTGGATGGAAAAATAAGCTTGACGAACAAGTTGCCATAAATACACAACTATGAGGAGAAAACAAAGATCTTCATGTTGAATGTAATCGTCTTGATTCGTCTGTTCATCAGTTGGAGCAAGCTTGCGCTGACTACAAGAATCAACATCAAGTTCCCCCTTCTTCATCACGCCGTACCTCAAGCCATGGTGATTTAACTGGTTGTGGTGCCGATCAAAGAATCAGATTTCTAGACGCTGTCCGATCTTATATTCGTTGTCGTTGAAGAGGAAGTTTGGAATTTAAGGACGAGAATAGAATAGTATGAGGAAATAGTGAACGTTATGAGTATGCAGTTGGATCGCAAAGAGTTTGGTCCTATAACTGACTTCAAGGCTTAGTTTTCCAAACATATTGATCGTATGGGACGAAGAGGTATGCCCCGTCACCCTGCATACTTACATATGCAATAGAAATATGATCACTTGGTTAGCGAGGAGTGTGAGGCAGAGGAAAGTCACCGCCGAGTTGAGCAACGTCCGTACACTGGTGAACGATCCTCTTGTGAAACTGAGCACCCTCCTTACGAGGCTGAACTTAATTATCTTTGCGATGGTTCGTCTACTTCAGGACCATCACGCTCTTCAAGACGTAGATAGTGTGTATTCTTTGTTGCTATAGATGATATGATCATCTTTATGTTTTGTTGCTGTTGGGGTTTATGACTCATCTTGTATTGATAACGATTGTGTCCTATCTTTTTTGGTGCCAAAATTTTCTTTTATTATCGATCTTCTGCAATCTTGTGCTTTGTAGACGTATCTGCCTTGTAACTAATATATTTTTTGCTTTGTCGATGTTGCAAAGTTGCAAGATCTATTGCTTGCAATTTGTTTAATTCATAAAGGTGAAAGATCCAAAGCTTGCCAGCATCGGTAATTGAGCAAGATCTATAGCTTGCGTCTGTTTGATTTGCGAAGTTGTAAAATCTAGAGTTTGAAAGCATCGCCATTTGTGCAAGATCTATGGCTTGCAATTTGTTTGATTCATGAAATCGCAAGATCCAAAGCTTGCCAGCATCAATATTTGAGCAAGATCTATAGCTTGCATTTGTTTGATTTGCGAAGTTGCAAGATCTAAAGCTCGCAAGCATCGCCAATTTCGTAAGATCTATAGTTTGCGGTTGTTTGACTTGCAATATTTAAAGCTTGAAAACGTTGACGAGAATGCAGAATCTATAGCCCACTGTTAAATTTCGTTTGTCAAGTCTTAGTAAAAAACAGGAAGAATAGGAAGCGTAATCATGGTCCAGCAAAGTGGGTTTTTATATTAAATATGTGATGAGGCCATTTTATGCAGTTATTTTAGGGTTTTTAGGATGTGGATATGTCATTTCCTCCGTGTGCTTCAATCTTTTCTTACTCGAGGGCGAGTAAGGTTTAAGTGTGGGGAGGTTTGATGTGTCCAGTTTAGATGGTTATTTTAGGCTTTTTAGGATTAGGTTTTGTGCAATTTTGTGCTCTACATGTGGCATTTTGCCTTGAAATCATCTAAGGAGGGATAAAGGCGGCTTTGACGTTTTTATCACTTTTTAGATGATTTTGTGTGACAAGGTGATTTGTTTGAAGACTTTGAAGATTTGAAGACTTTGAAGATTTATCTTTGAAGATTTGAAGATTTGAAGGCCTTTACATTTGAGCTTTGTGAAGATTTGAAGAAGTGAAGAGATGAAGAAAGGAGAGCAAAGCAACGGATGAATGATGATCCAGGGTTCTCAGAATTTTCCGAGAAGAATCAGCCCTCAAGAGTGGCACCATTGGATTCCTCTTCTCGAGCACTATAAAATCGACTACAAGAACTCCCGAAACGGATCAACGGTTCACCCGGAGGAAGCAAAACAAAACAGGGCTGGATTTCATTGCTGGTTGCGACTCGCGATGGAACTGGTCGCGAGTCGCGACGACAGCTCGAATCCAGCTCTGCAGCAGCGTTTTTCTCCCCTTTTTCTCCCACTATAAATACCTCTTCACCCCTTCTTCTCCACAGCTTTTGGCCCCTGTTTTGGGCCAAAACCCTAGGTTTTATCTTCTTGTTTTCTTAGTTTTTATGCCTTTTGTTGTTCTAGAGTAGTTTTTGTACTTGGGAGCAAGGATTGAAGCTTCCATTTCTATGTAGTAAGGAGTATTTATATCTATCTATTTGGTGTTTTTGCTATTGTGCTCTTATTGTGCTTTGAATGTTAATTGTTGATGCCATTGATGTTGTTGAAAGCTTGAATGAAATACTTGTATGAATTGCTAGCTAGGGTTTGGGGGATTTGGGTTGATTTCCCCCCTTTTCTTGTTAGGAATGTATGAGTATGATTTAGAGCTTTTGATTGTGTTAATGGATTGATAATGTGCTAGATGAATGTGATTGATGTTGAACTCTTCGTCATGTTCGTTTGTGTAGCAAACGAGAGAGTTATATGCTCTTGGATGAATGTACATTGCACGTTCATCCAATCTCGTGTAATTGCATGAATTGGTTAATGCCTAGTCACGGTGTAGTGGTCATAAGCGTTGCCGAGCTTGTTGGTTCTTCGTGATTAAATGCCACCAATGGGATACCTTGAGTCATGGTCGCGACAACGGGAGTCATTGGTGAGGTTTGACGAGAGATGCCGAACTCACTCTTGCAAACTACGAACTAAGAAGGATAGGAGTTTAGTCTCCACAACAAGTAGTTGAAGTGTTAAATAGATGTCTTTTACTCTTTCCTGAAATATGGTCCTGTTTTTCACTTCCACTTGGCCATTAGCTTGAGGATGTGCCATAGAGGTAAACTTTTTAGTAATCCCGAGCTTCGAACACCAGTCGGTAAATGCCACACCTGTGAATTGTGTGCCGTTATTCATGACAATGGTTTGCGGCACACGATGTTTTTCCATACAAATTTCCTAGTGGCTTCGGCTGTTACACGTACTAATGGCTTAGCTTTGACCCACTTTGTGAAGTAATCGACCACTAAAATGAGGAACTTAGCATTGGTTTCTCCTCTTGGGAATGGTCCCACTAAGTCTATCCCCCACTTGTCGAATGACAAGGCTCCGTATATTCCTGTCAAAGTTGATTGCTGCTTATGCGACATCAAAGCGTTAATTTGGCAGCTCCTACACTTGAGGACGAAGTTGTGTGCATCATTGAACATAGTCAGTCAATAATACCCTGCTCTGATTATTTTTCTAGCTATCGTTCTGGCACCCTGGTGCATTCTACATAAGCCTGCATGAACCTCTTTTAAGATCTTAGTTGCCTTTATTAGTCTTACACATTTTATCCATGGGGACACGAACCCTTTTTTTACAATGTCCCATCTTCGTAGGCGTAATTAGAGGAATGAAATTTCAACTTTCTAGCCTCCACCTTATCTTCTGGCAACGCCCCTTTTGCAAAGAAATCCATTAGCGGAGTCATCCAACTTGCTTCATTTTCTTGGATCGTTAGTACCACCGTTGATATGGTGATTTTAACTGGGATAACCTCCATGATGACATCCCCCTGTTGAGTGAAGGAATCAAACCCTGCAGTTGCCAGCTTGCTTAATGTGTCCGCCTGTGTATTTTTGCATCGCAGGACGCATTTTATGTCAAAATATTCAAGCTCATCTATGAGCTGTTGTACCTTCACCAAATATTTCATCGAATGGTCTTCTTGTACCTCATAGTCACCTTGCAATTGGTGGACTACAATTAGAGAATCACTGGATACCCTGACACTTCTTACTTTCATTCTGATCGAGAGATCTAATCCACAAATTAGGGCTTCGTATTCTGCTTCATTATTGGTAAGAAATAAGTTGAATCGTAATGAGTGTCTGTGTTTTCCCCTATTTGGGTCCACTAAAAGCAGTCCTGCTCCACATCCTTCCTTTCTTGATGCATCATTAAAGAACAACGTCCAAGCCACCTGTTCCCATTTTGTCTTACCTTTGTCAATTTTGAAGCTCTGATGGATGCTCGCTTTCTGTGCTTCTTCACTTGACATTTTGCTAATGAATTCCTCCAATTATTGAGCTTTGATTGTTGTTCTAGGCTGAAATTGTATTTCAAATTTACCATGTTCCAGAGCCCATTTTGCCAATCTGCCTGAAGACTCTGGTTTAGAGAGGATTTTCTTGATTGGGAACCCTTTGTAAACTACTATGATGTGGCTATGAAAGTAAGTTCTTAATCTTCGCGCCAAATAGACCAAATCCAAGGTTAGCTTTTCTACATGCATGTAAGTTGTCTCCACCTTTTGCAGGACTCTGCTGGCATAATAAACCGGAACCTGTCTCTACCCTTCCAAGCAAACTAAAATAGAGCTGACAATATTTTGCAAGACTGCTAAGTACAAGTACAATGTTTCTCTTGATACGGGCAATTTTAGCATTGCCAACGTTTGAAGCTGGTCCTTTAACCCCTCATATGCTCTCTAACAGTCTTAGCTCTTGCTAAATTTTCTTGCCTTTCTTAGTACTTCAAAGAGTGAAAAGGGATTTTTCGCAGCCTTTGATACGAAATGATTGAGTGCTGCCAATGATCCCATCAAGATTTGTACTTCTTTAACTATTCGTGGTTAGGGAAGATTCACCATGGGTTAGCCTCTATACCCTTTGAGGAAACCTTGTACCCCAAGAAATTTCTAGCCACCACTCCAATTATACACTTTTTAGGGTTAATTTTCATCCATATGTCCTTTAAAGTGTCCAACGTTTCTTTCATGTTTTCAGTGAAGTTTCCTACCTTCTTACTCTTGATCACCATATCGTCAACGTACACTTTAACGTTTCTCCCTATTTGGTTTTTGAACACCTTGTCAATTACCCTCTAGTACGTTGCTCCAGCATTTCTGAGCCCAAAAGGAATCTTCACATAACAAAACATTTTGAAGCTCATTATGAAGGCTATTTTCTCTTCATTGTCTTGGTTCATTAGTATTTGGTGATATCCTTTGTATGCATCCAAGAAAGCCAAGAATTTGTGTCTTGAGATTGCTTCTACCAATTGATCGATCTTTGGAAGAGGATAGGAATCCTTTGGACATGCTTTGTTCAAGTTCATGAAGTCAATGCATATCCTCCAAGCACCGTCTGACTTCTTCACCATGACTAGGTTCACTAACCACGTTGGGTATATGACTTCCCTTATTATGCCGGCTTGTAACAGCAATGTAACCTCTTTTTTGACCGCTTTCAGTTTATCACTGGCAAAGCAACACTGTTTTTGCTTAACTGGTTTAACTGAGCTAGACATTTAACGAATGGGTAGCGATGTCTGGGCTTACTCCTCCCAAATCTGTACGTTCCATATGAACGTAATCCCGTGTCTTTGCAAGATTTGAATTACCTTCACCTTTTCTTCATCTGGAAGATGTTTTCCAATCTTTACGCATTTGGAGTCATTTTTGGGATCTAGGTTTACCAACTCTGTTTCTTCATGATATGTCCATTTTATATGCATAATTTAATATTGTTTTGGGTCACATTTGTGCTCTTTTATTATCTAGAGCTTGTGTTTTACCTTGAAATTCTCTTAGGAGGGATAAGAGCAACTTTACGCTCTTTTACCTCTTCTAAGTGGATTTTGTGTGACAAGGGAAGAACACAGAGGCATGAATACCAGAGGCCATTAAAGATCACATTTTTGAAGACTGTTGAAGACTTGCTTCAAAGACATGAAGACTGAAGGCCATTGAAGACTATTTTTGGAGACATTGAAGACTTGAAAAATGTGAGGAATTGCTATAAATATGAATGTGTACCACAAGAAGAAGAAAAGGAAACAAGACAAAATTCTGGCACCCATCGCGAGTCGCGATGGTCCCGTTGCGAGCCCGTCGCGAGTCGCGACCAACGGGTGGCCAGAATTTCACTTTATCCTTTTTGTACCATAAATAACACTCCCTTTCCTCTCATTCACATCTTCTTCATCTGCATTTTTACTACTATTTAGAACCCTATTTTCTTCCATTTTCATCTTTGAATTCTCTTGTATTATGTTTGGTTGTTTAGCATTAACTACCATGAACTCTTGTAGCTAAATCTAGTTCTTGGGAGCAATTTATTGAAGCTTCCAAGTTTATGTATTAAGATTCTATGTTTGCTCATTTATGAACATTTATTGGAGAGCATTTATTATGCCATTAATGTTGTGTTTTACCTCATTTACACCATGGGTTGTTTGAGTATATGAAATGTTTGTAAGATTGAAATGTTAGGGTGTTAGAAAATTTGCAAATTTCTTAACTCATTTGATATGGAAATCCAAAAGCATGGATTTAGAACTTCTTGTGTATAATGTGGGGTAATTCTTGCTAGATGAGTATGCTAATGTGGTTTGTTCTCATATTTGTCATATAGATGCAAGAAAGGTTGAACCTTGAATGTTGTTTGTTCTAAGTTTAATCTAATGAATGCCTTGTTGGTTAAATGACTATGTCTTTGGTAGAAGGCTTATTATTATCAAACCTATGGTCCTTTGGGTGAAATGCCATTGATGAAACACCCCTATGATGTTGTTTGTCTAGGGTGATCATCAATGAGGTTTGCAAATGGTCGTTGTTTGTCTTTGCAAACTATTATTAAGGAGGAATGAATGTTGATCTTTGAATGAGAAGTGATAACATTTCCCATAGACAATAAATATAATTGAATGAGTAAATGAATCAATGAGCTATATGAAGTTTGGAAGTGGAAATCGATTGTCCCCAAGGTTCCGTTAATTATCATTTACATCGTATCTTTAGTTGTATTGCATGATTAGCATAGTTCTCTTGCTTTTCTAGTTGTTGTATTTCAATTTGATAACTTAGGATTAAACCAACCAACCGCCCCATTGTTTACATGCTTATATATATATATATCAATATATATATCTATGTATGTGTATGCCTAGTATGTCTTCTCTTATATATGTTTAAACACTTGAAAAGATCCCTCTTCTTGTGGACGATCCCAACTTTCCATCATCAACTTTATTGTAGATAGGAAGCATTAGGGCTTAAAAGTATTAACTTTGAGTGGTTCGGCGGCGACCTCCCAAATTTTGGCGCCGCTGCCGGGAAAGAGGCATTTATTTTTAAGTGTTTGGGCATATTATGTGTGATTATATGCTAACTATAAATATTTGTTAGTTTGCTTTTATTTTGCTTTTTTAGTTGATTTTCCATTTTCAATTGGCTTGGAGATGTATTGTTCGAGTTCTTGGTGTATGGTTCGTACGCGATCCTCTTCATAAGAACCCCTACACTATGACCCCGAGTTAGAGTTGAATTTAAGAAGGGCTAGGAGGCTTTCTTTGGAAAGTGTGAATAACACCCCTCATAGTGACCATTTTATGGTTACATCTTCCTCTATGGAGCATCAAATTGAGCACGAAGATGAGCATCCTCCTCTCTAAGGGCGAGCTCCTCCTCTCCACCAAAGAGAGATTCCTTTGGGGCAAGCTTTGTTAAGAGACATCATGGCCCCCAACCTTGATCAACAACCAATGTGCATCGAGTATCCCATGGTTGGACCAAACAGGCACTTTGAGCTAAAGGCCAGGTGAATCAACATGCTACCCATCTTCCTTGGTAGGCAATGGGAGAATGCCAACAAACACCTCACCAAATTTCACTTCTTTTGTGGTGGTACGGTCCACCATGGAGTGGATGAAGATTTCTATAAATTGAAGGCATTCCCACTCACACTAAGGGATGGTACAAGAGATTGGCTCCACTACCTACCGCCCAAGAACATTAAGAGTTGGCTTGATATGAAAACAAAGTTTCTAGCCAAATACTTTCCGGCCTCTAGATCTACCACTTTGGAGAAGGACATAAGAAATATCCTCCAATGCCATGAAGAATCTCTCTTCGAATATTGGGAGAGATTCAAGAAGCTTCTTGCAAGTTGCCCTTATCACGGTTATTCAGAGGGGGATTTGGCTTATTACTTCTACAATGGCCTTCTTGATGAAGATCAAAGGTTGTTAAGGATTTCTTGTGGTGGCACCCTTGGAAACAAAACATCCTCCGAAGCTATGCAATTGTATGAAGAGCTAGCAGGAGAATCAAGAAACTTTAGCTCAAGGGCCGATTTGAGAAAGGAGAAATCCAATGCCCACAAGTGATTATTAAAATAGTGGAAAACTCGAGGATCAAGTCTCGTCCCTTGCATCTATGGTCAAATCATTGATGACAAAGCCTGGGAATGCGCCACATGTTAAATCTTGTGAAATTTGTTACTTGGCACATCCTACGGACACTTGCCCCACTTTGCAAGAGGATTATGTTGAAGAGGTAAGTGCCATGGGCTATTAAGGAAACCAAGGCTACCAAGGCTACCAAGGTAACCAAGGCTACCAAGGTTATCAAGGGTACCAAAACCGGCCGTACAATTCGAGAAATTGTGATAACCCGAACCTCTGATATAGAAACCCTCAAGGAAGCCAAAATCCTCAACCATATTGGCCTCCTCAACAACAATATAGGCCACCTCAACAACAATTTCAAAGGCTCCAAGACAAACCCCGAGACCAAGGGGAGAGCTCGGGGCTAACAAATGATGAGGTGATGCAAGCCATTCACCGGTTGGGCATGTGAGTGGAAAAAAGTGAGAAATTCCAAGATGAAGCCAAGGTGAGTATCAAGAATTTGGAAACTCAAGTGAGCCAAATAGCTCAAGTGGTGAATCGGATGGAAGCCCAGGAAAAGGGTAAGCTACCATCCCAACCGGAGATCAACCCTCGACAAAATGCAAGTGCTATCACTTTGAGAAGTGGTAAAGAGGTTGACTCTCCCAAGGTTGGTGAAGTTGTTGAGAACAAACCTAGGAAGCTTGAAATGCTTGAGAAATAAGGGAAAGAGGAGAATGAGGAGGAGGCTAAGGAGCAAGTAAGGAAGGGAAAGGGGAAGGAAGAGGAGATCACCGTTGAGAAATCAACCTCCATTTCCGAACCTTCATCCCCCCTCACAAGAAGGCAAGAGTAGTGGAAATTCCTCCATATGTGCTGGAGCCACTATTCCCAAAAGCTCTAAAATTCAAAAGGAGGAAGGAATCCAACAAAGACATTTACAAAGTCTTTCGTAGGTGTGAGGTAAATATCCCTCTTTTGAATGCAATTGATCAAATTCCTAGCTATGCGAAATTTTTGAAATAATTATGCGTAGTAAATAGGAAACCAAGAATGAAGAACAAGCTTAAAAATGGGAGAAGTGAACATGTCTCCGCTTTGTGCCAAAGGGAGTTACCCCCTAAATGTAGCGATCCCGGCATGTTCACGATCCCTTGCATGATAGGAAATACACATTTTGAAAAAGAAATGCTTGACTTAGGTGCATTAATAAATATGATTCCTTATTCTTTGTATGAAAGCCTCAACTTGGTACTTTGCACAAAACTGGGGTGGTGATCCAACTAGCCGATCATTCTAGTGCGTACCCTAAGGGTATCATCAAGGATGTGTCGGTTAGGGAGGATTCCTTAATATTCCCCGTGGATGTTTATGTCCTAGACATGGAGCATGATAAACATGCAACCCCAATCTTATTGGGGAGGCCATTTTTGAAGACCTCTAGGACCATTATTGATGTGCATAACGGTACCCTCACCATGGAATTTGATGGGATTAAAGTAGAGTTTGGCATAAATGACTCTATGAAGTATCCTCTTGAAGATTATTCTTGCCATGCTATTGATTTTGTTGACAATGTGGCGCAAGATGTGTTTGAATTGAGTGGTGATGATTCCTTGTTAGTTTCTTTGGAAAATGATGTTGAAAATGCATGTCTTGTGTATTCCATGAGTACTAACTTGAAGGAAAGCATTGAGAAGTTAAGCATTTTTGAGGAAGTGATGCAAAGTCTCGACCCTTTAGTCTTAGAGGAACCCGAAGAACCAGAATTCCTCTTATCACTTGTGAAAGCTCCGGTGATTGAGCTTAAACCATTGCCAAGTGACCTCAAGTATGCATTTCTTGGGGAAGGGGAGATGCTTCCAGTCATCATTTCAAGCAAGCTCACCAAGGAGCAAGAAGAAAGGTTGATGGTGGTGTTGCAGGTTAATAAGGAAGCAATTGGATGGATTATTGCCGACATCAAAGGCATAAGTTCATCCACTTGCATGCATAGAATCTTGTTGGAAGAAGATGCAAGACCCGTCCAACAACCCTAATGCCATTTAAACCCACCGATAATGGAGGTGGTGAAGGCAGAAATTCTCAAGTTACTCCAAACGGGCATAATCTATCCAATCTCAGATAGCAATTGGGTGGGTCCAACTCAAGTGGTACCTAAGAATAGTGGGGTGATGGTGGTCGAAAATGAGAAGGGAAAATGGTGCCCACCCGAGTTCAAAACGGGTGGCGCATTTACATTGACTACCAGAGGCTAAATGCGGAAACCCAGAAGGATCACTTCTGTAACACTCCCAAACCCCAATGCAAGTATCAGGTCAGGTTTGAGCGTGCTACTGAAAGGGCCGATATTATCGAGGAATTAAAGTTTATGCAGAAGCGTTTTAAGTAATGTAAAAACCTACTTTACTATTACATTGAAAAGTATTTATTACAAATGTCAAATAAAAGTTTCTCTTAAACGTTACAACATCAAAGTTCACATTCAAATTCAAGTAGCCAGGATTTTTCTCAAAGAAGTAAAGCATCAAGAACTTTTCTCTTATGGCTCTTCTTCACCTGAAAAATGGTTGTTTAACTAGGGTAAGCTCCTTGCTTAGTGAGGCTCCATTTCCGGTTTTACCCGGTTGAGTTTTAGTGATCACAGAATAACAATTAATAATTAATAACTAGCCATGTATGTCCTAGCACATAGTAAAAGGATACGGGTGGTTAATGCCGAGTTGCTGCCAAGTGCATATATGGAAAATGTGACTAACATACACGACATAACCCAGTCATTGATGCCCGAAGACTATCAGTTCAGAATTCACTTTCTCATTCACACCGATGTTCAGTTACGAGCTCGTATTAGTCAGGTTATGCTAGCATACCAAACTCCACATGTAGCCGGTCTAATCAGGCGGTCCGGTCAGTATCGTTCCCTGCCGACTTCGACCAAACTACAATCGCGCCGTGGCCCCTGAAATTCACAGACAGTTAATTAGGTAGTAGGTAATTCAAGTTTGACACGGTAAGATGAAGTACAAGCCGGTCATCGGAGCAGTATATGATGCAATTTTAACACGGCAAGATAAAGTACAAGCCGGTCTTTCACAGAAAATATCAGAGAAGTTCAGGAGTTCAGATTCACGATAATCTAGTACAGCATGATAAAATACACACTTAATTCAACAGTTAGTAAATACCATCATTTGAGTGTAACCATCATATCTCTCTCTCATGGCTAGAGTATCGAGTAAAAAGGTTTGAGTATTAGGGGTTTGAGTATTAGGGGTTCGAGTACTTATAGTTCGAGTAGTTGGGTAGGAGGTTCGAGCAAAGAACTCAAGTGGAGAAGGTTCTAGTGGTATGTGTAATAGGTTGTACTGGTTCGAGTGGTAAATGGTATCAGTTCGAGTGATGAGGTTCAGTTGGAGAGATTCTAAAGGTACGGGTTCATATGGTGAGGTTCGAGAGTTAAGGTTCTAATGGCACTAGTTCAAGAGGTAAAGGTTTTAGTAGTACTCGTTCGAGGGGTAAGGTTTGAGGGATACAGTGCGAGAGGTAAAGGTTTCAGTAGTACTAGTTTGAGGGTAAGGTTTGAGGGGTATAGTTCGAGAGGTAAAGGTTTCGGTGATACTAGTTCGAGGGGTAAGGTTTGAGGGGTACATTTCGAGAGGTAAAGGTTTGGTGATACTAGTTCGAGGGTAAGGTTCGAGGGGTACAGTTCGAGAGGTAAATGTTTCAGTAGTACTAGTTTGAGGGGTAAGGTTCGAGGGATACAGTATGAGAGGTAAAGGTTTCAGTAGTACTAGTTCAAGGGTAAGGTTCGAGGGGTACAATTTGAGAGGTAAAGGTTTCGGTGATACTAGTTTGAGGGGTAAGGTTTGAGGGGTACAGTTTGAGAGGTAAAGGTTTCGGTGATACTAGTTCGAGGGGTAAGGTTCGAGGGGTACAGTTCGAGAGGTAAATGTTTCAGTGGTACTAGTTTGAGGGGTAAGGTTCGAGAGGAAAACCCAAGAAAAGGGAGTAAAACCCAAGAAAAGGGAGTAAGTTGTGCCGACGCCGTTAAATAAACTTGGTTTTGATCATCCGGATCGTCATTCGTGACTTTCCGTTGGTATTGTTTGGTTTTGGATTTTATCATTAAGTTTCATTATTTTGATTAATGATTTTCCCGGGTTGTTTTTTCCATGATTTTTTTAGCAATTTTGAAGCCAAGGCATTGGACTTTTGAAGGGAGAAAGGCTTGAGTCAAGAAGGAAAGACTTGGTCAAGAGAAGGAATGAGAAAACTTTTCTGAGTACCAGGTTAGAAGTGGTTGCGAGTCGCAATGGCCTCGTGAGGGCCTCGTTGATAGTCGCGACCAAATCAGGGATTTTGGCTAAAAATGGAGGTTTCAGCCTCCACTTTCCGCTAGTCGCGGTGGCCTCGCGAGGGGCCTCATCGCGACTCATGACAGACTGGTCGCGAGTTGCGATGTACTCAGAAATCTTGTGTTAAAATGGAGGTATTGGCCTCCACTTTTTGTGAGCTGCGATGGCCTCGCGAGGGCCTCATCGCGAGTCTCGACAGAGTGGCCGCAAGTCGAGATGTAATAAAAAATCTTGTGTTAAAATTCAGTTCCCGACCTCTACCTTTCGCGAGTCGAGATAGCCTCGCAAGGGCCTCATCCTGAGCCCTCGAGACATATCCCCTCGTGACCTCGAGGTAGCAAGCCCTCAACTCGAGCCAAACCTGAAAGTTCATTATCCCCTCGAGACCTCAAAGCCCTAAACCCTTGACTCGAGCAGAACCTGAAAGTCCATCATCCTCTCGAGACCAGTTCTAGAGACCAACCCTCGAGACATCATCCCCTCGAGACCTCGAAGCCCTAAACCCTTGACTCGAGCAGAACCTGAAAGTCCATCATCCTCTCGAGGCTCGTTCTCAAGACCAGCCCTTCGAGACATCATCCTCTCGAGGCCTCGAGGCGGCAAGCCCTCAACTCGAGCCAAACCTAAAGTCTTTCATCCTCTCGAGGCCAGTTCTCGAGATCTGCCCTTCGAGACATCATCCCCTCGAGACCTTGAGGCCGCAATCCCTCGACTCAAGCTGAACCAGAAAATCCATCACACTCTCGAGACCAGCCCCTTGAGACATCACCACCTCGAGACCTCGAGGCAGCAAGTCCTCGACTCGAGCGGAACGAGAAAGTCCATCAACCTCTCGAGGCCAGTCCTTGAGACATCATCCCCTTGAGACCTTGAGGCAGCAAGCCCTCAACTCGAGCCGAACCATAAAGTCCATCACCTTCTCAAGACCAATCCTTAAGACATCACCACCTCGGGTCCTCGAGGCCGCAAGCCCTCGACTGGGGTCGTGAGCTGAACCTCTCGAGTCCTCAAAGCCTCGAGCCCTTGAGGTGTCATTTTTTATCCTCTAGCCTAGCCTCTCGAGACCTCGAGGCCACGAGCCCTCGATGTGTCATCTTTCATCCTCGAGCCTAGCCTCTCGAGACCTTGAAGCCACAAGCCCTCGAGGTGCCATCTTTCATCCTCGAGCCTAGCCTCTCGAGACCTCAAAGCTGTGAGCCCTCGAGGTGTCATCTTTCATCCTCGAGCCTAGCCTCTTAAGACCTCAAAGCCACAAGCCCTCGAGGTGTCATCTTTCATCCTCAAGCCTAGCCAGACCTAACGCCCCTCGAGACCACCTGTCGTGAGTCGTGATGAACCCATCGCGAGTCGTAACAAACACGTCGCGAGTCACGACGGTCGTACAAATATGCTTTAAATGATGGGCTAAACCTTTTTTACCACAAACACATCCACAATCCGCCGGTGCTCTTCGTCTTCTCCCACTCCTCTTCACCACCCTAAACCTTTCTTCCACCAAACCACTTCCGCTAACAGCCGCCCTCCACCGCTCACAACCACCACTCCATGCCCTATCCTTTCTTCCCAATCTCCACCCACAAATTGCCATAAAATCTTTGAAGAACACAAACCCTAGAATTTGGGGGTTTTGTAACTTTGGGAAATTCAATTTCGAATTGATTACGGGCTTCCTCCTTTCTTCTTCCTACGCATTTTGATGGTACATTACTTCACTTTATTGAGCTTTAATTGTGATTACGAATGTATACTCTTTTTTTTATATTGTGTAGATTATGTGTGATGCCTTAGGAAATTGAATTGTTGGATCTTGGTTAATTTTGGTGAATAAATTGTGCTTGCAATTTAATTGGATGGGTATTGTGTGCATATTTTATGGTTGTGGTTTGGATTTTATTGTGCTTGTTTGAGTTTGGATTTTGTGCATTTGTGTTGCTTTGGCTAAGAATAGATTGTGACTTATGCTAGATAGGAGGCATGTTGGCCCTTGATTAAACATATTTGTTATTTGGATGGAATGTTATTGTGCTTTACAGTATTATGTTGCTTAGGGTAGTTTAGCCATGGGACGTGAATGTTGACATTGTGAATGTACTAATGGTGGCTAAACTAGTTAAGCACAACTGTGGTTTTGAGACATAGCATATTGATTTCAACTATGTGAGAACTTCATGGACTTGACGTAAATAGGTAAATAGTATAAACGGTGGAACCTGCAGTGGAGCCCGAGAAGGACCCCACCAAATACAAAAGCGTCCAACCATAGGATAAGTATGTAATCCTATGGAGTAAGTCCACAAAGAAAAGTAGGGGGGGGGGGGGAGACGGGAGAGTGCAAAACTAAAAGTTAGCTTTCCCCCATCCCCCCCTTTTGCTAAGCAAACATCTACGAACCCTAAGCATGATAATGCAAAGGGAGAAACAACACAACCTGGAAAAACACAGGCTATAAAACCCAAGGAAATGGGGTGAGAACAAACTCACTACCCATCAACAAACAATCCGCTTCTACCCTTAACAAATGGGGCCTTCTTCATTTGAGTTCCATAGTGCAGCCGAGGTTTGTGGTACTCGGGTCTTGAAGTGATGACGCAACTGGAATGGCAATGAAGGTACCGTAATCCAAAGACTTGATGAATGAAAATCTCCTATTGCAGCCGAGAGTGTCTCGGGTCTTGGATGTCGCCTAAATTTGGAGCTGTCTTCAAGTGGCACCGTCTGGTACGAATGAGGATCAGCTTCTACCATATACACCCCTAAGATGAAGAAAGAGGGATGTTATTGGCCTTCTAGCATTCCCATTTATTGAACCGAAGTTGACCATATGGGCAAAGATTAATGAGGCCGTGCCTCCAACCTTAGGGACTCCCAGTCGGATTAACCTCCTAAAGGTGTGAGAATGGATGCACTTGTACCGCGTGCACCAAGCGTGGCGAGTGTGTACTCACCCACTCCATTTTGAGCAAATGGACAGCTATATGCTAGTTTAACACCAAAGAGTGTAGCGCGAGCATAAAGCGCAAAGTAACCGTTAAATCATAAGTAACAAACTAGGCTTAGGGTAAAGAGCATCGGAGTGTAAATCCATACTCTAAAACCTATTGCCTCTCCGTGCAATCAAGTTGCCACAGCCTCTAGAAAACCGAGAAGACCAAAATAATTTCGGAATCCATTGGGCCGAGAGCAACCCCTCCTTGGCGCTGGAAATCGCAACAATCTGCCCCCAAAAACTTCAAAACCGGCGCCAAAAGCCCCTAGTCATGATGCCGTTATCCAGCAACCAGTCGCCATAAACCATCGCTGCTTGTTGCATGTTCCAGCACAACGGCTGGCGCCTAGTACAGCGCCAGGAATGAAGCACATCCCCCTGCAAAGTGAAGCACTGGGTGCTAGACAGGAAGCACCCACCACCCGCCAAAGATGCCGCTGTCCAGTAACCAGTCGCCGTAAACTATCGCTACATGATGCACGATCCAGCACAACGCCTGGCGCCTAGTACAGCGCCAGGAATGAAGCACCTCGCCCTGCAAATGAAGCACCGGGTGCTAGGCAGGAAGCACCAAACACCCGCCCAACAGCCTCTTCATCTAGAATAAGTGCTCATCCGGAAATAGCCTATTCATCACCATGTAGCAATCCTTCATGATGATTTTCACCACTCTTTCCGAACTTGGTTGAGCGCCATCCATAACCACATTGTTCCTTTCCCTCCAAAGGCGATAAACTGTGGTGATCAAGGCTAGTATACCAAACTTCTTTCGCAACTTGGAGCCTTTAATTTGCCTCTTCACCCAAGTCATAGAGCTAGGGATTGAATTAGTTCATCTCCTTAAACCAATCCAAGCCCGAATACGCCCCCAAACAACCTCAAAAAATTCACACTTGAAGAACAAATGCTCATTTGTCTCCTCCTCCAAATGGCATAAAGAACATACCTTCTCCATGCTATCCCCTTCCTCCATCCGATGCTTATCTTTAGTATGCAGTCTCTGGATGACCGCCAACCAAGTGATGAATGAGAATTTCGGCGGAACAAACCCACGCCAAATACTGTTGAAAACCCTTTCACTTGATCGACCAACATCATAGACAGTCGGGTATCTATGACGATGCATATGAAGATAAGCTGCACTAGTAAACTTTCCCGAGCCAGACCAAACGCCTAGATGGCCGATTACCTCTTGCAAATCACCATTAAACATTGCGAACAATTCATCCCTGAGTTTGCAGAGATCACCAAAGTAGCTCGAGTATCTCTCCCCTAATCTACCATTTGCAATCCTCGGATTTAATCCCCAAAAATCTACCCCCTGAAGGTAGTACGAATGAATCCATTGGACCCAAAGGCTATCCTTTTTCAAGTGAACATCCCACAGCCTTTTAGCCATTGAAGCCCGATTCCACGTAACAAAGTCTCTCAAACCGAGGCCTCCAAAAGACTTGGGCGCACAGAGTTTCTTCCATGCAACCTTTGCATTATGTTTACCTCCCCATAAGAACCTTTTGCATTTCTGTTCGAGAGCATCCATTACCGTAGTTTGTATAACAAAATTCTGGATCCAGAATCCCACAATACCTCCAACAATTGATCTCACAAGTTCCAATTTGCCTGCATATGAGAGGGTATGGCCCTTCCATTTAGCTATTTCCGAATCTACCTTTCCCAATAGAGTACCGAATTGCGTCACCTTCAACTTGCTGGAATCAAGTGGCACGCCTAGGTATCTAACGGGGAATGTCGCCCAAGGAATACCTGTGAAGCTCAAATCCTCCTTTATGCCAACCCCAAAGAACTTCGACTTTGCTGCATTAATTCCCAAACCCGAAGTGCGCTCAAACTCATTCAAGGCATCCATGAGTATATGTACAGAACTCGTGTTCGCCTTAGAAAAGAGCATGAGATCATTTGCAAAGGCCAAATGCGTGATCCGAAGAGTCTCGCATCTCGGATGGAATGTAAAATGCCTAGATGCCGTCCTCCTTTTCAGTAATCTCGAGAAATACTCCATGCAGATCACAAACAGGTGAGGCGACAAAGGGTCACCCTGACGAATACCCCTCTGTCCCTGAAAGTGATCGTACAATTTACCGTTGACTGCAATCGAGAACGAAGAGGTGCACACACAGGTCATAATTCTGTTCGTTAGCCTTTCCGAAAATCCCAGTCCAAGTAAAACTTCTTCTAAGAAATCCCAAGAGACTGTATCAAACGCCTTTTGAAGATCCACCATAATCATACATCTGGGCGAATTTCGAACTCTTCCATATCCCCGGACAAATTCCTGCGCTAACATGACATTATCCGAAATGTTTCTGCCCTTCACGAATGCTCCCTAACTAGGGTCAATAATACCTGGTAAAATACCTTCAATCTGGTTCGCCATAATCTTCGTGATAATTTTATAGACCACATTACAGCACGCAATTGGTCTGAAGTCGCCGACCTTCAGATTATCCGGCTTCTTCGGAATTAGGGCCACCGCAGTGTGATTAAGCTGCGCCAAAATGTCGCCTGTCCGAAAGAATTCCAGTACTGCAGCCGTAACCTCCTCTCCCACTGTATTCCACTGCTTCTTAAAAAATCCTGCCGTATAGCCATCCGGACCCGGAGATTTATCGTCTGCCATCGCAAATAGCGCCTGTTTAACTTCAATACTCGCCACATCCTGATCCAAGTAGGCTCTTTCCACCTCGATAATCTTCGTACTCGCATCAAATATGCTCGGATCCGTGACCAATCTGTCCTTCTTCATACCGAATAGTCCTTTATAAAACTCAGCAAATAACTCTCCCTTACGACTATTGGAAGTAACGATCCGATTGTCACTATCAATAATTGCAGGGATACCTCCTCCTTTTCGTGCAGAGACCATAGAGTGAAAATACTGTGATCCCTTATCCGCCTGAGTAATATGATTAATCCTTCCCTTTTGCGCAAGAAAAGAAGACTCCGCCAAATAAAACAACATTGCTTGCTTCTTCAATTTGCGCAATGCCGCAACATCATCCTCCGAGGTATACTTAGCATCGAATTCATCAAAAGCCTTGTTGTACTCCGCATCCGTAGCCTTTGCCTTCTCGGAAATATGGCTTAAGTTAAGTCGACCCAATTCCTTCAAGGGGTACTTCATACGAAACAATTTCCTGGTCACCGAAAACTGCTTAGTCCCTTCAACCGACGGACTCCAATAATCTTCTACAATTTGTCCACAATTCGGATGACCCAACCACATATTCTGGAAGCGAAAAGGCCATCCCTTTCCATCTATCTCCTGCGACATATCCACCACCATGGGAGAGTGGTCTGATTGAGCCGAGATTGGTAAGAAGGTTGTACGGCAAGCAGCTTCATCCCAACCGTGATTCAATAGCACTCTATCCAGCTTCCTCCAAATCTTCCAGTCCGCACTATACCAGGTTAGATGTTCTCCCAAAGCAGGTGCATCCCTAAGTCCACACTTTACACAGACATCCTGAAATTCCTTCATTAGATACAGACTAGGTACATTAGTCCCATAATGATCTTCAACGCTAAGGATAGCATTAAAGTCACCAAGGACCATCCAAGGCGCATTCAGGCTAGCTCCAAACGACTTCAACTCCTCCCATAATGGTAAACGCGCCAAACGTCCTTCACTATGCCCATACACAAATGTGCAGAAAAACTCAATACCAGAAACAAGTTTACGAACTTTCAGATGAATGCATTGCGGCGTTTTCCCTAGAACATCAACCAAGAAGCCTTTCGGATCCCAGATGATTAATATCCTCGAGTTCTGCCACAGTTCAAAATTGTGCGTAAACTTCCATCCCTTAAAACTTTTCAGAAAAATGCGCAACACCTTATCCTCCATTTTTGTTTCCAACAAACCACACAGACCAACTCTATTCGTGGAGATGATATTTTTCACCCACCTCCTTCTCACAGGGGCCGATAGACCCCTGACATTCATTGCTGATGTATTCATTGGGAAACAGAGGTCCCTTGTGGCTTCGGACCGCCGCCTTCAGTTGATTTACTTCCAGAACTATCCGAATGACTCCTTGTAGCTGATAGCATTCGCTGAAAAGGTTTCTGGATACCCTTCCCTTGCTCATTTAATCGAGTCCTACTCTTGCTTCTAGACCTTGTCAAAACCCCTGATGCGGAGGGAGGTCTACTCTTACTCTTACTCCTATGCAATCTTGGTATTTTAGAGCCCCGAGCATTCGGATGAATCATCTGCTTAGGCAGTTTTCCCGCCCCTTCAATCGGATTATCATCATCTCCAAACGCTGGCTGTTTTTTCTCGAGTTCCATGGCAGAACGAGAGCTGGACTGCTTGCGCTCAGTGCTTCTACCGCGCGCATTTTGTGCTTGTTTTCCAACGCCAGCAGCTCCAGGCAGCGCTTGAGCAGAATTGGTGCCTACGCCGTGTCCAGTGCCAACCTCTCCAGGCGCTGTTCGACTCGATTTTGCGCCTGTGCCACGAATTCCAGCGCCCGTGCTTGCAGCGCCAGTGCTTATGGCTACGGGCGTAGGTGCTGCAGGCAGCGCAACAACGGCCCGATGATCATCATCCTGCACTCCCCGAATGGTTATTCCTGGCCCTTTTCTTGCACTTCCAACTCTCTCGATATTCTTGACTATGCTTTCAACCACTTTTCCTTTCCCTTTCCTTTGCCTTTCTACCTCCTCATTGTCCGAAGAGGCGTCTTCAATGGCCACATTCTCATTGCCTCCAACCGAATTTGAGTTCTGATTATCTCCAATGGTTTCAGCTTGCATCTTCCGAACCCAAACATGATCATTGTACCGAGTTCTCATGCTTTTCTTGCCCTTCGCCTTCACAACTTTGCTCTCGGCTATAGGTTTCTTTTGTTGTGTCTCCTTGGCATTCCAATAGTCATCGCACTCTCCCATGAGATGATTGTTTTCACCACAATTAGTGCACCAAGGTCTGCAATAATCATAGATGATCTTTTGCACAAACAATTCACCAGATGGAATACGGAAAGTCACCTCCTCCTTAAGCTTTCTTGAAGTGTCAATCCATACCAAGAGACGTGCATAATAGCCCCTTAACTCAAGAGTACCATTGTCCATAAGGATAGGTTCTCCTAGTGAAGTAGCAATTTTCTCTAACGACTTCTTGTGCCAGTACGCCTTTGGCAAGTGTTCCATCCTTAACCAAACTGGTTTAGTGGCTTGGATGGTCGCATCATATTGCCCAGATTCATCAACTAGCATCATGAACAACTTCTTCCCATGGAGATAATGGTCAGGACCATTCATCACCTGATCTCTATCCTCTGCACTGTTGAACTTGAACATGACATATCCATTCTGCTTGGTCTGAACATTACACTGCACCTTCCACTTCGCTACCAACAATGTACGAATGGCATACATACCTGGAAAGAAACCCGGAAACACACCCAAGAATCCGAAAAATGGCTTATGTAGATCCTTGTGAATTTCTTCATCAGTGAGCTCAAAGTCGACACTATCTCCATTGCTTGCAACAACTTCAATGTCCGACTTATTCATTAGAATTTCAGGATCATCCCATCTCCTTCTCCTCTCTAATTTCGGATCATTCCAATCTCTTGGATGCACTTGCTGATTCTTCTTCTGATTAACATTCAAGTCGGCCGTGCCATTGTTGTTCTTTTGGGCTGAATTCTTCCCCACATTCATCACCATTGTTATGGATGAATTCCGATAAAACAGATCGGATTCACCAAAACAATCAAGATCACAGAACAAGCAAGTAAAATTTCAATCCCGCAACTCACCAAACACGAAATCGATTTCAAGAACAAGCAAAACAACTTGATCTCAAAATCGAACAACACCAGCAAAAAATCAATAAACAAAACCGTAATCCACCAATCACCAAACCGGATTCAAAATCAAGCAATAGCAAAACTTGAATCAAAACCGATGAAAACCTATGTGAAATCGAGTTCAAGATTTAAACTTAAAACCGATTTCGGTTAAGCTCTAAATCGGATGCACAAACATATAGAATCATGCTCCAAATCGAAAAACAAACAAGATTGAAGAAGATGGATTGAATAAACCTGGAAACCGTGGAAACCTCAATCGCCAAGCAATCCGAAATCAAATCTTGCGGCCGAATTTGTATTCCAATCGATTCCTCCAAACTTTGTGCTAAATCCGATCCAAAGTGAAGGACTTTGATTATACTTCGTGCTGAAAATTATAATCAAAACCTTTATACTCCTTTGCACAACCAAATTCCAATCCAAATCGAAGAAAGATTAAGTTTTTCAATCAAGTCTCCTTCTCGAACTAGGACTCAAGTGAAGAACAATTGCGATCTCCCTCCCAAATCCTGATCCGAAACCGAATCCACACTCCAAGTCCAGATCACGATCAAGATCCACCAAGAACCCTCTTTGCCGAATTCAAACCCTACTCCAAAGCCGATTTAGATAAAAAACTCACCACGAATTGCATATAGTTTTGTGCGGAATCCAGAGTACTTGGGATTGGTTCCTCCGGCTGACTTTCTACGCTTAGGGAGGCACACATCCTATCTTATCACTGCTGAGAGGTTAGTTAGATTTGAGATGCTCAGTGCCACATGAACCACAGGGCTCTTCCATTGGTTGTATGGTGCGAGGAAGGTCACATTCATGGCACTTCCTCAGCCCAACAAGACGAAGCTGGAATTTAACACACCTCTAGGAGACTTGGTGATTTCACCTGACTCCTCATGTAGAGATGATTTCCAGCGCAAGCTCCGCTACCTTGGCCCAACTCCTTTCTAGCATGATGATAGCAGTCTACCTCCCTCTGAGTGACAGCAGCAATAACACTCCACGCAGCCTCCACCAGAGACAGAGTTGATGCAGGAAGACGATTTGCCACCTCACTATTCCCAGTCTCCACTGGACTTCTATGAGCGGATAATGCAGACTATGTATGATGGATTCCACCACCAGGAAAACATGATATTATAGCATAAAGTATTTGTCTCCCAAACCTTGATCGACATAGATGAGGAGATTGACCACTTGTCAGCTCGTATCCATGAGATGCAGTCCTAGGCAGGCAGTGTCGATTCGGGAGTGGAGAGGCGGAGAGCTAGGAGGCAGAGGAGCACGAAGTGGCTGGTACAGTATCAGCATCGCTATTTTGGCTGTGGCCCTTCTTCATCACATCAGTGATTTTGTGAGCACCATATCTTTACCCTTTCCATACTCCGCTTTGTACATTTTTGCCCTATTGTCTACATTGAGGGCAATGTAGTGTTCTAAGTATGGGGATGAGTATCTACTTTGAGAGGATTGGGATTGGAGACACTTTTGCATAACTCTTTTGATTGGTTTTGGATATTTTTCCCTTTTGTGTTGGGATGTTTTTCTTTTGATGTACTTGGATAATGTTGGCTTTGATACTTTTCTTAGCCTTAACATTTGGAAAGCACTTTGCTACTTTTTGGATTGGAGACACGTGAAAAATGCTGAAAAATTTGAAAATAAATAAAAATAATCCCACTAAGTTGAAAACCTGAGAGGGCAACTTACGCAACATTGGGGGCCCGGATAGGTCAAAAACCCGAAAGGGAGACCTAGGCAAAAATGAGAGGCTAAATGTGCAGAAAAAGGTGAGATGTGAGCCAAAGAAACATGATGTGTGGCTAGGATGAAAACCTGAAAGGGATCCTAGGTAAAATGAGAGAAAACAAGAGAAATTGAAAAATGTTAAGTGTTCACTCATTTTCCGGTGTTGAAGTCATAAGGTTGTGGTGACCATACGGATGGATCGGGTAGCTTGACATTTTGAGTACCTTTTGGGAGTGGAAAATTTAGCAGAAGAAGACGAAGTAAGTTATGAAATTTTTTATCGTTAATATGCTTCGTTTTTAGGTTGATTTATTGATATAAAGTTGAGTATGTGTTTCGAACCTTATACATGTCTTTAGCTTCACCTTGTATCACTGGATTTGGGATTATCAATTTGGTATTTGGAGATGTTTTAGGGATATCAATGAATTGATGGGTTGATATGGTTTGGGTAGATTTAGGAATAGGGGTTGTGGGAAACTTCTCATTTAACCTTAACATTGGGATGCGTGATATTGAGAGTTTTGTGAGGTATTGATTTGGGGGAATAGTAGTTAGGATGTGGATATGTCATTTCCTTCGTATGCTTGGATCTTTTATTACTCGAGGGCGAGTAAGGTTTAAGTGTGGGGAGGTTTGATATGTCCATTTTATATGCATATTTTAATACTGTTTTGGGTCACTTTTGTGCTCTTTTATTATCAAGAGCTTGTGTTTTACCTTGAAATTCTCTTAGGAGAGGTAAGAGCAACTTTACGCTCTTTTACCTCTTCTAAGTGGATTTTGCATGACAAAGGAAGAACACGGAGGCATTAAGACTGGAGGCCATTAAAGATCACATTTTCAAAGACTTTTGAAGACTTGCTTCAAAGACATGAAGACCGAAGGCCATTGAAGACCATTTTTGGAGACATTGAAGACTTGAAAAATGAGAGGAATTGTTTTGAAGATGAATGTGTACCACTAGAAGAAGAAAAGGAAACAAGACAAAATTCTAGCACCCATCGCAAGTTGCGACGGTCTCGTCATGTGAGATGAGCCCGTCGCGACTCGCGACGAGCCCCTCGTGACCGTTGAGTCGCGATGGGCCCATCGCGAGTCACGACCAGCGGGTGGCCAGAATTTCACCTTATCCTTTTTGTACTATGAATAGCACTCTCTTTCCTCTCATTCACATCTTCTTCATCTGCATTTTTATTACTGTTCAGAACCCTATTTTCTTCCATTTTCATCTTTGAATTCTCTTGTATTATGTTTTGTTGTTTAGCATTAATTAGTATGAACTCTTGTATCTAAATCTAGTTCTTGGGAGCAATTGATTGAAGCTTCCAAGCTTATGTAGTAAGATTCTATGTTTGCTCATTTATGAACATTTATTGGAGAGCATTTATTATGCCATTAATGTTGTGTTTTACCTCATTTTTACCATGGGTTGTTTGAGTATATGAAATGTTTGTAAGATTGAAATGTTAGGGTGTTAGGAAATTTGCAAATTTCTTAACTCATTTGATATGGAAATCCAAAAGCATGGATTTAGAACTTCTTGTGTATAATGTGGGGCAATTCTTGCTAAATGAGTATGTTAATGTGGTTTGTTCTCATATTTGTCATATAGATGCAAAGAATGGTTGAACCTTGAATGTTGTTTTTTCTAAGTTTAATCTAATGAACACTTTGTTTGGTTAAATGACCATGTCTTTGGTAGAAGGCTTGTTATTATCAAACCTATGGTCCTTTGGGTGAAATGCCATTGATGAAACACCCCTATGATGTTGTTTGTCTAGGGTGATTATCAATGAGGTTTGCAAATGGTCATTGTTTGTCTTTGCAAACTACTGTTAAGGAGGAATGAATGTTGATCTTTGGATGAGAAGTGATAACATTCCCCATAGACAATAAATGTAATTGAATGAGTAAATGAATCAATGAGCTATATGAAGTTTGGAAGTGGAAATCAATTGTCCCCAAGGCTCCGTTAATTATCATTTACATCGTATCTTTAATTGTATTGCATGATTAACATAGTTCTCTTGCTTTGCTACTAGTTGTATTTCAATTTGATAACTTAGGATCAAACCAACCAAACCCCCCTTGTTTACATGTGGGCGCACACACACACACACACACACACACACATATATATCTATGTATGTGTATGCCTAGTATGTCTTCTCATATCTATGTTTAAACACTTGAAAAGATTTATCTTCTCGTGGATGACCCCGACTTGCCATTATCTACTTTATTGTAGATAGAAAACATTAGGGATTAAAATTATTAACTTTGAGAGGTACGACGACGACCTCCCACTTCACCTAGGTCAATTGATTCATCTGAATGGTCTAGTAATCCTCTTCCTGAAATAGTGTTAACCAGATTTGCCTCTTCTCCTATCTTTCCTACCTTCATTGCTATAACCATGCATTGCCTGGCTACTTGCTGGTTTCCCCTAATTGTTGCTACTCCAGCTAGGGTTGGGAATTTCATTACTAGGTGATAAGGGGACCAGATATCCTTAGCTCCGTTCATCTACGGTATTCCAATTATGGCATTGAATGTACTTGGGGTATCTATAACCACGAAGCCACGCATGATTGTCCAATTTTTCCACTTTCTCTGATCATAACGGGAAACTGTATATTTCCCAGAGGCGTTTCTGCTCCCCCTGTGAATCTGACCAGCGAAGATGTGGATTTTTTAAATCTGTTCTCTTGAAGGCCAACCTGTCGAAGCAATCGACAAATAGTATCTTGACCGCACTATCGCCATCTATGAATACTTTGTGGACAATTGCATTTCCAATTTTTGCTATGATGGCCATTGGATCGTTATGCGGCGAGGCGTTGGGTACTGCATCCTCTTCGCTGAAGGTAATTGCTTCATTTGGGTGGAACCTTTTATCAACTGGTTCTTGTAGAGGGGAGTACCTTGCCATGGCCTTCCACACATTGTTGGACAGAAAATCTGTGGAACCGTGTATAGAGAAGATAATGTCTATGGTGCTTCGCTATCCACGTTGTTGCTGTACTCTACAACCGCCGTCATTTTTTTATTCCTAGCCATTGTCGCCGCAGTACCTTAGTTTCGTGAAGACGAGTTTGGTGTCTTACTTATATCCCCATACTGACTTGGTGATTCTTTTCTATACTGGCCCAAGGTGCCATTCCTCAGATTCTCTTCAATCTATCTCCTTATGTCCCTACAGTACTCTATGTCATGACCATGATCTTTATGAAAGGCATAATAAAACTCTCGTGATTGTTTTCTATCGGTGCGATCATTGGTGCTGGTTCTCGAAATAGATCCTTATTCGCTAGCCATATTTCTTTCCTTGTCTTTGTTAGAGTCGTATCTTGAATTGGCGAACCCTGCGAGCCTGGTTCTTCTTTTTTAAAGTGGTGTTTACTTTTCCTTTTTTAGACCAGGTTTTTTGTAAATCATCCATTGTTTTCTTTTCACCCCGTTCCTTCTCCATCTTTCGATTGTTCGCCTCTTCTGTTTGCACATGCAGTTCAATCTTTTTTGTAATTCCCTTGGGTTTTCCGGCATATTCTTCGTCAGTTCCTTGTAAAGTTTTTTGGATCTCATGCCCCCTGTAAAAGCACCTAATAATGATTGAAAAGACAATTCTCAAACTTGTAGGCTCTCTATGACAAATCGACTATGATACTCCGAGAGGCTTTCTTCGCTTTGCTGTGCTATATTTTTGAAATCCGCAATCATTCTAGTGAACTTCTACTTTTGGTAGAAACGTCCCGAAAATAAATCTGACAGCTGTTCCTAAGACTTGATACTTCTGTGTGGAAGGTATTCGTACCACGTAATTACAGTGCCTAATAGAAAGATGGGAAACACTTTGCAAACTAGTTCTATGTCCACATCCCGGAATCTCATGTTGTTTCTATATGAATGTAAGAACTCTTTTGGATCTGTGGTAACATCATAGACTTTAATGTGTAGAGAAAGCTTGAAATCTTTAGGCATCTGGAAGTCTCGTAAATGTGGTGCGAGATATGACTTATCCGTGTCATCTTCTGCAACAATGTAACGCAGCTCTTCTTCTTAGAAGAGACGTTCGCGTTCTTGATTTTCCCTTTTCTTTGGCCTTGGGGTTTTTTTCCTTAGAGTCTTCAAGAATTGACCGTACAGATCCTCCCACTTTGTTTATAAGAATGCTATGAACGCCCATTTTTCCTTATCACAGTTTGGAGATTCTGCCTCCTTTTCTTCCTCCTCTGTTTCTTCTTTAGTAAATCCTCTCTCTTTACTAGGTGTGTGATGGTACTAATGGTGTTTTCCTTCATTTTGTACCAGCATTTGCTCTTGTGACTGATGGTTGTGACTTTTTACACTCCTAATGAATGTCATTGCTTACCTGAACAACCTGCGAATGAAAGGAAAAAAATTCGGTTTCCCACAGATGATGCCAAATGATGTGGTAGCCTGTTCAGGTAGCCTCTTCTTAGTTCACTTGCTTCGATTCTTTTACCTGCAAATGTAGCCCCGGAAGTGATTCTGGGAGAGCACCTTTGGCGATCAAGTTAGTCCTCCCTTAAAGAAATGGAATTTCTCTATATCGTAGTTCTTACCATAGCTCCCACAAAGCTTGTTGTATTTATATAGGCTCATTTCCTTTGCAGTTCCTTGTTCTTAGGAATTTGAGATCGTGGACATGCCACTTCTACCACGTTCCTCTGGTATGGCCTTTGTGTTCGCTGCATGTCCCATTTTTGATGGCCCACATTCTCTGCCACAATTCATGATTCATGTGTTCATTTCATCTACCTGTTCGTTGTTTTGGACCGAAGCTTGGCAGGATAATGTTGGGCTAGGCTTGGCGACTCTCAGCCCTTTGATTGCTGGGCCTCACATACACCACTTATTTATCTTCACGGAATGCGCAGGTAATTCTACCACAATATTGCTCTTCTTCGTCAACCTCCTTAACTTGTCTTATAGCTTATCCTTTGGAGCAACAAAATTTCCCAAGGGCATATGCTTATTATCCACATCTCTAATGAAAATACACTTGTCCTCCAATATCCTGCAGTTGTTGGAAAAATCCTTCATAAGATCAACCCAGGAAATAATGGGATACAAAATAAAAAACCTCCTTCCACTTCCCGTAGTCTGTGGGTTAAATAACCTACTAAAATATCCCACTTCTACTAACCTTTTATCATGTTCACACACCTTAAGAAACCCACTCATCATGGTTACACCCCTCAGATAAAAATGAGAAAAATTAACCCCATAAGCCTCCAATACGCCCACCACAAAATCTGAGACACGTAGAGTAAATCCATAGAGGAATAATACTAACTAACACAAATATCCAGTGGGATGGTTCCATACCTTATCGCTGATGACTGGTATCCTAATCTCACAGTTATCCAAACTTGGATGATGCTTTTTCAGAGCCACTAAGTCACCCTCAGTCATAATACTATCTTTGTCATCCACATCTTTACTATTCCCATTCCCACCACTTAGTCGTCCCCACTGATCACCTAATCCGTAGAGTGCATGTCATTACGTGCCACCACACCAACACCAAGGTTGGGCTGGGTAGCGGAGGACGATGATTCTAAACATAAACCCACCATATCTATAGAATAGAAAATAAAAAAATGAAACAGTACCTTGAATAGATAACAACCATATTGCATAGTCGAGCTATATCTGCATATGCTCTTGTAAACCATAACAAACAAGGTAAATCATCTTAACACATTCCTATCCTTTCTATAAATGTGTCATAGAAAACAAACCAATAAAGTAACTTTTTATTTAAACAAAAACTTCTCGAGGAAATAATTAATTTTTGTCTGTTACAATTAGGAGCCGCTACTACCACACATGTTGTTTTGCTTGCATATCAATTTCTCTCCTCGATTTTTAGGGCAACATATCCCACTCCCCAAAAATTAGGATATGTTAATCGTCATGCAAAATAAAACTGTAACTCTAAATGCACATTTTCTTTTACTCATGAAGTCATACTATGTTTTGTGCCTACCTCACCATTATTCACTATTACAAATTAGAGTTATCGTAACACTTTTCCCATAACACTTATTTAAATGTAACAATAGCTTATAAAGTGTTACTTAAACCTTTGAAACTGCACCAAAAAGCATGGGCTAACCAATGCATTTAACACATTTACTAGTATGTTTTGTATGGTTGATTTCTAGATTTAGGTGAGTTTACATTACAAGGGGTTTAGATGACAGTTTTTTGTTTTCTTATCTAAATCTATCATTTTGTAGCTTATTTAGATATAATGGATTCTATGTCCTTACGAGCGTCTAGATTCCATTTTGTGAGCTTATTAGTAGATTGCTCGTAAGCACTTCAAAGTAGTATAGTGAAGGCCATTTGTGACAATGGTAGTAGATTATAGAAGGCCATTCACAATGATGGTATAAGACTAAAGGTCACGAGTCAAAACATGGTAGAAGGTAGAAGGGTCAAAGAAGGAAGACAAAGAAGCAGAGGAATTAAGATATGAGAGTTGTACAGAGTTTTTGCAACGATTCGAGAAGAATTAGCATTTGTGATTAGAATCGTTAGATTTTTCTTCTTAAGCGCTATGAAATAGAATACAATAACTTCCAAATAGGATCAGCGGTTCATCCATATCGGTGCAAACAATTTGAAGGAAAAAGGCCAAGTTTTGGAAGAGTCGAAGCTTGCACGACCTATGCCATGCCCGAACCAAGCCAGGAGCTGAGGATACTAAGTTCTTGCAAGGGCCACGTGCTTTAACACGGCACATGCACCAATATGTCAAAGATTCAAACCTCCAGTCTATGCAGTACAAGGTATTTCACGACCCGCATGCTCAGAACGGAAGATGAAGGCTCTGACCCATTGCCCACATACTTTTGTACGGGTTGCACGCTCAGTACACTTGGGGATCAGCTCTAGCCGGCAGCTCGTGTGCTTTAGCACAGGCCGTGCTGATGTGGCACTAGTGGGGACCTTAGGGTTTCACTAGGGTTTTACGAGGGTTTCTTCCAAACTTGGGCCTTTAGAGGCCCATTTATCTTCTCCCATATAAGGAGCCTTTAGTTTCCTTCGGTTTAAGGAGGAGGCATAGTGTAGACTCCCAGTTTTTGGTAGGTAGAAAGAAGAGGAGAATTCTCTCTCTCTTTAGAGTTCTTCTTCTATTTTCTTTCTTTTTAGTCTTAGATCTATGTCATTTATTTCAATGAATGCCATGGATTAAAGAATTTTGACATTATTGTTATTTTCATTCTCCTAGTTTTGCATAAGTGTAGTTAGAGAGAGAAAAAGGGCTAACCCTTCTCTCTTAGTTTAATTCTCCTAGTTTTGCCCAAGGGCATTGAATCCAATGGAAATATTCGGTTCAATGCTTAGGGAGTAGTGATTTAGCTTGGAGATTTATATTTGTATTCATGATTTGGTACCTTATCCCTTAATACTTTTAAATATTATGTTGACTTGTACCTTGCATTCTTGCTAAATGCATGATTGATATACTATGCTGGCATGCAACTTAGTCTACTTTCATGTATGGCACATTATTGTTGTCCCCTTGGGAGTGTCGCTAGGGTAATAAGGGGAGTGAGAGTCCGCGATCGTGTGAGTGCATGCATATGGGTCGTGAGCACCGCTCTGATGAATGTACGCTCGATTGAACTGGACTGGAGCCCTATGGATTTCAGATAAACTAGTTAGTAGAAACTACGGTTAGCCTAATTAGACCTTTGTTGTTGCAACCCTAGAGTCATCATGAGGTGTCAATATCTCCACCTCTGTAGGCCTAGGGAGAAACATTCATAGTGGAGTGCTCAGGATGTAATCTTTACGGGAAAGAGTAGATCTGCATAACAGGCAGAGCCGTTGTTGCACTTTCCTAATTACGGAGGTGGTTTCGTTAGAAGAATACGAGAGCAACCTCTGTGTGATAGACATTGGGAAGTGTTGACTATCGACCACACTATGTGACAGAAGTATTAGGATAGGTTTATGTATCTTGTATTTGATTGAATCTAGGATCGAACTATATTATCGGTCATGTAAAAAAATATCCCCAAGTGTTAGCTTTTATAGTTTACTGTCTTTTTCTTACATGATTTTAGTTGATAGAAACACCCCCCCAAAAAACCTTGTTTTGCAACATTAGCTATTCTTGACATATGATCAGATTGACGACTCGATTGTGCCTTTATGTAGTTAACCTTTAAATTTCTAGCATCTATGTGGACAACCTTTACTTGCCACTATCTACCCCTTGGTAGTTTAGTAGTAAGAACGTGAGCAACAATATAAATTGTCTTATTTTTATGAAGCACTCTACGGGTTAGTTCTATCTCTCCTGTGAAAAGGTTGTTGATTTAATTAGCGACCCTGCACAGTGCGCGGATCAAATTTTGGCATCGTTGCCGGGGATGCTAGTTTAAATATTTAATTGTTAACTTGCATTACTAGTTGGTAGTTGTGCTTTGTTTTTCTTGTTGTGTTTTTTTTGTCCATTTTATGTGTTTGTATTTTTTGTGGAATAGGTATTGCTTGAGTTGTTGGTGTCAACCGAGAATCCTTGCACTATAATTATGAATTTTGTGTGTTTTCTTTATTTCTTTTTTTATTATTTGGAGTAGGTATTGCTTAAGTTCTTGGTGTTCCCCTTCGAGAAATCCTTGCACTACGGTTACCAAAATTTTATCAAAAAAAAGAGAGGGCAAAAATATGTGGAGAAGAGAGGCTCAACAAGTGAGATTTTGTAGGATATGTCATTGAGACCACTCTGCGGAGTCTTGCTCTTGGTTGAGCGAATATGAGAGAGGGGTAGGAGTTGTTGGTTCCCAAGACCGATGGGATCGAGATTGGTACCCATACCATGATTCTCCCAATTCAAGCTTTAGTGGTTACCAGAATCCATGGTATGGAGATGCATTTGTAAACCAACACTTTGGGTTAGATAGTTGGTCTCCACCAACCTATATAATGCCCCAAAATCGATCTCTAGGATTGGTTCCCAAATCATATTATGGAAACATTCTGCAAGCTATAGCTAATGTGACCAAGAGTCATGAGTTACTCCAATAATGACGAGATATGATTTTGATATTTTCTTTGTACAATTAACATCCCTTTTAGCTTGTTTTGTTGGTGGTTAGTTAGATTATTAGGTGTATTAAAAAATAGAGGTTTATAATCATCTTGTGTGGTTATTTGCCCTCATTTCCCTAGTTTGTAAGCATGTGGTGTCAAAAGTGTTCTACCTTTATGATTTGGTCGATTCATATATTTTTATGAGCTTATTTGGAGACCATCATGAAGAAGGCCATTCGCATGGATGGTAGAATATTTAAGAACGCCATTCACAAGAATGGTAGAAGAAGGAGGCCACTTACAAAGTGGGAGAAGATAAAGTGAAGAAGGAGAGCAAAGTAGAGGGTGAAGAATGATCTAAGTTTTGAAGCAGAGTTCTGAGAATGATCCCAGAATAACTAGTGTTAGTAAATAGCATTATTGGATTCGTCTTTGCGAGTACTATAAAAATGACTGCAAGAACTCCCAAAACGGATCAACGATTCACCCGGAGGAAGCAAAACAAAACTAGTCTATTTTCTATCACAACCCACGAGATTGTGTCGTGACTTGTGAATAAAGATTTACTGGAAGTTGGTTTTTTGACACTGTAGCATCGTAAGTTGCGAAGAAGTCGTTGTGGGTCGCAAAAATCACCCTGCAACTTGCTTTTTACTCCCCCTTTTCTTGTACTATAAATAACACTTCATCCACTCATTCCTTAGCTCTCTAAACCCAACTCGGGGGTTCCAAAACCCTAGTTTTTCCACTTCTCTTTCAATTTCTTCTTCCTTCCTTGTAGATTTTTGTTCTATGCCATGGGTTTTGAATATTTAGGTTAGTTTTCTACTTGGGAGCAATTGATTGAAGTTTCCAAACACATGTAGTAAGAACCTCTATTTTACTCTTTCTTGAAGCATTTGTTATTTAGCATTTATTGTGTTCTTAATATGAATGTTTGCTTCATTTATGCTATGGGTTATTTGAGAATATGAAGTTTTTGTATGATTGAAGTATTAGGAGGTTAGGGATGTGCACAATTTCTTAGCTCTTTGACATGAAAATCCAAGAACATGGAATTAGGACTTCTTGTTATGTAATAAGATGTTAATCTTGCAAGATGAGTATGCTAATTTGGTTTGTTATCATATTTGTCCTAAGCAGTGGCGGAACTAGAGACATAAATATTTTTGGGGGCGGGGGCTTATTGTTGGTGGCAATTTTTTTAAAAAGATTATATTCAATAACATAATTAAGATTTTGAAACTGTAAATACAATATGAAATTTATGGTATTGTTGGACAAAGTATTGTTGGACAAGTGAAGCTGGATGCAGAGGCTGTACCTCATGTCCGGGTAGGCTAGATTATAGTATATAATTGTACGTTCTGAATTTTATATATTTCACTTTGTGCGGATAACCGTAATACTATTTTTTTCCACATTTTATTTTTCTGATGATCTTCAGGCCAGTTATCAGGTCCTTGTATAGATAAAAGATCTTCGGATATTTTATCAGATGTAAGGTATTAAGCCCCCCTCTTTTATGTACTTTTACATTTGATTAATAAACGGGTAGCGCCCTCCCCCATCACAGGTGGATTTACATTTAAAAAAAATGAAATTTATGGTTTAGAATCAAATTAAAATATTTTATATAAAAAATGATATAGCATACCGCTTAAATATTAAAATTTTAGAATTTTAAACTTCTCATCATTGAATAAGTAAAGTTTATGCATATTAAAAAGTATTTATAGTCCACTTTCATTTTTGTAGGGTCAATATTTGTTAAATAAATTATAAAATCTGATTAGTATTAGTTTGCTTAATCTTGTCGCATGAGATCTTCTTAGATTTGTTATTTGATATGTAGTGTATATTTTAAAATATCAGTTCTTATTATTATTTATCACATATAATTAAAGATAGTGATTAATGAAGAGTTAACTCACAATATACTTTAAATTAAAATAAATTATATTTTGATCTTCACTTTTAGTTTTAAACAAATGCAATTTTAATATATTTTTAGAATGATCATAATTTACTAAAATATATATGTAATAAAAAATAAGATTAATTAAATTTTGCAGTAGATAATTAGATAACATACAAAGAAGCAGCGGCGAAACTAGGGGGGGGGGGGGGCGAGGGGGTGCTAGCGCCACCATTAGGATCCGGCGGCCCGGAATTTAGGCCTAGAGCCACCGGAAGCCACCGGATTCCGCCCCCTTTGAGTCATCAGCGCCGGAGCGAGCGGAAGAGGCCGATGACCGCAGCTTGAAGAAGATGAAGTTTTTTGTTTTTTTATAACTAAACAAAATGACATCGTTTTGGCTTAAGTGAAACGACGTCGTTTTGTTTAGCTGAAGGGAAAAAAATATAAGGCCAATTGGGCTGAAACCCAATTGGCCCAAACAAAATTTAAATAACTAATGGCCTAACGGCCCTAACCTAATAATAATATACTCTTGTCTTGAGAGTTGAGAGGCAATATATCAATTTGTTTGGGACCAACTCCAAGCCCCAGCCGCGCAGATCCACCACCGGCCAGCCACCGCCTTCCGCCTTCCGCCTTTCGCCTTCCATCGCCTGCCGCACCGCCGCTGCCTGCCGACGTCCGCCGCCTGCCGCCTTCCCCTTCTTCAACCACAATCAGCAACCGCGTGGTCCGCATCCAAGCCAAACCAAGGTATCAAGGAGCCAATATATTTTTATTGTGTAATTTATGTTGAATAACTTGAATTAAATTGCTTATTTGTATGAAATTGTGAATACTGAATATAGATATGAATAATTTAGTGGTTGTGTTGAAATTGTGAAATTGTGCTAAATATAGATTTGAATAATTTGACATATTTAATTAGACATATTTAATTAGACATATTTAATTAGACGTATTTAATTAGACATATTTAATTAGATGCATTTAATTAGACGTATTTAATTAGACGTATTTAATTAGACGTATTTAATGAGATGTATTTAATTAGACGTATTTAATTAGACGTATTTAATTAAAAATATTTAATTAGACATATTTTTGAGAAATTGTGAATATTGAATATCATATACATATTTAATTTGACATATTTTTCTTATTTTATGTCAAATAGGAAATGGATAAATTCTTAATTCGAAGTAGTGGATCATCTATTTTTAAGATACCGAGTGAATCAAATGAAGAAAGGATTAATGAAGAGGGTATTAGTCAAAAGCATTCTCGTGTTGAGTTCAATTCGGATGATGTTATAAATGATCATGGGAAACGTAAACCTATTAAGGATTTTGATGTTTCTATTAGAGATCAAGTGATGAGAGAATATGTGTTAAGAGGTCCTTGCCAACCTAAGGGTCATTCTTTTCCAAAGACAAAGCAGGGAAATGACTATAGATGTTTTCAACCTTCGTGGTATGAAACATTTGATTGGTTGGAGTATAGTGCGTCAAAGGATGCAACATTTTGCTTTTGTTGCTATCTCTTTAGGAATTCACATAAGGGATGTCGAGATGGAGAGGATGCATTTACTGTGAGTGGGGTTAACAATTGGAAGAAAGCGCTTGATATCTATAAGAAACATGTTGGCGTAGCGGGTAGTTCTCATAATAATGCAGCTGAACAATTGTATACATTTAAGCGTCAAAGACAGAGTATCCTTCATTCTTATCAGGCACATGGGCGGGAATCATAGATTGCATATCGTACGCATTTGACAACCGCTTTAGATGTAACACGGTTCTTGCTAAATCAAGGTATGGCTTTTCGTGGCCATGATGAAGGGCTGGATTCTCTGAATAAGGGCAATTATCTCGAAATGATTGACTGGTATTGCAATGGAAATGATGTTGTTGCTAAGACCATGAATGAAAATGGCCCTGGAAATTGCAAGCTCACATCTCCCAAAGTACAGAAGGAACTATCAAGTGCTTGTGCAAGTGAGGTAACAAATGTTATTGTTAATGATATTGGAGATAGTTATTTTTATATATTGGTTGATGAGGCTAGAGATGCATCAATAAAAGAGCAAATGAGGGTTGTTTTAAGATATGTCAACAAACAAGGATGCGTTCTTGAACATTTTCTTAGTGTTGTGCATGTGCGTAATACTTATGCTATTAGTTTGAAGAGTGCTATTGATGAATTGTTTGCAAAGCATAAATTATCAATGTCAAAGTTGAGAGGTCAGGGATATGATGGAGCCTGAAATATGCGAGGAGAGTATAATGGATTGAAAGCTTTGATATTGAAAGAAAACTCATTTGCAAGGTATGTCCATTGTTTTTTTCACCAGCTTTAATTGGTTGTTCTTGCTGTTGCTAATGATAATCGAACTATGTGTCAGTTTTTCGTTTATCTTGGTATGATTGTGAATTTAGCTGGAGCTTCATGTAGAAGAAAAGACATGCTTCTTGATTTAGAACATGCTAGAATTGTAGAGGGATTGGAGAATGGAGATATTGTGAGTGGAAGAGGCAAAAATCAAGAGACTAGTTTGAGAAGGCCGTGGGATACTCGTTGGGGGTCACATTACACTACTATTATTCGTTTCATTACTATGTGAGAATCTATTTTGCAATTGATTGAAAACGTTCACGATGATGGTGATGCAAATCTGAGTAAATCTTCAGCGAGTGGTTTGCTTGAGCAAATGGAGAGTTATGAATTTGTTTTTGTGATGCTTATGATGAAGCATTTGTTGGGAGTTGTAGATGCTTTGTCTCATGCTTTGCAACAAAAGAATCAAAATATTGTGTTGGCTGTGAGTTTGATGAATACAATGAAGTTTGAGTTGCAAAAATACAGAGAGAATGTTTGGGATGAGTTGTTAAATGAAGTCAACGCATTTTGTGTTAATCATGACATCTCGGTAGTTAATATGGAAGATGAACGAACAATTCATGGTTGTAGGAATGACTTACTCAAATGCAGACCCATGGTGATTTCTTTCGTGTTGATACTTTTCTTCAAGTATTACTTTTATAATTTACATACCTTATTTGATTTTATTTGTAATTTTTTTCACTGCTACATGCTAACCTTTTATTTTTTCAATACTAGGTTGTTGATAGGATGATTCATGAAATGAACAATCGATTTCCGGAAGCAAATACGGAGTTACTCACTTGTATGGCTTGCCTTGATCCAAGAGATTCATTTTCTAAGTTTGATATTGGTAAGTTAGTTTGTCTTGCTGAACTATATCCAAGTGACTTATCTGTAGAAGATCGTTCCCACCTTCATCAACAACTTAGTACTTTCATTCATAATGTGCAACTTGATCATGAGTTTTTGGCTATTGAGGACTTTGGAAGTCTTGCTCAAAAGATGGTTCAAACAACTAGGCATACATGTTTTCCACTGGTATATCGTCTTATTGAGTTAACCTTAGTTTTACCAGTTGCAACTGCTTCTGTTGAACGGGTTTTTTCAGCCATGAAGAGAATCAAGACTGATTTACGCAACATAATGGGAGATGAATGAATGAATGATGTTATGACAGTGCATATTGAGAAGGCAATTTTTGTTGGGATCGATAATGAACCAATTTTGCAACGTTATCAGCGTATGCAACATCGTAGGATACAGTTGTCTCCTGCGGTTAGTGGTTCTAGTTCTAGCAACCCAAGTATTGGAACGTAGTTTTTTATACAGTGATAGTTTTTTGTTGTAAAAATCTAATTATTATGTATTCATATTAATATGTAAGCGTTGTTTGTTAAAAATTATTTTATTTAGTGTTGCAAAAAAAATTTAACCTCTTTTTTTGCCCCCCTAACATATACTCCTGGTTCCGCCACTGCAAACAAGTAATAAGTTATACTCCTATATTCCTACTTGCCTGAATCTCCCATCTCTCTCATCACTCTGCCTTCTCTCTACCTTTCTCATATGACATTTGGTTATTGTCAAACGACAGTCTTATCTCCACCCTAATGGTCATATCTCCACCACAGAACCACCACTCTGAAACACAAACATACAATCAAGGGTGAACCTACTATCACTGCTTTGGATCGTAGAAATATCTTTATCAAGTTTGATCTTGATGAAGGTATTCAACGATGTTGGATTAAGAGAAATTAGAATATAGGAGGAGCCTATATGAAAGTGCTAAAATGGACCAAGCACTTTGATGTTAGTGAGAAACCGCCACTAGTCCTAATCTGGTTAACCATAAGTTTCCACCTTGCCTATTACCTCCATAAGGACTTAATTCCCCTAATAGCTGCAGGATTAGGAGAACTCATTTTTACAGACCCGCCTACTCAGAATCAATCTAGGCCATCCACTATTTGATTATGTCTAGAAATGGACCTCACAGGTCCATTCCCTAAAAGAATCAGGCTGGGTTCTGTTAAGGAAAGTAAGTGGTATCCCAGTACATATGAAGACCACCCACACTATTGTACTAAGTGCTCTAACATAGGTCATAGGAATGAAGATTGTGGAATTAAAAAGGTACAATTTAATGGTGAACCAAAGAGAACTTCCACAATTCAAAAACCTAGCTTGGATCAGGAGAACCATAAATGGATACCAGTATCCTCTAAAGCTCTAACAAAAGAAACAGAAGAGTTTCTTGATGCTAATGATATATTGCAAACTGAAAAAGATGCTAAGGGCTTAAGGAAAATAACACAGAGAACACAAAAAATGGAAATTGATGTTACTAACATTTCAGGTACTGAATGAGGGACCAAGGAGCACACAATGGAAAATATTTCAGCAAGCAAAGCCAAATCTCAACCAAAACCAGCAAAGGACACAATTTCTCAAAATTTTCACAAACTGGAAATCAGTGGATGATTTAATCATCCACAAGGAGAAGGTCCCCTTACCCTTAAAGCTCAATGGAAACTCCATCTTTTCACAACTTAAATCTTCCAGCTCGAAGCTCTCTAACAAATTCACTGATACATTGCAGGTACCAAGCACAAAAAAGATGATGAAGGAGCAGAAGGCAACACCAATGAAGTAAATTCAGATATAGAATCTGAGGCAATAATGACAGATACCATGGAGCCAATAACATAGAAAGGTAAAGATTGAAGAGAATATTCAGCACAACCCAGGGATCTCCAAACTTGCTGAATCTAGTAGAAATTTTTTGGATCACCTAACAAGGTAATTACCCGCTTGAAATTTAAAAACACCATTTAAAATGAATGTTAACCTTTTATCATGGAATGTAAGAGAAATTAAGACATTGGGAAGTCATTGCCGTACCTCTCAAAGTTAATATTTATAAGCCCTAAATGCTTACTATCTAAAACTAAGTAGATAGCGGGAAGTCGGAGTCGTCCACGAAGAAGAGGGATCTTCCTAAGCGTTTAAGCACAAAAGGTTGATATTAGGCTAGGAGTAGATATATACACACATATAAAAGCGAGTAAAGGGGGGGGGGGGGGGTTTGGTTGGTTGGTGGTCCTAAGTTATGAAAGTTAAAAGACAAGATAACTAGCAAGGTTAAGTAACTATGCTAATCATCAAACAAAACTAAGAAAAAGGGTTTATAAACTACAAAAGATAAAGCCTTGGGGGCAATGAATATCCACTTCCAAACCAAATGTAGATCATTGAACCATTCACTTATTCTATCATATTCATTACTTAACTTAACATTAACATACTTATCTAGCAAGAATCACAACACATTATGCACAAGAAGTTCTAAGTTCATGTTCATAGATTTTCATGCAAAGGAGCTAAGGAATTCGTCACTTTCCTAACACCCAAACACTTCAATCATAAAAACACTTCCTATTCTCAAACAACCCATGGAATAAATGAAGTGAAACATAGCATCAAGAATACATAAATGCTAAATAATAAAGGCTTCAAGAACGAGTGAAACAATCTATTCACTACTTCAACTAATTGTTGTGAAGATAAATCTTCCATTCTTCTTAGATAGTAGTTTGCAAGAGTGAATTCGACATCTCTTGTCAAACTTCACCAATGACTCCCTTAATACTAAGAGTATCCCACTGATGGCATTTAGCACGAAGAATCAACAAGCTTGGCAACACTTATAAACACTACACCGTGCCTAAGCATTTAACCAATTCATGCATTTACACAAGATTAGTCAAGAACGATCGACATTCATAGACCTCTCTCATTTGCTACCTAAAACAAACATGACAACGAGTTCGACATCATCACATTCATCTAGCAATTATCAACACATCAACATCATTTAAGAAGCTCTAACTCATGCTCTTGGATTCCACATTAAAAGATGGGAGAATTAGCTACTTTCTCCCAACCCTAAAAAGTAATCATACAAGCAATTCATATACTCAATCTTCCAACAACATCAATGCCATTAACAAATCACATTTAAAGCTCAATAAATGCACAATAGCAAAAGCACCAAATAGATATATATATATATATATATATATATATATATATATATATATATATATGGTTCTTACTACATAGAAATGAAAGTTTCAATCCTTTGCTCCCAAGATAAAACTAAGCTAGATAATTAAAACCCATAACATAGAACAAATATCTACTAAAAAAGAAGAAGAAATGGAAGAAAATGGTGAAAAACTAGGGTTTTCGAGCCCCCAAGTCGGGCTTAGAGAGTTGGGGAAGAAGGGGGTGAAAAGCTATTTATAGTACAAGAAAAAAGGGAGTAAAAAGCAAGTTGCAGGGCAATTATCGCGAGTCACGACGCCTCCATCATGAGTCGCGACCAGATAAGTAAAATTTTGAGCTCTCAGGTCAACATTTCACGAGTCGCGACACATTTGTCGAGAGTCGCGACGGAAAAAAGTCCCGTTTTATTTTGCTTCCTCCGGGTGAACCGTTGATCCATTTTGGGAGTTCTTGTAGTCGATTTTATAGTACTCGAGAAGAGGAATCCAGTGGTACCACTATTGGAGGCTGATTATTCTCTGAAAATTCTCAAAACTCTGCTTCAAAACATAGATCGTTCTTCACCCTTTGCTTTGCTCTTCACTTTATCTTCTACCACTTTGTGAGTGGCCTTCCATCTTCTACCATCCTTTCGAATGGCCTTCACTAAACCACTCCTAAGTGCTCATGAGCAATCTATAAATTAATCTCACAAAAAGGAATCTAGATGCTCATAAGGACCAAAAGTCCATTAGACTAAACATACAAAATGAAGGATTTAGATGTAAAAACCAAAAATGGTCATCTAAACCCCTTATCATGCAAACCTACTAAATCTAGCAATCTTACAACAAAAATATGATAAAAGGGATGTTAAATGCTTTGGAAAACACATGCATTTGACGTCTCATCAGACATCATCTATAAGACTTAAGAAACTGATAAAAAGGTATCACATCTCTATTCTGATTATTATAGAAACAAAAAAATTGGCAGATCAAATAGATGATTTTAAAAAGAGAATTGATTTTGACTAGGGCTTCTCATCACTTGATGGAAGGACCTGGATTTCTGCTCTGATAGATTTGAAATGGTATTAGGAGAGAAACAAGATCAGTTCACTTAGGTTAAACTGAAGGACAAAAGCAGTAATCAAAAATTAAGTATCTATGATATTTATGGGAAACACTCTAGGTCATATGGGTTCAAAATGTTTGAGGCATTAGAGAAAACAGTTCCCAAATTAGATCATCCAGCCATTCTGGCAGGAGATTTCAACATCACCAGGTCCATAACTGAATACCAGGGCACATCAAGTCCCGATCTAAACAACATAATTGATTTTGACACCTTCATTCTAAAAAAACAACCTCACTGGTGTTAAATCAATAGGCAACAGTTACACCTGGTCTAATGGGAGAAGATGAGCGGCTAGAGTTAGTAAGAGACTTGATATAAAATAGGTTAATCAAGACTTTAATGACATGTTCCAAGATACAAAAACCCACATACTTAGTAGAGTGCACTCAGACCATTCCCCCTTACTCTTAATAATTAAGAATGAGTTACAAACATATCCGAAATCATTCAGATTTCATGCTATGTGGATTAGTAGAATAGAACTAAAAGGATTAGTTCAAAAATCATGGGAAACCAACACAAAAGAGCAGGGAATGAGGAGATTCTGCATAAAGCTCAAAATGTTGAAAAATGAGTTACAAATTGGAATAAATCAACCTTTGGAAATGTAATTGAAAACATAAAAAGGCAGAAGAATTAATTCAAGTTTTGGAAACTGTTTATGACACATCATGATTAGAAACTGACCTCCAAATACTAAATATTGCTAAGGCTAAATTAAATAAGAGATTATAGGAAGAAAATGACTTCTGGAAACAAAAGTCTAGGCTTTAGTGGTTGAGTGAGGGAGATAGCAGTACAAAGTTTTTTCATAACAGTGTATCTCAAAAATACACAAGACTAAGAATTAATAAGATAATGGATAATGCTCAGAGAACATGACCAAATAGGGCAGTCAGCATCTGAGTTTTATGAAGCTTTACTCACTCAGGAAGAAGTAGACAGTACAGGACAAAACTTACAGCATTTTCTAAAATTTATACCAACCATCATCACTGATGAGAACATTGAACTCCTGAAAATAGTAGAAATGGATGAACTCAGAGCAGTAGTTTTCAGCCTTAGTGAAAACAATTCAGCAGGCCCAGATGGATATACTGGACTTTTTTTTAATATATGGGCATGTGAAATAATTAGGGAGGATTTACTAAGTGTAGTTAGGGAATTTATGTGTGGAGTACCCCTTCCTAAGGCTATAACCAGTACTCTCATAACCCTAATTTCAAAAAAAGCCCCTACAACTTTCTCCGACTATAGACCAATTAGCCTCTAAAACTTTATCAACAAGATTTTATCCAAAATCATTGTTGATATAATGCAACCAATACTGCCTAGGTGTATCTCTGAGGAGAAGTTAACAATCATAAATGGTATAGAAATTAGTGACAACATACTGGTTTTACAAGAAGCTGTAAATCTACTTGATAAACCAGCTCAGTCACTAAATGTCATAGCAAAGTTTGACATGTCAAAGTCATTTGATAGGGTAGCATGACCAATGCTAAACTCATTAATGATAAAATATGATTTCCATGGCCATATAGTGAAGCTCATTATGAGTAACAGTAGCTCAGTTTTTCTCTGTTTTGGTTAATGGTAGTCCATATAGACTTTTTAGAGCATCTAGGGGTCTAAAACAGGGAGATCCCCTCTCTCTGATCCTATTTAATTTTATAACTGAGATTCTAAATAGTTGATTAAAAGCAATGTTTGCTGAAGGTTTAATAGAAATATTTTCATTACTTATGAATGCAATTAACCTTACTCATTTATCTTATGCTGATGACACAATTATCTTTTTTAAAGGGACTAAAAAATCTTGTGTCAATCTTGTTAAATTTCTTAAACATTATGAAGGGGCATCATGACAGAAAATTAACTACTCAAAGAGTGCCTTTTATGTTGGGAAAAAGACAAGTAACCAGTCTAGGACTAAGATACATAATTTCACTCACATGGAATCTAGTACTTTCCCATTTAAGTATTTAAGAGTTCCAATTTACAAAGGTAGGAAAATAAATGCTTATTTTCAAGAAATCATAAAGAAAATTAATTTTAAGATAGCTAGATGGAATAATAAATGGCTAACACCTGCAGGTAGACTGATTCTAATAAAACACACATTGAGCTTAATCCCAATACACATCTAGAGTGTGGTGGTTCCCACACAACATGGAATACATCAGATTGAGGCTTTATGCTCTGATTTCCTATGGGGACAATCAGAATCAGGACTGAACAGACACTGGAGGGCATGGGAACATCTGTGTTATCCATTTTAAGAAAATGGTTTAGGAATTAGATGTATAAACACAACCCTTGATTCTTTCTCTCTGAAATTATGGTGGAACCTCCAAAGAGGCTCCTCATTATGTGCTAAGTTTGTTTGGTCTTTACCTCACAACCTTAGGACATCAGAGCCATGGAATAGATCAATTTCACTGGGACAGATAACAATGGAAAACACAATAGTTCATCTTGGGGAGGGAAACTCATAAAAAATAAAGTATAAATTTTCCACGAGGATGCTCGGGAACAACTCCTAGGTAAATTAAGGACAGAACTTCCAAGAGAAGGAATGAAGTCACTGGCTCCCTAAAGAAAGGAAGAAAACGTCTTTCAAATTAACTTGCTAGTTTGTACTTTCATGTTTCAAATAAATTTTGGCTAGCTAATTGGTTAGGAATATGGAGCTTAATAGATTTATGGTTACTTGATTCAGAACCCCCTTTTCCATGCTTGACTATTGCTGAATTCAGTAGGGATATACAACTTTATATGCATGTTTTAACTCAAGGTTTCCCAGCAATTGTGACTAACAAATTGCAGGGGGAAGTTCAAATCTTTCAAGGTAAGAAAGATTTTATGGTTTGGAAACCATCTAATTTAGGTAAATTCACTGTATCTTCTGCCTATAACATCATTAGATAGAAAAGGAATCAATCATCATCACTGAAAAATGTATGGTCCTCACATTTGCCTGCTAAAATTAGTTTCTTCATGTGGAAATTACTAAATTCATGCTTACCTCTGGATGATGTTTTATGAAGAATTGGTTTCACAATTGTGTCTAAGTGTGCTTTTTGTGAAAATGTTGATACTTTAAACCATTTATTCCACACATGCCATTTTGCAACAAAGTGTTGGGATGCAGTATACTCTTTACTAGATTTAAATAATTCCTAGGATATTATGAATATCTATGATGAAGTGTCATGTTTATAGTCATATTAGGATGCATCAAAAGCTAAAAAAATTGTCATACATGTTATACTTCAGTTGTCTGCTGGACTATTTGGAAAAATAGATGCTCTGTGTTTTATGATGGAAAAAAACCAAACACCAATAGACTCAAATATGAAATTTTGCATCTAATCACTGATATTTTCATTATATCTCCCCAGTTCAAAGAACATGACTGTGACAGATTGATTGCTTCTGGTGTAATGTCCATTTTCTAAACAAAGAAACAGAAAATGTTAAAGGCACATAGATGGATCCCACCAGATATTGGATATAAATTGAACTGTGATGCATCCTTTTCCTTAAAAACTCATCATGTATCTAGACTCATTATCAGAGTATCAGCAGGGCAGCCTAAACATATGTTTTCAAAACTGATTCTTAATTATGAAAATGCCCTTCATGCTGAACTTGAAAGTTATCTACATGGGATCAGATTGTGTACTACTTTGCATGCATTTCCTCTATTGGCTGAAACCGACTCTTTGTAGCATTCCATATCATCCAAGGGAAGATCCAGTGCCCCTGGAGACTGACCAAAAAGATCTAGGAATTGGAGGAACTAACCAGAGGGAAATAAATATACCGGGCTCACGTATACATAGAGGAAAATGCAGCTGCTCATCTACTCTCCAGAATGCCCTTGTAAAATGGCAAAAATTAGCAAAATCTTTTGTATTCAGAAGCACATCTTCCTTTGAAGATGGCAATCAGAGGCGATATTTTGGGTTTACCATCTATCCGAGCACATATCCTACACAAGCCATGATTCGCATGATAAACTTTCTCTGTAATTGTTTTTCACTCTTTTTGTCAATGGAAATTACCTATCCAAATGCGCTATTTAGATAGGCAACTTCCATTGACAACTATGTTCTCAACTAGGATAGATTGCTTCTATAGCTCAAAATTACAGGCCTTTGGCCAAAGATCTGTACTTCGTTTTACTTCTTACAGTTTTAGGGGACCTTAATAAAAATCCCTCCATCCCTTGGATGGGTTTGATAAAAAAGAAGAAGTTATACTCCCTCAGTTTATCTATTATTAACACACTTTCTTTTTTGGGTTGTTTCTTCTATATTGTCACACTTTTTATTTTTGGCAAGATTTCTTTAGTTTCATTCACTCATTCAACTTTTTTACTTTCTATATTCAATTTCATCCACTCATTGTTTTTCACCTAATTTCAAACACCTAAACATATAGTGCCACGATTAGTAAAAAGGAGGGAGTATTTAAGATATCAAAAACAAATGCAAATCAATATATAATCAAAATACAAAAGAAAACAAAAATGGTTAGTAAGTTTGCAAAAGTCTAGAAGTCTACGAGACTATTACTACTACACCTTGTAATTTTACTTGCTCAAGGTTCTGTCTCTTGTAATTCTATCCCATTTTCTTAGTTTGTTACATGATTAACATAGTTATGTGAGTAGTTTGCTAGTTATCTTGCTTTTACTTGCTTTTATATATCTATGCCTATATCCACCTTTAGGAAAATCCCTCTCTTTCGTGGACGGCCCTGATTTACCACTATAAACTTAATTGTGTTTATGAAGCACTTCAGGCTTATAAATTGTAACTTTGAGAAGTACGACAACGACCTCCCAAATCACAAATGCTTAGCGACATTAGAGATTTTGGGACTCAACTCTCCTCAAGTGTTGAGAGAGTTGAAGGGCAAGTGTGTGATTTGATGGAAAAAGTGGGCTAACTCGAAACCCAATATTCCAAAAATGAACAACCCTAGTTGAACTTGAGATTTTGGTAGAATAATCCAAAGGGGATGAGGAGTGATTTGTTGAGAGTGAAGAAGTTGAGGAAGGGGTTATTATACTTGATTCACAATATTACCTATTTTAACCCCATCCTCTACCTATATAACCAACTCCCACATTTTCATAACCCACCATAGAGATGCCCATTGAATATCCTAAACTTTCAAGCCACCTATTTCCTCTAGGGTTAACTCCTCCTCGATTAGATCTTCTTCTTGGAAGATTTTTGCCCCCACCTCTCCATTTTTGGTTGTCTATGGTGATAGGTACAAACCCACACCATATGGATAACATTAGGGTCGAGCCGACGACCTTAAATATACAGAGCTTCTTGGGAGGCAACCCGAGCTTTCAAAAAATTACTTTAGTTAGTTTTTCTTTTCAAAAATAAATCCTCACTTTTATCCTCCTATTCTTACCACAAACCATTAGACACCACTACACTCCACCACCTAAACCACCACCAAATACACAACCTAGGCCGCACACTAGTTGTTTCTTTGTGTGGATGTTGATTGGTAGTTTTTAGTGTGGATTTGTAGTGACTTGATTCGAATTGCATGTTGGGGTAGATTTGGGGATATTGAGGTGGAAAAAATTCATTGGAAAGTTTTGATTGCCTATCATTTTGTTTACATAATTTTATTTTCATTTCATGTTTCTTATTTGATGAATATGTGTGTTGTAAGTGTGGGGGGAGGAAAGATGTTCCATTGCATTGTGTTGTAGATATTCATTATTTTTGGTGTGTTTTCCTATTTTTAGTTTTTGGTTTTGGAACACTATTACACTTGGTGTACATTTTTTTGTAGGAAGCAATTGATTTTTGAAGGAGAGCAAGAAAATGGGGTTAGGAGGAGTCCAAGTCATGGATCATGTAGACGTACGTGGTATGTGATGCTCAAAATGGTTGACAAGGAGGAGAACCAAACCCCAAAATTCATGGGGTGTGTAGAAGTACACTAACCGTGAAGCTCACACACCCTCCTACATCCAAATCACCATTTCTTCCCTACCACCCCCAAAGTACCACCCAAACCCATTTACCCTAAAACCCTTGACACACACAACTCAAAACCTAAGAGGCAACTCTCCGATGTGATTTAATTCTTTATTCAATTTGTAGTGCATGACAGCGGTTGTGATTAAACTTTTTTTATTAGAGGTTAGGGGTAGTAGATTTGGGTGATTGTAGTTTGTTCATTAACTTCCATGATTGTGCCACCAAGGGTGAATTTTAGTGTTCATATTTCATTGTAAGTGCTCTTCTATTTCCTTCCCTTGACATATGTTCTATGGTTGTGTATATGCATTGAGGATACTGCAAGCTTTAAGTGTGGGGGAGGGGAATTAGATAAGAGTTATAATTCTTAGTTGCTTCCATGTAGCAAGTAGCTCTTCTAAGACCACTTTAAAAAAATGAAAAAAATGTACCCTGCTAAGTTGAAAACCCAAAAGGGCAACTTAGGCATCAATAGGAAATAGCTGGATTGGTTGTAAAACCTATGCAAAAGTGAGAGGCCAATTGGTGTAGAAAAGGTGAGAAGTGAGCATGAAGAAGAAAAAATGTGTGAAACTAGGATGAAACCCGAAAAGACTCCTATGCAAAATGAGAGAAAATGAGAGAAACTAAAACCATGTTATGCTTCTCTTTATTTGTCTTTGGTGGCTTCTTCGATGGAGTAAGTTAGTTCTACACATATTTTTGTATATCTTGCCTTATTGTTGGTATGATTGGTTGGATAAGTTACTTTAGCTTCTTTGGGGTGTAAGAGTGGCGAGCCTCTCACATCTTTGGGGGAACTAGGGTAGCTTAACAATAATGTTAAATGTGTTGGGGAACTCTCTTTGCATTCTATTTTCCGCTTAGATCTTTGCTCGTTCTTGTTTACTCGAGGACGAGTAAAGGTTTAAGTGTGGGGGAAATGATATGCACCTAAAAGCATGTGTTAACCAATATATCTAACACATTTAGTAGTATGTTTTGTATGGTTGATTGCTAGATTTAGGTGAGTTTACATTACAAGGGGTTTAGATGGCCATTGTTGGTTTTCTTATCTAAATTTCTCATTTTTAGCTTATTTAGATCTAATGGATTCTATGTCCTTACGCGCATCCAGATTCTATATTGTGAGCTTATTAGTAGATTGCTCGTAAGCACTTCAGAGTAGTTTAGTGAAGGCTATTCGTGACAATGGTAGTATGTTGTAGAAGGCCATTCACAAGGATGTTAGAAGACTAAAGACCATGAGTTAAAACGTGGTAGAAGATAGAATGGTCAAACAAGGAAGACAAAGAAGCAAAGGAATTGAGATCTGAGAGTTGTACAGGGTTTTGAGAACGATCCGTGAAGAATCAGCATCTGTAGGTGTCATCTTTGGATTCTTTACTAGTATAGGAGTGACCTATTAAAGGCGGTTCTATCAGCAATTTAAAGGCACTTTCATAGGGCCTTTAATGGTTATGCCTTAGATCACTCAAAAAACAAGGTTGTTTTGCGAACCACCATAAAAATGCGCACGAAGGCGGTTAAAAACTGCCTCTATATTAGTGATAGAGCGCCTTTAATTATTTCCGAACTCAGAAACTTTGGGCTGGTCCTCGTACGCCGCACATCATTTTCAAGTTTGGAAACTTTGATGTTTCTGAAATCAGAAAAATATTTTTGCATTTCGTACGGGGTGAAGTTTCCAAGCTCGGAAACTTATATCAGTGTCGGCTCTTTGTTACAGTTACTATTATTTCCAAAGTCATGTCGTTGTTCCGTTCCCTTTCAGTAAAATTGAATGCACACATTTATTTTTATCAAGTCATTTCCGAACTGCTGTCGGACACCCTATTTCCGATCTCGAAAAGTAAGTCCGACTTATGCAAAAATGCAGACGTGGATCCGAATTTATTTTTTGACTCGGAAATAGATTATGGTCTTGTGGTAAAAAATAAATTCATTCACATTCCTGGCTCAAAAAAAGCAACAATTCACAGCCACAATTTTAAAACAATACATGATAGTATATTGCACCTTAACAAAAATCTATAGATAACACAAACCAAACAATAATCTATAGATAGGAATAGAAATTACTAAAAATATATTCCGACATTTGTAAGCTTCAATATTTATCTAATTTTCTATACCCTACCAATATCGGGATTCCCCAGGGTTGCTGACCAATTGAGAATTTGATGCCTAGCCAAACAATTTCACGCATTGTTGATATCAACTTGCGAGTATGGTGTCGAATCCTTTTAGAAAATATGATAATAACAAGATGGTATATATTTAATATTTGGGAAAGGTTAGATACAATGATGACTACAAACAGATGTACACTTACCTTGTCAAGTTCAAGTGCATCTTCCTGGATTTTCTCTATGCACACAGTCGCGTATAACATGATGTAATAGCCACACTCCCATGTGTGTGCTTTTTTTTGTACTAATTTTTAAAAACATAAATTATTAGGATTTTTGCACCAAATGAGTATAGTAAAATGAAAATAAAGATAATGGTAGACCACCTTGATTTCGACCACCTCAAACAAAGTATTTTTTTGCTTGCTGGTTTCCTTCATTGCAGATTCCAAAATGTCAGCGAATGCATCCAACGGTGGGAAGTGCAAGGGATCAATCCAATATACCCACTTATTTACGGGGACTATTAATATCAATCTCCAATGGTCCCTGAATACGAAAATTTTAATTATCATAGAAATTTTCTGAAATGATGTTGGTAAAGAAAATGATCGTAGTAAATAACCTCTCGATGTATGGAGCAATGAAAAGCTTCTTATCCTTCCGGTCAAGGCATTTGTGAATGTAGTCGATCTTCTCTTGTTTCATACAACCAATTTCTTGTATCTTTACCGAGCACATGTATCCAATCCATCCTTTTTTTTATTATTGGTGAAAAACATGTACCTCGAGAATTACAATTTTGTCATCATTTGTAATAATGCTCTGTGTTACAGAAATTGACTTTAGAAATAAAATTAAGAAAAATCACTCACAAGGTGTAGATCGACATCTTCACTTGATTAATTTGGTCACATCTCCATAGGTCTTCAAAATCACTCCATAACGCCATGCTTTCCCATTTGCATCCAAATACACATTCATTTCCTAAGAATGCATATGTTGATTTTTGATCATGTGGTTGTAGCCAATTATAAAGCACACATACATAGTGAGGTGAGTCTCGAAGGACTTGTGCTCTTGCCAATGGAGATCTAGCCCTAGTTGGTGTTGTTGGTACCGAGTTGGGCGTTACTTTGACTGGTCTTGGTGTAGTTTCACTGGTGTGGGTGATGCATGCATAGTTTGCTTCAAATATTGATCCTTGATGGTATCGGCGTAAATAAGTTTTCGGGGCCAAATAAGGAACATTCCCTGAGCAGGGCCAACTTTCTTGTAATCTCCATCCGAAATTGGCAAAGGGGTGCCCATCACCAAAGGATTCTCCTATGAAACCTTTGAAAGACCATCAACAATACGTATAGAGTGATGATGTTTCATTAACTCATGAAAAACTCCATTGGGAACATGGAGTGGCCACCTTGTATGTCTTGATCAATGTATAGTTCACACGGACATGATTTCTAAAGCACAAAGAAAATTTATATTAAACTAGATCGTAATGGTTAGGGGCACAATTATAGAAAGTGATTATGTACCTTTCTCTCATTTGCAAGTATGGCATTGTTGAGGTTGTTGGGTTTGAACAAGTGCCTATCGATTCTTGGATTTTGAGCAATTTCCTCGTGATTTACCTCCATATCTCCAGGAGAATGTCGTGAACCCCTAAATGATGGTATCTAATCGGGCGTCAAGTCCTCTAAATTGTTTGGAAGAATAAGCTCGGTGTATTGGACCAATCTCCGAATTAGAATGTCTTATTGCTCGATTTTTTTTGAGTTGGGATTTTTTTTGCAACTTATGAATTCTCGAGGGTTTTGCTCCATTGTAGGACCATACAATCCAGGATACCCCTTGCAAGGTAAGGAAACTTCTGACGCCTGATGCTCCGTGAAACCCGATTTACGCAACACATCCAATCCTTTCATTGTGACCTATAAAATAAAGCCTCCGGGGGTTACCCGGGGGAAGAGTCTCTGATGGTAAAGTCAGACCCAATATATGTGAGGAATAATAGAGCATAATAATAATATGAGACATACCTGAGTATATATACTCTCTCAACCCTAGGGTTTTTATGGGATTACCCTTCAACCATATTAGGCCAAGTAGGCCGAATTGTTAATATTATATGACTATTCATTATCTTAGCATGTGTCTCAATATTATTGGGCCACTAAGTATTTATGCACTATCAAGAATCCCCTAGAAAATCAAAGGTCCTTTCGAGGTTTAGGAGGCTCTCGAAATAGGTTGATACCTTAGGAGCCTATAGGGGGAACCTGTTCGAGGGATTTGAGACTTCAGTCCTCGATATGACGTTTGGTTTTCTGAATGGGTGCTACATATATGATTTTTTCATATAATATTCTCTCACTTGAGCATTTCTCAAGATAAAAAGACCACCAGGCCAAAACTTGAGAATGAAAGGATGATCAAAGCCAATTTTGGGTTGTGCTAAATCTCGAGATAGAAGGACCAGTGGGCTGAAACTCGAGAATGAAAGGCTGATCGAAGCCAATTTTAAGCAAAAACTCGAGAATGGAAGACTGACCAAAGCCGATTTCGAGCTGAAGCTCGAGAATGAAAGGTCGATCGAAGCCAATTTTGGGTTGTGCCAAATCTCGACATAGAAGGATCAGCGGGCTAAAACTTGAGAATGAAAGGCTAATCAAAGCCCATTTTGAGCCGAGACTAAAAAATGAAAGGCCGTTCGAAGCCCATTTCGAGCTGAATCTCGAGAGTGAAAAACTGATCGAAGCCCATTTCGAGTTGAACTCGAGAGTGAAAGGCTGATCGAAGCCCATTTTGAGTTGAACTCGAGAGTGAAAGGCTGATCAAAGCCCATTTTGAGCTGAGACATAAAAATGAAAGGCTAATCGAAGGCAATTTTGGGTTGCATCAAATCTCGAGATAGATGGACCAGCGGTCCAAAATTTGAGAGTGAAAGGCCGATTGAAGCCCATTTTAAGCTGAGACTTGAAAATGAAAGGCTGATTGAAGCTAATTCTGGGCTGTGATGAATCTTGAGATATGACCAGTGGTAAAAAACTCAAGAATGAAAGGCTGACCGAAGCCCATTTCAAGTTGAAGCTCGAGAATGAAAGGCTGATCGAAGCTTAATTTGAGGTGAGACCTGAAAATGAAAGGCTGATCGAAGCCAATTTTGATTATTTTGAGGGGTTTAATCCTTCGTCGCTCATATATGTAGGGGATCTCAGCCCCGAGCGCTTGATAGGCTACACAGGCCTTTTAAGTGTTTTCAATTGTTCAATTCCTGAGCACTCATATATGCAGGGGATTTTGGCCCCTAGCGCTTGATGAGCTCTGGAGGTTCTTCAATTATTTGCCAAATGTTTTTTATCCTTGGTACCCTTGTTTCAGTCAGAATGAGTCCCCGGGACCCCGGCGCGATATGGCTTTTTGGGGCTTTTCGCGATGCCACTCTATTCTCTTAGAATTGATCGGGGCGGAAATTTTCTTATCACAGTTTAGACAACTTCCTAGCGCTCTTAGTTCAGTTTGGTAGAACGTGGGTCTCCAAAACACGATGTCGTAGGTTCAATTACGTTGTTTGAGTGTGATTAATGTGTTGGGGGTCCGACCCTCGGCTTTCTAGTCTGTGTTAGAGCCCAAGGGCCTGGATCCCACCTCATTTATTTCAGGGGGGACTTTGGGCCCAAGAAGTTCTGAGTAAGGGGTTTGACCCTCAGCCTTCTAATTTGTGTTAGAAACTTTATGCCTTTGAGCCCCAATAGACAGAAGTTGGGGATTCAACTCTTAGCCTTCTAATCTGTGTTAGATCCGAGGGCATTCAAATCCTAGTATTTTGAAAAGAGGGGATTCGAACTTTGAGCTTCTAATCTGAGTCTGAGGATGTTCGAATCCTACTATTTAGGAATAAGGAGGTTTCTAATCTGTGTTAGGATTCGAGGATTTTTGAATCCCTGTATTTTAGAAAAAAAGGATTCAATCTTCGGGCTTCTAATCTGTGTTGGAGTCCGAGGGCATTCAAATCCTAGTAATTAGAAAAGAAGGGATTCAAACTTTGAGCTTCAAATATGTGTTAGAGTCTGAGAGTGTTCGAATCCTAATATTTAGGTATAGGGGATTTGAACATCGGGCTTATAATCTGTGTTATAATCAAATGATGTTCAAATCCATGTATTTTTAGAAAAAAAGGGATTCAAACTTTGGGATTCTAATACATGTTAGAGCCCGAGGGCGTTCGAATCCTAGTATTTAGAAAAAAAGGATTCGAACTTCGGGCTTCTAATCTGTGTTAGAGTCTGAGGATGTTCGAATCCTAATATTTAGAAATAGGGGGTTCAAATTTTGGGCTTCTAATCAGTGTTAGAGTCCGAGGATGTTTGAATGACTGTATTTTAGAAAAAAAAAGAGGATTAGAACTTCAGGCTTCTAATCTGTGTTAGATTTCGAGGATGTTTGGATCCTAATATTTAGGAATTGGGGATTCAAACTTTGGGCTTCTAATTTGTGTTAGAATCCCAGGATGTTTGAATCTCAATATTAAGGAATTAGGGATTCGAACTTTGGGCTTCTAATCTGTGTTAGAATCCGAGGATGTTCGCATCCCAGCATTTAGGAAAATGAGAATCGAACATTGGTCTTCTAACCTGTGTTAGAGACCGAGGGCCATCTAATCCCATTATTTAGGGATAGGGGCTAACCTTTGGGCTTCTAATCTATGTTAGAATCTGAGGGTATTTGAATCCCAGTATTTAGGAATAGAGGATTCAACCGTCGGCCTTCTAATCTGTGTTAGAATCACAGGGTGTTCAAATCCTTGCATTTAGAAAAAAGGGGATTCAAACAGGGTGTTCAAATCCTAGCCCAAGGATGTTTGAATCCTAATATTTAGGAATTAGGGATCTAAAATTTGGGCTTCTAATATGTGTTAGAACCTGAGGATATTCAAATCCCTGTATTTAGGAATAGAGGATTCGGCCTTTGGCCTTCTAATTTGTGTTAGAATCAGAGGGTGTTTGAACCCCTGTACTAAAGAATAGGGGATTTTGACCCCCAAGCACTTAACAATACTCAAAGGCCTTTCAAGTATTTACAAGGGTTTTTTTACCCCTCAAGGGCTTAATCTTAGGAAGGGAATTTCGATCCCTTTATTTTTAAGCCCTTGAGGCTTTTTTAGATGCATGTATATGGCTCAACCTTTTTCGTTTACAAGTCCCCATGGTATCTATACATAGATGTAAGGGATTCAACCTTTGTGTTTATAAGTCATTGTGGCATTTTTCAAAGGTAGCTCCGAGCCACTTAAAGCCATTGTGCGATTGACAAAAGAAGATTTGTTCCTCTTAAATCCATCGTGGCATTTGACAAAGTAGGCTACGACTTCGATCGAGGATTTTCATGTTGAGTGCGTGTAAGGATTTTGATCCTGTAGCGCTTACGTATGCAGAGGGTTTGATCCAAAGCTCTTATGTATATGCAAGGATATGATTCCTTGAGTGCTTATGAATATGTGAGGTTTGACCCAAAGCGCTTAGTAGGCCATTAAGACCCTTCAAGTGTATGTAAGGATATGATCCTTGAGTGCTTATGTGTGTGGGAGGGGGGGGGGGTTCAACCCCAAGTGCTTGTGCATTGGTGCTTTTACACATGTAAGGAGGGAGTTTCGACCCCAAGCGCTCATGTATTAATGCTTTTACACATGTAAGAAGGAAGTTTTGGCCCTAAGCACTCATGTATTGCACTTTTATACATATAAGGAGGAGGTTTCAACCCCAAGTGCTCATGTATTGGTGCTTTTACACATGTACGGAGGGGGTTTAGACCCCAAGTGCTCATGTATTGGTGCTTTTACACATGTAAGAAGGGGGTTTTGACCCCAAGCGCTCATGTATTGGCGCTTTTACACATGTAAGCGTTCAATGGGCCACAAAGGCCCTTTAATTACAAGGTTTTTTTAAATATTTGGCGCTTACATGTGTTAGGGGGCTTCGTCCCCAAAGCGCTAAACATGCTATGAATGCCTTGGCGCTCGTATAATGAAAGAGGAGTTTGGCCCCGAGCGGCTATTTATAAGGCTATGAATGCTTGATGCGTGTTCGATGAGCTTTGTTGGCCCTTCGAATATGTACTGATGAGGGTGTTAGATTTACAATGGTGCTTTCCCTCACCGAGGTGTGCTACCCCCAATCCAAGAGCACCAGTCATTGGTAGATTTTTAATTACTTTAAGAAAATCACAATACGAGCACGCATATTGCACATTTGAAGGTTTTGGTACGACCTGGGACCTTGCTTGAAGAAAGCGTTGAGTGTAAATAATCTAGCGCACACTTAGCACCCATCGTGGCATGGCTAGGCAAAAAGACCAGTTACACGGTCGCCTAATTTTCACCAAGAAGAAATTAAAGTAATTATTTATCGTCATTATTATGAAAGGCTAATTTATCGCCATTACTTAGAAGAATTGAATAATTTTAATTCAATACTCAAACTTATCTGTGTGCATTCTGCGGGGGCACCATTGAATTCAGTGGGGGAACCAATGAATCCAGTGGGGGCCCACCGAACTCAGCGGGGGGGCCATCGAATTCAGCGGAGGCACCACCGAACTTAGCGGGGACACCACTGAACACAGTGGGGGCACCATTGAACACAGCGGGGGCATCATCAAATTTAGCGGGAGCGCCACCGAACTCAGCGAAGGCGCCACCGAATTCAGCAGGAGCACCACCGAACTCAGTGAGGGTGCCACAAAACTCACCGGGGCACCATCGAATTCGGTGGGGGCACCACCAACCAGGCGGGGGCACCAAGAAAATGTTCAAATGGTTTTGGCCCTCCCTCTAGCGCCAGCACACCATAGGCCCAAACTGATTTTGGCCCCAAAACCCACTTCGAAGGCATAGTTTTGAAGGCTCATTATCAAGTTTAAACCTAAAGTTTGGGGAACATTTAAGGGGCTCTAAGGGCATAGTGGCGAGTTTGAAGGAGCCATCACCAGTCTTCATTTCGATGGCACCACTAGAGGGTTTGAGCACCACCGGATTTGAAGGGCGCCGCCGGTCAAAGGACCAACACCGAACTAAACACGGGCAACCTTGAACCTAGCTTAGCCAATGGCGGGCCCCGCATCATGTGAAATTTGTATATCATGATTAGTATGCAACCAACTGGGAATAGCCCAGTGGCCAGGGCTCACGCTCGCCCCAAGAGCACCCCCAGGTTCAATTTTGGCCTGAGGTAAGTTTCTGGGGTTCAGTATCCAATTACACCGTGTCAGGTGTAGGAGCCTCACTTCGTGTGAGTTGTGTGGGAGTCTCACCCCACCTTTGTATGAGACACCAGAGAGTCCCACCCCCTTTTTGTGGGGCAATGTGGATTTATTTAATGTGAAGGAGTCTGACTATTTGTTTCAAAAAAAAAAAGAAAAAAAAAGATTAGTATGCATGTAAGGGCCCCATAAGCCATTGCATATGATGAATTATTTGCATCATGTGTGCAGACTTTGCTGCAAATTCAATGAAGTGGCTGATCAAGGGGGCTTCGAACGACCACGACTTGGAGCTCCATAGAAGCTGGTGAGCTTCGAATAGAGCTACCGGCCACCGGCGAGTTCGAATAGGGGCAACCAGCTGTGAGTTTGAAGGAGGCTCTTCAGCAAGAAAGAGCTCTCAATAAATATTCTCTCTCTAGCTCTGGGGCGAAAAAAGAAGAAAAAAGGCGCAGCCTTTCTTCCATCCTTTGGAGGCCGATCTCTTCAAATTTCTTTAACTTTCCACCGATGAATTATGGTTTAACGGATTCTACTCTTGATTCCGCACAAAATCATATGCAATTTGTGGCGAGTTTTTGATCTTAATCGGCCTCGGAGTAGGGTTTGAATACGGCAAAGGAGAGTTCTTGGCGGATCTTGTTCGTGATTTTGGTGTTAATCTTGAATACGGATTCGGATCGGGAGTTGGGTAGGAGATCGGATCAGTTTCTTGCTTTGAGTCCTTGTCCGAGTTGGAGATTTGGTTGAAAAATCCAATCTTTTTTGGGTTTTGGTTTGGACTTGGTTGCGCAAAGGTGTATAAAGGGTTTGATTAAAATTTTCAGCACACTTTTTAATCAAATTCCTACCATCTTCATCGGATTTAGCACAAGGTTTTGGAGATTTTGATCGGACCACAATTCGGACGCAAGATTTTTGATCGGATTGCTTGGAGATCACGGTTTCCACGGTTTCCAAGTTTTTTCGATTCAACTACTTACGGTTTGCTTGTTTTCTGATTTGGAGCATGATGTTATGTGTTTTTGAATCCGATTTGGTGTTTGGAGTAATACGGTTTTGAGTTCAAATTTGTTATTAATTCCGATTGATCTTAGGGTTAGTTCGATTTTGATTACAAGATTTGATATTTGTTCTTGCTTATTTGTTGAATTCAGTTTTGGAGATTTTGTGTTTATTGTATAGTCCGATCGGTTTAGGTTAATTCCGATCAGATTTTGTGTATTGTTGGTGTGTTACGATCGGTTTGGGCTAATTCCGATCGGATTAGTGTATATTTGCTTGGTGTGCTCTCGGTTGTTTGGTGAATCCGATCTGTCTATTGGATTTTATCCATGGCCTCTACGGGTGCTAAGAGTAATAACAATCCTCGGAAGCATGACATGGCTGAGGGTGATGGAAACAAGAGGCAGAATCATCAAGTGCATCCACGAGATTGGAATGATCTGAAACTTGAAAGAAGAAGGAGATGGGATGATCCTGATATTCTCATGAAAAAATCGACTATTGAAGTTGTTGCAAACAATGGAGATAGTGTCGATTTTGTGCTCACGGATGAAGAGATACATAAGGATCTCCATAAACCTTTTTTCGAATTCTTGGGTGTGTTTCCGGGCTTCTTCCCGGTAATGTATGCAATTCGAACTCTGTTGGTGGCCAAGTGGAAGGTGCAGTGTAATGTTTAGAGCAAGCAGAATGGTTATGTCATGTTCAGGTTTAACAGTGCTGAAGATAGAGATATGGTGATGAATGGTCCTGACCATTATCTCCATGGAAAGAGTTGTTCATGATGTTAATTGATGAATCTAGGCAATATGATGCGACCATCCAAGCCACTAAGCCAGTTTGGTTAAGGATGGAACACTTTCCAAAGGCGTATTGGCACAAGAAGGCATTAGAGAAAATTGCTACTTCACTAGGAGAACCTATCCTTATGGACAATGGTACTCTCGAGTTAAGGGGCTACTATGCACGTCTCTTGGTATGGATTGACACATCCAAAAAGCTTAAGGAGGAGGTGAGCTTTCGTGTTCCAACTGGTGAGGTGTTTATGCAAAAAATCATCTATGATTATTGCAAACCTTGGTGTATGAATTGTGGGGAAAACAATCATCTTATGGAAGTGTGCGATGATTACTGGAAAGCCAAGGAGATGGAGAAAATGAGGCCTACTAAGGATAACAAGGATATGAAGGCGAAGGGAAAGAAACACTGGAGATCCCGACATAATGACCAAGTTTGGGTTAAGAAGATGCAAGCTGAAACCACTGGAGATACTCTAGGTTCGAATTCGGTTGGAGGGGAGGAGAATGTGATCATTGAGGATGCCTCTTCGGACAATGAGGAGGTTGAGAGGCGAAGGAAAGGGAAGGGAAAGTTGGTTGAAGGTATAGTCAATAGTATTGAGAAAGCGGGAAGTGCTAAAAAGGGACCTGGTATTACCATTGGCGTCTTGCAGGATGAGGTTAGTAGGCCTATTGTTGCGCTGCCAGCACAACTGGGCTCATCGCCAGTGCCTGGAATTGCAAGCACTGGCGCTGGAATTGCAAGTACCGGCGCAGGAGGCCGTGCACTAGCGCGCGGCAGTAGCGCCCAGGCAGCGCGCAGCAAGAGTGTCCAGGCAGTGCGCGGTAGGAGCGTTGAACACGCGATACTCAGCAATGGCCGTGCTAAAAATTTAGCCATTCCAGCGCCACCGGTTTTTGAACGGCAGCAACCATTTGGGGATGATGATAATCCGATTGAGGGTGCTGGAAAATTGCCTAAGCAGATGATTCATCCGGATGCTCGAGGCTAAAAAATTCCAAGGCTACATAGGAGGAAGAGTAAGAGTAGGCCTCCCCCCACTCCAGGGGCTTTGACCAGGTCTAGAAGTAAGAGCAAGACTCGAATTAATGAGCAGGGTGTTCAGAAACCCTTTCAGCGCATGTTATCAGCTACGAGGAGTCATTCAGACAGTTCTGTAAGTAAATCACTGGAAGGCGGCGGTCCGAAGCCAAAAGGGACCTCTGTTTCCCAATGAATACATCAGCAATGAATGTCAGGGGTCTATCGGCCCCTGTAAGGAGGAGGTGGGTGAAAAATATCATCTCCACAAATAGGGTTGGACTGTGTGGGTTGTTGGAAACGAAAATGGAGGATAAGGTGTTGCGAATTTTTTTAAAGGGTTTTAAGGGATGGAAGTTTATGCACAATTTTGAACTGTGGCAGAACTCGAGGATACTCATTATCTGGGATCCGAAAGGCTTCTTGGTCGACGTTCTTGGGAAATCTCCACAATGTATTCATCTGAAAGTTCATAATCTTGCTTCTAGTATTGAGTTTTTCTGTACATTTGTGTTTGGGCATAGTGAGGGGCGTCTGGCGCGTTTACCACTATGGGAGGAATTGAAGTCATTTGGTGCTAATCTGAATTCTCCTTGGATGGTTCTTGGTGACTTTAATGCTATTCTTAGTGTTGATGATCATTATGGAGCTACTGTTCCTAGCTTGTATCCAATGAAGGAGTTTCAGGATGTTTGTGTAAAGTGTGGACTAAGAGATGCGCCTGCTTTGGGTGAGCACTTAACCTGGCATAGTGTGGGTTGGAAGATTTGGAGGAAGCTGGATAGGGTGCTTTTGAACCACGGATGGGATGATGCTGCCTGCCGCACAACCTTTCTACCAATCTCGGCTCAATCAGACCACTCTCCCATGGTGGTTGATATGTCGCAGGAAATTGTTGGGAAGGGTAGGCCTTTTCGATTTCAGAATATGTGGTTAGATCATCCGAAATGTGGGCAAATAGTAGAGGATTATTGGAGTCCGTCGGTTGAGGGGACCAAACAATTTTCGGTGACCAGGAAATTATTTTGGATGAAAAACCCATTGAAGGAATTGGGTAAGCTTGATTTTAACCATATTTCCGAAAAGGCTAAGCGTGCAGATGCGGAGTATAACATGGCGTTTGATGATTTTGATGCTAAAGTTGCTTCGGACAATGAAGTTGCGGCACTGCGAAGGTTGAAGAAGCAAGCTATGTTGTATTATCTGGCGGAATCTTCTTTTCTTGCGCAAAAGGGAAGGATAAATCATATTACTCAGGCGGATAAGGGATCACAGTATTTTCACTCTATGGTCTCTGCACGAAAAGGAGGAGCTATCCCAGCAATTATAGATAGTGACAATCGGATTGTAACTTCTAATAGTCGTAAAGGGGAGCTATTTGCAGAATTCTACAAAGGTTTGTTTGGTGCAAAGAGGGATAGAGTTCCCACTAAGTCGAGCATCTTTGACGCAGGCAATAAGCTCACGGATGTGGATAGGGCCTATCTTAATCAGGAGGTGTCAAGTATTGAAGTAAAGCAAGCTCTATTTGCAATGGCGGATGAGAAGTCTCCAGGCCCGGATGGCTATACGACCGGATTTTTTAAGAAGCAGTGGAACACCGTGGGTGAGGAAGTTACGGCTGCAGTACTAGAATTCTTTCAAACAGGAGATATTTTGGCGCAGCTTAATCACACTTTGGTGGCATTGATACCGAAGAAGCCAGATAATCTAAAGGTGGGTGATTTTAGACCAATAGCTTGCTGCAATGTGGTCTATAAAGTAATCACAAAAATTATAGCGAACAGGCTTGAAGGTATTTTGCCAGGGATCATTGACCCTTGTCAGGGAGCATTCGTAAAGGGCAGAAGTATCTCAGACAATGTAATGCTTGCGCAAGAGTTCGTTTGGGGATATGGAAGGGTTCGTAACTCTCCTAGATGCATGATTATGGTGGATTTGCAGAAAGCGTTTGATACAGTTTCTTGGGATTTCCTGGAAGAAGGTCTGCTTGGACTGGGATTTCCTGAAAGGCTAACTGACAGAATCATGACGTGTGTGCGCACTTCTACATTCTCGATAGCAGTTAATGGCAAACTGTGTGATCACTTTCAGGGACAGAGGGGTATTCGCCAGGGAGACTCATTGTCGCCTCATCTGTTTGTGATCTGCATGGAATATTTCTCGAGATTAATGAAAAGGAGAATGGACTCTAGACATTTTACTTTTCACCCGAGATGCAAGACACTTCGGATCACGCATTTGGCTTTTGCAGATAATCTCATGCTCTTCTCTAAGGAAAACACGAGTTCAGTACACATACTCATGGATGCCTTGAATGAATTTGAGCGCACTTCAGGCTTGGGAATCAATGCTGCAAAGTCAAAGTTTTTTGGAGTTGGCATAAAGGAGGATTTGAGTTTCACAGGTATTCCATGGGCGACATTCCCTGTTCGGTATCTAGGCGTGCCACTTGATTCCAGTAAGTTGAAGGTGACACAATTTGGTACTCTACTGGGAAAAGTTGATTCGGAAATAGCGAAATGGAAGGGTCATACTCTTTCATAAGCAGGAAAATTGGAGCTTGTGAGATTAATTATGGGAGGTATTGCGGGATTCTGGATTTAGAATTTTGTTATACAGTCTACGGTCATGGATGCTCTTGAACAGAAGTGTAAGCGCTTCCTGTGAGGAGGTAAGCATAAGGCAAAGGTTGCGTGGAAGAAACTCTGTGCACCTAAATCTTTTGGCGGCCTCGGTTTGAGAGACTTCATTACGTGGAATAGTGCTTCAATGGCTAAAAGGCTATGGGATATCCATTTGGAGAAAGATAGCCTATGGGTCAAATGGATTCACTCGTTTTACCTTCAGGGGGAAGACTTTTGTAGATTGAATCCGAGGATTGCTAATGGTAGATTGGGAGAGAGATTTTCGAGCTACTTTGGTGATCTTTGTAAGCTCAGGGATGAATTGTGCGCAATGTTTCAAGGTAATACGCAAGAGGTAATTACCCATCTCGGTCTATGGTCTAGTTCGGGGAAGTTTACTAGTGCAGCTTATCTCCATATGCATCGCCATAAATATCCGAGTGTTTATGATGTTGGCCGATCAAGTGAAAAGGTCTTTAACAGTATTAGGCGTGGTTTTGTTCCACCAAAATTCTCATTTATCGCTTGGTTGGCGGCAATAAAGAGACTACATACCAAGGATAAGCATCGATTGGAGGAAGGGGAGAGTATGGAGAAGGTATGTTCTTTATGCCATCTGGAAGAGGAGACGAACGAACATTTGTTTTTCAAATGTGAGTTTTCTGAGGTTGTATGGGGGCATATACGGACTTGGATTGGATTAAGGAGACAGACGAATTCAATTCCAAGTTCCATGACTTGGGTTAAGAGGCAAATTAAAGGTTCAAAAATACGAAAGAAGTTTGGTATTTTAGCCTTAACTACAACGGTCTATCGCCTTTGGAGGGAAAGGAACAATGTGGTTATGGATGGTGCTCAACCAAGTTCTGAGAGAGTGGTGAAAATTATCATGAAGGATTGCTACATGGTGATGAATAAGGTATTTCCGGATGAACACTTGTTTTAGATGGAGAAGCTGCTTGGAGGTTGATGGGTGCTGGCTGCCTCGCACTGGGTGCTTCACGTTGCGGGTCCTGGTGCTTCAGCCCTGGTGCTGTGCTGGGCGTCAGGCGTTGCGCTGGATTTTGCCAATTGTTGGGATGCAGGGTGCCATTCATGGAGACGGTTTGTGGCGACTGGATGCTGGACATGTGCATCATAGTTTGGGTTCTCTTGGCGCGGGAATTGGGGTTTCTTGTGGGCCGATGGATACGATTTTCTGCGCCAGGAGGGAGCTGCTTTGAGCTCGTTGGGATCAAGAATTAGCTACAGTTTTTCTTGATTTTCTTCTAGCGATAGCAGTTCGGTTTTTCAGGAGGAGGCAATAGGTTTTAGAGTAAGGATTTACATTCCGATGCTCTTTCTCCTAAGCCTAGTTTTTACTAATGATATAACGGTTATTTATGCGCTTTATGCTCGCGCTACACTCTGTGTTAAATTAGCATATAGTTGTCCATTTGCTCAAAATGGAGTGGGCGAGTACATACTCGCCACGCTTGGTGCACGCGGTATAAGTGCATCCATTCTCACATCCTCAGGAGGTTGATTTGATTGGGAGCTACAAAGGTTGGAGGCACGGCCTCATTAACCTTTGCCCATAATATCAACTTCGGTGCCAAAAGAGAATTCTAGAAGGCCAATAACATCCCTCTTTCTTCATCTTAGGGATGTATATGGTAGAAGCTGATACTCATCCGTGCCGGTACGGTGCAATTTGGATCATCGGCTACAAATCTTTTATGACACATCCAAGACCCGAGATAGACTCTCGGCTGCACTAGGATTCCAAATCATTCGACATTGGATTTTTGTTACTTCACCATCGTTCCAGCAACTTCATTCTTTCAAGACCCGAGACACACAACTCTCGGCTGCATTTTGGAACCAACATGAAGATGGCCCCATTTATTAGGGGTAGAAGCGGATTTTTGTTGATGGGTAGTGAGTTTGTTCTCACCCCATTCTCTTGGTTGTTCTATAGCCTGTGTTTTTCCAGGTTGCTTTGTTCTCCCTTTGCTCGATTATATTGCTTAGGGTGGGTAGTTATTTTACATAGTTAAAAGGGGGGGGGGGGTGGGGAGTGTTTATCTTTTGGATTAGCACTCTCTCATCCCCCCTACTCCTTTGCGGATTTACTCCTTAGGTTACCTAAGGTTGGACTCTTTTGTATTTGGTAGGGTCCTTTTTGGGCTCTGCTGCAGGTATCACCGTCTATACTATTTACCTATTTACGTGAAGGAGACTCTTCAGCAGCGAGTTTGAAGGGTGCCTTCCACCACGGTGAGTTCGAGGAGACCACCGGTCGAAGGCACCACCGGTCGAAGAGGCTGAACAGCCGAAGAGCACCACCAGAAAAACATCTTCGATGGACTCCGTTCGAAGCTACCATCTGTGACGCCGGCGAACTGGATGACACTGCCGATTTGGAGGCCACCACCGGCGGCAATGAGGTTGAAGGCCACCACCACTACTGGTGTGTCCGAGGGCATCGTCGAGGCACCCCCACTAGAGCTATTCGAATATGTCATCGAGGCACCACCATCTCTATTTTGAAGTCCCTGTCAGCGGATTTCGAAGGACCCACCACCTTTATTTCGAAGGCATCACCAGCAGAGGTTCGAGGGAGTAAGGCTCACTCGAAGGATGGGCCAGCGAATTGGGTCCGCTAGTGAAGTTAATGGCACCGGTAGAGGTGAAATCCCGCTCGAGAGGCTTTGATGGTGGGGCTTTGGAGAGAATTCTGGCGACCGTTCGAGGCAGAAGTTCGAGGTGCCAGTGGCAAAGCCCGAGGCACTCGCGAAAGACATAATTCGTAGTCGCAGGCGGCGAGTTTGAGGCTGATGAACTTCGAGACTCAGCGGAGAGTTTAATGCCGGGCTTCGAGTGGCAGACGGCAAGCTTTGAGAAGCTGACGCCGAGCTTCGATCGTCAGTTTTATTGGGCACTCCGACCGCTCAACGCTAGTCAGTTCGACTGGGCACTCCGGTGGCTCGAAGAGCTTCCGGTGAGCTCTCTCGAAGGCGAATGCAGAGCTCCCAAGGGTTGACAGCTCTTGACGGGAGCCTTCAACAGGGAGCAACGAGCAGCGAAGGCTTTGAAGGAGCTGCGGGTACGCTCGAAGGACAGCCTCGGGATCTAGGGACGATGCCAAGTAAGTCGCGTTCGCGAGCTCCTAGGAGAACAGCGGCAAGGCAAGCTCAACACCAGATTTCCAATCATTGGCGAGAGGCCTGATTTTGCCTTGAATACGGAGAAAGGATTTCCAAATAATTGGCGCGTGTATTTACTGCCCCAAAATAAGCCTTTAACCAGCTTCCATGGAGCTCAAAAATGGCCTTCTCCACACCCACGGGCGAAGCCCAGTGGTTGGGACGTGGGGAGGGTTTGCCATCCGCCCAGGTTCGAGTCTTGGCAGAGGCCGTGTGGGGAGTTTGTGCTTGCACAGCTCCCTGGTACTCACCAAGATAGTGTTCTGACCCACGGGTCCTGCTGCTGGGTTACCGTGATTTACCTCCTCGGTGTTGGCTGTGGTGTCGGTGCGGCCGGGGCCCTGAGGGCGAGGGTATCGTCTTTTGCCAAAAATGGCCTTCTCCTTCAACAAACTGCACGGAGTTCAGCGCTGCACGGTTATGCATTTTCGATCATCGTCTGGTTTGTGGGTGATAGAGGTTAATTCAAAGAAAGTCATTGGGCCGAAAGTATAGCAGTCCAGTTAGAGGAATATTTAATACTCTACTTAATCACCGCATTCGTGGGTAATTAAGGGCGTTAATTAAGGAGGATGCTATTTTGGGCATGAAGTATAAATACAAGGTACGCATTTACTTATGATTCATCCTATCTTAACCATATTTGGACGCTTGGACTTAGGCATCGGAGTGCTGACCCCTGGAATCCCAGGGACAGTTTCATTACAGGTTAGTTTGAGAAAAATTCAAACCCACGAACCGGTCGGTGGTCGAAGACACATCAAATGGCACCGACTGTGGGAAGGACTAAGCTGGATTAAGGTTTTTGAGAGTTCATGTCCACGGTAGTTCGAATGAGTGAAAGGTTGAGGTTAATAGGTATGGGGGCTGGATCTCCACCAAGGTTAACATCGGAGAATCTAGGAAAAGAAAACGACGCCCACATCGAGGACAGTGAAATAGCTAACATTCAAACTATGGGAACAGAGTTATGAGCAGAGCCTAATACAGGCATAGCCCACGAGCGGGGGGGGGGGGGGGAAACTTAGTGGCAGTTGGCGCAAATCCCCTGGCGCCAGTCCAGAAAGATATGCCGGGGCCCTCAAGGACGCTGGAAGCAATGGAAGAGCAAAGACAAGGAAACACCGATTCTTTGCTTGAAAGGGTAGCTGATTCGAGGGATGGAAGGTTTACGGAGGTTTCGGGAGATTCGTATATGGAAGCTTATGGTCAACACGGGAAAGGAAATCAGAACGTGGGGAGGGTGACCCCGAATCAAGATGTGGAACGAGCAGTTCAGGTCTTGGTTGCAGCCGATTACCGAATCACCCCTCCTCTGAGGGATGTTAGGGTCATGATAGGGGCATTACCACTCTCACCTTTAGGAATGATTACAGGGTGGGCTTCTCAACCCGTGATAGCCTACCATTATCAAGGATATGCTGGAGAAATGCTACAGGCTAGACCCCAACCTTCTATTCCTAGTTACTCCTAAGGTCCCGTATATGCACTACCTCCTCTAGCCCCATCTACTCCTATCCTCGACCTGGCTGGTCAATGAACAACATATGGAATAATGGCCTCTTCTGGCATGCAAGGATACAGGAGTATGTGAATCAGTCAGGGGTTGTATAATCCTTATATCCAACCACCCCCACCACCAGCATACCCGAGTCTAGGACAACATTGGATGAACTTGGGATACGGAAGAACCTAACCTCTGCATATGCCACAGTTTGGTGGTCACGATTAGGGGTTGAACCAACCTGGGGGTAGCACGAACCCCCCTCAGATGCAAGTAAATCATTAAGAAAAGATTTGGATAGGTTGATCGGTCCCTTGGGCCAGGCTGCAGGTCTCCTTTCAGCTTGATAATCACTGGGGTTCGATGGATAATAGAAGTGAAGCCCCCGGAAGGACTTCTCATGTACAGTGGTGAAACTAACCCTCGAGAGTTCATACACACGTTCCTGGACTCGATGAGTTTGAGGGAATTTGATGAGAAGTTAACATGCAAGCTGGTAGGTAGCTACTTGTAGGGAAAGACACATGAGTGGTTTAATAAGTTGCCTAGGAGCTCGCTTAAATCGTATCGGGACTTCAGCGGAGCATTGTTGAGCCAGTACGCACTGAAGAAGAAGTTTACCAAAACCTTGTTAGAACTCTACCAGACGAATCAAAAGGCAGGAGAAAGCACGGAAACCTTCTATCACTGGTATGTAGATGGGAGTTTGGGGGTGATAGAAACGACGGAGAATGAGGTAATCCAGGGGTACCTGTTGGGGAAGCAGGACCTAGAATTATACAAGAAGCTGAGCACCAATACCCCTAAGACTTTGCAAAAACTTCAGGAGGTTATAGAACAGTATTCGAGGGTAGTGAAGGCAACAAGAAATAAAAAGAGATAGCCTTATAGAGAAAGTAGGAAGAAATGTAGAGCACAGAGGGAACATGGCAGTCGAACCCGTAAGAACACTATTCGAGAGGTATAATCCATTGCCTCTAACACTTCGAGGAAGAACCTCTGCACAGATTTTAAGTATACATAAGGGGTTGTTCTTGACACTTTCACCCTTGCAGAGTTTGCACAACTCGGTTGCATCCCGGAGAGCAACAAATCGGTACTGTGATCATCACAGGGATTATGGCCATGACACAAACGATTGCATGCAGTTAAGGATGAAGATTGACAGGTGTGAACTGGAAGGACGGTTTTGAGGACAGGGACATAGGAACTTGGCTACCCCCTCGAGACCCCAGATGAACCAGTGGCAGTCTTATAGAAGAAACAATCTAAACAATGGGGGGAGAGGAGATAGAATTCCTCGAGAATAGGTGATTCGAGACAGGGGTCGGAAGGAATGCGGGATAGACCCCAAGAGCAACAGGGGGAAATCAAAATGGAGAAAACATTAATGTCATCAATGGCATGGTGGGAAAGAGATCTTCGAATTATGTTATAAGAGCTGGGGCTCTGAGGGTTCCCGCGGAAGAGCCTAGTCATAAGAGGTTTTGACTGGATGAAACAGTCACTTTCTTGGAAGCGTATGTTGTGCCGGACCAAATGTCCCATGCAGATCCTATGGTTATTTCAGCCATTATTGGAACATCCTTGATCAGAAGGGTGTTCGTTGATGATGGTAGCGGGGTAGAAGTGATATTTGCCGAGTGTTTTAACTAGTTAGATATAGGGCGTGAAAACTTGAAAAATTTTGCTTCCCCTTTACAGAATTCATGGGAAACCCAATATTTCCCATAGGAGAGATAATATTGCTCGTTCGAGTAGCCGATGGCGACAAGGGAGTGACCATTAGGTGTAATTTTACTATCATGGATGCACCTTCCCCTTATACTGTGATTCTAGGAAGGCCATGGGTGTGCCAAGCTCGGGCGGTTTGGTCACCTTATCACTTGATGATGAAGTTCCCAATTGAAAAAGGGGTGGCTTCCATTCGAGGGGATCAGACTGTGGCCCAAAAATGTAACCTCACTGCAGTATGAGAAGCGAGGAAACGAAGGGATGTAGCGGTAGTACACGCAGAAGCAGGATTAGCTGATACAATACATATGCCTATTCAGGATAAAGGGTCAGTAGTTGTTGGGAAACTAATCCCTCAAGATGTGAAAGGAAGACTGAAAGATTTGTTAGGAAAGTAATGAGACATGTTCTTATGGGATACATCTGACCTGACGGGGGTTCCTTCGAGTCTTGCGCTACATAGACTAAACATTAACCCTTGATGAAGCAAGTGAAGCAGAAGAGAAGAGTGTTCAGTCCTGAAAGAGCGGAGGCAATTAAAGAAGAGGTGGAGAAGTTACTGGGGGTGGACATGATCGAGGAGGTATTCTATCCTGATTGGATTGCTAACCCAGTCATGGTTCCGAAGCATGATGGAGCATGGAGGATGTGTATAGACTTTACTAATTTAAATAAGTGCTTCCCCAAAGATAGTTACCTGTTGCCACCAATTGACAAGATGGTGGAAGCCATCACTGGATATCGCATTTTGGCATTCTTTGGCGCACATATGGGGTATCCCCAAATCCTCATGGCGGAGGAAGACAAGGAAAAGACATCGTTTATTACAGATGTGTGCACATATTGCTATAAGAAGATGCCTTTTGGATTGAAGAATGCTAGAGCTACTTACCAGAGGCTGGTGGATAGACTGTTCAGGGGACAGATAGGGAATATGGAAATATATATATATGGATGACATGGTGGTCAAAAGTAAAAGTTATGAATAATTCTTAAAATATCTGGATGAAACATTTGGTAGGCTTCGAGAAGCTAATTTGAAGTTGAATTCGTCTAAGTGTGTTATTGGTGTGGGGGCAGGAAATTTTCTCATATTTATGGTCTCAGAGAGGGGGACCGATGTAAACCCGGAAAAGGTCGAAGCTTCGAGGATAATGAAAACCCCACAATCGTTAAAGGATGTGCAGAAGATTACAGGGTCTCTAGCAGCATTAAGCTGGTTCTTATCGAAGGGGGCAGAGAAGCACTTACCTTTCTTTGATGTGATTCAAAGGGCAAAGAAGTTTGAGAGGAATAACAAGTGCGACGAGGCATTTGAGCAGTTGAAAGAACATCTGGGGACATTGCCTACCTTGATGAAACCAGACAAGGATGAGACACTGTACTTGTATATTTTTGTGTCGCCGCTAGCAATCAGCGCATCTATGGTAAAAGAAAGAGAAAAGGTTCAACATCTGATTTACTCGGTTAGTCGTTCCTTACAGGGGCCGGAGACAAGGTATACGGTTCTCGAAAGGTTAATTCTATCTCTCGTACATGCAGCCCGAAGGTTGGGACCCTACTTTCAGGGACATAAGATAGTGGTGCTTACGAACTACCCCATTCGATAGATCCAACTAAGGCCAGAGATTTCAGGAAGAATAATGAAGTGGGCAGTAGAATTGGGAGAGCATGATATCCAGTATCAACCTCGAGTTGCGATTAAGGGGCAGTCGCTGGCAGACTTTATAATGGAAACTACATAGCCCCTCGAGGTGTGTTTGGATGCCATTCAAAATGAGGAAACAAGGAAAATACAGATATGGAAGTTATATGTGGATGGTTCATCACATTCAGGAGGAAGTGGATCCGGGGTCCTACTCACTAGCCCCAATGATAGAGATTATCCTTATGCATTGAACTTTGCATTCAAAGCAACTAACAATGAAGCTGAGTATGAGGCACTGATCACTGGATTGTACCTCGCAAAGGAGCTGCAGGTGGAGGAACTGGAGGTTTTCAGTGACTCTCAAATTGTGGTTCAGCTGGTGTATGGAGAGTACGAGGCCAGCGAGCATAACCTGTAGAGGTACCTCGAGGTAGTGAAGAACCTGTTTAAATTTTCAAATCCTATACTTTGATGCAGGTTCTGAGGGAAAGAAATCATAAAGAGAACGCTCTAAGTAAGCTCGCTTGTTTGGATTTGGGAACCCAATCCCAGCAGCAACTCCTCATGGAAACTTTGAGCAGGCAAAGTTTTGAAGAACCTATAGTGATGACGATTGAAGCGGAAGACTCCTGGATGACACCATTCGTGGCATATATTCAAGAGGGTGTCCTGCTAGAAAATGAAATGGATGCCAGAAAAATAAGGTTGAAGGCTCCAATGTATGTGTTGCAAGAAAGAGGGTTGTATAGCTGGGGTTATTTGCAGCCATTACTTCGATGCGTTAACCCTCACGAGGCCGACTACCTCATAAGAGAGGTTCACAAAAAGGTTTGTGGTAGCCACCAGGGAGCTAGATCAGTGGCGAGGAGGCTCATTCAAGCAAGGTTTTACTGGCCGACAACGTTCAAGGATGCGAATTGATATATTTAGGCTTGCCATCAATGCCAGAGACATGCACCTATAACACATGTTCCATAGGAAGAAATGAGAAACATCTATAGCTCGTGGCCATTTTACAAATGGGGGATTGATTTGATTGGCCCTTTTCCTGAAGTGCCAGGGAAATTTAGATACCTAATAGTGCTATTGATTATTTCACAAAGTGGGTAGAGGCTGAGCCCTTGAAAAAAATAAGAGGAAAAATAGTCATCTCCTTTTGCTGGAAAAACATTGTGTGCCATTTTGGAATCCCAAGAACGATCATTACGGATAACGGAACACAATTTGCTCAGGATCCCTTCAAGAAGTGGTGCGAGGAATATCATATTAAGCAAAGGATGACATCTGTTTACCACCCCCAAGCTAACGGGCAAGTGGAAGTGACCAACATGAAAATAGTAAATGGAATACGAGCACGCCTCGTGGGGGCAGAATGTAATTGGATATGGGAATTACCCAATGTATTATGGGCATATCGAACAACCGAGTCTTCCATTACTGGGGAAATGCCTTATAGTCTCGTATATGGCTCAGAAGCAGTATTTCCTACGGAAATAGGAGTTCCTAGCCCAAGGATGATGGCTGCTGCAGATGAGACAATCAATCAACAAAATCGATGTCTGGATTTGGATATGGTAGAGAAAAAGAGAGAGTTAGCTTCTCTACACGAGGCTAAAGTCAAGGAATAGGTCAGAAGAAACCATGACAGAAGGGTAAATAAGGTGTTGTTTAGCCCGAGAGACTTGGTATTGAGAAAAAAAAAGAAAAGCAGAAAGGAATCCGAGGGGAAGTTAGCTGCAAATTGGAAAGAACCCTGTAAAGTGATCGAATCGCACCTGGGAGAAAGTTGTGTTCTCGAGCAGATGAACGGGGTTCGAGTGCCAAGAAGGTGGAACATTACCAACTTGAGAAAATACTACCAGCTATGATGTTCGATTGGTTTTCTCTAAAGAGGCACTCTGGTTAATGTTCGAGCGGATTGCTTTAAAGCAGCGCTCTAGATGATATTTCCAGCTATGGTTGATGTTTGAGTGGTTTGCTCTAAAGCGGCACTCTGGTTAATGTTCGAGTGGGTTTCTTTAAAGCAATGCTCTAGATGATATTTCCAGCTACGACTGACGTTCGAGTGGTTTGCTCTAAAGCGGCACTCTGGCTGATGTTCGAGTGGGTTGCTTTAAAGTGGCGCTCTAGATAATATTTCCAGCTACGGCTGATGTTCGAGTTGTTTGCTCTAAAGTGGCACTCCAGTTGATGTTCCAGTGGTTTGCTATAAAGCGGCACTCTAGTTTATGTTCGAGCGGGTTACTTTAAAGCGACACTCTAGATGATATTTCCAACTACGGCTGATGTTCAAAGTGGTTTGCTCTAAAGCGGCTCTCAAAAGCTATCTTGTAATCTTAAAATGATAAACTAGTAGGTGAGATTAGCAGGATGTATATGGAAACACCGAACCTGGGTAAAATGCTTGTGTCTATAAATTACTTAATTCCTACTTACCAAACATATTCGTATTTTGCTCCGTCTAAGAAAATTGCACAGGGCCCTCATATTCGAGGGGTATACTATAAGAGATATTGGTTATTTATTCAAACTTCAGCAAACATATTAGGAATACATTATTGATACAAGAAACTATCTAGGTTTATTCATTTAAATATATTTACTTAGCTTGAGATCCCGCCTGAACCAATTCTTTAGTGGAGATATGTTTTCCTAACTTCTTCACAGTTGCCTCTATTTCTTTGAGTTCTTCAAGTTTCATACCGGATGCCCTTCAGATATCCTTCATTTATTCCTCTACGGGATATTCTGAGGGATCAAGAACGGCGACGGCCTTATATCGCTTCTTCGTGGAAGATTCAAATGGGTCCTTGGAGGATGACCCAACACTTTTGCGACACTTTGAGGAAGATCCTTGGGCAAATTTCTCAAAGGGAAGAGATGTCATTCAGCCTCCTTAGTGGTAGACATCTTTGACCGAGGGGCAGAGCAAAAGCTCGAGGGGGTGAATCCTTTTATTTTCAGCTCTGCCAGCCAATCAAGAATGAGGTCAAAAGCCTTTTTCTATCGAGGAGTCCCATTCTCATGAACATTAACCTCTTCCATCCAGTAGTGAGCCACTTTAAGTAGAAACTTTGGTAGATGATCATTTCTGATTAAGTAGGAGGAGGGAACGTCGTGGGAAAGCATGTGGGCACGAAGGCTCACTTCGTGTGCTGCTATTTTGTTTTCATACTCAGTGAAACTCTACTCCACTCCTGTAGCCTATATCTTCCAGGCCTCGATCTCCCCAGCAAGTTTTGCATTATTGGATAAAAATGATTCCACCAAAGAGCTATCTTCACCTGAGGGCCTCCCTTCAGGGGCCGGAGGAGGTTCGCTTGAAGAAGGGGGGATCCTCGCTGGCTATCTTCCAAGAGAGAAAGTCATCTTCAAGACTAGCCACTCTGCATTAAGCTAATCGATGTTGTTTGGCAAGTAATTCCCTCTGGGCTACCAGTCTGCAATTTTTTCCCAAGCAACCGGTTAGGCGCCCTTCCACTACTGTAAGCCTAGTTGCAGTGGCAAGGCAGGACTTCAGAGAACCAAACTTCAAATAAATTTGATGCATTAGTTCTTCTAATTCTTCATCAGTAGGTTCTCGAACCTTGACCACTTCTAAGGGATAAGTACCATTAAATTCTTTGCTGAGGAAATCCTTAACAAACCCCTTAAAAGTGGGATGGTCTCTAGATGCTACAACTTCATTTCAGCTTCGAGTTGGTGGAGCTTGTCCTTCTAGGAATTCTTCTTTTGATTACACTTAGAAAGATCTCGAAGGGTGATCAGTAGCTATTTGTGTGTCTCATTCAGCTCTTTTTGGGCACTCTAAAGCTCCTCGCAAGCGCATTCTGACACCATTTTAAACGAATTATACTACGAAAAGAAAACAAAGGTAAATCAATAAGTTGCAACAAAAAATGTATTTTTATTGATACTCAAAGTAAAAAAATGGTGGGGTTATAACTGAGGGGCCCTAAGAAAAAAAATTACAATTAGGGACCAACCCTAGAATCATCCTCCTTTGATGTGGAAGCAATCCTTTCTTCCACTCGGCCAGAGGCAGAATCCCACTCAGTAGAGGCATCTGTATCCTCTAGAAGGGGGATCACACGAATCCCTAAGCATTAAAGAACTTCCCTTTGGACTTGATGGAATCCAAAAGGGCAAAACGAAGGCCATTGTTCTTAATGGCCTCGTCTCACTTTGCGTCCAGAGTGGTTTCGAGCACTGGATTAACTAGTTCATCCACCTGCTTGGCCAGATCTTTAAATTGCTTGGCCAGATCTTTAAATTGCTTGGCCAGATCTTTAAATAGAGAGGCAGCCACTTGTGGCTTTAAAAATTTCTCGGCTAATTTACTAATGCCGATTTGCGTGGCCATACTCAGAAGATCCAAGAAAAGTTGAAGTAGCTCAGGGCCATTCAACAGCTTGTGTTTGAAGGCCTCGAGCAGTTGAACTTACGTGGCCGAATTCTGTGCATCATGAACCCTCTTCGCGAGGGTGTCCTTCTCTAGCGTCCATTGACACCTCTCAGCATCAACACCCTGCCTCTCCCTTTCTTGAAGTTTTTGTCTTTCTTCAAGCGCCCTATCCTTTTCCTCGAGCACTCTATCCTCTTCCTCAAGCACTCTATCTTTCTCCTTGATCACCTCATCTTTCTCCTCGAGAGATTTCCTTAGCTGCAAAATCTCAGCATGCTTTTTGCTGAGCTCCTCACAGAGGGTACCTTCGCCAATGGAGCAAAGGGAAAAGAAGGCAGCCATTCTCTCGGTGGCCTCATGGAATATTTGAGAAGCCTAAAAAAACAATTCAGTTCTGATTAATGTTATAAAAAAGAGGGATGCTAAAAAAGTTAAATGTATAAATTGGGGGATGGAAAATAACCTTAGGGTTAGATGCCACCGTTGAAAGGTGATACTCGATCTTGGATACAGACGCCCCATCATACAAAGTGGGCAGAGATTGTTGAGGAACATCCTCGCTGCCACATGATCCCATGAGCAATTTTAGTGAGAAGGGATTGATGGTATTGTTGTTCGCCCTTGTCTTCAGGAAAATGCTCCTGGTGTTAGGTGACTGCTCAACACCAGTGGTTGAGATAGGCCTTTTGAGGCCTGCTGCAGGAGGGGAGGCCAGATTCGAGAGGGGAAGCACTAGATTTGAGGGAATGGAAGCCTGATTCGAGGAGTGAATGATCCCCTTTGAATAAGCCTAACCCTTCTTCAAGGGCTTCTGTTTCTTTAAGCCCTTAGCGAGACCCACCAAAAAATAAAAGAGAGAGAGAGAGTCAGTCAATAGCGGTTAACCCAATAACACAACAAATAGGAGAAGTGGATGCCTATTAAGGCACCTTCAGAGGGTCCCAAATGCCTAAAATCACTAACAATGGTCTCGAGGGGAGAGTCATCTCTGGAGCCCTAATGTTCTCTTCTCCTCTTTCTTGTATCCTTCTGGAGTATGTTATACACATATTCTTCATAGACTCTGGGTGGGAATGCAAAGCTGTTAATCTGAGGGTTGGAGTTTTTGAAGTGGCTGTAGTCGAGAGAGCTAGATAACAGTTTTAGTCTATCCCTCTCAAGGGTACCTGGGCAGACATATTCCCTAGCCTTGGGAGACTCGAATCGAACGCCCTAGGTCCATGGAGGAACTCAATATCTCCTACTATCAAATGAAATACCTTTCCTCCAGCTTTTCCAGTCACCCAAATTTCCAGGAACACTAAAAACCTTATGATGTGGCTCTCGGTTGACAAATGTGATGATCATATCGGTAGATTGCTCACTATAGGACATGAAGTATAGCAATCGAAGAAGCTTATAACTGGGTTTAATACCGAACTCATCACACTTGGTCAAAAATATCATAATGATCACCAAAGTGTTGGGATGGACTTGTGCAGGGCTCACTTGGAATTTTCTAAGGAGTTTGGAAAAAAAGGATTGAAAGGGAAAGGTGAGCCTGCAACGAAGGCGTCTGAGAGAGATGGATGATCTTTTTTCGGGAAGGTTATGGGGGGTATCACCCTCTCAGAAGGGTTGAAAAATTAGCATCTAGGGCTATTCGTTGACCAGGAGGTATTGAGTCTAAATATTTTGACATGGCGGGCCCTACTACTGGAACTGGGGGCTTTCTCTCTGAGTCCTTTAGCCTTAACCTTCGATAAGTCCCTTTCTTCTTCCATTGAGTGGATCCAGTCAGAAGAGATACCCAAGGCGCTCTTGAGGGTGTTTCCTTCCCCTCGAGGATTGTCTTGTCTCTCAAAAGAGATGCATCTTCCTCCTCCCCTATGGCTTCGAGATCTGGATTTGGAGGAGGATAAAAACCAATCTTACCGATCATAGGGGACCTTCTGATGAAGGGTTTTCCCATGCCTGGAAGCCAATTTTCAACGGCATCTCAAGAAGGCATATCACTTATGGGGGAAACCCTCTCTTCCCCAGTAATATTAGCAATTTTATCGGATACGCCATCTCTAGCATTTGAATTGTACCGGAGTTCTTTAGAGTGAGTACATCCCAGGTCGTTAATGGTTCTCTCCAGTGTACTTAATCCTGTCACGCCTACCCCAATTTCACCAAAAAGTTTCTCGAAAGAAAAACCCTCATTGGAGCGGGCCATGATTGAAAGGGTAGGAAACGAAAAGATTAGAATGGGAGTAGGGATAAAAGAACCTACTATTTTCTGGGAAAGGTTATGGAAATTGGATCGCTCGAGCGAATAATACAGAAAGAATGCTTGTAAGAAGATGCTTGCAAATGAGAACAGTGAATAAGGAAGAGTGGATGGGAGGTAATTATGGGGGCTGAAGTGACCGTTAATTATTACAACCTTGGAAATATAAAGTTATAGAAAGTTGCAATCGCTTCTTTGTCTTCTAACAATGCGTCGTTTGGGGAGCAGTGACACACACTGTTGTACATCACGCACGCACCCTTTTGGAATCCTAAACGACAGAGTTTATTAGAAAACTACGTTCTCACCCTCGAAGGCAGGAGCAACGAAGTGCAAGGTTCATTTCGAGTCTTCAAAGTCTTCAAACTATCCCATGCATTCGAGACCTCAAAGACCTTTATGGCCTTCTAGCTTTCTAAGGTTGAGAACCTGTTTTTTTAGGGGCTCTTGATAGAGGTTAAGCCCAAGAAAGCCATTGGGCCAAAGGTATAGCTACCCAGTTAGGGGAATATTTAATACTCTACTTAATTACTGCATTCGAGGGTAATTAAGGGCGTTAATTAAGGAGGACGTTATTTAGGACATGAAGTATAAATACAAGGTACACATTTACTTATAATTCATTCTTTCTCAACCATATTTGAACACTTGGAATAACTTAGGCATCAGAGTGCTGACCCATGGAATCCCAAGGACAGTTTAATTACAGGTTAGTTCGAGAAGAACCTAAGCCCACAAACCGGTCCGTGGTCAAAGACACATCAGTGGGCCTGAGTTCTTCTCGAACTAATCTGCAATTAAACTGTCCCTAGGGTTCCAGGGGTTAGCACTTTGATGCCTAAGTTAGTCCAAGCATCCAAAAATGATTAAGATAGAATGAATCATAAGTAAATGCATACCATGTATTTATACTCTATGTCCTAAATTATGTTCTCCTTAATTATTGCCCTTAATAACCAACGAATGTGGTAATTAAGTTAGACTATTAAATATTTCCCTAACTGGGCTGCCATACCTCGGTCCAATGACCTTCTTGGGCTTAACCTCTATCAAGAGCCCCCAGAAAAATAGGTTCTCAACCTTGAAAAACTGGAACGTCACGAAGGTCTTCGAGGTCTCGAATGCATGGGACAATTCGAGGACTTTGAAGACTCAAAATGAACCTTGCTCTTCGTTGCTCCTGCATTCGAGGGTGAGAACCTGGTTTTTTAATCAACTCCATCGTTTAGGACTCCAAAAGGGTATGCGCATGTATTACAACTGCACGTGTCACTGCTCCCCAAACAGCATGTTGTCAGAAGACAAAAAAATGACTACATGCTTCCAATACTTTTATATTTCCAAAGCAGTAATAATTATCTGCCACTTCAGCCTCAATAATTACCTCCCATTCGCTCTTCCTTATTCACTTTTCTCGTTTACAGGAGTATTCCTACAAGAATTCTTTCTTTATTTCTCTCTCGAGCGTTTCAATTCCCATCACCTTTCCCAGAAAATTAGTAAGTTCTATTATCCCTATTCTCATTCTAATATTTTTTCCTCCCCTTACAATCATGGCCCGCTCTTATGAGGGTTCTCCTACCGAGAAATTTTCTAGTGAGGTTAGGGTAGGTGGGATAGGGGTTAACACACCAGAGAGAGCTGTTTGCGATCTAGAATGCACTCATTCCAAAAGACTCTGGTATGACTTAGATGCTGGAGATGGCGTATCTGATCATGTTGGTAATAGTCCTGGGGAAGAGAGGGTTTTCCCCATAACAGACATGTCTCCTCTAGATGCCGTTGAAAACTGGCCTCCAGGCTTGGGCAAGCCCTATATAAGAAGGTCCCCTATGAGTGGCAAGATCAGTTTCTAACCTCCTTCGAATCCAGAACCTGAGTTGGAAAGGGTGTCAAGTACATCTTTGACCTATAGGGAGGCACCTCTCGAAGCCAAAGAAGAGAGAATAGGACAATCCTCGAGGGGGAGGAAGCACCCTTGAGAGTGCCTAAGGTATCTCTTCCAGCTAAACCCTCTCAAAAGAAGAAAAATGTGGTTTATCAAAGATTGAGGCTAAAGGACTCAGGGAGGGATCCCCCAGTTCAAGTTGTAGGAACCACTATTTCCAAAATTTTGGACTCGATCCCTCCTGGCCAACGAGTAGCCCCAGATGTCAATGTTCAACCCTTCTGAGAGGGAGATACCCCCTATAACCTACCCGAAGGAAGATCGTCTATTTCCCTTAGACATCTTCGCTGTGGGCACACATTTCCCTTTCCACCCCTTTTTTCCAAACTTCTTAGACAATTCTAGGTGAGCCATGCACAAGTTCACCCCAATGTCTTGGTAATCATTATAATGTTCTTGACTAAATGTGACGAGTTCGGTGTTAAGCCTATTTATAAACTGCTTTGTTCGCTATACTTTGTGTCTTATAGTAGGCGGTCTACCAATATGATTGTCATGTTTGTCAGCTAAGAGGTGCACCATAAGGTTTTCGGGGTTCTTGGCAATTTAGGTGACTAGAAAAGCTGGAAGAAAGGTATCTCATTTGATAGCAGGAGGTATCGAGTTCCTCTGTTGAATTGGTCCGTGCGAGTTGAATCTCCCAAACCTGGGGAATATATCTGCACATATGCCTTCGAGAGGGATAGACAAAAACTATTGTCTATCCCTCATGACTACAGTCTCTTCAACAATCCTAACTCCCGGATTGGCGGCTTTGCGTTCTTGCCCAGAATCAACGAGGAATATGTATATAAAACACTCCGGAGGGATACCAGAAAGAGGAGAAAGGGACTCGAGGGCCCCAAAGATGGCCCTCCCTTCGAGACCATCGTTAGTGATGTTAGGCATTCGGGAGCCTTCGAAGGTGCTTTAATAGAGCAATACTTCTCCTATTTGTTGTGTTATTGAGTTTATTGTTACTACCTTTCATTTTCCTTTTTCAGTTGGTCTCGCTAAGGGCTTAAAGAAGCGGAAGCCCTCGAAGCAGGGCCAGGCTCCTCCAAAGAAAAAAAAAGAGTTTCACAACGGCAATATTTACTGTTACTTTGTGCGATAAGGTGCGATACTGGTGCGATTTCATTTCTTCCTTCTTCCTTAATCCCAATTCTTCATCGTCCCCAATCCGGATTCGAATAATCAATGGTATCGATTTTCCTCCGATGTGTGCGCTGGGGGGTAGTCATGGCGACCGCTCTAAATCCTCCCATCCCTGACAACGGTAACCCAATCCAAACACCTCCAATCCAGCTATCCTTTGCCGCTGCTCTACAGAGCAAATCACCTCCCCTAAGCAAGACCTTACCCAACAACCCTGAGATAATATCCAAATCCCAACACCTTGGTGATGTAGCATGCTTATATTCCGAAGAGCAGATTGCTAAACTATCCTCCCACTATGCAAACGCGCTAGTTGGAAAATTCACGAAAGGAAGGTGCTCCATGGAACAACTTGAGAAATTCTTCAGAACTGTTGGTTTCTCAGGTAAGTACCAACTCGATTCTTTAGATTATAAGCATGTTCTTATTCGATTTGAACTGCTCAATGACTACCAGCGTTGCTGGATGAAGGGAGTGTGGAATTTTAGTGGCATTTTATTCAAACTCCTAAAATGGACCCCCGAATTCTCAATTCATAAGGAATATCCTATAGTTCCTGTATGGTGTATCATTAGAGAGGTTCCCCTATACTACTATAACTCGGCTTCAATTGAATCTATCGGTAACAGTATTGGGAGCTTTATAAAAAATGACATGGCCACTGAAATGCTCACAAGGCCCTCGGCCATTAAGTTATGTGTTGAAATTGATTTGCAAAAACCATTATGCTCTCATATTCGCTTGGGATCTGTCACTAACAATCAGAAATATCAAATTGAGTATGAGGACATCCCATTGTACTGTGATCACTGCTCGAAGCTAGGTCATTCTATGGCCCAATGTAGAGCTTTTCCCCCTAACCGCACTGTTAAACCTCAGGAAGAAATTAGGAAAACTAATCAGGCTCTGTGGCAGCCAACTGGAAAAATATTTGATACCCCTCCCTTGATCCTTACTGATGAACAGCCTGATCATATTCTCATGGAGATGGATAAGACCCTTGACTCTGTGGATATACCATCCTCATCTCATAACCCTCAATCCACACCTATCATTGAGTTATCTCATTCACAGCTTCATAACACACCTGACAAATCCTCTGCTCCTAATGCTAATGATAGTTTTGATAACCCTTTGAAGAAGCTAATCCAAGACTCTGCTCACATAAATTTTACTCCAAGGATATATGCCAGTGATGATATACATTTGGAGAAACATAATTTATCTCTGGACATACAAAAGTTTACTGTTAACTCCCCTCATGGTCGAGTGGGAAATAGATTTGCTATTTTACAGGACCAGCAGGAGGACTTAACTGGTATCCAGGAGGAAGTAACAGAGGCTGATCACACCACTCATGCCATAACTGCTTCCCCATCCAACCTCAGTCAGGATACTTTGCAAGGTAAGTCCAAAGGTAAAAGGACTAACTACTTCTCCCAGATTAACAAAATGATGCTTAGATCATCTACTAAAAGTAGTAAATCTAGTGAACAATGACTAGTCTTCCCTCAGTTAATTTTTTAGTTTGGAACATTAGGGGAATGAGATCTTCAATGTTGAGACTAATTAATCTCATTAGACTTAAAAAGATTCAGTTGCTTTGCATTATTGAGCCTATGCATGACATCTCAACATTTCACTCTTATAAGGAGAAGCTTAATTACCAAAATGGTTTGACTCTATTTAACAGTAAGATATGGATTATGTGGTCGAACTCAATCTCAGTCTCTATACTAGCATCCCATGAACAATTCTTATATGTGCACATAGAGCATCTGTCATTTAATTTTCATATGAATGCTGTCTTTGTATATGCACTTAGAAATAGAGAAGGTAGGAAGACTTTATGGGAAGATCTAGCCCCCATCTCCAATGGAGATACTATTTTCATTGGTGATTTCAACACTATCACCTCCCTTTCTGAATATAGGGGTCCAAGAACACCATCCTTAGGCAGTATTAGGGATTTTAATACATGGATAAACTCCTTGGGCTTGTAGGAAATTAATACGGTTGGCAACTTATTCTCTTGGTGCAACTCTAGACTTAGAAATCCCACATCCAAAAGGCTAGATAGGGGTTTAGCTACTATTTCCTGGAACCTTAAGTTTCCATCCTCATCCATTCAGATTCTAAACAGGCAAACCTCTGACCACTCACCACTGTTACTGCAAATATCTGATTTAACCATCACTAATCCTAAACCTTTTCGGTTTCTGAATGTATGGTTTAATCGTCAGGATTTTGTCCCCCTCATACAGGCAAGTTGGGACAAACAATTGAATGTTAAGGGCCTGCTTGGTTTTTATCTCAAACTGATCAGACTAAAAAAAGAGATAAAAATATGGAACAGAGAGTGTTTTGGGAACATTGACACTAATTTGTTAAATGCTGAAGAATCCCTTAGACTCCAGGAATCTAGATTTGATCTTAATCCCTCTGATACTGAACTTATGGAGTTAAATAGACTTAAGGCTTTACTATTGAGAGCTCAAAAGGAAAAGGAAAAGCCGTGGAAACAAAAAGCAAAGTTGAAATGGAATAAATTAGGGGATAACAACACCCAATACTTTCACAAAGTGGTTCAAGAGAAAAATTGTAGACTTCAGATAAGTAAGATAAAAAATACCGAAGGTCAATGGCTTAACTCTCAAACTGATATAAACTCTGAAGCCATTTCTTTTTTTACTAATCTGCTGCAGGAACCTAACACTGAACCTAATGATACACTACCCACATTTTTTGAATCAAATACCTCTTATCATCTCTGATGCTGATAATAATGATCTTTCTAAGCCTGTAACTGAATCTGAAGTTGAGTTTGTTATAAAAGGCTTGAATAAAAATAGCAGCCCGGGCCCTGATGGCTTTACACCTAAATTTTTTCTGAAATGCTGGCCTATTATTAAAACTGATCTAGTCATGACAGTTAATGATTTTCTAGATGGTACTCCTCATCCCAAAGGAATATCTAGTACTTGGATCACTTTAATCCCAAAAAAACCCACTCCTAGTTCTTTTAATGACTTCAGACCTATCAGCTTGTCTAATGTTCTTAATAAAGTATGCTCCAAGGTGCTAATGGAAAGGCTTAGACCACATATGGACAAACTGATCTCCCCAATCAATCGGCTTTCATGAAAAATAGGGATATATCAAACAATATCATTTATCTTCAGGAAATGATTCGTTTCTTAAATAAGAAAACTAGGACTCCTAACTGTATTCTCAAACTGGACTTGCAGAAAGCTTTTGATAGAGTGAACTGGCACTTTTTGAGAAGCATTTTGCTGAAATTTGGTTTTCAAGGGAAATTCCTGCATGCTGTTATGTCTAACCTTTCTCAAGCTTACTTTTCTATTCTTATCAATGGTAATCGTGTTGGTTTTTTTAGGGCAACAAGAGGGATTAAGCAAGGTGATCCCCTTTCCCCCTCCCTGTTTAATATATTTTCTGAAGCATTCTCTAGATCTTTATCCTTCATTTTTCAGAACAATAAACTTGCATACTATCAGATACCTTCTTCAATTACTGCTGCTACACATCTTATGTATGCAGATGACACCATTATTCTTATGCAAGCTTCTAAAGCTAATCTGGTTAGAATTAAGGCTTTTCTGGATGTGTTTAAATATACTTCTGGCCAGAAATTTAACTTCAACAAGTCTGATTTCTATATTAGTAACAGGGCTTCACTTGGAAAAATAAATCAGATGAGGACTATTCTAAAAATGAAGCAGGGTTCATTACCTTTTCAGTACCTAGGTTGCCCAATTTTTATAGGAAGAACCCTCACTAGGTATTTCCAACCTCTAATGGAGAAATATGATAAAAAACTTCAAAACTGGAAAAATCTGTGGCTAAGTTCAGGAGGCAAACTAGTTTTGATTCAATCCTGCTTGTATTCAATGCCTCAACACCTTTGGAATGTGACCAAACCACCTAAATCAGTAATCAAAAACTTAGAAAAAAGACTTTCTAGGTTTCTATGGGGTGAGACTGATGGAAAAAGGAATAAAGTCTGGAAAAAATGGACTCACTTAGCTACCCCTATCTCCAGCTGTGGTTTAGGCTTTAGATCAATCAATGATATCCTAGAGGTATGCTCACTAAAGCTGTGGTGGAAAAGTCAAATTGGAAACTCATTATGGGCAAAATTGTTATGGTCACTTCCTGAGTCTCATAAAAAATCTGTTACATGGAAAAGTATTTGTTCAGTTAACCAGTTTGCTGAACAACACTCCTTAGTAATTCATGGTAAAGGGCTGTGTAACTTCTGGACTTCAAACTGGGGCTACATTGGACCACTTATTGGTCATGTTCCTCAACATATCTCTGCTCCAATTCTGCACTTCACAGTGGCTGATTTTATCCTCAATAAGTCTAACATTCTGCCGCTTATTTGCCCTTATTTAGGAAATGATACTCTCTCCTTTTTACAGGAAGCCAAAATTGAAGACACAAGGGAGGATAGGCTTATCTGGAAACCAAATCCAATTGGTAATTTCACATCTAAATCTGCATATCATGCCATAACTGGTTCATCAGGTAATTCTCTGATTTTCAAACTGTTATGGCACAGAGTTTTACCAAAAAAGATATCTATTTTTGCTTGGAGGATGTTCCAATCTTTACTTCCATTTGATAATGTCCTCATTACATGTGGTTTTAGTCTTGCCTCAAAATGTCCTTGCTGTTGCCATAGAGATTCTCTTGAACATTTTTTTATAAAATGCACCCTGGCTAAATCTGTATGGAGATATATGGCTTCTTTGGTTAATTTCAATCTACCTGAACCTCAAACCTTAACCCAAACCTTCTTCACCTTTTGGAATACTAGTGGTTTGCCTAAGGCCTTCCAGCTACTTTGCCATATCATCCCTACCATCACTTGCTGGTGCCTTTGGAAATCTAGGAACAGATTCCTCTATGATCAGATTCCTCTACTTGCTGACTACATCATTAAGGAGGCTATAGACACTATTAGGCTAGCTATGTTTTCTAACCCTTCTTATCTGAAATCCACATGTAGCATGCCTCAGTTCATAAAGAATCTATTCCCACTGTCAAGACCTCCTCCAAAACCAATCATTAGACTTGTTTCATGGGATAGACCTCCACAACATTACACAAAAATTAACACTGATGCATCGTGGTTTCCAGATAGGGCTTCTGTTGGGGTAATTATGAGGGATTGCACTGGTTCACCTTCACTGGTTAAATCGGTTTCCATCTCTGCTAATTCATCCTTGCATGCTGAAATACTTGCAGTAAAAATTGCTTGTCAGTCCTTTATCAACCTGAATGCCTCGGTTATTATTGAGTCTGATTCTTTACTTGCTGTTAAGATGATTTGTGAGCCTTATACTGCTCATTGGACACTTTTTGATGAGGTTTATAAAATTCAAATGCTTCTGTGTGGTGCTACTCTTAAGTATGTTCCTAGGGAAGGTAATTTGGTTGCAGATTCAATAGCAAAACATCATCATGCTGCTCATAACATTTCTTTGGACCTTAATAACCTGCCTCTGCAAATCCAGGGCCTCATTGCCCTTGATAGATCACAAATACCCTAAATTAGAACCCCTTTACATGACTTGAGATAGGATTGATACTGCTGATGGCTTGACTTTATCTTTGCAGGTCACTTCTCACTGAATTCAACTTGATGTCCTGATGATCATACTCGGTGGCCACTGTTTTGGTCAGCTGACTGTGGACCTCTCCTCCGATGATGACTCTTGCTGATTCTGAGCCACTACTGCATTGCTGATGCTACACTGCTGCACCGTTTACTCAGCTACACTACTGCAGTTATCCACTACACTGCTTGGCAATGTCTCATACTGATAGTGCACTGATATCCATGTTAGTTGCCTGGCCAAAATGCGAATTAACACGGGGTGTGGAGATTCGTAGCTTTGGAAACGCAACTAACATAACTGGATCTTCGCCAGTTCATGTACAGTCTCTAGATTAGGATTACTTTTGCGGGCAATGACGTTGCCTTCTTGTAAAATCAACCTTCTATACTCTGTTTCCTATTGGCTTGGGGCACCAAATATATATATACCCCCACCCTCGGGTGTTCGTATTTAAAAAAAAAGGCTCCTCCAAAGAGGATTATTGAGTTCTCGAATCAGGCTTCCACTCCCCCAAATCAGGTGTCTCTCCCCTTGAACCTAGCTTCCCCACTTGCAATAGGCCACGAAAGGCCTTCCTCAACTATTGGTGATGAGCAGCCACCTCACGCCAGGAGCGTTCGCCAGAAAACAAAGGCGAACAACAACACTATCGATTCCTCCTCACCAAGGCCATTGATAGGAACACATGGTGGTGAGGATGTTCATCAACAATATCCTTGCCCTTAGAATGATGCTCGATCTGTATCCAGGATCGAGCATCACCTCTCGAAGATGGCCTTTGATCCGGAGGTTTTCCTCCATCCTCTTTTTTTATATCCCTATTTTTTCATCAATCTAAGCTGAGTTGTTTTACCAGGCCTCCCAAGTTTGTCATGAGGCCACCGAGAGAATGGTAGAGCCCACTGAGAGAATGGCAGCCTTTTTTTTGTTTATTTCTCTGGTCGCGATAACTTCCGCTTGGAGCTCAGCAAACAAGATGCTGAGATTTTATGGCTAAAGAAATCTCTTGAGGATCACTAGCGGGCTCTCAAGGAGAAAGATAGAGTCCTCGAAGAGAAGGATAGGGCACTCGAGGAAAAAGATAGGGCGCTTGAGGAAAAACAAAAACTTCTAGAAGGGGAGAGGCAAGGTGTTGATGCCGAGAGGCATCAATGAAAGTTAGAGAATGGCATCCTTACAAAGAGGGTTCAAGGTGTACAGGATCTGGCCACGCAAGTTCAACTCCTCGAGGCCTTCAAGCTCAAGCTGTTGAATAACCCTAAGCTGCTTCGCCTTTTCCTGGATCTTCTGGGTGTGGCCAAGTAAATTGGCTATTGTGATTTAGCTGAGGACTTTTTAAAGTCACAAGTGTTCGCTTCTCTATCTGAAGATCTGGCCAAGCAGGTGGACGAACTAGTTAATTCAGAGCTCGAAACCATTCTGGACACAAAATGGGGCGAGGCCATCAAGAACAATGGCCTTCGTTTTGCCCTATTAGATTTCATCAAGTACAAAGGGGAGTTCTTCACTTCTGAGGGAATTCAAGCAATCCTCCTTCCAGAGGCTACATACGCCTCTCCTGAGCGGGATTACACTGCCGGCCGAGTGGAAGAAATGTTTGCTTTCATATCAAAGGAAGATGATTCTAGGGTTGGTCCTTGATTTTATTAAAAAAAAATTACTTAGCCCCTCAATTTTACCTTATTGATTTTACCTTTGTTTTCTTTTCGTAGTATAATTTGTTGAAGATGGTGTTAGAAGGCACTTGTAAGGATCTTTCGAGATCTTTCTAAGTGTAATCAAGAGAAGGACTCCTTGAAGGTCATGCTTCACTGACTCGAAGCTGAGATGCAGTTGTGGCAATCTAAAGACTATCCCACTTTTAAGGGGTTTGTTAAGGATTTCCTTAGCAAAGAATTTAATGGAACTTATCCCTTAGAAGTGGCCAAGGGTCACGATCCCTCTGATCAAGAACTAGAAGAACTTATGCATTAAATTATTTGAAGTTTGGTTCTCTGAAGTCCTTCCTTGCCGCTCCAACTAGGCTTCCAGTAGTGGAAGGGCACCTGATGGAAGGGCACCTGATTGGTTGCTTGCACAAAAATCACAGACTAATAGCCCAGAGGGAATTACTTGCTGAACAACATCTATTAGCTAAACGCAGAGTGACTACCCTTGAAGAGGACTTGCTCGCTTGGAAGATAGCTAACGAGGATCCCCCTTCTCCAAGAAAACCCCCTCCGGTCCCTCGAGAGAGTCCCTCAGGTGAAGATAGCTCTTTGGTGGAATCTCTTTTATCCAAGAACACAAAACTTGCCAGGGAGATCGAGGCCTAGAAGATACTAGCCACAGAAGTGGAGCAGCGTTTCGCTGATGTCAAAGAAATAATCACCGAACACCAAGTGAGCCTTCGTGCCCACATGCTTTCCCACGACATTCCCTCCCCCTGCTTAATAAACGATGATCATCTTCCCAAGTTTCTACTTAAATTGCTCAGTACTAGATGGATGAAGTCAACGTTCATGAGAATGGGACTACTCGCCATAAAAAAGGCCATTGACCTCATTCTCGATTGGCTGGCAGAGCTAAAGGTGGAGGAATTCACCCCCTCGAGCTTTCGCTTTGCCCCTCAGTCACAGAAATCTGCCGCTAAAGAAGCTGAACGACATCTTGTCCCTTCGAGCAAAGTTACCCAAGGATCTTTCTCAAAATGTCGCAAAAGCGCTGGGTCATTCTTGAAGGGCCCATTCGAATCTTCCACGAAGAAGCGATGTAAGACCTTCGTCGTCACTCCCTCAAAATATGCTGCAGAGGAACACACGAAGGATGTTTGAATGGCAACTGGTATGAAATTTGAAGAAATCAAAGAAATATAGGCAAATGTGAAGGAGCTAGGAAAACCTATCTCCACTGAAGAATTGTTTCAGGTGGGATTTTCTCCCACTAGATAAATACGTTTAGACGAAGTTTGTTAGTATCAATATTGTATTCCTAATATATTCGCTGAAGTTTGAATAAACAACCAATATTCTTTCCATCTCTTATACTTTACTCCTCAAATATGAGCGCCATGTGCAATTTCCTTAGGCGGAGCAATGTACGAATATATTTGGTAAGTAGAGATTCAGTAATTTAAAACACAATCATTTTACCCAGGTTTGCTGTTTCCACCTACATGCTGCTAATCTCGCCTACTAGTTTATCGTTCAAGATTACAAGATAGCCTTCGAGGGCCACTTTAGAGAAAACCACTCGAACATTATCCATAGCTGGAAATATCATCTAGAGCTCCACATTAGAGAAAACCACTCGAACATCAACCAGAATTCTGCTTTAGAGCAAACCACTAGAACATCAGTCGTAGCTGGAAATGTCATTTAGAGTACCACTTTAAAGAAACCTGCTCGAACATCAACTAGAGTGCCACTTTAGAGCAAGCCACTCGAACATCAACTAGAGTGCCACTCTAGAGCAAACCACTCGAACATCAACTAGAGTACCGCTTTAGAGCAAACCACTCGAGCATCAACTAGAGTGCCTCTTTATAGCAAACTTCTCGAACATCATAGCTGGTAGTATTTTCTCAAGTTGTTAATGTTCCACCTTCTTGGCACTCGAACCCCGTTCATCTATTCGAGAATATAGCTTCCTCCCAGGTGCAATTCGATCACTTTATAAGGTCCTTTGCAATTTGCAGCTAACTTCCTCTCGGGTTCCTTTATGCTTTTCTCATTTTTCCTCATTACCATGTCTTCCAGCTTAAACAACACTTTCTTTACCCTTCTATCATGGTATCTTCTGACCCGTTACTTGACTTAAGCCTTGTGTAGAGAAGCTAACTCTCTCTTTTTCTCCATCATATCTAGATCCAGACATCGGTTTTATTGATTTATTATCTCATCTATAGTAGCCATCATCCTTGGGCTAGAAACTCCTATTTCTGCAGGAATTATGCTTTTGAGCCATATACGAGACTATAAGGCATTTCCCTAGTAGTGGAAGACTCGGCTGTCCGATATACCCACAACACATTGGGTAATTCCCATATCCAGTTACCTTTTGCCCCCTCGAGGCTTGCTCATATTCCATTTACTATTATTCTGTTGGTAACCTCCACTTGCTCGTTGGCTTGAGGGTGGTAAACATATGTCATATTTTGCTTAATCTGATATTCGTCGCACCACTTCTTGAAAGGGCTCTTGAGAAAACTATGTTCCATTGTCAGAAATGATCGTTCTGAGTATTCCAAAGCAGCAAACAATGTACTTCCAGCAAAAGGAGATGACTGTTTTTCCTCTTATGTTTGTTAAGGGCTCAGCCTCTACCCACTTTGTGAAATAATCAACAGCTACTGTTAGGTATCTGAATTTTCCTGGTGCTTCTGGAAAAAGGCCTAACAAATTGATCCCCCATTTGTCAAATGGCCACAAATTATAGATGCTTCTCATTTCTTCCTGTGGAAAATGTGTTATAGGTGCATGTCTATGATATTGATGGCAAGCCTGAATACCGGTTCGCATCCTCAAACATTGTCGGCCAGTGAAACCCCGCCAAATGAGCCTCTTCGCCATAAACCTGGCTCCCTGGTGGCTTCCTCATACCCCTTCTTGAACCTCTCTTATAAGATAATCAGCTTCATAAGGGTTAACGCATTGCAGTAATGTCTGCAAATGACCCCTTATATACAGCACTTCTTCCTGCAAAACATACATTGGAGCCTTCAACCTTATATTTCTAGCATCCACTTCATTTTTTGGCAGGAATCCCTCTCGAAGATATGCCACAAACGGTGTCATCCAAGAGTCTTCCACTTCAATCGCCATCACCACAGGTTCTTCAATACTTTGCCTGCTTAAATTTTCCATGAGGAGTTGCTGTTGGGATTGTGTTCCTAACTCCAAAGAAGCGGGCTTACTTAGTGTGTCTACTTTACGATTGATTTCCCTTGGAACCTACGTCAAAGTATAAGATTTGAAAATTTTTAACAAGTTCTTCGCTACCTCTAGGTGTCTCTGCAGGTTACACTCTCTGGCCTTGTACTCCTCATTCACCTGCTAAACCACAATTTGAGAGTCACTAAAAATCTCCAGTTCCTCCACCTTTAGTTCCTTTCCGAGGCGCAATCTAGTGATCAGTGCCACATACTCAGCTTCATAATTAGTTTCTTTAAATTCAAAGTTCAATGTATAAGGATAGTCTCTGCCATTGGGGCTAGTTAGTAGAACCACGGCTCCGCTTCCTCCTGAATGTGGTGAACTATCCACATAAAACTTCCATATCTTTCTCTACCTTGTTTCCTCATCCTGAATAGGATCCAAACACACCTCGAGGGGCTCTGTAGTTTCCACTATAAAGTCTGCCAGCACCTACCCCTTAATCGCAACTCGAGGTTGATACTGGATATCATGATCTCCCAATTCTACTGCCCACTCATTATTCTTCCTGAAATGTCAAGCCTTAGCAGGATCTGTCGAATGAGGTGGTTTGTGAGCACCACTATCTTATGTCCCTGGAAGTAGAGTCAACCTATCTTTGGGCACCACTATCTGTCAAATGGGGTGGTTCGTGAGCACCACTATCTTCGAGATACATGTACGAGGGCTAGAATCAACCTTTCAAGAACTGTATAGTTTGTCTCCAACCCCTGCAAGGCACGAATAACAAAGTAAATCGGATGTTGAAACTTTTCTTTTTCTTTTACCAGAGCTGCGCTGATTGCTAGTGGCGACGTGGAAATATACAAGTATAGCATCTCACCCTTGTCTGGTTTCATCAAGGTATGCAATGTCCCCCCAGATGTTCTTTCAACTGCTCGAATGCCTCATCGCACTTACCATTCCACTCAAACTTCTTTGTACTTCGAAGAACATCAAAGACTGGTAAGTGCTTCTCCACCCCCTTCGATAAGAACCTGCTTAATGCTGCTAGAGCCTCTGTACATTCTTTATCGATTGTGCGGTTTTCATTGTCCACAGAGCTTCGACCTTTTCCGGGTTTACATCGATCCTCCTCTCCAAGACCATGAATCTGAGAAACTTCCCTGCCCCCACACCAGTAACACACTTAGACGGGTTCAACTTCAAATTAGCTTCTCGAAGCCTACAAAATATTTCTTCCATATCTTTTAAGAATTCTTCATAACTTTTTTATTTTGACCACCATGCCATCCACATATATTTCTATATTCTTCCCTATCTTTCCCCTAAATAGTGTATCCACCAGCCTTTGGTAAGTAGCTCCAACATTTTTCAACCCAAAGGGCTTCTTCTTATAGCAGTACGTACCCACATCTGTAATAAATTATGTCTTTTCCTTGTCTTTCTCCACCATGAGGATTTGGTGATACTCTTATGCGCATGAAAGAATGCCAAAATTTGATATCCAGTGATGGCTCCACCAGCTTGTCAATTGGTAGCAATAGGTAACTATCTTTGGGGCAACACTTATTTAAGTCAGAAAAGTCTATACACATCCTCCATGCTTCATCCTGCTTTGGAACCATGACTGGGTTAGCAATCCAATCAGGATAGAATACCTCCTTGGTTACGTCTGCCCTCAATAACTTCTCCACCTCTTCTTTAATTGCCTCAGCTTTTTCGGGAGTGAACACCCTTCTTTTCTGCTTCACTAGCTTAATTGAGGGGATAATGTTCAGTTTATGTAGTGCAAGACTCGAAGGGAACCCCGTCAGGTCAGAGGTATCCCATGAGAACACGTTTATGTACTCTCCCAACAAGTCTTTCAGTCTTCCTTTCACATCCTCAGGAATTAATTTCCCAACAGCTACTGACCCTTTATCCCGAATAGGCATCTGTATTGTTTCAGCTAACTCTACCTATGCATGTAATATAGCTACTTCCCTTCACTTCCACACTTCCTGTACCGCCGTGGGGTTACATCTTCGAGCCAAAGTCTGATATCCTTGAATAGATGCCACCATCCTCTCAGTTGGGAACTTCATCAAGTGATAGGGTGACCAGACCACCCAAGCCTGGCCCATCCATGGCCTTCCTAAAATCACATTATAAGGGGAAGGAGCATCCACGACAGCAAAATTATACTTGATGGTCACTCCCTTGTCACCATCCGCTACTTGAACGGGAAATGTTATCTCTTCTATGGGGAATATTGGGTTTCCCTTGAATCCTGACAAAGGGGAGGCAGAAATTTTCAAGTTTTCATGCCCTATGTCTAACTGGTCAAAACACTCAGCAAACATCACTTCTACCCCGCTTCCATCATAAAAAAATACCCTTCTTATCAAGGATGTTCCAATAATGGCTGAAATTACCATAGGATCTGCATGGGACATTTGATCCGATACAACATCCGCTTCCGAGAAAGTGACCGTTTCGTCCAATTGAAACCTCTTGTGAATGGGATCTTCTGAAGGAACCCTTTCGAGCTTAAGATCTTATGTAGCCGTTCGAAGATCTCTCTCCTACAATGCCATTAATGACGTTAATTACCTTTTTCACGGGTGGGTTTACTCTCTTTTGGTTTCCTTGATTTCCCCCGTGTTGCTCCGGGGGTCTATCCTGTCTTCCTTCATGCCCCTTATCTCAAACCACATATTCTCGAGGCCTTCTATCTCATCTACCCCCATTGTTTTGATTGTTTCTTCTATAAGGCTGCCATTGATTCATTCGGGGCCTCGAGGGGGTAGCCTGATTCTTATGTATGCTTTAGATCTGTGCAGGGGTTTTCCCCCCGAGCATTGTAAGCGATTGATTATACCTTTCGATTGGTGTTCTTATGGGTTCGACCAGCCTTTTTCCTCTATGCTCTATATTTCTTCCTATTGTTTTGGCAAGGCTATCCCTTTTCCTTCTAGTTACCTCCTCTACCCTCGAATACTGCTCTACGGCCTCCTAAAGTTTTTGCAAAGTTGGGAGTATTAGTACTCAGCTTTTTTTATAATTATAAATCCTACATCCCCAGTAGGTACCCCTGGATTACCTCATTTTCCGTCACTTCTATCACCCCTAAACTCTCATCTACATACCGGTGATAGATGATTTCTGTGCTTTCCCCTGCCTTTTGCTTCGCCTGGTAGAGCTTTAACAAAGTTTTGGTAAACTTGTTCTTCTGTGCATACTGGCTTAACAATGCTCAGCTAAAATCTTGACACAATCGAAGCGAGCCCCTTGGCAACTTATTAAAGCACTCCTGTGCCTTTCCCCACAGGTAGATACTTACCAGCTTGCATGTTAATTTCTCATCAAAATCCCTCAAATTCATCAAGCCCAAGAACGTATGGATGAACTCTTGAGGGTCAGTTTCACCACTGTATGCAGGAAGTCCTTCCAGGGGCTTCACTTCTATTGGCCATCGAACCCCGGTGATTACCAAGTTGAAAGGATATCTTGTAGCATGGCCCAAGGGGCCAATCAACCTATCCAATTCCTTTCTTAATTATTCACTTGCATCCGAGGGGGGTTTGTACTGCCTCCCAGGTAGGTTCAACCCCCATCGTGACCACCCAGTTGTGGCATATAAGGAGGTTGGGTTCCTCCGTATCCAGGGTTCATCCAATGTTGTCCGAGGTTTGGGTATGCTAGTGGTGGGAGTGGTTGGACATAAGGATTGTACGTCCCCTGACTGATTCCCATACTCCCGTATCCTTGCATGCCAGAAGACGCTAATATTCCATATGCTATTCTTGGTCCAACCAAGTTGAGGGTAGGAGCAGATGGGGCTAGCGGAGGTAGCGCATATACAGGACCTTGGGAATAGCCAGGAATAGAAGGCTGAGGCCTAGCCTGTAACGGTTGATCCATTAGTTCTTCAACATATCCCTAATAAGGGTAGGCTATTGGAGGTTGGGAAGCCCATCCCGTAGTTATTCCCAAAGGTGAGGGTGGTAATGACCCCATCGTGACTCTATCATCCCTCGGAGGAGGGGTGATTTTGTTACTGGCCGCAACCAAGACCTGAGCTGCTTGTTTCACATCTTGATTCGGGGTCACCCTCCCATCATTCAGGTTTCCTTTCCCATGTTGACCACAAGCTTCGATATATGAATCTCCTAAAATCTCTGTGAACCTTCTATCTCTCGGATCAGCCACCCTTTCGAGTAGGGAATCACCGTTTCTTTGTTCTTGCTCTCCCGTTACTTCCAGCATCCTCGAGGGCCTCGACACATCATTCTGGATTGGTGCCAGGGTATTTGTGCCAAATGCCACTGAGGTCCCCCCCCCTCATAGCCTATGCCTGTATTAGGCTCTACCCGCAACTCTGCTTCTGTCCTTTGAATGTTAGCCATCTCACTGTCCTCGTTGCGGGCATCATTTTATCCTCCTAGATTCTCCAATGTTAACCTTGGTGGATATCCAGCCCACGTACCTATTGACCTCAACCTTTCACTCCTTCAAACTACCGTGGACATAAATTCTCAAAACCCTTCATCACTCGTCCCCACAGTCGGCGCCACTTGATGCATTTTTTATCACCGACCAGTTTGTGGGCTTGAGTTCTTCTCGAACTAACTAGCAATTAAACTATCACTGGGTCAGCAGTCCGATGCCTGAGTTAGTCCAAGCGTCCAAAAATGATTAAGACAGAATGAATTATAAGTAAATCTGTATCTTGTATTTATACTCCATGTCCTAAATAACATTCTCCTGAATTATCGCCCTTAAATACCCACGAATGCGGTAATTAAGTTAAAGTATTAAATATTCCCCTAACTGGGCTACCATACCTTCAGCCCAATGGCCTTTTTGGTCTTAACCTCTATCAGACGGCACACTCTTTGCTGTCCTAACTCTGGAAACCATACTGCGATGATCATAATAACTGGACTTTGTCAAAAAAAGGGGTAATCATAATCATAATCATAATCATCTGGAGGAGATGATTGTGCCCACTTTGACCGAAACCATCTCGAGGAGAGTTTACACAGAGTAGATTACAATGCCAGCAGTGAAGGGAACTGACTTCTCTCGGGTCCCAACGGGCGTGCCATATGATGCTACGTGAAACCCAATTACGCAGTGCCGTCAATCCCTTCACAGTGACCTACAAAACAAAGCCCCTAAGAGTTACCTGGGGGAAGAGTCTCCGATAGTAAATTCAGCCACAATATGTGTAATGAGGAATAATAGAGCACAATAATAATAGGAGATATACCTGAAAATATGTACTCTCTCGACCCTAGGGTTTTTTGGGATTACCCTTCAACCCTATTGGGCTAAGTAAGCCCAATTGTTAATATTGTATGGTTATTCATTATCTTAGCTTGTCGCCCAATATTATTGGGCCAATGAGGATTTATGCACTATCAACGGCCCTAGCACGACCTAGGTTGTTGGATTTTTCCGTGGCTTCACAAAGGATGTTGTATTTATCCGTAGGAATGAATTTCCCAATCAATTGATCACTCTTCAATTTTTCCTAAGTACAGACATATATAGAGAAACGTTTGTTAGTTCGATATACCCTAAATATACTGCAACCTTAATAATAGATTAACCTAAATATTTACATACCATTCTTTCTAGAATTACTTTCTCTTCATCCTTGACATATAAACCATCTTTATTTAACTAGCCTTTGAGAAATAGATCACATCTCTCAATGTCATCCACATTGATTGGTTACACCGAAACTCTTGCCTCATCTTCCGTCATCTTGCCCTCCATCACAATCTGCACATCTTGTTCTAGACGTTCTTTTACTTTCTCAAATGCCACTAACACATAACCCCCCTTGACTCATTCGATGAGAGATTTTATTCCCCCCGGAAATGCATTGATATTTTTCCCTTGTACCCTAAGTTGGAGGTTAGGTTAATATTATGACTATAGACATTTCAATCTAATTAATCACAAAAATATATTACTTTACAAACATTCACTATTCTCCAATGCCCTTTTCTTGTGAATCTCCCAGCTCTCCGGTTGAATGTGCATTTATGTTCGTCATGGGCGATCACCTTTCTTGTCACTAAATATGTAGTCTTTGGAAAATTGGTACTTATGTTCACGCCAACTCTTGGACATTATGAACATATCCTTCTTCCACAAAGCACCCATATCTGGTGCTTCAATTTCAAAAGGTCTCTACGGGAATCATTAACCACATGGATTAAATTATGAGGTTGACATGAGAAGGATAAAGTGTCACGAGTCCTATTCCTAGCTGTCATTTTCTACTCTACACTTACAAATATACCAAAAATATTAATTAACCTTGCATGAACAAATTCACTAATACTTTAAGAAATACCAAAATTTCTTATATAAGAAGAATATGTTGTTTACTTTAAAAACATTTCAAATATATAATGAGAATACAAAAAATTTCATGTATATATAGAAGACTAAATTTACAATTGAAGTTTACGCACAATAGTATTAAACCAAGTATTTAAAGCACTCTAATACCTTAGTCCATTAATAAATCTAGAAATATTTTTTTCCAATCCATAGCATCATTTTATCATCCAACGCCATTTAGGCACCCAAATCATAATATATATAAAACACAAATTTTATGTTTGATAACAAACTCCATCGAAAATAAAACACACAAGACTCCCAAAATGTAAACCCTAGCTAACATCATAGAACAAATCTTTGACTTTGGTCATTTTTGTTCTAAAATAATAAACCTTAGCTAATGATTCAATAGAAAGATTTACCTTTTTTTATCAATCAAAGGATATGAAATGCTCTATCATGTCTTCTACCTATTGGTCAAACAAAACCCTTGGAAAAAAATTGACATGAGAAGGGGGAATGGAAGAGATATAGGATGGTAGACTTATCTCTAATCATCAAAATGTGAAATCTTGAAGTAGTGATGGAAGGAAATGTAGTGTAAGGTTAGGGAGATTTTTGGGGGAGGGAAATGGTGGGAAAGTCACATTTGTTTTCCAAATGGGTATAAAATGCCCATCTGAAACCCCTTTAAAGGGTTTTTTTTGCGACCTGAAGAGTTTCCAAACTCAGAAACCCCGTTAAAACTCTTTCCAAACTCGTAAACAATTAGTCTCTTTGCTATTGAAGAACAAAATCATTTCCAAGCTTGGAAATTCATTTAGCATATAAAAAAATGAGGGACTTAGTTAAAACCCCAAATCAAAACCCTAGCTCTCAAAAAAACTAAACCTGCAATTCCCAAATTCAAATTTGTTCTTACACTTCACCCATTTACAATGAATCGTAAGTGCACGATGGCTAGGTCTCAGGTAAGCGATAGGAGTCATCGTTCGTTCAAGGAGATTGCCCTGCCAAAAAAGTTCTTCAACGATGGCATGGAGCAATGGTATATCAATTTTTCTAAAAGGAGATTTATAAATTTGAAGGTCATATCAGCAACTGATATGGTAAAGAGCAAACGACTTATGTAGTCCATGAACTATCACCATCTTTCACATTTTGCCCTCTAATTTTTTGTCCTGCACTTTGACCCCTAAACTTACAAAACTGGTGAATTATGGCCCTTCCATCAGGTCAAACCATTAGATTTGGTTAGAAGGTCAAATTTTAAGGGCAAATTTGAATTTTTCCATCTCATATTTTTCTTTTTTCCTTTCCTTTTCTTTTTCCTTTTCCTTTTTCTTTTTCTTTTTCTTTCCTTTTCCTTTTTTCCTTTTATTTTTCCCTTTCCCCTTCCCCTCCCCTCTTTCTGCCACCCACCATCCCTTAACTGCCCTCCTGAATTGCCCCACCATATCCCCACCGCACATCTGGAGGTAGAGCTTAACGACCTCCTTAGGTACCAGAGACGACACCGGAGCCAGAGAAGAGTCGGAAGCAAGGTACTTGAGCTTTATATTTTTAAGCCAAGTTTCGACGTCATATAGGGTTTTCGATGAAGCACCGGAAAACGGTTTACCAGAAGTAAAATCCTCTGCCAACGCATTGTCATATTGGTCCTTGCTTTCTTCTTCTTTGTTATCGTCGTGTTCAAACTCTGAGTCAGGGATTTTGAACCTCTATGATCCTCCCATTTTTTGGAACCTTCATGCCATTGTCCTCATTCTCTTCTCCTTCCCGATGACCACCGCAGATTTGGAGTCGGAGTGCACTGGAAAATGGATCCACATCTAGTGCCTGAAGAAACAATTCAACCTAGACCTCATGAAAAATGCTCGAAGTATCCTCTGTTTGACAATTTCTACCCCCACCTATCCAACCACGGCTGAGGGAAGAAGATCCACAACAAATCCCATAGCTGGTATGCTGGAGCTCATCTTCCACCACCACATGCTCAAGCACCCCTGTATCACACCGAATTTAGGCAAGGCCGCCGCTATGTACCTCCCCTACAGTACCATTGACAGTTTCAAGAACCTCTATAGCCCCGAGATCAACTCCAGCTTTGACCATACCCTTATATTGTTCAGCTGCATAGCGGTGGAAAGGGGGAAGGGGAAAGGTACGGGCGGCGGGTGGCAGAAAGAGGGGAAAGGAAAGGCATAGGTGGTGGGCGGCAGAAGGGGGAAGGGGCAGAAAGAGGGGAAAGGAAAGGCATAGGTGGTGGGCGGCAGAAGGGGGAAGGGGCAGAGAAGGGGAAAAGAAAAAAAGAAAATGGAAAATTAAAAATGTCACTTTTGCACTTAAAAATAAATTTGGAAACTTAGGTTAATGGTTTGACCTAATGGAAAGGCTACAATTCACCAGTTTTGTAAGTTCAAGGGTCAAAAGTATTGGAAAAAAATTGGAGGGCCAAAGGTGACGATGGTGACAGTTTGAGGGTCATGAAAGTTGTTTTCCCTATTGGAAATTTAGGACTAGGCTACTGGCTAGCACATTTCAAAACCCAACATTTCGAGAAACTATTATGTATGGATGAGCCCTTTCATACAGACGAAGTGATACAATTTTATGCGAATTTTAGCAAAAATAAGAACAATCGTGATGTTACTAAAGTGAATGGGAAAACGGATTTTGTGACTAAGTATACTAATAATGGTTCCCTAGATTTCCCTTACACTACCCCCGATAAATTAAGGCTCGATGACCCCAATGAACCCCTAGAAATGTATCACACACATGTTTGGTCAGGTCTTAGCAATGTTACCCCCACTTTGTCCTGTCAAAATGGCTAGGAAGTATTTTAAGAGAAAAGGATCTAATGCGAGGAAAGTAGAGATGACCATAGAGCAGTGTCTTGTGTATGAGTGGATATGCCTTAACGTTTTTCCCACAGGTGGTCACACTTGCAAGTCGACTATTGCTAACCTCATCATTTTTTACTATGTCATGGAGGGGGTCAAGATAAACCCTGGCTTCATTATCATCTCGTTTATGTTGAAGGCCGCACAGACGAAAAAGAAAGATATTTCTTATGGTGGTTTGATAACCGCTATGTTGAAAAGGATGGGTGACATTTCTCAGGACAAGGCTCTTCGTTTGGAATATTGCGACAAAGCATGGTTCCAACACAAACAGCTCCGTCTTGGGTTTCACATCAAATGGGAGTTCCGACCAATACCCAGACAAAAAGCTAAGAGTGCGAAGAGGGATCGCGAAGTAGCTGAAGATAGTGAGGTGGCATCGAGATCCCGTACGTATACATGATTATTTATAGACATTTTGTGTAATTAATTAAAAAATTTCCATTTAATATGTACCGATATTGATTTATAGGTAGTGGCAGCAGTTGGAAGGCTAGGTTGAGCAAGTACTTTGACTGCATACGTGTAGACATGATCGAGATGCACAGATGTTGACCAGTGTTCATTCCCATTATGTCGCGTTCATGGAATCCCAAGGCCTCCGGTTGGAATTGAGTGAAGATGACTAGCCACCTAACTCTGAGCCAGTCTTCTCAGAGAGTGATGATGATCCGGACGATGATGGTGACAATGGTGGGGATGACGGGGATGTCGGTCAAGGCCGAGAAGAAAACCTTGGGGACGAAGACGAGGATTGGGACTCAAGCATTGATAGAATGCTTGGATAGGCTTTGTTTGACTATATTTGAATGTTTTGACTATCTTTGAATGTTAAGACTAAATTGAATCATGTGAACCTAGGATTGGAATGCTTTCTTCTTTTTTCGTAATTATTTTTTTAAGATATTCGACAAATTTAAATGGTTAGAAACTTTTGGTTTGGCCAAATGTTTGTTTTTCTCTTGGTTTGGAAATTATTGTTTTTTGTTCTTTTGGTTGATTTGAAAGAAGATAAAAATAGTTAGATCCTTTGTTGAAAAGTTTTTTTCATAGTTGACCTTAAGTCCAAACAAGTTTCCGAACTCGCAACTAATCTTGTCTTTACATTTATTAAACAGAACACTTTACGAGCTCAAAAATTAGTGGTGGGGTAAGATGAAACAATAAACATTATTTCCAGAGTTCCAAAACATTATTCCCAAGCTTGAAAATGATTAGTGTGTTTTCTACGAGATAGTACGTCATACTTTTCGAGTTCGAAAAGTATGTTTTTGAGCTTGTACGACGTTTTCGGTCCCTCTGGGGTTGAAACATTGTGCACATTTTTTCCTTCTATAATTATTTTTTAGTACGGAATCTCTTTGTCTCCATTACACAAAAACACAATTTGGAGTTTCTGAACTCGAAAAAATCCTTATGTATATAAAAAATTGGACCTAAATCTACAAATTTATATAATTCCTATCTACAAATTGGCCCTAAATCTGAAAACCCTAGCAGCTTTCCGAACTCACAAATTCTCCTCATTCATCAAATACTACTAAACCCACAAGGTTTTCTACCTGGCTCGACGAGGTTCAAGCCAAGGAATCCAAAGATCTCGTTCAACCGGCCACAATTCAAGTTTCGATGATAGAAGGTTCTTTTCTCAACTTGCTCAAAATTGATGTGATGCATTACGTTAGAGGCGGAAGTTATTAGATACTTATCTTGTCAATTTTAACGAGTACTTGAATATGAGATTGGCTGATCCTCTAAAGTACTTTAGCGAGCAATATGTTGAGGTTTATTTCATGTAATGAGAAAGCATTTTTCGGTATGACTTGCTAATTTTATGGCGTGAAGTAGGGAATGGGGACTACACGACTAGGATTGGGGGAATTGACATTCCGATTAGCCAGTGGACTATTAATAAGTTATTAGATTGCCCATACCTATACCCAAAAGTTTTTTCCCTAGAGGATTTAGATAGCCCATTGGATGATTGCTACCATAGGGAGAGTGGATGCTAGAAGTTGATTACCCCTACATTGACTGTGGAATGTAGTGAGAGGTACTTCAACCGGGATGGATTGGATTTTGGAAAACTCGAGACCTTTGACCTAACCCTGTTACCTATAGACCAACGTATTGCGTATGAGATCATTTCTAGGAGTTTGGTCCCCTCAGGCGGACACTTGATCCATCCTAATTACCCCACCCTTATGTTATTCTATTTAATAATTGAGGGTAGAGAAATCAATCATGGGGCAGCTATATTTAGGCACATGTTGCACTTTGCAGCCTTGAAGAAGGTGTTGACCCTCCTACAATATAGGAGTTTAATCACCCTCATTTTGAAGAGTGTCGAGGGGTTGTTTTTAGAAGGGGAGGAGAAAGGGCCGAAGTATTATGACAAGGCGTACTTTGAGAACAAGGGTTGGGTGTAGTGCAATTGTAAGTGCTATTATAAGCCCACGGAAGCTCCCGAAGCGAGCAAAAGGCCACAAATTGAGGAAGGTTAGTCACAAATGAGTTTATATTGATTTAGTTCATATATTTGTCTTCTTGTTTATGTTTTCTATATTGTTTAATTAATTCATATCTTGGTTGATATACTTTGAAGGTAATAAAAATTCTCACTTGAAAGGCTTCAAGGGTTGCTAAAAATGAACGCACAAGGAATTTTTCTTCATGAAGGAGAAAATTAGGTTAATTGAAAAATCTCACTGAGCTTATGAGCGCCTCCTCACATCAAGCTCCCGACCATGGCTTGATCGACCGACTTCAACTAGCGGCATTGAAGATGATGATGAATGAAATTTCTAGACTTTATTATGTTATCTTTATTTGAGATTATTGTTGAATTATTAAGTTACTTTTACTAGACTTTATCCAACTGTTGAATTATTAAATTTCTAGATTTTATTGTGTTGCTTTTTCTAGCTTTTAGTTTTGAATTTGAATGATATTTAAATGATTTCTACTAATCTCATGTCTTTTCTAGTTATCCAATGACTTCTACTAGAGGCACATGAATTATCCAAGGTTCATCACTTAACAAAACACATAAATACATTACACTTGAAATAAGACAATTTACTTATTATGCTTCCTTTTCTTGATCACCGCCTCTTCAATCTATGTTTTCTACGTGTGATCTTAAGTTTACTTTCAATCCACATTCCTTCATCATGGTCACTATGGCTTAGGAAACTATGAAGACTGCGATCATCGTCCTTGAGAAACATAACTTCTTCAGATCCACAAATTGAATTATGGCATCTGAATCCACCTAGTTCCTCTAACTCATTTTCTTCAACAAAAGCACATTTTCCTTCAAAAATAATCTCCCACCTAGGATCAGAAGGATCCATGACATAGAAAACTTGGTGTGCCTGAGACGTCAATATGAAAGAATCATTCTTCCATCCAACCCCGACTTTTATCAACAAGGGTGAAGCCCAAATCCTCAATACACTATGTGTGGTTAATATCAACCCACTAACATTCAAACATAGGGACACACATACTGACATAGTCAATCTCCCAAATTTATGAAATTGTGTCAAAGTATCACTTCAGGCGTACATAGGATTGTCAACACCCACACTTCCAACATGCAATGCTTTGGAGATAAGATACACTCCACTATCTTGAGTGACACTTTTATCATCCATTAATTTTGTGGAAAATGTGAAACATTGATGTCATAGCCGCAATACGAAAGAATGGTCCCCAATGGTCTGCAAGCCAACGATTTCACTTTCGTTGGACGTTCATCTACATCTACATGATCCTGCAACCATGATGCAAATGTTGCAGTGCGATATTGGAAAACTTGAGCCTCATTGAAATTATGGTGCCCCACTGATATGAAATCCATATAAATCTCGATATATGGAACTATATCATCGTGGTTGTACAGGATACACTACCACAACAACCCACCTCTAGCACAAGTTTTTTTATGTTCCAGCACCGGTTTTTTCGTAAAAAAAACCGGTGCCTAAGTAACCGGTGCTAAATTAGCACCATTTTTTTTGTTAGCACCGGTTTTCAACTGGTGCAAAATTAGCACCGGTTTTTTTGTTAGCACCGGTTTTTCAACCGGTGCTAAATTAGCACCGATTTTTTTGTTAGCACCGATTTTTCAACCGGTGCTAAATTAGCACCGGTTGTTTTTGCTAGCATCGGTTTTTCAACCGGTGCTAATTTATTTACGACGTTGAAAAAAATCCCTTACTCTGAAAGCGGTTCCTCTGAAAGCTGCAGCGCGCTGCCGCTTTCAGAGAAAGGGAAAAAGACTCAAAATTAACAATTTTATTCCACATTAATTTAATAATAAAATCAACTTCACAAAATTAATAATTTATTTCCACATTAATTTATACAAACACCTTGTCTCGCAACTATGACAAGAATAATAGTTCTAATTATATAATAATAAAACTACCGCAGCACAATTTATGGTGCACTTCCTTCACTTACAGCTCTAGAATCTCAGTTTCTTCTCTACTCTTGCAAAAACAAAAAGATGAAATGAGTACATAGTTGGAGAACCGAACCTATCAACAGTAATTATAATTCCCAGATTCTGAATTGGAGGTAAAGAAAGGTACAAGTGGCTAGTGAAACAATCTAATGATTCTGGAAAAATGATCGACAAGAACAAGATGGACAATAAGAATGATTACTCATTGTGGTTAAAGAGATATTCGTTTGAAGAAGAATTGTTGCCAGGAAGTGGCTAAAATCCTTGGAATGAGAATGAAAGAATCTTGAACAATCCATCGGGGTTGCATGTACCTGCACGTTGCAAAAATATCAGTGTATTCAACGTCTCCGCCATGGATAACCTAGCATATTCATGGTTTAATTCACCCTTAACTATATAAAATATTACTTCATCCATCCTTATAAAAAGAGTGAATTGGTTCTGTAATAGTACGAGAAATATGATTCATTTTGTTTTAGGCTAAGGTGACGCTACTAGTACCTCCAAGAACATGTTGGAACCTAACAATCCTAGCCTAGAAAATAAACATTTTTCATTTTTCCATTTGTTGCATCCTAACATTAGTATCAATTCTCCCATTTTCTTCTATGCAGACACTATATTTCATAAAATACATAAATGAGTCCAGATCCATATACCACTGAAATAGATGAAAATCATTTGTATAATTGTATGTTACATGCTTGCTCACTCTATATTTTACCAGACACCATTTTGTCACTGGATACTGAAAACTACGTTAAGAAACAATCACCTTCAAATGTGAAACCATGTTACTATGAAAACAAAATGATGAAGCAAGGATATATTCCCTTTTTACTATATCCAACACGGAAGCAAGAACTTGTGATGGATAGAAAATTTATTCTGACAAAAAAACATAACCTTGAAACTGGATGTAGCTAGACGGGCGAGAATTCGGTAAAGAGAGAATAGGCTAACTTTCACTAATATCCTAAAAGAAAAAAGTTTGCTTGAAGCATGTAGTACTGGATTCTGGACATTTAGTTCAGAGAGAGAACATGATAGTCAACCACTATTACCACAGCTTGAGTCAATTATACAATTGGCATACATAGTTATAGTCGTGTAAGCCAAACATCATGAGCCAAACATAGTTATAGTCGTATAAGCATTACCTTCACTACAATAAAAATAGCGCTCAAAAGTTGAAGAAAGCAGTCGGGGGACAAGCTTCTAAGGATATCTCCAAGCGAGGAACCTCCCCCTATCAAAAAATGTATCAATAACTGATATAAATAAACCCTCCCCATCCAGATACTCAAACTAGTTATAATTTAAAGTAAGGAACTAAAGATTAAAATTTTATGACATATTTTGTGGCAGATTATAATAGAACAATATTTTCTTTCCACCTGACATGAAGGGAAGAAGGATTATGCTGGAAAGTAACTTATGAGACTTACCATCATCATCAACCATCCTTTCACCTTGAACATCTGAGGCAACGAGAACAGGAAGCTACTCAGAAACTGCTGCCTTGAAAGCAGCATTCATATCAGCAATAAGTGTATCACGATACATTCTCAACACTACAGGGAGTCTTGCCTAAAAAGAAGTTTTATAGTGATTTAGTAATAATGTGTGACTAATTCTACTATTGAAACATTATCAAAGATAAGCAATGGCTGAGATTTCTTGAGTAAATATTATATCAAATTAAGCTTAAAAGATCTTCAACAAATCAACAAATGGAACAAATGAGATGAAAATATTTTGCGTAATAGCACCAAATACTCGCTTCTCTTTTTTATAATAGAACAACAGAAGAGCATATACTTAGTAACATCAGCTGGAAGTCACATTCAAACACTTATCAGTTCAATCACTGATTATTCCAATTTTTTAATCATCATACTCCCTCTATCCGAACTTAAGTTACACAATTTAACATTTCACGATTGATTTAAAATGCAAAAACAGCAAAAACAGTACTTATAGAATAGAAAACAGTACTTAAAACAATAAACTAACGGAAATATATAGAATTTATCTACTATAGCTCAGTAACATCAAACGCTTAAACATCACAAATGCAATTGAAATCGGCAGAAATCAAACTGAAAATGGAGAAATGAAGAAGTAAATTAAAATGAGCTATAGAGACTCACCAATGCTAGATTTAAAGGCTCCGACAGCGGAGGGTGGCAGCGCCAGTGGTAGAGGATCCTTCTCAACCCGTTCAGCTCGACAACGAGCAAGGACCTGCTAATATCAATAAAAAATCAAATAAATGGTGAAAAGATGACGGAATCACGACGTTGAGACCGCAAATCAAAGATTAAAACAAGAAAAAAAACAAGTAAAGTGACGAACCTAGGATTTCATAGCATAGTGAAGCAACGGAGCGTAGCAAAGCGGAGCAGAGGGGAGCAACATAGCGGAGCATATCTGAACAGGTCCGAGCATATCTCAACTCGTTCAGTTTGAGAACGAGCAAGGACCTGCAAGTAACAATAAAAAATCAATTAAACAGTGAAAATATGTCAGAATCACCACGTTGAGACCGCAAATCAAAGATTAAAATTAGAAAATGAGAAAAAAAACTAGTAAAGAGACGAACCTAGGGTTTCAAAAAAACTAGTAAAGAGACGAACCTAGGGTTTCATAGAAGAGTGAAGCAACAGATGGAGCAAATCGGAGCACAGAAGAGCATATCTGAGCAGATTTGAGTGGGGTGGACCGTGGAAGAGAAAACGAAGGAGGAGCTGAGCTGCGGAGGAGAAGCGGTGGAGGAAAAATGGAGGAAGAGCAGAGGACGAATAGAGAACGGTTGGTGAATTGGGGAAGAAAGATGTATTATTATTCTATATAATTACATAGAAGTCCCTACACTTTTCTTATTTTAATATAGACCTCAGTCTCACCATAATCTTGGGTGAGACCGTTTCTATTTTTTATTATTAGTTAGTCAGTCTCACCACAAGTAAAGTTTGACCGTTGATTAGTTAAAGTCGGCTTAGTCACTAGTTTTTATATATAGAAAGTCAAGTAAGGTTTAACCGTTAATTAGACAAAGTCAAACATTTTTATTAGTATTTATTATATACTAATTCAAATAAAGTTTGACCATTAATTAGTTAAAGTCAACTTTGTTATTAGTGTTTATATATTGAAAGTCAAGTAAAGTTTGACCGTTGATTAGTTAAAGTCAGCTTAGTCACTAGTGTTTATATATAGAAAGTCAAGTAAGGCTTGACCATTGATTTGACAAAGTCAAAGATTTTTATTAGTATTTATTATATACTAATTCAAATAAAGTTTGACCGATAATTAGTTAAAGTCAACTTTGTTATTAGTGTTTAATATTGAAAGTCAAGTAAAGTTTGACCACTGATTAGTTAAATTCAGCTTAGTCCCTAGTGTTTATATATAGAAAGTCAAGTATGGTTTGACCGTTGTTTAGACAAATTCAAACATTATTATTAGTATTTATTATATACTAATTCAAATAAAGTGTGACCGTTAATTACTTAAAGTAAACTTTATTATTAGTGTTTATATATTGAAAGTCATGTAAAGTTTGACCGTTGATTAGTTAAAGTCAACTTAGTCACTAGTTTTTATATATAGAAAGTCAAATAAGGTTTGGCCGTTGATTAGACAAAATCAAACATTTTTATTAGTATTTATTATATACTAATTCAAATAAAGTTTGACCATTAATTAGTTAAAGTCAACTTTGTTATTAGTGTTTATATATTGAAAGTCAAGTAAAGTTTGACCGTTGATTAGTTACAGTCAGCTTAGTCACTAGTGTTTATATATAGAAAGTCAAGTAAGGTTTGACCGTTGATTAGACAAAGTCAAACATTTTTATTAGTATTTATTATATACTAATTCAAATAAATTTTGACCGTTAATTAGTTAAAGTCAACTTTGTTATTAGTGTTTATATATTGAAAGTCAAGTAAAGTTTGACCGTTGATTAGTTAAAGTCATCTTAGTCACTAGTGTTTATATATAGAAAGTCAAGTAAGGTTTGACCGTTGATTAGACAAAGTCAAACATTTTTATTAGTATTTATTATATACTAATTCAAATAAATTTTGACCGTTAATTAGTTAAAGTCAACTTTGTTATTAGTATTTATATATTGAAAGTCAAGTAAAGTTTGACCGTTGATTATTTAAAGTCAGCTTAGTCACTAGTGTTTATATATAGAAAGTCAAGTAAGGTTTGACCGTTGATTAGACAAAGTCAAACATTTTTATTAGTATTCATTATGTACTAATTCAAATAAATTTTGACTGTTAATTAGTTAAAGCCAACTTTGTTATTAGTGTTTATATATTGAAAGTCAAGTATAGTTTGACCGTTGATTAGTCAAGGATAGTTTGACCGTTGATTAGTCAAAGTTAGCCTAGTTATTAGTGTTTATATATTGAAACTCAAGTATAGTTTGACCGTTGATTAGTCAAAGTTAGCCTAGTTATTAGTGTTGGAAAAGTCTCAGGAATGGCGGCCTTTCCATAAGCTTATGGACAGTCCTCAGAGATATTTGCCTAAAATGTTGTAATTTTTTTATAAAATTTAAATATTTCATTTTAAAAGTTAAAACAAGTAATAATATGTAAAAGTTAAAACAAGTCAGGAGACCCACTTATTAGTGTTTATATATTGAAAGTCAAGTAAAGTTTTCACGATTGTTTATATATTTATTCAAATGTGTAGTCAAAGTTTTCTTAGTTTGACTGAATCTTTGATCTTGTGCAATTTAATCCGGGGGAGTATACTAAATCAATTAAGGGTTGAACGTTAATTATTTAATGTAAACAAATTTTATTCTTATTTGTATATATGAGGTCAGTGAAGGTTGATCGTTGATTAATTTAACTTAACTTAGTCATTAGTTAAAGTCAACAAAAGAAGTGAACGATTTTGAAAGTTGAAAAAAATAGCTTAGAGCGGCTGCGCAGCTGCTCCCAGCTCATGAAATTTCTGGGAAGATTATTTGAAATTTTTAGCAAATTTTTTGAATTCTTTGGGCGGAAATAATGAAATTTAAAAATTTTCAAAAAACATTTAGAAGTTTTTGGCATTTCTTTGGGGGGGGAATTTTTTTTGGCGGGAAAAATTTAAAAAATTTTAGTAATAGTTTAAACCGGTGCTATTTTCATCCAAAATCTATGCTATTTTAAAAATATTTGGCAATTTCTTTGGCGGGAAATTTTTTTGGCGTTTTCTTTGGCAGGCTAATTTTAAACCGGTGTTATTTTCTTTTAAAACCGGTGCTAAATTTTCCAAAACTGGTGCTATTTTAAAATTTTGGGCTATTTCATTGGCTGGAAAACAATTATAGAAACCTTTTAGGACCGGTTATTTTTTAAATAATTGGTGATAAATTTTACAAAAAATCGGTGCTAAGTTTTAATTTTTAGCACCGATTTTTAAACTGGTGCTATTGTTTTGCAAAAACTGGTGCTACTCCTTAGTTTTTAGCACCGGTTTAAAAAAACCGGTGCTATTTTGAATATTTTGGCAGGAAGATAGAATTTTACAAATATTTAGCACCGATTTTTAGAAACCGGTGCTAATATTTTCAAAACCGATACTATTTTAGAAAAGTTTGCTATTTCTTTAGCGGGAAAATGAGTCTCGCAAATTTTTAGAACCGGTTTTTAAAAACCGGTGCTATTTTTTACAAAAACCGGTGCTAAGTTTTAATTTTTAGCACCGGTTTTAAAAACCGGTGCTATTATTTAATCTTTAGCACCTGTTTTTAAAACCGGTGCTATTTTTTACTACAACCGGTGCTATTTTGAATTTTTGGCGGGAAGATAGAATTTTACAAATATTTTGCACCGGTTTTGAAAACCGATGGTAATATTTTCAAAACCGGTGCTATTTAAAATTTTTTGGCTATTTCTTTGGCAGGAAAAATAAAATTTTCTAATTTTTAGCACCGGTTTTTAAAAACCAGTGCTAATTGTTTCCAAAACTGGTGTTATTGTAAAATTTAGCACCGGTTTTTAAAAAACCGGTGGTAAAATTAAAAAACCGGTGTTAAAAAAAACCGGTGCTAGAGGTGGTTCTCTGTGGTAGTGATATAAAGATGGCCATCACATAAATCTTTCGCACTCGGGCTAAATAATTCCCCCTGTCTAACCCCTACACCTTCCAACCTCCCTTCATGTCTGGTAATTATAAACCCAACATATTCAATTTCCTTCATATAGTTAGTGCAAAAAACAATGGCCTCTTCTGTCACATATCGCTGCACAATACTAGCATCTGGCCTATACCAATTTTTCACAAAGTGCTTGAAGATTTTCATGTACCTCTCGAAAGGGTACATCCATCTTAGAAAAACCGGACCACATAGTTTTATCCCCCGCACCAAATGGACAATCAAGTGGACCATAATGTAAAAAATGAGGGAGGGAAGTACATTTCCATATGGCGCAAAACTTCAACAATCATTACTTGCAACCTATCCAACTTCGATACCCTTATACTTTTGTGACAAATGGATTGGAAAAACAAACAAAACTATGTAATCCACAATTTTACATGGGAAGGCAATGTAGATCGAATGGAAATAACATTCAATTCCTGCATTAGGTTGTGCCAATCATGGGAATTCAACCCACCCAACCTCAACTCCTCGACTGACACACAAGTGCTGATGTCAGACGAGTATGCAATGGGTACTTTGACAATACTAAGGGTCTTAAAAAATAATTTCTTCTCTGATTGCGACATTGAATAGCAAGCAGTGGGCAAATAACAATCATCATCGGTACTCAGTGGCCCTAGATTCTTTTGAATACCCAACTCAACCAAATATAGCCTAGCCTTCAAAGCATAATTTGTCTTCCCAGGGGTATTTAACAACGTCCCAACCAAAGAATACAAACATTCTTCTCAATTTGCATAATGTCCAAACAATGTCTAATGTCAGTTTTCTTCCAATAATGTAGGTTAAAATAATTGAGCATTTCTTCCAACTTCCATCAATGTCAGCCTTTCTTTTCTTATTTTCAAAGTCATTGGGAAAATTCTTAACACTTTCATAAATCGGTGTACCTGTCCATGGCACTAGTGCTCCTCTTTCCTGCACTTTCCCATTGAACCATTTTCTTGCTAATCTCCATGGGGGCTCCTCTTGAAGGAACAGTCTATTGCCCTGATTAACGATCTTACATATGTGTTTTAATTGATAAAAATTAGCTTGTTTCTCACATACGGGACAAGATAATTGGCCTTTAACAAAATACCCAGAAAATTTCCCATATGCAATAAAATCATCAATTGTGCAAAATAACGCCTTACGAGTGAAGAAATTTTCTACCAAACCATCATAAATTCGAACACCATCTGTAAACAAAGTCAATGAATCCTTAAATAGAGAAGCAAGATACACATAAATATCATTACCAGGTTGATTCAGACCTGATATTATCAAAGACAACAACAAATACTTACGTTTCACGGTCAACCATGACGGAAGGTTGTAAATGACCAACCTAACGGGCAAAGGGCTATGTGTACTACTCATATTACCAAAAAGATTCATACTGCATGTACACAATCCTAACCTCAAATGCCGAGAGTCTTTGCCAAACTAGGGGTATAGAGCATTGATTTTCTTCCATTGCTCGCCATCCGAAGTATGTCTAATCACATTATCCGCAGATTAGACCTTATCTGCGTGCCAATGTAACAACTTTGCATCTTCCTTACACGCATACAACTTCTTCAAGCGGGGAATGATCGGGAGGTACCATAACATTTTTTTCAGTGTCTTTTTCTTTAATTTCAATGAAACTTCCGCACCCACCGCAATTGCACCACTCTTCAACTTGTACCGTGACTCGCCACATACACAACAAGGTTCTCTATCTTTATCTACTTCAACATACAATCGTTTGGGTATGCATAGATTTTTTGCAACTCCAATAACATTAGGCAAAGAATTTTTTTTGTAGCATACAACCTATCGGGTATTAAATTACATTTGGGAAGAAAATCCCTAAAAACCTTGAAAGCCTCGGTCATCGGTTTATTTGTCTATAAAAATTTTACCTTCAAGTTTCTTTATTCGCAAAGTCGCACTCAAAACTGAGTGTTTCGAACCATTATACAAGGGAGTCCATTTGTCATTAATTAAAGCTTGTAACGACTCTGGTTTAACTTTGAACTCCCTTGTATTATCTTCCACAATTTCATCAAACTCCACGTTACCATCTAATTCATCACCCACCATCGATTCCTCATATTCATTCGTATGAGAGGCTTCCACAACTTCCCCATGCCATATCCAACATGTGTAGCTTGTTTGGAACCCCCTCATTATGAGAGGTTTTCTCGCAACTTCTTCCTCCCTACATACGCATCATTTCTACAATCCTTACACGGGCATCATGCCCGCGAAGAACCATTTTTAGAAGTATGCACAAACTTAGACAAAATAAATTATTCAACCAATGGCACGTACTCGGGTGATTTCCTAAGATCATTACCAATGAGTTAATCTTGATCCATTATCCTAAAAATCAGTTACAATGCAACATATGAGCATCCATTCAACAATAATTATAACCATATCCAATGAGTTCATCTCGATTGCTATAAAATTGACTACAAGAACTTCCAAATCGGATCAATAGTTCATTCGTAACGGTGCCAACAAGTTGAAGGAAAAGGCCAAGTTTTGGATGAGTCAAAGCTTGCACAACTCGTGCAGCTTACACGGCCAGTGCCATGCCTATACCAAGCCAAGAACCAAGGAAACTAATTCCTTGCACGGGCCGTGTGCTTTTTCACGGCCCGTGCGCCAAGATGTCAAAGATCCCGATCTCCAGTCCGCATCTCACGAGGTATTGCATAGCCCGTACTCACAGAATGGAAGATGAAGGATCTGACCCATAGCTCACGTGCTTTTTCATGGGCTGCATCTTAGTACTCCCTGGGAGCCACTCCAGCCCGTGTGCTTTTGCACGGCTTGTGCCAATGTGGCACTAGTGGGGACCTTAGGGTTTCTCTAGGGCTTTACTAGGGTTTCTTTAAAACTTGGGCCTTTAAAATCCCATTTATCTTCTCTTATATTAGGAGTCTTTAGTCTCCTAGGTTTGATAGGTAGAAAGAAGAGGGAAATTCTCTCTTTTATTTCTTTTTAGTCTTAGATCAATGGAATTTAATTCAATGAATGCCATGGATTGAAGAAGTTTGGCATTTGTATTATTTCTTTCTCCTAGCTTTTCCTAAAAGTAGGTAGAGATCGAAAGGGGCTAACCCTTCTCTCTTAGTTAAAAATATCCTAGTTTTTCCCAAGGGCATTGAATCCAATGGAAATATTAGGTTCAATGCTTAGGGAGTAGTGATTTAGCTTGGGGATTTATATTTGTATTAATGACTTGGTAGTTTTTTCATGATATTTTAAGATCTCCCTATCCTTTCAATCTTATGAATATTATGTTGACATGTACCTTACATTCTTGTTAAATGCATGCTTGATATACTATGTTGGCATACACCTTTGTCTACTTTCATATATAGCACATTTGATAAGACGTCAAATGCATGTATTTTCCAAAGCATTTAACATCTCTTTTTGTCATCCATTTGTTGGAAGAGTTCTAGATTCAGGTAGGTTTACATCATAAGGGGTTTAGATAACCATTTTTGGTTTTCATGTCTAAATTATTCATTTTGTAACCTATTTATAGTCTAATAGATTTTTGGTCCTCATGAATGTCTAGATTACATTTTGTAAGATTAATTTGTAGATTTCTTATAAGCACTTCTGACTGGTTTAGTGATAACCATTTACAAGAATGGTAGAAGATTGAAGGCCATGAACCGAATGTGGTAGAAGAAAATCAAGATTTGAAGAACGAAGGCCAGCCGACCGACGCAAAGATCGGCTAGGTGAAGAAGACCGGGCGCACATCCAGCGCCCTTAGTCGTGTGCCCGCACGCTGGAAAAGAAGCCTTGGTGTGCATTCTCAGTCAAGGTTCATGCATCGTGATCACCCTTGCATGTGACTGCGCTGGGTATCAGCAACGCCTAATAGCCACGTGCTCTGCGCACTCAATTGCGCACTCGCGCGCCATGGAACAGGCCTGGAGTGGGCCCTTAGTTCCACATCGTGCGCCCAATGTGGAGTAGTACACGCCCATATGGAGTCCCCTAATAAGAAGATTGGGCACGAAGCCAGCACCTTTTGCCACTTGGAGTGCAGCGCTCAGGACTCCATCGCGCGGCTAGCATGTCCCAGCGCGTGCCCGTGCCCCTTTGCTCTCAACCGGTCTCCTTAGCCTCGTATGCCCGCCCAACCACCGCCCGGCTAGTGCACCTATTATGGTTTTCACCTTCTTTTGAGTAAAACTTTGTACTATAAATATCCTAAAACTTTATCATCTCTTCTCTCATTCATTCTACCTAGTGGCGGAACTGGAATTTAGGCCTATAGCCACCGGGAGCCACCAGATTCCACCTCCCTGAACCCTAGCCCCGCCCTATATTCTGGTCTCTATAGAAGAAGACGATCCATGTCTGCAACTTTCTATTTTTTTGTTTTCTCACTAAACAAAACGACGTCGTTTTGCCATAAGTAAAACGACGTCGTTTTGTATTTGTACAGGGAAAAAAAGAATGGATGGCCAATTGGGCTGAAACCCAATTGGCCCAAATATACACTTGAAAACCCTACCTTTCCAATTCTTAGAAGAGAATCCCATCTCAATCTCAGAGCTCAAATTTTTTTCTTCCCACTTTCCCCGACCGCCGTGTTACGGGGTGGGAATTAAAATGTTTGCCGAATGGTCGGATATGAGATTGACGGATATGAGATTGAGTCTGTGGGATAAATCCATGATGGTGGTCGCTGCAGTCCGATCCAAGTGAGCTATAAGTTGGTCAAGCACCGCGGGAAAGGCCACATCGAAGCTTGATGAATCTAAAATGGTTGCTGGATAAATCCACGGTTGTGGTCATTGCAGTCCATTCAGGGAGAGTACAAGTTGGTCAAGCACAGCGGGGAAGGCCACACTGAAACTTGACGATATAGAGTTGGTTAAAATCTGTGGGATAAATCCATTACGGTGGTCACTGCAGTCCAACCAGAAAGAGCCTTAAGGTGTCGAGTAAAGCGGGGAGGGCCGCACCAAAGCTTGATGTTCCAAGGAAGCTGTGGGCAGAATGAGAGTCGTTAATAGCGAAGCTCAACTGGTGCTGGGTATTGCAAGGCGATGCTCGGTCAAGTTTGACTCCATAAGCGCCACAGTAAATTTCCATGTCATTAACACGGACGACCTCGGTTTAGTCCTCGACATGGAATTTATGAGAGATGCACGGATTGTCGTATACCCATATGACAATTGCCTTTACATCTTAGGCACCAATCCATGTGCGGTTAAAAACAACTATGAAGAGTTCATTTGGGGGTAAAATCTCAACTTTGCAGATCGTCCAACGCTTAAGACAAGATTCGGTGGGAAGAATAGAAACGAAGGGTCTAAAGGGTCTACACCAGCAATGGGTTTGGCCGATGGATCAGAGGAGCTTTGTGAAGTATGTCTGAAGACTGAGTAGGTTGTGGGTGACTCCATAACTGCAAAAGGACAAAGATTTGTCAAGCAGAGAGTGTAGGAAGCATTGTCGATTGCCATAAAGATCTAAACTGAAAAGAAATATCTGCCGGCTAGAGCGACCCATCATGCTTCATGTTTGAGTCGTTCAAGCAAGCTAAACCTAGTAAAACTCAAATGGGGAAAGACGAGTCATCATTCACATCAGCAACCCCTTGTTGTTCCACAAGGTTGGGAGCAGACACGTGAACGGATGATAATGCGTTCGGACAGCATCAGAGTTGGACATTCCTTTGGTTATTGATCAAGGAGTGAGGTACTATAAAACCAAGCCAGCTCAAAGTCGGAACAAGAAGAAAAGCCGAGGACCACGGCTACATCAAAGTACACCAGCGCTAGCAATTTAACTCAACCCCTTTCTGAAGGCATAAGTGTACGGAAAATGTGTGGGTAGCGAAGCACCTTGGAGAATTGATGGTTCTGGGGACGTTCGTTGAATTGAGTGGTGGAGGATGTTACGGGTGGGGATTAATGCCCAACCCTAACGCAACCTCATTCCCGCATCGGTGCCAAAACGATGCCAAAACTGCGGTCCCGTGCCGCTCAATGCATCACTGTGAATCGGTCTCCTTTGATCGTGCCGCACACGCCAACGGGTCATCTTGTGCCGCACGCTTAACTGCTCACGACCCATGATGTCCTGTCTCTGCGCCCGCGCTGCGCTATGCACAACACCCGAGCCATTTGTGCCCAACGCCCGTGCGCACAGCGCCCGGTCGCCCTGCCGGCCAGTGGCCTAGTCATCCTACCAGCAGCCCGGTTGTCCTGCCTACAGCCCGGTTGTCCTGCCTGCAGTCCGGTCGTCCTGCCTGCACCCTGTTATTGCTGCGGCCGGTCCGAGAAGACAAGTTCCAAGCTCCATGTCCCAGAAGTCTTCTCTTTTGCTTGTAAATACTTGTAATAGCTTAGTTATTAGTTTAGCGAAGCTCTTTTGAACAAGGTCCAAGCCTACTTGCTGTTTTAGCCTTTGACCTTATTTTGTCTATGTAGCTGGCACTCGTGATAATGTTTGCACAGTATATATCTAGAGTAGTGAGCTCTCTACACCCAGTTACCGTTTTGTGATATATTGAATATAAGTGTTTGCTTCCCAGTTGTTGGGCCTTATATTACATCGTTGGCTTGTGTGTGTGAGCCATGCTCTCTCGGGTGTGTATATTCTGCTGCATACCCGACCATGTCCCAAACGGGCCCGGTCTGCTGTGAGCAACTGGGTGGTGCATCGATGCACGTGGGATCAAGGCGGTTGTCGTGGCACGGTTGGCCACGGTTAGGCCGCACGGCTCGGCACTCTCAGGGAGCGACCCATAACACACCGTGAGTCCATAACCGGTGGTTCTCCATCTGCCGTGCCGATGAGTTCTCTGCCGTTCGGTCGCCCACGTTCGACGTCTCTAACCTCAGCCAGCGACCGCGTCTAAGACTCTGAGTCCGAGCTAAACCAAGGGCAACTGGGCAAGGTATGCGATGCGAGGATTTAATTTGTTTTTTGTTTTTTTGTGGTGATGTAACTCTTGTTGTGTATTTATAAGTAGTTAGAAAGTTTAATTCAATGAAACAATTCATTTACGTATTTATATAAGATAGGAACTAGTTAGAGGTTATATAGTGTTTTACCTTCAAACTATTTGTTAAGAATCATATGTTGATGAATGACTAAGTTATAAGTTGTGTGATTATATTTTTCCAAGATTTATATTTGGCTGTGATTGGGTATGTGTGTAGTTTTGTTTAATTAGTCTATTTGTTTATATCACTGGAGAAAAATCATTGCTTTGTTTGAAGACTTTTGACATTCTTGGACATACTTATGTTATAGCAGCACAAAATCGAGCATCGGAATCCGCAGACAGAGCAAAGGTAGGACCAGGAACTTATTCCGCTGTGATTTTCCAAGAACTCACAATCGGCTGACTCGGCTCGCAACGTACTGTGCTTCGCTCTTCAAGAATTTTATTGGCTTGTGTTGAATTTGAATAGCTTACATGAATTATGTGGATTGTGAATAGCTTATTTGAATTGAATATAATATTTTCCCATGTTTGTATAACTTGTGTGATACAATTGTCTCCGGTGGTTAGTGGTTCGACTACTAGCAACGCAAGTATTAGAAAGTAGTTTTTTATGCAGTGACTTGTCATACTTGTAAAAATCTAATTATTGTATTCATTTTATTATGTAAGTGTTGTTAGTTAAAATATTTCTGTATTTAATGTTCAAAAAAAATTGCCTCTCTTTTCAGCCCCCCCTTACATAATGTTCTGGTTCCGCCACTGATTCTACCCGAAAATACTTTCTATAAACCCTAGGAAGAATTTATTTTTTTTTCTTTTCTTCTATGTTTACAATGGGTTCATGCTATTTTGTTATGAGTTTTCATAATCTAAGCTAAATATACTCTTGGGAACAATTGGCAAGCATTTCTAGTATGAATTTGTGAGATTTGGTTTATTATATTTTGTGCTTTGATTATCAAGTATGTTTTGTGCTCTCTTGTGAGATTAATGCATGATTTAGACTAGGATGATCAACTAGTTGATGATTATGGGTTGATTACTTGCCAGGTTTTTTGTCAAACCCGGAAGACTTTGAATTTTTATCAATGTCATTGTTGTTGGTCAATGCTAGGTTATAATTAGGATTGACGACTAACTATAATTGTTGATTGATGAAATTTCTTAGACTTGGAATGAATTTTAATATGTTTGACTTATTATCAACATGGTTCACTAATAACGATTAGCATGAAGGCTGATCCTTGCAGTCGTTATTAGTATATATGCTTGTGCTATCTATGTGTTTCTCGCTTGTTAGACATTGTGGTAGTTGTGTTGGGTTTCCATATTTATTGCTATTTTCGGGAAAGTCTATGGTGCTGATTTTCTAAAGGATAAGGGTTATTGTGTGGCGCTGATTGCCCACTCTAACTATGATCGTGGAAAGGTGATAAATATCAGCACTCGAAAGGTGTTGATAAGTTCTCCACAATATGTGGTTAATGCATAAAAAATGGATAGTTAATTGATGACCCAAAGATGACTATAAATGTAAACCAATTGCGCCCAAGATTCATCATAATCTTATTTAAGTTATTTATGCTATTTGTGATCGTATTTACATCGCTCTTTCTACTTGGCTGTTACTTTAGTAGTTTAAAGTAGTCGTAGTGTTTTTCAAAACCAAAACCCCCCACTTTGTTACCACACACTTAGAGTGACATCTTTGTATTCTTTTTAACTACGCTTTAACACTCGATAAAACCAAATTTTACTTGTGGATGACCCCATCTTACCACTAGCTACTATTTAGTAGTTAGCCGTAATTTGGACATATAAATACTATCTTTGAGAGGTACAACGACGGCCTCCCAGCATTATTGTTGTCCCTTTGGGAATTTCGCTAGGGTACTAGGGAGAGTGAGAGTCCTCGACCATGTGGGTGTATGCATGTGGGTCATGAGCACCGCTCCGATAACTGTACGCTAGTTTGAATTGGACTGGAGCCCAATAGGTTTCAGATAAAATAGTTAGTAGCAATTATAGTTGACATAATTAGACCTTTGTCGTTGCAACCCTATAGTCACCATGAGGTGCCAATCCCTTTGCCGTTGTAGGCCTTAGGAGAAGCATTCATAGTGGAGTGCCCGAGACATAATCTTTACAGAAAGGAGTAAATTTGCACAACAGGCAGGGCTGTTGTTGCACTTTCTAATTATGAAGGTGGTGTCGATAGAAGAACACATTGGCACCTTTGATTGATAGACATGGATAAGTGTTGACTATCGACCACACTATGTGACATAAGTATTAGGGTAGGTTTATAAGTCTTGTATTTGATTGAATCTAGGACCAAAATATACTACCGGTCATGTAACACAAATATTCCTAAGTGTTAGCTTTATATAGTTCACAACATTATTTTGCAACATTAGCTATTTATGACACGTGATCGGGTTGACGACTCGATGGCGGCTTTGTGTAGTTAACCTTTAAATTCCTAGCATCTCTATGGACAATCCCGGACTTGCCACTATTTACCCCTTAGTAGTTTAGTAAGAAGAACGGGAGCAGCAATATAAATTCTCTTATCTTTGTGAAGCCTTTCGCGGGTTAGTTCTACCTCTCTCGTGAAAAGGTTGTTGATTTGATTAGCGACCCCCCGGAGTGTGGATCACCTAAATCTTGAAAAGTATTTCGTTAAATCTAATGTAACATCACCTTAAGTAATACTTGTAAAAGTGTTGCAACAGGTTCAACTTAGTACTATTAGCATCTAAAGAAATACTTTCAAAGTGTTACATTAACCTTGGTTTGTAGTAGTGATTTTAATGACCCCAAAAAATATATGTTAATCCTCCACAAAGGTAAAAAGTACATTTTTCGGTTTGTAAAAAAATATTATATCAAGTTCACTTTGCTGCCAAATAACTTATCCTGGGAAAAGTACAGAAGTACCACTCACCACGACACTCTATATTAGACCAAAATTTAGAAGAGTGAAGTACATCATGCGAGCCACGATCACACAATAAAGTGGCCTATAAAAAATATGTAAAACACCAAAGGAAGGTAAACAACTTCTAGACACTACATGCAAAGAAAAATACTTATACTGACTAAAGTGTCAGAGCCTTCTCCCCGGGACTTCTTATAGGTATCTGGAGATGTAGGACTCGTCAAACTAATCCTAAAGTCCGTCTTAGATTGGATAGATCCCCCCGCTATAACACTCAATTCCACGGGCAACTTGCTCAATGCAAGTATCTGTCGGGCCTGGGCGTGTTACCAAGAATCTAACATGTCAGATTACTTAAATGCAGTAACGTGCAATATAGATTATGTGGAAGCAGTTTTAGAATTCAAAACCTAACTTAATATTAAAATGTAAGTCTTATAAGTGGTTGAGATTGTTTGAAATTAAAAGTTCTAACTTGATTTCTAGATTCAAAAGCCCACCCAGGATCCCATCCCAAATGTAGTAAAGGCATCACGTACGAACTCTCACTCTATCTGCTTAGCTACACTTGCTAAGGTTGTTTAAACTAGGGTAAGATCCTTGCTTAGTGAGGTTCCATCACCAGTAATTACCAAGTGGAGTTTTAGTGATCACATAAAATAAATAGACACATAAATCCTAGCACATAGTAAAACGATACGGTTGGTCGCTAAGTTACAGTCAAGTGCCTATATGGAAACTCTGACTAACATACAGGGCATAACCCTTTCACTACTGCCCGAAGGCCATCAGGATCAAGAATTCATTTGCATCAACCACGTCCAATCAGATGTTCAATTACGAGCTCGTATCATAAACTAGATGGTTATGCTAGCATACCAAAACTCAATGGGTAGTCGTTCTAGTCGTACGGTCTATACCGTTTCCTGCCAATTTTGACCGAACTACCATTGGTGTCGGGGACCACAGTAAACAAAGACAAGTACTCAAGTAGCACGCAATCAAGTTTTGACACGGAAAGATAAAGTATAAGTCGGTCATCCACATAATATCACAATAATTAAGCAGAGTGCGATAAAGTACACACCACACATAATTATTATGAAAGTAAAATAATTAACAAGAATAATCACAATATCGACATAATATATTATGTAATATATAATAGTTTCAAATAACACAATAAGTATAGTCTAACATGCGATAACCACTTTTTATTTCAATTTGTGTTATGGCGCTGAAAATACTCACCTTAACAAAATGTAAGATCTCTTTTAGAATTATCGCAACTCCATCGCATACTTATCCGAACATCTCAATTTTCGTTTCCTATTTGTAAATGAGGTTGATTTCTTAGTAATTAAAATTCCGAAGAAACCACCCATGAGGCATATGAAAAAGAGATTGTAGTTGTATTAGATGTTTGAGTAAAGGTTGGAGAAGAAAAGGCTGATACATACTTGATGTATGCTTGAAGTTTGAATGCATATTTGTATATGTATAGACACAATTGGATATAATGAGTAAGGAGAGAGGTATATGTGCAGGAGGTTTTGCAAGGCTTTTAAGCCTCGATTTATTCACTTAAAAGGCTTTGTGCCTTGTTTTTTTTTCTTGAAGGAAACATATTCCTTCTTAATGAAGGAAAGGAATTAAAAAGGCATCATGCCTTTGCTGCATGCAAAACGTAGTTAATACGTGTCCTCTTGGTGACGGTTGGGCATGTGACTAATCCCTGTCCAACCTCACCTCTAACATTTTTTTTCTTTTAATTATAAAATATTTTACTTTTTGAACTTTGTTTTATTTAATTTAAAAATTATTACTTTCCATTTTCATGATTTATAATATGCATCCAATTATCAATGTATTGATTTCAATTGAAATTATAAAATTTGTGAGATTACTATATATATATTAATTATAGAATTTAAAATATAATTCATTACATTACTAATATAGTTAGTTAATTAAAACTTCCATTACCATTTCTTACTTAATCTAAATGTTCAATCTATAATGCGTGAATACTGCTTGGTTATCTCTCCGGGTATATTATACTCCCGATAACTTATTTAGATGTTTTACCTATTTCCTGAATGCTTATCTTTAGTTAATGTACAAAAGACGAATATCATAAAGTTAACATTAACATTATTTTTACTTTTTTTTGATATTACTAATTCAAGGTGTTGTCGACGAAAGAAAAATAAAGACTGATTTTTCTGGTTTAAATTTACTTATTACCTACGCATTGAACTCATTAAGGGCGGGGGTTCACACCCGCATCATATAATTACTAATTTAAAATAAAAATTTTAATTAACATAACTTGTTTTTACTATTATTCATTAGATTTATAAACTTAACCGTATGCTGTGTTCATTTTATGTAGTATTTTTTAGGACATTTGGTACACTTTTGTACTTTAAAACTTGCGTTTTGCCTTGAAATTCACTTATAAGAGTTAAGAGCGACTTTTGCGTTCTTATTGCTTTTGTAGGAAATTTTATGTGATGAGGCAAACAATATAAAGATTTGAAGAATTGAAGACTCTATTTTGAGGTTTGAAGATTTTAAGAAGACTTGAAGATGAAGGCTACACTTAGACAAGAGAAATGAAGTTTCAAGATGCAGCTTTTGTACCTGACAAGACCAGTGGAAAGCATCTCACAGCTTGTGATGGCATCTGTTGCGAGTCGCGAGTATCCTCCCATGTGTCGCGACTGTTCTTCAACGAGTGGCATATTTTATTATTTCTCTTCTACTATAAATAGTACTTATATCCTCTCCTTTCCTATCTTCTCCTTCCCGATATTTTCATCTTCAAAACCCTAGTCTGTGCTTTTCTTTCATCTATTTTTCTCTTTGATTATGTTTAATTTGCTTATGGATATTAGTATGAACTCTTTGAGCTAAGTTATCTTTTGGGAGCAATTGATTGAGAGGCTTCCAAGTCCATGTAGTGAGAAACTCTATTTTCTCATTTATGAAGACTTGATTACTTAGCATTTATTGTGAAATTAATGTGGTTGTTTAATTCATTTATGAGAAGAGATGTTTGAGGATTAGAAATGTTTATAAGATGACATGTTAGGAATTAAAGAAGTGTACAATTTCTTCTCTTTTCGACATGAAATCCAAGAACATGGAATTAGAACCACTTGTTGTGTAGATAATGTTAAGATTTCTTGAATGTGATCATGTCGATCTTTGTCATGTTTATCCTAAGGTAGCACTAAAAGGGATAATATTGAATGCTGATCTTTCTAGGTTAACTCTAATGAATGATTGGTTTGGTTAAATGGCTAGGCATCTGTTATAATGCTTATAGTTGTTATCAAATCTATTGGTTCTTTGTGCAGCATGTCATTGATGAAATACCTTTAGGCATTGTTTGTCTAAGTGATCATTGGTGAGATTTATAAATAGCCATCGAACGCTTTTATAAATTACTCTTAAGAAGAATGAAATGTTTATCTTCAAAATAGAAGTTAGCATTCACAATAGGTAATCAAGATGAGTAAATGAGTAATTTCTTCTATATGACCTAAGAGGCTTGGAAGTGGAAATAAATTGTGCCCAAGGCTTTCTCATTTGTATTTTTATTCCCTCTTCATAGTTTGTTGTATGATTAGCATAATCACCCTTATATGCTAGTTTCCTTGTTTTTCAATATATAACCTAGGAAATCCAAACCAAAACCCCCTGTTTAATTGTTTATATATATATATATATTCTTATATCCACCTACTTATATGCATAAACCCTCAGGAAAACTCCCCTTCTTCGTGGACAACCCCAATTTTCCACTATAATTAGTTGTATTTAGGAAGCATTTAGTGCTTATAAATTTTATATTCAAGATGTACGGCGATGACCTTCCAATTTTTGGCGCCACTGCTGAGGAAGAGGCGTATATTTTTAAGTGTTAAGGTATACTTGTGAGAATATGTGCTAGTTGATTTTTATTCGATTTGTTAGCTTGGAGACATATTGTTCGAGTTCTTGGTGTATGGTTCGTATGAGATCCTTTTCACAAGAACTCCTACACTACGACCCCAAGTAGAATTGAACCTTAAGATGGCTAGAAGGCTTTCCTTAGAGAGTGTGAATAGCACCCCTTCTAGTGACCATTTTTTAGGAAACTACTACTTCTATAGAGCATCAAGATGATAATCCCAAAGGAGAGCATCAACCCCCTCAACTTCAAGGAGGGAATGTTCCTTTGAGACAAGTTCCTTTGAGAGATACTATGGCTCTCAATCCTGAGAAACAACCAATGTGCATCACTTATCCAGCGGTTGGGCCTAATGGGAACTTAAGCTAAAATCCGGATTGATACGTTTGCTACCTTCATTTCTTAGTTGGCAAGGGGAGGTTCCCAATAAACATCTTTCCGACTTCCATATTGTGTGTTGTGGTATGATTCCCGAAGGAGTAGATTAGGAGCTTAACAAGTTGAAGGCAATCCCATTTTCCTTGAGACATGCCACAAGTAATTGTCTTCAATATCATTCTTCTGGAAGTATCAAATCATGGATTGAATTGAGGAGGAAGTTTCTTTCCAAATACTTACCGGCCTCCAAGTCCACCACATTGAAGAAGGAAAGTAGCAACATCATTCAATGGCACGAAGAGTTGCTTTACGACTATTGGGAGAGGTTCAAGAAACTCCTTTTAAGTTGCCCATACCATGGCTACTCGAAAGGAGACTTGGTTTATTACTTCTACAATGGTCTACTCCACGAGGAGCAAAGGCTAGTGAAGGAGCTTGTGGCGGATCTATTGGAATCAAGAGTTTGAGATAGGCCATGGAGTTATACAAAGAGTTGGCCGAGGAGTTAAGGACTTTTAGTTCGAGGTCCAGATTAATAAGGCAAAATCCGAAAAACACAAATTCTAGCTCCAACAATGGAAAACTTGAGGACCAAGTCTCAACACTCACTTTTATGGTGAAATCTTAGATGACAAAGTCCAGAAATACACAATATATGAAGTCTCATGATATTTTTTCATCATCGCACACTACATATATGTGCTCTAGTTTGCAAGACGATTATGTCGCGGAGGTGAATGTTGTGGGTTTTCAAGGATGCCAAGGATACCAATGGTATCAAAGGTATCAAGGCTACCAAGGTGATCAAGGCTACCAAAATTGGTCGTACAATGCGGGAATAGAGATCACCCAAATTTCCGGTATGGAAATGCTCAAGCAGGGCAAAATGCACAACAATATGGCCCTCAACAACAACAATACCGACCTCTACAACAATAATTCCCAAGGCTCTGATACAAGCCCTATGATCAAGGAGAAAGCTTGGGCTTGTCAAAAGATGAAGTGATACAAGCCTTTGGGAGGTTGAGTTTATGTGTGGACAAATCCGAGAAGTTCCAAGAGAAGGCCGAATCCAGCATCAACAACTTGGAGACTTAATTGAGTGAAATGGCATCCATCTTGAACCGAATAGAGTCAAGGGACTCAAGAAAGATTCCTTCTCAAAAAATGTGAGTGTCATTTCATTAAGGAATGGTAAGGAGCTGAAGAATCCCCAAGTTAAAGGTGTTGTTGAGTGGGAGCTTGAGAAAGCAAAATATTTTGAGAAAGAGGCCGAGGAGTTGGCCAAGGGGAATGTGATCAAGGAGAAGGAATCGAGAAGGAAGCCATACTGACAAAATCAAAATCAAACTCCAAGACATTGTCCCCTCCTCATAAGAAAGCAAAAATAGCAGAGATTCCCTCCTATGTGCCGGAACCACCCTTTCCGAAGGCCTTGAAAGATAGGAGGAAGAAGGAAGACTACAAAGACATCTACGAAGTCTTTCTTTGATGTGAGGTAAACATTCTGCTCTTAAATGCTATAAATAAAATTCTTAGGTATGCCAAAGTTCTTAAGGAATTATGTGTCATCAATAAAAAACTAAAAATGAAGATTAATCTTAAGAATAGAAAGAGTGAACATGTCTCCGCCGCATTTAATGTTGACCCGTGAATGTTTATAAACCCTTGTGTGATAGGAGAAAAACTTGTATAAAAGGCCATGCTAGATCTCAATGCTTCAATTAATGTTATTCCATTCTTTATATGAGAGTCTGAATCTAGGCACTTTGCACAAAAGCATAGTTGTTATCCAACTAGCCGATCACTCTAGCACATACCCAAAAGGTATTGTGAAAGACGTGTCGGTAAAAGTGGACTCCTTGACATTCCCCGCCAATTTTTATGTCCTTGATATCGAGAATGAAACTCATGCTACACATATTTTACTAGGTAGGTTGTTTTTAAAGACTTCAAGGACAATAATCTATGTGTATAATGCGACACTAACTATGGAAATTAATGGTCAAAAGATAGAATTTGAAACCCATAATTCCATTCATCATCCTAGTAAATACCACTCTTGCCATGCTAATGATGTTGTTAATAATGTAGAGAAAGATGTGCTTGAGCCCAATGGTAATTGTTCCTTGAATGTTACCCGAGATGATGATTTACATGATGATTCTATTGCATATGTTGTTAGTACTAACATAAAGGAAAGCAGCAATACTGAAGACTTGATGTGTCCATTTTATATGGTTATATTAGGACTTTTAGGATTCATTTTTTTATACTTTTGTTCTCTAAATGAGACATTTTTCCTTGAAGTTCTCTAAGGAGGATTAAAATGACTTTTACGCTTTTATTACTTTTCTAGAGGGTTTTTGTGACAAGGCAATTTGTTTGAAGACTTTGAAGACTTTGAAGAATACCTTTGAATATTTGAATATTTGAAGACTTGTAATTGAGTTTTTGAAGATTTGAAACAAAAAGTAATAAAAAAGAGGATATGAAACAAAAAGGAGAAAGAAGAAATGGTGCTGGACTTAGAGTCCGTCATGAGGTCGTCGCGAGCACGTCACGACTCGCGGCAGACGAGGGGTTAGAAACCCTTCTTGCTTTTTGCACTATAAATACTCACATTATCCTCTCGTCTTCAAGAAGGTTTTGGACAGCCTCTTCTTCTAGCATTTTTCTGGGTTCAAACCCTAGTTTTTCTTTCTTTCTTTTCTTAGTTTTTGTAGGTTAATCATGTCTTTCAATTGTCTAGCTTTGTTTTATCTTGGGAGCAATGGATTGAAGCTCCCATTTCTATGTAGTAAGAACCATGTATATACATATATATATATATATATATATCTATTTGGTACTTTTGCTATCGTGCATTTATTGATCTTTGAATGTGAATCGTTAATGTCATTGATGTTTTTGGAAGCTTGAGTATATGAATTGCTTGTATGATTACTTATTAGGGTTAGTAGGAAATAGCTAATTCTCCCCTCTTTTAATGTGGAATCCAAGAGCATGAGTTAGAGCTTCTTAATGATGTTGATGTGTTAATAATTTCTAGATGAATGTGATGATGTTGAATTCGTTGTCATGTTTGTTTTAGGTGGAAAATGAGAGGAGTCAATGAATGTCGATTGTTCTTGGCTAATCTTGTGTAAATGCATGATTAGTGGAAGTAGTGAATAGATTTTGTCATTCATTCTTGAAGCCTTTGTTATTTAGCATTTATGTGTTCTTAATGTTATGTTTCACTTCATTTATGCCATGATTTCTTTGAGAATAGGAAGTTTTTGTATGATTGAAGTGTTAGAGTGTTAGGAAAGTGACAAATTCCTTAGCTTCTTTACATGAAAATCTAGAAACATGAACTTAGAACTTCTTGCGCATAATGTGTTGTGATTCTTGCTAGATAAGTATGTTAATGTGGATTGTTCTCATATTTATCCTATAGATGCAATGAAAGGTTGAACCTTGAATGTGGTTTGTTCTAGGTTTAGCCTACTAAATGCTATGTTTGGTAAAATGGCTATGTCTTTGGTAGAAGGATTGTCGTTGTCAAATCTATGGTCCTTCGTGTATAATGCCATTGATGAAATACCCTTATGGTCGTTGTTTGTCTAAGGTGATCATCAATGAGGTTTAATGGTCGTTTGTCTTTGCAAACTACTCTTAAGAAGGAATGAATGTCGATCTTCCATAGGCATTCCGATAGGTAACAATTGTGATAGGATGAGTCAATGGTTCAATAATCTACATTAGGTTTGGAAGTGGATATTGATTGCCCCTAAGGCTTTATCTTTTGTAGTTTTAAAACCCTTTTTCTTAGTTTTGTTTGATGACTTAGCATAGTTACTTAACTTTTCTAGTCATCCTGTCTTTTAACTTTCATAACTTAGAACCACCAAACAACCAACCCCCCCATTTACATGCTTTTATATGTATGTATATATATCTACTCATAGCCTAATAGCAACCTTTTGTGCCTAAATGCTTGAGAAAATCCCTCTTCTTCGTGGACGATCCTGACTTGCCGCTATCTACTTAGTTGTCGATAGTAAGCATGTAGGGCTTATAAATATTAACTTTAAGAGGCACAGTGACGGCCTCCCAAATTTTGGCGCCACTGCCTGGGGAGAGGCATTTATTTTTAAGTGTTTAGGTGTATTTGGTTGTATATTAGCTATTTGTTTTTATTTTCCACTCCTTGGTGGTTGCTTTTGTTCGGAGTAGGTATTGCTTGAGTTCTTGGTAAATTTGTATCGAGGATCCTTGCAATATGATTTTGGACTTTTGAAAATTAATATATATATAATAATGGAGCGTCTCACCTTGAGGGAACTCATGATGAGAAGAGAGGCTCAACAAGCAAGGTTTTGTAGGATGTGTCACTTCGACCATCCTACCGAGTCTTGCTATTTGTTGTGGGAAGAGCACTATGAAAGGGAAAGAACCCTTGGTTTCCAAAACCAAGGGTATTACGAAAAGTGCTACCAAGAGGTAGGAGATGTTGGTTTTCAATGGCAAGAAGCTCAAGAATGGTATCCATACCACAATCCTTACAATTCAGAATGGAGTGGTAATCCGGATTGGTGGTATGAGAATGAGTCGGAAAACCAATAATACGATCAAAATAGTTGGCCATCCCCACCTTATACCATACCCTAAAACCAAGCCTAACAAGGAAGTTCTAGTTTGACACGTGAGGAAGTCATAAATACAATAGCAAACTTGAAAAACTTTGCTAGTGAAGAACAGGACACCCGGCTCTCCTCTAGTGTTGAGGCTATTGAGGGGCATGCGAGGAGTATATTAGAAGCGTAGGCCCAAATGGAAGCTCGTGATTCTAAAAATACACCACCCCAAATCGAACTCGAGGATTCAGTGAGTTCGAAAATACACCACCCCATGGGAAATGATCTTGAGTTCGAAGGGGATGATGAGTTGGTTGTTGAGGATGATAAAAAGGAGGAAGAGGTGATTGTGCTACATTCATTAGCATCGTCACACCTACCCCTACCTATTGAACCAACTCCACCATTTTCGAAAGTTTTGAGGGAGATAAGAGAGGAGTCAAAAGACTACCCCAAGACTCCTAACCACCCAACTCCTTTTAAACCATCTCTATCTCAACAAAACTTTCCTCTTGAAAGTTTTGTGCCCCCACCTCTCTACTTTTGGACACGCATGGTGAAGGGGTTCAAGACTTCACCATATGGATAACATTAGGGTTATGCCGACGACCTTAAATATACTGAGCTTTGTTGTGCCGATGACGTAAATAAACTCGGCCTTTTATTTTGGTTTTTTTTGTTTAGTTTTTATTATTTTGTCTTGTTCTTTTTACGGTGTGTTTTTCTGTGATTTGTAGCAAAGTGAAGTGCATTGCATTGGAGAAGATGAAGGAATGAAATCTATGAGAAAGAGAAGAAATCTTGGAATGTTGGTGAGAAAAGATTGAATTCTTTCTAAGACCTGGGAGGGCTTGTGATCGCGAGTTGCGACTACCTCACGATGACTTTGCAATGACCTCACGAGGGACTATTGCGAGTAACGATGTGATCAGAAGTTTCGTGCTAAAAATTAGCCCCAAACCACCACTTTCTATGAGTCGCAACGAGGCATCACGAGTTGTGACTAATAGGTCCTCGAGACAGCATCCACTCGAGACCTCGAGTTGAGCCAAACCCAAAAATCCATCACCCCTTGAGGCCACAGGCCCTCGAATCGAGCTGAATTCCTCGAGACCTTGGGTCCTCGAGGCCACAAGCCCTCAACTCAAGCTGAGCTGAATAGTGCAAGTCCCCCGAAGACCTTGGGTCCTCGAGGCCAAAAGCCTTCGACTCGAGTAGAAGCCCACGAGGCCAGTGAAGTCCTCAAGACCTCAGGTTCTCGAGGCCAAAAGCCCTCGAGTCAAGATAAGCTGAACAGTGCAAGCCCCCGAAGACCTCGGGTTCTCGAGGCCAAAAGCCTTCGACTCAAGTAGAAGCCCACAAGGCCAGTGAAGTCCTCGAAACCTTGGGTTCTCGAGGCTGTAAACCCTTGGGTTGAGCTAAGCTTAACAGTGCAAGCCCTCGAGACCTCGGGTCCTCGAGGCTACAAGCCCTCGATGCGAGCAGAGGCCCTTGAGACCTTGGGTCCTTAACCCCACAAGCCTTGACTCGGACTGAATTTCTCGGGACCTCATCCCCTCGAGATATAGGATCCTTGATGCTGAGGCCCTCGGGACCTAGAGTCCTCGAGGTTACAATCCCTCTAAAGCTCTAGAGATAGAAGCTCTCGACTCGAGCAGAACTTAAAAGTCCATCAACCCTCGAGACCTCATGCCAGTTCTCGAGGCTAGTTCTCAAGACATAATCCCCTCGAGACCTCGAGGCAGTAAGCCCTCGACTCGAGCAGAACTTTAAAGTCCATCAGCCCTCGAATCCTCAAGCCAGTTCTCGAGACATCATTCCCTCGAGATCCCGAGGCAGCAAGCCCTCGACTCGAGCATATATTAAATGGCCATCACACTCTCAAGACCTCAGGTCCTTGAGACTAGCCCTCGAGATATCATCCCCTTAAGACCTCGAGGCCGCAAAATCCTTGGCTCGAGCTGAACCTGAAAAACCATCATTCCTCGAGACTATCATTTCTCGAGTCGAACCAAAGCACTCGATACATCAGCTCCTCGAGACCTCAGGTTCTCGAGGCTATAAGCACTCGATTCAAGTAGAATTCCTTGAGACCTCGGGTCCTCGAGGCTGCAATCCCACTCGTGCTAAAGCCCTCGAGACTTTGGGTACTCGAGGCTACAATCCGACTCGAGTTGAAGTCCTTGAGACCTTGGGTCCTCGAGGCCACAAGCACTCAATTCGAGCAGAAACCAAAAGTGCATCATACCCTCAAATCCTCGGGTTCTCGAGGCCAAAAAGCCTTACACTCGAGACGATGCATCGCGAGTCGCTACCAGTGCTGTCGCGAGTCGCGATGAAAAATCCAAGTTTTAAGTTGAGCTTAAACATTGCATAATCCTTCCTTCTTATCCACTAAATACTCCCAAGAATCCCCACACATCCACTCATTCCTCCACTATCTCACATATATTGACATATGAAAATTCATACATCTTTATAGTGTCTTTGTTGATTGTAGTATGCCGACTACATCATTGAGTCTTTAATTGCTATGTTCTATAATGATGCTTGGATATGTGTCGATATATGTTGGATGTTTTTATTGGACAATCTTATAGTGTTGATTGCATGATGGATTGGTTGTTCTTCGATAATACTATGGTTATTAATTCTTGATGCTAAACCTAGTATTACAAATCCTTATGTACTTGTGAGTTTGATGTTGTTCTTTGTGGTGTTCGTCTTGATCAAACGACGCCAAGGAGAAAACATTTTGCTCGAGAGGTGAGTTCTTCTACGACACTTTTTCTCCCTCTTCCGGTTCTGAAACCAATGTCCGGGACCGATCCTATACAAGCACATTGGATTGTGCCATATCATTGGCGACTATGCGGAGAAACGGGTGTCACTCTACCTCTTACCTTTAGTATTATTATTCTTTCCTTACATGTTACATTGAGGTCAATGTAATGTTTTAAGTGCAGGGAGGGGTTAGAGGACTCACATGCAAGCTAGCTTCATTTGGAATGAGTTTTTGCTACTTTTGATTGGAAAAACATGAGAAAAGAAAGAAAAAAATTTAAAAATTGAAAATTTTGAAAAAAAATAGAATTAAAATAGAATTAAAAGAAAACCCGCTAAGTTGAAAACCTGAGAAGGCAACTTAGGCAACATTGGGGGCCCGGATAGGTCGAAAACCCGAAAGGGCGGCCTAGGAAAAAATGAGAGACCAAAATGTGCGGAAAAAGGTGAGATGTGAGCCAAAGAAACATGATGTGTGGCTAGGATAAAAACCTGAAAGGGCTCCTAAGCAAAATGAGAGAAAAAGAGAGAAAAGAAAAATGCTATGATTTCACTCATTTGCCGGTGTTGGAGTCATAAGGTTGCGGTTGTCATACAGATGGATCGGGTAGCTCAACATCTAGATACCTCTTGGGATTGGATAACTTAGTGGGTTGAAAAACGAAGTATGGGTATGAAATTCTTGATCCTTTTATACTTTGTTTTGGTTGATATATTGCCATTGGGTGAAGTATGTGTTTAAACCTCCTCTATGGTTTTGACTTCATTATATGTCATTGGATTTTGGTTGATATATCGGTATGAAGTGAAGTATGTGCTTTAACCTCCTAATGGTTTTAACTTCATTTTGTGTCATTGGACTTTGGGATTATCAATTCGGGACTTTGGAACATTTTTATGGGTAGTGAATTGATAAGTGGTAGGTTTGGTTAGATTTAGGAATTGGGGTTGTGTGTGTGAAAAAATCTCATTTGAGCTTTGATTTTGGGATTTATGATATTGAGAGTTTTTGTGAGGTGTTGATTGGGGGAATATTAGTTAGGAATGGACATATGAATTCCTTCGTGTGCTTAAATCTTTTCTTACTCAAGGGCGAGTAAGGCTCAAGTGCGGGGAGGTTTGATGTGACCATTTTATACGGTTATGTTAGGACTTTTAGGATTCATTTTTGTATACTTTTGTGCTCTAAATGGGACATTTTGCCTTGAAGTTCTCTAAGGAGGATTAAAAGAAACTTTTACGCTTTTATTACTCTTCTAGAAGATTTTGTGTGACAAGGCAATTTGTTTGAATACTTAGAAGACTTTGAAGACTTTGAAGAATACCTTTGAAGATTTGAAGATTTGAAAACTTATAATTGAGCTTTTGAAGATTTTAAGAATTAAAGAAGTGAAGAGAAGAGGAGGATATGAAACAAAAAGGAGAAAGAAGAAATGGTGCTGGACTTGGAGTCCGTTGCAAGGTCATCACGAGCACGTCGCAACTCGCGACAGACGAGGGGTCAGAAACCCTTCTTGCTTTTTGCACTATAAATACTCACCTTATCCTCTCCTCTTCAAGAAGGTTTTGGACAGCCTCTTCTTCTTGCATTTTTCTAGGTTCAAACCCTAGTTTTTCTTTCTTTCTTTTCTTAGTTTTTGTAGGTTAATCATGTCTTTCAATTGTCTAGCTTAGTTTTATCTTAGGAGCAATGGATTGAAGCTTCCATTTCTATGTAGTAAGAACCATATGTGTGTATATATATATATATATATATATATATATTTGGTGCTTTGCTATTTTGCATTTATTGAGTTTTGAATGTGAACTATTAATGCCATTAATGTTGTTGGAAGCTTGAGTATATGAATTACTTGTATGATTACTTGTAATGGTTGGGAGGATGTAGCTAATTCTCCCCTCTTTTAGTGTGGAATCCAAGAACATGAGTTAGAGCTTCTTAATGATGTTGATGTGTTGATTATTGCTAGATGAATGTGATGATATTGAATTCGTTGTCATGTTTGTTTTAGGTGGAAAATGAGAGAAGTCAATGAATGTCGATTGTTCTTGGCTAATCTTGTGTAAATGCATGATTAGTGGAAGTAGTGAATAGATTTTGTCATTCATTCTTGAAGCCTTTGTTGTTTAGCATTCATGTGTTCTTAATGCTATGTTTCACTTCATGTATGCCATGTGTTGTTTGAGAATAGGAAGTGTTTGTATGATTGAAGTGTTAGGGTGTTAGGAAAATGACGAATTCCTTAGCTCCTTTGCATGAAAATCTAGAAACATGAACTTAGAACCTCTTGCACATAATGTGTTGTGATTCTTGCAAGATAAGTATGTTAATGTGGATTGTTCTCATATTTATCCTATAGATGCAATGAAAGGTTGAACCTTGAATGTGGTTTGTTCTAGGTTTAGCCTACTGAATGCTATGTTTGGTTAAATGGCTTTGTCTTTGGTAGAAGGCTTGTCGTTTTCAAATCTATGGTCCTTCGTGTATGATGCCATTGATGAAATACCCTTATGGTTGTTGTTTTTCCAGGGTGATCATCAATGAGGTTTGCAAATGGGTGTTGTTTGTCTTTGAAAACTACTCTTAAGAAGGAATGGATGTCGATCTTCCATTGGCATTCCCATAGGTAACAATTGTGATAGGATGAGTGAATGGTTCAATGATCTACATTAGGTTTGGAAGTGGATATCGTTGCCCCCAAGGCTTTATCTTTTGTAGTTTTAAAACCCTTTTTCTTAGTTTTGTTTGATGACTTAGCATAGTTACTTAACTTTGCTAGTCGTCTTGTCTTTTAACTTTCATAACTTATGACCACCAAACAACCAAACACCCCCCCCCATTTACATGCTTTTATATGTATGTATATATATCTACTCCTAGCCTAATAGCAACCTTTTGTGCCTAAACGCTTGAGAACATCCCTCTTCTTCGTGGACGACCCCGACTTGCCATTATCTACTTAGTTGTAGATAGTAAGCATTTAGGGCTTATAAATATTAACTTTGAGAGGCACGGCGATGGCCTCCCAAGACTCTCTTAGGAAGGAAACATCCAATACCCTTAGGTTTTCCACGGTGGAGCCAAAAAAAGTGAGATTCCCTTCTTCTCATGTGAAGACTTCAGTGGTAGAGTGCAAACTACCACTGGAGTGCTTAAATGTTCACTTCTTAGAGAAGTAGAGAAACCCCCGATTCCTAATTTAATCAAAATCACCATGGAGCAAAGAGGGGACTTGTTGGTCGTGGTGAGGAATCATGAAGAAGCCCTAGATTATGTATGTTGAGCTTTGTTAGGGGATGACGTGGATCTTGAGAATCTGTCCCTGATCGAGGAAAATAGACCAATCTCCTCGATTTATTTTGTGCATGAAAGCTTTGAAGGGAGTAAGTTGTGCCGACCACGTTAAATAAACTTGGTTTTGATCATCCGGATAGTCATCTTCCATCGATGTTGTTTCAATTTGGTTTTATCGCTATTTTTCATTATTTTATTAAATTTTTCCCGATTTTGTTTTTCATATGATTTTTTTAGCAAAATAGGTTCATTGCATTGCATGATTGAAGTGGTGAATTAAGTAAAAGAATCAAGGGTGGATGAAGAAGTGAAGGCCATGAGAAGGATAATAGGGAAACTTTAGAAGCTTAATTTGTTTAGCTAAGTATGGAGTCATCAAGGTTGTAGTGAGCCATGGAGTTGTCTCTACGGGCCGCGACAAACATGGGCAAAATTATAGATTCCAGTAAATCTTCTATCACAGGCAGTGGGAATCCCCCATGGGTGGCGACAAATGTTTTTTTAAAAAAATTCTCCCAAGTAAACCGTTGTCGCGACCTGTGGGGAGAGTTCCACAGCTCGCGATAAACAGTGAGTGAAAATCAACTTCCAGTAAATCTCTATCGCAAGCCGTGGGATAGGTCGCGACAAGCTGCAGGAAATTTTGGCAAAATTGAACTCCTAGTATACATCTGTCGTGAGTTGTGGGACCTTCCCGCGGGTCATGACAGATTACAGATTTTTTTTCCAACTTTCAGATACATGGTGTTGCGAGCCTTTCCCTCTTGCATCTGAATCTTTCTTGAATAAACTACTAAGGTTCGTTACCCTTCTGGGTTTGATATTTTGGCATTGGATAGAGCTCAAAAAGACGAAGATTTCAATATATGGTAGAGGGAAATTGGACGGAAATTGAGAGAGTTATGGCCAAAATAGTGAGAGAAGGAGTGGCTGCAGAGACCGTGAATAGGACCTCGCGCCGAATCCTTTGGCACAAACCTTAGCCTCACACCGAATCATTTTGCATGAACCAATGAACAGTAGGCGCAGACCAATGAATAGTAGGCACAGAATGGTGAATAGTACGTGACCTGTTTTGGCTGTTTTACGCGAGATACGTCATTTGGTGGGGCCCATCATTAGGAAGGCATTTTGCTAAGAACTTTGATGCGGGCCATCGAGTTTGGCACTGGGCGCTTACGGGGTGCTGATTTTGGAGTCTCCGATCCAAGCCCATTGCGGGTCGTTGGTGCCATCCATGAACCGCTCGGCCCGACCCATTTGTGTTTCGTCAGCTGAACTTCTTTCCTTTGCTCAGGATGAACCGTTGTTCCGATTTGAGAGATCTAGTAGTCAATTTTATAGTGGTCAAGAAGAAAAATGAAATCAGCCTTGAAGGCTTATTATTTTTGGATTGTTTTCAAACTTTGGCGCAACTCATCGGACCACGATTCACCGTCTCTCTCTTGGCCATTTTGAACTCCAATGCCGCCTATCCTTGGTTCCATCCTTCTACTACGATGATTTGATGTCTGTGGCCTTCATTTTCTACCATTATAGTGTGAATGGTCTTTGATCTCTTCTACCGCCTTTGCAAACAACCTTCAATATATTCTACCGCCCTTACGAATGGCCTTCACATAGAATGTAAATAAAAAGTAACCACGGGCGACCAACTAAAGATGATCACAAGGAAGATCAAGGAGCCTGTGGATACAAGATATCCACTAGTACCAATTAAGTCTACAAAACGTGAGATTTAGACAAGAAAACCAAACATGGCTGTCTAAGTCCCTTTTCACGTAAACTCAACTAATACTTGCAATCCACCAAATAAAAGTAGCTAAAAACTATATCAAATGCAACGGTTAATGCATGCGTAATGAAGCAGATCCGACTCCCCACACTTAACCCTTTACTCGTCCTCGAGTAAATAGAAGATAAGACAAAGAATCAAACGAAATGTAGCGTGCAAGCATAAGTTAACCAAGATATTCAACTTATTCCAAAATCACCATGTTTCCCCCAGGAAAGTAAGAATCTCACAACTCTCACACTCCCCGAAAAACATAAGTAATCAAACCACCCAAAAGAAAGTGTGGAAAAAGGTAAGCCAAAAATATGTGTCAAGCTAGCTTACTTTTCCCGAAATGATCCCAAAAACAATCAAAGAGTCGTCTTCAAAAATAATACACTGCAGAAGCATGCATGCAACCTAGTATTTTTTGTTTTCTCTCAATTTCTCTCACTTTTCGTAGGATCCATTTTGGGTTTTCATCCTAGCTTTAACACACAAAGGGTACTCACTTCTCACCTTTTCCACATGGCCTCTCATTTTTGCCTAGGGTCGTAAGCTTAGCCGGGCCTAGCCTCTCCTTTTTACCTAGGCCTTTCGATCCATCCGGGCTTTTCCTCATGTTACCCAAGTCGCCCTTTCGGATTTTTGACTTGTTCAGGTTTTTGATTTTTTTTTATAAAAAAAAATTCAAGTTTTCCAATTTTTTTGTTGTAGCACAAAATTGCCTCAAAAGTGGGCTTCATACTACGAAAGTTAGTCAAAGCACAAAAATGCACCACCAATTTCCTAAAACATCCTACCCCATGCAAACTAGAAATCCTAGCGTAGCATGTCATGCCACCAAATGTTCATTCAAAATCATCCCTCAACAAATAAAACCCAACATCATCAACAAACAAGAAAAATAACTAACAAAGTGAATCCTGAAATGCACCAAAAAATCCGAGAATGAAAACTCCCTAAGTGCTCATTACTCCCTCCCCACACTTTGCCCATGCAAAGTGTCCGATGCACCAAAATCATATGAAAACGTAAGTGAGGTAGGGAGAATAGTGATACACTTTGAGCCCGTTTACAATGAAATTGTTAAAAAGTCTTGCATCCAAAAACATGAAGCCCAAGTGTAATTCCATTCTAAAACAAATTCTCAAAAATACACATTAATTCAAGAATCATGCTTTAAATAACACCACCACAATATCAAATAAAGCACATATAAAAAAAGAGTTCAATGGGTCACCCAAAATGTGAAGCTAGGAATTGTAAGACTCACTCAAGAAGAAGAAGAAATTGCTAATTTTTGGAAGAAAGCTTCAACTTTTTTGGGTTTCACCATGAGTGTGTGAGAGTGGGGGGTTTCTTGAGAAGGAAGAATGTGTAGGATAAGGATGGGATTTTTTTAGAATTATGGGACAATAGGGTGAAACAATTAATTTTCAAGGTATATTGGAAGTATTTTTGAAAACCCTAAGGAATTAGGGAATTCCAAAGTTCTTGAACCAAAAATGCATTTTTAAGTTTGAGAATCAGAATTTCAAAAATTTTCATTATTAGAACAATGAAAAATTGAAATTTTGGTTTCACATGCAAACCATAGGCTTGCATCAAACATCATGGCACGAAGGATTGCCTCACGCCAAACTTCTGATACGAGACAGAGCCTCATGCCAAACACTTGGGTACGAAGTATAGACTCGCGCCAAGCACTTGGGCATGAAGCATAGCCTCGCACCAAGCACTTGGGCACGAAGCATAGCCTCGTGCCAAGCACTTCAGCACGAGGCATCCACCAATATTTTCCCTAATCCTAGGATTTTTTTCCGCTTTTTCAAAAGATTATGTCACCTATCCAATTTAATTCCATTCTAACAAAATCAATAGCAAAACAAGATTCATTCAAACACTATCTATTCACTAATCAAAAACACATAAGCAAAAGAAACACCGTATATTTATTATCGTCCTCACGATTTATTTACTTGAAATTGGGTTTTTTATGAATTTGGTTCACCAAGGAGGTGACCACCCTCATTGGTTATGCTCAAAGCTCCCCACTCGAAGTAAGGTTTCCATATTTTCCCATTAACCACCAACTCCGTGCCATCCTTTTCATTCTTAACCTTGACCGCTCCCTGATTGAATACCTTTGCCACTTCATATGGTCCTGCCCATCTAGATCTTAATTTAGAGGGAAAGAGACAGAGCTTAGATAAGTAAGCAAGGACTCTTTGTCCCACAAAGAAGTCCTTCTTCACTAAACCTTCATCATGTCTAGCTTTTGTTCATTCTCTATAGATTAAAGTTGTGTCATAGGAGTTTCACCTAAGTTCTTCAAGTTCTTGTAAGTGCAACTTCCTATGCTTCCCGGCTTTACTCATGTCTAGGTTAAGGAATTTAACTTCCCAATGTGTCTGGAATTCATGCTCAACGAGGAGGTGGCACCTTTTTCCAAAAAGGATCTTGAAAGGTTACATGCCGATTGGAGTTTTGTATGCAGTGCGGTAGGCCCAAAGAGTATCATCCAACCAAGAACTCCAATCCTTTCTAGATGTATTCACTTTTTTTCATGGATGGCCTTGATTTTGCAGTTGGATATTTCTGCTTGGCCACTGGTCTGCGGGTGGTAGGCAGTGGAAGTCCCATGGGTTACTCCATATTTTTCAAGCAACATTCCCATGACTTTGTTGCAGAAGTGGGTTCCTCTATCACTGACCAGGAATTGGGGTACACCGAATCGTGAGAAGATGTTGGATTAAAGGAAACTGACCACAGTTGCTGCATCGTTCTTCTTTGTGGCTTTGGCTTCTACCCACTAGGACATATAGTATACCAGCACTAATATGTAGTAATTTCCATTGGATTTTGGAAATGGTCCCATGAAATACATGCCCCACATATCAAAAACCTCTACTAGCATCGAAAAGGTTTGGGGCATCTCATTTTTTATGAGATGTTTCCTATCCTTTGGCATTGGTCGCATGATGACACCAAACTTTTAGCATTTGATAGTATAGTAGGCCAATATAGACCACAGTCTGTTACCTTCTTTGCTGTTCTTTTGTACCTGAAATGCCCCATGACTTGGAACAAATGGCACATCTTAAGGCCACAACTTATCTCTTCATCGGGGATCCATATTCTAATTGTTTGATCAGAACAGTCCTTCCACAAGTAAGGGTCATCCTAGACATATTCCTTTGCTTGATTCATCAACCTCTCATTCCTTGATTTGTTGAAAGATGGGGGAATCTCTCCAGTGGTGAGGTGATTCATTATGTTGGCATACCAAGGATGCTAGTTATTATCCCGATTAATTGCTCGTCAGGGGATTCTCCCGAATAGGCTCTAACCTTGCTTTTCCCTTGGCTAATTCTGGGTCCTCGAGGACTGGTAGTCTACTCAGGTGGTCTGCTACTGTATTTCCAGTGCCTTTCTTATCCCTTACCTCTAGGTCAAACTCACTTAATAGAAGTATCCATCTAATGAGCCTCGGCTTAGCTCCCTTCTTCGTCATCAAATAACGAAGTGCTGCATGGTATGTGTACACTATGACCTTAGTTCCCAAGAGGTATTGACGGAAATTTTCTAGGGCAAAGACTATGACTAGTAACTCTTTCTCTGTGGTAGAGTAGTTGTGTTGAGCATCGTTGAGAGTTACTGATGCATAGTATATGATGTGTGGTGCTCTACCTATCCTCTGGCCTAAAACTGCACCTATAGCATGATCACTTGCATCGCACATGATTTCAAAGGGGACCGACCAATCTGGGGGTTGGATGATTGGGGCAGCCACCTACATCTTTTTGAAGAAATTTGCTCATAGGTGAGGATATTTTGAAGAAATCCTTAATGAAATGATGGAAAAACTGGTGCGACCTAAGAATGATCTGACATCCTTGAAATTGGTGGGGCAAGGTAGGGATCGGATTGCGTCGACTTTAGCTTTATCAACTTCTAAACATTGAGCCAACACCACATGCCCTATGACTATACCCTTTTCCACCATAAAATGGCACTTTTCATAATTTAGTACGAGGTTCGTATCTATACATTGCTCTATCACTAGTGCTAAATGGTGTAGACTTGAATCGAAGGAATCCCCGTGGATGGTAAAATCATCTATGAAGGCCTCAACAAATTTCTCGATAAATTCTGAGAATATGTTGACCATGCATCTTTGAAAAGTGCATGGGGCATTCCAAAGACCAAACGGCATTCGTCTATAAGCAAAGGTGCCAAAAGGACAAGTGAAAATGATTTTCTCTTGATCCTCTGAGTCGATGGCTATCTGGAAGTATCCTGAATAGCCATCAAGGAAACAATAATAAGAATGGCCGGCCACCCTCTCAAGAATTTGGTCAATGAAGGGTAAGGTAAAATGGTCCTTACGAGTTACTGTGTTTAAGCGGCGATAATAAATGCATACTCGCCACCATTCTAAATACGGGTGGGTACCAAGTCCCCGTCCTTGTTCTTTACTACAGTAACCCCATTTTTCTTTGGCACCACTTGAGTGGGATTCACCCAATTGCTATCAGAGATATGATATATTACCCCAGCCTTAAGTAATTTAAGGACTTCACCTTTCACTACATCCATCATAGGTGGGTTTAATCGCCTTTGAGATTGGTGTACGAATATTGCACCTTCCTCTAATAGTATACAGTGAATGCAAGTTGAAGGTCTTATACCTTTAATTTTGGCCAAAGTCCATCATATTTCTCCCTTAAATATTTTAAGCATATCGAGCAGTTTACCCTCTTGATCATCGATCAAACTACTCAAGATAATCACAGGCAAGGTTTCCTTTCACCTAGGAAGGCATACTTAAGATGTTCAGGTAAGCGCTTAAGCTCAATTTCCACTGGTTCCACTATTGAAGGCTTGCTCTCTATTAGAACCAGCTCATCTAGATTTTTGGGTGGGGATTCCACACAATTATTACCGTGAGGATTAATCTCTTCCACGCTCCCCACTAGATTAGCTTCTGAGGTATTAACAAGCATATTACTCAAAGAATTGTCCCCTAAAGCTAACTCCTTAAAATTTTCTTGCACAATTTTGTCATACATATCAACAAGAGGGGGATGACACTTCACATTTTGAAAAATTAATTCATGCTCAAATTCATATCCAGGAGCACTCATTTTCTTTAACAATGCTCTACACTCATGCAATATCTTGCTGGTGTTGAAGGAGATAGGACTAACTTTGTCATGATGAACTGTGTTGCGTAGTTCCTTTTTCATCAATTGTCCTGAGCATCTTGGTGGAGGCGCTTCCTCATCGGTGAGCTTGTGCCTTCCTATCAGCCAGTTCACTGTGCCTATTAACTCATTCACCTCTCCACTTATCCTGTCAACACTAGAAGATATTTGAACCCCACAATTATTTATACAAGAAACTACTTGATTTTGCATAGTTTCACTAGTATTTTCAAAACTAGTCAGAGCTTCGAGTATTTTTTTGCCTTGAGACTTGGGAACTGAGATTGATTCGGGTAAGCAGTGGTATGTGCACCATTCTCGCTCCCGTTAAGCTTGCTGAACTGCAAACTCTAGATCTCTCCCGTTGTTACCTAACCATATGCAACACTCTATAGGGTGGTTAAAATGATACACCCTACACAGTTTCATCTGTTGAGTGGTATATGCATCAGGAAACCAACACTTTGGGTTAGATAGTTGGATTTCACCAACTTACCCAATGCCCCAAAACTAATCCCTAGGATTGGTTCCCAAATTGGACTGTGTAGAAACTTTGCAAGCTATAGCTAATGTGACAAAGAGTAGTGATTTACCCCAATCATAAATGCTTAGCGAGATTAGTGATTTGGGAACTCAACTATTCACAAGTATTGAGAAAGTAGTAAGGGAAGTGCTTGATTTGATGAAAAGGGTGAGCCAACTAGAAACCCAATATTCCAAAAATGAACCATCCCTAGTTGAATGTGAAATTTTGGTGGATGAATGTAAAGGGGTGGAGAATGTTTTGTTGAGAGTGAAGAAGTCGTGGAGTGAGTGGTTGTACTTAATTTTCCATATTACTTATTTTCACCCCTACCCCCACTTATAGAACTAACTCCCACATTTTTTAAACCCTTAGAGGAAACCATAGGGAAGCCAACTGAATAAGCTAAGCTTCCAAACCACGTATTCCCTCTAAGGTTGACTCCTCCTATACTATATCTTCCTCTTGGAAGATTATTACCCCCACCTCTTGAGTTTTGGTTGTCCAAGGGTTACAAACCCGCACCATATGGGTAACATTAGGGTCATGCCGACATCCTTAAAAATATGGAGCTTCTCGAGAGGCAACCCTACCTTTGATAAAATTAGATTAGTTTAGTATTTTTGGTATTTTCCTATTTGTAGTTTTTTTGTTTTTTGGACACTATTACACTTGGTGTGCATGTTTGTTTTGTAGGAAGCATATGGTTCTTGGAGAAAGGTGAGCAAACGGGGAGTCTAACTCACAGACCATGTAGACGTACATAGTTTGTGACGCTCAAAATAGTGGACAAAGAGGAGAACGCATCTGTGTGGGTGTGTGCATGGGGGATTCGAGGTCACTCTGATCTACTTAGAATCACACCAGTCTTAGCTGAGTTTGTAAAGTTTTCGGAGAGGTTCAGGGTAGAGATAGCTAAATAGTAGCAAGCTAGAGTTACAAGAAACTCTAGTATTATAGAGAAGGTGCCTACGACCCTTGGGCCTAATTGATAGGACCCGGAGGAAGTAGCGCATTCGTAGGGGAAGCCCAGGACGTAATCACATGGGGGAGAAATAGACCTACAACAACGGTTGAAACTTTATGTACTCTCCTAATTACGATGGCGGTGTCGATGGAGGGTTACGAGATCACCCTCTGTGACAGGGACGCAAAAGTGTATGCTATCGGCCACAACACGTATTACGGACACTCTATTCAGTTTGCCTAGATTTCTATGTGAATGAATCGAGGATGGAAGCATTAGATTGACTAAGTTTCTCAATCATTTTCCCCAGTGCTTAGCTTAATATTGTATTTGTGTTTTTACTTTTCATTCTTAGTAGTTGTTAGTTGAAAAACGAAACCCCTCCCCCCCATTTACATGTTTGCTTTTCTAGCTATTCCTTTCACTCGTACGGATTGACGACCCATACAAGGTTATGTTTGAGTTTATACATTAGCACCTAGCATCTCTGTGGAATAACCCAGGGCTTACACCTAACTACCCTATAGGTAGCGCAGCAGTAGGAACAAGGTGCAGAACTATAGATATCTTATCTTCTTACCTTTCCAGGCTCTAATGGGGTTAATTCTAAGCTACGGTTTTAACAACCCTAAGGGGAGGCAGGTCGGTGTTTCACAGTGGTATGTGCATATTGTTGAATTCCTAGTTGTAGTGACATGATGATGCTTGCATATTTGTGGTTACATATTGTTTATTGTAGTGTGTTTCCTACAATATTGTGATTGTAATGTATAGACTACATAGTGATGCTCGCATATCATCGGTACATGTTGGTGATTTTAGCATGATAATTGCATAGTAATATTTGCATGATGCGAATTGTGGTATTCATGAAAAACACTAGGGTTTCTTGGAATTGTTGATGTTATACCTAGTATTGTGAAAGTGTGTACTTGTGAGTTTTGACATTTTTTGGTGTGCTGTTAGTTCTTGCTTTGAAATGGCACCAAAGTGACAGAGGGTCCAAAGAGGGGAAACTTCATCTGCAGCACCTCCAACTCCATTTCCAAAACCGAGGCCCGATTATAGGATCCCAAGCTACTTCACTGACAAATGGGATCTTCTATCCAAGTTATTAAAACATATTCAAGAGACCAAGCTCTGTGATGAAGGCGCTTTGGATGCCCTAGGTCTGCGCAAGCTAGTGAGTTTCCTCCTTACCTAAGAAGGTCTCCAAGGGTTCACCCTAGAGTTCCTAGAAACCATGAGGATGTACAGCATGAGGAAAGATGATCGAGGGAGAGAACAACCACGCAACAAATATATTCACTTCCACCTCAATAACCTCTCATATGATATGTACTTCACTAATATTAAGATTGCCTTCTGTTGGGATACAACGTACATCCGGGTGCATTTTGATCCACGGGTCCCAAACCGCACTGAGCATAATGATACGGCCTTCTGGCGCACTATCACGAGGAGGCTCAAAGATGTTAGGGACAAGAACCATCTCATCATTCATACAGCCCCCTGTTATGTGCACCACTTTTTGGCGCCTACCCTATTCTGTCGGGTTGAGCCAACAAATGTGCCAGTTGATAATATCAAGCATCTATGGTCCCTCGTTGGTGAAGGAAACGGGTATGGATTCTGGGCTGATATGTGGTAGCTAAAGTTATCCAAGAGGTGAGGAAGCTACAAGGAGGTGAAATCTCTGTGGGATCCATGGTCGCTCTGTTGGTGCAGCACTTATGGATACCCACATAATACGGACTCTAATGCTTGGGCGGGGAGGACTCATACCTCCTCAACTTGAGGATGCTTCAAGACCTTTCCAAGATACTGTCCATTGCTGTAGATAGAGTCTTCCCTTAGCTATATGGGAGGAAAAAGGTAACATTAATGAGACTTCCTTAGCTCCAGCAAAAAAATCTAGAGCTATACACACCTGTGGCAGACTTGGCCATTGAGCTGGATACAGTGTGTTAGTAAGCACTTGAGCAAGGGCTGACAAGGACCACACTAGCACCGGCCCCAAGCGAAGGGGATGCCCTTCTATTTACCTAGGCCTCTACACACTCTCCTCCTACATAGCTAGATGTGTCTATGCACGGTGACATTCCTCCACCCCTAAGGACTTCTACAGTCAGCTGATGCACACGGTTAGGGCCGATTTCCATCAACATGATGTGCTCATTTTGGAGCACAACCTCATTGACATTGATGAGGATAGTGATCAACTCTCTTCCTGGGTGTATCAGATGGAGACGTATCTAGGCGGCACTCCAGGCCCTAATCCCGAGGCAGAACGAACATCATAGATGGAATTTAGAGTGGATAGCCCAATATTAGCAGCACTACAACAGAGATTCCCCTGGAGATGGCGGTTCTCATTCACACTTTTGATCGTGAGTCATTTTACTTCTCCTTTGAATTTTATTGTTTTTCTGCCTTTGATGTTTACATTGAGGGAAATGTAATATTTTAAGTGTGGGGAGGGGTTTAATGACTTACTTGCATGTACACTTGTATGCATTTTGCTAATTTGTTTGGAAAAAAATGAATGTAAAAATTGAAAATTTTTAAAAGAAATGTAGAAAATAAAAATAAAAATAAAAATCAATCCCACTAAGTTGAAAATTTGAGAGGGCAATTTAGGCAACATTACGGGCCCGGATAGGTCAAAAACCCGAAAGGGTGACCTAGGTAAAAATGAGAGGCTAAATGTGGGTAATATGTGGCCAAAAGAAATATGATGTGTGGCTAGGATGAAAACCCGAAAGAGTTCCTAGGTAAAATGAGAGAAAGAAGAGAAAACAAAATTTTTTCTGTGAATCTACTCATTTGCCAGCGTTGGAGTCATAAGTTTGTGATGAACATATGCATGAATCGGATAGCCTAACATCATGGGACTTCTTGGGGTTGGGTGACTTAGCGGGAAAATGAAGCAGGGGACGTGGAGTCTTGATTCTTTGTAAACTTCATTTTTTAGGTTGATAGATTGGTATAAAATGAAGTATATGCCTGAAATTTTGTAATGCTTTTGACTTCATTTTGTGCCATTGAATTTCAGGACGATCAATTTGGGACTTGGACACAATTTGTGGGTATTAGTAAATTGATAAGTGGAAGGTTTGGGTAGAATTAGGAATTGGGGTTGTGGCATGAAAATTTTTATTTGATCTTTGATTTTGGGATTTATGAAAATGAGAGTTTTGTGAGGTATTGAATAGGGGAATATTAGGGTAAGGCGGTAAATATGTAAATCTCTTTGTGTTCCTGAATTTTTTCTTATTCGAGGACGAGTAAGGTTCAAGTGTGGGGAAGTTTGATGTGTTCATTTTATGTATTAGTTTTTAGGATGTTTTGGATTCACTTGTGTACTTTTGCGCTCTTATTAATTTTCTAGGGAATTTTGTGTAACGAGGCAAATCATATGAAGATTTGAAGATTTGAAGAATTGAAGACTCTATTTTGAAGTTTGAAGATTTGAATATATGAAGAAGAAGACTTGAAGATGAAGGCTACACTTAGACAAGAGAAATGAAGTTTCAAGATGCAGCTTTTGTACCTGTCGGGACTAGTAGAAAGCATCCCACGGCTCGCGATGGCATCTGTTGCGAGTTGCGAGGATCCTCTCATCAGTCGCGATAGCCCGGTTGCAAGTGGCATATTTTATGATTTCTCTTCTACTACAGATAGCACTTTTATCCTCTCATTTCCAATCTTGTTTTTCTCGACATTTTCCTCTTCAGAACCGAAAGGTAGCACTAAAAGGGAGAATCTTGAATGTTGATATTTCTAGGTTAACTCTAATGTATGCTTTGTTTGGTTAAATAGCAAGGCATTTAGTGAATGCTTGTAGTTGTTATCAAATATATTGGTTATTTGTTCATTGATGAAACACCTTTAGGCGTTGTCTGTCTAAAGTGGTCATTGGTGAGGTTTACAAATAATTGTTGAACAGTTTTGTAAATTACTCTTAAGAAGAATGAATTTTTTATCTTTAAAATGGAAGTTGAGCATTCAAAATAGGTAATTAAGATGAGTAAATGAGTAATTACTTCTATGATCTCTAAGAGGTTTGGATGTGGAAATCAATTGCACCCAAGGCTTTGTCATTTGTATTTTTATCCCATTTTCTTAGTTTGTTGAATGATTAGCAAAATCACCCTTATGTGTGTATGTGTGTATATATATATATGTATATGTGTGTGTGTATATATATATATGTATATGTATGTATATATATGTGTGTGTGTGTATGTACGTATACTTATATTCCCCCTTATATATATGTGTGAACCTTTAAGAAAATCTATCTTCTTCGTGGACGACCCTGATTTGCACTATCTACTTAGTTGTATTTAGGAATTATTTAGGGCTTATAAATTGTATATTTGAGAGGTACGAAGACGACCTTTTTTTTAAAGAACACCACTTGGCATGGTGGGGTGTTTGGCAGACCTGCCTATTAGTATAAAAAAAGATACATAGATGAGGGGGGCATAATAGCCTTACCTCGGATAAAAGGCCACCGAAACTCTATCAACTATACAAATAACTTAACTCTAATCATAAGAGTTTTGGTTACCTAAAAACAAAATGTGGAATACAAGTAAATGAAACTGTAATAGTTCAGCCCTATACAATAATCTATCATGTTTAAAGATATAGAACTGAGCTCGCATCCATCTTCACTCGACCTTCAATTTGAGGAGGTAGACCTGCAAAGAAAAATACCTTGTTTATCTCTTGGATTGAAGCTAGTTTAGCTAGATAATCTGCTATCAAGTTGGCTTCCCTGTATATGTGTGAGATTGTAAACTCAAAATGCCTTAGCAGCTCCCAAATTTCTCTAATCTGATTAGAGCATCTCCATGGAACTTTAAATTGCCTTGTGATTATCTTCACAAGCACTTGGGAGTCCGATTCAATTTCCAGCTTCTGAATGCTTAGTTTTTCTAGCCAAATCCAGTCCTGGGAGAAAGGCAATTGCCTCAGCTTGCATCGGGGAATCTGTATTAACTTACTTAGCAGTATAATTTCTAATTATACAGCCCACACCTGCAATTCCATCACTCACAAAAGATCTATCTATGTTCAGCTTATACAGTTCAAGCAATTTCCATGTAACAATCAGGACTGGTTTTCAGATTCTATAAGAAGTAGCAACCAGCAATCTAGGGTCTGTACCAGTCAAAACCCACTTATGATTCAATTTATATGCAAGAAGAATATCGTTAATCTTAAGAAAAATCTGTTTAAACATCAATCTTTGATTTGTCTTAATTCCTTCAAAAATGATATTTGTATCTCGCAGATCACAATACATGGAATGACTCTAATAAGTTCAAGCAAAGCTGTGTACACTTAGAAAAATTCCAAAAAACATTAAGATCTATCCCACAGATAATCAAAGCTATGAGTACTCTGATTAAACGGTGAATGAATCATATCCCCAAACTTTTCAATCTCAGTACAACTATTAAAGCTGTGATAAATAGTTTCTTCAGAGTTAAAACAGAAGCAAGATCTGGATGGGATATTAAAACCAAAGTCTTCCAAAACAACTGGAAAAGCAAGAAATCTATTTAGAAGTTTCCAGTTTATAAATTTCATCTTGTTGGGTAAGATTTAAGACCAAAGATTTTTAATGGAAATAACTATTGTTTTCTTATCTCAAACTAACTGATATGCTGATTTTAAACCAAAATCACCATTTTGAGTTAGTTTCCAAACCAATGTATCATAACAATCAAGAAATAGCTTGATTTCCTTTTCCAGTATAGAAATGATTTGATTTGGGAAGTGGGGTTTTTTGAATTAGGTTTGCTTTGTTGTGTACAAACTTGGATACAAACACGTAAAGGACAGGGAGATCAACTATGTTATCTCATTTGTCTATAAGAGGTCATGTTTCCTTCCAACTGGATGTCCAGAATGAAACATCACCTTTGCCAAGTTTGATTTGAATGTTTTCTAGATCTACATTACTAATTTCCTTAATTCTTAACCAAGGTTTAGAATTTTTATGAATATCTGAGACTGGCCACATTGTTTTAGCCCATAAAGAACTTCTACCGTACTTGTGCATTTTTAACTTAACCTTGTGTATTTAGATTTTTTATGAATTGACTTTATGTAATCACATCTGTAGAATTTTAATAAATAAAAACTCTACTTTATTCTCATAAGTATATTTAAAGTATTTATTAGTTTGGCTCATAACCAAGTTGATTTGGTTTCCCATTAAATGTTAGTTGACTTTTTATAACTACATATTTTTGGGTTGATTACGTGTAGGATTATATAGTTGATTTATCAGGTTGAATCAAATATAGGTTGTTTATGTTTCCGGGTTGATCTTGGGCTTGGGAGTCTAGATCATTGGGTCATACTCCAGTTTCGAGTTGAATTCGATCGTGTTAGATTTGGTTTGGGTTGATATTTTTTTGGTAGAGTTTTGGGTTGAGTTCTGTCGTGTTGGGTTTGGGTTTAGATCGATATCTCTTTAGTCAAAATCGATTATCGGGTTGAGTTCGATCATGTTAGTCCAAATCAGGTTTTCAGTTCGGATTGACCGTTCTAGTTTTGACCCATCTTTCCATAAGTTCGATGATAGTTTGTCCATTTTAAAATTGAGAAACTAATTATCACTGTAGAATAATTCTCATGTCTATAGGATCAAGATGAGAAGATAAGAAGATAAGAAAAGTGTAGAAAAGAAGGGTAATAATGTGTGTTTGTATTCATGATCTCAGGTTACTTTATATAGTGGTACAAAATACCTATACAAGCTAGGAAAAGGTAATATAATATAATTACAATTACAAGTAATATCTACATTCCTTAATATACCTCCTCAAGTTGGAGCATGGAGATCAGAAATGTCCAACTTGTCAAGTAATGAATGAAACTGATTACATCCGAGAGCTTTGGTGAACAAGTCTGCGGGTTGATTAGTTGTACAGATATGATGAGTAACAATAGTGCCAGACTACACAAGATCCCGGACAAAATGACAATCAACTTTAATATGTTTCGTACGTTTATGAAACACCAGATTTGACGCAATATGAAAAGCAGATTGACTGTTACAAAACAAACGCATAGGAGGAGTGTGTGCAACCCCCAAGTCTTTAAGCGAAGACGTAAGCCATAACAACTCACAATAGATAACGGCCATAGCACGATACTCCGCTTCAGTAGAAGGCCGAGAAATTGTAGGTTGCTTCTTAGTCTTCCTAGAAAACTGGAGAATCACCAATCATAACAAAGTATCCAGAAAGAGAATGCCGAGTAATAGGGCAAGCAGCCCAGTCAGAATCACAGTAAGCAGTCAATTGTAACGCACTACGGGAAGAGAGAAATAAACCTTGACCATGATGGCTCTTCAAGTAGTGCAACACGCGAACTGCAGCTTGCCAGTGATGAACACAAGGAGACTTCATGAATTGGGCAAGCGTATGAACAAAATAACTAATCTTAGGACGCGTGATAGTGAGGTATATAAGGCACCCAACAAGACGTCGGTACTGCTCAGGATCATGGTAAAGTGGGCCCTCAACACGCGCCGGATCATGTTGTTGCTTCATTATAAAGTCAGTTGGTTTAAATGCAGATAAACCTATCAGATAAAATGTCCAGAGCATATTTCCATTGTGAAAGAAACAACCCCTCCGGTCTTCTAGCAATCTTTATACCCACAAAATACTTAAGCCAACCAAGATCTTTCATATGAAAACAATAGCTCAAGTATTTCTTGAATTCAGAGATGAGCGACGAAGAACTACTAGCAATAACCAAACCAGGTCCGTCAGAAGAGCCAACAAAGTAGGGGTCAGTCAACAAACGACTAACAGGTACAGTTATCATAGGGCCAGATTGCAACTGCAACTGTTTCAGTAAAGTCACAATTATCTCATAGCTATTAATGTCCTGAAGCATAGTAGCCTTAGATTTAGCAGCGATACGTGTCGGTTTTTTGGGATCACTTCCAAGAGCAGACATAGTGCAGGATCAGACCGGATTTTTGGAATTAGATCAGCAAATCAGCGTGATGGGCTAGCGGAGACACATGGAGATCGGTGCAGCGACATGTGCGGTCGGAGCAGCGGCGAGTTCAAATCAGCAGGGCAGCGGACATATTGGCGACACCGAAAGCTGGTGAGCGGCAGCGGCGGTCGGCGATTTGGCAACGGATGGTGAACTTCGGACAATGGCAACGGTGGAGCGTGGGAGGACGCGTGGAGCATGGGAGGACGCGTGGACATCGGATCGACGGTGGGAACTTGGAGAATTAGCAGTGGAATTTTCTTAGGGTTTCAGGATTTTATGCTCTGATACCATGTAGAAAATAAGGGTCTACATGGTCGTATGTAATTTCAACTGTAGGTTGCTTCTTATGGATCATACAAATTGTGAGTTCGTATGATCCATTTGTGTTTGTATTCATGATCTCAAGGTACATTATATAGTGATACAAAATAACTATACAACCTAGAAAAAAGTAATTTAATATAATTACAATTATAAAGTAACATTTACTTCCTTAATAAAAGGAAACAGTGAGAATGATATGGAGCCTATGCGTGATCACCGGGTGATACCTTCACAGGGTAAAGGATGAGACAAGAGCAAGCAACTACCAAACCGAGGTGCATGAAATGGGACATCCAAATACATGATTTAATTACTCCCTATGTCCCAAGTTAAATTGCACAGAATCTTTTTCATCATCATCAAGAAACTTGTCTAATCGTTGATATGTTTAACTACGTATAATAACGGTAAACAAAAAGTTACTTTTCAGAAATTACTTGTTATGAAAAATTCAACTATATAACATATGATAATATTATTGTGTATATATCTATTCAAATATACAGTTAAAGTTGGACAGTAAATAGTAGCATAAAATGAAGTGTGCAGTTTAACCAGGGGGCGATGGAGTAATTAAAACCTCTGTCATTGAAAAGAAACAAGGCACAGAATCATTGTCGCGTTCACATGATAAATTTAGTAGAAAATTGTAACACTGTAGATATGGTTGTGTACTACGAATACTAGCCCCTAAAATGGCATGCTCACCATCCCAACTGAACAGACCTCTCAGATCATAACAGAAATGGATCATACGAAAAATTTTTATCCTGAATCGGAGAATAATGCGAATGACACTTTTGGGTTCGTCAATTTCATGGATGAAGCAAACTTTGAGCAGTTCATGGAGCTCATTAGAGGTGAAGCTCAAGAGCCAGCAGCTCAGTTCTGTTCCAACTGGAATTGTGCCCACATTTTAGCCTGTCAGCTGCCTCCTTCTCCACATGATCTTGCAAGCCAGTCTGAAACTATTAATGTTGTCGAAGAGCAGAAAACGACGAGGCATCTTTGGCTGCTGTACCTAAGAAAAAGGCTGATCGATCAAGAACCTTGATTTCAGAGCAGAAGAGGAGACGAAAAATGAAGGAGAAACTTTATGCATTGCGTTCCTTGGTTCCTTACATCACCAAGGTATCTTAACTTTGATATATTATTCCCCTGTTTGACATTAAGATTCCTGTTTTTATACTTATTTTAATTACAATAATACGAGGAAGAAGTGGATCAAATTGAGAGAATGATTTGCCATTTGTAATTGTATTACTGAATATATAAAGAATACAATAGAGGTGTAATAAGGAAAGAACTCTAATCATAATAAATCATAATCTAATCAGTAATCTGATTTATCCTAACACCCCCCTCAAGCGAAGCGTCGAATTCTCAGAGATGCAAAGATTGGATCTGAAGAACTCGAACAAGGGAAAGACCCTTGGTGAAGATATCCGCAACCTGTAGAGATGTAGGAATATGAGCAGCACGAAACTTGGCCGAAGAAACCAACTTGCGAACAAAATGATAATCAATGTCAATGTGGTTAGTCCAGTTATGCGCCACCGGATTCTGAGCCAAGAAGATAGTACTGTTATTGTCACAAAGCAGAAGAGGTGCACCAAAAAAAGGAAAATGAAGATCAAGAAGCACATGAGTCATCCAGATGACCTCAGAAACAGTGTTGGCCAAAGCACGATACTCCGACTCAGTGCTAGACCTGGACACAGTGGGCTGTTTCTTCGTACTCCAAGAAACCAAGTTACCGCCTAAGAAGACAGTATAGCCATAAGTAGAACGACGAGTCTCCAAACACCTGGCCCAATCTGCATCATAATAACCGAGCACCTCCGGAGAAGAAACTGAACAAAAATTCAGATTAAAATGTAGGGTCCCCCAAACATGGCAGAGAATCCGAATAACAGCAAAAAATTTATCTTTTCGAGGCTCCTGGTGATACTGACTAATAGAATTAACTGTAAATGCTAAGTCTGGAAGAGTGATGGTTAGATACTGGAGAGCACCAACCAAAGAGCGATACAACGTCGGATTCTTGAACTGGGAACTCGTACTACTGTGAAGCTGAGAATTTGGCAGAAATGGTGTAGAGACTGGCACTGCATCTAACATACCAGCCCGAGAAAGAATGTCCCTAGCATACTTCGTCTGTCCCTATAGAAGTCCCGAGGGAGTGAGCGTGACCTCCAAGCCAAGAAAGTAATTAAGGCACTCATATCTTTGATGGCAAACTCTTGATGGGTGCGATCAATGAACAGCCGAATAAGAGTGGAATCATTGTCAGTCATAATGATATTATCAACATAGACCAAAAGATACATCAATGACGAGCCATGAGACAACACAAATAATGAAGTGTCAGAAGAACTGCAACGAAACCCAAGCTGCAAAAGATAAGCACCGAAATGCTGAAACCATGCTCGAGGCGCCTGCTTCAGACCATAAATGGCCTTCTGTAGACGACAAACATATTCTGGATGAGTGGGATCCTTATAGCCAACGGGTTGCGCCATAAAAACTGAATAATCAAGAACACCGTTAAGAAATACATTCTTAACGTCCAACTGATGTAGAGACCAAGCACATATAGTAGCAATAGCAAGAACTGTCCGAACTATAGATGCTTTAACCACAGGGCTGAAAGTATGGTCAAAGTCAAAACTGGGAATCAGAGCTACCAAACGTGCCTTATGGCGATCAACCGAACCATCAGGTTTGTACTTCAGCTGATAAACCCATTTAGACCCAACAATGTTGACGTCCGGAGGGTGTGGAACAAGATACCAAGTATGCTGACTACGAAGAGCGGAAATCTCCTCATCTATGGTAGAAACCTAAGAAGGATCTTGGTTTGTGGAACGATAATAAAAAATCTGGCTCTGATACCATAGTAGAACCATGTACTTCTATCATAAAACCAATTGGTGCTATGTAGAGGTGACTCATGATCTTATATAATGAGTTAAATTACTGTCATCCACTTATGTGGGACTAACTCTAACACGCCCCCTCAAGTGCAGCGGTATGAATCATCGCGCAAACATGGACAGAATGGGGATAACGGGCAAACCTTGGGCTCTAATACCATGAGAGAATGATTTGCCGTAAGGAATTGTATTATTAATGATTGAATATATAGAGAGTATAATAGAGGTGTAATAAGGAAAGAACTCTAATCATATTAAATTATAATCTAATCAGTAATTTGATTTATCATAACACAAATCATCATGTTAATAGAAATTTGTAAGAATGATTCATTTTTGAGATATTGGTGCATTTAATCAGATGGATAAGGCCTCAATCATTGGAGATGCCATCCGGTATGTACAAGAGCTGCAGATGAAAAACAATAAGCTAAAGGCTGAGGTTTCTGGACTCGAATCTTCTTCGACTCAAAACCATCCAGGAGGACCTTCCTTTCAAGATTCCAACAGCATGTCCCCTACAAGAGCTGCAGATGAAAAACAATAGCTAAAGGCTGAGGTTTCTGGACTCGAATCTTCTTCGACTCAAAACCATCTAGGAGGACCTTCCTTTCAAGATTCCAACAGCATGTCCCCTACAAGAGCTGCAGATGAAAAACAATAAGCTAAAGGCTGAGGTTTCTGGACTCGAATCTTCTTCGACTCAAAACCATCCAGGAGGACCTTCCTTTCAAGATTCCAACAGCATGTCCCCTCCAACAATTAAACAAATTTTCCAGGTAACTACTCGTTCAAAGATTTTGATGTTGATGCTATTACAAACTAATGATAACATAACACTTTGAAAATGTTGTTTTATGTGCTAAAAATGTTGAGTTGGACCTATTGCAACACTTTTACAAGTATTACTGTTAGAATAGTGTCATTCCGTCAATGTGCATTTTCTATAATATAGTGAGAGGATTAATCACGGAGATAATTAATTCAGTTATTTTGAGTGATTGGAATGTTTAGCTGGAGCTAGCATCAATTATATTGGGTTTGCAGTTTATTATGACACAAGACATGAAATTGGATAAAAGAAATGACTATAGACCTAGGACCCCAGATAGTATTATATGAGAATTGAATTTAGAACTCAATAAGTCTAATTGGTCTAGGCCCAGATTGACGAGTTCTTGATTGTTGTATGTATGAAATTTAAAAAATGACTGCTGGTGTGCATGTCGATGAAAATGGACAAGTGGGTGGAGGACGCATTTGCGTAATGCATCCTCAAAGCTGGGAATTTTATTTTTGCAATATTATTTAGAGGACTCGTTGGGAAAACGAGTCCTCAAAAGCTGCATTATTTTTTTTGTTGGAATATTATTTAGAGGACTCGTTTTCCAAACGAGTCCTCAAAAGCTGCATAATGTTTTTTTGGAATATTATTTAGAGGACTCGTTTTTGAAACGAGTCCTCAAAAGCTGCCTAACTTTTTTTTCGGAATATTATTTGGAGGACTCATTTTCGAAACAAGTCCTGAAAAGCTGCCTAATTTTTTTTTGGAATATTATTTAGAGGACTCATTTTTGGAACGAGCCCTCAAAAGCTGCCAAATTTTTTGTTTCGAAATATAATTAGAGGACTCATTTTTTAAACGAGTCCTCAAAGCTGACTTAATTTTTTTTTTCAGTATAATATTTGGTAAATTAAGCGATTGGAAAATTTTAATTATTTGGGAAAATGCTTATTCCCAATAACCGTTGTAAGGAAATTTTTTTTATTCCAGGTATTAATGCCAGTTTTGTTCCTATTATAAAATCTTGTCCTGAATTCAACAAAAGTGTATTTTTAAAAATGAGTCGTGAATTTAAGTAGTAAATTATCCTTGAATGCTGCAACGTATAACTTGTTATTCTTCATCCCATCGTTCGGTGAAGTATTGCATAGTTAGAATGAGTACAAATTAGCATAAATGTACAGTAGCCGAACAATACGTGTGAAATGTAATGCAAATCAGTGTTGAATGACATGTACTATCCTAATGACGACCTCTACAAAGCTTTCTGCCCGTTCCACACGGGGGAGGACGTATGGTCCTGGATGTCCGTCGTGGAACAGCTATCTGTGTAGGTACATGTACATCCTCATGTGGAGCTTCCTATGGTATTTCCTCCTCTATTTCATCTCCTTCCTCCTCATTGGAATCACAATAGGCACGTGGAACACTACCTGTATGTAATGGAGTGGCAGGCGACATGTATGGATGACTGGCTGTTGGAGGGACATATGCAGTGTATTCTGATGTAGTCATATCGTACTGTGAGGGTTCACCATGTGATGGTCCGCCAATCGGTGACCTCGCATGTGAGGGTCCAGCTTGTGATGAACCAATGTGTTCTATTTGGCCCTTAGCACGCGGCCTCCGACCTCTCTGTCGACCAGGTAGAGCCTGACGGTGGCTTCTGAGGTCAGTATATCTCACACCAGGGGGAGGATCCTCACAGTGCACAAACGGCTGATAATACTGCAGTCTAGAGGCCTGATGCTCGTATTGTAGACCCCGTGTGACAACACCATTGATTCCCTTGATAACGTCCACGAAACGTAGGGGACATTCATCCAAATTAATGTCCGGCCTGATGTGCACCTCAGTGATTGTCTGCAACTACAGAATCGAGATAAATATGTTAGATATGCAATGTTGAGGAAATCTGTAGTATTATTTCTTGACAATATTTGAATTTTAGGAAATACCAAGTACTCCGTAGTTGCACCGTCTCCATGGAAACCCTCTGTAGCCGTTACAGGGCATCATGGCTGATCAATCATGGTCACCGTCTTGCGAAAGTACCACTCTATGTATTCACGGCTAGGACAATATGGATCTGCACACCCAAGTGGGTGTACATGTCGATCGGATCGATGTTCCCAAGCATCGAGATAACTTCTCAGTTTGACACGTCAATCCATGTTAGACCTTCCTCGACGGTCTCTAGTATGAAGCAGTTTATACTCATCCCTACTGACCAACTGGGTGGGTATTGGCTGGATTAGGCCGAACTGCCTGAGAACAGGATGTGCATGATGAAACTCTACGATATGCCAGCAAATGAGGTCAACGCAAACTAGCCAATTGTTGCTACCAGCTGTATAGTACCACGGGAGTTGTTCCACGACATCCGCCGTGTATGGCTCCCAAATAAACTGAAAGAAAATGAAGGTGTTGCGGTTAGTTAATTAAAACCATTTTTCCCACGAAGTCAAAAAATCATAATCCAAATTGGCCTATACCTGATTGTGATTGAGAGATGTGATCTGATCGCGGTACACTTTCAAAACATGCATCGGTGATTGTGATAAATCGTAAGGGGCTCTCCACCTATGAGGAAAAGAGTGAATTATATTAGCTAGTATATGGAATTGACTATGGTATAAAAAATGAAAACTTGACTAATTCGGCACGTACCGGGACCCAACAGCATTCATCGTCACTGTTATTGGTAGAGCACCTGCAGGTCGGATGGATGGTATGCGCTCCCATGCCCATAACTGTCAATAAATAAAATTAAATGTAATACAAAGTAATATAATGGACAATATGTACAAATGAGTATATTGACCAAATAATTTACCTGTAGCAAGACAAGTGGGCTAGATGTGGATTTAACTTGTGGAATTACAGCGTCATATAAGCACTGGTACAAGTGTGCAAGAATGGCACTCCCCCAACTGTAATGGCGTGCTGCACCTAGGTACATCAGTACCGACAAGTAGAGCAATGGAATTAGGTGGCCAGATGTGTCTGACATGAGCATTCCCCCAACCAGCAGTAGAATGAAAACTCTCGCTCGCTGTTGACATTGTACCTCAGTAGGATGAGTAGGGAACGGACTGTGCAATAAGTTTCCCAACCAGCTTGCCCTAATGCGACCCCCTCGGATAACACTAGGGTCAGGTGTAGCACCTAGGTAGTCCGTGCACACTATCATCCAGTCCTTCGTACGCCTACTGATGTCAACTCCTGTGACTGGGATTCCATCGATCTGAAGACCCCATAGCATCCCCACATCCTGCAATGTGATCGTAGCTTCCCCCATCGGTAGGTGAAATGTGTGCGTCTCGGGTCGCCACCGCTCCTCTAGGGCAGTGATGAGTGAATGGTCTATGCGTATCGGTGCGAAATCTAGGAGTCCCTGGAATCCTAAATCACGTACATAGCTCATAACTGTGTCAGGCATACATTCGGTCCAGCATGCCCTATCGCACCGCCTCACCTACAGTGCCTCATCCTATAAGTGACCGTTGTACAATGCACGAGCACGATGCTTCTCATGAAGGTACAACAAATCATCCTCCACGGGTCCTGGATGATACATTTTGTGTCCCTATTTACAATTATAACATGTCAAAATTAATTATTCAAATGATTACCACAAAGGCAACTTATACTACATCAGGTCATACATATTCGACAAATAAAAGTTATACTACATCATGTGATAAATATTCCACGTTACGAAAGTAATACTACAAGTACCATACCACAAAGGTAATATTACAAACATCATATGACAACATGACCTAAGCACGGCCACACCTACGGGTGCCCCTGGATTCACCCGGCACCCTCTCATCCATCTGATTCCTTATCATTCTCTCCGTAAACTGTCCACGCCTCCTATTGTGAAACTTTTTTGCATCAGGAATCAACCTCCAACGGGCACATTGCCAAAGTGATGGATCTCGTACAGGCATGAAACCCTGACTATATTGTTGCACATATGTGGTCGTGTGATACACCCTGTCACATAGACTAGCAGGATCATCACGTCTATGCCGACAGACGGCCAAGGCATGAGAGCAAGGGAAACGAAATATTTCCCATTTGCGACAAGTACACTCCCTTCTCCGGTATTTAACCGTGTACTGTCTTTCACTAATACTCCCATCAATGTTCCTTGTCACAACCCTATAAGTCTGCAACGCATGACCAAACAAGGTTACGATATGTCCATGTGCCTATGTATCCAGCTTCTGAAAATTTTTCCAGTTCCTCTTGGGAAACACGGACCTGGACAAGCAAACACAATTTTAGAATCCAGAAACTAGTCTACGAACACATAAAAATTTTGCAATGAAGTGGCAAATTACCTCCAATTTGTGGCGTCCATAACCCTTTGGGCAAACATTTCAAATGTTCGCTCGAACGTCGCTTTGACACACGCTGTTATCAGGAGATGGCATGTGCGCCGTAAACAGTTGTTGAAACTCTCTGACAAATTCATTGTGAGAATTCCCCATCGTCGATCACCCTCATCAAAGGCAAAACACCACTTACTCCTATCTTGTTGTGCCAGCCAAGCCTAAGCAGATGGGTCTATACTCTCCAGCTCCTCCTTGTACTCCCCCCACTTGCTCCCTCATCTGGCACCACCAAGCTGCCACACCAGAGTCTTCATAAGCACATTCTTGAACTTCCCGCCTTCATATGATAGGATGTTGGACTGAAAATGCCGCATGCAAATTCGATGGTATCCAGCTGGCTCTATCCACTCCTCCATATGTGTCATCGCATTTATAATTCCAGCATGCCTATCTGATATGATACAGATTGGCATGCTATCACCACCAACAACGTGAAGACGCAGTCTCCCCATGAACCAGTTCCAACTTTCCGTTTCGTCGTCAACAATTGCGTAAGCGATGGAGAGGATGTAATCATTTGCATTGTGCGTCACGGAAACCAGCATTGTGGCCTTATATGCACCTCTCAAATGAGTATCATCCACACTAATGACTGGCCTGTAGTGGCGAAAGGCTTCAATTGCCTGACCAAATGCCCAGAACACAAATTTAAATTTCCTACTCCCGTGACCGTGTATTCTGTCAGGTACGTCAGCCCAATCAACAACGGTGCTCGGATTAGCCCTGACAAGCTCATCCATAAACGTTGGGAGCTGTTCAAATGAATCCTCCCAAGTTCCGAATACCATGTCAATTGCCTTCTGTCGAGCATATCACACCTTCTTGTAGGAAAGGGTAACATTGAACTCCGTCTTGACTTAAGCTTGTACATATTTCATTGTGTATGAAGGGTTTACATCAATGTGGTGGTGGATTGAACCGGCTATCATCACCGACGTCAGATTCATGTTACCCATAGATCGACCAGCACCAACACACCCATGGCTACTTGCCTATCTGGTGATCTCCCACATGCCATGCGAAGCCTTTTTGGTGGCTCTGGCAACCCAAAGATAATTCCCAGTTCCTTCGACAACATCCTTGCATTTCACATACCATGTGCGTGACCTGGTCTCCATGACTCTGTGTTCCCTGTTCATTATGGAACTCCACCTAGAAATAGCTTCAACCAACTCGGGCTTCGTCTGGAATCGCATACCCAACTCCACTTCACCAGTCTCTTGAACATAAGTAGAAACTCTGGACCCAAAATGAGTTGGGTCATAGCTATCCTCATCAAGACCCCCATAATCCCTATAGTAGGCCTGTGTATTCGGATTCGCCAGAATATGAAACGACGTGGGTACATTGTTCGTGCACACCACTTGTTCATCCTCGTCCCCAGGATTCGAATCAGTTGATAAGGAACGATCATCCTCACTTCCACCATCAAGTTCAGCTTCCTCACCATCGTCTTCGCTACCAACATTCCGAACAACATGGTTGCTAACGTGACCCATGTAATCATCGTCGAAGACATTTTGCTCGTCATGGTCCATACCATACATACCACCACTTGTGGATGGCTGAGCACAATCCACGTGAACATACCCACCAGGTTGGCTGGACTCACCAATTTCAAAACCTCGGCTATGAACAGGTGGTGGTATACTTGGTACAGTGGCAAAGTCCTGCATGTTGCTCAACAACGACATGAACGTGCTTGGCCGTGCCTCGTCATTAGTGCTTGTCAAATGTTCCATAACAATGTAAAAATCCACGGAGGACAACGACAATCGATCAACAATGTTGAAGAAGAACGCGGTTGACTCATCATCTTCCACATTATAACACCGATAGTATACAGCCGAACCAATCAGTTCATGACAGCGGTAATATATTTTCAACATATACCTCTCACTTGCAATGCCAAGTCTCGTGGCAATTAAATCAACTAACTCGGAGTGGTTCAACCTCCTCTCAAGAGTCACATTCCGCTCCGATATTGGAGGATCATAATACACACCCACGGTCAAATCAAACTTAATCTGACCCCCTCTATACATATACACCGTCAAAAATATCGTACAACTACAATACACAAATACATAACTTTTAATTCCTTTTCATTCGACATTCCTTTTCATTGTATCCTCAAATATGTACTCCGGCCACATTAACAAAACTATTACTACAAACTTAATACATTAATCAGTAAACAATTATACAAATACATCACTTTTATTTCCTTTTCATTCGACATTCCTTTTCATTCGACATTCCTTTTCATTGTATCCTCAAATGTCATTACTATTACTATAAACTTAATACATTAATCAGTAAACAATTCACATAATTACTTCATTTAGTCACGCATCAGCATTAAACGCTATCATAGCATCGGACCAAACTTAATCATTCAAACTACACAAAATCATACAACACATTCAAATTAACTACATTATTTCGGGTTCTCCACAAATTATAATGTAACAAAAAAATCAACAACAAACTTTCTACGACAACTCACACATAATCGTTGAACACATTAGTAAAATCATTTAGGGTTCAATTAACTTCAAGAAAATGAAAAATTGAGTGGGTGGGAGTCTGAGACTCACGGACAAGGTGACAAAAGTGGCGGTCAACGGCGGGTCAATGGCTGAAACTTCAGGCCGAATTTGATCTCTACAACCAAAAATCCATTATAAATTTGACAGAAAAAAAACCTTTCAAGATCAAACATGAGAAAAATGGAGGATTATGAAAAAAAACCAACATTACCGGATCTTGTGAACAAGCGAAATGGCGGAGGAGAATGGTGGAATGCCAGTGAACAAGCGGCGCAATGACGGAGGAGAGTGGCGGTGAAGTCTCGGGAAGGAAGAACGGAGGCGAAATGAACAAGGAAAATGGAAAATGGCGAATGAAGAGGATGAAGAAAGGCGGAAAGGAAGAAGAAGCTGGGAAATAAAGGAGATAAGAGGACGCATGTAGGAAATGCGTCCTCTCCACGTGTTGCCTCCCCCATGCTTCGCTTGACTCCGTTGACCGGAGGTAAAAAAAATTCCGGATCAGAGGATGCATTTCGAATATGCGTCATCGCCACATGTCAATCACCCATCAAGCGGCGCTGAAACTAATAAACAAAAAAAAATTGGGAATGAGAGGACGCATTTCCTACATGCGTCCTCCGTATTCTCTGCTGTTTGTGGCTACTGTAGCCACAAACATAGAAATTTCCCCAGATTGACTTGGATTAGGGTTTCTTGGATTAATGGTCATTTTGTATAAATAGATATTTTTACAGAAATATTCAGAAACACAACATTAAAACTCCGGCCTTTAGAGACGGCAGAAACGAGAAACCAATCCAACCATTTTCAGAAAATAAACCTCACCGTACAAAGAAGAAGAAAGAATGGGCCTTTGCTTGTTTATCAACGTTCTAAGCCGATGGCAGTGTAGGCGATCCAATCGTGATGTGTGAATACGTATGGAGGAATCACATCTGGGATTCTCGTCTATGTGGTTGATCAAATCCGACGGTAAAACACGATTCAAAGCTAATCCAAACTCTTAGATAGATTCGAATTAAATACATGCATGCGATCCGGGATTAGATAATTGATTTTCCGCTAAATTATATTTTATCAATTCTCAACAGTGGTATCAGAGTCTCTTGCATGTTTTAGTTTGGTATAAATTGTAGATGGAAGTTACATAATTTATGTTTAGATTGGTGTTCATGTTTTAATCAAATTAATTATTGGATGACATAATTTGATTTAAACCCACTCATATATGAAATTTTTTTAACACTGTTCATCACCGCCTCTAGTACTGTAGCAGTGGCGGTTACTGTAGCACCACCGCCGAAGCGGCGGCAGACAGAAGCACCGCCAGTGTTTATTTTGGCATGGCCAAGTTGACCAGCCGTGGCACATGTGTGTAATTTAGGTGTAATTTGATGTATGCATGGCTGTAGCAAAATTTAGTTGGGCCAAAATTATGGCATGGCTGCTGGACGAGATGCTGTCTGCGGCCCAGCAGGCTTGGTGGTCTGGACCGACCGGTTCTGCCCGGTTTATGGCTAGACCAGCTTTTCTAGCCTGGTCTGGTCTTGGTTGCTGGCCTGGATCGGTCCAACAATTAATTTTTTTTTCAAAATTAATTTTATTTTTTAAAATCTGAATTGGGCTGGATTGAGCTCAAAAGGCCAGTTTCTTTTTAATTTAAGGGTAATATGCAGATATAACCCTATATGTTGAGGAAAGTGCAAATATAACCCTGAGTTATTTTTTAGTTCAAATATAACCCTATCTACTACACATAAGTGCAAATATAACCCTGAAGTGATTATTCCGGCATTGACTGGTCATTTCCGGCCATTGACCGACCGGAAATGACCAAATTGCCCTTCTAACCTAATACAAACTTAAAAAGATAAAATTGCCCTTAGTTTCTATTGACTGGCCATTTCCATCTTGCCCTTAAAAGACAAAAATGCCCCTGCCCACCACTCCTCCTCTTCCACCACCACCACCACCAGACCACCTTCCACCGGTAGCTCACCAATTGATCACCACATTACTCCAAACAAGCAGCTCAACTTCAAGTCACCATAGTGCCACAGCTAGAATAATTCTGCCACTATTTCAGATGAACAATTCTGCCACAAATTTTCTAGAACGATTTTGAAAATAATCTAAACAAACCTGAGCAGCTGCATCCAAACCAGAGAAATGCTCATCGTCCAAACCAGAGAAATGTTGTGTTCCAAACCAGAGAAATTTGCAGCGGCTCCAGATTTCCTCCGCTACTATCGTCCACCGCTTCCAGAAAATCGAGACCCACCCTAGCCCCGCCTCCTTCTCTGCCCTAGCCCTGCCTCCACCACGAACTCCTCTGCCCTAGCCCTGCCTCAGCCCCAGCCCCAGCCCCAGCCCTGCCTCTGCCCCAGCCCTGCCTCCACCAAATTGACCACAAGAATGGATGAGGATGGAGCTCGCGGCGGGATGAGAATGGTGGAGCTCGCGGCAGGATGAAGATGGAGCTAGCGGCGGAGCAGCGAGATGAGGACAGTGGAGCTCGTAGCGGGATGTGGATGAGATGGTGGTGGCGCCACCACCTGCCCTAGCCCTACCTCTGCCCTAGCCCTGCCTCTGCCCTAGCCCTGCCTAGCGCCACTTCGCGCCACCACCTGTCCCGTTCCGAACCCTAGCGCCACCTCGCGCCACCTCGCGCCACCACCTGACCCGCTCTGAACACTAGCGCCACCTCGCGCCACCACCTGCCCCGCTCCGAACCCTAGTGCCACTTTGCACCACCACCTGCCCTTCTCCGAACCCTAGCGCCACCTCGCCCCACCACCTCCCCCACTCTGAACCCTAGCGCCACCTCACCCCACCACCTGCCCCGAACCCTAGCGCCACCCCACTATAGCGCCACCCCACTATAGCACCACCTCCTCAACACAGCCCCAAACTTCTCCCCACCAATCCCAAACTCCTCACCATCGCCGCATCCTCCTCTGCCCTATCCCCATCTCCACCATCGCCAAGCCCCAAATCCACAACACCACTGGTGAATCCCTAGCCGCGAGCTCTCCGCCACAACCATCTGCAGATCGGAATGGAGGAGTTATATCTGCACCAAAGAGAAAAGGAAAGAGAAAAGAAAGGAAGAAAAGAGAAAAGAGAATGGAGCGGAAGAAAGAGAAAAGGAAAGAGAAAAAAGGTGCTATTTCCCATTTTTTTTAAAGAATCCGTCAGGGACAAATCCGTCATTTCACTTCATTCCGGCCACAAACCGGCTAAAAAGGTTATATTTGCACATAACCTGAATAGATAGGGTTATATTTGCACTTTCGAACATCGCAGGGTTATATCTGCACTTTCTTCAATTACATAGGGTTATATTTGCACTTGTCTCTTAATTTAATTTATGAATGAGAGTAGCTTTAATTGTAGAAATTAAATTAAATATGACCAAAATTTTGTTAGTTAAGGTATTGGATTTACTTGATTATTAAATTTTATTATTTTATTCATCTAAAATAAATTTAAAAAATATTAGGTAATAATAATTAAGGTTAATAATTTTAAAATTAGTTAAATTGATTATTTTTGTTATATGAATTGCCTAATATACTTATTTTATTTAGTTTGCCTAACAATAAAATAGAAAGCCGGAAACAAAGAGAAGCTCAACACAAACCTCCACAAGAAACGCCAGATAAAATAGAAAGCCCTCATATAGACATTGAGACACCACAGCTGGAACTCCAAGGGGAAGAATTTACCAACCAAGAGTCTTTACATACTCACAATGCTGGAGAGAAGCAACATGAGGTGCACCCACAACCTCAAAATGTTGTCTTCAAAAGTAACAATACTGAGGCTGAACTGCAAAAAGGGGAAACCCAAGAATTAATTGATCTTACAAAAGAAACAGGCAAACAGAAGGAATATGCCAAAGATGACCTATCAGGTATCATCCCAAACTCTCCTTTAAACGAACAAGGTACTGATCTTTTTCACTCACCATCCTGCAGATCTATCCCCAAAAGCTCAAATAGGTTCCAGCTTCTAGGAGAGGAACTTCAGTCTGACACAGCAGACTGTAGCTTAAGTACTAAAGAGCTTCGGCTGGATCAGGTAAGTACCCAAAAATTCTCTAGTATGTTGGCTGGTAGAACATCCAGGAAGAGGACCTTCTTTAACAAGTTAAATAAGATGAATTTAAGGTCTAATTCAAAAGGCAACTCTGGAAAGTCTAAATGATAGATACACACCTTAATATTAGAGCCCTAGTCTGGAACCTTAGAGGAATCAAAACATCCCTGGATAGGTTAAAAAGAATAATTAGGACTCATAATATACAGTTACTTTGTATATTTGAACCTAAGCATCATTATCAGCAATGTGACGCATATATGATTAAATTAAATTTTCAGTGTCATTATGGCTCAGATAGAAATAACATTTGGCTAATGTGGAACTCGTGTTGTAATGTTAACATCTTATCTAAGATTGATCAATATACAAAAACTGCCATTTCTTCCCCCCTGCTTAGTGCTGAAATGTGTGCATATTTCATTCATGCATCAACCTTAAGAATAGACAGGAAAAAAATATGGCAGCAGATCACCTCACATTTAGATAGCAATAAACTTCAAATTGGTGATTTTAATGCCATAAACTCCATAACAGAATATAAGGGTCCCAATAAGCCTATTGTAAAAGGCATTAGAGACTTCTCTAATTTCATAGTAAGCCAAAAACTAACACATCTTTATACAGTGGGAAATACTTTCACTTGGTCAAACAAGAGAAGACCTCATACATTAGAAAAACTTGACAGGGCTCTAATTGACCAAGACTGGAATGAAAAATTTCCAAACAGCTCACTGCACACACTGCCCATTACTACTAACCATATGGAGTAAAATTGCTTCATCACCTAAGCCATTTAGATTCCTAGATGCTTGGATAAATAAGACTCAACTGAAATAAATCATTGAAGCTAACTGGTCACAAACCATATCAGAAACTAGCATGCTAAAATTCTTTCTAAAATTAAAAAGACTGAAGCTGGTTTTAAAAACATGGAATAAGGAAGTTTTTGGCAACATAAATGATAATGTTAAAAAGGCTGAAGAGGAACTCAAAATACAGGAAATTAACTATGAGACAACAAATTTATAATCTGACCTCATTGAGCTTAATCATAAAAATGCACTGCTACTGAGAGCGCTAACTGAGGAAAAGATGTTTTGGAAACAGAAAGCTAACATAAAATGGATTAAAGAAGGAGATGAAAATACTAAGTATTTTCACTCAACTGTAAATCAGAGAAGACAGAAACAAAACATCTCAAACATTAAAAAAAATCAGAAGGAGTATGGACAGACAGTCCATTGGAGATTGAAAAAGAAGCAATTCAGTTTTACCAAAACCTATTGACTGATGACTCTAACCCTAGAGATGACAAATTTCAAGGCCACTTTTTAAGCCAAATCCCTCAGATCCTTGACAGTAGTGACAATTCACATATGCTCAGAAAGCCAACTTTGGATGAAATCAGGGAAATAGTTTTCTCCTTGAATCAGAATGGAGCACCTGGACCTAATGGATTCTCAGCCAACTTTTTTAGAACTTTTTGGAACATTATAGGGCCTGGTCTGCTATCTGCAGTCTCTGATTTCATGTCAGGCACAAAAATTCCTGCTGGAATTTCAAGTACTTGGATATGCCTAATACCAAAAAAAGATATCCCTATATCCTTTGCGGATTTCAGACCCATATCACTTTCTAACTTCACTAACAAAATTTTCTCCAAACTTTTAGTTCAGAGAATAACTGATATCTTGCCAAAAGTGATCTCACAAAATCAATCAGCCTTCCTAAAAGGCAGAAAAATAGCTGACAATGTCATCTATGCCAAAGAAATGGCAGGATACATAAATAATAAAAAAGGAGCCCCTAACTGCATCCTAAAATTAGATCTAACAAAGACTTTTGATAGGGTTAAATGGTCCTTTCTTAGTAAAAGTTTTGAGGAAATTTGGATTTCGGGACCAATTCATCAATTTGATCCTAAATAACTTATCTAGTGCATAGTTCTCTATTATTATCAATTCCAAACGTGCAGGTTTTTTCCAAGCTTCAAGGGGAATCAAACAGGGAAACCCTTTATCCCCCTTACTATTCAATATTTTCTCAGAATCCTTCTCTAGAAGCTTGACTTTTTGTTTCCAAAATAAGAAGGTCAATATTTTTATAAATCATGCATATGAAAACACTGTCTCACACCAATGCTATGCAGATTACACAATCATCTTCTTCCAAGCCACTAAGACTTCCATAAAAAAATCAAAGCTTTCTTACATGTTTTTGAGGAATGCAGTGGCCAACAGATTAACTATGGAAAAAGCAATTTTTTCATAAGTAAACATACCTCTTTAACACATCTAAGAATGATCAGAAACTCATTAGAGGTGTTTTTTCATTTACATATCTAGGATGCCCTATCTACACTGGCATTACAAAAGAGATACATTTTCAGCCTCTAATGGAAAAATATGAGATAAAACTAAAATCTTGGGAAAAAATGGCTTAGTACTGCTGGAAGAATCACACTCATAAAATCTGTCCTTTTTGCTCTCCCACAGCATCTATGGGCTGTCATGTCCCCAACACAATAAGTAATAAAGAAACTACACAGGAAAATCTCCAATTTCTTCTGGGGAGAGCATGAATATGGTCCAAAAAAAGTGTGGAGAAGCATTACAAAAATGAGTTATCCAGTAAACCAAAACGGTATTGGGATTAGAAACATTAAAGACATAATCAGGACTTTTTCCCTTAAATTGTGGTGGAAACTACAAAAAGGAGAGACACTATGGGCTAAATTATTATGGTCCATCCCTGAAAATCAAAGAAAATCCCAAATCTGGAAAAGGATCCAGAAAATAAACCAGCTAGCTGAAAGCCAAACAAGGATAATACATGGCAATGGTTTAGCAAATCTTTTCACTGCAAACTGGACTGGTTTGGGATCACTGCAAGACTATGTAGACCCATCTATATATACAGTGGTTCCATCCTACACTACAATCCAACATTTTGTAAACATGAAGTCAAGCTTCCTATATGTTTTTAATAGATTACCTAATCACATCTTCCACATGATGATGGAGCTGCAGGTACACCCATTCAGATAGGACAGATTAATATGGAAGCCATCAAACAATGGAGAGTTCAGTTTCAAATCTGAATACAATGTAGTCGCCTCACAAAAATCAGAAACTAGAATTCTGAAGAAGGTATGGTTATCAAAACTGCCAAAGAAAATTTCTATGTTTATGTGGAAACTTTCAAATGCAATTTTACCTTTTGATGACATACTCATTTTCAGCAATTTCTCACTTGCATCTAAATGCCCATTTTACAACAACACTGACACACTTAGCCATTGCTTCAATGACTGTTCTCTAGCCATAGACCTGTGGATATTTTTTGACTAGTTGATAGGACCGAGGCACCAACATTTCAACTCCATCTTTGACAGACTTTCACATCACTGGTCTTATAATGGAGAGACAAAAATTCACTCCACATTAATCACCATATCTCCCTCTCTCATCTGTTGGCAAATATGGAAAGCTAGAAACAGTTTCATTTTTGAAAATATTAGACCAAATAGGGAAAAATAATCCATAACATCAAAAGAGACATGTTTCTCATCTTCTATACCAATCCAGAGGTTAGTACAGAGATAAATGATCAACACTGGGTTAAAATTGGTCTAATCTCACCCATGAAAACACCAATAGTACCCAAGATTAAATGCATCACATGGTCTAAACCAAAACTGGAATACAAAATTAATTTTGATGCATCATGGAAGCAGGGGGTAGACTGTGGTATTGGGATAGTTATCAGGAATAAATATGGATCTTTTATTAAGGCATGCCATAAATCAGTTAGAGCAAAAACTAGTTTCCAAGCTGAACTCCTAAGTCTAAAAGACGGACTAATTTTTGCAGCTGATCTTGGCCTAAATGCTTTTCCCCTTGAAATGGACTGTGCCAATATTCTGGAAGTAATGAAAGACCCCATCAAAGCCCCATGGGAACTGTATCATTTAGCATCTGAAATCAAACAAAGGATGGGGGATATCATAATTACACACACTCTAAGAAAAGGAAATATGGTAGCAGATAGATTAAGTAAACTAGGAAGGAATAAGGAACCTAAATTTCTGAATTACCATGACCTTGATAAGAAAACCAAGAGACTTCTAGCTCTTGACAAACAACAGATAACTGCTATTAGAATCTTGAATAGATACCTGCCATTAGAATCTTGAATAGATACTGCTGATTTTAAAATGAAAATGCAGGTTGGAACCATCGAGCACTCGAGCCCCTGAGCCCCTGAGCCCTCGAGCCCCTAAGCCCTCGAGCTATCGAGCCATCGAGCTCTCGAGTCCCCGCCCTTGAGACCTCGAGCCATCAAGCCATCGAGCATCAAGCCCACGAGCCTACAAACCATTAAGCACTTGATCCTCGACCACTAGAACCTCGAGCAATCGAATCAAGTGGCGGCGACAAAGAGAAGGAGACACAAGATGGAACACTGGTGGAATTCGGGTCTGCTGCAACTCAAACCATAAGACCTCGAGGATCGAACCATCAGGCCCTCGAACCTCCAGACTCGAGGACAGTCGAGCACTCGAACCAGGCGGCACTCGATCCTCCAGACTCGAGCACTTGAACCTCCAGACAGTGGATGGCTCGAACCTCCAGATAGTGGATGGCTCGAACCTCCAGACTTGAGCACTCGAACCACCAGACCCGAGCACTCGACCCTCGAGCACTCGACCCTCGAGCACTCAAACCAGGCGGCAATGAAGACGACGAGGCACAAGATACAAACAGGATTTCCAGCACTCGAACTGTTTTAACTTAGAGCCTTTTTGGAGATCTGGCCATTTTTCCATGTTAACACAGGGGTGGAGACATGGAAAATGGAATCATCTACAAAAACGCCCTAAGTAGACTTCCGGTCAGAAATTTTGACAAATACATTTTATCTTTTGGTAAAAAATCTTCAAAATTACTTGAAGCAAAGTATTGTAAAAGAATCTTTTTATCGTTTTTAGGTTTGGGGAATCTAATATATATCCCTCCCATTAATATGGGTTCATTTAAAAGAAAATAGTTTGCCTAATATACTTGGTATATGAATACGGTAAAAGAGAATAATTAAGGTTAATAATTTAGAAATTAGTTAACTTAATTATTTTGTATGGTTAATTGCATAATTTATTATGTGATTTTGTTTCAATTTGCTTTTATATGTTATTGGGTCATTCATTTTAAATTGAATGGATGCATGTATGAATTGGAATTAAGTGCAGGGTTATCAGTGACTGGTATGGCCCAATTAGATATTTAAATGCGGTTTGTGTACCATTTATTGAGTATTGTAATTAAATACGGTCTGCGTAGTGTTTATTGCTATGTTGTAAATTTATTTTCAGTTTTATTATTTTAATTGAAATAATTTGTAAGTTCGATGACAAGATTGAATGATAGGATCCAGCAGATAAAATGGAGATTTTGTCAAGATTAGGGGGTCATACTAGGATTACTTTAGATGCATTTATTTATTATTTTATATATAAATGCATGCGATTGGTTTTATGTGTGTGGGATGGTTATGAAATTAGTTCACTAATGATCAAACCAACATAACGAACCAAGGTCCCAAAAGCAATAATGAGTAAAAATTTGCCTTTCTGAAACAAGAACACTCATTAAGCCCTCGATCACTAGTGACAGATTTTGACAAAGCGATAGTGGCCCTTCTAATCTTGGGACAAATGCGGGTAGACCTAGTGAAAGGGGTCTACATGTTAGTTTTGGTTTGCTCGTCAATATCAGTGAGGAGTCCTCCGATGTTGAGGCAAAATGAGATAGGTAGTACATTGCATGTACCCTATCGACCAAGAGTAGTATTGGATACTATTAGCAATGGGATTTCTTACCTAAAACCAAAGGAATTGAGACAAGCCAAAGCATGCTTAAAACCTTGTGATTTTGAGGGTCTTGGAATCATTTATTTCATGGGACCAACTTGGATAGAATAAAATATTGAATAACTTCTAATAAGGCTTGTATATTTGTTCAAGTTATTAAGTTTAAATGGTTTTTTAAAGCATTTATTTATATTGTAGTAATCATGGTTAACAAAAAACAACAACTCTTCTAATCTGCGTTCGATCCATTGGAAGGATGAATTGAGCGACAATTACTTGGAAAAGGAACTAGATTATAGTTATAATGCAAGAAAATAAGGAGTATGTCATTGATATTCAAATCCATGATGTCAAGTGTCATATGTTGAATATTATGAGTTCAAAATTGCAAGGCAAGTTTTGAACTCAGATACTTACAATGGTTCTAAAGCATTTAAGTGGAAAAGAAAAGACTTTGACTAAGCTGCATCGGATGCTTAAAATAAGCCGAGTCAAGTGTTAAAATCGAGACCATGAATAAGGTTCTATTGGTGCGAAAGAGAAAGAGATCAGAATCATAAATGAAAGGATGAAGAAGTGGCTATCTATTGGTGCGAAAGCGAAAGAGATCATAATCATAAATGGAAGAATGAAGAAGTGGGATAGGGCAAGGGTAACCATAGTACCCATGCGCCTAAAATGCAACATACTGCTAGGAAGTAGAAAGTTGTAAAGTCTGATATGTCCCAATACTTCTACTACAATGACACATGCCATTAGAAAGGATATTTCCCCTAGTTCATAGAGAACGAAGAATGGGCGAGTAGGTGACATTGCAGTTATATGCGCCATGGACAGTCTCTGTCGTTAATAACTTTACTGATGGGTATTGGATACCGTATGTGTTTTTCACAATTTCAAAAAAAATGTGGAGAGAACAAAGTAGGAGTTAAGATTGATGAGAGGTAAACCTACATGAGGGAAATAAAGCAAGGGTTGCTCCATTGATCATAGGAACTTACAGTTAATCTATGCCTTTTGGGCTTACACTGGGTCATATAATAGTTATTTTAATCTAAGTGTAACTACAACACAATTATCATTTATGCATTGGACACGGGAGGTTTTGATCTAATTGGACACTGGGTCATATAATAGTTTATGTTCTATTTCAGATGGATGTGTTGCAATTTTGCCAAATTAGTCAAGTGTCTTCATAAGCTTGATATGGATAAACAAGTTTATGGCATAAATATCAAAAGGGCTAAAAACAAATTATTCGAGTCCAGAGTACCTCTGGAATTGTAGATTTGGCCACATGAACATAAAGCACATGCAGTGACTCTAGCGAGAGGGTACTATGGAATTATTTGACTTGGAGTTGATTGAGACATTCAAATATTATGATGGCAAAATGACAAAATCACCGTTCATAGTGATGGATGATGGAGCAAGTGAACTATTAGGTATTATTAACAAAGTGTTTTGTAGACCAAAATGTGTTCAATTGCAAGAGGTGGATTATGATTTCATTAGCTTCATCAGCGATTTGAGTGGATGTAGCTGTCTGCTTGATGTCTGCTTAATATCTGCTTGATGTGAGGTAAGTCTGAATCTTTTGAGAAATTTAAGGAATTTCATAATGAAGTTTAGAATATACTTGGCAAGAAAATTGAAACACTTCAATTGGATTGATGTGGTGAATATTTGAGTCATGAATTTTTTTACCATCAGAAAGAATGTGATATTCTTTTATAATTGAATCTTGTAGGAACATCTTAATGAATGGTGTGTCTGCAAGGATAAATGATACCTTATTGGATATGGTTTGTTCAATGATGGGTCAAGCCATTCTTTCAGTTTTCTTATGAGGGACATGCTCTTCTAAAAAGGTAGTGTTCACACTGAACCAGGTATTGTCTAAAGAGGTAGAAAAGACAACATATTGGATATGCAATGAAGGGTTCCTTGAAAGTATTTTCTCTTTAATATTTGGATTTACGAGGCATATGTGAAATGAGGTTTCCCAGTGAGCTTGCACCAAATCTGATGAATATCTCTTTGCGGGATATCCAAAAGAGATAAAGGAACACTACTTCTACAGTCATTCTGAGAACTGTGTTTTGTTGCTCAAGAATGTGTCCTTTTGGAGAAATATCATCTTTCCAAAATGACAAGTGAGAGGAATTTAAACTTCAAAAGGTTTTGAGGTGAGCAACAACAAGTTCTAGAAACATCGATCCCTTCATGTGAAGTGGTGAAGATGAATACGGGAAAAGTCATAAAGACTACTAAAAATGCTTATGCCCTAGTTGGTCAGAAAGGTATAGGATTCAGACGAAGGTAAATTTATGTCTTTGTAACTGAAAACTATGAAATCATACTTTTAGAAAGTGATGAACCTATGACTTAAAGTTAAGCTTTTAACAAGCCTTAACTCCGCAAAGGCTTAAGGTCATGAAATTCAGAATAGACTCTATGTATGAAAACCAAGTTTGGAATTTGGTTGAATTACTAAAAGTTTGAGACTAAAATGATGGTCTTCAAAATGAAACCATGCATTTATGTTTTCAATGCTAGACTGATAGTTAAAGGGTATAAATAAGTCAGTGGGATGGACTCTGATGAGACCTTTTCTCCACTTGGATTGCTTTAGTCTATTTGAATTTTCCTAGCCTTTGCAGCTCATTCTGATTTTGAGATCTAGAAAATGGATGCCATAACCATCTTTCTTAATTGGATTTTGGAAGAAGATGTGTATGCAACACAATCTAAGGGTTTTATAGGCCAAAATAGTTGGAATAATATGCGAGCTTCATAGGTTCAATTATGGATTGAAGCAAGTATCAAGGAGTTGGAACATACATTTATATGAAGCAATTAAGAGATTGGCGATCAATGAAATGTTAAGGAATCTTGTGTATACAAGAAGGTTAGTGGGAGCAAGATTGAATCCCTACTCCTCTATGTCGATGACATTGGAAATGATTAACCGAATCTGGAGTCTATGAAGACTTAGTTTGGAAAGTGTTTTGCGATGAATGACTTAGGAGAGGTAAAGTACATTTTGGGCATCAAGATCTACACAGGTAGATCAAACAAGATGATTGACCTTAGACAAAACACTTACTAGGTAAGGTGTTTGATAGGTACAATATGAAAGATTGTAAAGGATCTTCTACCCATGATTCATGGCATAACTCTTAGCAAGACTCGGTGCCTGAATGATTATGATCGCTTATGCATATGCAATAGGGTCTATCATGTATGTTATGATATGTACTCACAATTATATCTCATATGCTTAGAGCAAGACGATGAGATATAAAATAGACTAAGGTGAGGTGCCTTGGTGTGCAGCCAAGAAAATATTTTAGTGCCTGAAATGGACCAAGGATAAATTCCTGGGTCTATAGTGAAAATGAGTTGGTTGTGAAAAATGATAAGTGAATTACTTTTGTTTGATTTTACCATTGAAGTTGAGTACATTGCTGCTTTTGAAGTTGCATAGGAAGGTGTTTGAATTAAGAAATTAATCACTAAACTTGATGTGGTCCCTGTCTTAGCTGACTCAGTGACTCTCTATTGACCAAATGGTAGAGTAATAGCTTAGGAAAAATGAGCCAAGGGAACCCAATGAGTTCAAATTTTTCCTCAGAAATTTTGTATTCTTTGAGAATATATCGAGAATGGTGAAGTTGTTATATGAAAGTGAAAAAGAATGAAAAATTGTCGATCCGGAATCTAAACCTCTTTCATAGATGGAGCCTAGGGCTTACACATTTGTGATAGGAATCCAGCACTTTGGATAGTGGCTGTGATTTCCGTGATGTTCTAGTTATCATAATTTTATGATTTTAGACATCGAAGATTGAACCGTTTAATATATTATGAAATTATCATTTCATATTCATTTAACTTGGTTTAGTGTTGAATGAAAGTCCAAAATTAATTTACATCTCCAAATAGGTTATCAAGAATATGTCTTGGATAATGAAACCCTATTTAATGGACTGTATTGTAACATTGATTATGTCCCTAGTTTAGGCCATTGAGAGTGGACACTCATGACTAAAGAAAACTAGTTTGCAAGTTGATTCACAACGCTGTTTCATAGGCTAAAGGATGTGGAATGTCATGAATCGATTGCATGGATGCAAGTTGGGAACTTTTATAGGACAGACCCGCCATGAGAATACTTTAAGATATTCATAATGTCATAAGTATGTCTCATTTATTATAGGATTGTATTCTTCATACCTGAGTAATTCAGTGTTTGCTTGCTTGTGGATTGGTGTAACTTGAGGCAGTCAAATGTAGCACCGTATAAGGAGACTATAAAGGCAGTTCTTGTGTTTCCATGAATCGAGTGGAGAAAACTGAATGTACAAGAGTGGGATTGTCCTCTCATTTACATGCGATTGTTGTCTTATGGCTTCTCGAAAAGTTGGGACTGTAAAATGCATGGCCATGCTAAGATGGATTAAGGATTAATCATCTATCTTAACATTTTGACTCTGGAATTTGAGAAATGCCTTTGAAGTTGATAAGGATGACACTTTATCATACCTTATCTTCATATGAAGACATTAAGTGACAAAGGAATACGAATGCACATTTGTTCTAAAGGACAATGGGAGATTGTTGGAATAGTGTCCTTCAGTCAATGTGCATTTTCCATAATATAGTTGGAGGATTAATTACGAAAATAATTAATTTAGTTATTTTGAGTGATCGGAATGTCTAGTTGGAAACTGATTTCGATCAGCTAGCATCAATTATATTGGGGTTGCAGCTTATTATGATTGAAGCTATAGGCTCACACACAAGGCATGAAATTGGATAAAAGAAATGACTATTGGGCTAGGAGCCCAGATAGTATTTATATGAGAATTGAGTTTAGAACTCATTAAGTCTAATTGAGCTAGGCCCAGATTGACTTGGATTAGGGTTTCTTGGATTGATGACCATTCTGTATAAATAGATATTTTTACAGAAATGTTCAAAAAGACAACATTAGAACTCTAGCCGTTACAGATGGCGGAAACGAGAAACCAATCCAACCATTCTCAGAAAATAAACCTCACCGGACAGAGAAGAAGAAAGACTGGGTCTTTTCTTGCTGATCAACGTTCTAAACTGACGGCGGTGTAGGCGATCCAATCGTGTTGTGTGGATACGTATAGAGGAATCACATCTGGGATTCTCGTCTCCGTGGTTGATTAAATCCGACGGTAAAGCACGCTTCAAAGGTAATCTAAACTCTTAGATAGATTCGAATTAAATACATGCATGATATCCGGAATTAGATACTTGATTTTCCACTAAATTAGTTTTAATCAATTCCCAACAATTACCTTAGGTTATGTTGCCTTAGATCTATCACAATACTTTTCAAGATTTAGTTAACATTTTTGAAAGATTTACTTTTGTAACATTTTAATAAGTGTGGTTAGAAAAATGTTACGATAACTCTGATTTGCAGATGGAGGTGATTCAAGTGCAATTGAGAGAATTTCACGTAAGGATAGTATGCAATAAAAGTGAGGGCATAGCAGCATTGCTGTACAAGGCTCTTGACTCCATAGGCAACGTTCAGAGCTCCAACTTGGCTACAACTGATGATCTAAACTACCTCTTCACCTTCACTGTAAATGTAATTATTAGCTTTCCTCCCTCTCTTACTCATTATTATCTGATCGACTGTTAGACCATTGTTTTTGCCTATACGCAGGTTCATGGATTTGAGATGGACATTCCCTTGCCAAACCTAGAACTGTGGATCGCTAGTGCTTTCTGCAACCAAGGATTTCATTTTGCATAGTTGCCATGATCAGCTTGATGAGTAAAATTATTAAAAACTGAGTAGTTGTCTATCGTTATCTGAATTTAATGACCATTCCGAAGTTAAAGGGAAAAAAATAAATACTTGGATATGAAAGCCGGGGAATCAATTTCGCTGAAGTGGGTAGCCTACCACGCAATTGCACACCAATAAGCAAGGCTGCAAGAGTAACATAGTTGTATCAAGAAATCTGCCAAACAGTTCTCTCCTCTTGAGCAATAGGCTTCCAATTCCAAACTTATATGAAACCATCTGCCAAATGCCAAGTACCAAATTTTAAGGTTGTGAAATATGATTCTACTCCCATGTCAAATGATGGGTGTCCTTTTGTAAAGTGAAAAACCTTGATTATTGGCTCTGTGTTATTATAATATATATAGAGAGAGGGTGTGTGTGTGTCTCTTGGGTGGGGGGATCTCCTGAGACAACACAAACTCATCTACTGCAACACCCTTTCTCAAGCGAAGCGTCGAATGAACCGAAACACAAAGGTTGGATAAAAAGAACTCAAACAAGGGACGGAGAAGCCCTTTAGTAAAGATATCAGCAACATGAAGCAAAGTAGGAACACGACTAACATGGATCTTGCCAGGAGACACCAATTCTCGAACGAAGTGATAGTCAATATGCTTTGACCACTTATCACCAACATAATTCCGAGTGAGAAAAATTGCACTGTTATTATCACAAAGAAGACGAGGCGGGCCAACATGCAAAAAATGAAGACCTTTAAGTGAATGTGAAAGTCAATCAATCTCAGCAACATTGTTAGCCAAAGCATGACTCTCAGACTCAAAATTGGAGTGAGAGACCGTATACTGTTTCTTGGCACTCCATGAAAAAAGATTACCACCATGAAGCATCGAGACCTATTACAACTCTAATGAGACAACACAAACTCATGTACTGCAACACTCTTCCTCAAGCAAAGTGTCGAATGAACCGAAACACAAAGGTTGGACAAAAAGAACTCAAACAAGGGACGGAGAAGCCCTTTAGTGGAGATATCAGCAACCTAAAGCAAAGTAGGAACACGACTAACATGGATCTTTAAAGAAGATACCAATTCTCGAATGAAGTGACAGTCAATGTCAATATGCTTTGACCACTTATCAGCAACATAATTGTGAGTGAGAAAAATTGCACTGTTAGTATCACAAAGTAGACGAGGCGGGCCAACATGCAAAAAACGAAGACCTTTAAGTGAATGTGAAAGTCAAACAATCTCAGCAACATTGTTAGCCAAAGCACGATTCTCAGACTCAAAATTGGAGCGAGAGACCGTATGCCATTTCTTGGCACTCCATGAAACAAGATTACCACCATGAAACATATCATAGTTATAAGTAAATCGACGACTTTCTAGACACTAAGCCCAATCAGCATCACTGTAAACTAGAACCTCAGAAAAGCAAGCACACCGAAGAATGAGATCATATTCAAGAGTACCAAACATAATGACGAATACGAGTGACTGCTACAATGATCATCACATGGATCCCAAAGAAACTGACTGACAGAGTTGACTGTAAAAGAAAAATCTGGACAAGTAGTGGTAAGATACTGCAAAGCGCTAAGCAATGAGGGATAAACAGTGGGGTTTGAAAATTACCCACTAGTGGTGCTGTAAAGTTGAGACAATGGGACAAAAGGCGTGGAAATCATAATTGCATCAGTCATATAAGCCGTTAAAGAATATCATGTGCATACTTTGCCTGCCCCAAAAAGTGACCTGACGAAGTTAGAGAAACCTCAAGATCAAGAAAATACTATAACGACTCTAAATCCTTGATGGAGAATTCCTGATCAATTCAAATAATGAAATAGAAAATAGCCATATGGTCATTTCCATCAGGATAATACCATCAAAATAAACCATCAAATAGAGAAGGGTCGATCCTCGAGAAAATGTAAACAGGGAAGTGCCAGCCGAGCTGTAGAGAAAAACAAGATTGTGAAGATATGAGTTGAATCGGTGAAAGTAAGCTTAAGAGGCTTGCTTGAGATCGCAAATGGCCCTTCGCAAGTAGTTTACATGCATGATCAGTTTGAGACAAATATATGTAGCCCATGGGTTTTGCCTTGTAGACCGAAGTATCAAGAACAACATTGAGAAATACATTCTTAATATCAAGCTGATGAAGAGGTCACTTCAACATAGTGGCAGTGGTAAGAACAGTACCCATGGTAGAGGCTTTGACCACGGGGCACAAAGTGTGATCAAAGTCAATACCAGGAATCTGAGAAAAGGCCTGGTCTATAAGTGAGGTTTGTGATAATCAATAGTACCATCAGGCTGATACTTAAGACGATAAACCCACTTCGATCAAACCACATTTACATTAGACACTAAATCCCAAGTATGCTGATGATGAAGAGTAGCCAACTCTTCATCCATAGCAGGCACCCAATGATGATCACGAAGAGAAGAAAGTAATCACGAGGCTTGGTCTGAGAAAAAAAGCAGCAAGATATCTAGTAACAAAATAATCTAAAAATTATGAGGGCCACCGTGAATCATCCAAAGTCCAAGAGGTCATGTGATGAGGTCGAGCATGTGGGAGATGAGAGCTTAATAGAGATAAATCCACAGAAGAGGAACCTAATAAAAAAGAATCAATTGGAGGCTTAGGAATGAGGAACAATGAAATGGATGGTAATTGAGGTGGTGCTGAATCAGATGAAAATATGAAACAATGAGGGGATGTCATGGATATCGCCTTGTAAAAGATGGAGATATCAACAGGTACTTGTGGAGAGGATGAAACAACAATATCCCAAAAAGTAGAGACATCCATGAAGAACGAAGATACTAAAATAGTACCACTGGATCAAGAGAAGAAAGTGACGTCAAACCGAGCATGTCTCATAACATATATCTTCTGGGAAGTAGGATCCAAACATTGATATGGGAACTTTACCCTAGAAAGATATAAGGAAAACTGTGAGGACAAAGTTTGTGAGCTGCATATGGACTAAGTAAGGGTACAACCAAATGCACGGAAGTTGGTGTATATGGGACTTCTTCCATTAATAACCTCAATTGATGATCGCCCACCAAGAATAGGAATAGGCAACTTGTTGATAGTATCGGTAGCTGCATAATAAGCATTGGGATAGTGGGAGAGGGGAACTTGTGAGTGGTATAACATATACAAGATCATCTTGACAATGTGGTAGTGCTTATGCTCAGCCTGAACATTTGGCTTAGGAGTATACGTGCAAGAAATTTGATGAAGAATACCCTTTTTCTGAAAATGAAAATGTAAGTGACTGGTGTATAGGCAGCCCAGCAATTGAAATATTAGTGGCCGCCAGGCCCAGCCCTATAACATCCTATAGAAAGACGAGCATTATTCAGCCCAAGATGCAATTCAGCTAGACGTGAGGCTTTTGGTTGTAGCATAAGACGTGGGCCGAGAAACACAGGATAAGCAATAAACACGAACACCATGAATGAAGAACGTGGTGTACCCACGATCTTAATCCCTAAAAGCAAGGAACTACAACTATATCAGCCTATAATTACAACAAGCACATGACGAGCTAAGGTAAGTATGACTATCTTGAGAAATTCCAATTCATAAGAAAGAAAACTGACTTGATCGTCAGAGCTTTCCTCCCGGAGTCATTTCCGAGATAATTTTTGCAGGTGAAGAAGATTCAAAGAGTGAGCAAGTAGTTTTCCTGAATGAACAACCACATCATTTGGCGCCGCCTGTGGGGATGCAAATTTTCTTTTTGTTTTAAGGTCATTCAAGCAGACAATGGTGTTCACCGGGAGTGAGAAGAGCCATAATCACCAGTCGCAAGAGGAAACACTTGGACGAGATAGAGGAATGCATCATCATCAGGATCACACCCCAAATAGGGAAAAGAACATAGTAAAGAAGAAATGGAAAAGGAAGAAGAGGAAGCGGAATTCCTGAATAATAACCATAACAAGGAAAATAGGGTATTCGTGGCATTCCTAGAAGCGAATAGAGAAGGTATTCACGATTAATTTTTGAAGACGCTAAAGCAAAAACCCTTAAAACCCAGAAAAAAGGTAAGCTAAGAGTGTGAGAATCTCAACTACAAAGAAGAGTTGTGTGACATCGTCGCCGAAAACTATGCAGACAAATTGCCCCTAGCACCACATCTGCGAGATTTTAAAGTGAGAAAGGACTTCAAAATTCCTTTGCACTTTAAAATCTACGATGGAACCACAGATCCAAAAGAGTTCCTACATTCAGAAACAACATGAGATTTTGCGACGCGAACATCGAATTAGTTTGCAAGGTGTTTCCCATCTTTTTGTCAGGAACAACGATCACTTGGTACGAAGACCTTCCAAATGAAAGTATCAAATTATGGGCACAATTGTCAGAAATATTCTTGGGTTGCTTCTATCAAAAGCAAAGTTCACCAAAATAATCACGGATCTTAATAACATAGCCCAGCGAAGTGATGAAAGCCTGGCAGAGTATCATAATCGATCTGTTACAGAAAGTCTACAGGTTAGCGACTTGTCATTTCAATCTTCATTAGGAGCGTTCTCAGGAGGCTTGTGATCAGGAGAATTCTAAAAATAATTAACAAAATATATGCCTAAAAATCCTAGGGAACTACAAAAGATGATTGAATAGCACGTGTTAACAGAAGAAGCAAACAACCGCAACATAGAGCAGGAACGAGGCGAAAAGCGAATGACGGAGGATTTGCAAAAAGGATTTACGAAGAAAGGAAAGGGAAACATCCCTTTCAAAGGAAGAGATCCAGTTTTGCTAGCTGCACCATTCCAGGATACGCCTCTAACAAAGCCAAGGAAAGAAATATGGTAAGCAAACAAGGAGCTATTTTGAGAACAACGCCTATGCTAGCACTACAAGTAATGAGATCCAGAGAGTATTATTGCGCTTTCTACAAGGACCATGGCCATGATATTAAGTATTGCAGAGACCTAAGAAGACAAATTGAAGAAAATTTGAGGAATGACTTCTTAGACCAATATAGAAAGGAAAGGGGAAGTCAGTGTAGCGACATTAACAAAACATTAACCCACCAGCGAGCAGTCAAGGATCAGCATCCACACTGCCAAAAAAAAATCAAAGAATGAACGCGGTAGTTGACTGCAAGGATGAAGCCAATAACGAAGTACCAGAAACAGCCATCTTGTTTATACATGGACCTACAGAGTCATTGTCTAACAATGTCTGGAAGGCCAAGGCAAGATACTCACCCCCACAAGAACCGGTTGACAAAAGATCCCGCTCGGATGAAGCAATCACCTTTATCGAGGAGGATGTGGGGCGTAACGCTTTACCTCACAATGACCCCATGGTAATTATTACAAAAAATTGGAAATGCTACTGAGCATAGAATGTTCGTGGATGATGGAAGTGCAGTCAAAATACTATTTGTGGACTGCTTTGACAGGTTGGATTTCAAGCGAACTGACCTAAAAAAGTCCACATCCTCGCTAGCTGGAGTCATAGGGAAAGTAGAAACACCTCTGGGCAATATACAACTACATGTCACTATTGGGGAAAGCAGAAAAAAATTGCACCATCTTGTGCGACTTCATTGTCATGGACGCTCCAAATACGCTTAATGCTATCATAGGAAGACCATGGATGAACAGAGCAAAAGCAATATGGCCTCCTTATCACATGGTCATGAAATTCCCAAATCCGGCCGAAATTGCGAGTATAAGTGGAAACCAGCAAACAACGAGACAATGCATGGTCATCACAATGAAGACAGGAAGAGTGAGAGAGAAGGGAAAGATTGTTAGCACAATCTTGAAGGGTGGTTCATCAGATCAATAAGAATAACATAAAACCTAGGAGAAGACACAGAGTTAGCTTGGCTGACGAAGATAACTCAAACTGTGTAAGGGTAGGAAGGCACCTTCCAGATGAGGAAAAATCTAGAGTTATTGAAATTTTGTGAAGCCACAAAGAAACTTTTGCATGGAGCGTTCAAAACATAGGAGGAGTAAACCCAAACATTGCTACCCACTCGTTGAATATCAGCAATGCGGTCAAACCGGTTAAAAAAAGCAGCGTTGCTTCGCGAGCAATAGGCAAAAATTGATCGAAGAAGAAGTTACAGCATTGCTCCATGCTGGTATATTAAATGAGGTCATATACCCAAAATGGCTAGTGAACCCGGTTATAGCAAAGAAGTCAGAAGCAGGTTGGAGGATGTGCATTGACTTCACAGATCTGAATAAAGTTTGCCAAAAGATTGTCATCCTTTGCCGAAAATTGATCAACTAGTTGCAGCGATTTTAGGGTATGAGGTTTTAGCATTTTTAGATGCATACAAGGGCTACCACCAAATGTTGATGAATGTAAAAGATGAAGAAAAAATAGCTTTTATAACAAGCTTTAGTACATTTTGTTACGTAAAGATGCCATTCGGGTTGAAAAATGCGGGGGCAATATACCAGAGAGTAGTGGACAATGCGTTTTGTAATCAAATAGGACGAAATGTTGAAGTATATATCGATGACATGGTTATCAAAAGTAGGAAGGTGGATGGCTTCGCGATAGATTTACAAGAGACTTTAGCACTTAAGTGCCATAGGGATGAAGCTCAACCCCAAGAAATGCATATTTGGAGTGGGCGCAGGAAAGTTTTAGGATATCAGGTGTCTTCAAAGGGAATTGAGGCCAACCCAGAGAAATTCCAAGCTATAGTCAATCTTCCTCAGTCGCGAGCTGTCAAACAAGTACAAATCCTAATGGGGTCGCTAGCAGCTCTTAGTAGGTTCATCTCAAAAACAGCAAAGAAGCTCTTTCCACTCTTCGAAGTTATAAGAAAGGCTAAGAAGTTTAGCTGGAGTGAAGAGTGTCAAGTAGCATATGATGGTTTAATGGAACAACTTCTAGCATTTCCAACGCTGAAGTCACCTGCCCCTGGAGACACTTTATACTTGTATTTGGAAATCTTACAGATTGTAGTCAACTCTGGTTTGGTTCTCCTTGAAGACCAGAAGCAAGTACCAGTCTGTTATATTAGCAGAATATTGTAGAGTACTAAAAAATGTATATGCCAGTTGAGAAATTAATCCTGGCTTTGGTATACTCAGCACGAAAACTGCGAATGTATTTCCACAGTCACTGTATCGTGGTCTACACTTTTTTTCCAATTAAGAACATCCTTAACAAGCCTGAATCATCAGGCGGACTGACAAAATGGGCTTTGGAACTAGACTAATTTGAGATCCAATTCAAACCTAGAACAACGATCAAAGCTCAAGCGTTAGAGGTCTTCATTGCAAAAATGACCAACGAAGAAGCACAGAAAGTGAGCATGTATCAGACCTTGAAAATAGACAAGGGAAGAAGTGGGAAGAAGTGGCATGAACATTGTTCGTTGATTGCGGGGCAGGATTGCTATTTGTAAACCCAAACGGAGGCAAACACAGATACTCACTGCCCTATGATGTCCCACTCACCAACAATGAAGCAAAATAAGAGGCCCTGATTTGTGGACTAGATCTTACCATCATAATGAAGGTTAGGAGCGTTCGAGTGTCTAGTGATTCACTAATCATTGTCCAGCATGTTCGAGGAGACTATGAGGTGCGAGAATAACAATTGGCAAAATATTTAAGGAAAGTTCAACTCATAGCCCAACTCGAATACTTCAACATACAAGACGTACCACGAAGCAAAAAATACAAAGGTGGATGCACTAAGAAATTTAGCAACAACAGGAATTGATTCTCTCAACGAACATTGAGACATGGTGATTAAAGTCATTCCAGTCAGAAGCACAGTGTCAACTATTGTGTCGGCAATCCAAACAGATGAAGTAAAATGGATGGCACCACTAATAGACTTCTTTGTGAACATTGCTAGAAGATAAGCTACATGCTAGGAAGTTAGAGTTACGTTCTAGAAACTACACCTAAAAAGAGGGGACATTGTACAAAAAGGGTTTTCTGTCTCCATGGATGAAGTGCATAGGACCAGCGCAGGCAGCAGAAATTTTAAAAGAAGTTCACGAAGGGCTGTGTGGAACACATCAGGGAGCTAGAATGATAGCATAGAAGATCATCCGAGCTGGATACTACTGGCCGACCATGTTCAACGACACTCACAACTCCGTACTTAAATGTAGGAGTTGTCAAATCAATGCTTCCCTGATGCATAAGCCACAAACATCTTTAAGAGGAGTATATTGAGCTTGGCCATCCGATAAATAAGGGATTAACTTATTTGAACCATTTCCAAAGGGCGAGAGAAACACCAAATTCCTAGTCGTGGCAATTGACTACTTTACAAAAAGGTTGAGGCAAAGCCATTAGGACGAGTTACAGCTAAAGTCACTAGGAAATTAGTGTGATAGAACATAGTATGTCGCTTCGAGGGTGCCACATACCATTGTCATAGACAATGGTACACAGTTCACGAGTGATGCATTCTCGGATTGGTGTTCAAAACTTGGGATTCTCTAGAAATTTTCCTCTGTAGCGCACCCTCAGCCAAGTGGAGGTAAATGACAGGACTATCGTCCAAGGGATCCAGAAGCGACTGGAAGGAAAGCAAACTGGGTGGGTAAATGAATTACTACACACCCTATGGTCATATAGAATGACTATTCAAGAACCAACGAGGAAGACACCATATAGTCTGGTTTACGGCCATGAAGCGGTTATACCAATGGAAATTGGTAATTCAAGCCTTCGAGTATGCGATTACAAGGAAGAAGATAACCCAAATATAATGAGGTTGGAACTGGAAGAGAAAAGAGATTTGGAAACGATCACAGAATATAAGTATAAGGAAAGAATGGCTAGAGTTTACAATCAGAAGGTGAAGGAAACACGATTTCAGATTGGTGATCTAGTGCTGAGGAAGAACGAGACTAGTTTGGCAGAAGAATGAGGAAAACTATGCCCGGAGTGGGAAGGACCTTACAGGGTAACAAAGGCCCACAAATCAAATAGTTGTGAATTGGAAAGGTTGGATAGCACAAGCATTACCAACACCTGGCATGTGGTTAACTTGAGAAGGTTTTATGTCTAGATTTACGGTGGAGAGTAGCAATCATCTATTTGTATAAAAACCATGAGATCATCATTGGTGCCTTTCGATTCATTGTTCTTAACTCGACATTATCACAGTATTACATTATTAATATAAAAAACCACATTGCTAGACCACGATTACATTTCTCAATCGTTTCTTGCAAATGTTAGAAAATAGTTTATTCATAACTTATTACGATCAAAACACTCTGATTTTTGAAGTCGAACATAATCTGGAAAATAGAAAGCCACAGATTTTGCACAATTATTGATGCTTGCAAGGTTTAGATCTTTCAACTTTGCAAATAAAACACATGCAAGCTGTAGATTTTGCTTAACTATCGATCCTTGTAAGCTTTGGATCTTGTAACTTTTCCATACACACGATCACAAGCTATGGATCTAGGTCAAGAGTAGATTTTCTCATGAAGGTGTCAAGTGCAATGGATATTGCATGGTGCAAAGCCTAAGTCTTTGCTATAATAGCTATACGAGCTATAGATCTTGCTAATAGCTTGAAATCTTAACTTACCATAATAATGCAGTAGAAGTGAGGCATAGATCTCACAGCTTTGCAACTTATGACTCATAACGATCCACTTACTCAGCAAGGAGATATATATATATATATATATATATATATATATATATAAAGCAAAAAGAAGACAGTTCATTTAGCAAGAACGAAGATACGAGGTTCACAAAGCCATAAGCAAGTTTATTAAAATATTACAAGAAAGGATAAGTTTCTCAAAATAACGGATTTATTTACTCCTCGAGGATCCAGAAGATGGCAAACCACCACAATAGTGACCACGCTCAGCTTTGCCATGAGAATGCTCAGCTCTACAACAATTCTCTTCAGCTACCTGATCTTCACTAACCAAATGCTCGTACCACCACTTCATATATAAATAGGCAGGATGGGGTATAAGACCTCTCCACTCCATATGCCGAAGGTATTTACTATAATACGCTTTCAAGTCAGTAATAGGACCAAACTCCTTGCGGTCCAACTGCATGCTCATAACATTGGCAGTTTCTTCATACTTCTTTATCTCAGCCTTCAAATTCTATACCTCCACTTCTCCAAAGATGCAATCAAACAGCCTCAAAAAAGTTAATCCTATAACTGCCAACCTTCATTGTAAGATCTCCACGACCAACTGTTATTTGAGATAACGAGAGAAGAGCCTGGAGTTTTTCTTTATATTCAACACAATCATGCTCGAAATGGTGCACAAACAAGGTGGTTGCATTCAGCGCGAAGCTCCTCATTGTCACTTTGTAGCTGTGTGTTAATAGAAAACTGTTCGTTGAACTTTGTTTACCAACCAATAGCAGAGGTTGAGAGGTGTTCACATTCCCCCCGCTTTTTCTTCAATCAATCATACAAATCATCAAGATGAACACACTGCTTGTCAATAATCGCTATTTTCTGGTGGACTTTGTGCGTTTTCTCTGCAGAATAGTTCCTAGTCTCCTCCTGTTGGTGAACCATTTTCACCATATTCGACTGTTCCCGATAGATAAGGTCATTATTCTCGCTACAAGTTCTTCGCAGATCATGAATAGCATCATGAGTCTCCTTTAAAGTTTTGTCTCACCACCTAGAAACATGTACTTCAGACGAATACCCAAGGAAAGCACCCATTCTTAAACACGAATAGGAAGATTAAGTGAACGCAAGTACACAGCTGCGGATTCAAGATCAACCAAACCACAAATGATATCTTTACCAAGAAACTCGACATTATAGCCACCAGGTATAAGCTTATTAAAAGGACAAGATGGGGAAGAAAATGGGGTCGACGAAGATGTCAAAACTTTCTACCCAATATACAATGAAATGGACTCCACACAAGATAAGCAATCAGAAGAAATAAGTTGGGAATATTCTTTTGATATACACTTGGACGTTTCAATAAGGTTAATAGGGAAACATTGGGAAGATGAAGAAAACCCATTGTGACAAGGAAAATGAACATAACACCCCAGATATTCAGCATTTAAAAAAATTTGGATCAATCATAATATCAAAGCCCTGTAAGCAAATAAATGTGAAAACATCGGTCAAGATAGGCGAACATAGAGGCCACATCAGTTACCAATAATACAAAATCGTACAAACATACTTGGGAGCATTGTCATAAACTATAAAACAAACAGAAAATGCCCGAGTTCTATAGCGCTAAGATTCACTAACTTTAGCAGGAGGGGGGGCGACGTGCAGACAACCAGAGCATCAGTCTCCTTGTTTACAGGAGAAATGGGAGCTTCATCTCATTTCACCCCCAAGGTTCACATCATTATTAACATTAGAATTGTGCTCAGGATGGAAATCCTTAGAATTGGAGGAATTGAAGAGAAGGTCCTCACAGTAGTCGATCGCGCACCGTCGGAGAAGAGAGAGCTGGAAGACCGACGAGATATGGTAGCAACTTGAACGAATGAGCACCATCGGAGACACTCTTAACAAAACTCTCGTTAAGAATCTTCGTTTACTTCACCCAAATCTTTTCATACTTGGCCAACCTAGGAAGCTTGTCAACCTTCCCAGTCGGATTCAGCTTCCGCAATTAACCAAGGCCTAGCAATAATCGATGTTGCGAGCATTAGTTGAAACCTCTTCGAGCAAAAAATAGAAAAAGTTAGTCTTGACGAGTTAGTCAACCAGAAGCTGAAGGTATCCGGGCGAAGTAGGGTCATTCATCTGCATCTCTTCCAGCTGGAAACACATATTCTCTATCTCTTTCTCAGTGGCCACAACGCGTGACTCAGCAATACATGCTCGCTCCTCACCTTCTTTAGAAGTGGTACTCAAAACATCACACTCTGTCTGGCACGCATGCAGCTTCTCCAGTACTGCACCACCCCCTTTAGCAAAGCTAGCAACCTATTCACTGACAAGTTACATACGTTCACCAACCTTGGTTTCAAAGTAATCCAAAAAGAGGAGCGATTATACAATAAGTCAAAACATTTAAGTCATGATAATACTTTAACAGAACAAGACATACCACATCCATCATTTCCAAAAGGGATAGTTTAGCAAGTGTAGCATGAACAGTCCCCTCCACGAACAAATCGCGGCTTAGCATAAGAGAGTACATATGAGGTTGACTAACACACACCTTCTTCTTCACAGGCTCCAAGGCGGTAGAAGTATTATCAGTTTGTTCCTTACGTCTCCTCTGCTGAGCTATTTCTCTGGGGATTTGATATCCACCTTTCTTGGTTTATGTGGTATGCGAGCCAGACGCATGAGCCTGAGTTATAGTTTTAGCAGCCACCTCTTAAGGGATAACAACCTCAACATTTTCATTGACTTCATTAGCCAAGGTCTCCATCTTGTCGTTCTCATCTTCGGACAGGAAGTTTCTCTCAGCGGAGCATCAAGTCAGATCCATAACTGCAACTCAACACATGAAAACAATTAGGCAAACATAGAAATAAAATAGAAGAAAAGACACACAGAATCAAGCTGAACATGGAAGAAACAACGAAATAAACAAAAAGTTAGGCACTTTTGCTTAAAGAACTAGCAGAGCAAAGTGAGATGGAATGCTGGCTAAGTGATGTTACAATCTCAGACTCGGCATTAAGGTGAACCCTAGCCTTAGGAAGTTTGGACTTAGGAATGCTATAATTCCAAATCGAAAAAGGCTGGCCTACAATCATTGCTATGTTTTATGTAAACAATTTTTTCACGCCACACCCCACAATTATTGGGGAACCTGCTGACAAATTCAACGGTGGGGATCACAGGATAAAGGGTGAACTCATCAGTGGTATTCTTCACTTTACGAAGATGGTAAAGATTGCAAAATAAGTCAATTGAAAAAGGAGTACCAACCGCTTCGCATACATGGTAGAAGAATACAGAGATAGGAACAACTTTAGGTTAAAACTAACATAAAGAGACTATGTAGTGCAAAAGCATATCCAACATGTGTTGGCGTAAGGGAAAAGAGAGACCAAACTTAAGATAATCTAAGTAACAAGAAATTTAACAAGAGGGAGGATCGTGAACACTATCAAAAGCTTCGGGAGCTTTGAGTTCGTATGAACGCAAAAAAAGAAAGCTATTTTTCAACTCCTCGACATAAGATTCAGGGAAGAGACTATGAATTGAAGAACCGACAAGGTGATCTGAATCCTCCCTGGAATTAACATCGACTTCGTAAACGTTTGGCGCAGAAATTCCAACATTATTAGATATAGACACTGTAGACCTCATGATCCCTAAAATTCATATGAGTGAGGCATCAATTAAAATAATATAGGACAGCGTTCACAAATTCCGCCCAAAGTCCAGAACAAAAACATAGAAATAAAAAAAATGCAACCACAATCACAAGGAAACCAGATCACGCTATGAAAATACAAGCTCTACACAGCTAAACCAACACAGCTTGACACAGAACAAAACAAAGAGAACAAAGGAAGAACTAATTGGTTTGGCGAAGAAGATGAGAGAAAGCTGGAAGCAACAAAGAAAAGAGTAGAAGATAAAAGAGTTTGAGTTATGTGAATCTTTAATTATAGAAGTTAAGAAGTTAAAACACAAGAAGCGGAATAATACATAATCATTATGTCCTGACCTAAAGCAACCTACCTTTTTGGGAAATTGAGATGGCGGCAGTAGTACACAGAATATGGACAGCTATTAAAGCGCAAGATTCAAGGTTATTTAATAAAGAGAAAATGTAACGATGAGCGAGATATTTACAGAAAAAATAATGAATACACAGGAGCGAATCTCAGCTATAGGATCACAATAGCTACTTACCCGCACAATATGCAATTTGAAAATTTGAAATTAAAAAAATAGGGGCATGATCCAAGATAGTTGAGATACACAGCCAAGAAGCATACGACACTTGGTGAATGTAATTCAGGTCACTGTGAACATGAACTTCTTATTACGCACAACTTTGAACCAATTTAATAAGTTCGAGCGCAGCTACTGAATATAGAAATAGCTTCGTGTAGTATGGACTTCATGGCTGGGGGAATATGGTGTATAAGAAGCCCAGCAATCGAAAGGCTGGTGGCCGCCAGGCCCAACCCAATAACATCCTATAGCGAGACGAGCATTTTTTTAGCCCAAGATGCAAGTCAGCTTGACGCGAGGCTTTTGGTCATAGTAGAAAATGTGGGTCGAGAAACACGGGATGAGCAACGAACAGGAAGACCACGAACCAAGAGCATAGTAATCGTGGTGTACCCATTATCTTAATCCCTAAAAGTAAGGAACTACAACTATATCAGCCTATAAATACAACAAGCTCTTAACGAGCTAAGGTAAGCATGGCTATCTTGAGCAATTCAAATTCTTAAGAGAGAAAACTGACTTGATCATCGGAGCTTTCCTCCCGGAGTTATTTTCGGGATAAGTTTTACAAGTGGAGAAGATTCAAGGAGTGTGCAACCAGTTTCTTGAACGAACTACCACATAAGCGACCATTTACAAACTCGGTCCCTCTATCACTCTAAAAACCCTTAATGGTGGAGGAGAACGGGTTCAGCATAAAGGCCAAAAATTGATGTTAAACATCCCCAAAATCATATTTGAGGCATAATGGGTAAAACCAAGAGAGTTGAGAATGATCATCAATGAAAAGAGCATAATAGGAAAAACCATCACTTGATAAAACATGAGTGAGACTTATCAATCACAATGAACCATATCCAGCACCATGGCATCACGTTTATCATTTGCATGAAAAGATAAATGTTTCCCTCATCCCTTTCACACATCACAAAATGTAGGTTTAGGAAAACTCGATGAGACTAATAAGGATCTAGAAACACGCAAAGCTGAAATAACAGAATGTGGAACAAGACTAAGACCATGTTCTCTAGAGCTCATCTTCATTTCCTTCAGTTCAGTTCAGTTCATCATAAATTTAATTTTGGTGGAATATAGCTTAATTATATTTATATTACTATTTTCAACACACTTATTTTAGTTCAGATCAGTTCATATTAGTTCAAATAAGCTCCAGAGAATAGGGCCCATGTCAAGCATGCCAGCTTTCAAAAGATGCACACGACGTATTTAATTCAAAAGTAAACAATAAAGCAGATGCTCCGCAGTCTAAAACATAAAGCCCATTTTAATATGACCATGACCCTAACACTAGTGGAGAGCCCTTGATTAAAGACACTTAATCAAAGGCAGTTCTTGAGGAACCGCCCTTAATAAAGATCTCAAGGAGTTCCGAATTTGGAACTCCTACCTAAGTCCCAACCGAAAATTTCAAAGTCACTTTTTTATTGATCAAATGCGGTTCTTGAAGAACCACATTTGATTGACATCAATTAAAAGAGGTGTTATTGAAGAACCGCTTTTAATGAATATCCCAAGGAGTTTCAAATTCGGAACTCCCTCCAAAACCCTAGCCCATCTCTTGGATTATTTTTCTCTCCTAACTCAAGCCCTCATTTCTCTCATACGGCGCCTCTCTCCTTATTTTCCTAACTCTATTTCCCCTCAAATCTCCCCTCGTTGTACGCCACCTTATTCCTACCTCCCTCCATTGCCCGCGTTTCTCCTTCCTCCACCAGACCGCCACTTCTCCTCCTTCCACCGGCCGTGTATTCTCCCCCATCTACCAGTCGCATCTTTTTCTCTCTCCTCTGAGTCGCGCCATCACCACTGAGCTGCTTCGCCTCTTATCCTTCCTCCGCCGGCTGCTTCTTCTCCTCCCTACACAGACCGCATCTTTTCCTCCCTTGCTAGGCCGCGCCACCACCACCAGACCGCATCACCACCGCCGGGCCACGTCACATCCACCAGAGCCTTGCCTCCGCCATGTTAATGGATGGAGGTGGCAGATCTAGGAAGGAGAACAAAATGGATGCGTTGACTCGCGCTTCTATCATTTTCAATCTTTTTCTTTTTTTGCTTGCTCGCCAGAAACCGCTGAGGTTTTTGGTGACTTTTTTAGGTTCCCGGAGATGAAATCTGAACTCAGAACTAGATTCGGACACCAATCAAAGGTGGTTTTTGAACCGACTTTGATTGAAATCATTCAAAGTCACAGCCAGAGAAGTCACCTATAAAGTGTTTCTCTGGTCCTTTATAACCGTCTTTAATCAGGCTTCCTCCACTAGTGTAAGTTTCCCTAGTAATTTTATACTGAATAATAAATGAGTGATCAACAAAGCAAACAACAAATTTTAAATCCCGAGTTAATTTGCTAATCGAAGGCAAGTTTTTAGTGATAGCAAACACAATAAGCACATCATAAAGAGATATGGTCTTTGAAATCCGAGAATCAACAATATGAGTGATGGAGAGCTGAGAACCAATAGCAACAATAATATAATCGGTAAAATTATAGGGTGTCACATGGTAAATAAACAGTTTAGAACAATGCTATGTGTTATGTGGCTCCAAAGTCTACAAACTAATTGGACCCATAACGAGAGAAAGAATGCTGAAGAGAGGTAATTGAGTGTGTTGGAGGTCAGAGAGGGAAAACAGTAGCAAGAAGCAGTATGCCCCAATAAGGGCATGGGCAATGGGTTTCCAAAAATTTTAAAAACCGCTCTAAAAACCGAAAACATCCACAGTAGTGGTTTTTAGGCCGTTAAAAAACCGGTCCCTAGTTTTCAACTAGGGAACCGGTTAAAAAACTGGTTCCGTGCGGCAAGGCAGAGAAGTGTGACAGACGTGGGGGCCGCCATGTGTGGCCCATTTTTTTGACCAGAGCGGGACACGTGTCGGCCTTGGATAGGTCCACGTGTCCCACTTCAGATTTTTTTTGTTTTTAGTCCGTTGACACGTGGCACCTCCCGGTTGGGCCACGTGTCCAACGGGTAAAAAATTCAGCCTTCTGGTTTGGAAAAAATTAGTGGGACACGTGTCCCACTTATATGGTGACACGTGTCCCTCGCAACGGTAACAATTCTGATCCATTTTTAAATGGGACACGTGTCTCCATATGATTGGGACACGTGTCCCAACGGCTATTTTTTAAAAAAATTGAAAAATTTTGAAAAAATTGAAAAATGAAACCTTGAATTTTGCTGATATTTTTTCCAACGGGAATAAAAATTTTTTACCTATAAATAGAGGCATTCCACTCAATTTAATCACTACACTTCCAATTCCAACACTTCTACATCAATCTTTCATCTCCAAAATTTATCTCCAATATTCACTTCGTTATCATTTTTTTTAAATGGATTCGCGAAGAACGTCGATTGGAAAAGATAAGGTAATTCCAAATTCTTCCAATTCCAAAAATTCATCCCAAAATCCGAATATTCGTCCAATTTCAAATTCGGAATTTTATGAAAATTCGCCAAACATACCGCCCAATTTTTATATGAATTCCCAACATTCGTACATGAATTTCCCAAATCAATACAATTCTTTCCAAAATGCATACACGAACTCTCCTTACCCGAGCCACTTCTCCCAAAATTCCTACCCAAACTATTATAGTCCAAACTTTCATTCTCCACACCTTGATGCAATTAACGATTCGGGATCATTTTGCAACCAAGGAGGTCGGGGTTCTCCAAGTCAAAATTTTGCAAATGACCATGGGCGTCAATTTGGAAGTCACGGAGTTCCGGATGGTAAACCCTCTCACAATGTGTTATATTTTAATTATGAAGAATTTAGTTCTTCACTATTTTTTTCCTTTATTCATTTAAGATATATATATTTAAATTAGTATATTCGATATATTATTCATTTATGTGTAGACAATTTTCGCTAACTTGCATGTAGTATTTATTTGAAAATATTTAAATTACAATATATATTAAACAGTATTATTTTTATTTTATTTAAATTATGAAATGTACATGATTTATTTTTGTTGGCTCTATTTAACAATGTAGTATGTTTAATTCAACAACATTGCACCTCTTTTTTTACAAATTCACAACATTTAATTTGTTTGTATATGATAATAGAATGTGAAGAAAGCGATGACCTTGCACTAGTGTGCGGGAGTCCGGACACGAAGAAGAAAAGTAACCGGGAAAAGTGGACTGTAGAAGCTGATAATGTTTTATGCAGCGCTTGGTTTGATAATTCCACTGATTGTATAATGGGTACAGGGCAGAATGCTGGTGTGTTTTGGCATAAAATTACGTCCGATTTGAATAAGTATGCGAAATGCAACCGAACAATGAAGTCGTGCAAGGCTAGGTGGCAAAAACTTTCTCACGACATCGCCAAATATGTGGGCTGTGAAAGTAAAGCCGCACGACACTATAGTCGGATTGGGAGTGGCTCCAGCCAAGGAGATATGAAGACATGGGCCATGAATTTGTATGCTGATGAAAATGGTGGCCAACAGTTTCTATTCTTTCATTGCTATGAATTGTGCAAGACTAACCCTAAATTTATGGCACAATATGGCCCAAAGGACACAATTGGAGGGGAATATTCTCCACGGGTGCCATCAACGCCCGTAGTAGCGATGACGCTCAGACACCGCAATATCCATCCAGGCCTATTGGTGTGAAAGCCGCAAAATGCAAGGCGAGGGGGAAGGGAAAGGCAACGCGAGGAACAACAGATGCTGAGCAATCAAAAGAATCAAAACGACTGGAGTGTCTGGCCACAATCAAAGAAGTTTCTCAGAATGCTGGAAGGGTTGCAGATTGCGAAAAAGCTAAAATGGAGTATAACATATCGCAGCGGGAGTTCGTCGAAATGCAAGGAGAACGTGAAATTTATGTAGCTAACACTAGACTCCTTACTGCTCTGATGCAAAGGGAAAATTTGAGCACAGCGGAGGAAGCACTGCGAGATAAATTAATTGGGCTAGTCTATGGTCGGAATTGATTGTAATAGTTCGTTTGTAATAATTGGTCAGACTAGATCATACAATTTCAATGTGCAAGAGTCACATGTGTAGAACTCATCAATTTCAAAGATTCCCCAAAACAAATCAAATGTGGTTGTCATTGACAAGTCCCATCGAGTCACATGGGCTGAATTCATCAATTTCATAGATTCCGACATACAAATTCAATGGGGTTGTCATTGACAAGTCCCATCGAGTCACATGGGTCGAACTCATCAATTTCAAAGATTCCCCAAAACAAATCAAATGTGGTTGTCAATGACACGTCCCATCGAGTCACATGGGCTGAATTCATCAATTTCAAAGATTCCGACATACAAATTCAATGGGGTTGTCATTGACAAGTCCCATCGAGTCACATGGGCTGAACTCATCAATTTCAAAGAGGTTTTCACATGTGATGGTTCTATATAAAGGGGTCATTCGTTCATGTTTCATTTCATTCCCAAATTCCTATCAACACAATTTTCCTTCTTCTACACAACTATGTCTTCCTCTACCCCCCCCCCAACAACGATGATAACCTTCACTTTGGAGAATCATAAAACACAAAAACTTATGATATTCCCAGTTTTCTACCCGATACCGATCCGGAGACACTTAACTTTGCCATGAATTTGCCAGAAATGGCTAGACAATTGTACGCAACCTTTGAGGATGAGAGTGCTCAAACTCCTTCTACCATACCAAAGAAAACCAGAAATCATGTACGAAGAGACCGTCTCCGAGCACAGGAAGTCCTCCAGAGGCAATATTTTTGTCCACCCCCTGAAAGAATGTACGATGATCAACATTTTCGTACTAGGTTTCGGATGCGGCGAAATGTATTTGAGCGTATAGTGGACGATATCACCAACCACGATCCCTATTTCAGACAAAGGGCCGACGCAACCGGTTATCAAGGATTTTCGCCACTCCACAAGTGCACGGTGGCAATGCGCCATTTGGCATATGGTTGTGCGTACGACCAACTGGATGAAAGCTTACAGATGGGAAAAACAACGGTCAGAGAAACGGTGGCTCATTTTGTCAAAGCAATTATTGCCGTATATCGTCCAACATACCTCCGACCGGCGAACCAAGACGATATTGCACGGCTTATGCATGTAGCTCGTGGACGAGGATTTCCAGGTATGTTAGGAAGTATTGATTGTATGCATTGGGAATGGAAAAAATGCCCTGTAGGTTGGAAAGGACAGTTTCAGGGTAGAAATGGGCGTGCCTCAATCATATTAGAAGCAGTGGCCTCATATGATACGTGGATTTGGCATGCATTTTTCGGCATGGCAGGGTCAAATAATGACATCAACGTCCTAGACAAGTCACCTTTGTTTGACGACGTCTGTGAAGGAAGGGCTCCACGTTTTCTATATGAAGTCAACGGTCGCAGCTACGGTCAAGGGTACTATCTTACAGATGGAATATATCCTAAATGGGCGACCTTCATGCCAGCGTATACGGCTCCAAACGACCCCAAGAAACAACTGTTCACAAAGCATCAAGAGAGTTAAAGGAAAGACGTCGAACGTGCTTTTGGTATTTTACAGGCCCGGTTCTCCGTGATCCGTAACCCGGCAAAGTACTGGAACATAGAAACATTGGGTGAAATTATGATAGCTTGTATCATACTTCACAACATGATAGTCGAAGACGAAAGAGATACTTATGGGTTGCGGGTTCAACCGGGTGATTACGACCAGATCGACCACTCTCCATGGCATTACAACGCAGAGCGGCAAGCTGATCTACCGACTTTTAGACAAAATTGGAGGGAAGTACGCAACAGAGCTAAACATGACCAATTGAAAAACGACCTAATTGAACATCTTTACCAACATTTGGGTGGTCAAAATTAGCATATCGGTATATTTCTGACATCCATGTTTTTGTTTTGTGTTAGTAATAATTGGTCAGACTAGATCAATATTTCGGATGCATAATTGTAATAATTCGTCAAACTAGATTTCTATTTTTAATTCGTAACAATTAGTCGGAGTTGATCTAATATTTTATTATTTAAGCATTTATTGTAACATGTCTTCTCGTTTTAATTGGTCTTTCTAATGTCATGTTTGTAATATTTTTTTATAAAATCAATATATATTTTTTTATAAAATTATAGATAACAAAGTATTAAACAATTTCACGACAAAAAAAATATATTTAAATTATTATTATAAAACACGAAATTTATAAAATAAAGAAAATGAATTATTTAATAAATTTTAAATAAAACGAAATTTTATGAATAAAAATTATAATGTATTATTAAATTTCACTTTCAACTTATTTTGGGTGAACGAATTAAATTAAATTAAATGTTAATGATAAAATTAATGAGTAGGATAGAGAAAATCAAGTGGGGTCAATGAATAGTCAAAAGTGGTTTCTTACCATTGTGGGGATAAAAAAGGGTGGTTTCTTAAGTGGTTTTTTAAAGTGAGGTGGAAGAGAGAGAATGAGAAAAATAATATATTTAATTGGTAAGAAACCGGTAGTGATTTCTACCATTGCATGTGCTCTAAAAACCAAAATGAGTTATAACCCAAGGTAAACAAAACCAAAAAACCAAAAAACCAAAAAACCAACAAAATATGATGTTGAGCATCCAAGCGCATGATACAGATGCACGAGTGAAGAGGCTAGCGCATGACTTTCATGCGGGACTAGGGGCAATGACGCATTCAACCCATGCGCGGGAATTAGGAATTTAATGACGGACATGGCTTGCTGCTGCTTGACAGTGGATGTCGCTAAATAAGTGAATTGCTATTTCACGCCCTGTATTTTATACTATATAAATACTCATGTTTTTTTAACATTAATGTAAATGAAATTGTGATTCAATATTAATTATGGCAATTATCATTAGTATTTAATTAATCATTAGTGAGAATTAATTGTGCAATCAATGTGATTCACAGCTTTTGGATGAGGTGGCACCGGTCAAAGGTCAATGGCCGTCTGGTGCCGGTCAACGGCGGTGAAGTTGGAAGTCAACGGTGGTCCAACTGCGAAAATGGACGGAGAAGATGAACGGCGGCGGCGGTCGTTCTTCTCCGGTGGCGGTCGACTCAGATCTCCGGCGGCGCACCCTGTCTTCTCCAGCCGTTCGGCGGCGGCGCACCTCGTCTTCCCCGGCCGTTCTCCTTCCCTCTCCGGCCGTTCCTCTTCCCTCTCCGGCGACGCCATCCATTTTTCTCCTTCCGCTCTCTCACCTTGGTTCTCTCCTCTCCGGTGCGAGTCTTCTCCTCCAGCTCTGGCGCGAGTCCTCTCCTCCAGCTCCGGCGCGAGTCCTCTCCTCCAGCTCCGGCGCGAGTCTTCTCCTCCAGCTCCGACATGAGTCTTCTCCTCTAGCTCTCTGGCCTCCGTTATCCCCACTCTCCGGCGTGATTTTCTCCTCCTGTTCTCTCCACTTCGGCTCGCAATTTTTCCCCTCCCGTTCTCTCCACTCCATTCTCTTCACTCCGGGCTCCCGCTCTCCTCAGTTAGAGGTGAACCGGGTTCTCTTCTCCCTCCCGGTTCGCCCTCCCGGTTCTCCCTCCCAGCTCTCCCTCCCGGTTCTCCCTCCCGGCTCTTCTTCCTGGTTCGCCCTTCGGCTCTCCCTCCCGGTTGGCCTTTCGGTTCTCCCTCCCGGTTCTCTCCCCAAACCCCTTCCCGGTTCTCCTCTGAAATCCCTCTCCCAAACCCCTTCCGGTTCTCCTCTGAATTCCCCTTTCGGCTCTCCTCTGAAATTCCTTTCGGTTCTCCCTTCATTTTTCCAGCTTTCTCCTTCCAATTTACTCCAAATTAGTACCAAATTTACTCCAAATTAGTACCAAATTACTCCAAATTAGTACCAAATTTACTCCAAATTAGCACCAAATTTACTCCAAATTAGCACCAAATTTACTCCAAATTTACTCCAAATTAGTACCAAATTTGGAATGTAGTACCAAATTTATTTATTAATTTGTTATTTTATTTTATTTAAATGTAATTTTTAAACGTTAATTTAAAATGGTTGAATGTAATTTTATTTTTAAACGTTAATTTTTAAACGTTAGTTTTATTTTATTTAATGTAATTTTTATTTTATTTTATTTAAACGTTAATTTTATTTATATGTAATTACTTTATTCTAATTTTAAGATGGTTAAATGTTTTAATTTTAAGTAGTACACGTAAATGTATTTGGTATAAATTGAATGTTTTTCAGATGATTAATTTTAGTTAAAGTTTATTAATTTTATTAATTTTATTTACGTGTACTATTTTATTTATTTTATTAATTTTATTAATTTTTAAAAAAATTGCTACTACTAATTTATCTTAGTTAGATGATTTATCTTACCTGTAATTTGGTTCTACTAATATGTTAGTTCGTTCGGAACATAAAATAAGTTACTTAAATTGATAGATTATTTATCTTAGTTAGATGATTTTTCTTGATTATAATTTGGTTGTACTAAGACGTTAGTTCATTTGGAACATAAAATACGTTAGTTTGTTTGATAGAAGATTTTTTTTAGTTTAAAATCATTGTACTAGTAGTGATAATTATTATACTTTAAATATGTGTATGTATCTTTTATGCACTTATTAAAAAATATTAAGGCCTGTATATTTTATTTGTTATTAGAATGATTTACGACATCATTGTGTTTGGTAGACTATTTGAGTGAAACTAATTACTTGATGTTTATTGTTGTTTAAGGATGACAATGAGTCATATGGAGCAATTGCAGGGGGGAATGGTTACTCAGTATTTGCAACCACAAATGTGTTTCCAAGTCACACCAAAGCTTGGACCAAAGCATACATGCCTGATAATTAATAGTTGTACGGTACTTTTTTAATATATTCTCGTACAAAAAGTATTATCAGTTCGGCATACAAAAAGTAAAAAAATATTATCCAAGAGTTCCGGTTACAGAAATGAACAAATTAAAAGCAAACAGTGTGTTCATACATAAATGAACCAATCACCTAGGGAATGAGTTCATAACCGTGGCGTCTGCGATACATAAATGAGCTCCGGACCATCCCATGTTGGCATGGGATCAAAAACATCATCGCGCCTTGGAGAAGGCTGCTCAACTGGTACCCCGTGCTCTTGCGCCATTGGGTTGGCCATCAGTGCTCATCTACAATACAAGATATATAATTATTATCATAACAATTGATTAATTGTAAGAGAAAATAAAATAACATACATATAAATAAAATGTAAACTGATATGAAAAAAACACTACATAATTTCAAACTAGTTATGGAAAAAAATTAATTACACATAAAAAATACATTATCGACTTTCGCAAGAAGTGCATATTTACTTCTCATATAAAATTTTCAACTACTTACTTCTCGTGCAAATTTTTACAAATAAAGTACATATTTACTAATGAATAGAAATATGTAAATATAACGTAAAAAACCACACTCTAAACAAAACATTTAATTCTTTTCAAATCCTATACAGCGAACTATTTATTTTTATTATTTACAAATTATAAAATAATTTACTAAATCATTATATAATAATTTACTTAATTACTGAATGAAATTATTATTATTATTTATTAAAATAATTATTAAATCATATCATCATCATTTATATCACAATTATTTTTACAAATTTCATAAATTTGATTTTCATAATATTAATTTAAATAATATTTACTTTTAAAATTATTACAATAGTTATCACTTTGAAATTTAAAGTAAACAATTTTTAAAATTACTATTTTTTAATTTTAATTCCAAAGTTTTTACAATTTATAACATTTAATTTTTGAGAATTTAATTTCCTATTTAATTTCCAATTTTTGGATTAAGTATTTATTTTTCATTTAAAACTTTAAAATTTTTAATTGCACCCAAACCCCTCATCTTCTCCATCCCTCCAACTTCAGCCTAAACCCTAAACCACCAACCGTCGCCGCCGTCCTCCGCTCCTTCTCCTCCCCTCTCCTTCTCCCCCCCTTCTCCTTCTCCTCTCCTTCTCCTTCTCCTCTACCTCTCCTTCTCCCCCTCTCCGACGCCACCTTCCCTCCGCTGGCGTGCCCCCTGTTCTCCACCACGGTCACACCCGACGTGTGACGCCCAAGGCCTGACGCGCGACGCACTACCAGCCCGGCGCCACCTCCCGTCCTTCCTCCTCCAGCCCAACACCACCTCCGGTTCTTCCTCCTCCAGCCAGATACTACCATCTCCCTCCGCTCCATTCTCCATTCCGACGCTAACAATTTTATGAATTCTAACAATTTCTAACAATCCCCAATTCTAACAATTCTAACAAGTTCTAACAAATTCTAACAGATGGGCAAGAACATCTAACCCATTCGATATTCAGAAACTCAAACAAATGGGAGAATTCAAAAAAAATTCCGGCGAGATTCAGGTGACGTGCGGTGGCCGGAGGTGGTCGGCATCGGTCGGCGGCCGTGGACAGCGGCGGCGGGCGGCAGAATCCGGCGAGATGTGGTGGTTGCTGGTGACAGCGCTTAGAAAGGAGAAGAAGCAAACTTTGCCTAATTGGAAATGTTTCAACTCCTCACAAATGTTGTGATTTGTGAGAATTTTTAGCCACTTTTATACTACCAATTCTCTTCAAATAAAATTAATTAATTCAAAATATAAATACATGTATGCATACGTATTAGGGCGTAGATAGTAAAATACAGGGCGTGATATAGCAATGCCCCTAAATAATGACATTGCTTAAATATACTAAAATAACACCATAGAAAAGCGCGCAGCCTAACTCTCTCTCTAGGGTTAAAAAAAACTTGAACAACTTCTCTCTAATTTTATGGCACTCCTTTTTCTTCAACCTTTTTTCCCATCTTTCCATTACGGGATATGAGTAATAACAGTTAATTTTAATTTATGTTTTTGTTATTCAATAAGTGTGAGATCTGCCTCCGCATGTTAGTTTTGTTCTTCAACCTGATCGATTAGATCGTTGTATTCATGATGATAACTCGATTTAGTTGTTCATGTTGATGTATTGTTCTCGATCTTCTTCTTTAGATCGCTTCTTCGCAATTTTGTTTGTAGTTTTATTTTTGGGTTTCCATCAATTTGAGTTCATCGTATTTATGTTTTTTAAGGTGTTTACAGTTTGGACAACATAGATCATGGTTGGATCAAGTGGTGTTATAGTTGTTGAAGATCCATATTTGGCGCAGTGATATTGATACGCTCCTCTATACCAAGTGGTCATGATTTTCACGAGAATCCAGTTAATATCTCCAAGGGCGATGTTACAGTTTTTTTTATTGGAGCTCTGATCTGTAATAGTACAGACAATCAGTGTGGTTGACATGTAATTTGAATATCCTTGCAGTAGATTGGTTATTTCTAGAGAATAGTTAGGTTGGATGTCAATTCCACTTATTCTAATCACCGCTGAGCATTTTTCCCAGTATCTTGGAATAAATGATTTTTCTCAAAAAATGTTTTACTTGAACGTGCTTCCCTTGTATCTTGCAAGTGCTTTAATATATGCTTGTAGGTTTTTAAAATTACTCATATAGGTTCTTCACTTGCAAGCAGTGGCGGAACCAGAGTCAAATGTAAGGGGTGGGGCGACCAAACAAATCAATTTCAATATGTCAATTGCTGAACAAACGCAGTATTGACCTTGGGGTCCAAAAGAAGGTATTGCATAATATGTAAGGGACCAAAACACAATTTAGTCTTTACAATAAATGCGATAGTGAAATAGACTTCGTACAGTCGGACCTCTACTAACACCACAAAAAACAGGACCTATTACTTCACCCCTTTTACCTTGGTTTTTTTGTTAACACCAAATAACCGAGGTAAAAAGTTCTTTTACTTTGATTTTTTTCTGAAGTAAAAGATATTATTTACCTCGATTATATATAAAAGGAGGTAAATAATTGGTTTTTTACCTCAGTTATTATTTGAACCAAAGTAAAATGTTAAAAGATGAAGTAAATAATATTACCGAATATGGTGTAACATCACATATGTTCTTTGAAAAGCTTGTTCGATTTCGCTTGACACGTCGTTGATACCGATAGGTATAGCGAATGACTAGCGAAGTCGTATATATGTAAAAGACAAGTTAAACTAAAGAATTTGACGGTGATAGAAAAAATAAAAAATAAATTGGAGGTCGTGCACTTTTCCCCATTGTCTTTGGCGCCCCCCTCTTCTTAATATCCCATCATCACGATTAATTTAGGGAGTGTAAAAATAAGGTTAGTTAGCCACAACAGTTGCTAGCAATCATTGTGCTACATACACCTTAGAAATCCTTCCCTAGTTTGTACACGACCAGTACCCCCTTTGTTCAATGTTCAAATAAGATACACAAATAATTAGAAAAATAGTAGTCATGAAAATATCCTTACAAATATAGTACATACGCTACTGGAAAATAGATACATAGGCACCGGTATAGATGTACTGATGCCAGATTACCGGTGCTAATAAATTCCTTTTGCACCGGTAATGGCATCCGTAAATAAAAAACTGGTGGCTTTTAGATAACTAAACCGGTACAAAACATATCGGTGTTCAATACCGGTGCCTATGTATGGAAGAAAAACTAATTTGGAAGTTTTGAGCATCGATACGATTCATACCGGTGCAGAAGAATAGTTTTGTTTGATAATTTACACAGGAAGTCTTCAAAAATGCACCGGTATAGTTGGTGCACTAGTTCGGTTGGGGAAACAATGGTGGGAAATGTTACAACACCAGTATTTTTTACCGATGCGTAAATCTGAAGATCCAAAAAACCTAGGAAATAGGATGAAAACTAACACAGGTTGAATATATTACATGTATGTACCAGTGCTGAAATAAAAAAATGCGGGAATCATAACGCACCGCTATTTGTACCGGTGCATTTTTGTGAATAACTAAAAAATGCGGGAAATTCATTATCACGGGAACCCCCCCTCTCGCACCAATTTTTTTGACCCAAAAAACTGGTGCCTAAGTGCGCGGCGAAAAGGTTTCACCGGTTTTCAAAAAACCGATGATAAAATATTTACAATGTTAAAACAATCCCTTCCTTTGGAATTGTCCGCGAGACCCAAAATTAACAATTTAGTGGGACATTAATTTAATAATAAAATTAACTTCACAAAATTGATAATATAGAAATAAAACCAAAAAATGTATGCTACAAAATTAATAATCACAAGAACCCATATTCCCCCATTGCTGTTTCACTTGAGAAATGAAGTCTTCTTCGGTTGCCAAGAACGCCTTCTTTATCACATTTGCTGATACTTTGTGATGCTCTGAAGCCAATTGTAAGCCACAAACAAAACATCATCAGAAAATAAACATCTTACTGGCGCTGAAAACTCAACATCATGATTCAACATGTATAAGTAAAAGATAGTAGTCTAGATGAACGAGCTTCAACAGTAATGGAAGAAAAACAATATTCTACAAGCTCTTTACATGTAAGAAAAAAATTCTCCATCTTTAGCATAAACATTGATAGATTCTACTACACGCTACCTCCATCAGAAGAGAATGACCGCTTTTGTATTTGCACATAAATCAGAGACCAGATGCCGGTCTTGATTGCTCTGAAAATAAGGACCAATGTTTCTAGCTCATAATTCAAACATTTCAATTTAGGTAGAATGAGCTGCCAGGAGACTCAGGACAGATACTTCTCTCGTTTTAAAGATTTACTTGCACATGCATCCAAATCAGCCAAAAAATATAGGTCAAACAACAAGGCAAAGATTGCTTATCACAAAATAATACAATAAGTTATATTCACTGTATAAGTCATAAGTCAAACAGGAGAAATCTCGAGCATTACCAAATCTTGGAAGATACAAAATCTGTTTCATCAAGAGAAATTTAGGAACTACTAAGATGGATGAAAATAAAACATCAAGAAATGGATAAAACAAGATCAACAGCACCACGTACAACATAAGTGTTTAAAACATGATAAAATGTAATACATCTAGAAATGATATTAAAAAATGAAGTACTTTAGTAGCTTCACTACTGCTACATAATAATATTAAAAAATGAAACTATATAAGTACCAAGATCATCTAGTATCAACAAAATGGAAATCCTGAGACTACCAAGATCATCTAGGAAGATGGAAATTCATATTGAAGTTCAAGTCACCTGATTAACAGTGTAGCCTGACATTCGTGTTCTTTAGTTCAAATGTAGCTTGGTCTACCTGCATCAAAAGAAAAGAAGACAGTCATCTAAAAAGTTCAACGTACGTATACTGATACTCAGCATAAGTGCAGATTGCGAACCTGAGTGGCCCTCGTGGTGGAGGCACGTCTAAAGGGACAAAGCCATTAAGACAAACATCGGTGAGGTTATCTTCAACTCTAATTATGTACTGTGATAAGAATGTAGCACAAAGTTAGGATTGGACGGAGCTAAAGGATCAATTCTCGGATCATGTTCACTTGCCATTGACATTCCTGTACAAAGACATGTGGGGCACATGACCTTTCCAGATCCAGAGCAATTGGAACATCTCTCCGTTTAAGAAGGATATAGAGGCATATCCAAAAAGTTATAGCTGGAACAAGTTCAATAAGGATTAGAGAACCACTGGTGGAACAACAAGCACAAGCAAGATATCCTGTTCCAAGGCAGTACTTGCACCTCTTCTGCTCCTGTTGCTTAACCGTATTTATTTCAACAACAATATATAGCCAAAAATAAACCTCAAAATGAAACTCTTTTATGCATAAAGTTGGAGTCCAAATGATAAACCTCTAACTGAATAAAAACCCGAGAAGTTGATATGAAGCGCAATAGGAAAGTCCATCACAAAAACAAACAAGGAAAAAATATGCATGCACTATACATATGCAAGTGCTACAACTGAACAAGAAAATTTAGACTTTAATACAGGTTACCTTTAGGTAACGGGTATCTCCGGTCCTTCTTTCCAACCTTCTCCAGAAGCTCGTACAAGACAAATAGTTTGGAAAATGTAAGCTCACTATTCCATCTTCCACACATAGAATTGCTAACGGTCTTGAATTACTGTCTACATAAGCCTTTGCATCATCATTTAGGGTCTCTTGATTGATTAGCATAAGCTAAAATTTCATTAATAGGGAAAATGAAACCCTAGCACATCCATTTTAGGATTTTACAATCAACCACTCATTAAACCATACACAACCCATACACAGGCAAACAAAACAAACCCTAACATCTCCAAAAGTCCATAAATCACAAGAAAATTAGCAAGATTCTAAGAAGTAGAAAAACCCTAGGAAAATAACCCATTCGCAGATTTTACCCCTAAATCTTAAACAAGGAATAAAGCAAGACAATAAGGGAAATAAGAGGGAAAGAATGAGCCATGATTGAGGACATATTGGCGAGTTCTTACCATTTAGGATGAGCCCCCTATTTTACGGGGTGACGTCGATGGGAGAGACGCAGTGGCGTCATTCAACTGCAGTTGTTCGTCAGAGAGACGTGAATGGTGGAAGGAGTGTGGCGGCCAGGAGATGAAGAAGTGAGGTTATAGGATAAATGATCGGGATGTGGACAGATTCGTAGAGACGGAGGGCATAGACTTCAGCGGGACAGATATGTAGTGGCACAAAGGGGTTTCTCGGTGGCAGAGAACTTCTCGGTGGAAGGAGCTTCTCGTCGTAGGGGCCGCTTCGCAATGGTGGACTGGCTTTGCGGTGGGGGCTTCTCGACAGTGGGGGCTTCACGGTGGTGTGGAGTGGAGGGAGTGAGCCATCAAAGAAGAAGTTGTAGTTCCGCCGTCGAGGAAGGGAAGAGCGGAGGGTTTCAAGAAGAAGGTGTAGTTCCTTATATATGATGCGATTTTGAAGGCCGAGATTCAGTGCATCTAAGTATACTAGCGGTTTAGATTTATCAAAAATAAATAGATTTAAATTTCATTTTTTTATCGCAGAATTTTCAATATTACTATAAAGGTAACTTAGTCATTAGTTAAAGTCAATTTGCTTATTAGCATTTATATATCAAAAGTCAATTAAGGTTTGACCATTGATTAATTAAAGTCAACTTAGTTATTAGTGTTTATATATCGAAAGTTTAGTAGAGGTTGACCGTTGATCAGTGTTTATATATTGCAAGTCAATTAAAGTTTGACCGTTAATTAGTTAAAGTCAACTTAGTTATTAGCGTTTACATATTAATAGTCAAGTAAGGTTTGACCGTTGATTAGCCAATTTCAACCTAGTTATTAGTGTTTATATATTGAAAGTTGAGTAAAGTTTAACCGTTGTTCAGTTAAAGTCAAGTTAGTTACTAGTTTTATATAGTGAAAGTCAAGTAAGGTTTGACCGTTGATTAGTTAGAGTCATATTAGTTACTAGTGTTTATATATTGGAAGTCAAGTAAGGGTTGATCGTCGATTAGTTAAAGTAAACTTAGTTATTAGTATTTGAATGTAGAAAGTCAATTAAAGGTTGAATGTTGATTAGTTAAAGTCAACTTAGTTATTAGTGTTTGTATATAGAAAGTCATGTAAGGTTTGACTGTGGATTAGTTAAAGTCAACCTAGTTATTAGTGTTTGTATATAGAAAGCAAAGTAAAGGTTGACCGTTGATTAGTTAAAGTTAACTTTGTTATTAGTATTTGTATGTAGAAAGCCAAGTAAGGGTTGACCGTGGATGAGTTAAATTCAACTTTGTTATTAGTGTTTGTATATAGAAAGTCAAGTAAGGGTTGACCGTTGATTAGTCAAAGTCAAACATTTTTTTTGTATTTATATATACTAATTCAAATAAAGTTTAACCGTTAATTAGTTAAAGTCAACTTAATTTTTAGTGTTTATATATTGAAAGTCAAGTAAGGTTTGACGGTAGATTAGTCAAAGTCAACCTAATAATTAGTGTTTATACATTGAAAGTCAAGTAAGGTTTGACGGTTGATTAGTCAAAGTCAACATAGTAATTAATGTTTATATATTGAAAGTCAAGTAAGGTATGACCGTTAATTAGTCAAAGTCAACCTAGTTATTAATGTTTATACATTGAAAGTCGAGTAAATTTTTGCCGTTGATTAGTTAAAGTTAAACATTTTTATTTGTATTTATATATACTAATTCAAATAAAGTTTGACTGTTAATTAGTTAAAGTCAACTTAGTTATTAGTGTTTATATAGCGAAAGTCAAGTAAGATTTTACAGTTCATTAGTCAAAATCAACCTAGTAATTAGTTTTTATTTATTGAAAGTCAAGTAAGGGCTGACCGTTAATTAGTTAAAGTCAACTTAGCTATTAGTGTTTATATATTGAAAGTCAATTAACAGTTCATTAGTCGAAGTCAACCTAGTAATTAGTGTTTATATACTGAAACTCAAGTAAGGTTTGACCATTGATTAGTCAAAGTCAACCTAGTTATTAATGTTTATATATTAAAAGTTGAGTAAAGTTTGGTCGTTGATTAGTTAAAGTCAACTTAGTCACTAGTGTTTATATGTAGAAAGTCAAGTAAAGTTTGACCGTTGATTAGTTAAAGTTAACTTAGTTACTAGTGTTTACATACAGAAAATTAAGTAAAGTTTAATCGTTGATTAGTTAAAGTCAACTTAGTTATAGTGTTTATACATTGAAAGTCAAGTAAAGCTTGACCGTTGATTAGTCAAAGTCAACCTAGTTATTAGTGTTTATATATAGAAAGTAAAGTAAGGGTTGAACGTTTATTAGTTAAAGTCAACTTAGTTACTAGTATTTATATATTGAAAGTCAAGTAAGGTTTGACCGTTGATTAGTCAAAGTCAACATAGTTATTAGTGTTTGTATATAGAAAGTAAAGTAAGGGTTTGACGTTTATTAGTCAAGGTCAACCCAGTTATTAATGTTTATATATTGAAAGTCAAGTAAGGTTTGACCGTTGACTAGTCAAAGTCAACCTAGTTATTAGTGGTTATATATTGAAAGTCGAGTAAAGTTTGACCATTGATTAGTTTAAGTCAAATTAGTTACTATTGTTTCTATATAGAGAGAGTTAAGTAAAGTTTGACCGTTGATTAGTTAAAGTCAACTTAGTTACCAGTGTTTCTATATAGAGAGAGAGAGTCAAGTAAAGTTTGATTGTTGATTAGCTAAAGTCAACTTAGTCACTAGTGTTTATATATAGAAAGTCAAGTAAGGTTTGACCGTTGATTAGTTAAAGTTAGTCTAGTTATTAGTATTTTTAGATTGAAAGTCAAATAAGGATTAACCATTGACTAGTTAAAGTTGTATTTATATATACTTAATCAATTAAGGGATGAACGTCAAATAGTTAATGTAAACAAATATTATTCTTATTAATATATATTAGTTCAATAAAGGTTGATCATTGATTAATTTAACTTAACTTAGTTATTAGTTAAAGTCAACCAAAGAAGTGAGCGATTTTGAATGTATAAAAAAAAATAGCGCAGCTGCTCCCAGCCCATGAAATTTCTGGCAACATTATTTGAAAATTTTGGCAATTCTTTAAAAACATTTTTTGGGGAATTTTTTGAATTCTTTGGCGGGAAGATTGCACTTTAAAATATTTTGACGAATACTTTGAAACTTTAGGCGTGAAGATTGAATTATATATTTTTTTGGCAATTTCGCTATCAGGAAAATTGAATTTTTAAAGTTAAAATCCGGTGCTATTTTTTCCAAAACCAGTGTTATTTTGCAATTTTTTGGCGGGAAGATAGAATTTTTAAAACTTTTAGCACCGGTTTTTAAAAATCAGTGCTATTTTAAAATTTTTGCCAATTTTTTTGGTGGGAAGATAGAATTTTTAAAATTTTTAGCACCGCTTTTTAAGAATCGGCGCTATTTTTTCCAAAACCGGTGGAATTTTAAAATTTAAATTTTAAAACCTATTTTTAAAAAACCCGTGTTAAAATTTAAAAATAGGTGTTAAATTAACACCGATTTAAAAAATCGGTGTTGAAATTTAAAAAATTGGTGCTATTACATTTTTGGCACCGATTTTCAAAATCGGTGCTAGAGGGGGATTTCTGTGGTAGTGAAATGGGAGTAATTTATGAATCGATTTAAAATTTTTGTTTCAAAATCGCTGCTAATATATCAGTTACACTTTTTGCACCGGTATTAATTGTTTCTAGTGGTGCTATTAATGCATTAAATATTCACCTACCACATTTTTTATCGAATAAAAAAAGTTTGGTGGATGGTTTTTGAGCTCATTAATGGCCATTTGAGGACCCAGAAGACATTGAATGCTCATAAATGAATTCCCTTGAAGGTACTTCATATTTTCTTAAATTTTTTTTATTATTTATGGTGATATGTTGCAATAAATATCTTGTAAGTTTGAACATTGTAATGTTGCTTCACACTCTTGATGAATAGGATTTGTTAGCATGTGTTGATGATGTATTGAATGATTTTGAATGCATGTGATTTGATATATAGGGTGTGGTAGGATTGTAGTAGTGTTTGATATTGCATGTTGCATATTCATAGGGTGTGGTATGAATAAAATTAATGTTTATGGTGTAACTGTATATTATTCTGGATGTTTAAATTTTGCAAATTGATTAAATTGCAGAGATTTACCGTTCAATCGAGAGGCGTAAGAATGTGTATCACAACGTTTGTTTGGTGAGTGATGAATTTATTGCTTTTGTTGGGGAGTTCTTGGTGCATGCTTTTAGTCGTGAAAAGCACATCCTATGTCCATGTTGTCATTGTAAGAATCGTAAGCGTACTGTCGATCGGGACTTGCTGCAACTCCATTTGTATAAAAGAGGGTTTCCGAAGGATTACTTGGTTTGGACATTTCATGATGAGAAACCATCATCGGAGGTAATTTTAGGTAGCAAGGGGGAATATTTTGGGGATTTGAAATTGGATGACATGTGTGAGGGGGTGGTGGATGAATTTAGTGGGATGGGAGGGGGGGAGGTTCTGTCAAAATTTCTAGATGTGAAGGACAAAACGTTGTGCCCAATGGGAATGGGGTATAAAAAAAATACATGCATGCCCTAATGATTGTGTTTTGTATAGGGATGCTTTGGAAAAAGTGGTGGCTTTCCCCGTATGCAACATTTCTCTTTATAAAGAAAGGATAAATCAGGTTGTGGATGAAGAGGTTGTTGTGAAGGTAAGGAAACGAGTCCCTGCAAAATGCCTATGGTATCTTCCTACTGTCCCCAAGCTGAAGAGGTTGTTCAAGAACCCCAAGGATGCAAAAAACATGCATGGTACAAGGATATGGATTTTCCTGATAATGATATCATTAGTTACCCTGCAGATGCAGATCTGTGGAAGAATTTAGACAAGATGTATCCTAAGTTTGCAGCTGAACCCGAAAATTTTAGAATGGCTTTGTGTACTGACGGTATGAATTTCTTTAGTAACATGTCATTGAAACATAGTTCATGGCTGTTATGCTTTGTATTTACAATCCACCTCCTTATCTATGCATGAAGAGGAAATATGTCTTGATACCATTGATGATTTTTGGCCCGAGGCAACCCAGAAATGACATTGATACTTATCTAGCCCCACTCATTGAAGATTTGAACATTTGCGGTTAGACAGTGTTGATGTGTTCGATGGTTATCGTGGGACAAAGTTTAATTTGAATGCCATGATTTTCTGCACGATAAATGATTTTCTGACTTATGGTAATCTTTTGGGTTACGTCGTTAAGGGTCACAAGGCATGTCTTGTGTGTGAGGAAGCAACTGATTTTACGCAGCTGAAAAATGGTCGGAAGCATATAAAAACTCTCGTCCGCTCCAATAGCGATTCCAGTTCCACAACCACCATTGCTTTCCATTTCTAGTGTCACCAACCTCTCTTCCCTTACCATCTTCACTGATTTCTACGGATTCTCCACCATCAGTCCCCTGCTAATCACTCCCCCGACAATCACTCCATTTCCTTCGCAATTTATCCTCCATCCGGCTTCAGATTCCTTCTCCGCCGGTGATTGAGCCGACCCACTAGGATGGTGGTGATTGACCTGACCTTCGTGGTACTTAGGGCCGGTGACCTTTGTAATCCACCGGTGATCCCCTGGAGATAGGGGTGGAACTAGGGGTGGGTGAGGGGGTGCGCCAGCCACCCCTATGTCCCATTGATCAAAGAATTTCAGTATTGTTTCAGAAAAATTATTTTGAAATTTACAGATCCACATGCCCTAGAGTTTCAATGAAGTGCTGATAAATTTGATAGAAATGGAAGGAGTTGTAAATGTTTGACGATGAAAAGAGTTGCAGAGGCGTCGAAAGAAGATAAACTTCCCCCTTTATTAAAACACAAGAGTCATACGTGACACGACACCGTTCTCCTTTTATTGGTGGTCGATTAATAATGCTTATTGTTTGTATTTATATGTATCCTGTGTGGAAGACTTCTCCTTATATAGTTATATTGATGGTTAACCATTTATTCTCTCATTTATCCTATGTGGAAAGCACTGAGAATATTCTTCTTACATTTATCACCCCAGATTTGATGGAGTATATCTCATTTTGAATGTTTTTTATATTTATTCTTTTAATATTTATTTTTAAATTTGATACACTGTTTATTATAGTTTATATAAAGTCTTGTTTTAGATCGACTAACCATTAAATGAGATCATTTTACAAATATTATACTTATTGGGTGATTTGATGTTTGTTTTTATATGTTGCAACGAGGTTTTTATAACTTTGTTTTTTCTTATTAAATTGTATCTTATTGTATAAATAATTCTAATTTGACCCTAAAAGTTATTAAAACAAGATTTTTCAGTATTGGCATAACCGTTAGTCGATCTAACATGAGACTTTCTCTATAGCCTATCATTCCAAAATTATCAAACGTTATTTGATGATAATTAGTGAATCATTTTCACTTATTCTCCTTTTCATATTATCTACGATCATTTCTTTCCACACAAAATATTTTGTCTAAAAATATAGACATTACTATGTCAAAAATTATACTCCCTCCATCCAGCCGAATGTGCACACTCTTTGGTCAACTTTCTCAGGTCATGTTTGGCCAACGATAACTTTAGTTACATATATTAACGGTGTGTTAAAATTTGATATTTAGAAAATACATCATGCAGAGAATACAATAATATCTCACATGATGATATTGGTGTCTATATACTCGTTGAAATTATGGTCAAACATGTCTTGAGAAAGTTGACAAAAGAGTGTGCAGATTCAGCTAGGACGGAGGGAGTAATTTTTTATATGTTTTTATATGACTATGAATTTAAGTCGACAATTTGGATAAAATCTAAAATTTTATGTTTTATATTTTTATAATCTAATTAATTATTCATAAATTATTGATATTATCTCTATTTTTAAAAATGTGTAAAATATTTTAATGTATTTTAAGCGAGCCCCCCTTCCATTTGACTCTGGTTCCGCCACTGCCTGGAGACATCGACCTTGGTAAACCGCTGAGACATTGACCTCCGCCGGTCTTCCGCCGTTCAAGAAATTTCATTATTTCAATGTTTCCATCTAATTCAAGGTTAGTTTTTGCCGTTCTAGCAATTCCATTCATCCATTGTGAATTATGAATTTTCCTTTCATAATTAATGTTGATATTCATTGTTTGTTGATATGGTTAATGGATTTGGAATGGGGATTGTGAATGGTTAATTTGTGATTGTGGAATGTGATTGTTAAATGTCTTTGTGAAATGTGGTTGTGAGTTGTGATTTGTCAATTGTGTTTCTGAATTGTGAATTCCAAGTTGAGAATAATAATTGTGAAATGTGATTTTTGGTTTGTGTATTGTGATTTTTGATTGAGCATTGTAAAATGTAAATTGTGAATTGTGATTTTCCTCTGTATCGAAGGTTAGATTCCACACATTTGGTTTAGTGGTCTCATTGCACATATCTCCCAAGGGTAAAAAAGTTGGTCCAAAGGGGAAGAGAAAGAGGGTGAGGCAGCACCAAAAATTATGGATGTTATTCAGACCACCACACCTATCATTTCCCTAAAATTACAAATCAAGGAACCAGGTGATAAAATTGAAAAGCCTCCAGCCGATGAAAAGCCTCCAGCCTTCGCACAGGATGAAGGCCTCCAGCCGCCGAAAGGGATACCGGAAAGGACGTCGGGACAGACGATAATTCCAAGGAGGGAGGAAAGCACGAAAAATCCTTTGAAAAGTTTGAAACAAAATCTTGGTAAAAGGCCAGGGGTACAACAACATGCCAATCGGTAATGCTGGTAAAGGAGATGAAATGTGCGTCGGTACAATTCAACCTGTCAAACATGGTCTGCACAAAAAAATTGGACCACGTGGATTGCATATGGTAACTATGCATTCTAGTGGCAAATCAAGTTTGGGGCAGACAAGCACTAGAATAACGTCCCCGATGACACCAAGGAGGGGACTTAGAAGGACATCTTGGTAAGATAATTTCATAATATATATTACTTTAATCCCATTAGTTTTATTCGATAACATTTGTTCCCAATAATTATCGATGATTACAAGCTAACTCTATTTTTTAAAATTCAATGCAGACGAGCTTCAAATTTGAGCAGACCTTGACCCCTAAACAACTTCAAAAATTGAAGGAGATTGTGTACTTAGCAGCTGGCAATGCCCACCGCAACTGGAAATCAAAATTTTCCAAAACATTCATTCATCAAGTGGAAGACGACACACATAAGTTAAAATACAATCCGTGGGACAAGTACAAATGTGTGGACAAAGAGGAGTGGAACAAGCTCTACAAAATGAGAACGACTCCTGAATTTAAGGTAACCTTTATATCAACATTCGTGTCTTCACAACGCAGTTTAGTTTTGAGCTACTTATATCGATTACATTATAGTAGCTTAAATTTGTGTGGTTTGGATAGAAAACAAGTGCCACAAATAGCGAGCACTCATAGGAAAAGGTTTACACACATCGGACTAGAAGGAGCGGTCATCAAGAAAAAGAAAGAAGAAGAGAGTGAAATTGGATGTGCAGGGGTTGACGGAGGAGGAGATCGAGAATGAGCTTGAGAGCATGGAGCTCAATGTGGATAGATCCTAGCTATACCTTGAGTCCATCAAGCTGGCGGATAAACCACATACACTAATCCCGTTGACAGAGCCTTCGCAGAAAATATTGTGAGGATTTTCATATAATTGGTCCTTTTAATGTTTATATTCTAATTTTAATGTTCTTATTATTTTTAAATTATTTTTAATATTTATACTTTACACCCTATCCCAGATAAGAATGAATGAGGAAGCTGCTAGGGGCACGTTGGTCCTCCAACTCAAGGAGGACATACTGATAAAGGCAACTAGCAAGTAAGATCCCCCAGGGAGGTATGGGGTACTCGAACCAACCTCCAAAAAGATGTTGACGTACCCCATCTGTCCCGCAGCCAAAGAAAATGCAGTAGTAGCTCGTCCCCCACTCCGGAAATCTGAAAGAAGCAAACTGTAGACCAACCAGTGGTGAAGGCAATGGTGACATACCTTGACCAGCTAGTCAAGGGGATCGCATCAGCTGGAGGAGTCCAAATGCCAGCAGGGCTTGATGATCCCAAGTCATTCATTGAAAAGGCATTGGGACAAGTAAGCGCGGCACAGACAAAATCTGATGGTGCTCCAAACGATGAGGAGGACGATAAGTAGGTAAAAATATATTTTACAATTCATATTTATTTATGTCATCCATAGTTGGTCTATTAGGAAATATAATTTATATATTTTCTAACAAACAAAGTTCTACGATGCATGACAGAATGTGGAGAAATTGACTTTGTTCGTGAAGAAAAGAAAGTGCCTCATCCATACATCAGTAAGTGAAATCGCTCGTGTCCGAGTATTTGAGCCTGTGTTCCATACTAAAGCAGGATTTCCATCTGTCAACCACAGATTCATCGATGCCGGAGAGGCTCTTGGACACGTGGTTAACTGGCCAATGACTTTGATCGGCCAGGATTTGGATACCCCTGACGAACAAGAGAAGGATGTGCCTGTCAAGGAGTGGGTAGACAAAGAATGGAAATTCCCCGATTTCCCTGATGACGAGGTATCTCAATTAAATTATTCCTAATATATATTATTATTTACATATTCTAAGTGTTTGAATGTAAGTTTTTCAAATTAAATTGTCACTACTTTGTCCACGCAGCCTTTCGATTTGACCACAAGTTACAGGTCGGGGAGGGAAAAAGGCCACGCCACCTATTAATCTGCTTAAATTGGTAATGCTATCATAGCTCGTCACTATTTCCAATATTCTATTTGGAAAATTTACATATACTTAACACATATTGTTTTGGCTAACTACATGCAGATTGCAAACCACCGCAACTTAAATGACTATCCAATGATGAAGAAGTTCATCGACCTGTGTAATGAGAAGGCAAAGGAAATGAATGCTACATGGAAGGTTGTGTATTTCAACCTGTTTTCTGTATCTACATATGCCAAACAATACAAAATTGTCCTTTGCATCTAGCAACTGTTGGAGTTCAGAGGCAAGCTCGGGAATTATCATGGCATGACATGGATCTTGAATGCACAACTAGATTTGTGGATTGGGTTAGTTCCAAACAATTCAATTTCTGTTTTCGGTTTGTTAAGTCACAAATTGAGTTGTATGCTAACACACCTGTGGAGTAAAGTGGAGGGCAAGAACAATGAGAGAATCCAATTTTGTGTCGCAAACACAGGAAGAAATGACAACTTGCTTCAAGAGAATGACATAAATAACCGGTTTGCCCTCATTTGAGACACAATGAAAGCATCAGACGTCGACATTTTTTTGGTCTCTTACTTTAGGAGGTCAGACAAAATACAATAATGTTTAAATTAATATCAGTTTAGTAAAATTCACCTTAGAGATTGATTTGTTAAGGACTAATACAGGTCACATTGGTTCGTCGTCCTCATTTGTCCCAATACTAACCATGTCTTCACATTGGACACACTCACCAGTGGGATAAAGTCTGACGATTACATCGGAACACAAATTCTGTCCAGGCATTACTTTCCATTCAATTAGCCTACTTTTTTGCCATGATAGTTTCAAAATTAATATTTGGAATAAATATATTCCCAGGCTTGCATGTCAATATGAGAGGTCGAAGAGGATGAATGAACCCTCAACCGATTTCAGCAGGGAGATAACATATATCAACGTAAGTATTCACCATAAAAGGTCACACATACTTTATAGTTTTTCTTCTCTCCATACACTGATTATACATTATCAATTCATGATTCTATATTAGCACTGAGAACAGGGAAGTAGCTGGGAATGCAGCTACTATATTAGGCTACTCCTAGAGGAGCTCGCCCTGAAGAAAACTTCGAAGAATCCACTTAACGTAAGTATCGAAACTCCAAAACAAATAACATAATATGTGTCTTTCTTTTTTTTGCAGTAACCCCATCCTAGTAACTGACATTCAATCAAATCAATCGTAGGTTTTTCCACAGAACCAAGGCCAATACAACGCCTACGATATTCAAGAGGTGGCAGCCAAATGGTGCAAGGCATGGGTTACTATGTATGCAAAAAAGGCAAAAAATGATCTGAACAATCCAAGCCGGTGCTATGAAATAAGCACCACCACATATCCTAATTATCTATGCCCAATAGTTGTACCTAGTAATGCTTATTTGTACACTGGTTAACATATTTTTGAACCCCGGTACATAACATACCGGTACTCATTTTTTGCACTGGTATGTTCTACCAGTGCTAATAAGTCTCCAATTTGCACCAGGTCACTTAGGCACCAATATCCTAGCTGGGAAAATTCTGTTGCCACAAAGGGGTTTTTATTTGTGCCTATGGGGGGGTCCCAGTAGTGATGGTTAAATTCAAATAAGAATTGTCTTAGTTCCAACATAACAAAAATTACAATACACTCAATCACCCTGGATAATTATGACCTTGAAGATGATTGGCCCCCCAGCTTGTATAACCTCGAAGAACAAGGTGTCCCCAATGGGTAGGTTGTTTCCCCTAAGGAACTTGCCAAACCCTTTGGGGAAAGGGCCTTGACCCTCCCATCCCCCAAGTAGTTCATATGCCACTCTGTCTCGTAGTACCTCAGCACTACAAGGGTTTTCTCAGTCGGCAGTAGTGGTACAATCACCCACAGGATGTACTGAGTCACTGTAAAAAATAATGATTAGAAATATATATACATATATACATACACACATATGTAATTGTCAAAAAATAAAATTTATTTAAAAAGCTTTACCAAAGTTGGTATTTTCCCAAAGTTCAACTTCTTCAAAGTGCAGTCAAAACGTTGGTTATCAATAGGCATTGAATGATGTTCAATGTCAAAAATATGCTCTGGGTGGCTCCATTGTGCGGTGAACTAAATGAAAACAAAAAAGTATTTGTTGTTACGAAGTGTGAAGTTGTGTTAGGAAATATATATGTAAATAGGTGAAATACCTAAAAAAAGAGCCGATTAGACGATTCTTCGTCAGCCATTAGTCCTGCATTAATAGTAAAAATGTGAAGTGTGAAACTACCTTGTGGAATGCAAGGTGCGACGTTGCCAAAACCGTCGCAAGTACATGTTGGTCCAAAGCAGTGGGTTGTTCGACAGGTACATGCAACCTCGATTTTGTGTCGGTTAAACCAAACAATGGACCAACACAATACCGATGCCGTGGATGAAAATCCAAAGTAAACTTAGAAGCCATAATGGGACGTCAGATTGAGAAGCTGGAGACCGTTGGAATTTGCAGGAAACTTGTGAAGAGAAGCTTGAATTCTCTGTTCGGGTTACCATATTTATACCTGTTTCGGAACGACGTCATTTTGGCCAGATTGTGAAGTCCGCCTAATATGGTGCGACATCGCACGTATGTTGGTTCATACTAAAACAATACCAATCTGTGGCCAACGTTACATATTTATGGGCCTAAAAATTTCAACCCACCACCCTGCTGGTCAAGAATTCCAATTTATTGCAAAATTTTCAAAACAACAAATATTTGCTAGTTACTGAATAATTGGAAGAAATTATTCAGTACACATAAGTTTTTTACAGTTTCCTAAATGATCATTAAATTAAAACTCGGTTGATCATATGTTAGGTTAAATATTAAACATTGAATAATATTAAAATAACATTAAACAACCAAATTTAAATTTTAAATATTTCAGATATAAAATACGTCCGAATAAATATTCTTCCAAATACAAATCAATTAGTTTTAAAATACATGGTCATACGAAGTCTAAGCTAAACAGCTAATATTCACGGGGAAGAATGAAAACATGGAAAACTAAGGGCGCAACACCATTTATGAGCTCGAAGTACAGTGTGTCCTCAATCTCAAGTTCCCCTGCGTAAAGAAACTAGCCAAACCCCTTCGGGGTCAGGGTCTCAAGCCTCCTGTTTCTCGAGTGGTGCATGTGATACTTTCTCCCTTTGCACCTGATCACATCGCCCAACTTGTACGGCAGTAGGAGCTCAACAATTTTGTCAGGGACATACTGAATTATAAGCAAAAAGCCTTTGTTAGTACTTATGAAAGTAATATATAGAAAAAGTTGATTGAAAATTCAATTTGTTTGAAACAGGGAGGACTTGCCAGAATTGGAATTGACCCGAAGTTCGTCTGGTTAGAGTATGTACAAAATGTGGATATATTCCTAAGAATATGCGATGCGGACTGTCATCATCCGAATCAGTATAGATATATATTGGTCGATGAAATTATTAAAAATTCTATTAGAATCTTAGTAATGAAATATAAGGAATATTTAAAACAAAAAAAATATATTGCTCACCTCAATCGGTTCACGGCTGGAACCAGCATTGTTAGCCATGATTGTTGTAATTCAGATTGTCAAGGATGTTAAATGTTATGATAGACAAGAAATGGGAAATAAATACATACAATCTATTTTACTGACCAAGTCAAGGCGACGCCGCTCTGTCATTGGTATAACCAATTGGTTAAATGATAAGGGTGCGATGTCGCATTTACTTGGCCAACTATAGAAAACATGACATGGATGTTGCCTAAGGATTAGTACAACAGAAGGATGGTCGACGTGCTAGCGATTCACATTCAAATAGAGAACGAATAACAACAGTAGAAACTTCACCCTTAAACCATATTGTACCACCCCAATCCATATTCTAACACACTAAAACCACATTCTAACATCCAAAAACCATATTCTAGCACCCAAAACCATAGAAACTTCAAAACGTAAAACTATTAGCACATTCACACCCTAATCCTTGTACATAACCATTTCAAGGATTAATACAAAAACAAAAGTAATATAACCATATGTGGAAACCATACATTTTAGAATATGGGCAGGAAGGAGTGTTGAAATTCGAGAGAATTCAGAAACTTTGAAGTGATGTATGAGAGGTGGGCTCCCTTTATATATTCGTTATGAAACGTTGTGGCTTCCGCCTAGGGCTATGTGATATCGCATGCCAGTCAAACTTACTGACCTATAACCGACAATAGTTCGACGTCGGCTAATATAAATGTGAGCCTCACCATTTCAGCCCACTAGCATAGGATTGGGTTTGTGTTTGACCAATGCCTGTGCAAGGTCTCACGTAATTTTAGTTTAGCGACATGTAACCGACATAGGACCGACATCGGCGACTATGAAATTGGGCCTCACCATTTCAGGCCATAAGCATGTCAACTTGCGTTTGACCAAGACAAACATAATTGACCTTCAAAATGGGTAATTTAATATTAGATACTTCTAATTTAAATTTATAACTGTCCATGAATAATTTTAACGCCTGGTTCGATAGGAATCAATTTTAACATAGTCGGTGAACTTTTCTGTTTTTACTCTTAGGTCCCTCCAAGATGGTGGGGGAGGACGAAATACAAAATTGGAGCTACCCAATAATCTAAATCGCATTGTCATGAGTTTGACTGGGGGATGGAAAGGGTCCCGTCCACGAACCGGGGTAATCGTCTATCATTTTTGTTAGTATTTCATTAATACCCTTACTATAAGCGTTATTAGAACGATTATTTCCACCACATAGAGAATCACATGAAATTTCATATTCTAGGTTTTTTGGGGTAATCGTCTGTCAGTTTTGGAGTATTCCATTAATACCCTTACTATAAGCATTATGAGAACGATTATTTCCACCACATAGAATCACAGGAAATTTAATATTCGATGTTTTTTTATGAAATTTAAAGCTAATAAAATTTCTTCCATCAAATTTTAAAAAGCGCTAGTACATTGTGTAGTGTAAATTGTAGATGAATACTTATAAGTATACAGGGTTCATTCAGGAAGAGCTTGTGGAATTCTTTGTGGGATAATGCCAGTTTCTTTGTCACTAATGGTGATTAAGAGTTTAACTGGGGGATGGCAAGGGTCTCATCCGCAAACCGGGGTAATCATCAGTTTCTTAGGTCCTTCCAAGAGAGTGAGAGGCGTTAAAATGCAAAATTGGAGATACTACTTTTTTATTCTTATTTACAGGATAATGTTGTTCCTCTCTGGCATGAACGGGTCATCAGAACGGGCCGCAATGTTGACATGGAGTCTTTTATGACAATTTTCAAAAATTAGACTTTGGCTCCACACATCTGACTTCGCAAAAGCTAGTCGCGTGAAACAAATTTGGGACCAACAACCTAGAGACATTGCTCATCTTGAAATTTCCAACGGGAACTAAAATTTTGAGCCAAAATTTTGAACCAAAATTCCTCCCCAAACCCATCTCATTACAATAATATCCTACACCAACACCCATAGTGCAACGTCACACGTATGTCGTTTAATACAAAAATTTTCCGATTATGGACGGACATCGCATGTGTATATAGGACTAACAATTTCAACCCACCAGCCAGACGACCAACAATTCAAATTTATTAGAAACTTTTGGAAGCAACAAATATTTGCTAGTTGAAGAATAATTGGAAGAAAGTATTCAGTACACACAAGTCTTTTATAGTTTCCTGGATGATTGTTAAATGAAAACTGTGTTCATATGTTAGGTTAAATATTAAACATTCAATAACATTAAAAAAAATTAAATTAAATATTTCAGATATAAAATATGTCCGAATAAATATTTTTCTAAATACAAATCAATTTGTTTAAAATAAATGCTCATACGAGGTCTAAGCTAAACATATAATGCTTGCGGGGAAGAATGATGACGTGAAAAACTAGAGGCCCGACACTATTTTGCAGCTCGAAGTAGAGGGTGTCTCCAACCTCGAGTTCATCTGCAATAAGAAACTAGCTAAACCCATTCGGGGTCAGAGTCTTGAGCCTTCTTCTTCCCGAGTAGTGTATGTGAAACTCCCTCCACTTGCAACTTGTACGGAGTTAGGAGCTTAACAATCTGTCTAGGGACATACTGAATTATAAACAAAAAACCTTTGTTAGTACATATGAAAGTAATCTATAGAAAAATTTAATTGAAAATAAAATACATTTGAAACAGGGAGGACTTACTAGAATTGGAATTGACCCGAAGTTCATCTGGGTCAGAGTATGTACAAAATGCGGAAGGACACCGCCAAATGTATCTTGCGGACTGTCATCATCCAAATATGTACGGATCTATATTGGTCAATGGAATTATTAAAAATTCAATTAAAATATTAGTAATAGAATAGAAGGAATTTAAAATAGGACAAAAAATCGCTAACCTCATTCGGGCCATTACTGAAATTCATATTGTCACGGATGTTAAAAATTATGATATACAGAAAATGTTTAATAAATACAAATAATATTTTTAGTCGACCAAGTTGAAGTGAAATTTCTCAACCTTCGGTATAAATGATTGGTTAACCGAGAAGGTTGCGACGTCACATTCAACATCAGCTACAGAAAACATGACATGCGACGTCGCATAAGGATTGGTAAATAGAAAGCGGATTGATGAGTCAGTAACGTCACATTCAAGGAGAGAGGATACAGTAACAACAACAGAAAACAGGCAAAAATGAAGGTTCTAATCCAACCAATTGAGACACATTAACGGGGGAAGACATAAAAACCTAATACTAACACCCTAAAACCATAATCTAGAACCCCAATCCATAGAAACTTCAAAACTTAAAAAAATTAACACATTCACACCCTAATCCAAATACATAACAATTTCAAAGATAAATACAAATACAAAAGTAATGTAACCACCTGTGGAAACCATACATTTGAGAAGATGGGCAGGGGGGACTATTGAAATTCAAGGAAAAGATGAATATTTGAAGTGATTTGAGAGGTGGGCTCCATTTATATATTCGTTACGATGCATTGTGACTTTGGCCTAGAGCTGTGCGATGTCGTATTGCAGTCGAAGTTACCGACATGTGACCGACCTTAGAGCAATGTCGGATAATCTAAATGTGAGCCTCACCATTTAAGCCCACTAGCATGGGAATGGGCCTGTGTTTTACCAATGCATGTGCGAGGTCGCATGTAATTCTAGTTTAGCGATATATGACCGACATAGGACCAGCGTAGGCTACTCTGAAACTGGGCCTCACAATTTCATCCCACTCTCATATCAATTGGGTTGGCATTTGACTAAGACGAACATAATTGAACTTAATAATGGGTAATCATATATTAGATACTTCTAATTTAAATTTATAACTATCAATGAACTTTATTAACATCCATTTTGATCGAAATTAATTCTAACACAACTGGTGAACTTTTCTGTTTTTACACTTAGGTACCTCCAAGATGATGGATGGGGGACGAAATGAAAAATATGAGATACCCAATAATCTAAATCGCATTGTCACAATTATGTGTTCCGATTTAGACATCATGGAACTCGGTATTCTTCCATCATTTTTATTAGTATTCCATTAATACCCTTACGATGGGAATTATTTATTATACCGATAAATTGCAAATAGAATCAGAAAGCATTACGCATTATTTTTTTTTATGAATTAAAAAGAAAACGAAATTCCGTCCATCAATTCTTTGAAAGTGCTAGCACGTGGTCTAAAGTAAATTGTAGATGATATCCAGGGGTTAATCAAAAGATCTTGTGGAAGTCTCTGTGGGATTATGCTGGTTTCTTTATCACTAACGGTGATTATAAGTTTGACCGGGGATAGCAAGGGTCTCGTCTGAGATGAATGGAATTGATTTTGGGACTGCCGATGTACTTTCCAATTTTTGCACTTAGGTCCCTCTAACAAAGTGGGAGAAGTCAAAATGCAAAATAAGCGATACCCTTATCAAATTGGGGAAACCTATATCTATATACTTTTTGATTGTGCGTACTATCTAAGAGAGGCGCGAACCAGGGTAATCGTCTGTCAATTTTGTTAGTATTCTATTAATACCCTTACTATAAGCGTTATGAGAACGCTAATTTCCACCACATAGAATCACATTAATTTAATAGTCTAGGTTTTTAACAAAATTAAAGGTAATAAAATTCCATCCATCAAATTTTAAAAAGCACAAGTACATATTCTAGAGTAAATTGTAGATGACTACTTATAAGTATACAAGGTTCATTTGGGAAGAACTTGTAGAAATCTATGTGGAATATATAAGACTAGTTTATTTATTACTCTTGATCACTATAAGTTCGAGTAGGGATGACAAAGTTTATTTTCGGGAAGATTGGAATTGAGGCTGGAACAACCGGTGATCTTTTTAATTTTAACACTTGGGTCCATGCAAGAAAGTGGGAAAGGTCAAAACGCAAAAGTGGAAATAATATTTTTTATTTAAATTTTAACTATAATGTAGTTCAGCTTTTGGCATAAACGGGTCGATGGATAGGTCGAAATCTTAACATAGAGTATATTATCCCCGGAAATTAAATTATGTGCTACGTCGCATATGTGTTGCATAGTACGAAACTCATACCAAAGATTGACCAATGTCGCTCAATCTGAAATTTCAAGCGGGAACTGAAAATTTCAACCGAATATTTGAACCAAATTTTCCCCCACCCTATTTCAAGTCAATAAATCTCAGCACTAACACCCATTTCCCATGTCCAACAAAATCATACACCCCAAACTACATACCACCCATTTCATTCACAACTTTACAACAATTAAAGAGCTTAATCAAGTTGCTTCTCTCAAACATCAACAAGTGTCCAAGGATGGAGAATCTCCGTGTTCAAATTAATTGAGGTAGTTTTCCAACTATTTTTCATCTTTAATTGATCAAAGATTCTTACATTCCATGGGGAATGATGATTGAGATACATATTATATACTGTTTTTTTTTTCCAAGATAGTGCAATAATTGTTTCAATTATGAGGAAAAATGCTTAGATTTGTATGAACATAGTTAAAATGTGTGACTTTGGTCACATTTCATCGCCCTGTGTGAAATGGTACCGGATAAGGACCGACGTCGCATATATCTCGGAATTGTTGATATGTCTATGAATGTCCGACGTCGCCTATGTTTTGGTCTTTCCGACCTCGATATTTCACTCGTGCGACGTTGCTTTTAATCATTTCAGTTACTTTTTTCCATATTGAGATTAATTTCGTCTATGTTTGACTACATTATGTGTATTTCATTAGGGTACTGCCCAATTCTAACATAAATTTTGTTTCCTGCGTATTTGTATTAATAATTCCAAGGAGAGTGATCGATGGACTTTCAACATGTAGATGGATGGACTTGCCATTTCATTAGTCGCCCTGACAGTCTTAATGTCGTGCAACGTAGAAAATGGTGGTTCAATACAATTAATTTTTCAATTTCATTTTAACCTTATGTATTTCAATATGTAGTAACATGTAGTTGTATTATATGATATTTTTTTGGTTTGAACATGTCATTCTTTCCCACATTAATTGAACAATTGATTGTTGTATAACGTTTAACCATTTCAAGATTTATTGCATTTAAAATAACATGTCATGGCTATCGAAAAACCAGTAGTTATGTCATCAAATATTAAATATTATAATATTGTACGAGAAACGATGTCTAATTGATTCATCTGCGACGTCGCAAAAACTAGTGCCCAGATGACACATGACTGATGTTGCATAAACCGACATCTTTTTTTCCCACGGCGTCGTTCTATCAAAAGGATGACATATTCGTCAGCGTTTCATACCACCTGCAACATGATGTGTGTTCCCTATAGTGAGTGATGTTGTTCTCATTTTACTGACGTCGCAACATTTCATCTCCCATCAACTTTCTTCTTGCTTTGGACAACGTCGCATGCAAGTGGATACCGACCTCGGTCAAAACGATGTTGTAGCTATGGTTTCCTCTCGTCGGCCTTCTTTCTCTGACCGATGTCGCTGACACAACCTACCGACGTCAATTGAAAATCAAGGTAAAAGGTTATCTCGGTTCTGAACCGAAGTAAAAAATGTACTTTTTACTCCGGCTGCAATTACCTTAATTTTTTCTGGACTAAAAACTGAGGTAAAAAGTCTTGTAGAATCGAAGTAAATGGTCAGGTTTCTTGTAGTGGAAGGTCTGAAGGCTCGTGTTCACTTCTTGGAGCAACAAGTGGAAGGCTTAAAAAGATACCTAGATACTTATGCATACTCCATGTACTTAATGAGTATGGAGCTTGGCCGCTTGGACTGCGAACCTATTATCGATAGTAAGTCCTATTACATGGAATATGTGCACTGTATGGAGGTTATAAATGCTACACGAAACAAGGTGTATTTACACATGCAATGGAAGCTAGAGGAAATTTTTCGGAAAAGAACTAGCACAAGTGAAAGTTATGGAATATATGTCTTAGGGGTTCTAAGCTAGTTCCTGAGTGAAGGGCTTGCTAATGTTTTCCACGAAGTTATGATTTGTTAGATTGCATCTCCACTCCCTCAATTAACTGCCCCATGGTCAGTCAAATCCCTCGCATCTTAAGAATCCTATTCACTGCTTTTTCCACAAATATTTTTCTCAGGGTCTGCTTTGTATTTGCAGGTTTACCCTCTGTCTTCTTACACTGCTCAGTTTGATGGCCTAACAGAGTACACTTTCCACAACAGACAGGCATCCACTGAAATAAATCTCCTGATGGTGAATAACATCATTTTCATAAACATGAGGAATGTGTTTTGGAATTGTATTACTGATCATGGCATCCAGTTTATATGTCTGTTTAGATCAGTTGTTTCTATATCCAGTTTAGAGGGGTACCTACAGCACTAACGATTCTTCTTAATAGCCTAGGCTTCCAATTAACCACATGTAAATTGGGAAGTTGAACCCATACTGGTACTGATTCAGGATTAGTTATAATAATGTTCTTCGACCTTTCAGTAATTATGTTATCAAATAAAATCATTCCATTCTTCACTACCTCATCCACCTGCTTCTTGAGTCAAAAACTCACCTTGAATACCCTATACCTGACCCTCAGAATTCGTTGAACTCTATTTTCCCATATTCTACAAAAAAAAACCCTCAGCCACCCTAAAATGGGGAAATCATAAACCAACATATAAATGTAGGTTCCCACATCTTAACACTATCCTCTACCTCATCCCTTGGGATTCTTCCCATTTTAATTCCATCAATTTCAACTAGTGGGTAAAATTGTACCTCATTACTGTGATCTTCGAATAACACCTTCCACGGTTTGATGTGCTCTTTACTATCGTCGAATCGATTTGCCTTGCTCAGTTTACTAGCAGTACTGCCAATACCCAACTTGTCATTCCCAAAACTCTTCCCAGTCTCAACTCCCTTTCTAGCTTCTTGAGGCGTCTGTTCTACATCTACTTTACCTTTCTACGGTTGCACAACAATCATATCTTCAATGATTTCATTGTTCAAAACAGATTCTAGCTCCAACTTCTCCCTTGTTCCAATTTTTTACCTCTGATTTTTTAGTCCCTGCCTGAGCCTTTCTTATCCATCGAAAGTACTTTCCATGACTAACATCTCTTACCTCCCGATTTCCCCATGGCAAATTCACCAGAGAAAAGGTTCAGCTCGATCAACTTTTTTTTTTCACATAGAGAGTGTATAATCGAACCTAGTGACAAGAGACAAAAGTTGAGAGAATAATTTTATTTTGAGTTAAATGCTCATATAACCCTATGTTTTAAGGCTTTGTGCTAATATAACCCTGTGAAGTTGGAAAGTGCGATTGTAGCACTGTGTTTTGCTAGAATGTGCTAATATAACCCCGTCGGCCTGAATTTGGCCGGAAAGACATGAAATGACTATTATACCCTTGTTCCTCAATGGACAAAACTTTTCATTTTTCCTTTTTCTCCTCATTTGTTTCACACGCCTGACCTTTCGCCTCTTCCAAGGAGAACTCTAACAGTCCTCTCGCTTTCAATCAGATCAATCCGGACGTTGTGCCAGCGTTTTGAAACGGGTCTTTAGCGCCGGAGTTGTGCAGTGGTTGGCGTTCTCACTGGGTGTGCAGTTGCGTCACCGTGGTAGTGGGTTTTGGTGGGGAAAACAGAGGAGGTGTAGATATGGTAAGATCTAACCCATTTACACCGAAAATCATCTAATTTTATGCATCATTTTGGTATATCGATGATGGTTTTGCTGATTTTGTTTCAATTTTGGTGTTTTTTTGGTCATTTGTTCACTGTCGATAGTTCTTAGGTTTTTCAATTTGTGGGGTTATTATGTTCACCTTTTTTTGTTAGTGGGTGTTAAAATCCATCATGTATGTTGTGTTAGTGCTTTTTGTTCTGTTGGTACTGTTTGTCGACTCGATTATCAAGGGTTAGGGTTTCCATGTTTTTGGGTTTTTGAGAACAGGGTGGTATGAGAATTTTATGGGGAACACGGCATGAGGGAAGAAGAAATGTGTGAATTGTTTTGCTGTATAAGTGTATGAATGTACTCTTTGCTGTATAACCCCTTTTTTTTGCTACTGATCTTGTCTCTTTTGTTTAATTAGCGTTGAAGTTAATATGTTTGTGAATTGTTAGTGTTCTAATAGTTCTATTTTTTTGTGTAGGATGATATCGACATTTTTTACAGCATGCCGCTTCGTCATGGTGATAGGTGGAAAGTATTTGATGGCATCAATCTAGATAGGTACTCACTGGTTGTTTTGATGTCAGACTTCACCGAGCACTTCTTGAATGATCCGGAGTTATGGAAGACAGTACATATTACATTAAGCTGTTGGCATCCTGTGAAGCACAAGACTTTTCTGCTCGCCGAGGATGAAGTTGTTACCATGTTCAAGGAATTTGAGCAAGAGAAATCAGTGGAGATTTTTTGGGAGGTTGTCGATGGAGCTTCCGGGCAGGGTGAGTGCAGCAAGGGTAAGAAGTTGAAGTCTATTGGAAAAGTGAAGGAAAGTGGGGCTGCAGCGGACATTGATGCCTCAGACCATAGCAGTCAGGATGACACATATGTCGATGAACCTGAGGATCAAGCAGTGTTGGATGAGGAGGCTGATAGGATGTACCACTACATAGAAGAAAGATCTGAGATAGCATCTGAAGACAATGAAGATGTGGAGAACAGAGTTGAACCAGATGGGGACAACATAGCTGAAATAGATAATGATACAGAATCCGATGATGGAGGTGATTTTCACCCTCTGAGAAAGTGCATGAATAGGGAGAAGTTCAAGAAAGGGCAAGGCGATAGGGTAAGCTTGAGGGAGGGTGTGTTGTTTTCATCCCAGAAAGACAATAAGAAATCCTTAGTGGATTTTTCTATTTAGGAGGGATTTATGTACAAGTTTTTGAGAAGCGAGAAAAATTAGGTGATAATTATCTGCAAGGATCCAAATTGTGATTAGAGGCTGCATAGTTTCACTGTTTCAGGTACTCATACTTTTTTTATAAGGATGCTCACTGGACAGCACACTTGTAGGCTGGAAGGACATGTGTTGGCCCCAAAAAATTGGATTGTGCACAGAATTATGGGTTTGTTGAGCGCTGACCCAAAAGTGTCAAACAATGTGCTTGAAGAGCACCTGTTGAGATTCAGAGTGCAACCGAAGAGGCATCAGTTAATGAGGGCGAGGCTGGATGTTTTGCAGATGATTGGTGGTCACCATGGAGAGTTATTTAGGGTGCTGCCACAATATTGTGTAGAGGTGGTGAAGAGTAATCGTGGAAGCTTAGCAATGTTGAAGTATAATGAAGGAGCAGTGCAACCAGTACCCATTGTGAAGAGATTTTTCTTGGAATAGATGGTCTGAAGAAGGGCTTTTTAGAACATTGTCATCCATTCCTTGGTTTTGATGGCTATCACTTGAAAGGGAGGTACAGTGGTGTGCTTTTGAGTGCCATAGGAAATGACCCTGACGGCGGATTCTATCCCATAGCCATAGCGTATGTTAAGAGCGAGTCAAGGATAGCTGGTTATTTTTCTTTCGGATGATAGAAAATTTCCATGGTGGTTTTGCAGAAAGTAGACTGTGAACCTTCATGACACATCGTCAAAAGGTAATATTGTTATTACCGAGATTTTCTATTTATGTGATGATCTAACCCTGAGTCATTTATATAAGTGATGTTTTAACCATGTGTTTCTTATGTATGTGCTAATCTTACCCTCATTTTTGTTTTGTATGTGACGATCTAACCTTGGTTTTTATATCTTTGTGCTGATGTTACCCTATCCATTGTATACATGTGTTCCTATAACGTTAAGCATTTTAATACTAAAGTGGTGATGTTTCCAACTTGAAGTCTAAGAAAGGCTATTTCTGAAGTTGTTCCCCATGCCAGCCAAAGGAAGTGCAGCCGCCACATCTAAGCCAACTTTCGGCAGAAATGACCCGCATGCATCATGAAGAAACTTTTTTAGAGAGCGTCAAAGGTTGTATTTCCAAATTGCTGATATATCCCCCTTTATGTGCTGATATAAACCTCTTTATGTGCTGATATAAACCCTATTATGACACTGTATTTTTATACTTGTGTGCTGATATGATCCTGTGTTTTGGTATTATTGTGATGTTATGACCCTGTGTGTTGGTATTAATGTGTTGATATGACCCTGTGTTTGGTATTAATGTGCTGTTATGACCCTGCGTGTTGGTATTAATGTGCTTATATGACCCTGTGTGTTGGTATTAATGTGTTTATATAACCCTGTGTTTTGGTATCAATGTGTTGTTATGACCTTGTGTTTTGGTTTCTGTGCTGTTATGACACTGTGCCTTTTTGTTGCAGTTATACAATTTCAGGGACTTTAAAGTAACAATAGAGAAGATCAGGGAGCTGTCAGAAGAGGCGTATGAGTATTTGGAAAGTCTTGGGGATTCTTTATGGGCCAGGCATACTTTCTGTAAGCGCATGAAGTGTGACAATGTCACGAATAATCCCACCAAGTCTTTTAACCATTGGGTGGGAAAACTGAGGGAGAAACCAGTGTTGACGCTTATGGAAGGGCTGAGAATAAATCTTATAAATCAGTTGAAGGAAAGGTCAACCTAATGTGCTGAGTGGGATACAATTGTGTGTCTGAGGACGGACGAGATGTTGAAGATAGTAGCAAGACAAGGTCGAAGGGTAACATTCCACCAATGCTCAAATACTGTTTTTGAGGTTGTCCACGGCAAGACCAATTACGCTATGAGGATTGACAATAGGTCTTGTGATTGTAGTGTATAGGATATGTTTGAGGGTGCCGTGTAGACATGTTGATGACGTGTTGCTGCAGAAGAGGCTTGCACGAGTATTGTGACGTAATGCTAACAAAGACACCGTTTGAAAAGGCCTATCATCACAAGATTCAGCCAGTCTTACACAGGGCGTTCTGGGGCCCTGATCGTAGGCAAGAGTGTAACCCCCCTGGTTTACACCACCGGGATGGAAGACCAAAGAAGAAGAGATCGAAAGAGCAATGGGAGGCCGATGGTATAAGAGGGAAAACTCCCAAATGCAGTACTTACGGGGAGTTTGGACACAACAAGCAAGGATTCAAGGTGATCCAACTACTAAGGAAAAGAAAGAGGCTGAAAAAAGAAGTGCAGCAGTTGCTCAGGTATGATAAATGTTTCACTATGGCACTAGCTTTACACTTACATATTTTTATAATAACTGTTGGAAAAAATGTATTGCTAAGGTGATGGAAGGGACTTCAAATACAACGAGCACTCAAGCCACTGAACTGGTTCATGGAACTTAAGGCAGTACTAGTGGCAGTCGGCCACCTAGGAGGGGAAGGCCCAGGGGCAGTGCCTCTTCAAAGGCCACATTAAACAAGGCAACAAATGCTATTACAGTGGTGACAAAAAAAGGGGAAAGAAGGATGCAGCTACTAGTTTTAGCCGTCAACCCAAAAGAGGAACAATGGCAATGGTATGCTTTCTTGTTATTTTTATATCTTAAACTGAATGATTATTGTTTAGCTAATGTATTAATTCATGTTGAGTACAGGAACCACTAATTACAATTTTTCAGCAGTCCCACAACAATTATAGAGCCTACAAAGCAAGGCTCTTAGGTAATTTTAGGGTCTAAATATTTTAAGGATAAACCATATGTTTATATACTCTTACCGGTTCAACGAATGGCTATTATGCTGCAGATTCCGGGACCGGCTGCTATGACGCTCATTATCAAAGAACCACAGGCACCTACCAGGAAACAAACCCAAATAAAGAAAAATGCAAACCATCGTTTGATCGATGAAGACGAGTTTCACAGTCCAGAGCAATTACATGTATGGAGCCAATATTATCCTAAAAAATTAGAATGTCATTCAATTTACATCACTTACAACTAAACATTTTGTCAGAGCAACATGGCTCACAAATCAATGAAACGGTAGCTGCTAAATTCCCTGACCAAGACAAGGACTTTAAGAACCAGCCGGTTGCAACATTAGATAGCTTTGAAAAAGAATTGGCAAGCCAAGATGAATGTACATCTTCAATTTTTCCACTCCTAAGTTATGTGGTTGTATATGGAAATATCGATAATGGTGGTGCTGAGATGGTTATGTATGAAGGGGGTGATAAAATTGGTGAGGGTGGTATTGTGGCCGATGCTCGGTATAAGAGTGGTGAGGGTGGCACTGTGTTTGAGGTGTTGAAAGGGTGTTCATGATGTTATTAAGGTAGATGGAGGTAGAAATATCGTTGTTGATGTCTATGAGAGTGAGGGCAGTGAAAAAAGTGATGATGATGTCTTCGTGGATGTCCCGGTTCTCAAAGAGAGGGAGGGTGATATACCTAGTTCAGAGGTGCATATGGTTGCAATTATTGTACAGTCTGCAGCTGATGTTCATGGGGATGAGGTCCCATATATAAAGGATTACGACCTAGATGAAAGTCCTTATGAGGACATTGTTGCTGATGATTTGGGTGAGAATACTCACAACATGATTCAAACTGTGGCTATTATACCCTGCCGATACACATATGAGGTATCCTTTTTATCTAATTTCATTATTTCATAATCCGTGGAAGAGATGTTTTTGGTAACCTAGGGTGGTTTGATTCTGGACAAACTTTTCAAGTTGGTGTTATGGACCTAAACAACTAGAAAGTACGCCAGAAACTCCCACTAGTAAACCCGATTACTATCTCTGAGGTAATGATAGAATTGTTTTTTAAATTCTGCACTCAAAATTGTATGTATTTGCCCTCTCTTTTGTTCTACAAAACAGCACCATAAGCCAATTCGACTAGAGGACGGTCGAGAGGGATTCAAGAACATTCTCTGGGGGGAAGTCATTCTTGTACAACGAGAGGACTGCAAAATTGATGGGCACAACTCTAGCTCCAACTTTCCATAGGTTGTCAAGCTCGCAACCACCTACTGAAGACTTGTCAGAGGATGCTAGAAGTAAGTCACTCCCACCGCCGGAGACGGGCCCAAAAGGGGAATAAGGATGATGTATGATTATGGATTTGCTAGCTTTTGATGATACTAATTGTAGAATGGGTTATGAACAACTTTCTAGTACCTGTCATTCTTACTTTTGTGAACTTTTCACTACTTAGAACTGTAGCCCTATTATTCTCCTAGAGCAACAGGCTACCTTCTAGCTTTTGTAATTCCAACTGTTCAGTAGGAAGTATTTGGGATGTTAATTAGTAAGTACTTGGTCTTGTTTAGTATGAGGTATTTGGAATACATTACGTATAACACATTATTAATTTATTGATCTAAATAGAATGTTGTTCTCTATACTTCTTTCCAGTATGAGTTGCCAAGTCATGGATTCATGATAACGTTAAAAAGCATGCCCAGCTATCGACCATTAAAGTCCCTACAAACAGGGTCAAATAAGTAATAATTTGTAGCACACATGGTTATTTTACCACTTACTGGGAAATGTTAGGGTTATATTAGCACTAATTTACAACATGTATGGTTCAGATGAGCACTAATTTACAACATATAGGGTCAGATGAGCACTTACTAAGCAAACATAGGTCAGATGAGAACTTAATAATCAAACATAGGACCAAGCATCCAAATACTTTCTTCGAATTACAACATAAAGTACTACAACAAGAACATGGACTAAGCTACTAAACACATCCCACACCTAACAATGCCCAAGTAAAACATACCACACAAAAAAAAGTAACATGTTACCACCAACGAACACTAAATTCAGTGCTATCAGGCCCCTTAGGATCAGCAGACAATTACAAGCATTTCTGGGTGCTAAAATGCCTTGACTATGGCCAGCCATTTGGGCTTCAACCAGTTTATTCGAAGATTCCAGTTTCTGAACCCATCTTCGAACACCGGGTGGGGATGAAATAGAGTTACACTACTGTCATGACCCGACTCAACGACATCAGGCACAACCCACTGCTGGAATCCGTCTTTCATACATCGATAATATATTCTGCCTGGATTGTTTGCGCTTCTTGACATAAAAACACTAGTTTCTTTCTCACACACCATGCGCAACACACTTTCCCAACGAAAATTATTCACACTAAAACTCGATGACTCCATCCTTTAGGCTTGTCAAACAATTAAAACACCACATCAAGAATAGTTCAACAAACCAGAACTATATACCAACAAAAATAGATTTAATCGAGAAATCCCAAATCACACCTAGGGTTTGTAACCAGATCGACAAACCATATTACATAACATAATACCAAGCAATATCCAAAAGGATTCTCCTCACAATACCAAAAATTCCAATTCCCCCAAATCAAGCCTAGGGTTCATACACTGCACAAAATCAAAAACTTTGACATACCTGGGATGGTAGTCGACGACGAACGAAGATTTTGAATGCAAACTGTGCCGAAGAAACAGATCCAAGAGGAAGAGAAGGAGTTTTTTGGGGGTGGAGTTCATTCAACGATAGAGAGAAATGACAGAGAGGATTTCAGCAATTTAAATTCAGGGACTAGGGGTAAAATGGTCACTGTGAATTTCATATTTCAAGTAAGGGGCATTTTTGTCTTTTTAATTTTGGTCAACGCTAAAAATTACTCCGTCAACGCTAGAATAGTGCCAAAAGATTATATCGGCACTTCTAATGTAAAACACAAGGCTACAATAACACTTTCCAACTTCACAGGGTCATATTAGCACAAACCTCAAAAACATAGGGTCATATTAGTATTTTGCCCTTTTATTTTTGATAATATCATGATATATTCTTCAATGACATCATTTTATGTATTTTATTAAAATTATGCAAAGTTCAATGTTTTAAGGTAAAAATTACATTTACACTTATAAGTTAAAGAAAATTGAAAAACAAGCTTTCATTAGGTTTGTAAAACAATTGGGATGGGAAAGTAATAAATAAAATAATTTCTGATTGCGCATAATAAAATTTAGAATTTTAAAGTAAATTGACTGTAGTCTAACTATTTTTTTAAGTAGTATGGTGGGGTTTGGCATTCTCCTGTTAGTTTATGAATATAAAAATAAATTACAAAATTAGAGGGGACATAATAACCTTACCTCTATAAAAAAAACTAATAAGGCATTGTAGTTAATTTTTCCTTATTAGTAACAAAAATGAATTTATAAAAACTAAGCTTATTACATAATCTCTGTTTGAATACAAAATAAAAGATGTTTAGATTACAAAATTGCCTTGCCTCTAAGATATGGAAACTCCCCACAATCAAGCTGGACCATCCCTTTGATCTTCCTGGGCAGTGTGCCTTGGTGAAAATGGTGATTAGTTCGTGTGGTGCTTGCCATCTTTTTCAAAGCATCGACTATCGAGTTTGCTACCCTGTAAATGTGATTAAAATAACAGTTAAACTCACCTTTCAAGCTCCAAATGTTCGAATGATACTAGTTAGCTTCTGTGGCATTTTGTACTCCCTCTTCATCATTTTCAGAAGTAGCATGGAATCCGTCTCTATTTTTGGGTTTATGTATCCTGAGAAGAAAGTTGTCTTCATCCCCATTGCTGGAGCCATGACTTCAGCCTCCAAGCTATCATTCAAGTCCAGATGTTCTGCTCTTGCCAGTGGAACCCTGCCTGATGAATTTCTAATAACAAAGCTAACCCTTGCATATCCATTTCTAAGGAAGGAACCATTTGAGTTCAGTTTTACAAAATCAGTGGCATGTAGCTTCCAAGTAACAGGAAAATCCTGAATTTTAAGTGTTATCCTAGGTGCGATCTTAAAATATTTATACCAAAAATCAGGCATCGGTTGTTGGGGCTGATTCCCCATCAATTTCATGTACAACCCTTCTTAACTCTAGAAGATTAATCACTAGTCGAGAGAACTCTATTAAAGGTGCCCAATTAAAGGTGGTTCCATAAAAAATGCCTTTAATTGAGGTCCAGAAGAGGTTCCGATATCAGCTTAGTTTTGGCTTAGTTTTAGCATCGCCTCCAGCGGCTTAGTTTTGGCCCGATCATTTCAACCGTGCCTCCACCAGTGGTGAGCGTCGTTTTACGCGCCAAATAAACTGCAAACTAGCACACAGATTAATATAGTAGAAGCAGGTCGTATCCACAGAGAACGGTGTAATTTCTATCAAATTTAAACTACCAACAGGGTTTGGTTTAGCAACCACGCCTATGATTTGAAATTTGTTTAATAAACTAATGAATTACTAAGCTAAAAATAGGGCCAAAATAATGCAGACAAATGCAGAGATAAATTACGAACAAATATGTGGATAACAAAGGATCGGCATAGGTTAATCTTTGGTTCATTCCTTGATCATCGACTACTCAAAAGTCATTTAACCCCCATGAATTAATTGGTTATAAGCAGGAACAGTATTTGCTATTTCCCCTAAATTCCCCTTAAATTCCCGATCGCGAGCAAGTATTTGCTAAACCCGCGATCTTCCTGATTAAGATATTCCTAGCAAGTATTTGCTAAACTAGTTATATCTTAACGATCTTAAGACCTAGGGAACCCAATTTAGATAACAAGCACGTATTTGCATGCAGTTTATCCAATTAATTGTTTATCATCCTGTTATTACAGTCATAATTGTTATCTGTTTTTCAGAGGAGGTGCTACTTAATTAGCCATAGCCTAACAAGATTGAGGTGATCAAACTCAAACAATCAAGCATAGATTCTAGGCATAAACAATTAAAAACTCATAGGATTAAATTTCTGAAAAACCGAAGCCTCACAATCCATGAACCATCGAATTAACCTAGCCGATTAGGAATCTAGCTACTCATGATTAAATTAAATAGAACAAGCCATTCGAAATTAAACATGTTGATAATCGAAAATAATAAGAAGAAAGAAATTACCAATGAATAATTACTTCTGCTTGCGTTTTTCTTACAAAGAAAACAAAAACAATGAATTTTTTTTTTTAAATTAAACCATCCTGAGATGGAGGAGAGTTATATTAGGCTTCCCAGACCCTTAATGAACAATAAAGAAGCCGAAGCTTAGTTTGTTTACAAAATGAGAGCATATTGCTCTTAAAGCAACACCTTGTTGCTTCCAAAATAGTTGAAAAAAAAAACCATAAGTAAAACTAGAGGATTACAAACACTAATGGCTTGGTAGTTGGCACTCGAACTTGTTAGTGAATCCGAAGAGACACAAGTCAGTCAGAGACAACCTTAACCAAAACCAGAAGCCTATCCTCTAAGTCTTCGTGGAAACTTTGCCAATGCTATACAATAGCTTCGTTAAAACTTTGACTTTGGAGAATCTTTTGATGGTATGCTGCCCGTAATCTTCCTGAGTGAAATCCTGCCATTTGTCGCCATTCTTCCTATGATCATACGCTGGATAACCTCTTCCTCCTCAGACTTTTAATCTGCAATGAAACAAACAAGAAGGAAGCAGTATCTGGTCCTGTAGAAAACATGTGCCCGAGATAACATATTATGTATAGATTATGTTTCCACTTGCTGTTCCTATTCTGACCCCATGAACTCCATTTTTATCTAGCCAAATCAATCCTTTAAGAAAAGGTGGAGTATTGCTTGAGTCTAAATCTCCAGTTATGGAATTCTCCCTAGCATATTTTGCCAAAAAATCAGCCACTGTGTTTGCTTCCCTAGAGACATATTGGATTTGGTTTTCTGTATGCATCTCATGCAAATGATAGTGAAGAGAAAATAGTCTCCATGAGCCAGAGTAAGGATCATGTATAGCTCTTATTGCTTGCTGACAATCTGACTCTAGTACACTACCTCTAATTTCCTTTTCTAAGCAGATTTGATATGCAAATAAAATACCTTCCAGCTCTGCTTGTAGAGGGGAGTCTGATTTAAAGGTTTTAACTCTCATTAGTTTCACATCTCCCCTCCAGTCTCTAATTATTACAGCACAAGAAGAGTCTCCCCCCTTTACCCATGAAGCATCCATGTTCAACTTAAGACCATTTTTTGGTTTTTCCCATTTAACTGCTGAGATTGAGATTTCTTTGTTCCTTTTTAGAGTTATGCTAGGAATGATTCCTGCCTGAATTAGCTTCTTATGTTTGTCAGGATTTCCTTTCAATGGGTTAGCAGTAAAAATTATGAGCAACAGGTCCTTAATATTCTGAAAACATGCTTCTACTGAAAAAACCAGGTTTTCATATAGTAGTTTATTCCTGTGTGTCCAAAGAGACCATGTTGTTACAATGAGTGCAGCTATGTATACATTATTCAGACTGTTAGTCCCTACCTGAATGGAGAGGTAATGATCAACTAAATGACAGAAACTCCTAAAAACAGGTGGATGTAAATTCAGAATGCTATTAACTTTTTTCCACACTGCAGTTGCCTGGTGACATGAGTTAAAAAAGTGGTTGATTGAATCCGAGTGGTTCGAGCAAAAGGGGCATTTAGAAGCTAGTGAAAAACCAAGCTTACATAGAACATTTTCAAAAGGCAAAATTCCATTCAAAGCTCTCCACATTAATATAGACATTTTAACTGGTATGAAATTTGACCATACCTTGTGTAAACTTCTGATGCTTGTACCCCTCTGCCTCAGTATCTTGTAAGCTGAGCTGACTGAAAAATTCCCATCCTTAGAAGGCTCCCAGATCAGTCTGTCCTCATGTGAATTCTTGATGGCTACCTCCTGCAATATTGAAACTATATTGGTAGCCAAATGTGGCTCCAGAGAAATAATATTAGAGTCTTTGTTCAGGATGAAGGTGCTTAAGGTGATATCAGGGAAGGGAAGTTCCACATCCTCAGGCCATTTATAAAATAAAGCACCTTCTCCTGACCAATTTGCATTCCAGAAGGAGCAACCCCCTTTTCCATGAATTACTCTTGTCAAACTGTTTGTTTTTTCAGTAATGGAGCAAATTCTCTTCCATACCTGAGATGTCTTGTAGGAGTCAGGTATGGACCACAGATGGTGAGACCATTGAGTGGTGTTCTTTTGGAGCTTCCACCATAACTTGCAGGAGAATGAATCAACTGTGGCTTGGAGGTCTCTAAACCCTATCCCATTCTCTTGTATAGGCATACTCATTTTACTCCAAGCTCTCCATTTTTTTCTAGCCTCTGAACTTTCAGTTGCACCCCAGAACAGACCAGATGCCATCCTTTCCATCTTCCTCAAAATTACCTTGGGAGGTTTTAGTACAGCAAACAAGTGGGTTGGGATTGAAAGAAAGCAGTGGTTTATTAATATGATCTTCCCTCCTGTGCTAAGCCACCTATTTTTCCAGTTATTAATGCTTTTTTCTAATCTCTCCAGTATAGGATAGTAATATCTCTGAGTGTTCCTTCCTGTGAATATGGGAATACCTAGGTATTGAAAAGGAAACTCTCCCATAGTCATTCCTAAAGACCTTCTTATGATCTGAGTTCTATCAGCTGGGGTGGCATGATCAACATAGAAGTTGGATTTAGAGAAATTAACTTTCTGACCTGTTGTTTGCTCATATGCAGTAAGAAATCTTTTAAATCTTTTCAGATTTTCCTTATTTCCACTGAGAAATACAGCTGTATCATCTGCATACATTAGGTGAGTTATCTGTGGACATGTCTTAGGTAAATCAAAATTTTTCAGAAAGCCAATTTTGAAAAGTTTTTTAATTCCTCTGGAAAAGGCCTCAGATAGTATATTATACAGAAATGGGGAGAGAGGATCTCCCTGTTTTATTCCTCTATTAGATGCAAAGTATCCTGAAGCTACACCATTAATAATCACTGAAAAATGGGCTGAGGCTATATTCTGCAATATCCGGTTCACAAAAACTCCATGGAAACCAAATTTAAGGAGAATTGAATTAAGAAAAGACCATGATACCCTATCAAAAGCTTTCTGCATATCTAATTTGATGATTAGGTTCTGATTCCTTGATTTCCTTTTTAACATTCTGGTCATTTCTTGCATCAATATTATGTTATCTGTGATATCCCTCCCTTTCATGAAAGCACTTTGCTCAAGAGATATTAGTTGAGACATGAAAGGCTTAATCCTTTCCATCATCATCTTGGAAAAAACCTTGTTCACAAAATTTGAAAGGCTTATTGGTCTGAAATCTGAGAATGTGACAGGAACTGTTCTTTTAGGAATTAATGCTAGCCATGTACTAGAAATAGCATTAGGAATTTTACCATTCTTCAGAAAGTCATTTGCAGCCTCAAGTAAATCTGTTTTAACATAATCCCAAAAGGTGGTATAGAAAAAACCAGGGTATCCATCAGGACCAGGTGAGCTGTGTTTATTAAGATCAAAGACTGCAAACTTAAGCTCATGGATCAGGAAGGGAGATAACAGTTGATCATTTTCTTGTTCATTTATTATTCCAGGTATTTCAGCTAGAAAATGATTCATATAAGTTCCTTGCTTCTGTGGTTCTTCTTCATTAAATAGAGCTCTATAAAATCCCACTGCTTCCTCTTTAATCTTTGTTGGATCAGATATCCAAATTCCATTTTCATCTCTAATTTTACTGATTCTGGATTTAGATCTTCTTTCCCTAATTGAGTGATGAAAATAACTAGTATTGGCATCACCATATTTAAACCAATTCAGTCTAGCCTTTTGCCTAAGGTAGATTACTTTCTCCTTTTGAGCCCTCATCAGCAACTGTTTTGTGTTATTCAGGTCTGTCAGTATGGAATCAGTTGGTGTTTGTTGAAAAGAGATTTCCAAATCATTAACCTTATTCTCATATTGCATCAGATTCTGATCAACATTACCAAAGTGTGTTATATTCCACTGCTTTATTTCCTTTTTAAGCCTTTTTAATTTATAAACCATCCTATACATTCCTCTATAAGGGGTGTCCAGGCTCCAATTCGATTTCACTAAATTAATAAAGTCCTGTCTACTTATCCACATCTCCTGAAATCTAAATGGTCTAGGGGCTTGTTCCTCAGATGATTGTATGGATAATAAAAGAGGAGCATGATCCGATGAAAGTCTATTTAAAACCTGAATAGAGCTGTTAGGAAAGTTATCAAACCAGTCTAATGAGCAAAGTCCCCTATCTAACCTTTGGAATATTAACTCTTTACCTCGTTCCTTATATCTGTTATTGCACCATGTAAAGGAGTTACCTACAGTGGGAATATCATGCAAATCCAGATCCCTTAGAAAATTATTAAATTGTTTCATGCTTTTTTTAGGGGTTGACTTCCTCCCTCTATACTCAGATACTGAAGCTACTGTGTTAAAGTCACCAATAAAAATAGAATGAGGAATATTAGTTGCCTTTAGGTCCTGCCATAAGGATTCTCTGAGTGATCTATGTACACTTGCATAAATAAATACACAATTCCAGCTCAGAGAAGATGATAAATCAATTATATTTACTTGTACATACTGATCTGTCTCACTTAACACTGAGATACTATAAGACTGGTTCCAAAATAGCCAGATTTTAGCTCTCTGAGCAGAGTAAGCATTCTGATATCCTAGGTCATATTTAAACTTTATGATCTTCTGGTTTTCTTGCCATGGTTCAATTAGGCACATTATGTCTAACTTATGTTTTTGTTTCAGAATCTTAAGTCTCTCTATTGAGGTACCAACTCCCCTTACATTCCAAACTAACACATTCCCAATTATGGTGTGTGTTATCATTTAAAAATTTTGGGGTTGGCTTTTTGTGTAGATCTGAGATTTCTACTAGTCTTAGCAGAGTTTTTACCTTTTTCTCCTGACTTACCATTGTTATTAGTAATCACAGATGAAAGGTTCTGCTCTGAGGGTCTTACCTGAGCCTGTGGCTGCTCACTTTCTTTCTCCAAACTTACCATTTCAGGGCAGTCTGATGTTTTCTCTTTCAGTTCATCCTCTATGCTGGAGCTTTCCTCTGCTGAATGTTTATGAACTTGCTCTTCGAACTCCATTTGTACTTGTTCTTTAAGTAACACAGAGGAAATATTTTGGTTAGTATTAATATCAATTGGTAATGTAACTTCCTGTGACTCAACTGTTTCATGGTAGATCTCTGCAATCTCCCCTTCCTTCTCTACCTGTTCATCATCACTGTCTTCCAAGGATTGAAAAGCATTAGAAATTGTAACTGTGCTAATATTTGTTTCCTTTTCCCTTGTGGGGGAATGGGTAGGGGAATGGTTCTTTTTTCTCCAAATGGATGTGGTTATTGGCTTAGATATATCATCTAGTGAGTAAAATGGACCATTACGTTTTCTATGACTTACCTTAAAGAAATTTATGTTGCTATCAGTTAAGATTCCTGTGTTTATTGTTTGATTTTGCACATCCTTTTCCTTTTGAGAAACTGTTAGAGCTGATGTCCCTCCCAAGTTAGTTTCCTCTGTTGGGTGAGGGCCAGTTCTCTGCTTAATAGTGACAGCATTTTCTAACTTCTTATTAGCAGTTTTCCTCAGATTAGGATGCAAAAAATTGCAGCTTGAGTTACTATGGCCAATTATTTTGCAGTGAGTGCAATATGTTGGCAATTCCTCATATTCTATAGGATATTCAGCTACCTTGTTTCCTATCCCTACCATTATTGATTTAGGGAGCTGAGCTAACAAGTCTATTTCTACACAAACTTTAATTGCTGAAGGTCTTGTTAATGCCATTGTTGCTGCATCCATCTTAAGAAACCTTCCTACATGACTACTTATTCCGATTATAGCAGAGTTATTATAGAAATGGAGTGGTAGTTTGTGAAATGTTACCCAAACTGGTACTATCGAGGATTCCACTGATGGGGAGAAATCTGGTGTCCATTTTTGCATCTTCATTGTGTAACCTTGTATTGACCACTGTCCCTTCATCCAACACCTTTGGTAGTCTTCGTTTTCCTGAAATCGAATCAAAACATGACGATAATTAATAGAACCAATTTGAAATTTAGATTTAAAACCTATTGATTTGAAGGACTGGAGTAGCGATTCCATCTGCGGTTTCCCTCTGCTAAACTTTCTGACGAGGGCATTCTGGTAGTGTGAGGCTAGGATTTCTCCTTCTTCGGGAGGGAGTATGAATGCAATCTTGCCCTTGTATTCTGTTGTCGGGTGTAAGTTTGGGGTATCCGGAAGGGACGAGAGAAGGGGGGATTGTTTTGTGTTGAGAGCTTGGGCAAAGCTTCGAGCGACCAGTGGCTTAGGGATAGGATCCGGAGGTGGAGGAGGCGTCGGCGATGCCATGATCGTCCGCCGGTGTGACTATCTCGCAGGTAGTGAATTTGTATCAGGCGAATCAGTTGCAGTTAGAAATGGTGAGATCAGTTGCAGTAAGAAATGGAGGTGAAGAAGAAGAAGGATGACTGTGTGAAATCGCACCAAATTCGCACACAGGCACAGTAATGAGACAAGTGAATAACTAGAATCCTTCCCAATCGTGTACAGCACACGATTATATATATACTAAAAATAAAACCCAAATCCTAACTAATTTTGAAAAATTAGAATCCTTATCCAAAAAGAATTATTCTTCCACCTAATTTCAGCCTAATTACAATTAAATTGTAACTTGGAATAAATAATTAATCCAAGTCTTGTGCTTCATGGATTCTCTTCGGCCCAATCACAGTGCTGAATTTTTTTTTGGCCTTCTTTTCTTCTGGACTGCAATTCCGTAAAACTCCCTAACGAGGGATCGGGATCGTTACCTCATTAAAAACCCTTTCGGGAAAAAAGAGTATAACAATCCCCCTTTCATCAGCTTCACCTAAACCGGGTTGACTTCACGGAGCAACTTAGTGATCGTTAAACCGAAGCACAATTCTGCCACATGAAGGATTCCGGCTAAGGATAGCTGGAACAGCATCATAGTGCTCCAAAAATAGCTCTTCCACTCCAATACCGCTTTGCTCCAAAAATAGTGATCTATCAACAAAATAAATCAATGAAGTACCAAAAATCACATAAAAGAGCACTAAATTCCTTCAAAAATGAACAACTAAATATCACACATCAAATCCTCACACTTGAGTCATACTTGCCCTCAAGTATGAGATGAGCAATTTCAAAGCAGGTTGTTCATTCAAAATCTCATCCCCAAACTGACTCTGACTCTGACTCAACAAGAAAAGGGAAAATAAAAATAACAGACCAACTATATACATGACACACCTAAGACACTATTACCCGGACCTTGGTCAAACAATTCAGCATTAAGTTTTCATTTCATGGCTCATCAACAAACATCCCCCTTCCAAGTTCAAGTTTCAGTTTACAAAGAAGTGGTGGTCTCATCCCCCGTTAGTACTCAATTCAATCCCCCCTACATTGCTCTTTACCCGGCTATCAACTGATCAAAACGAGACAAGCATGAATTCCTCACGTTTTTCACTCAATCACACAATAAGTAAGGACAGTCACTCAATTATAATCATGCGGTATCCTTAGCCAATACATAACAAGCCAAAAAGGTCTTTAAAGGTTGTAACGGGGCTAGGGGTAGTAACATTGGTGAGATCCTAGGGCTCTAGGGTTCATACAAACATGCACATATGTTCAAGAACAAATCAGTAGAAAATTCCAGCAAATACACATCATCAAAACCAATTTTCTGGACTGATTAAAAGACTAATTCAGGTCTGGAATTTTTTTTCTTTTTTTCTTTTTCGTTTTTTTTTTCTTTTTTTCTTTTTTTTTCTGTCCAGACCAGAACTTTTCAAATTACATGCTCATTTACCTCTACAGTGCCATAAGACTAATTTTTTCAATGAGAACCGGGCACTCGAATCATGAATATGCAATATCAAGCAAGAGCAGAAATTTTCAGTTCAAGAACATACATGCATGGGGCAAGAATAGTATAAAGAGAAAAAGCTATGGTTTTTATAGTGGGTTACACAAAGAAAAGGTCAAGGCTCAAAAGGGTTTACTAGAGGATATAAAAGGTATGCTATATACGATGTGTGGTTAATCCTAATTTGCCTCTTTTTTTACTCATTATGCATCAACCTTAGCTACCACAACTCTCAGAAAAAAGCTTGATGTAGAGAGTGCTCTACTCTAGGCTCAAACCTCACTTTATACTAGGCTTTTTCATGCAAGTCTTGTTCGTCATCCCATGTATCATTTAGCCAAGTTCAGGTTAATTTCAAAAGTTTATCACTAAGCATTTCAAGGGAGATATCAAACAACAAAAGTTTGCTAATATGATTCTTTTACCAGCAAGGTTAATCCATTTTAAAGCCAATTCATTACTCACTGTCATGCTGAAAATTTGACCGACTCAATAAAACATTTTTTTTTCAGAATTATTTATTCAAAAAAAAAACACAAACAGCAAACAAAGCATATAAAACGTCACACAAACAAGACACTAAAATGTAAAAACGACACCTAAACCTCCTCACACTTAAGCCTTGCTTGCCCTCAAGCAAGCTCGGATTAAAAGCGAGAAGATTCCTAGACATAATATACATGAAAGGAAAAGAAAAGAAAAGAAAAGAAAAGAAAAGAAGAGCCATAAAAGAGAAGGGATAGGGGAACTCATGCGGGGGGGGGGGGGGGCTGTTCATGGGGGGAACTTCCAAAAATGACATTAGATGCTCAATCTGGGCAGCGTGAAGATCCAGCTTTTGGTGCAACGATTGCACCTCTTCATGGATGGACAACACCTCATCTTGTACCCAAAAAGCACTGCAAACTGCATGAGAAGAAGTGGTGCTCGGGCAAGGAATGCCCGGCGCAGAAAACCGAGGTACATTGTTATCCAAATAAATCAAGTTGCTGGTCCGCAAATAGTCCAAATCACAAAGGGTTGGCTCAGGCACTTTGGGAAGGGAAGGGGGAACACGCAATTGCAAACCTTTGTCAAGTAAAACACCAACCAAATTGTATAGGGTCATATGACGAGTAGACTGAATTGCAATTTCATGCAAAGAATCAGCTAAGCAAAATCCCAAATTCAATTTCTCCCCATGATGCATACACCACAACACAAATAATACATTCTGACTGACTTTCGTAAATGTGGTGAAGCACCCAAAAACATTTTGCAACAGAAAATAGCAACACACTCTTAATACAGGATCGGCAATCCAATGCACAGTAGATCAATTAACATCATACAAATCAGGGCAAGCAGGAGCCAATTCTTTCCAAGCATCAGTGGGACTAAAATTGGGAAAATCTTTATAGTTACCCACAAAAGCATTAGCATAACCTTCCGAAAATAAATCATCAACAGACACCAAGCCCAAAGCCACATTCCACTCATTCAAACTCATAGAAACATGGTGCAAACCCAACCAAAAGGATATGCAAGCATCAATCAGGGAAACAGGTTTCTTTAAGCAAAAACTAACCACAAACTCTTCACATAGGGGCATATACACGGTCACAGAATTCAAGTCAAATAGCAAAGCCCAACCAATATTCGCAAAGTATTGAAGAAACTGATCATAAATGCCCAAAGTCCTAAAAGAAGAGATACTTAGCCGCAACCCTGACAAACACTGTTTCTTACCTTTTTTCAAAGCTCTGGCCTGCAGCTTCGGGTCATCAAATTGGAGGAGTTCCTCCCTGGAATCGACAACGATCTCCGGAGGCAGGCCATGGAATTCGGCAGCATTTTGCTCCTCCTCGTCGGTTGAAACGGTGGGAGCCTGTGTCGCCCGTCTCCTGGTACGTTTCGCAGTCAGCTGGGCATTGGCAATGTCTTCACTGGAATGATCAATTACTGGATCACGTCGGCGCTTTGGAGCTGAGGGTTTCTTGGACTTGCGTTTCGTCGGCTTAGGCACGGGAGGTGGCGGCGGTTCCTCGGTCACCGGAAAAGATGGCGGTGAAAAGGGTTGCTCTCAGTGGTGCTTCAATGAGGATGGAAGGTGTGAGTTTTCGCTGCTGGGACAACGCCAATGCCAAAGTTAGTGGCAGCGGTTTGATGGATTTTCTCATAGTTTTCTTTGTGAAGAACTTCGGCACCTCATGGTCGGGGAATGGCGGTGACGGGACGGATGATTGCTGGCCGGCCGGAACAGATTCAACGGCAGGCTCTAGGTGGTGGTTGGCGGCGGAGTGGAAGCGCGTGGCGGCGCGTGGCGGCGCGTAGGAGCACGTGGGAGCGAAGGCTCGGCTTGTGGCGGCGAGTCGGCCTCTGCTGACGATGGATCTGCAACTGCAACGGAAAGTGGGGACAGGAGCTCAGCTGGTGGTGGAGGTCTTCGTCGTTGGCGGCCCATGGCGGATCCGGTGATGATGGAGGTGCTAAGGCGGCGCATTGGAGGTTCGCGAATGGAGGGAAACAGCGGCGCAGCGGCGGAGGGAAGCGGTACTCGCCAGAGAGAGGCGGAGGGAGCTCGGATTTTACCGGTGCAGCGGTGGAGCAGCTTGGGACTCGCCGGAGAGGGGCGGAGGGAGCTCGAAGCAGCGAAGAAAGTGATGTGTTTTGATGAAGCTTGAGCAGCTCAAAGAAAGTGACAAGTTGATGTGGGTTGGAAAGAGATAAAGGAGCAATTTGCAACCTAATCCTCCCAATTTCTCCCTTTTCTGTTTGTGACCCCATACTTCCTACAACACACACCATCACCCTTCCAAAATTAACATTGGCCCCAAACTGTTCATACAGCTAATTCTCATCCCTGCACATAAAAACAAAAACGAATTAAAGCCATTTTTTTATTTTTTATTTTCGAAACAAAAATAAAAATTTGAAAGAATTTGTAAGAAAACAAAATAAAAAAAAAGAAGAAAAGGATTATGGGTTGCCTCCCAGTAGCGCCTTTGTTTACAGTCTTTGACTAGACTTTCCGATATGGTCAATTAAAGTGGGGTGGGCATAATGGAATTTCTTCCACTATTGCCACCTGAGAAGCATCATAAAATGGCTTGAGGCGATGGCCATTTACGAGGAATGTCTTTTCCGTGTCCAGGCTTTTAATCTGTACAGCTCCGTTTGGCCTAACAGAAACCACCACAAAAGGTCCTATCCACTTTGTTTTAAGTTTCCCTGGCATCAACCGAAGCTTAGACTGGAAAAGTAACACCTTCTGCCCAATCATGAACTCCTTAGACCTCAGATTCTTATCATGCCATATCTTTGTTCGCTCCTTGTACCACATAGCATGATCATATGCCTCCAATCGCAGCTCTTCCAACTCTTGAAGCTGTAATTTTTGCTCTTCCCCACACTTGCTAGTTGCCATGTTCATTTCCTTGATAGCCCAGTATGCCTTGTGCTCAAGCTCCACTGGTAGATGGCACATCTTTCCAAAGATAAGTCTATAAGAAGACATTCCAATAGGCGTCTTGTAAGCGGTGCGATATGCCCACAGAGCATCCTCTAACCTCTTACTCCAATCCTTCCTTGAAGGATTAACTGTCTTCTCCAACACTTGCTTTATCTCCCTGTTAGATACTTCTGCTTGGCCATTAGACTGAGGGTGGTAAGTGGTAGCAAGCCGATGAAGAACACCATACTTCTTCATGAGGGCCTCAATGGTGCAGTTTTTGAAATGAGTTCCTTGGTCACTAATGATCGCTCGTGGCACGCCGAATCTGCTGAATATGTTAGATTTCAAAAACCCTGCCACAACTTGAGAATCATTAGTTCGGGTGGCTTTTGCTTCCACCCACTTCGAAACATAATCAACCGCAAGTAAAATATACAAATTACCGCAAGAACTAGGAAAATGACCCATAAAATCCATGCCCCACACATCAAATATTTCACAAACAATTATGGGTACTTGAGGCATTTCATCACGTTTAGATATGTTTCCTGTCCTTTGGTAATTATCACAACTCTTGCAAAAAATATAAGCATCTCTATGAAGAGTTAACCAAAAGAAACCACTATCAAGCACCTTACGAGCAGTGCGTTTAGGACCAAAGTGACCACCGCAAGCAAAAGAATGACAATGCAAAAGAATTGTACCTTGTTCTTCTTCAGAAATGCATCGTTGAATGATTTGATCGGAGCCTATCTTCCAAAGGTAAGGCTTATCCCAAATATAATGCTTGCTATCACTCTTTAACTTCAACTTCTGAGCAGGGATGAGAGTAACTGGAATCTCTCCAGTGGTAATGAAGTTCACAATATTGGCAAACCATGGATCTTTCGCCGATTTACCATGCAGTGGTTCCGTCGGGGGCCTCTGTTTGGCCAAATCGAGGCCTGTCGCAGCATACAGGTATTCTTCGGGAAAAGATTCCTGGATCGGGGTTGCATCCTCGGGTTTCACCAAGCGACTGAGATGATTTGCCACGTGATTCTAAGCACCTTTCTTGTCTCGTATTTCCCAATCAAACTCTTGCAACAACAAGATCCATCTAATAAGCCTTGGCTTCGACTCCTTCTTCGTGAACAAGTACTTTAAGGCTGAGTGATCGGTGTAGACGATGATCTTCGATCCAAGCAAGTACGATCTGAAATTCTCAAGAGAAAATACCACTGCCAACAACTCCTTTTCGGTGGTTGTATAGTTACATTGAGCTGGGTTCAATGTCTTTGATGCATAATAAATCGCATGGCTCTCTTTCCCTACCTTTTGTCCCAAGACTGCTCCAACTGCATAATCGCTTGCATCACACATCAACTTAAATGGCAGATCCCAATTCGGTGGTTGCATTACAGGGGCTGAGATGAGCTTCTCCTTCAGTATATCAAAAGATCGTTTGCACTCCTCGGTCATCTCAAAAGTAACGTCATCTTGGAGGAGCTTTGTTAAAGGTTGTGCAATCTTTGCAAAGTCCTTAATAAACCTTCTGTAAAATCCAACATGCCCCAAAAAACCACATATCTCACGAACATTGGTAGGATATGGAAGTTGCTCTATGTTCTCAACCTTAGCCTTGTCCACTTGAATTCCTCTTTCCGAAACCACATGTCCCAAGACTATGTCTTCATTCACCATAAAGTGGCATTTCTCATAATTCAGCACCAGGTTCCGCTTCACACATCGAATCAAGACCTGTTCCAAATGACCCAAGCATACTTCAAACGAATTCCCATAAACTGTAAAGTCATCCATGAACACCTCAATGCTCTTCTCAATCAAGTCAGAGAAAATGCTCATCATGCATCTTTGGAAGGTTCCTGGAGCATTGCATAATCCGAAAGGCATTCTCCTATATGCATAAGTACCAAAAGGACATGTGAATGTGGTCTTTTCTTGGTCCTCCGGGTTCACACAAATCTGAAAGTACCCACTGTATCCATCCAAGAAACAGAAGAAATTATTCCCGGCCAATCTTTCCAGCATTTGATCGATGAAGTGGAGTGGAAAGTGATCCTTGTGAGTCGTGGCATTCAACTTCCGATAGTCAATGCACATCCTCCATCCAGTGACCAACCGAGTAGGCACCAACTCATTTTTATCATTCTTCACCACTTGAAAACATTATTTCTTCGGCACCACATGAACCGGACTCACCCACTTGCTGTCTGAAATAGGGTAGATAATTCCCAAGGAAAGGAGTTTGAGGACTTCCTTCAGAACAACCTCTCTCATGTTGGGGTTCAGCTTCCGCTGAGCATCTCGAGCAGGCTTGGTATCGTCTTCCATCAAAACATGATGCATACAAATGTCGGGGCTGATCCCTGTAATGTCTGCGAGGGTCCACCCAATTGCTTTTTTGAACTTTCTCAACATTGCAATCAACTGCTCCTCTTGAGAATCTGACAACCTTGCACTGACAATCACCGGGGGAGTCTCATCATCCCTAGATAGACATACTTCAGATTCGGGGGAAGATTCTTCAACTCCAGTATAGGTGGTGAAATATCGGATGGAATGGGCTTTTCAAATTCGAATTCACCCCCTGATAGCCTCTGTTTGGCCAAATAGAGGCCTGTCGCAGCATACAGGTATTCTTCGGGAAATTCGATTTCACCCCCTGATAGCCTCTGTTTGGCCAAACAGAGGCCTGCGTCAGTACTCTTCACTTCTTCCTGCGAGCTGATTGAGTACAACCATTCATCTATTTCCTCATCACTCAGATTCTGTGTCTTCTCGTTGTTTGAATCAATGGGTGGTAGCATGTCAATCTCATCCTACAAAAATTCAGTCTCAAGGTATCCTTGGACGAGAGGGTCAATGACATCAATGGCATAAATATTTTCAGCATCTATGGGTTTTTTCATTGCATTATCAATACTGAAAGTATATTTTTCACCATAATAATCAAGACAAATAGTTCCCTTTCCCACATTAATTATTGTATTAGCCGTTCTTAAGAAAGGGCGACCTAACAACACTCCTGAAGTTCCTTTACCACTAGCATGATTCATCTTCACTACATAAAAATCCGCAGGATAAACAAAATCATTAACTCTTACGAGAACATTTTCTAACAACCCTTCAGGATATACACATGATCTATCTGCCAATTGGATTATTACTCTAGTATTTACCATTTCTGCTCCACTCAAGGAATTGTAAATAGATAATGGCATCACATTGATAGATGCTCCTAAGTCACACATGGCAGAATCAATCTTAACATTTCCAATAAAATATGGCAAAGAGAACATACCAGGGTCCTTGCTCTTCTGAGGCAAATCTCTTTGAATTACAGCTGAAACCGACTCGCCCATTATGACCTTGCTTGAGTCTTTAGGTTTCCCTGCAATAAAATCTTTCAAAAACTTGCTCACAAGCGGAAGCCTTATAGCCTGCAAGAAAGGTAGGTTAACCTCCATTTTTCCAAAGATAGATAGGAAATCAACAGAATCCTCTTTATTTCTAGCTAAACTACGTGGAAAAGGAGGAAGAATTTTAACTGGAGGATCATTCTGACCCAACCTTGGATTTCACTCCTTGGTTTGGTCAAAATGCCCTTGTACCTCACTTTCTTTTTCTGCCGGGAGCCTCTGTTTGGCCAAATCGAGGCCTCCTGCAGACTGCTCCGACTGCTCGTTAGCTCCTTTTGCTGCGGTCTTCGGAGGTAGTGGCTCAAGCTCCTGTCCACTTCTTAACGTGATCTGATTGGCCGTCTCTCTGGGGTTGAGTTTCACTTGAGATGGTAATCCAGGTTGCTTCATTCGGAGCTCATTCATCGAGTTTGACAGCTGTGAAATCTGACGTGTGTGCTCCTCCAAGGTAGCCTCAGTCTTTTTCGAACTTTGGATCTAGTTTTGAAGCATGCCCATCATCATGTCTAGCTTTTCATCCATAGACTTCCCTTGAGGAGGTGGTGGATTCTGAGCATATGGAGGGGGAGGAGCTCGATGGGGTGGAACATATGATTGTTGTACTGGATTTCCCGGATCTCGCCATCGAAAGTTGGGATGATCTCTCCATCCAGGATTATAGGTAGCTGAGTACGGGTCCCTCTTTGGCTGCCTTTCATTCCAATTCCCCATTGCATTGGCCTGGACAGTTTGCTCATCCATCGCGAAATGACACTGCAGGGTGACGTGGCCGAAGGTGCCACAAATGTCACAAGGTTTCTCTTGAGGACCGGCTGTGGTGCTAGCGACTGTAACCTTATCCACCACCTTAGATAGCACCCTTTCCATCCTGTCCATCCTCTCCCTAAAATCATCTTGGCTCGAGGGCTCTGTTTGTGCCACCTTTTTCAGGATTCGGATCTCATCAGTGTCATACTCCTTCTTGGAATTGATCAACTTTTTCACTATCTCCTTTGCTTCATTGACTCTGATTTCCAAAAATCCACCATTGCTTGCGGTATTCAGCAAATCCTTGTTTGCAGCTGTGGATCCTTGATAGAAATACTGTAGCAGTTGCCCCTCCGTGTATCGATGGTTAGGGCAACGATCTACCAATCGTCTGAACCTTAGCCAAAATGTACTCAGTGGCTCATCATACTCCTGCTTGATGCTCGAAATTTCTTTCCTCAGGGCATCCGTCTTAGTGGTTGGAAAGAAATAGTCCAAAAACAACTTCTTGAGCGCATTCCAGGAAGTGACGGAGTTAGGAGGCAAGCTCGAAAACCACTGGTTCGCTGCTCCTGACATGCTGAACGGAAAAGCCACCAACTTGAATTGATCTTCTGTGACACCAGCTGGTCTTTTCTGAACCTTACAAATCTTGATGAACTCGTTCAAGAAATTGTAAGGGTCTTCATTACTCTTCCCATAGAACTTCGGAAGAACATTCAGCAGTGCAAGCTTTATCTCCACAGGGGTCGCAGCATCTAGCAAAGAAATTGGTGTGGGAGGGTCTTCTTCACTATGCCCCGTTAATTCCCACATGTACGGATTGTCAGCATTGGGATCTGCCTCTCCTCTGTCCCCCATTACAGTATCAGGAACGGATTTAATCTCTGATTCGGATTCTGTCTCGGAAACAGCCTCTGTTTGGCCAAACAGAGGGTCTGCGGCAGCTTTCAGCTTCCTCTCCCTGGCGAGTTTGTAATTCTTCCTAGCTGTCTTTTCAACTTCAGAATCAAATATCAATTCCTACTCCTGGGACCTGGTCATATACCAATAACTAAAAAACAAAAAATTAGTAGCAAAATAAATAGAAATTAACTACCGTTCCCCGGCAGCGGCGCCATTTTGGTGATCGTCGTTTTACTGGCCAAATAAACTGCAAACTAGCACACAGATTAGTATAGTAGAAGCAGGTCGTATCCACAGAGAACGGTGTAATTTCTATCAAATTTAAACTACCAACAGGGTTTGGTTTAGCAACCACGCTTATGATTTGAAATTTGTTTAATAAACTAATGAATTACTAAGCTAAAAATAGGGCCAAAATAATGCAGACAAATGCAGAGATAAATTACGAACAAATATATGGATAACAAAGGATCGGCATAGGTTAATCTTTGGTTCATTCCTTGATCATCGACTACTCAAAAGTCATTTAACCCCCATGAATTAATTGGTTATAAGCAGGAACAGTATTTGCTATTTCCCCTAAATTCCCCTTAAATTCCCGATCGCGAGCAAGTATTTGCTAAACCCGCGATCTTCCTGATTAAGATATTCCTAGCAAGTATTTGCTAAACTAGTTATATCTTAACGATCTTAAGACCTAGGGAACCCAATTTAGATAACAAGCACGTATTTGCATGCAGTTTATCCAATTAATTGTTTATCATCTTGTTATTACAGTCATAATTGTTATCTGTTTTTCAGAGGAGGTGCTACTTAATTAGCCATAGCCTAACAAGATTGAGGTGATCAAACTCAAACAATCAAGCATAGATTCTAGGCATAAACAATTAAAAACTCATAGGATTAAATTTCTGAAAAACCGAAGCCTCACAATCCATGAACCATCGAATTAACCTAGCCGATTAGGAATCTAGCTACTCATGATTAAATTAAATAGAACAAGCCATTCGAAATTAAACATGTTGATAATCGAAAATAATAAGAAGAAAGAAATTACCAATGAATAATTACTTCTGCTTGCGTTTTTCTTACAAAGAAAACAAAAACAATGAATAACTTCTGGCAAGTGAATAATTCCCTGGCAATCATCCTCCGCCTCATATAACAAAATAAAACCAAGTGAAGAACTCCTTTTCTCCTCCCCAATTTCGGTCACTAAATCCCAATCTTGTACAGCACACGATTATATATATACTAAAAATAAAACCCAAATCCTAACTAATTTTGAAAAATTAGAATCCTTATCCAAAAAGAATTATTCTTCCACTTAATTTCAGCCTAATTACAATTAAATTCTAACTTGGAATAAATAATTAATCCAAGTCTTGGGCTTCATGGCTTCTCTTCGGCCCAATCACAGTGCTGAATTTTTATTTTGGCCTTCTTTTCTTCTGGACTGCAATTCCGCAAAACTCCCTAACGAGGGATCGGGATCGTTACCTCATTAAAAACCCTTTCGGGAAAAAAGAGTATAACAATCCCCCTTTCATCAGCTTCACCTAAACCGGGTTGACTTCACGGAGCAACTTAGTGATCGTTAAACCGAAGCACAATTCTGCCACATGAAGGATTCCGGCTAAGGATAGCTGGAACAGCATCATAGTGCTCCAAAAATAGCTCTTCCGCTCCAATACCGCTTTGCTCCAAAAATAGTGATCTATCAACAAAATAAATCAATGAAGTACCAAAAATCACATAAAAGAGCACTAAATTCCTTAAAAAATGAACAACTAAATATCACACATCAACCAGATCCATCCTCCGCCGTGCGCTCCAGTCCTATCTCTGCCACTCACCACCACTGGAGATCCACACTACCTCAACTATGCGTCAAAACCCACCACTGCTCCGCTAGGGTTCCTCCGCCGCTGCCTTGAATCTGCGTCAAAGCCCACCACCGCCGCTAGGGTTCCTCCACCGCTGCTTCAAATCTGCATCAAAGCCCACCATCACCGCTAGGGTTCCTCCACCGCTTCCTCAAATCTACATCAAAGCCCACCACGACCGCTACCTCGACTCCACCGCTGCCTCAAATCTGCGTCAAAGCCCACCACGACCGCTACCTCGACTCCGCCGTTGCGTCAAAGCTCTTTACCACTGTGTTGTTTTTTATTATTTTAATCTATGGTTTTGATGTTTTTGTGTTGTTTCCGTTATTTAATTTGATATTATTTCAGATCTGGCTTTGCTCTGTGCTTTCGGAGACCAATCAGTTTCCGACAGCTTATTTTTCTGAAAGGCAGAAATAAGTTTTAAGTTTGGAACCTATTTTGGCCCCCGTTAAAGGCAGTTCCATTGACCTTCTAAAGGCCGTTCTAGGAACTGCCATTAATCAATGTTTCTAAAGGTGGTTCTAGGAACTGCCTTTAATCGATTGCGATTAAAGTGCCTTCTCTGGTTCGACAGAACCGCCTTTAATGACCCCTCCTCCACTAGTGAGTTAATTTAAGTAAAGAAATACTATCTTGTTCAAAGATGAGTGATGGAATATAACTCATCCATTTAGATGAGGCTGAGTTATTAATATCCTTTTCTTCAGTTAAATGACTTGAATAGAAATTCACTACCTCATTTCCAATGTCATTAGGATTTTCTATCCATTGGTCAGCTGAGTTTTTAATGGCAAGGATGGATTGTTTAGCATGCTTTGCCTCAACTGAAGCATGGAAGAATCGATACTCCAATAGATACCAAGCTCATTGCACCTTTCATGGAACATCAACATACAAACTTTAGAAGCAGTGGAGACAGTGGCGGTACCAGACTATTATATTAGGGGGGGGGGTCAAATTAGTACATAATTTTTTTCCTTATCCAACATAACAAAGACAAAGTGTAGGAGATATTTGTGAATATCTTCTGCAAAATTATTGTACCTTAGATATAATCGCTTTCCTTTATTGAATCTGTAAATATTGTCTATATTTGTACCCTTGTACCATCAATGAAAAAAGAAGTTCATATTTTACATGGTATCAGGGCCTAAATCCTGAGAACCCTAAAAATTTTCCTTACTTACAAAAGACAACCACCGTTGTTGCCATGCCATTCACCGCTACCGCCACTGAGAAGCCAGCGCCACAGCCATAGCCGTCCATCTCTAGCACGCACCGCCGCTGCATGGCGCCGCTGCATGGCGCCGCTGCTACCTACCACTGCTGCCATGTTTATCCGTCCTCCACGTACCGCCATGTCGTCGCCCTGTGTGTTCTATGGACCTGTTCAATCAAGTTGTGATTGAAACTCTTGATGCCAATGCCGAGGCTCCTAACGTTCCCGTCACTCCTGCTGCCGACCAGCAACACCAGGATGCTCCGCCGACCACCTCTTCCTCCCTTGCATCCGAACTATGTTCGTCCCTCAGATTATACAGGTTTTCTTATTTCTTCTACAATCTTGAAGATTGATAATTATAATGATTTGAGTGCTAGTATACGTCATGGTTTTAATTCTAGACATAAGCTTGGTTTTTTTGGATAGCTTCATCACCAAGCCTTTACCTGGTGAACCTTTTACTTTTATTTGGAGTAGTTTAAATTCTATGCTCATTGGTTGGATCGTTCAGACACGATCCACCTGTTCGCTCTGCTGGTACTTATTATGACTCGGTTCAAAATCTTTGGGATGATCTTTGTCAATGTTACTCAGTTGGGAATAGCCCACGTATGTGTCAGATTTGTGTGGATATGTAAAACTGTCGTCAGAATGGTTAGGCTGTCAATGCCTACTTTGGTCAATCTTAGAGGTTATGGAATGGCCTGCTTGCTTACATCCATCCACTTACTTGTATTTCATGTCCCGATTCAGCTATCATTCATGTTGAACATGAGAAGGGGATGGTTTATCAATTTCTCATCGGTCTGGATGATGGTTATGCTACTCTTAGCTCATATCATATATCCTTGCACAGGATCCATTTCTTTTGCTCGACAAGGTTTACTCCCTTGTTTCTTAGGAGGAGCGTCAGAAGACTGTCATCTCAGCCCGTGATTCTGTCACCTCGGCATACGCCATGACCTTTGCTGCCCATCGTCAGGTGCAAACTTCCACACCAAAGTCCACTGCTACCGCTCTGGGATCCACCCCAGTCGTCGCTATTGATCATTGGAGTCTTACTTGCACTCACTACTTGCTTCCATATTATTGATTATCTGGAAAGTGGTTGACTTAGAATTGTCCACCTGCATCAGGCCCAAAGGCTGCCGCAAACCCCAAGACTCACGCCCCCCCTGGGGTGCCATTTTCCAGAGCTACTCATCCAGTGGCCGCTGCCACTCCACCTGTGGGCGTAGCTGGCGCCATTATTTCGGACTCCAATTGATCAGCCTTTGGCCTGCCTTTGTCCAAGGAGCAATGCAGTACGGTTTTAAACATGTTCTCTAAGTTAAATACTTCTGACAATCTGTCAGGTAAGACTACTTTACCATTTATTCTTGATACCGATGCATCGTATAATATATCCAGCGACAAGGATCTTCTTTATGATATTGAGGATGCTGAAAATATTAATGTTGTCCTCTCTGATGTTTCTATTTCAACTGCATTTGAACATGGAAAAAAAATTTTGGAGATGTTGTCGTGACTCATATTCTTTTTATTCTGCCCTTACAATGCAATTTGATATTGTTTGCCAATTTAACTGCTTATAGGAAAATTATGTGTACTACAGGATATCCACACGAGGATAGTGATTGGCATGGGTGAACAATGAGGAGGGGTTTATTGGTTGTGCAGATTAGGAGTTTCCATGTCTACACTGCCATCCTCGTCCGTTGCTGATTCAGTTTCTTTGTCTGCTTCATAGCATCATCATTTTAGGCATCTGTCATCATCGGCGTTGTCTTCTATCCCATCCATTTCTGTACATAATATTGATTTTAATAAATATATTCCCTGCTCGGTATGTCATCGCGTAAAACATTCTAGAAATAGTTTTCCTGTTAATTCTGCTAAGGCTAGTAATTTTTTTGAACTTATTCATTGTGATGTTTGGAGGCCTTATATTTCACCCTCTTCTAGTGGAGCATTTTTATTTTTGACCATAGTTTATGGTTATTCCTGAGTTGTTTGGGTTTTTTACTAGTTTCTAAGTCTCAAGTACCATTGAAGATGAAGGAGTTCTTTGCGTTTGTTCAGACATAGTGCCGCCATCCCAATCAATGGGTTCGGGCAGACAATGAAACCAAATTCCTGCCTCTCAGATCATTTTTTCTGGAGAAAGGTGTTTATTTTGAAATCTCCATAGTTTACACACCTCAGCAAAATGGGCGTGTGGAACGGAAGCACAGACATATTCTTAATGTTGCTCGTAATGTTTCTTTCAAGGCTCTTTTGCCTATCGACTTTTGGGGAGAGTGCCTTCTTATAGCGGCTTACCAAATTAATCGCACTCTAACACCGATGTTAGATGGCTGCCAGCCTCATCACTTTCTGTACGGTCGTTCACCAGATTACAACCATCTTTGTGTGTTTGGTTCATTGTGCTTTGTCTATAGCTTCCACAACTGCGTAATAAGTTTTTATCCAAGAGTTGGAAGTGCGTCTTTCTTGTATATCATGTTGAGAAGAAAGCTTAGCGTGTTTATAATTAGGAGTCTCGAACTGTGTTTGACAGCCAATATGTGATATTTTATGAAAATTGTTTCCCTTTTGCACCTGTTTCTGTAAAGGCTGCACCTGCTGATCCGCTGCCATCTCTGTCCCCTGTCGTATTTGACGAATCCATTCCTGAGTCATCTAACCCAGTGGAGCCGCCTGCTCCCGATCAGCCATGGCCAACTCACTCCGAGCTCTTACCGCGACCATCCGTGAAGCCAGGCTCGCAACCTTCTGGGATTGATTTGCGGCCAGCTCATCTCGAGCTCCAGCCACGGGCGCTTATGGCGGCTTCTCCAATGTAGGCGCATCCTACTGTGCCTCTCCAGCCATGGTAGGTGGTCGTCCTTCTAGTGCGAGCAACTCCTGGCCTGCCCATCCAGCCGCGGCCGTCCGTGGCTGCCCTGCCAGTGTGACCTCCTGTCGTGCCTTTCACACTACCACTTCTCACTGAGCCTGATGCATGACCTTCTGCTGCACCTGTCGGCTGGCCACTTCCTGCTGAGCCCAACACATGACCGCCTCCTGCCAAGTCTATCGCACGGTCACCTTCTTCCGAGCCAGTCTCACCATCACCAGCTCAATCCACCGTCTTTCCTCCCAGTTCTCGTCTTCGTCAGCATCTAGTTAAATTACGAGATTACATCTACACTGCTACTAGCTCTATAAAACCCCCTCTACTAACACGCATCCTCTGATTCACTCCTTAGGTATGCATTACTCTATTGTTTATTATGTTTCTTGTAGTAATTTTTTGGTTTAACATTCTAGACTTTTGGCTGCAGTGACAGATGCTACAGATCTGGTTACTTTTTCTGATGCTTGTCGCCATGATCATTGGTGTACGTCTATATCCGATGAGATTGATGCACTCGAGTGGAATAATACATTGGTTCTTGCTCCTCTTCCTCCTGGCAAGAAGGCTATTTGCTGTAAGTGGGTTTATCGGACTATGTTTAATTCTGATGGTTATATTGAGAAATACAAGGCTCGTTTGGTTTTCCTTGGTAATCGTCAAATTGAGGGGACTGATTTTCACAATGCATTTTTGCATGGTGATCTTGAGGAGGAGGTATACATGCACCCACCTCCTAGTTATACACTTTTGGAGCCTGGGTTAGTTTGCAAGCTTCACAAATCTCTTTATGTTCTAAGCTAAGCTCCACAGAATTGGTTTGCTAAAATTGTTGCTACTCTTTGCCTATTTAGGTTTGTTCAGAGTAAGGAAGATTACTCTTTGTTTTCTTACTTGAAGAATGGTGTTTATTTTCTCTTCATATATTTGTTTATGTTGATGAATTTATCATTGCTAGTTCCTCTCTTGAGATAATGTCAGAGTTCAACAAGTATTTGTGCCCTTATTTTGTTATGAAGGTTCTTGGTGCCCTAAAGTATTTCTTGGGCATTGATATTGCTCGTCGGCCTGATGGGATGTTTTTGTCTCAGCAAAAATATACCTTGGATATTTTGTCGGATACTAGTTTGTTAGCAGCTAAACCCACAGATTTTCCCATGGAACAACAACACAATTTGGCGCGAGATAATGGTCCTTTGTTTGATGATTCTGCACAGTATCGCAGACTAGTTGGGAAGCTTATGTATCTCACCATTACTCATCCTAAGCTTAGCTATTCATTCCGTACATTGGCTTAGTTCATGGAGAAACCGCATTTGGTGCATTGGCATGTAGTGTTGCTAGTTCTTCATTACTTAAAGAGTCATCATGGTCAAGGTTTGTTTCTATTGGCTAAGAGTTCTCTTCAGCTTACAACATTTTGTGATTCAGATTGGGAAGCTTGCCCGATTACTTGGAGATCTTTGACTGGATATTTTGTGATGATTGGTGAATCTCCAGTTTCTTGGAAGACGAAGAAACAAACCACTATTTCTTGTTCTTTGGCTGAAGCAGAATACTAGGCTATGATAGTCGCATATTGTGAATTGTTGTGGCTCAAGTCATTTCTTCGTTCGTTGGGAGTGGCGCATCCTACTCCGATGCGTTTGTATTGCGATAGTTAGGTTGTTCTTCATATTGCAGCAAATCCAGTTTTTCATGAGAGGACGAAGCATATTGAGATTGATTTTCATTTTGTTTGTGATTTGATACAGTATAGTATTGTGGTTACTTATCATATTTGTACTGCTAGTCAGCCAGCAGATTTATTTACGAAGGCACTTGGATGACAAACTTTTCAGACTTTGCTTGGCAAGTTGGGCATTCGAGATCCACATGCTCCAACTTGAGAAGGAGTGTAGGAGATATTTTGTGAATATCTTTTGCAATATTATTGTATCTTAGATAAAATATTTTTCCTTTATTGAATTTGTAAATGATGTCTATATATTGTACCCTTGTACCATCAAGGAAAACAGACGTTCATAATTTACACAAAGACTTCTTATTGGTTCTTCATATGTCGTATCAATATTTCACTGTAAAGTCATCAATCCATGATCACATTTTGCGACGGTGTTTGACGGCTCAATTGATGCCTGATAGATGAATGAGTACTCAACGGAGTTGTTTACTAGCTCGTGCCATTTGTAATTGTTTAATTTTTTTTGCTAACATTTTTTATCATAAGTTTCAGTCAGTTTTTAAATATTAATATGATCATACAAACTATAAACTATTGTTAGATTCGTCGTAACATGTATTTACAAAATATTATTTTTTTAGTACATCATTATTTTACGTAACTAAAAATATTGGAGAGAGATATTGTTAGATTCGTCGTAAAATGTATTTTCTTTTTTTAAAGCATTATAAAATGTAATTAAATTTATTTGTGGTAAGAAATTTCTTGAAATCATTATAAAAAATTTAATTAGTTATAAGCGGGGTGGGGAGAATATGAGAAAAGGGAAATGTTTTGTTGTTTAGAAAAACTAAATAATGTAAGGTACTGTATATGATTTGTTGAAAAAAAATTAAAATTTTAAAAAGGTTGGCAAATAGTTGGGCCAAAAGAGATTAAAAAAATGAGAACAAAAAATTGGGTTTCGTGTTAGAGGTTTAGGCCCAAAGATGAGACCAAGTATCCAAACTATTGAGTTACCATCTACGACTTCTTCTTCTTCAACTGCCTCTGCAACTCCACATTCTCATCTTCATATGACAACGAAACTTTTCTTTCACCAATTCCTTCTACTACTTTGGTCTTCCACTCGCTAAAATTGCCATCCTGGACTGAACTAAATACTCCTGTAGAAAATAAGGGTAATAATCTGTGTTTGTATTCATGATCTCAGGGTACATAATAGTGGTACAGAATACCTATACAAGCTAGGAAAAGGTAAGAGAATCTAATTACAATTATAAGTAATATCTACATTCCTTAATAATCCTCCACAAGTTGGAGTATGTAGATAAAAAGTGACCAACTTGCCAAGTAAGGAATGAAACTGAACGTCCAAGAGCTTTAGTAAATAAGTCCGCAGGTTGATAGGTAGTGTGGATATGATGAGTAACAATGGTGCCAGACTGCACAAGATCCCAGACAAAATGACAACCAACTTTAATATGCTTAGTACGTTCTTGGAATATTGGATTTTCCACAATATGAAGAGCAGATTGGCTGTAAATGCTTAGGAGTAGTATGCGCAGCAGGTAACATCCATAGCACGATACTCTGCTTCAGCAGAAGACCGAGAAACCGTAGGTTGCTTCTTCGTCCTCCATGAAACCTGAGAATCACCAATCATCACAAAGTATCCGAAAAGAGAATGTCGGGTAATAGGGCATGCAGCCCAATCAGAATTACAGTAAGCAGTCAATTGCAATGCACTATGGGAAGAGAGAAATAAAACTAACCAGGATGACTCTTTAGGTAGTGCAAAACGCAGACAACAGCTTGTGAATGAGGAACATAATGATGCTTCATAAACTGGGAATACTTTGACACCTCAGAATAAGTGGAGTGATCTGCACTAGAAGTTACTGCACCCAAAAATCTAGAATGCATACTAGAAAAATTATCACAATTTAAACAATTAGTAAGAGGATAGAGAACACACGAGGATAGTGAAGGTGCGTTAGTGAACGTAGCAGTAGAGGGTGGCCTTCAGTAGCACTGGCACAAACATAATCATCATCGTAGTCATATTCTTCCAAGTAAGGAATAGGTTAGCAATTTCGGGTACTCTGTCTGAGAAGAGGTGGCTCGGTAGCGGAGGGCTGCGCCGAAGTATCCAGCCATGTAGGCGGCGGATGGCAGTGTCCGATGCTGGAGATGCCGCGTCAGGCGGCGGTGTAATAGGCAGGCTTGGAGATTGTGGTGCATGAAGTGCATCGTCGATAGCTGCCGGTGGTACGTGAAGCGATTGCAGTGGCGTCAACTCTGGTGTCACGACGTTGAACCAGACCGGCAAAGAAGTGGGCCGTTGATTGGGATTGGCAGGCGGGTCTGGCTAGGCAGGCGGATCGGCCACCGGCGGGTACGGCTTCGGTGGAAGTGGCGGTGATACTGGCAGTGAGGTGGTGGCATCACCAGGATACACTGGGGCTGGTGTCGGAGTGATCGTATAAGGGAATTGGTCTTCAAAACAATTGGCATCCCGACTGTTGAAGAAAGTATGGGATTCCAAGTCAAAAAGGCTATAGCCTTTGTTTCCAGTATGATAACCAAGAAGTAAACATCGCCGACCTCTTAGTGCAAACCTGTCTCGGTATATGGGAATGTAACTAGAAAAACACAAGCATCCAAATACCTTCAAAGGTTTGTAAGTTGGAGTTACCCATAGAGCATCACAAAGGGAGTACGTCCATTGAGAAGCTTCATCGGTGTCCAGTTAATCAGATAAGCAGCACTAAGAACACATTCTCCCTAGAAATCAACCGGAATATGAGCTTAAAAACGCAAGTCATGTGCTACATTTAACAAATAGCGATGCTTTCGTTCAACACGACCATTCTGCTGGGGAGTATAAACCATAGATATCTCGAAAATTGTCCCAGATTCAGCAAAATATAATCTCAATGGCAAAAACTCAGTGCCATTATCAGCCCGGACGAGCAGAACTCTGTGGTCAAACTAGTTCTTGATTAAAGCACAAAATTCTATAAATCTAAAAGCTACTTCTGACTTAGTAACTAATAGATAAACCCAAACAGCACGGGAATAATCATCAACTATTGTTAAAAAATATTACGCACCACTAGAAGATGGTTTACTATAAGGACCCCAAATAGCAAAATGTATTAATTCAAACAATAAGGTTGCATTTTAAGAACTCAAAGAAAAGCTATGCCTAGTCCATTTTTTCCTATAACATACAGAGCAAGGAACAAAGTCTTATTTGTCCTAAAATCAATATAGGAAACTAAAGACAACACCGTAGAGGAAGGATGTCCAAGACGCTGATGCCATAAATTAGAAGAGGACACAGAAGCAACTGTCGAAATAGACTGCAGGGTAGGAGGACAAATATGAGTATCCAACAGGCGAAGTCAATAACCCCCCCTTTCTGTTCACCCATGCCAATCATAGTCCTCGTACTGATTTTCTGTAAAATGCAATAATTTCTAGTTAACAAAGATAGAAAGTTTAATACAGATAACAATCTAGAGCATGATAATAAGTTGCATCGTAAAGCATGTAGGTATACCACATGATTATGGGTGACATCACCAAAGCAGACAAAACCATATTGTGTAGTAGACGACACAGATCCATCAAGCAGCATAACATTCACACTATCGACAATAGTAGTAATATTCAGTAAGAGAACCCTTGTCACCAGTCATATGATATGAGGCTCTTGAATCAAGAATTCAAGGCATAATAGACTTACATGACCCATAGTCAGAAAGAGATTTAAAATGATTAAATAAATGCATGGTCTTGCTCCATTGGTCATCACACAAGCAGGACCAAATTTATAACGTGTAGGGACACTGCCAGTAGAGGCCGCCACTGCTAACCCTGGCAGCGACATGGCAGCCCCGGTAAATGGCAGCGGAAGTGGAGAGGTTGCGGCGATGGGAACCTGTGCGATCAGCCGAGCTGGCATCATCTTCTTGGCGGCGTTGGCTTTCTCCCTCATTTCCTTGAACCATTCTGGAATGCTTGTGATCTGGAAACAGGAAGTTTTGTCGTGACCCTTGCGATGATAGTGCGTACAGATGAGATTCTTGCGATCAGCTGAAGTGAGGATAGCTGTTGAAGAACCCGTAGGTGGTGGGCATCGAGCGGCATATGATATGGAGTCAAAAGAAGGCTTGCGAGACCGGATAACAGCTCGGTGATTCTCCTCCTGGTCAATAAGCGCATACACGCGGTTGACAGATAGAAGTGGATCAATGCTCATGATAAGGGATCATAAGGTGTGTGAGCCTTCATCGAGACTAGAGATGAATTGATAAATCAAATCCTTCTCTCTTTAGGGAGGCGCGTGCACCATGATTTCAAGTGCACAACAATTTACTAGCTTCACAGTCGTAAACTAAAGGAAGCTGTACAGAATTTTAGTCTCCAAACAGCTTCTTCAGGTTGCCAAAATGGGTGGCGGTGTTCTGACCATTCTGCCTATAGTTCTGAATATCTTCGCGCATCTGCACAATTTTCATACCATCACTAAGAGTAAAACAGGCCTTCAGGTCATCCCACAATTCCTTAACCGTGGAAAAAGAACTTGTAGAAGATCGCAATGCTGGATCCATGGTTATCAAGATCTAGCAGACAAGTGTAGCACTAACCCCAGGCCAATCAGCAGTATCAGGATAATCATCCTTGGTAATGGATCCATCAATGAATCCACTATCATGCTTAGCAAGTATAGCACGAAAAATTCCATTAGACCATTAAAGGTAATTCTCTTGACCCTTCCGGATGGTGGGTACAATAACCAAACCATGTTCGTCAGAAACGAGGGATCATTCGGTAGGCGACCAATAGGTACAGGTGAACGAGGGCCAGATTGTAACTGCAATTGTTTCAGTATAGTCGCAATGACCTCATAGTCATTCACGTTTTGAAGCTTAGTAGCCTCAAATTTAGCAGCAATACGAGCCTGTTCTTCGGGATTACCTCCGGAGTCAGACATAGTGGCAAATCGGTAGGATTAACGGCGGGAGCAATGACCGGCGGATCGGATCGGCGACACTCAATGCGGCTGCGCATGGGATGAACGGCGGCGGCGCGTGGATCAGTGGGTTGGTGTGTGAGCTTCACACTCGGATTGGAACGAACAACGGACTGTAACAGGATATCGCAGATGGCTGGAGAAGCACGACAATGGTCGTCGGATGGAGATCGGCGTGGCGACATGATGGCTGAGCGACGTCGCATGGTGGGAATGCATCGGTGAACGGCGGTGCGACAAGCTCGACGAAAAGGCATAAAAATTTTCTTTGGGGTTTCAGGATTTTAGGCTCTGATACCATATAGAAAATAAGGGTAGTAATATGTGTTTGTATTCATGATCACAGGGTACATTATATAGTTGTACAAAATACATATACGAGGTAGGAAAATGTAATAGAATATAATTACAATACAAGTAATGTTTACATTTCTTACCTATTTTAGTCGGTCGGGGCAGAAAGAGCAAAAACTCAACCGGGGCAACAACACCGGGTCGACCCCCTTGGTTCCGCCGGTGAGTGGAGAAGGTCACACTATGTATGTTAAAACAAATGAAATATATCCTACCAATCCCTCCAATGTATGTTGTTTCAACATATCTGCATATAAAGCCAATGGAGTGCATGATTTTTGTGTTGTGTACAGTAGAAAAATGGTCCAACTTGTGGCAGATTTTGGTTTTGGAAGTAGAGGGTTGAGGACGCATTACCATAATGCGTCCTCCCCTTTTTTATTTTTTCAGAATCCTCTCCCTTTTTACTTCTGTCCCTCTTTGTTTCCGGAAGTTTGTCCCAATTTTTTTTTGTTTTCGAATGCAATTAGGCTGCGCACTTTTTTCTTTTGGAGAACAGTTAGCATTTATTTTATTGTTTCTAAAATTAATTAGAGGACTCGTTTTGGAACCGATTTAATTTTTACCATCAATTGGAGGACTCATTTATAAATTAAAATAATGCCTGATTTAGCATTATTTTATTTTTCCCGAAATAATTTTCGTAGCACTCGTTTTTTAAACGACTCCTCGGAACAGGTGAATTGTTTTTTTGAAATTATTTTTTTTTCTGGAAATTATTTAGAGGACTCTATTTTGAAACATAAATATATACATATATATAAATATAAATATAAATATATAAATATATATAAATAAAAAAATATATAAAAATATATACATATACGGATAAATATATAAAAAATATATATATACGAATATATATATATATAAATATATACATAAATATAAATATATACGTAAATGTGTGGATGTACACGCACGTGAATGTGTGGATGTACACGCACGTGAATGTTTGGATGTACACGCACGTAAATGTGTGGATGCACATACGTAAATGTGTGGATGTACATATATATATATAAATAAATAAATAAATATATATATATATATAAATAAATATATATAAATATAAATAAAGATATATACATAAATATAAATATAAATATATACACATATATAAAAATAAAAATAAAAATAAATATAAATATAAATAAGGATATATATAAATATACATATATATATATAAATAAATATATATGTAAATAAAGATATATATAAATATAAATATAAACATATATATATAAATATAAAAATAAATATAAATGTAAACATAAATAGAGGACGCATTATGGTAATGCGTTCTCGCCACGTGGCGTGGCCCCAGTCGGCCACGTGGCATTACCTCAATTTGACCAGCATTTATTAAAAAAAATTAAAATGGAACGGAGGACGCATTATGGTAATGCGTCATCGCCACGTGTCAACCAACCGTGCATCGTTTGAAAATTTTGACCGAAATTTTTTATAAAAAAATAAAAAAATGTGAGGACGCATTTCCGTCTGCAAGTTTGGCATTATCTAGCTGTTCTGGATATTATGCGGAGGACTCGTCTTTGGAATGAGTCCTTGGAAGCCATCTAATTTTTTTTCTCGGAAAATTAATCACCGAAATGTTGTAAATCAGTGCAAATTTGCATAAATTTATTTCTCGGGAGCTCCTCGAACGAGTCCTGGAATGGGTATTGTTTCCTACAATTATTTTGAAAAAGTTGTAAATGAGATTTGCAATTAACTACGGTGCTAATCTAAACTGTGAATGAAATAATGTTTATTATATGTTGTTATGTTATGTAAATTTATCGTGAGGAGAATTTTGTTTGTTTGGGAGAAAGCTTATTATACTATTCCGCCCTAAGTTCGGCAAGAGTGTGGTGTTTGAAATGAGTCGCGATTTTGAGTATTAAATCATCGTGGGTTGCTGCAGTTTGTAACTTACTATTTCTGGTCTGCGTGTTTTCGGTCAAGATTGCGCATAAGTAGACTTTTGTGTGTTTGATAAAAAATTGGAAATTAGTCAATTGACGGTTTTGGGTCTCGTTGTTCGAATTTTTTTGACTAGTCTTGAATGTCGGTGCAGGAAGGGAGTATTGCATAGTTAGAATGGATACTAGTTAGTATAAATGTACAGTGTAGAACAGTACGAGTGAAATGTAATGCCGATTAGTGTTGAGTAGCATGTACTGTCCTATCGATGGTCTCTGCAAAGCTTTCCACCCGTTCCACACGGGGGAGGACGTATGGTCCTGGATGTTCGTCGTGGTACAACCATCTGTGCAGGTACATGTTCTTCTTCATGTGGAGCTTCCCCCGGTATGTCCTCCTCCATTTCGTATCCCGCTTCCTCGTTCGGATCACAGTAGGCATATGGAATAGTACCTGTATGTGATGGATCGATATGCGACATGTATCGTTGACTGGATGTTGGAGTGACATATGCATTGTAATCTGGTGCATCCATGTTGTATTGTGAGGGTTCCCCGGCTGATGGTCCACAAAGCGGTGGACTCGCATGTAAGGGGCCCGCTTGTGATGGACCAATGTGTTCTGCATGCCCCCTAGCACGAGGCCTCCGACCTCCTTGCCGACCAGGTGGGGCCTGACGGTGGATTATGAGGTCAGTATATCTGACACCAGGGGGCGGTTCCTCACAGTGCACAAATGGTTGATAGTGTTGCGGCCTGGAGGGCTGATGCGCATTTTGTAGACTACGTGTGATAACATGATGCATCCCCCTTATGACGTCCGCACAATGTGGGGGCCAACCATCCAAATTAATGTCTGACATTCCATGCAACTGTGCCATTTCCTGCAACTGCAGAATCGAGATGAATATGTCAGATATATAATTTTGAGTAGCTGTGTTGTATTCTTTCTTGATAATATTTGAAATTTAGGACATACCAAGTACTCCGTGGTTGCACCGTCCCCGTGGAAACCCTCAGTAGCTGTTACAGGCCGCCCTGGTTGATCAATGAAGGACACCGTCTTGCGGAAGTACCACTCCAAGTAATCACGGCTGGGTAGGTATGGATCCGCACTCCCCAGTGTGGGTGCTTGTCGATTGGACCGATGTTCCCAAGCATCGAGATATCTTCTGAGCTCGACACGCCAATCCATGCCAGACCTTCCTCGACGGTCTCTAGTATGGACTAAGTTGTACTCATCCCTACTAACCAACTGGGTGGGTATTGGCTGGATCAGGCCGAACTGCCTGAGAACACGATGCGCATGATGGAACTCCACGGCATGCCAGCAGATGAGATCGACGCAGAGCAGCCAATTGTGTCTACCATCCATACAATACCGCGGGAGTTGCTCCAGGACGTCCTCGGTATATGGCTACCAGGTGAACTGAGACAACATGCATGTGTTGCGGTTAGGCAAAGGAAACCATTTTTCGTGTGAAGTCTAGAAATCAAAATCCAATTATTCCTATACCTGATTGTGGTTGAGAGACGTCAGTTGATCACGGTACACTTTGAGAACGTGCATTGGCGATTGTGAACAATCGTAACGGACCCTCCACCTATGAGGAACCGAGTGACATACATTAGCCTTACTATGGAATTGCATGTGGACTTATGAATACCGCATATTGAGGAATCAAACAAGTACCGGGATCCAAGAGCACTCATTGTCACTGTCACCTGTAGTGCCCCGGCAGGACGGATGGATGGTATGCGTTCCCATGCCCATAACTGCCAGTAAATGCAATAGAAGTGCCCGTTAATATTACGCACGGTATGTACGAACGACTACGTTGACCAACAATTTTACCTGTAGCAAGACAAGTGGCCCAGATATGGATTTAGATTGTGGGATTGCCGCGTCACATAATGACCTGTACAAGCATACAAGAATCGAACTCCCCCAACTGTACCGATGGACTACACCCAGATCCGTAAGTGCGGATAAGTAGAGCAACGGGATGAGGTGGCCGGACGTGTCGGACATCAGCATTCCCCCAAGAAGCAGCAGAAGGAATACCCTAGCCCACTGTTGGCATTGTACATCAGTGGGATCAGTGGGGAACGGACTGTGCAATAGCGTTCCTAACCACCTGGCCTTAATGCGACCCCCCCTGATACAAGTGGGGTCTGGTGTAGCTCCCAGGTAGTCTGTACAGATCAGCTGCCAGTCCTCCGTACGCCTAACGGTGTCAACACCTGTTACTGGGATGCCATCAATCGGTAGACCCCATAGGACCCCTACATCCTGCAAGGTGACCATCGCCTCCCCCATCGGTAGGTGAAACGTGTGCGTCTCTGGGCGCCAACGCTCCACTAGGGCGGTGATGAGGGAGTGGTCAATCTGTATTGCGGCAGAGTCCAGGAGTCCCTGAAATCCCACGTCGCGTACGTACCGCATAACCTGTTCTGGCAGTCGTTCGGTCCAGCATGCCCCGTCGCACCGACGCACCTGCAGTGCCTCATCCTCTAAAGTTCCATTGTATAGGGCACGAGCACGGTGCTCCTGGTGGAGGTACAGCAAGTCCTCCTGAATGGGGCCTGGATGGTACATGGTGTTTTCCTGCGCGCAAATACCAACCCAGGTTAGATGGTTTTTCTGGAAGAATAGCACAGAAGAAAGCAACACTGCGTAATGTGACACATATTTGGCAAATATAAGTAATACCACATAATCTGCTACACATATCATTTAATACAAGAAATGCTACGTCACACTACGAACGACAGACTAAGCATGCCCTCTCCCATCGATGTACAATGCAAACCAAATGAAAGATGGAGGTTCTATTACAGACACCGTATGACACCACGATACTAAGCACGGCCACGCCTACGGACGGCCCTGGTTTCACCCGCCACCCTGTCATCCATCTGATTCCTTATTATCCTCTCCGCAAACTGTCCACGCCTCCTGTTGCAAAACTTTTCTGCATCAGGAATCAACCTCCAACCGGAACGCTGCCAGAGTGATGGATCTCGCACGGGCATGAAACCCTGACTGTATTGTTGGACATATGTGGTCGTGTGATACACCCTGTCACATAGACTAGCAGGGTCGTCACGTCTATGCCGACAAACGGCCAAGGCATGAGAACAAGGGAAACGAAATATTTGCCATTCGCGACAAGTGCACTCCCTTCTTCGGTATTTGAATGTGTACTGTCGTTCACTAATGCTCCCATCGGTGTTCCTTGCCACAACCCTGTATGTCTGCGACGCGTGCCCGAACAGGGTGACGATATGTCCCTGTGCCAATGTATCCTGCTTTTGGAACTTTTTCCAGATCCTCTGAGGGAACACGGACCTGGACAGACAGGCAATATCTCATAATCAGCAAACCGGCACACGGGTAAATCTGAAAATGCAATTACCTGACAATATACCTCCAATTCATAGCGTCCGTAAGCCTTTGTGCAAACATTTCAACCGTTCGCTCGAACGTCGCTTTGACACACGCTGTTATTGGAAGGTGGCGTGCACGCCGTAAGCAGTTGTTGAAGCTCTCTGATAGATTCGTTGTCAAAATTCCCCAATGCCGATCACCATCATCGAAGGCAAGACACCACCTACTCCTATCTTGCCGTTCCAGCCAAGCCCAAGCGGACGGATCCATACTCTCCAGCTCCTCCTTGTACTCCCTCCACCTGCTCTCGCGCCTGGCACTACCGAGCTGCCACACCAGGGACTTCATGAGCGCATTCTTGAACTTCCCGCTGTCATGTGATAAGAAGTTTGACTGAAAATGCCGCAAGCAAATCCGGTGGTATCCGGCTGGCTCCATCCACTCCTCCATATTTGTCATCGCATTTACAAGTCCTGCGTGCCTATCTGATATGACACAGATTGGTCTGCTATCACCACCAACAACGTGAAGACGCAGTCTCCCTATGAACCAGTTCCAGCTTTCATTCGATTCCTCGTCGACAATTCCATAAGCGATAGGGAGGATGTAATCATTTGCATTGTGGGTCACGGCGACCAGCATTGTGGACTTATATGCACCTCTCAAGTGAGTGCCGTCGACGCTGATCACTGGCCTGCAGTGGCGGAAGGCCGCAATTGCCTGACCGAATGCCCAGAACACAAATTTAAATTTCCTACACCCGGGACCGTGTATTCTATCAGGTACGCCAGCCCAATCAACAACGGTGGTCGGATTAGCCCTTACAAGCTCATCCATAAAAGTTGGGAGCTGCTCAAAAGAATCCTCCCACGTTCCAATACCATGTCAATTGCCTTCTGCCGAGCATACCAGGCCTTCTTGTAGGAGATCGTGACATGGAACTCATCATTCACTTGAGCTCGCACATCTTTCACAGTGTATGAAGGGTTAACATCAATGTGGTGGTGGATTGAACGGGCGATCATCACCGACGTCAGGTTCACGTTACCCGTAGGTCGACCAGCCCCGACACACCCATGGCTACTAGCCCATTTGGTGATCTGCCACATACCATGCGAAGCCTTTTTCGAAGCTCTGCAAACCCAAACACAATTCCCAGTTCCTTCGACGACGTCCTTGCATTTCGCATACCATGTGCGTGAACTGCTCTCCACAACCCTGTGTTCCCTGTTCATCATAGAACTCCACCGGGAAATAGCTTCGACCAACTGCGGCTTTGTCTGAAATTGCATACCCACGTCCACTACACCAGTCTCTTGAACATAGGTAGAAACGCCGGACCCAAAATGGGTAGGGTCATAGCTATCCTCATCAGGGCCCCCATAATCTCTATAGTAGGTCTGTGTATCCGGGTTTGCAAGAATATGAAACGACGTGGGTACATTGTTCATGCACACCAATTGCTCTTCCTCGTCCCCGGGATTTGAATCGGTTAACAAGGAACGATCATCCTCAGTTCCACCGTCAAGTTCAGCATCCTCGACATCATCTTCACTGCCATCAAGCCGAGCATCGTGGTCGCTGATGTCACCCGCGTAATCATTGCGGAAGACATTCTGCTCGCCATAGTCTACCACATACATACCACCTCTTCTGGACGGCTGGGCACAATCCACGTGGCCATACCTTGCAGGCTGGCTGGACTCACCAAATTCAAGACCCCGGCTACGGACTGGTGGTCGTATACTGGGTACAGTGGCGGAGTTCTGCACGTTGCTCAGCAATGACATGAACGTGCTTCCTCATGCCCCATCATTAGCGATTGGTAACTGTTCCATGACAATGTAAAAATCTGCAGAAGACAATGACATTCGATCGACAATGTTGAAGAAGAACGTGGTTGACTCATCATCTTCCACGGGATAACATCGATAGTATACCGCAGAACCAATCAGCTCGGGACATCAGAAATACATTTTCAACGAACAACCCTCCCTCACAATGGCCAGTCTCGTTACAATTAAATGAACCAATTCCCAGTGGTTCATCCTCCTCTCCAGAGTCACAACTTGCTCCGGTACTGGAGGATCATAATACACACCCACACTCAAATCAAACTTAATCTGACCCCCTCTATACATATACACCGCCAAAAACATCGCAGAACTGCAACACACAAACACATAACTTCAGATTCATACTAGTTGGATATTCCTATTCATTGTATCCTTAAGTATGTACATGTACTCCACCCGGCCACTTTAACAGCACTATCGACACGGACAGGACATAACACATTAATCAGTTCAACTGCTACACATAGGCATCACTTTCATTTCCTTCCCATTCCACATTCTAGTTCACAAGATCCTCAAATGTCATTACTTTTGCTACAAGCTCAATACATCAATCACTAAACAATTCCGATAATTACTGCATTCAATAACACAGGATCATTATCCGCAACAGACCATACTTAATCATTGAGGGTACACACAATTAGACAACACAATCATACACATACAATTAAATTAACCAAATTACTCTGACGTACCAACAAATTATAATTCAACCCAAAAGGCAACAACTGGCCGACGACCGGCAATGTGCCACACACACATAATGTTGGAACACGTTCGTATTGGAAGGTTCACCGCAATTAACTAATAGAAAATGGATAAAAGAGTGGGAGGGATTCTGAGACTTACGGAGAAAGTAACAAAGGCGGCACGGGCTGCGGTCAACGCGGACAATGCCGGGTCCACGAGGTCAGCGATAGGTCAACGCGGGCAACATCGGGTCAACGAGGTCAAGGCGGTCAATGCGGGTCAAGGCAGTCAACGCGGGTCAACGCAGTCAACGCGGGTCGACGCGGTCAAACGGCGTCCACTTCAACCCGAATACGATCTCTACAACCGAAATCCAATTAAGAAATCAGTAGCAATTAACAAAAAAACCAAACAAATATTCAGCGAATGAAAAGGAAAATACAGGATCCCGTAAAAAATTCGAACTCCAGATAAAAATGGTGGAACGCCGGTAGAGCAATGCCGGAGAAAGACTGGAGATGAATTCCAGGGATGGTAAGACACTGGCGAAAAGGAGGTTAACAGTGGGAGAAATGTGAGAAAGGATTGCTGAAGAAGATGGACAATGTTGGAAGGGATGCAATTCGGATGTATTTAAGCACAAAATTCTGACGCAGTACGCCACGTGGCAGCACCGGATTCGACCGCCAATTCCACTTTTGACCGGATTTAAAAAAAATTAAATCCACCGAGGACGCATTATCATAATGCGTCCTCTCCACGTGGATCTCCCCCATTCGACCGACAATCGGACCACCTTCCGCCGCAACGTGCCATCACCCTCGGCCGACACGTGGCCTCTCCTCCATCAAGCATTCGGTCACGTGGCAATTGACCAGGAAAAAAAATTCGAACGGATTGGAGGATGCATTACCATAATGCGTCCTCGCCACGTGGCAAATCCCCACTCGGCCACGTGGCAATTGCGAATTTTCAGCAGAAATTTAAAAAAATTTCAAACGGATTGGAGGACGCATTACCATAATGCGTCCTCGCCACGTGGCAAATCCCCACTCGGCCACGTGGCAATTGCGAATTTTCAGCAGAAATTTTAAAAAATTTCAAACGGATTGGAGGACGCATTACCGTAATGCGTCCTCGCCACGTGGCAAATCCCCACTCGGCCACGTGGCAATTGCGAAATTTGAGCTGAATTTTTTTGAAAAAAATTTAATTGGCTTGGAGGACGCATTATGATAATGCGTCCTCGACACGTGTCGCGACGCCGTGCGTCGCCTGATATTTTTGACCGAAAAAGTAAAAAAAAAACAAAAAAAAAGGAAGGACACATTACCATAATGCGTCCTCCATAGGAAGTTGCCGTCTGTGGCAACTGTAGCAATAATCAAGTCATTTTCTCAAAGCCAATGGTTAAATTTCCTGTCCACATATCCAGTTCCAATACAATTAATATTCCAAGTAACATCATCCTGCATGTTTGTCCACGTTCTCTATATTTCGAGCTTGTCACGTAGAGAAACACATACAGGAAATGTAACTTTCGTTTCCAAAAACCGACACTCAAGAATCATGTGAGGAATATTAAAGACATGTTGAAAATCCCTGTTGAAAATAAGTTTGAAACAAAAATAAAACGATCTTGAAGAACATGTATCATACCCACTCATCTGATTAATAGACTCTTTAATTACTCCTGTCCTTCAATGTTGAACCCCAAACGAGAAACACTACAATAGAAAACCTGATGACTGGTTCTCCTAATATGCGGCATGTCCATAAGTTTATGGATAGGCTAATTATTTTTTACCTTATACACTGCATTTCTTAAATTACATACAAAATTTTAAATTTTTAAAAAAATGTTTTTGTATCATATATTTTTATATTTTCATCTTCAAATACATATTATTACTTGTTTTAACTTATAAAATGCAATATTTAAATTTTATAAAAAATTACAACATTTAAGGCAAATGTCTGCCCATAAGCTTATGGAAAGGCCGCATTTCCTGATAATTTCCCAATGCAACATTATAAACCATTATGCACATGAATGGAATATGCAAAGTCATGCAGTAGGAAGAAAGCTGGGGAAGCTCTTACCAATCCAACCGAAATACAGAAGCATCACAGGAGCACTTCAATGCTTGATGAATCCCCATCCTGATATATCCTTCTTTGTCAACAAATCAAGCTAGTTCAAGCACCAACCAACCACTGAACACCTGCAAGGAGTTAAAAGAGTTCTTAGTTATTTAAACGGAACAACGCATACATGGCTTAATGTTCATTTTGTGAGAGATAGGGGTTTCAGCTCTTAAGCTAGATGTAAGGTTTACACCTTCACATGATCAAACTGCATATTACCTCACCAAATGTTTAAGCTGCAGCAGATTAATCATCTGCAATGCTGATACAACAACTAATCATCTGCAACGCATAATTAGACCTAAAACTAGTTTATTGGAATCATTTTAAAATCTCAATCTAGAACCTCATTTTAACCAGATCTTTTTTGAATTCAATAAATCCAGAAAGTCAACATCAAATATTAAAAAACGCAACACATATGCGCATGCTGAAGAAAATAATAACTGAATCAAAAAGTTTCGAATCAGATTTATAACCTGGAAGGCTTCAAAACGTGCAGTGGGAGCAAAAGCACGGGGATCTGCAAACTCAAATGTGTGAGCAAACACCAATTGCGAATCATAAAGACTAATCACAACATCAGACACTATCGTCAATCATAGAGTAGTAGATGGAGCAAAAGGATACAAGATGACAGAGTAATGTTGGACAGAAACATTTCACTTTATACGTAATGCACTAAAAAAATTTCATACAAAAGAATCCATTGGAGAGTTATTAAATTACTCCTAACTCTATACCTAGAAAAACATCCCTACTGTTACAGCTATGTCATCATACTTTCCACCCAGATAACTGTTCTCGCCCTGCTCTTGATAAACATCAACCATAATCGCAGCCACAAATTGATATCTTTAAACTTAGAAGCTAGAATGTAAAATTAAAAATTAAAAAACCATCAAGTACAAGTGATTAAGGGATTGATATCTTTGACGCCACGGCCCACGGGTTGTGGTTGTGAGTTCTCCTGCACAAGCGAAAACCATCTACAAAGTCCTAAGGCACTTTATGCAGGGAGAAATCATCGACTGATTCCCTTCAATATGCAGAATGAGGCCACAAATTTATCACACAAACTACAAAGGACCAGAAGAAGAATAGGAAAATATTAATGAAGAAAACACTAGGAATTTAGCGCAAGATCATAAGTCCTTTGATTACTAGTTTTCCGTTTTCTAATCAAAATATAACTGGTGAATGATAATTGTTGTAGCAAAAGCTAACCACAAAAGTAGATACTTAGCATGACTCAAATCAGTTGCCAAGAGAGCTTAGCAAGCCTGTGAAGAGCAATGTAGATGGCCCCAGTGCTAGAAAGTGAGTAATGTAATATTAGCAGTAACTAGTAAATTTTAAAAAGTGAAAAAAGTACTTCACTTACTGAAAAGCAATGTAACGGCACACTCCAGCAACACGTTCAGTATAAAAATGTAAACTTATGACGCTCAACTGCTACCTGCAAGTTTGAAATATAAGTATGGTAAATATGAAATACAGCGGGGGAGAAAACAAGGGAAAAAAGAGTTGTCTAAGGAAACCAACCCAATGAAATCTGGTCCCTTGTTTTTGTAATAATGAGTCATTCTTATCGAACTGTATGCACCAGTTGTTCGACATCCTTCCTTCCTGAAAAGTAACATTACCAAACAATGGAATTAGTTCGAAAGCCAATTCCATATCCCAACACGTGAGATGAGCACCAGACCAATGAAATACTATCACAATTCCATAAAGTATATCAAACCACAGCATTGCTTCAAATCATACCAACAACTTCACTCATAAAACAAACAAAAGATAAATTGCCTTGCCACAGTTATAAAATAATAAAAACTACATGTTCAGAAAGCAAAGCGGCCTATAATGCTGGGGTCAAAAAAATCTAGAATTTCCAGCATGATTCAGAAAATAGAGGTAGAAAAAAATAGTCTGAATGTTGTTCATGAAACCACCATTCATCCTACTCCACTCCTAAGTGAAGAATATAAATATCAGCAACATCAACATAAATGTGAAAATAACAACATCAAGCACTTAGACTGAGCTAATACTGCAAAAGTATGACATGATACGAAAGCGTACAACTCCCCCATGTCTTTGTGAATGTCGCTTTTCAGTAATTTGATCTTGTTCAGTTACTCTCCCACATTCACTGCAATCTTTTTGGAAAACCCCGAGGCGGTGGAAAACCCCGAGGCGGTGTTGTTTTTGTATGCGTAATGAAGAACCTCCACGGGATCCACTATCGGACGACTCACGATCCACGAAATCATAGGCATTGTCCATCAACTCCCGTGCGTACACCTCGGAGTCGACCCCCTTCTTCGCCCACCCACCGACTCCATCGGCAATCCCGATGGTGTGGGAGCAAATTTAGTGGGTGTCTTGACCCAAGGGCTTTTCCGGATCATCAATGATTTGCAGTAAGGAATTGTATTATTAGTGACTGAATATATAGAGAGTACAGTAGAGGTGAAATAAGGAAAGAACTCTAATCATAATAAAACATAATCTAATCAGGAATCTATCAGATTCAATCACACCCTCAAGCGAAGCATCGGATGTTCGTCGACGTACAGTTTGAACCTAAAGAATTTGAATAGCGGACGAGAGAGCCCCTTGGTAAAGATGTCCGCAATCTAAAGAGAAGTCGGAACATGTGCAACGCGCAGCTTTCCAGATGTCAACAACTCACGAACAAAATGGTAGTCAATGTCGATATGCTTCGCCGGCTTGTGCACCATCGGATTCTGAGCCAAAAAGATAGCACTGCTATTATCGCATAACAACAGTGGAGAACCAGAAAGCGGAACCCAAAGATCACGAAGCAAATGAGTGAGCCATACCACTTCTGAAGCAGTGTTGACGAAAGCACGGTATTCAAACTTAGTGCTAGAGCGAGAAACAGTGGGATGTTTCTTTGCACTCCAAGAAACCAGATTCCCACCAAGATAAACTGCATAACCATAAGTGAACCGACGAGTCTCGAGACATCGGGCCCAGTCAGCATCAGAGTACCCTAACACCTCATGAGTACTAGTAGAACGAAAGCTAAGACCAAAATTTTAGAGTGCCATGAACATACCGCAAAATCCGTGTCACTGCAGCAAAATGGTCATCTCTGGGATCCTGAAGATACTGACTCACCGTGTTGATCGAGAATGTCAAATCTGGGCGAGAGATTGTGAGATACTGGAGAGCACCAACCCAAACAGTAACCCTGAGGAGGTAGGCGAAACTTCAAACCCAAGAAAGTAATGAAGAGCACCAAGATCCTTGATCGCAAACTCTCTGTGTGTCTGATCAATGAACTGGCGAAGAAGAGTCAAGTCATTGCCTGTAAGAATGATATCATCCACATACACAAGTAGGTACAATAACGACAACCCTCTTGAAAGGACAAATAAAGAAGTATCAGCTGAGCTGCACCAAAAACCAAGCAGTGTCTAATAACTGCTGAAACGCTGGAACCAAGCCCGGGGAGCCTGCTTAAGACCATAAATGGCCTTTCGTAAGCGACAAACATAGTCTGGATGAGCAGAATCCTGATAGCCAACGGGCTGCATATAGACTGGAACATCAAGAACACCATTAAGGAAAGCGTTCTTGACATCCAACCAATGAAGTGGCCAAGAACCATCCTAACAGTGGAGGCTTTGACCACAGGACTGAAAGTGTGGTCAAAATTAAAACATGGAATTGCGAGAAACCCTGCGCCACAAGTCTAGCTTTGTGATGATCAATAGTGCCATATGGTCGATACTTGAGCCTATAGACCCATTTGGAGCCAACAATGTTGACATTCGAAGGTCGAGGCACCAAATCCCAAGTGTACTGACCACGAAGAGCTCCCATCTCATCATCCATGGCTGAAACCCAGGCTGGATCCTAAAGGGCAGATCAATAATTAGTGGGCTCTGTCTGAGAAAGGAGTGCGGCAGTGAGACCATGAGCAATAATATCTGAACAATCCCGGTGCTGAATGGCACCAGTAGAAGACCGAGTAGCCATCTGATGGGTATGGAGCTGGGGCGGCAAAGCTGGAGGAGTCAAACCAGCTGACGACGCCGAAGAAGATCAAGCTGCACTAACCGGAGAGTGGCCATCGGAAGTCGTAGAAGAAAGGACGGCCGGTATTGGCTGAGATATGGTGGCCGGTGGCTGAGGCATGATAGCCGGTGGCTGAGGCGTGATGACCATTGGCCGAGGTGTGGTGGTCGTTGGCCGAGGAGCTGGGTCCAGGTGGGTCATCCAGATGGAGCATGGTGGTGAAGAAGGGGTGGCTGGAACAGGCACAGGCATGGTGGCTCCAATCGATGAAGTAACAGCTCCACTAAAAAAGGATGAAATATCCAGATCCGAAATTGAACGACTGTCCACAGAAGAGAGACATAAGGGAATAAGGTTTCATCAAAACGAATGTGGCGAGAGACATTAATATGCCTAGAAGTGGGGTCGAGACACTGGAAGCCCTTGTAACGAGGGCTGTAGCCAATAAAAGCACACAGAATGGATCGTGGTGCAAACTTATCAGTAGCAGTGTCACGCAGACATGGAAATGCACGATAGCCAAATGGGTGAAAGAGGGTATAGTCTGGCACATGACCAAAAACAACCTCAAAAGGTGATTTTCCACCGAGAACTGAGCTAGGTAGACGGTTAATGATGTAAACCACAGAGGAGAAAGCTTCCACCCAATAACAGTGTGGCACGGAAGAGTGAAAAAATATGGCAAGACCAATTTCTGTGATGTGACGATGCTTCCGCTCAGCTCGGCCATTCTGAGCAGGTGTATAGGGCGATGACATCTAATGATGAATGCCACATGATATGAAGTGATCCTGAAGTCGATGATTAGTAAACTCTGTGCCACCATCGGCCTGAAAAATTTAAACCCTATTAGAAAACTAGGTCTCAACAAATTTCTGAAACTGGATAAATGTGTCATAGAAGTCTGACTTATACCGCATCGGGAGAAACCATATGAATAACAAAAAATCGTCGATGAAAATAGCATAATAAGAAAAACCACATGTTGATCAAACAGGGGCTGGTCCCCACAAATTACAATGCACCTTATCCAACAAACTAGTAGCGCACTTGTCACTAGTGGAAAAAGGTAAACGGCTACTCTTAGCCATCTGACAAGGAGAGCAACTAACAGATGTTGGCACAGCGGACGTGACAGTAATATGGCCACGTCGACTTAACAACTGAATAGTATCATGAGACACATGACCGAGGCGAGAGTGCCACTGCTCAAAAGAAGCCTGAAGCTTTCCAGAGCGTAATTCACTGAAAAAGATGGAATCACCTGTCTCAAGAAAATAAAGACATGAACTATGATGGGTCTTTACCAATTATCTTCCCTGTATGCTTGTGCTCAATGGAAAATGTGTTGGCATCAAATATAACACGGACATGTAAATCACGAGTAAGCTTACTAATGGGCAGTAAAATTCTAGTAATCTTAGGGACCACAAGGACATCATTAACAGAGAAACCAGAGAAATGACACTTGACGATATGAGAAATAGATAATGATTCACCATTTCCAACAAGAATAAAATCAGAACCACGATAACATTGTACCTTATCAAGATGACTGGTGTGAGCAGTGATATGAGATGTAGCACCTGAATTAATGATCCACTGATTCGATGAAGAATGATGGTTGGGACCATTCAAACTGGCCTGAAACAAAACCTTGTCTGCAATCCAATTAGTGGAGCATTCTTCTCGAGATATAGGGTACAAATAAACTAGAGCAAAGACCAAAAATTGCACAACAGATCGAATCACACAAAAATTGACTGGGTGCCAACGAGAATTTGAGGAACTCGCGAGAGAGCGCTTCAACTCGCGAGAAGTAGAGAAACTCGCGAGAAAGAGCTTCAACTCACGAGAAGAACCTTCAACTCGCGAGAAATTCCAATTCGCCAGGCGCGTGTATTCATGTGTGGGAGATAGGAGGCACGCATCCGCAACACGCGCTCGTGGGAGCACGCACTTCAGGAAAGAGCCGGGGATCCGGCTGTGACTCGACGGAATGTGTGACTCGCTGTCGGAATTCAACAAAACCGAGATGCGATGAATTCGAATTCGACCAAGCCGCTGCCAAAAGTTTTGAATTCGATGAAGCCACTGCACGACCTTCTCTTCGCACGAAGTCGGTGCCGAAAGTTCTGAATTCAACGAAGCTGCTGCACAACAGATCTGAATTCAGTGAAGATGACAATGACGAAGCCGGAGGTGAAGTTTTAACACTGGTGAGGTGAAGATGGCGATGACGAAGCCGGAGATGAAGAGTTTGGAACTTCGTAAAGAAAATTCACCGACGGAGAGACTGTTGAACGAAGAACACTACCGGAAGATGGCCGAAAGTTGACCGGTAATTCGCCGGAATATGCTGCCTTGGTCGGCCGGAGAAAAAAAATAAAAATAAATTTATGATTTATGATTTAGGATCAGAACTTGCTCTGATACCATGATAGAATGATTTGCCGTAAGGAATTGTATTATTCATGACTGAATATATAGAGAATACAGTAGAGGTGAAATAAGGAAAAAACTCTAATAATAATAAAACATAATCTAATCAGGGATCTGATTTATTCTAACAATCGGCAACCCTGATGGTTTGGGAACAAATTAAGTGGGTGTCATGACCCAAGGAATTTTCCGGATCATCTTTCGGCAAAAGGCGATCATCCGCTCGCGCTCAGCGGCCCATACTAGCCCACACCCAGGCCATCATATGAGAGGTAAATCACGGTAGCCCAGCACCAGGACCCATGGGCTTGGCATTGCCTTGGTGCGCACAAGGGAGCCTTGCAAAGCAAGAACTCCCCACACTGCCGCTGCCGAGGATCGAACCCGGGATCATTGGCTTACCCACCCATGTCCCAACCACTGGGGTACACCCGTGGGTGTTCCGGATCATCTTTCGGGAGGTAGTGGGCGTTGGCTACTAGCCGCAACTTTCTTGGCCGCTTTGAATTCAGGCCGGGGCAAACATCCCCAACTTGCTGCCTAGGGTTTCAACAGTGAAAACCATGGTGCAGATCTTCAATGTGCTGAGGGAGAAGAACGAGAGCAACTGGCAATGGAGGAAAGATTAAGAACGAGAGTGAAATTGTGCGTGTAATTTCTAATAAGGGTTTCAATTATATGTTGAAATTGGAGACCTAGCAAAAGAGGACTTTATGGAGTCTAGCCGTTTGGATTGATGGAGCATTTCCTTGCACCTGTTAGAAATTTGAACTGAACCCTAGATTGACCAACTCCACGGGACTTTATTATAGGTCTGCACCCTGTACGTGTTGGTTGTTTTTTTTTTGACCCCTAGCTGTATTATCAATTGTTAAATGGAAAATTCTTTTTTTCCATAGTCTTATGGAAAGACGGGATATAATTAAAATAATAAAAGGTAAAAGGTCTTAGTTGAAATATCAAAAATTTATTATCCAACATGTAGTAGTTATAAAGTTTATAACCCGATTTTTGCAACACAAAAATTTATCTTCATTTCTTCTAATTTTCACTTTAAACCTTGGTATTTCAATTGTGGAAAGATCGTCTTTCAAGAGACGTACTCTTGTTATATTGAGAATAGCCTCCTTAATTTAAAACCCACTTTCTCCCAAGAGTCTGTCTCTTGAAAGACGGTCTTACCATAAGCCGTGGAAAGACCGAGGTTTAAAGTGCAAATTTAAAGAAATGAAGATAAAACTTTTGGGTTATATGAATCGGGTTATAAACTTTATGTAAGGATAGAAGATATTTGATTGATATTTGATTGATATTTGATTGATTATGATTAGTGTTAGTGATAAGATCATAGTTGTACATTCCTTTTATACACCTCATTGTACCCTATATATTGAGATTAATACAGAGGCTAAATCATCAAGCCTTTCACACTTTCACTTTATAACTACTACACGTTGTATAATAAATTTTTAATGTTCCAACTAAAACATTTTACCTTTTATTTTTCTAATCACACCTCGTCTTTCCATACGTTTATAGAAAGACTGTCTTTCCCAAGACTTTGCTTTCTCCGAAACAAATTTAACCTTGTAAAAATTTGCAATAGGTATGCAACTGTATTTTGCTTCTACTTTTCCCTTCTCAATCGAACTTATTCGGTTAAAATATAAAATTTGAGATATTCTCTTGTGGGACAACCTAAACTTTAGGCAGAGACACTTATGCAATTCTAATTATATTCTAGATTCAGGGACCTCTCTCTAATTTTTTTTCAGGGATTTTTCTATCCAACTTTTTTCCATCATTTTCCCACAAGATACAATCTGCAAAAAAAAAAAAATTTAAAATGCAAAAAAATCAATATGATTATCAAACTGAAAATCATAAACATCAACTAAAACTAACAAAAAATCAACGGAAAATCATAAAACATCGACTAAAAAATTGCAGCAAAAAATATATAAAAAATAAAATAAAAATCAACAAAAAATAAACAAAAAATTGGAAAAAAAAACTACGAATACACTAACAAAACATCAACTGGAAATCATAAAAATCACAAACTGAGAATCATAAAAATATCAAAAACCATAAATGAAAAGTCATAAATACATCAACAAATCTTAAATCATCAATATTTTTTAAAAAAAATTACAAACATCAACCAATATCACCCAAAAGGTAAAAACACCAATTACTATCTCCTAAAATTCACCCGTAAAAGGAAAAACGTCAACATAAGGAAAAAACACTGGAAAACATCAACCTATATCACCAAAAAAACTACAAACATTAACTCGTATCACCTAAAACTCACCTAGAAAATGAAAAACATCAGTGTGAGAAAAAAACTAAAAATATCAATACATATAACCCCAAAAAATCTACAAAACATCAACTCATATCAACTAAAACTCACCCAAAAATGAAAAACATCAAAATGGAAGAAAAAAAAAACTAAAAACATCAACAGAAAAGCTACAATACCTCAAGAGTATAAATTCTTCACTCTGAAGATCATAAAACATCGACAAATTTTTTTTAAAAAATAAACTACAAATATCAATATATATCACCCTAAAACTAGAAACATCAACTCCTGACACCAAAACCTCATCCGAAAAATGAAAAACATCATCATTAGAAAGAAGACACTATAAACATCAACTCCTATCACCTAAACCTTAGTAGGAAAATGAAAAACATCAACATGAGAAAATAAAAACACTACAAATATATGTCCATATCCCTCGAATAAACTACAAAATATCGACTCATATCAAATAAACCTCATCATAAAAATGAAAAACATCAACATGAGAGAATAAAACTACAAACCTCAACAAAAAAACTACAATACCTCAACAACATAAATTCTTCAAAAAGAATCCTTGTGGGATTCGAACCCAAGCCACCAACCTCAAAGTCCACTCACTAACCACTACACCAAAAAAACAATTGTTAAAAATTCTCTCAGTCAAATAATAATAAAGCTCAGCATATACCTCCAGAATATAAATTCTTCTCAATGAGTAATGTCTAAAAGGCTTAAAACCCGGGTCTATACCCTTAATGACTAAAGCACTAACCACTAAACCCAAAAACTTACCAATCATGTACTCATGTCAAATAATATTAAACCTCAGCAAATATTTGAAAAAAATAAAACGCAAAATTAAACCTCACCTCTCACACAGCTGCCCGTCGTCGAAATCGCCTCCGCCACTGTCGCCAGCGCGTGAGCTTCTTTTTCAATAACGTGTGTGGATCTCACGCCTGTGCTATCGTCTCTGTCCCCAAAACCCTAGCTCTATCGTAGCCTTCATCTCCATCTCCTTTGCGTCTATCTCCTGGCTCGAGTTCATTGATCACAGCGCCGGATTCACTGTGGAACACCGCCTCCTTCGACGTTCTCAACCGTAGCAGCTCTACCGCTCCAGCGAAAAAAATAAGATGTGCGGATTCAAGGAAGCTGAGAGGTGGACCGGCAGATTTGCGGAACTGGTGGAAGTTGAGAGGTGGACCGTCGGTGAATTCACGGTGGACCGATGGATTCCGATCAAAGCAGGGGTGGTTGCGGGGTGGTTTCCAATAAATGGGTGTGGTTGTGTGGTGAGGAAGTCAAACTAAAAATGTAAATTCTATGGAAGCTTTTAATATTTATATATTTTTTGATAATTGCATAATAGGTCCCTATATTTACTGTAATAATTTTTAAAAACTTCCATCACAAATTAAAACTTGCAATAATTGCATAATAAATCCTGCGTAAAGTTTAGATTGTCTAAAACAAGACTTTGTGTTTAAATTTATTATATTCATGATTATTTGTTTGACAAACATTTTTATTATTTGCTATAAAAACAAAATGATTCATCTTCAAGCTAATAATTATAGCAACATGATTTTTTTGTGAACAAATTCAAACCAAATATAAGCATAACCAATTTAAATAAGATGTAAATATTTTTCTTGGATTAAGTTACACTAAAGAGAAAGTTTTCTGTTACACCGACTAAATGTTAGTTCAGTCATTAAAATATAAATAATAAAAGGTGGTGAATATACATAATACTTTTTTGTAACTATTTTATTTTCAAGGTTTTATTTAAAAAAAACTTCATAAAATTATAGAGACTTCTGCAAAAAAAAATTATAGCATAATAAACACTCTCTCTCTCTCTCTTTCGTTTTCTAATTCTTTTATGGGCGAAGAAACACCCTTAATAGAATTCTTATAAACATCAACTCAAACTACATACATCAATACGTAACTCAGCCTTAGAAGATCAAATTCATGATGAAAATTTGAAATGTCATCATTAACTGATTGTCACCAAAACCGAACACTACTGCAGGACAAGGGCATTTGCACCGGTAAAATACCCCATTCATATTGGTATTTTAGCCCACTGAAATACTGGCGAGTAAGTGTAGCGGTGTACAATGGAAAGTTATAGGCATCGGTATACTATATCGGTGCTAATGAGGTGTTTTAGCACTGATATACCAAGGCCTATAATTTCTCATGGTACACCGCTATACTTATGCACCAGTATTTCAGAGGGCCAAAAGACTGGTACAAATAGGGTGTTTTACCGGTGCAATTGTCCCTGATGATCAATAAAAAAAATGAGCACCAATTTTACCAGTGCTCATTTTTTTATAAAAAAAATTAGAAATCAAAATATTTATTAGAACACAAAAAATGCACTAAAATATATTTTAAAAAATGTGAATTAAATTCAATGAATACTCAACACTACTTGGTGTAGGTGTGACCCAACAATCAAAGGGCTGAGAGTCCCTAAGCCCAGCCCATTATTATCCTGCCAAGCTTCGGTCCAAAATAATGAACAAGTAGGTGCAGCGAACTCAGGAATCACAAGTCGTGGCAGAGAACGTGGGACGGGGAAAATGGGACACACAGCAAATGCAAAGGCCACGACCGAGGAATGTGGGAGAAGTGGCGTGACCACGATCACAAAGTCCTAAGAACAGGGAACGACAAAGGGAATGAGCCTATAAATACAACAAGCTCTGTAGGAGCTAAGGTAAGCGGTATAATATAAAGAAATTCCATTTCTTGAAGAGAGGGCAGACTTGATCGTCAGAGTCGCTCTCCCAGAATCACTTCTGAGACCGCATTTGCAGGTAATGGAATCAAAGCAAGTGAACTAAAAAAAGGCTACCTAGACAGGCTACCACATCATTTGGCACCGTCTGTGGGGAACAAAAAATTTTCCTTTCATTATTAGGCTACTAAGGTAAGTAGTGACATTCACTAGGAGTGCAAAAATCCACAACCATCAGTCACAAGAACATATGCTGGGGAAAAAATGAAGGAACACACCACCAGCAACATCACACACCTAGTAAAGAGAAAGGATTTTGGAAAAAAAAGAAATAGAGGAGGAAGAATCTCCAAACTATGATAAGGAAAAGCGAGCGTTCACAGCATTCTTAGAGGCAAAGAGGGAGGATCTATACGATCAATTATTGAAGACTCTGAGGCAAAAACCCTCGAGGCCAGAGAAAAGGGAAAATCAAGAATGCAAACGTCTTTGCTATGAGGAAGAGCTGTGTGACATTTTTTGTAGAAGATGGATAAGTCACCTCTCGCACCACATTTACGAGACTTCCGGATGCCTAAAGATTTCAAGCTTTCTTTACACGTTAAATTTTATGATGGTACCACGGATCCAAAGGAGTTCTTACATTCATATAGAAACAGTATGAGATTCCGGGATGCGGACATAGAACTAGTTTGCAAAGCATTTCCCATCTTTCTATCAGGAACTGCGATTACATGGTACGAAGACCTTCCACATTGAAGTATCAAGTCTTGGGCACAACCGTCAGATTAACTTGGGACGTTTATACCAACAATATAAATTCACTAGATTAATTGTGGATCTCAACAATATAGCACAACAAAGCAATGAAAGCCTCGCAGAGTACCATAGCCGGTTCATCACGGAGAGCCTACAAGTTTGAGATTTGTCGTTTCAATCATCATTAGGTGCTTTTATGGGGGGTCATGAGATCCGGAGAGTTTTACAAGGAGATGACGAAGGATATACCAAAAAAACCAAGGGAATTGCAAAAAATTATCGAACGACATGTGCGAACAGAGGAAGCAAATAATTGAAAGATAGAGAAGGAGCGGGGGTGAAAAGCGAACAATGGATGATTCACATAAAAACTGGCCTAAAAGGAAAAGTAAACACCACTTTGAGAAGAGGAGAACAAAGGTCGCAAGCTTTGCCATTTCAAGATACGCCTCTGACGAAGACAAGGAAATAAATATGGCTAGCGAATAAGGATCTATTCTGAGAACCAGCAACGATGATAGCACCGCTAGAAAAAAAATCCTGACACTTTTATTGTGCCGTTCACAAAGATCATGGCCATGACATAGAGTACTACAGGGACCTAAGGAGACAGATTGAAGAGAATCTGAGGAGTGACAACTTGGGCCAGTACATAAAGGAAGCAACAAGTCAGTATTGGAAAGCAAGCAAGATGCCAAATCCATCTCCAAGAAACCAAGGTACTGCGGCGACAATGGCTAAGAATAAAAAAATGACGGTGGCTGTAGAATACAACAACAACGTGGATAGCGAGGCACTAGAGACAATTATTTTCTCTATACACGGTTCCACAGATTCGCTGTCTAACAACGCGTGGAAGGCCATGGCAAGGTACTTTCCTCCATAAGAACCAATTGATAAAAGGTTATGCCCAAACGAAGCAATTACCTTCAGCGAAGAGGATGCAGTACCCAACACCTCGCCACAAAACGATCCAATGGTCATCATAGCAAAAATTGGAAATGCAACTGTCCACAGAGTTTTTGCAGATGATGGTAGTTTGTTCAGGATACTATTTGTTGATTGCTTTGACAGGTTGAGCTTCAAGGGAATGAATTTAAAAAAATCTACATCTTCGCTGATCGGATTCATAGGGCGAGCGAAAAATGCCTTTGGGAAATATATAGTTGCCCATTACGATTGGGGAAATCGGGAAGAATTGGACAATCATGTGCAACTTCGTGGTTATGGATGCCCCAAGTACATTTAATGCTATAATTGGAAGGCCGTGGATGAACAGAGATAAGGCAATCTGGTCCCCTTATTACTTGGTAATGAAATTCCTAACCCTAGCTGGAGTAGCAACAATTAGAGGAAAGCAGCAAGCAGCCAGACAATGCATGGTTATAGCAATGAAGGTAGGAAAGATAGGAGAAAAGGCAAAGCTAGTTAACACTATTTCAAGATGAGGCTTACTAGAGCATTCAGATCAATTAGTGGACCTAGGTGAAGAAACAGAGTTAGTAAACCTAGACGCCAAAACTGACTCGAGATGCATAAAGATTGGAAAAATAATTCCAGCTGAAGAAAAGGCGAAGGTAATCCAAATCTTGCAAGGTCACATGGATACGTTTGCATGGGACGTACAGAACATATGAGGGGTAAGCCCAGACATCGCTACCCATTCCTTGAATGTCAGTAGCTCTGCTAAACCAATCAAGCTGAAATAGCGTTGCTTTCCCAGCGATAGACTGAAAGCAATCAAAGAAGAGATCACAATGATGTTACAAGCCGTCATAATAAGGGAATTCATATACCCAACAAGGTTAGCGAACTCGATCATGGTGAAGAAGTCAGACGGTGCTGGGAAGATGTGCATTGACTTCACGAACTTGAACAAAGCATGCCCAAGGGATTCTTATCCTCTTCCAAAGATTGATCAACTAGTGGAAACGATCTCAGAACATGAAGTCTTGGCTTACTTGGATGCTTACAAACGATATCATCAAATACTGATGAACCTGGACGATGAAGAGAAAACAACCTTCATAACGAGCTTCAGAATATTTTGTTATGTGAAGATTCCTTTTAGGCTTAAGAATGCGAGAGCAACATACCAGAGGGTGATTGACAGGGAATTCAAAAACCAAATAGGTAGAAATGTTAAAGCGTACGTTGATGATATGGTTTAGAGAGAATGTTGTTGGAGTGCTAAGAAATGTAAGAAAATTTAGTTAGAGTGGTAAGAGCGTACAATCAGAAAGTGGAGGAAAAGAAATTTCAGATTAGGGATCTGGTGCTGAGGAAAAACGAGGCTATCCTTGTTGAAGAGCAAGGAAAAATATGTCCAAAGTAGGAAGTACCACACAAAGTCATGAAGGCTCATAAGTCTAACAACTATAAGTTGGAAAGAATGTATGGCACACCAGTCCTGAACACGTGACATGTGACTAACTTAAGGAGGTTTTATGTCTAAAAGAAAAATAGCGAGCAACTACCTGTATAGACACAAAGACATTATTCTTGTTTTCCTTTAGTATCACTGTTTCGCCGTAATATCATCACCATCGTAAATATTTAATATAAAAACCCACTTCGCTGGATCATGACTACGCTTCCTAATCTTCAAATTTTTTACTAAGACTTGACAAACAAAATTTAACAGCAGGCTATGGATCCGATCCTGCATTCCCGTCAACATTCGCAAAGTTTAGATCTTGCAAGTCAAACAACCGCAAGCTATAGATCTTGCAAAGTTGGTGATGCTTTCGAGCTTTAGATCTTGCAACTTTGCGAATCAAACAAATGTAAGCTACAGATCTTGCTCAAATATTGATGCTGGAAAGCTTTGGATCTTGTAGTTTCATGAATCACACAAATGACAGGCCATAGATCTTGCACAAATGGCGATGCTTACAAACTCTAGATTTTGCAACTTCACAAATCAAACAAACACAAGCTATAGATCTTACTCAATTAGCGATGCTGGAAAGCTTTTGATCATACAGCTTCGTAAAGAAAAAGGTTGCAAATAATAAATCTTACAACATCAACAAAGCAAGAAATATATTTAGGCAGATTCACCTACAAAGCACAGGATTACAGAAGATCGATAAATGTGGCAGCAAAACAGATAGGACAAAATCGCTATTAGTACAAGACGATTTGTAAACTCCAACGACAACAAAACATACAGACGGTCATATCATCTATAGCAACAAACAAGACACACTATCTACGTCTTGAAGAGCATAATTGTCTATAAGTAGAAGAGCCATCGTGACGACGATTAAGTTCGGCCTCGTAAGAAGGGCGCTTAGTTTCACAAGAAGATCGGTTGCCACCGTACGGACGTTGCTCAGCTCGGCGCTGACTTTCCTCTGCCTCACGCTCCTCGCTAAATAAGTGATTATATTTCCAGCGCATATGTAAGTATGTAGGGAAACGGGTCATACCTCTTCATCCCATACGATCAAGATGTTTGGCATAATAAGCCTTGAAGTTAGTTATAGGAACAAACTCTTTACGATCCAACTACATACTCATAACGTTCACCGTTTCCTCGTACTATTCTATCCATGTCCTTAGATTCCAAACTTCCTCTTCAAGACATCAAATATGAGATCGTACAACATCCGACAATCTAATTCTCCAATCATCGTCACCAACAGTTAAATCACCATGGCTTGAGGTGCACTGTGACGACGAAGGAGGTTGAATCTTGTAGTCAGCGAAGCTTGCTCAAACTGATGAACATACGAATCAAGATGATTACATTCAAAATGAAGATCTTCATTTCCCCCCTCGAAGCTACGTGTTTATGGAAATCTATTCGTCAAACTTATTTTACCATCCAACCGCAGAAGATGAGAGGTGCTCGTTTTCAACTTGTTTCTTCTTTAGCTTTTCGAGCAGGTCATCAATACGGCCACATTGCTTATCAATAATCAGTGTTTTCTAATGGGCTTTGCTAGCCTTGCTCATAATACACTCACTAGCCTCCATTTTTTGTAGGAGCATCTTTGCAAGGTTCAGTTGTTGACGGTAAATGAGGTCATTTTGTTTGCTCAGGATCCTACGCAAAACTCGCAAAGCATCACGAGTTTCCTTCACAACCACACCGTATTTATTTTCAAGATCATCAATACCCAAGAGCATATACTTCAAGCAGATGCCCAAATAGAGAGCCCACTCTTGAACATGAACATGAACATGAAAGTTAAGCGATCGGATATATGCGCCGGCAAACTCAAGATCAACTAACCCACGAATAATGTCCTTCCCAAGCAATTCAACATTGTATCCATCAGGAATAAGCTTGCTATATGGGTCACTTGGAGACGAAGATTGAGGGACAAAAGGAAAAGAAAGTTGCCACCCAATACATAGGGGAAGTGACACCACTCATGTAATAAGGTTATAGGAAACGACCACTGCACATTCTTCAGTAAATGATCGAGTAACACGAAACAAACTTATGGGTTCAGAGAAAGGGTCATTACCTCCCATAAAATCAAAGCTTTTTAGAAATTTACTATCAATCAAAATGTTGAAACCATGCACATGAGTAGGGCTGATAAAAAATGCTGGACAATAAGCATATCAACTCTTATAAATAAATCCGTGCGAATAGTGAATACAAACACTAAAAGATTTTTTTAAGAGTACAACCCAACAACCCAATGTATATGAAGAAATACTAAAAATAAACTCACTTTAGGGTTAAGGATAGGCGGAACTGGAGCAGCAATTGCAGAGGCATCTTCGTTAGGCCGCTGAGTGGAATCACCATCGCTGGCTTGAAGGAGAGGAGCTTTAATATTTGCATTACCCACATTATAATCTAGATCAACAGTCACAACATCAGTGCAGGGCTTAAATGTAAGTTCTTCATAATAATCCACCTCACACTCTATCAGCTCAGCCAATGACGGGAGACTAGCGAGATGTGAAAGCAAGGCGTACAGCGATCTTATCAATGAAGGCTTGATTCAGGTCAGCCCTCTTGCTTTCCAGAGTTTCAATGCACTTCACCATTGTGGGCACACTTTTTACAGTCACACAGGGGGGTTCTACTGACGTACACTCTTCACGGCCTAAAAATACCCAACAATTCGTGCAGCCTTGGAGATATCCTCGAAAAACTTATAAAAGGACTTTGTCTTGCACAGCCGATCCACCAGCACCTGAGGATATTCAATGGAAGCAGGTCCATTGGTTTGAGGATTCCACCCATGCGAGCTCAGAGGATTCCACCCCAGTGAGACTCGCACTCTCCCTAGCAACGCTCACCTCTTCTTCGGAAGCTTTCACCTTCTCCTCAGCAACCTTCACTTTCTCCTCAACAACTTTCAACGAGCTCTCCAACAGTGAACACTTAGCCTCCAGAGATTTGTATCTCTCCACCATTGAATCATCAACGGGAGAATGCTTGGATAATCGCTCACTCGCAATCTTTAAGCACTCAATAACCTTACAAGTGTATAATATAAGGAACGAATTTACTCGCTACGTTATAAATGGAAGAGTAATATACAAGACAAGTTTCTCAAGGAAAATTGCAGCCTTACCACAACTAGTGTGTCGGGGTAGTGAAAGGCTAACAACAATATCTGAAATTACCCTCTGGGACAGGGAGTCTTCAGTCTGCTTTGTAATTTCCAAAGGATTTTGATTGCCACGCCTCTTTTTAAGTGGAGGAACAGGATGACCCGAGTGACCGTTGCTCCAATCCCTCTTATTCTTCTTCTCTTGCTGCGGGTTCAGAGTTCGACGATGGCTAGTTTTCCCACCTCCAGTCTCTCTATCCTCAGAGTCTGTGATGATTAGGTGCAGACACACAATGTTTGTATCACCAGTATGGTTAGTCTGAACGATAACCATATTCACTTCGTCATCATTGAAGATTGACGGATCAATGTTACCTTTCGTGGGATCCATGTCTGCCACAATAAGAAACAACATATATAAAAACAAACTCACACAAGAAAGAAAAATTGCGATACAACCTGCTATAAAATACATAGTAAAACACGGTATAATATAGGCGAACAAGACACCTTTTGCATTAGAGTCAGCATGGCAAAGGTGTTTGATATGTACACGAGGCGTGGCCACGATCGGTGTCTCCTTAGTACTGCGAACATTCAAGTTAGAAAGCTTAGATTTAGGAACTTTGTTGTTCCACAAAGGTACATCAGAATCAGGAGTTTGTTTGGCTTTGATAAAAAAATATCGCCTACACCAATCGCCAACATTACTGGGGAAGCCACTCACAAGCTCTACCCCAGAAATCACAGGATATAGAGTGAATTCGTCCACAGTATTCTTCACTTTTCAAGGGTGCTAGAAATTGCAAAATAAGTCAATTGTGAAAGGTATGTTCGCATTTTCACACACGCGAAGAAAACCCATCATAATAGTGATGCCTTTAGGATGAAATTGGGTCAAAGTAATCTTAAATGAATGAAGCAGTGCAGATACTTGTTTGGAAAGTGGAAAATAGAGACCAAAGTTCAAAAGTCATGGCATTATCGTGCCAAGCTTCAGTCGAAACAACGAACAAGCAGATGAAGCGAACACATGAATCACAAGTTGTGGCTATAAAATGTGGGCCGGGGCAAAAGGGACACGAAGCAAACACAAAGGCTACAGCCGAGGAACGTGGGAGAAGTGGCATGACCATGACCTCAAAGTCCTAAGAGCAGGGAACGACAAAGGGAATGAGCCTACAAATACAACAAGCTCTGTATGAGCTAAGGCAAGTGGTATAATATAGAGAAATTCCATTTCTTGAAGAGAGGATTGACTTGATCGTCGGAGTCGCTCTCCCAAAATCACTTCTGGGACCGCATTTGCAGGTAAAGGAATCGAAGCAAGTGAACCGAGAAGAAGCTACCCAGACAAGCTACCACGACAAGCTACCACATCACTACAATTCAACTAAGGTAGCTAAAACTAACTCACATCAATTAGGGGCGGATCTAGGAATTTTTATTTGCTGGGGCACATTTAATGTTAAATAAAGAGAAAATCTCAGGAAAGACGGTCTTAACATAAGTTTATGGACAGTCCACTATACTTTTTTACATTATATGTTGTAATATTTTATAAAATTTAAATATTGTATTTTAAATGGCAAATTATTGGGAAAGACCATCTTTCCATAATCCTATGGAAAGAAGAAGTTTAACTAGAATAATAAAAAGTAAAAGGTTTTAGTTGTAATATTAAAATTTTATTATGCAACGTGTAGTAGTTATAAAGTTTGAGAGAGTCTTAGAATGGTTGCCTTTTCATAAGCTTATGGACAGTCCACAGGGGACTTTACCTTAAATGTTGTAATTGTTTTTATAAAATTTATATTTTATATTTTATAAGTTCAAACAAGGAATATTATGTATTTGAAGGTGAAAATATAAAAATGATATAAAAAATATTTTCAAAATTTTTAAATTTTGCATGTAATTTAACGAATGCAGTGTATAAGGTAAAAAATAAGTGGTCTGTTCATAAGCTTATGGACAGGCCGCCTGTTAGGAGATCCACTCAGAAAGTTTATGACTCTGTTACTGCAACCCAAAATTTTATCTTCATTTGTTATAATTTGCTGTTTATACCTTCATCTTTCCATGACTCATAGAAAGACCGTCTTTCAAGAGACACTCTTTTTTAAAAAATAAGTAATAATGTGTGCTTGAATGTGAAAATATAATATATATAATATGAAAGAAAACTATTTTAAATTTTCTAAATTTAGTATGTAATTTAACAGATACAATGTATAAGGTAAAAAAATACGTGGACTATCCATAAACTTATGGACAGGCCGCTTGGAGACCCACTCTTAAAAAAATATAATGTTAAAATTTGAAAAATATTTTTTGAAATAACACAGTAAAGGTGAGATGAGATTGCGGTAGGTTAAAAATTAAATTATGGTAGGGCGTTAATTAAAATTTATATTTTAACAAACTAAAAATAAATTTTTTAATATAAAAAAGTGCTTATAACCAAGGTAGCTACATCGATTACAAAAAGTAAATTGCTTCGTAGCAAACAGTGTTCGAGAAAGTCGGAGACTTGCTTATGTTTTGATTTCCTTATCCATCCTACTTACTGAAAATGCCAGCACTCCAAGTTCATTAAAAACTTGCTTGAAAAAATTTAAAGGAGTGACACCTTGATATAAAAATAAAAGGAGTTAGTCAAAATTCCCACACAAAAAATATATCCAGACTACAAATAATAAAGACTTACCAGTGAAGTGCACGCCCATGAAGTAAACTCCACCACATTACACTGTAAGTTATAAATTTGAAACCAACACATCTAAGTTGTTTAAACTCAGCAAAATAAGCAAGCAAACATCACCAATCAAATGGAATTCAGACAGCAAGAGGAATTGGATAGAAAAATAAAAGGAGACCTTAGATTTAAAGATGATCTTGACAGCAAAATGCATGTCATTGAGTTCACCCTTCTTACCCTAGGCAAAGCACGTATGCCCGAAATGCCCTCTCCCCACTTCTTTCCCCAACTCATAAGGAGGCGGGGAGGGCCACTTGAAGAATTTCCTCCCGGGAGTTGACCAATGGCTCAATAAACAAAACCACCAACCAAACCCTAACACACATATGCCAGTTTCCAAATGTTCTTCCCTAAATATTCACAAACCATGAATACCATAAAACCAAACATCTAAAGAGCTCAGTCCTAACATCAATCAATAACAAATCCCGGAAACAAACCATACTAGATATATACTCAAAGAGCACTTTATGCACACTAAAAACATGAATTAGCTAAACACACGAATGAATACTAATATGAGTAACAGTAGTGTGTCTCAAACATCCAAGGAAGGATAAAAGCAGCATTAGATCTCAGGCCTATCAAAAGGCAAAAGCTCCCAGGCAGTCACTGCGAATGTTTAGAGAAACAAGCCTTATAAGCTTATCATCATCGATAACGCATCAACACAGTACAAAACTATAATCAACTAAACCCTAACAAACATCACCGCCAATTCAAAACTACTGATTAATCTTCCATACCTAAGCAACCAAACCCTAACGAAATGTACCAATTCCAAATCTCAAAAAGGCTTAACATCAATCAATACATACTACGAACATAGCTTAATCAACTAGAATACGGGGCTAACAAACAGAATATTGCATATAACCGATTCCAAATTTCAAAAAGGCATGGCACCAATCAAAATGTACTACGAACACAACTTAATCAGCTAGACTGTGATGCTAACAAACAGAATATTGCATATAAGAGAAATAGAAGCTTGAAAAATGTATGGGAATTGGCCATGGCTTCATTCGGTTCGAGCCAGACCTTGTCGTGGCCACACTTGAGAATGCCGGCGGAAAGCTTCTTCTGAATGTTGGTGGAGATGACGAAACCCTCGAGGGTGGAGGTCGCCAGGGTTGGGTAGAGAAGGTGGCCGTCGGGGGCATGGTGGTGGAGGCGGAGAGAGTGTAGGGTGGTGAAGGATGGGAGAGATGATGAGGTGGAAATAGAATTAGGGTTTCAGATTTTATATATATATATATATTGCTATGTATATAGCAATAATTTTTAATGGTTGAGATTAAATTAACACAAGAAATGAATGGTTCTGATAAAACCAAATTGGTCTTCTTTTTTATTAATTACCTATGAATTGGACAATACCAGTGCAAATGTACATAAAAAACAGCTGCTTATGGTTGCTTTAAATGACCTTTTTTTTCTTTCTTTTTGGAACCCGAGAGCAAACCCGTATGATTTTTCTAATTACCTAGCACCGGTACAAATTCCGGTGCCTAAGTAACAAATACCGATGCTAATTACAATATTACAAAATTTTAATCAATCCCTCCAAATTTTTTAATGTTTTGGTAAATACATTTTTGGTAAATACATTTTCCCCCATAACTTGGAACTGCTGAATCACAAAATTGAAGATACCAATACACAATTAAATAAGATATGATTGTGTGTTCAAAATTTGGGCTACAATTGGTGAACGAAAGCGCCTCTAACATATTTATAGAAAATTAGTCTATGGCCCAAAAATTCATTACGACATTATCCTTCTCTAAAAAATACACAATTTTTACTATTCCTTCATAAATATAGAAATAGAAAATAAACTATTTTTTGGGTGAAATGTTGAAAAACGCTAGTACATGTTCTAGAGTAACTTAGAGTTGATTACTTTGAAGTAAGAACGAGAAATCGAAAATGATTGCAGATATTTTCTTGTGCCCGATTGTTGATAAATATTCTGTTACGGAATTAGAAAATACATTGGGGTTCTATAGGGTAGCATCACATTCGAGCATATTTCAATTTGGAGTTACGAGTACAGTTTTTTACTTTTTGCACTTAGACCCCTCTAATAAAGTTTGAGTTGTTGAATCACAAAATTGGCAACACCAAAATGCAATTCAACATATATGATTGCGAATTTGGTATTTGGCCACGTATGGATGAATGAAAGGGTCTCTAAAGTCAACATTAATTACTTCTACAAAGTCTTGGAAAATTATACTATGGCCCAAATTTGTGTTACCCTTTCATCCATTGCTCTAAAATATATAATTTTTTTATTCTTGACAAAATATAGAAATATTAAACAAATGAATTTTTGGTGAATTGTTGGAAACCGCTAGTATATGTTCTAGATTAATTTAGAGTTGGTTTCTTAGAATTGCATTTATTTCAGTTCTAGCACCGGTATATGCTATTTATCTCAATACCTGTGTAACAAATATGCCATTTTCCCACATTTTTTACACACTGGTAAAATATAAAAGGTTTTAAAATAAATATTTTAGGCACCAAAATCAGACAATTTACCCATATTCATATATCAGTATTTTTTGTTACCGGTGCAATATTATACAATAGCACTGGTAGTTACCACCTCTATAGATTTAACCTGTACAAAAATTACAAAAACCTACACTGGTAGACCTTATATAGGTGCGTCTGTATTCAAAGGCACCGGTATTATGGTAAACATGAGTTCTACCAGTGCAATTGGATACTTGTACACCGGTATTCTATACTCATGAATTTTTACCGATGCATATGTACCTATTTTCCAGTAGTGAAAACATCACCAAAATACATATAAACATCAACTGAAATTCCACAAACATCAACAAAATTGATATATATGTATAAACACCAACTAAAATGTACTCCCTCCGTCCTAACTAAAATTACACTGCAATCTTTAGCACGTTGTTCAGGAAACATGTTTGGCTATTAATATGTTTACCTACGTATGATAACGACAAATAAAAAATTGATATTTAGAAACTACTTGTTATGATGAAATGAACTGTGCAATTTTGGTGCGACAACGGTGCGATTAACTACTGTTCTCTTCTGACCCTCCTTCCTCAATCAATCTCCAGTTCATCATCCCCAAATCCGAGGCGTACAATCTTGGTTTTGATTATTCTCCGGCGTTCGGCCGGTCCTGAAGGTGCTGGGGGGTAGCCATGGCTGCTCCTTTTCCACCCATCCTCGACAGTAATAACCCAATCCAAACTCCCCCAATCCAGCAAACCTTTGCCGCTGCTCTTCAGAACAAATCACCTCCCTTGAACAAGATCCTTCCTAGCAATCCTGAGATAATACCCAAATTCCAACACCTCGGAGATGTAGCATGTCTATACTCTGATGATCAGATCGCTACACTATCTTCACACTATGCAAACGCACTGGTCGGTAAATTCACGAAAGGTAGATGCTCCATGGAACAGCTTGAACACTTCTTCAGAACTGTTGATTTCTCAGGTAAGTACCAACTCGGTTCTTTAGATTACAAGCATGTTCTTATTCGATTTGAATTGCTGAATGACTACCAGCGTTGCTGGATGAAAGGAGTATGGAATTTTAGTGGCATTTTGCTAAAACTCCTAAAATGGACCCCCGAATTCTCAATTCATAAGGAATCACCAATCGTTCCTGTTTGGTGCATCATTAGAGAAGTTCCCCTATACTACTATAATTCTGCCTCAATTGAATCAATAGGCAACAGTATTGGTAGTTTTATAAAAACTGACATGGCTACTGACATGCTCACAAGGCCTTCGGCCATTAAGTCATGTGTCGAAATTGATTTGCAAAAACCATTATGTCATCATATCCGCTTGGGATCTGTCACTAACAATAAGAAATTCCTAATTGAATACGAGGACATCCCAATGTACTGTGACCACTGCTCGAAACTAGGCCATTCTATGGCCCAATGTAGATCTTTTCCCCCTAACAATTCTGTTATACTTCGAGAAGAAGTTAGTATAGCTAATCAGGCTATGTGGAAGCCAACTGGAAAAATATTTGATACTCCTCCTCTGATATCTACGGAAGAACAGCTTGATCCAATCCCCACGGAGATGGATAAGATCTTTGTGCCTGTGGTAATACCATCCTCATCCCAAAATCCTCAGTCTACACCTAACATTGATTTATCTCATTCACAGATTCCCATCACACCAGAAAAAACCTCAGCTCCTAGTCCTAATGACAGTTTAGATAACTCATTGAAGAAGCTGCTTAATGATACTGCTCTCGTTAATTTTAATCCTAAGATTTATGCTAGAGATGATATTCAGTTGGGGAAACATAATCTACCTTTGAACTTACATAGTTTTACTACTAACTCTCCCCATGGTCTAGAGGGAAATAGATTTGCTATTTTACAGGATCATGATCAACAGGAGGACTCTACTGATTTTCAGGATAATGTGAGCATATCTGTTAGATCATCTCCTCAGGATAATGTGGCGGAGGCTCATCAATCCCCTGCTCAGGCCATATCTGTTACTCCATCCAGCCTCAGTCAAGATACTTTGCAAGGTAAGTCCAAAGGTAAAAAGACTAACTATTTCTCTCAAATTAACAAAATGATGCTTAGATCATCTAATAAAAGTAGTAAGTCTGGTGAACAATGAATAGTCCTCCCTCAGTAAATTTTTTAGTTTGGAATATCAGGGGCATGGAAACTTCGATGTTAAGATTAATTAATCTTATTTCACTGAAAAAGATTCAATTGCTCAGTATTATCGAGCCTATGCATGATCTCACTACATTTCACTCTTATAAGGAAAAACTGAATTACCAAAATGGCATGACTTTGTTTAACAGTAAGATATGGATCATGTGGTCTAACTCTATCTCAGTCTCTTTACTGGCCTCACATGAACAATTTTTGTATGTGCATATAGAGCATCTTTCCTTCAATTTTCAGATGAATGCGGTCTTTGTTTATGCTCTTAGGAGTAGAGAAGGTAGGAAAATTTTATGGGAAGATCTGGCCCCCATCTCCAATGGAGATACTATTTTCATTGGTGATTTCAATACCATCACCTCCATTTCTGAGTATAGGGGTCCATGTACACCATCTTTAGGTAGTATCAGGGATTTCAATGCATGGATAAATTCCTCGGGTTTGCAGGAAATTAATACGGTTGGCAACTTATTCTCTTGGTGCAACTCTAGACTTAGGAATTCCACATCCAAAAGGTTAGATAGGGGTTTAGCTACTATTTCCTGGAATCTCAAATTCCCCTCCTCATCAATTCAGATTCTGAACAGGCAAACCTCTGATCATTCACCACTGTTGCTGCAAATATCTGACTTAATCATCACAAATCCTAAACCTTTTAGGTTTATAAATGTCTGGTTTAATCGACAGGACTTTATCCCCCTAATCCAGGCTAATTGGGATAAACAATTGACCTCAAACTGATCAGGCTTAAAAAAGAGATAAATATTTGGAATAGGGAGTGTTTCGGGAACATAGACATTAATTTGTTAAATGCTGAAGAATCCCTTAGACTCCAGGAAGCTAGATTTGATTTTAATCCCTCGGACACTGAACTCATGGAGTTAAATAGACTTAGAGCTTTATTGTTACGAGCTCAAAAAGAAAAAGAAAAGCTGTGGAAACAAAAAGCTAGGCTAAAATGGTACAAAATGGGGGATAATAATATGCAGTATTTTCACAGAGTGGTTCAAGAGAAAAATTGTAGACTGCAGATAAGTAAGATTAAAAATTCAGAAGGTCAATGGCTTAACTCTCAAACTGAAATAAACTCTGAAGCCATTTCTTTCTTTACAAATCTGTTACAGGAACCTAATGCTGAACCCAATGATACATATTACCCACATTTTCTGAATCACATACCCCTAATGATCTCAGAAGCTGATAATAAGGATCTAGCTAAGATTGTTACTGAATCTGAAGTTGAAGCTGTTATAAAAGGCTTGAATAAAAATAGCAGTCCGGGCCCAGATGGCTTCTCATCTAAATTTTATCAGAAGTGCTGGCCTATCATTAAAACTGATTTAATTTTGGCTGTAAATGATTTTTTAGATGGAACCCCTCTGCCCAAAGGAATATCTAGTACTTGGATTACACTAATTCCCAAAAAACCCACTCCTAGTTCTTTTAATGACTTCAGGCCTATAAGTTTGTCCAATGTTCTTAATAAAATATGCTCCAAGGTGTTAATGGAAAGACTTAGGCCATATATGGATAAACTGATTTCCCCTAACCAATCTGCTTTCATGAAAAATAGGGATATATCAGACAATATCATTTATCTGCAGGAAATGATTCGTTTTTTAAATAAGAAAAAATAGGATTCCAAATTGTATTATCAAATTAGACTTGCAGAAAGCATTTGATAGAGTGAACTGGCATTTTTTTAGAAGCATTTTACTGAAATTTGGTTTTCAAGGTAAATTTCTTCATGCTGTTATGTCTAACCTTTCCCAAGCTTATTTTTCCATACTCATCAATGGAAATCCGGTTGGTTTTTTTAGGGCTACTAGAGGGATTAAGCAAGGTGATCCTCTATCTCCCTCACTGTTTAATATATTTTCTGAAGCATTCTTTAGCATTCATTTTTCAGAATCAGAAACTTTCATATTATCAGATCCCTTCTTCTGTTTCTGCAGTGACTCACCTTAGTTATGCAGATGACACCATCATTCTTTTGCAGGCTTCTAAATCTAATTTAGTCAGAATTAAGGCTTTCCTAGATGTGTTTGAATTTACTTCTGGTCAGAAAATTAATTTTAATAAGTCTGACTTCTATATTAGTAATAGGGCTTCACTTGGAAAAATAAATCAGATGAGGAACATTCTGAAAATGAAGCAGGGCTCTTTCCCTTTCCAGTACCTAGGATGCCCAATCTTTACAGGAAGAACCCTTAATAGATACTTCCAACCATTAATGGAGAAAATTGATAATAAACTTCATAACTGGAAAAATCAATGGCTCAGTCCTGGAGGTAAATTAGTACTGATTCAATCCTGTTTGTACTCCATGCCTCAGCATCTTTGGAATGTAACTAAATCACCTAAATCAGTAATCAAGAACCTAGAAAAAAGATTCTCTAGGTTCATGTGGGGTGAGACAGATGGAAAAAGGAATAAAGTCTGGAAAAAATGGTCCTTCTTAGCTTCTCCTACTTCAAGATGTGGTTTAGGCTTCAGATCAATCCGTGATATTCTAGAGGTATGCTCTCTTAAGTTGTGGTGGAAATGCCAAATTGGTAATACTTTATGGGCAAAACTGTTGTGGTCCCTTCCGGAGTCATATAAAAAATCTAGTACTTGGAAAAGGATTTGTGCAGTTAATCATTTTGCTGAACAAAATTCCTTAGTAATTCATGGTAAAGGGCTATGTAATTTTTGGACTGCAAACTGGTGCAAGATTGGACCACTGGTTGGTCATGTCCCTCAACATATTTCTGATCCAATTATGCAACTCTCTGTGACCGAGTTCATCTCTAATAAGTCTAATTTTCTGCCTCTGATTGCTCCTTATTTAGAAAATGATACTCTTTCCTTTTTACAGGAAGCACAAATTGAAGAATCAAGGGAGGACAGACTCATTTGGAAACCAGACCCAATTGGTAATTTTACTTCGAAATCTGCATACCATGCTATAACTGGTCCAACAGGTAACTCTCTGATTGTTAAACTGATATGGCATAGAGTTCTACCCAAAAAGATATCTATTTTTGTTTGGAGGATGCTTCAATCTCTCCTCCCTTTTGATAATGTTCTCATGAAATGGGGTGTTAGTCTTGCCTCCAAATGTCCATGCTGCTGCCATATAGACTCCCTTGAACATTTTTTTATACAGTGTTCTCTGGCTAAAATTGTTTGGAGGAATATGTCCTCTCTGGTAAAGTTTCAGCTACCTGAACCCCATACTTTAATCCGAACATTCTTCACCTTTTGGAATACTAGTGACCTGCCAAAGGCCAGTCAGCTACTTTGTCATATCATCCCCACCATCACTTGCTGGTGTCTTTGGAAATCCAGGAACAGATTCCTCTATGATCAGATCCCTATATCTGCTGACTATATCATTAAGGAGTCTATAGACACTATCAGGCTTGCTATGCTTGCTAATCCTTCCTGTCTGAAATCTTCATGTACCACGCCTCAGTTTCTAAGAAACCTTTGCCCACAATCACGACCTCCCCCCAAACCTATCATTAGACTAATCTCCTGGGATAGACCACCACAATATCACAAGAAGATTAACACTGATGCATCATGGTTCCCAGATAGAGCTTCTGTTGGGATAATTATTAGGAATTGCATGGGAACACCTTCACTGGTTAATTCGATGTCTGTCTCAGCCGATTCATCCTTATATGCTGAAATACTTGCAATTAAGTTTGCTTGTCAATCCTGTACTATGAATGATCTGGTGATAATTGAGTCTGACTCTTACCTTGCTGTTAAGATGATTTGTGAACCATATTCTGCTCATTGGACATATTTTGATGTGGTTTACAAAATTAATATGCTCCTGTGTGGTGCTACTCTTCTATATGTTCCTAGGGAGGGAAATTTGGTGGCGGATGCAGCTGCAAAACATCATGGGACCTTAATAACCTGCCTCTACATATTCAGGGTCTCATTGCCCTGGATAGATCCCATACACCTCAAATTAGAACTTCTGCTCAGGATTCATGATAGGATTGATACTGTTGATAGATGTTTTCTATTCCTGCAGGCTATTGATCTGCTGTTTGGATAAACAAACTTGGTGGACTTTGTTTTGGGTAGCCGAATTGCCATCTACCTGATTATGGATCTCTCCCACTCCAATCCGAAGTCTAACTCGTTTCTACTGAGTACTGCTGCATTTACTAATGTGGTAACCTGGCTGCAATGTTTTTTGGCTACTGATCCGATGTGCATGGACTTCTGCAACTGCTCCCTCTTGCAACTAGTCAATCCTCTAAGTTTGCTTCAGTCTCCAACTACTTGCATATTTCCCGGCTGGAGTACTTACTATGTCTGTAAACTAACTTCTCTTTCTTTACTAGTATTGGCTAGGATATCTATTGAGTTGCCTGGCCAAAGAACGAATTAACACGGGGTGTGGAGATTCGTCGCTTTGGAATCGCAACTCATGGATATTCACTGTTATAGCCTAACGTAGCTCGGGGTAAGTCTCTTGCCTTTTGTACAAACTCAAGCCACCTTTGAGGGCTACTTTTCATGGTTTGGGGCACCAATATATAACCCCCACCTTAGGGTGTTTCCATTAAAAAAAATAAATAAAAAAATGAACAATATCATATATAATAATATTTCATATATTTATTCACATATGCGGTCAAACTTTGATAGTGAACCGCATCAAAAAAGCAAGAGTGCAATTTTAGCTGAGACAGGGGAAGTACTAAACATCACCACTGTGATAAAATATCATACACTGAAATTAAAATGACAATAAATCTGCAAATAAGTGAAGAGAGACTCTGTTTCATCTTCAACAACAACAAATACACACTATACACTAATAATTTTGATCAACCACAACCAAAATATAACCGGTCCAAAAAACAACATAATCTCTTTTGAAATCGATCGATTTCACTAGAGAAGCACCTACGTAAATGACAGAAGGCAATAAATTAATACACGGAACCTCACTAATTCTTTGCCTTTATTATCATATGAGTTCCATCGACGTTTCCTCCTCATTCATTTCTAGGTCCAGAAACTTCTTTGTGTTATCACAAAAATTTTTTTACCTGATTTATAAATCCATATCAATACAATAAGCAAAATACGACCACAGATGAGCATCTAAACCATCTAAACAAAGTCGTTGAGCATTGATTCAAAAAGAAATATCAAACCTTTGAGCAACATAGAAAGCTTCCTCCCTAAATTCCCCCCATCACAGTCGATCTCAAGGGGATTTGGCATTGCGGAGCTCGATGGTGGTGACCACGATGGGGACATAGGCATTGGTACACACGTACCGGTGCTAATATACCGATGTTATTAAACACCTATTTCACCGGTATAAATGTCTGTGTATGAAAAACCGATGCCCAAGAGGTAATTGAACCAATAAACAACATACCGGTGCACATGTTCGGTGCTTATGAGTAGGATTGATGAATTTGGCTAATTTTAAGCACCGATATGTTCGATACCAGTGTTAAGAAGCAGTGCCGTTAAAAATTTATGTGGGAATTTGTATCAATCACACCGGTAACTGCTCTGGTCTGATGTGTTTGGGGAAGAAATGGCGGGAAATATTTGAGCACCGGTAGAATGATCAGCACCAGTCTGTTTGTCCCATTGCTGAAATTTGTAAAATGCGGGAAACATTAGAGCATCGGTATTATGTACCGGTGCGTTTGAGTGAAAATCAGAAAAATGTGGGAAATGGGAAAATTTTGAGCACCGGTACTTTCATTTATTTTTAGCACCGGTATAAATACCGGTGCTATTGCTTTAGCTGCATCAATAACACCGGTATTATATGTTTCGACCAGTGCTGTTGATGAATTAAATGCTCACCTACCACCATTTCCATTGGGTAAAAAACAAAGGAATAAGGTTTTGGATGTCATTAATGAAAATTTGGGGTTGGAGAAGACATTGAATGGTCATCAATGATTTCCCTTGAAGGTACTTCATTTTTTTAAAAAATCATCATTTAAGGTGGAATATGTGTTGAATGATATGTTTCTATAAATATCTTGTGATTTTGAACATTGTAATGTTTCTTGACACTCTTGATGCCAACCCGATGCTAGCACTGTCCAGAGGTATGTCACGGAGGAAATTATTGCACTTCAAATTTTCCTGGGAAAATGGCAGTTGGAGTTTCCAAGCTTGTCCACAGTGGCAGGAAGAATGATATCCCACGTTCGAAAGGTAAGCTATACACATCATTTAATGTTGAGTTTATGAAAGTCCATCTTTATGTTTTGCGTAACAGTAGTGAGACTGCTATTTATGTTGATGAGCATGTGTCAATGCTGGAAGAATTCTATCTCAAATGGCCGTCCAACCAGTTGCAACTTGAGCATTCTACAACGTTTATTAATTGGCTTTATAATCATTGTAATGGCATTTTATGGGGTCATCAAGGATATTTGGGAGTTGGATTATGTGGAGTTTAAAGTGGTAGTGTTTAAGTGTCGTTGGGTTGAAAATAGTGTTGGGGTACGTACCGAGATGCCATGGGTTTTATTCTAGTTGACTTGAATCGTGTGGGATATGGGAATGACAAGATCATCTTAGTGGCTAAAGCTCGCTAGGTGTTTTACATTAGAGACCCAAGCAATGAGAAGTGGCATGTTGTACTCCACGGTAAGAAGTACTTTTTTTATGATAAAATTGGAATTAATGTCAAATCCGCTATTGCAGAGTTTTCGTCTGCTTTCCCTAGTTTGGAGGAAATTGGTGGACCATCTCTAATTAGGCGATCACACATGGATGGACTGTGGGTGGACAAGAATGGAAATATTGTGGGTGGTGTAGTTGTCTTGAAGAGGAAGAGATGGGGTGTTCCATTTGTATTTTGATCACTTTTGTACCCTTCGGGACCTTTTTGTTTGGCCTAGAGAGTATTCTTAGTGCAATTATGTACCCATGTTTTAAAATAGTAGGTTCCTCAACTAGTTTTTTTTAAAAAAAGCAAAATTTATGGATATTAATAGCACCGGAAAAGCGTTCAATACCGGTGCTATTGAATTAGGAACATGCACTGTTTTTAGGCAGAGTACTTGAAAACAGACTTGGAACCCCAGTTTGTAAGCACTGGTAATGTACTGGTGCTCAACACTTAGTCATAAATATCCTTAGTTGCTCTCTGGTCTTGTTCTGAATAAGAAAAATAAATGCCTAGGCAGCTGCATGGGCCTGCGTTTATATTATAGCACCGGTAGTTATAGATACCAATGCACAACACTTAGTCAGAAATATTTTAGTTGCTCTCTGGTCCCATTATGAATAATAAAAATACATGCCCAGGCAGCTACGTGGGGCTGCGTTTATATTATAGCACCGGTAGTTACAAGTACCAGTTCTCAACACTTAGTAAAAAAATATCAATAGTTGCTCTCCGGTCCCATTCTGAATAAGAAAAATACATGCCCAGGCAACTCCGTGCGACTGCATCAATTTTGTAGCACTGGTAGTTTCAAGTACCAATGCTATCAAAACCTGCTATAATCAAGATACCCGATCGTTATTTTACCAAACATTCATAACCACCTTTTCACATCATCTTAGAGCAAACCATATATCCCTCCTTAAAGGAGATAGAGCTTCAAAAAGGTAGAGTTCTCTCACTCAAAACACTGCAGTGAAGTGGAAATCTATTACATCTGTGAATGAATTCGTATTTTATCAAAGTTTCATATAAAGATTGTGGAAATTCTGAAAACATGATCATTTTGGATTGTTATGTGTGCATATTGTTTTGCAATTACTAGTATTTTATAATCTATATGATGTTATCCCTGTTGTTTCCATTACAAATGTACAACGCCATAATGAGATTATTGTTGAAATTGTGGAAAATAGTCAATGCCAACAAAGTGTTTGATAAAATGCCTCTATGACTATGTACAGGATGGCCCCCAAATCCAAAATAGAGAGGCCTAGGAAAAAAGGTTGTTCTTCACCTGCAAAAGACTAGTACATGAGGGTGGTGGTGGAGAGATTGGTGTCCAACAAGGCAAGACTGCTGGCCCCAAGTTACAGAACAAGGAAGCATTATCCGAAATGTGAAATTGAAGCAAATCCACCCTTTCAAGACATTATTTGGAAATTGGATTGGGAAAAGCTTTGCACTACACCTCCTGCATTCAACTTGACCATAGTTTCCGAGTTCTACAGAAATTTGGGGTGTGGATTGAGCACGGAAAAAGTTTTATGTTGTGGTAACTATATCCCCTTCACCCCTCCTCAAGCCATCAATGAACTGTATGGTTTGACCAATGTAGAAGGTGATGAGGATGAGATGTTGAGGCTGATCAATGAGGATAATTATTTGAATGATGAAGTATGGAAAACATTGGTTCAATGCATCACACCTGAAGGTACCAACATGGATGTTATCGTGTTTCCTGGGTGAACGAAAATTCTAAAGAAAACACTAACTCCGAAAATGAATCTGTGGTATCACTTTATGGCTCCCGTATCGACCCAGTCATAGTTAACACTAAAGTGCACAAGATGAGGATAATCAAGTTGTATGCCATTAAAAATAAACTTCGTTGGAATGTAGGACAGGGAATTCATCAGGCCCTTACCGAGGACAAGGAGAAGTCTGGCTCGTATGGTTTTTGCAGTATAATTTCTCCACTTTGTTGATTATCAAGTGTACCTAACTATGACAATGACACATGGGGTCATTCTATGACACAAATTGCTGTAGAATCATTCTGCAAGAATGTTGCTTCTACCTCCGCACCGTCAATTGAATCTCATGTCACCGCACTCGAGAGTGCAGTTGAAACTCTGCGGGTGGATTACTAATACCATAGTAGATGGTGTGACCACATGAGGAAAGTGATGAGCTACTAGTTTCTTGAAGCTGTGAAAGTGATCGGTCCTTTCCCATCTCGTGATGGGGACAATGCAGCTGGAAGCAAGGAACCGGAACCATTCCCTCATTATTATTCGTGAAATGTCCTAATTAGAAAAGTTGTAACTAGACATTTACATTTGGTGTTGTACTAAGACTGTGATTGATAGACACGTGGATAATGATGTTTTATGTATTGATTTCGGTTCACTCCAATGAAATGAAATATCATGGGTGTACTACGTGGGAAAGTTAGCGTAATTGGGGTATTTAGCTGGAGGACTTTTTTACAAACAAATTAAAAATTCACCCTCGGGACTACAATCGGTTAAAATTAATCTATTGTACCTATTTCCAGGCATGTCATACACCTATATGATACTTATCAACGAGGACTATTTGGTCATAAAGGTTAGTGCTGGTGGGTGTTATGGCCGGTGGTTCATCCACACCTCCTCAGCGTTTTCGATCCACCACCTCCGCCGGTAAATCAAGGTTAGTTACCTTTTTTGCATGGATTGTTAAGGCCTTTTTCATGAAGTTAAGACCTTTTCATTGGATTTTTTTGTTAAATGTCACATGGATGTGTATTTTGAATTGTTGACAATGTCGCTGTGTACCCAAACAATCTAATGCAATTGATATGTTTCAACAGATTAGTTATGGTTGTTTAGTTATGATTGTGCTTTTGAATTCCTAGTTCGACAGTTATATTTGTATTTGCTATGTTCGATTACTTCTGAATGAGTTGTGGAACTTGAGTTGTGACTTGCATTTGTGATTCCCCTTTCGACACTTACATTGTGAATGGAATGTCAGAATTGGTGGAGTTCTAGTTGTTGAAATGTGACTGAGATATGTGATTGCTGGTTCGACACTTACATTGTGAATGTGAAAAGTGATTGTGAGGTTTGAATGGTAGAGTAATGGTTGTTGAGTTGTGATTGTGCTTTGTGATTATCCATTCAACACTTATAATCTGATTGTCAATTGTGATTGGGATGTTTGACTCATTCTGTTGAGTTGTGATTGTGAATTGGATATCGCCAGCTGTGGTTACTCTTTTTTTTATATTGGTTTATGATTCTTGTTTCATAACATTAAATCTCTAACATTCAATATCATAGGCCTGCATTAGATGCCTCCCAAGGGTAAGAAAACAACTACAAGGGGGTAGTCACTAGTGGGAAATGTTGTGGACGAGAAAGGCATAACCACACCTCCCTTGGACAACACTAAGACCACTATTCCACTTTTTATACAGATCGAGAAGCCCGGAGCCACAGTTGAAGAGCATTCCTATAATGAACAACCCTTAGCATCCACTGTTGATAAAGAAGAGTCTTCATCCACCAAATTGGGGACCTTTAATAAGCGGGAGACAGATGATATTTCCAAGGCAAGGGAGGGGAGCATGGAAAAGCTTTTGACAGATTTGAAATAAAAGAGTGGTGTAAGACACGTGGTACAACCACGTGCCAGTCGGTAATGTTGGCCAAGGAGAATAATGTCTCGGTCCCAGTCAGGTTCAAACTTTCTAACATGTCCAGCACGAAAAACTGGACGGCGTGGACAACGTACATACACTATGCATTCTTGTGGAAAATATAGTTTAAGACACACGGGTATTGGAAAAACGTCCCAGATGACACCAAGGAGGAGCCTTGGAAAGACATTTTGGTAAGAGAATTTCACAACTCATATATGTTGATGTTATTAAATTTAATTTAGTAGCTAAGATAAATTTACATTTTTCTTTACATATAAACTAACACCAGTTTCTATGCTAAATTTTCAAAATACAGATGAGCTTGTTGTTTGAGCAAAAGTTGACCGCATCACAACTTGAAAAGTTGAAAGAGTTTGTGTGCGTTGCAACCGGAAATGCCCACCGTAACTGGAAATCAAAAGATGCGAAGAAATTTATTCATCAAGTGGGACAAACCAAGAAAAAGTTACCATACAAACCATGGGACAAGTAAAAATGGATGGAAGAAGAGGAGTGGTACAAGTTTGTGAAGATGAGAACAACACCAGAGTTTAAGGTAAACTTTTAATTCAGCCAAAATCAACAAGCGTGTCATTTCGGTTTACTTCTAAATTTAATTATTTTCACCTCCTTTTGTTTCCTATGGATAGAAAATAATTCAGATTAACAACGAGCACTCAAAGGAAAAGGTTTACGCACATCGAACTGGAAGGAGCGGACACCGTGTCACGCGTGAAAAAATAATCGAGAAAAAGAAGGAAGAGGAGCGAGTGAAACTGGCTGCTCAGGGCTTGATGGAGGAGGAGATCGAGATTGAGCTCGAGACTAAGGAGTTAAATGTGGGAAGGTCCCTAGTCTACCTCGAGTCTATCAAGCTGGCAGATAAAGACAAATACACTGATCCGGCCGACATAGCCATTGCAGAGAACATTGTAAGTTTTTCAACATTAATTGATCATTATAATGTTTAGTAATTCCACTTTGATTGATCTTTACATTTTTACGAATTCAATTCATTGTATATATTGTTTTCCTGCCCACAAATCAAAATAATTGAGGAGGCCGCTAAGGGCATATTGGTTCTCAAAGCGGGGCAAGACATATTGATAGCGGCAACCGACAAGCCGGATCACCCAAGGAGGTATAGGGGTACTTCATCAAGCTTCTATAAAGAGGTTACCGTACCCCATCTATCAACCAAATGTAGAAGCAAATGTAGTAATAGCTCATCCCCCTCTCCAACACCAACAGAAAAAAGCAAAGGACCAACCGGTGGTGAAGGCAATGGTGTCATACCACTCTGAGCTCGTCAAGGCATTGGTTGAAGTGAGTGCGACCTAGACAAAATCAGATAGTCCTCTTAGCGGAGAGGATGACGATGAGAAAGTAAAATAATGGGATACCATTCATCGTTCTATCTTTCATCACTTGGTCTATAACAAAATACATTTCATATATTTCATTATTAAAAAAGTCCCATGATTAATGACAGGATAGGGAGATGTTCAGTTTGTTCGTGAAGCAATTGGATGGGTCAAGGTCCCAAGTGGCAAAGGGATTTCTCCAAAGAAATCTCCACGGCCGTACATCAGCAAGTGCAATTGCTCGTGTTTGGGTGATTGATCCAGTCTTCCATGCCAAAGCAGGATTGCCCTCTGCCAACCACACATTCGTCGATGTGGAAGAGGCTCTCAAACATATCGTTGGCTGGCCGAATTCTTCGATCGACCATGATTTAGACACCCCTTCTAAAAAACAGAAAGACGAGCCTGTTAAAGAATCTGTGAAAGACATTTGTGACTTCATTGACGTGACCAATGACGAGGTATATCAGATTAACTATTACTACTATATTTTTAATTAAAAACATATTTTAAGTGTTTAAATGTATTTTTTTCAAATTAAAATCTAACTACTTTGTCAACACAGCTTGAGGATTCGACCACCAGTTGCAAGTCGGGGAAAAAATGGCCAAGACCGAGATCTCGCCCCTGAGATTGGTAATTCTATCATAGGTCCTAACTGAATCATCCACACATATTTAGAAATTTCACTTATCACTTAACACATGTTTTTTTAACAACTACGTGCAGATTGAAAACAAGCGTGCCTTAAAGAGCATCCAATTATAAGGGAGTTCAACAACCATTGCAACGAGAAGGCAACGAAAATGAACCGTAATAGGGAGGAAATATTTTACAACCAGTTTCTTGTATCGACATTTGCCAAACTGTGCAAATCTGACCTTTGCATCGAGCAACTATTGGATTTTGGAGACAAGCTCGGGAAGTATCATGGGATGACATGGATCTCAAATGCACAAATGGATTTGTGGATGGGGTGAGTTCCAAACAATTCAATTGTATCTTGTTGTTTAACACATTCATGACAAATAATAACTTCTGTTGTGACAGGCACATGTGGAGTACAATGGGGGCCACGAATAATGGCAGAATACAGTTCCGTGTCTCCAACACAGGAAGAAATGACTACTTGCTTCAGGAGGAAGATATAACTTCCCGGGTTCGCCTCATCTAGGACTCGATAATTAACTCAGACGCCCCCATGTATTTGGTGTCATACCTCAGGAGGTCAGAAATGTTACATTTTTAATTAGATTGGTATCTGTTTTGTAAAATTCAACAGATACATTAACTTTAAAATTATTAACGCAATTCACATTGGTTCCTCATCCTCATTTGTCCTGGAATAAACCATGTCTACACATTGGACACACTCACCAATGGTATTCAGCCTAAGGATTACATAGAGACACAAGTTATTTCCAGGTAATAATTTTAGCACCTTTAACCCTACTTCTTCCAATAATAGTATTTTCAAAGGTAGTAACTCAATTATGTCACAGGGTTGCTTGTAAATATGAGAGGTTGAAGAGGAAGAATGAACCAACGTCAGATTTTGGCTGGAAGATAACAAACATCAACGTAAGTAATAAGCATAAATAGTTAAGCATACTTCGTACGTTTTCTTCTTTGCGTACACTAATTTCATTATCGATTCTTTCATTCTATCTTAACATCGATGACAAAGAAGTTGCTGGGAATGCGGCTACTATGTCATGCGATTCCTTGAGGATCTCACACTCGAGACAACTTCCACCAATCCTATCAACTTGAGTATCGAAACTCCAACACAAATGAAATAATATGTGTATGGCTTATATTGCAGTAACCCCGTCATAAAAACTAACTTTAAATCTGATCAAAATGTAAATTTTTCCAGAGGAGCAAGGCCCGTACAAAGCCTACGAACTTTAAGAGGTGGCAGCCAAGTGGTGTGAGGCACAGATTAATATTTATGCAACAGTGGCCATGAATGATCCAGACCAATTTGTTGACTGATATCTGTGGCGGGGTGATGAGAATTTGTTGTTTATGGATTGATATAACATGATGGCATATTCACATTGATTTCATTAATTCATTTGTTGTACCATTTGTTCATTGTTGTTTACACCTTTAGCCGCCTAGTAAAATTTTCAACTAAGGGATTATTTATAATTCTTTTTCCCCGTAGTTGATCCGGGATGGCACAACAATTTTACTAATTACCCATGCAAAATTTTCCTATAGTCAGCACCGGTTGCTAATTTAGAATCGGTGCTAAATCAGAACGGGTGTTATCAATTCAGAACCGGTTATACCGGTGCCTAAATCATCACTGCTACCAGTTCTATTTTTAAAAGTACCGGTTCTATAAATCACACTTACAAGCACCGGAAAACGTTCTTTACCAATGATAGAATATCATCACCAGTACATACACTTACCACCAGTGCTCCAAAATTGTACCTAGCATGTTGATTTTTGCACCGGTAAATTATTTTTTGAGCACCGGTCCATGAAATATTGGTTCTCAACTTTAGCACCAGTACTTATTCTTACTATCGGTGCTCGAAAACTAGACCTAGCCGACAGATTTGTGCATTGGTATCTAAATTTTTTATCACCGGTAAGTAACATACCGGTTCTAATGTTTAGCACCGGTATGGCTTATCAGTGCTATTACTTCGACCTTTTGCACCGGTCACATACACACCGGTATCTGTGGGCAAAAAACTGGTGCCTATGTTGGGTTTCTACCAATGCCTATGGGGGATCCTCCCAGTAGTGATTAACCGTTGTTGGTATCTTAATTTTGACAATTTACTTTATTTTAATTGTTTAATCTTTCACACACACAAATTAGAATATTGTGTTAAATTATAGTATTAGTTTAGAGTTCGTTTTCTGTGAAACCGTCCTTCTGCGAGACTGTCTCATGGTGAAATTGGGATACATTGCTTAATAATGTAAATTTAAAATGGGATGTTATTAAATTTGGGGATTAGTTAAACAAATACATCCGGGATCCTTTTCTAAAGACAAGTAAAATTTTAGAGAGCAATCTGCAATTTTTTTTTTGAAAAAGTAGAAACCTTCGTCGATCTCCTTCCCCAGTGAAATTGTCGCGCTTCCACGTCTTTGTCTCTCTTTCCTGATAGGATTTCACCTTTGCTGGGAAGAGCGCAGTAGGCATAATCATTGTTGCAAGAGCGGAGATCTGAATTGCGGTGGGCCGTGGTGGGCGAATTCATGACAGCAGAGGTTGAATCCTGGTTGAGGGTCACGAGTGAAGGTGGTCTGAATCGTGAGACAGCATGCGCGATGGTTTCCACGGAGTGTGGCTGAGGTCCACAGCTTCGGGTGGACGAGATTCGTTATCATTCCTTATTGCCATCATCTGGTCGTGTTTTCTGGATTTTAGATCTTATCGTCGGGATGAATGGTTTTCTAGTGGATGAACAGGTGCAACACTAAAATGTCACACGATGCAACCTCCGGCGATGCAAAGGAGATGGTCGGGCATTGAATTCGTCACTGCAGGAAAACCATTGTGGATGCGCATCGATTTGATCATGGGATAAAATTCAGGTCAGAATCGTTTGTTGATTTGGACTTGTTGAGTGGGCTCAGTTTGTGCTTTAGGTTTGGTGCCTCAAACTTAAATTTAAATAGAAGTACATTATATATTTTTTTGGTTAAAACACTACTACAGACAACACATATTACCTCAATTTTTCAGAAATTTTTACCTCGTCTTTTGCCATAAAAAATTGAGGTAAATGTGGGTGAAGTAAAAAAATACTTTTTACCTCAATTCATAACCGAGGTAAAAAGTACTTTTTTTATCTCGGTTTTGAACCGAAGTCGGTAGGTTTTGCGACCAACGTTGGTCAAAGGAATTAGGCCGACTATAGTACCCCATAACTGCGACATTGATTCCATTGACATTGGCGTTCATAAGAAGAGAAGTCAATCACATCAAGAAGGCAGTCGATGGCACTGGAAACACTATGACATCGACAAGATCGAAGGCGCAGAATAATTGAAGCAACGTTGCTCATGATTGTAAGTGAGATTGCATGATCCAGGGCACCCTCGTCGTGTGCATGCTAACGTAGGAGGCTAACCAATAAAACCTCGTTTTGAATGGGCGACGTTGCAAAAAAGTGCCCCTGGTTTATGCGACGTCGGATAGACATCGTATCTTTAAGTAAATGCGACGTCGGTTAGGTGTCGTATCTTTACCGGTATATTTGGCATCGGTTAGGTGTCGTATCTTTACTGGTTCGTGTGTAGTCACGGTATGAATCGCGGAGAAATCAGTTGTCGTACAATAATATAATATTTACTATTTGATGAAAAAAAAACTTGAACATAAATTACCAATAAATGTCAGAATATATTCAAATACATATGGTTGATGTGAAAATGAAAGATTAATTGTATTGAACATTCCCTGTCCATGTCGTATGGCATTAAAACTATTAGGGGGATTAGGGAAATAAGTAGTCTCTGCTAAGAGTCCATCGATAACTCTCTTTGTTCTACTAAAACAAAATACACATGGAATAAAATTTATGTCAGAATTCGGAAGTCCCTGAATGATGTACACATAATATGGTCAAATGCATGTGACAATAATCTAAACATGGAAAAATTACCTTTACTGACTGAAAGCAATGTCGCTTGGTTGATAAATTGATTTCGCTGATACTGATGGCTGAGCACGTCAGACATACAAGATAGTTATGTTAGTTCCTAGACAATGCGAACTCGCTCAACATTCAGCTTCATAACGTATAAGGCGATGAACAGAGTGCGACATCACACATTCAACCTGTGTTCATGCGAAAATTTGATTATTGTCCACAATCAGCCATAATCTATGCTTTTTCCCACACTCCTTACAAACAAGGCATTCTTTTGGAAAGACAAACATTGTACATTATATAACATGTAACTTAATCATCATACTCCATGAATATATTCAATGATTGGTCAAAGAGGAAAAAACATATACAATTAAGGATATGCTAAAATGAACTACCTCAATTTATTTGAACCAGGAGACGCTCCATCTTAGAATAATTGTTGATATTCGATAGAAGAAATTAGATTGGGCTCTTTAGTGTTTATAATGGTGTTAATGGAAAAGATGATGTGGAGTTGTGTTGGGAGCAATTGTGTTTGAGATGAGAAATAGGTGTTGGTGTTGGATATTACTGTAATGAAATGGGTTTGGGGGAAATTTTGGTTCAAAATTTTGGCTCAAAATTTCAGTTCCAGCTGGAAATTTCAAGATGAGCGACGCCGCTAGGTTGTCGGTCCTAGATTTGTTTCATGCGACTAGCTTTTGCAAAGTCGGACGTGTGAGACCAAAGTCTAATTTTTGAAAATTGTCATAAAAGACTCCATGTCAAGATTGTGGCCCCTTCCGATGACCCATTCATGCCAAATAGGAACAACATTATCCTGTAAATGTGAACCAAAAATGTATCTCCAATTTTGCATTTCACACCTCCCACTTAAGAAACAGACGATTACCCCGGTTCACGGATGAGACCCTTACCATCCCTCAAGGAAACTCATGATCACCGTTAGTTGCAAAGAAACTTGCATGATCCCATTGAGAATTCTACAAGTTCTTCTTGAATGAACCATGTATACTTATAAGTAATCATCTACAATTTACTCTACACAATGTACTAGTACTTTTTAAAATTTGATGGACATAATTTTATTAGCTTTTAATTTCATACAAAACCTAGAATATTAAATTTCACGTGATTCTATGCGGTGGAAAAAATCGTTCTCATAATGCTTATAGTAAGGGTATTAGTGGAATACTCCAAAAATGACGGACGATTACCCTAGTTCGCGGACGGGACCATTGCCATCCCCTAGTCAAACTCATGATCACCGTTAGTGACAAAGAAACTGGCATGATCCCACAGAGAATTGCACAAGTTCTTCCTAAATGAATGTTGTATACTTATAAGTAATCATCTACAATTTACTCTAGAGAGTGTACTAGCTCTTTTTAAAATTTGATGGACGGAATTTTATTAGCTTTTAATTTCATAAAAAAATCTAGAATATTAAATTTCATGTTAAATTTCATGTAATTTTATGTAATGGAAATAACCATTCTCATAACGCTTATAGTAAGGGTATTAATGGAATACTCCAAAAATGACAGACGATTACCCCGGTTCATAGATGAGACACTTATCATCCCCTGGTCAAACTCATGATCACCGTTGGTGCCAAAGAAACTAGCATGATCCCACAGAGAATTCAACAATTTCTTCCTAAATGAACCCTGTATACTTATTAGTAATCATCTACAATTTACTCTCCACAATGTACTAGCATTTTTTAAAATTTGATGGACAGAATTTATTAGCTTTTAATTTCATAAAAAACCTAAAATATTAAATTTCATGTGATTCTATGTGGTGGAAATAATCATTCTCATAACGCTTATAGTAATGGTATTAATAGAATACTAACAAAAATGATGGACGATTAACCTGGTTCGCGGACGAGACCCTTGCGATCCCCCAGTCAAAGTCTTGGCAACGCGGTTTAGATTATTGGGTAGCTCCAATTTTGCATTTCGTTCTCCCCCACCATCTTGGAGAGATCTAAGTGTAAAAATAAAAAAGTTCACAGGCTCTGTTAAAATTGATTCTAATCGAATCGGACGTTAATATATTTCATGGACAGTTATAAATTTAAATTAGGAGTATCCAATATACAATTACCCATTTTGAAGATCAATTATGCTCGCCTTGGTCAAACGCGGGCCAAGTTGACATGCTAGCGAGCTGAAATGGCGAGGCCCAATTTCATAGTGGCTGACATCTGACCTATGTCGGTCACATGCCGTTAAACTAAAATTACATGCAACCTCACACGGGCATTGGTCAAACATAGGTCAATTCCTATGCTAGTTAGCTGAAATGGTGAGCCCCACATTTATATTAGCCGACGTTGCACTATTGTCGGTCATAGATCGGTAAGTTCCACTGACATGCGACGTCGCACAGCCCTAGGTAGAAGCCACAACGCTTTATAACGAATGTATAAATTGATCCCATCTCTCATACATCACTTTAAAGTTTCTTTATTCTCTCGAATTTCAACACTCCTCCCTGTCCATCTTCTAAAAGGTATGATTTTCACATGTGGTTACATTACTTTTGTTTTAGTATTTATCATTGAAATTGTTATGTATTTGGACTAGGGTGTGGATGTGTTAATTGTTTTAATTTTTGAAGTTTTTATGGTTTGGGGTGCTAGAATATGGTTTTAGGGTGTTAGAATATGGTTTTAGGGTGTTTGGATATGGATTAGGGTGCTACAATATGGTTTAAGGGTGAAGTTTCTGCTCTTGTTATTCATTCTCTGCTGGAATGCGACGTCGTTGGCACGTTGATAGTCCTTCTATTGTACCGATCCTTAGGCGATGTCGCATGTCATGTTTTTAGTAGTTTGCCAAGTAAATGCAACATCGCACCCTTATCGGTTAACCAATCAGTTATACCGACGGTAGAGCGACGCCGCCATGACTTGGTCAACAAAACAGATTGTGTGTATTTATTTCCCATTTTCTGTCTATCATAACATTTAACATCCATGACAATATGAATTACAACAATCATGGCTAACAATGCTGGTTCCATCCGTAAACCGATTGAGGTGGGCGATTTTTTGTTCTGTTTTAAATTTTCCTTCTATTTCATTACTAATATTCTAATTGAATTTTTAATAATTTCATTGACCAATATAGATCCGTACTGATTCAGATAGTCCGCGTCGCATATTCTCAGGCAGATACCGCATTTTATACATACTCTGACCCAGAAAAAATTCGGGTCAATTTCAATTATGGTCCGTCCTTCCTGTTTCAAAGAAATTGAATTTTCAATTAACATTTTCTATAGATTACTTTCATAAGTACTAACAAAGGTTTTTTGTATATAATTCAGTACGTCCTTGACCAAATTGTTCAGCTCTTACCACCAAGTTGGATGTTATGATCATGTGAAAAGGGATGGATTATCACATGCACTACTTGGGGAACAGGAGGCTGAAGATTCTGGCCCTAAAGGGGTTTGGCCACTTTCTTGATGCAGAGGAACTGGAAATTGGGGACACACTGTACTTCGAGCTCATAAATGGTGCTGGACCCGTAGTTTTCCATGTTGTCATTCTTCCCTGCGAACACTAGATGTTTAGTTTAGACTTTGTATGACCATGTATTTAAACTAATTGATTCACATTTGGAAGAATAATTATTCATACATATTTATATTTGAAATATTTAAATATTAAAATTTGGTTGTTTATTGTTATTTTAATGTTATTCAATGTATAATATTTAACCTAACATATGATCAACTTAGTTTTAATTTAACAATCATTTAGGAAACTGTAAAAGACTTATGTGTTCTGAATAATTTCTTCCAATTATTCTTTAACTAGCAATTATTTGTTGCTTCGAATGTTTTTAATAAATTGGAATTGTTGACCGGCTGGGTGGCGGGCTAAAATTGTTAGGCCCATAAACATGCAACGTCGGTCACAGATTTGTATGTTTTCGTATGAACAGACATCATGCGATGTCGCACCATATAAGGCAGACTTCACAATCTAGCCAAAATGACGTCGTTCCGAAACAAGTATAAATATGGTAACCCTAACAGAGAATTCAAGCTTCTCTTAAAAGTTTCCCGCAAATTCCAACGGTCTCCAACTTCCTCCCTTCTCTTCTATCTTGGAAAAAGGTATTGTTTTTCTAATCTCTTAACACCTAAATTTTGTAATTCTGACTTCACAAGGTCATATCTGTGGTCTGTGAATTTGTTTTGTTTTCTTGGTTTTCTAGCTTTTTTTATTAATATTTGAGAGTGTGAATTTTCCTAGACTTTGAACGTTGGTACAATGTTTTGGTATGACTCTAAAGATTTTTTGTTTAATTAGATGTTGATGAAGCCAACTTTTTTTTGGTTTGATGTGTTTCTTCCCGAAGCTCCCTCTGATAACTGCAATTTCAGTACTCTGTCTAACACAATTCAGTTAATGCGATAAAAGTGCAAGGTTGTGAATTGCCCAATGATCGGCCAATCTGTCAGGTCTCATTTGTTGACAATCTGTGAACGTGAAATGATACGCAATGATCACTTGAGCATGTAGTATTGAACTGTCATTGTCAATGAATAATAATGGTACTCTTTTTAGTGCATTACCTGTTTTGGCAGCCTATTTAACTTAGTCTTGCAGATGGTCGGAAATTAGCCGTCGACTGGGATTTTTGCTCGCCAGTATCCTGTAACAAGTATTAATGAATACAGATACACAAAAGTACTTTGAGGAATTGAATAATAATGTGTTACAAGAATGTACCTCATCGTCGCTGGTGAGAATCATAACCTCCTCGACATCGTCGTTCGTATCACCTCCGGCATTGACATCATCTATGTCACTCGGTTGCTCATCTTCCTTGCCTATTAAGGACACCGGCCAATCTACAGCGCTATTGAGGGTTTCTCCAACACTATCAAAGTGGTGGTCCACCGAGGGCAATCCCTCCCTAGGACGGAGGTTTGGCTCGCATACTCTCACACGAGCAACACTTCCTTGTTGGGCATCCCGACGACGAGATACCTGTCACAACCCATGGGCGATCATTTTCTTCTTCCCGACAATGTCTTTAATGAAAAGGGTCACACATTCTCCATCATGTTTGTATAATATTTTAGTGAATAGATAAAATGGTTATAGAGATATTTCGGATGTGTAATTCAATGTATAAGACATGCATAAATTATTGAAGGTGTACCTCTTCATCTCCTTCTCTGTCGATGGGCTCTTCACCGAACTTTGTAGAAGCAGCAGCAATGTTATCTATCACCTTCTCTATAAACTTCTTGGGATTGTCAAAGCCTGGCAGAATCTGAACACCGCTTGCAGTGCTAAACCCTTCACCAATTGCTCTAGGTACTATACCATAGCTTTCATGATCGTTTGATCGTTTGATGGTTTCCTCTGGGCTATCTTTTTGGCTGAGGAGCTGCTGCCACACTTGCTGCAGGAAAGATGAGGAACAACCACCGCTGTGGGTAGACCCGTCTGAGTTCCCCTGTACCTACCCGGGTGATCCTTCTTCTCTGTGTCTTTTATGAGGATGTTTTCACCCGGCTGCAATTCCAATGCTCATTTTTCCTTAAGCTAGTTCAATTTCAACTGAGAATCACATAGGAACACAGTTGTTTATATGGATAATGTGAAATAAACTTAAAAATTAATTTAAATTGTCAATTTTGGCATAACTTACAACGTCCGGTGCGATATTCTCTACCTTTTTCGATGTGTATAACTCTTTCTTATCTTTTTTGCCTCAAGGTAGACAAGAGATCTGTCATGTGTGAAATCCTTTTGACTGAATTGTTGCTTAATCTCCTCGTCAGTGAATCCCTCAGCGGTTAACCTCATTCTCTCCTTCTCCTTCAGCTCCTTAGTCAAATTTTCACTGATGTATCGATTACCCCTTCTGCTCGTGTGGTGCGTGTAATCCCTGCCCTTGTTGCATTCAATATTTTTCACCCTGAGCCTCTGATATCGTTATAAATAAAATTTTATTTTAATAGAATCTGTGGGCAACATAGCTCTTAAAAAGTATTAATTTTTTCATCATACCTGAAAATCCGGCGCCGATGCCTCTTTTCAAACAAGTGTCATTCGTTTTCATCCATCCACTTGTACTTCTCCAATACTAGTATTCCTATTTTATTGGTACCTTTGACATTGTGAATAAACATATTTGCCACCTTTGTCTTCCAATTCCTATGTTGGTTTTTTGCCCTCTCTGTAACCTCTTTCTTCAGTATTTCTATTTGCTTATCTGTCATAGGTGTTTCAATTGTGAAGCTCTCCTGGAATGAATCGTATGAAAATGCATGTCATTAATCACGTCTTCACTAAGACTTTATCATAAGTAAAATTTTAAAATTAGAGTCTTACCAGAACATCCTTCTATGCTTCTTCCTTCACATCTCTAGGGACATCGCTCCAGTGTTTGCATGCGCCAAATCTGATGCGGCACCGGAAAGCGTAATTGATAGAAGCGTACCATGCTGACCAATTCTTAATGCATACTGCTTGATTCCCACAGAACTCAAACGCAACAGGAGTTGGAGTGTTATGCTTTGCCAACATCACGGACTGGCACGTGCTAGTTCCTCGCCTCCTCAAATAACTTTTTACCTCAAACTTGTCCCATCCTTCTCCATTTTTCCCTCTAGCTTTTGTCAAGTCGTCGGCCGCTTCATTAATAGTTGGTTTTCCTTTGATGCTGCTCTTTCCCTTTCCCATGCGAATTGGTGTTTTGGCCAGTTGTTTACCAGCGTCTTCTCCTTCAACATCCCCTATAATAGCATCACTATATTCTGCTATTTCTTCCTTCTCTTCGATAGTCAGGTCATTTGTTTGCGTTGCTTCTTCCTCAAATTTTATCTTCAACGGGACCCTTTTTGGCGGAGGTTCTTAGTCTGCCCCATCAACCTCCTCATCGACCATATGTTTCACCTCCCCCTTCTTCGTAACTGGTTGCTTCCTCTTCATGTTTAATTTCCCCTTTTTCGGCGGCATATAAAACAGTAGAATAGAAAATTATCAATCCATACAATAATGGTATTTAAAGATCAACATTGATAGAAAGTGCGTAGAACTTGATTAACAAATTCATAAAAGTTTTGAACAAAATATGGCATAGAAATTGAACAATTCATACATAAAACAACATTATGTAAGGCATAAAAGTTTATATAACATGGCATATAACTTGAACAATTACGGCATGGAACTTGATATAGAATTAAATGGAACCTTATAGAAGTTGATAGAATACCATACCAATGTCTTTGGATTCATAAAATAGGCATACAACTGAGCAATTATCACTCCCCCTTGACGTGACTATCAACATTATCACCAACCAAAAAACTATAGAACTACATCATCCATCCACAAAAAAAATGCCAATGTACATATTTAACCCCGCAATTGTATAAACATACCATTCAAGTTACCCTTTCAACTTTTTGTCAAATTACATATTTGTGTTCATAGAGGCAATTTGTCGAACATGTGTTCTGCGTGAGGGTTGGAATGGTTTTTTTAAGAGATATTGATATGGTAACCCATGGTAACATAAACACTAACACTTACCTTTAGCAATGTAGGGTTTTTGTTGCTACTCCCATTTGTCGAACTCGCCAAGAACGAAATGGGATGATGAACTCGCGAAGTACTTTCTTCTCTCGTATTGTCAAGATTTGGCGAAGGGTTGCTTCTTTTGTGTAGCTCAACACTTTATAGGATAGATAATGCGAGTTACAATGATTGATGAGAAGTTGTGGTGGTTCAATAAAGTGTGAATTGAATGGTTGAAGTGGTGGATGGCGGTTTTGAAAGAGAATGAAGGTGTTTGATGAGAATTGGCGGAGTTGTGGGAGTTATGTCCATTTGAAACGATTTTGGATTCATATGAAATGCTTTTTTACACCGGTAATATGTATAGTACCAGCGTAAAATTTTGAAAATGGGTTTGAAAATTGCTAACTGTTCAGTGCCAGTACGTATATCGGTGTAGAAAAGGAAAACAAAGCAGCTGCGTGCAACTACTTTAAATGATTTTTTCACTGACCCGAGAATAACACATGAGAATTTAGGCTAACTGTTGTACACCGGTAACAAGTACCAGTGTAGAAAAGGCTGATACCGGTGTAATAATACACAAAAAATAGCTGTGTACGGCTGCTTTAATATGTTTTTGGAAAAATATGTTGATCCCGAGAATAACTTCAGAAATTTTAGACTAAGTGTTCAACACCGGTATATTTACTGGTACAAAACAAAAAGTACCGGTGTAAAAGTTTTTACACCTTATTAAAAATTAAAGAAATTGAACACACACACAGGTACTTGTTTAATATTACCGGTGTAAAAAAATTGTTATTTATTTAAATTCACACTTATTGAATTTACCTCCCGTGCATTTTTAAAAGAACCCCAATTATTTAAATTTACGTTTAAATATTGTGATTAGACATTGTACTAGTTGTTTAATGCAAATATCGACCACACATAGGCCTCGTACGTTGATGTTACTAAGCACTGTTTAATTTTATAAAATTTGCATATTGACCCCAAACATTTTGTTCCACCCCTTGAAGCTCTTTTCCACTGGCCCAAATGAAAATTTAGGATGCTTCATATTGAATAAGTAACGTGTCCGTACCTCAATGGTACTGAGGAACCCGCAAAATTGTTTATATGCATATATTGCAATTGGGTCCTCCAAATTGTGACATGCGATTACGATATGTTAAGAAACTACATAAATTACCAAATTTAATATTCTAGGCTTAAATCATAATTACAGCATATTTGTGCCCGGGTGGTGATTTATCCTAAAGCACTAGTAGGTGTTGTAGAATAAACGGCAAGGGTTTACTTCAATGTTTCTATGTGTAATTCGAACATCTTCCAAACTAAATATGGAGTCTGAACCCATTCATTTCCCCTCATGTGGAACTTGGAAATACAAAATGGTTGTTTTGTGGACCATCTGGTTCTATCGGATTGCGATTTCAATTTACTTTTGCAATTTAGTCCCTCCAAGAATCTTGGAAGGGTCGAAATATAAAATTGGCTCCAAATATATGCAATTCAATACATTACGATTATGTTAGTACATTTGTAAACCCTACTGGTAGACGGAAGGCCATGTAAAACCAACAGTGAATGTTTGCACTATATTTCCCAAACTATACTATTGTCCACAAATTTACTCGGGGAACCTCCATAGCTCCTAATGCTAGATTTTATTTTTTAAAATTCTAACCATTCTGGGAATATAATGCACCGAATTCAGCTGTCCTAAAGTAACCACTTAGTTCAACTATGTTCGGCCTATCTTTTTTGTCTTCGTGAGTGTATTTGTCCGACTGAATTTTAAAAAAAATTGGTCTACATATTTTTCATTCGACTCATCATTGTGCATGTTTATCAAAAGTAAAAATGTCTAATTGTCTAAGTGCAACACTATCAATGTTTAGTACAAAATCTACCCTTTCTAACCGCTACAACAAGTTTTCTACAAATAATAAGGAGAAAATGGTTCTAGCCCGCCAGTAAGTCCCATTGCATCACCATCATGAGTACTTGTGCCAATGTCCATGTCCTTGACATCGCCTTTGTGGAAGGTTGGGAAATTTTTGACTACTTCCACGCTGTTAGGAAACTGATATGCCATAACCTTGACCATTTGTTCGTGCCAGGATCTTTGATATTCGGTATTCTTCAAGTAAGTTTGTTACACCGACCTCCAAGGCAGCAACTCTGGATTCAGTAGTAGTGACATGCGTGCCAGATGTCTGTCTGTAGAAAGAGTCTATGCAAATCTAACCCATTGGTTGGCCATAAACATCATGTGCACGGGCACTAACTCCCGCTGTTGAACAAAGCACTGAGATAATACTACAATAGGTATAAGATCCCATATGATCCCATTCCCTATGCAACATAGGACAAATTCAACGACTAACATTCCATCGAAGCTCCTTCTTTATTGCATACAAGAAGGTAAGGCAAAGTTTTTGGACTTTTGTGTTCACAGTCATTGGATGGATTCTAGACGCCACGAAGTGGTACCACCCATTTGTTTCCAAAGTTAGAGTTTTCTTAGGTATTTTGCTCCAACCTAGTTTTACCAACTCATCTATGTCCATACCTGCCCTATTTACTATCCCAACAATCTCCTTCTCAATTGGTTGTTGTAGAGTATAGCCTTATCACCTAGAAAATGAAGTGTGAGACACTCGTCCTCATCATTTAGAACATTGGGCAACCCAAACAAGCCATTGATAGATTCTGGTGTAACATGGACAATTTTACCTCTACAATACACGTGATCGTAGCATGGACTACACTTCAAGCTTGCATAGAACTCACTTAAAATGGTCAGGTTGAATTGTTGCTCCAACCCAAGCTTCCGGATAGTTTGTTCAAATGGGAGAGATGCTTCAATTCCTTTCTCTATGTGATAACAGAGTCCTTTTTAAGATTCATGGACCAACCTAGCCTCCTCAGACACGAAGGTACCATCCGGGTAAGTGTGATGTGATACTTTTGGCAATGATGGAGACGGTGAATGGCGTATCCTTTTTGAATTGGATTTGGGAGGCATTTCCTAAAAAACACTTTGAAACATTTCATCAAACACCTTACATGCAAGTCAAACTGTTCATGATGTCACATTCTCAATGATTCTATTTCATATGAAATTTCTAATTAATCATACTATAGAGGCTTTTAAGTGATTTACCTGATTATATGTCAAACTACGTAGGATTTCAACAAAGATGGGTAGTGATGGAGATGGTATTGAGTGAGAGATATAAATTTGGTACCGTGAAAATGGGGTGCTGAGAGTGTTTTAAAAATTGAACATTTTTTACACCGATATTCTACACATACCAGTGTAAAATGAAGCCTAAAGTAACTGCTTTAGGCTGCTTTAATTTTTTTTTAAAATTCTATGTAATCCAACCCGAGAGTAAATTACAAAAAGAATTTTAAGTACCCAACACCGGTACCAAAAAACAACTGCATTAGGTTGCTTTAAATGCCAAAAAAATAACATTGTCGAACACGAGAGCAAAAGGCAAAAAAGAATCTAAGTAGTGTGCACCGGTAGTAGTACCTGTGCATAAGTACAAAACAAAGTACCTCCCCTGCTTTTCTATGCCGATAATATAATTTTTACCGGTGTAAAACCAGCACCTAGTAGAAATTTTAATTAAAATTAAAACACATTTTCACCGTTACAATTCATAAACACTCCATTGAAATCATAGATCATACCAACCAATTCATAAAAGAGTGTCAATTAAATACATGACATGCTAAATCGCTTAATGATCATACGATTTTTCACAAAACATGGTCACAAAAACAATGGCCAGGAACGACCAATCTATCGCTTCCGCTTCAAGACATTGTCCCCACCTACTTTCCCCCCTCTTTTATCAACCAACAGCCCATCACCATGGGAACACCTTCCAAAAATGGGTCCCCCAACATCTTCCAAACTAGGAAATACTGATGGAAACTTAGGACTATTAGTTATGGCGAGCTGATCAATCTCCTCATCAAAGTAGAACTTCTTCCCATGCAACACCACATGATACTTCTCATTCGAAGGGTCCTTAATGTAAAAAACTTGTTGAGCTTGGGTAGCTAAGATGAACTTGTCATCTTCATATCCTACACGATTCAAGTCTACCAACGTGAACCCCATGGGCATCCAACAACCTTGAACTCTACATAATCCAACTCCAAAATTTCTCAATCGCCCCATAGAAAGGTATCACAACAACAACCAAATGTTTATCTCTCTTGCTTGCCTGCCACATAGATTCAGATTTAATATATACACCACTATTTTGAGTGGTGCTCTTCTCATCCTTCATCAATGTTGAGAAACTAAAGCCATTAATGTCATAACCAAGGTAGTGTCTAACGGTGTAATTCAGCTTCCTTGCATATGCCCGTAGGTTACTGGGCCTCCTTTCGACATTGCAACGATTGTAAAATCAGTTAACAAACCTTGAAGAATGCTCGACCTAAATTATATTCGGGGGCCAGTCTGGATGAATCTCTTCCAGCAGAGAAACATAATCTTCAACAACTATTACGTAATACATAAAGATGAACAGTCATCAACTCACCGTGTAGGGTGTATGAAGCGTACCCTTGGAACGTGGAATCCCATTCTGCCTTCCGCAGTGGGGTCCACCTAGAACACCAACCGCTCTTCTTCTAACCAAGTTTGTTGTACAATACTCGATGATCTCCTTAGTGATATATCTCTGAACAATGAGGCATCTGGCTGACTACGATTATGAACATAACCCTTGAAAATAACCATGTGACGCTCAAAGAAGTACATCCAATACATTCCAACAAGCCTGCACATACGTATCTCCCTAACCAATTGTACCACTAGGTGCACCACGATGTCAAAGAATGACGGGGAAAAATACTTCTCCAAATGGCATAGAACAATAACAGCCTCTAGATCCAATTCATCTAGTTGTTGCCTACAAATAGTTTTCCTACATATCGAGTTGAAGAAGAAACACAAGCACATAACTGAAAATCTATCTTCCTCTTCCAAACACCCACATATTGCTACGATAAAAAGTTGTGGCATAAATACATGAAAATCGTGTGATTTCAAAGCATTTAGACACAACTTATCATTCACAAATTGACTAACATTAGAGGAGTAGCCGGAAGGTACCTTCATTCCTTGGATGCTCTCACACACCGATCTCCTTTCAGTAACTGACAGATTGTAAGGAGCGGGGGGCAGGTACGTTCGCTTCCCTCTTATCTTTGGTGTCGGATCCAACTGTATACCAAGGTCCACTAAATCTTTCCTCGCATTCAAGCTATCCTTAGTGTTCCCAGGGAATGTTCAAAAGCATTCCAATTAGACTCCCACAAACGTTCTATTAGATATGCATGACATCTAAACAATAGAGAACCTTCAAATTTTCATAGTACGGCAAATCAAAGAAAATGGACCATTTCTTCCATGGTCAGACTACATCCCCACCACTATTTGATAACTTCTTACCAAGAACAACATTCAATTTCTTCACCTTGTTGTGAATAGCTACACCGGTCAAAGGTTTGGGTGCTTTTCGCCTCTTCTTCCCACCAACAAATGCAACCGCATTATCCCGCAACTTGTGACCTACAGGCAGGAATTTACGGTGACCCAAATGAACAGTCTTCCACCCATTCCTCAACTGATGGTAATCTGTCTTATTCACACAAACTGGGCAAGCCTTATGACTCTTGACCACATACCCGGAAAGGTTACCACATGCCGGGAAATCATTTATGGTTCAAAAAAGCATCGCCCTCAATGTAAACTCTTCACCACTACAACCATCAAACATTAAGGGGAAACTGACCAAAGCACCCTCAAATCTTCTATCAAAGGGGTAAGATAAGTGCCTATATCATTTTCAGGCTGTTTCGTGCATGAAATCATGATGAGCATCAACACATATTTTCTCTTCATGCACAGTACGGGGGAAGATTGTAAATGGCAAGCATAACCGGCCACGAACTGTGTTTCGAGGAAATATTCCCAAATAGGTTCATACCATCAGTATACAAAGCAAATCTCAAATTCCTAGGTTCGGATGCAAAGTGTGGATACATCCTATCAAATTGCTTCCACGGGTCCGCGTCAGCCGGGTGTCAAATTATATCATCATCTTTACAACCTCCCCTAATAACACACCGTGTCAAGTTCCTTGCATCCTTTTCATTCTTAAAAAACCTTCTCAATCTCGGAATAATGGGATGATACCACATACATTTGGCGGGCACCCGCTTCCTCACCGGTAAAACATGCTCTCCACCAACATCCACATTTCTCTTCTTCTTATAACGTGACACATTACATACTGGAGAAACAATCTTATCCTTAAGGTTACACTATATAGGACACAATTGTTCAGACAAGCTTGTATCTTTTCATATCCAATCCCATCAGACACAAAATTCTCTTAGCTTCATAAAGGTTATCAAGAACCCTGTTGCCGGGTGGAAGCTTTTTATTGAAAAACTTAAGCAATTTATTCATGCTAGTATCACTCCATAACCCTGCACCTTTCAAATTAAACAACTCCATCAAACACGACATGACTGTGTCTTCCTTCTTGCAACCGGGATACAATGGTGTGTCCTTCTCACCAAGGAAGTTAGCCAAAACCTTGGGCCTCCTTCTAAACTTATGAACAACCTCCTCACACATGTCCTCTAACATAGAATCCCCAAAACACTCTCCCTCACAACTAACTCTCACTTCTGGTGGTGATTTTCCCCAAAAAAAAGGTCCACACAACATAATCTTTCGCAAACCCCCGGCTATACAAATGGAGTTTCCGGATGTCCTTCTTATCAGTACGAATTCAATTTCCACAATCACGATAGGGACATAATATTCGCTTCTCTCAACGAAAAGCATGCTCCAAGAACTTATCCACGAACATAATATATTCATCACTTACCCTACTAACGTTGGTATACACATGTTTACGCCTATCGATTATGGGATACAAATCTACATATCAATAAATGTCCAACAATCAAACTTCAACACATTTAATACAATATAGTTTTTCATGATGACTTCCTAATCATGCAACATCATAAATGCACAATATACACCAATATTCCACATTAGAATTACAACATTCTTAACATGTCCAACACTATAGGAATAAAAATCCATAGCCTTATAACTACAACAACCTTGAGAACAAATCACAAACTAATATCTAAAATTCTACCTAAATCACCATCAAATGATCAAACACAAAATGTAAATATCTCTACTAACCAAAACCATACATGAAATCCTTAATATCCTTAAATGTAATTCAAAAAATGGTACCTTTAAGGGTCTTCATTGTGGAGAATTAAATGCCTTCATCAACCAAAAATTACCGTTAATGAACCTCTTCTTCCAAAAATCTCATTTTTAACCAGATAAAAAAAAGGTGGTAGGTGAGCATTTAATACAATTTTTTACACTGGTATTTAGACTTTACCAGTGCATTTGTAGCTTATTGCACTGATTAAGTATGTTACCGATGTAGATATTTAGCCAGAACCCGCGTATTTTAATCTTTTGCACCGGTACGATCACAGTACTGGTACAAAAATAAATAGTTTTGGCGCCAAATTTCTACAAAAAGAAAGTTGTTCAACACTGGTATTAAGAGAATAACGGTGCGTGTTTAATTTCTACACCAATTCTAATAGTAACCGGTGTACAAATGCAAATTTTTCCCGTATTTTTTTAATTTCCGCACCGATAATTTCCCATTACCGGTTTAGAAAGTTGTCCTCTTGGCGCCAAATTAATATTAAAAAGGGAAATATGTACACACCGGTAATCGTGTACCGGTGCACATGTAATCAAATGCACCCGTCAAAATACCTATTTGGATAATATCGGTGCAAAATATTTTACGTTGGTACACCGGTAGAACCAACACCGGTGCGAAAATAGGTGAACTGTACACCGGTTGGCAGGATACCGGTGGGTATGTACATATTTGAACCATCACTGATGTTAACATGATAAATACCGGTGCAATTGATTACATACGCACTAGTATACCTGTACTCATAAATTTATACTGGTGTGTATGTACTTGTTTTCTAGTAGTATTAGTTTTTAAAAATAATATACCGATATTATTGGTATAGTATATGTTCTTAGTAAAAAGTGATGGTAACTGTATTGAATCCACCCAAGTTGTGAGATCCACACAGTTGGAGCATTCATTTTTCTTAAGGAATACTACCTTCGTTCCACCCAAAGATTTATATCACATTTTTGCTCAAGCATTTATGCATGCTGATGTGGCTAAATTTCAGCCAAGTGTGGGGAATTGAAATATGTTAACTAAATTCCAGACAAATTTCAGGCCAAATAAGGAAATAGTCAAAGCATTAACCTTTGATTGGGACAGGCGGAAATGGAAAGTAGGAACCATTGGTTGGGACGAATGGAGTACACATTTTGTGAATTTGTGTCTCGTAGAGATGGTCATAAATTGTCTCTGTAAATGTTTATATATTTTAATCCTAAGATTAATACAAACACACGTTCATATTTTACATGGATTTAGGTCTAAGATCTTGAAACCTCTAAAATTCTAAAAATTCTGGATTTGGTGTCAATCTCCTCTGCTGCTACTCATCGCCATCCGTCGTAGCTCGTCACTATGGACATTTAAGGTAAATTTTATTTTTTAAAAATTACCACATTTAAGGTAAAAAATCATTGTGGACTATTCATAAGATTATGGAAAGACCGTATTTCCTGAGATTTTCTCTTTTATTTAATTGGGAAAATTCATACCTGATGCTCTGAACTACTCTAAACTAAACTCATCAATATATTGTACAATTAAATTGGAAAAAAAATGATCTGAATTTGTCAGTTGATATACACCCACTACTGCAGACAACCCCCACCCACTCCCGCCCACCCTCCTCCAATGGCACCGGTATCTGAGTACATAGGCACCAATATTTTGGGCCCCTAGACTACCAGTACCTAAGTATGGTGATGCTGAAACATAGTTACAAAAGCACCGATATTGAAAATTGGTGCTAAAAACGTAGATTCAACACCGGTATAATGAACTGGTGCTCCATGTATAATTTCAGCATAGGTATTTTGATGCACGTGATGGTTGTTGAATCATTGTTTATGGACATTGATAATGATCACCGGTACTTTCCTAGCCCCGGTTTATGAACATAAACCGGTGCCTAAAACTAGACAGATTCCATACACCAGCACCCATATGTTAATGATTTTCTGGTGCTCTGGCTTTGGAGGGTGGATGTTTAAAGCACCGGTGCTAATATTTTCAAAATTGGTGATTGTATTTGAAAAATTGGTGCTTGATTTTTTTTCCATTTGAAATTTCCTTTTCAATTTATCTAGCCTCCTCCCGAATTGAAACCCAAGGAAAAATCATAGAAGAATATGATTCAAAATGTCAAAATTATGCAGTGTTTATGCACCAAGGAAACATGGTGTGTATAACTATGTATTTAACATCAACTATATTTTCAAGTTAAACACACCATGTTAAACACCTAATGGTTAACACACCATGTTTATTTGGTGCTCATACACTGCAAATTTTCCACAATTTAAATTGTGGAGTTCTGCAAATGTTACTGCACTTTTCATAATGGAAGAAGCATTAATTAGTCAGAGGGAACTACATGAATAGAGAACAACCAATAAACCAGAGAAAAATCAAAATTCATCCCAAACTAGACATAAACATTAACTTCAAATCACCAAAACAAGCAAAAGGTTTGTATGCAGTGTCCTATAACTAATGCTTCTTCCATTAAGTTTGTGCACAATACGATTTGTGGAAGAAAATGATTTAAAATGATGAAATTATGCAGTGTTTAAGCCCCAAGGAAACATGGTGTGTATAACTATGTATTTAACATAAACTATGTTTGAATGTTAAACACACCATGTTAAACACTTAATGTTAAATACACCAATGTTTACTTGTTGCTCATGCACTGCAAAATCTCCACATTTTAAACATCAATTTGAAATCATCAAAACAAGCAAAAGATACATGTAACCCTTAATCTAGTTAATCCTGGAATCAATAGAGCCATCGATCACAGTGAAACACACAGTGGGCACCACCTCAATCCACAACAATACACTTTAATAATAAACCATTTCACCCCAAAACATGTATACTAAATATATATATATACACATACAATATTATAGAATCCATTACCACGAAACACATACACTATTAACAACAATGACATTGTAGTACTTTGAGGCAATTCAAACTATATTATAGACACTTCAACATCCCACAATCAACTACATCTCATTCATTTTTGAAAAAAACTTCACCATCGTACATGCTCCACTATATCTCACACATTTTATGGAAAACACCTAAACATCACACAATCAACTATATCACACTTCAACATAACACAATAAACAATATCTCACACATTTTAGGACAAACAACTAAACATCAAACAATACCCCACTAGAAAATATCTCACACATTATAGGATAAACACCTAAACATCAAACCATAATCCAATATATCTCAAAACTTTTAGGAAAAACACATCAACATCACACAATGAACTACATCATTATATCTCATACACTTTGGATTGAACAGTTCAAACATCACATAATGAACTATATGCCATACATTATTGTACAAACACCCCAAAAATCATGAAATGAACAAAACCCCACACATTTTAGAACAAATAATTCAACATCACACAATCATGAATATCATACTCAACATAACACATTAAAGAACTCTAACCTTGTGAAGTCGAGTTCCCCAGCGACGAGTAGAGAAAATGGGAAAATGTGGTTTAGAGGTAGAAAATTGTGGGTTTCTTATACAGGGGGGATTGAGGAAGTGGAGTAACTGATGTTGAATGGCGGTTAAATAGTGGAGAACGTGGGTATAAAGGGGATTGAAGGAGGAGAAACCTAGGGAATAAGGGAGAAGATAGAAACACGCGACCCTTTAACATGGGAATAGCCGTGTCGCTTTATATTTACGTGGGGTGAACACCGGTACATAGCCAAAATACTGATGCTGAAAATCTGTCCGCAACATTCAAGAACCGTCTATAGTGCACAACACCGGTGTAATACCAATGCTGAAGACTTATATGCTGGTGCTAAAAGTAGCTAAATCAGTTGTGTGAGGCTGCTTTAAATTAATTTTTCCAAGGCTGACAGGAAAACTTTAAAAAATTGTTTCTAATTTTAAAGCAGCTGCTCTAGCTGCTTTAAATAATTTTTTGAGAAAATAATTGAGGACATAAAGGAAACGTCTAAAAAATTGAATAAGTATGTATTACCGGAAGTATTAATCGGTGCCTCATATATATACCAGTTCTGGATTTATTTTGGGCTTATATAATATTTCAGCCCAATCAATTTTGGGCGGAAAGTAGTAATTTTCCTACAACAGCGGTTTATGAACCGGTGCCATGTTGAAATTTCAAAAATTTCAAAAATACCCCCCCCCAAACTTTGAAGCTAAATTATGTATTTTTCATCAGTGGCTTAGTCAGCACCGGTTTACTTTCACACCGGTGATAAGATGCTTAATGCAATGTTTAGAAAAAATTGATCCATTGGTGACCCGCCTCCACTATAGGTCATTAATTGTAGCTAATTAACCCGAGTGAATGCTAAGATCAAAGGATCGGAGGGATGGTCAAATTTAAATTTAGAGTTATGCACCCAACTCACTACTATGCTACTGATAAGGTAGTTAGCGGTAAGCCCTGGGTATGTCCACATGACATCTAGGTTGTCAATAATAGACATGGTCGGCCACCCTTTCAAGTATTTGGTCAATGAAGGGTAAGGGGAAATGGTCCTTATGAGTCACTGAGTTTAAGCAGTGGCAATCAATGCACACCCGCCACCCGTTTTGAATATGAGTGAGTACCAAGTCCCCATCCTTATTCTTCACTACTCTGATCCAACTTTTCTTTGGCACCACTAGGGTGGGACTCACCCAAGTACTATCAGAGTTAGGATATCTTACCCAAACCTTAAGTAGCTTAAGGATTTCACCTTTTACTACTTCCATCATAGGTGGGTTTAGTTGCCTTTGAGGTTGGTGTACAGGTCTTGCACCCTCCTATAATAAGACATGGTGCATGCAAGTTAAAGGGCTTATACCTTTAATGCCAACTAAAGTCCACCTTATTCCCCCCTTGAATTTCTTAAGAACTTCGAGCAACCTACCCTCTTGGCCACTAGACAATTTATTAGAGATAATCAAAGGTAGTCTTTCACCCTCGCCTAAGAAAGCATACTTCAAGTGTTCGGGTAAGGGTTTGAGTTCCACTACAGGTGGTTCCTCTACTGAAGGTTTGGTCTCAGGTAAAACTAGCTCCTCTAGGTTCTTGGGTAAGGCCTCCATATAATTCTCACCTTGAAGATAAACCTCATCCACACTCCCCACTAGGTTAGCTTCTAGGGAATTAAAACATATATCATTCAAAGAATCACCCTTTAAAGCTAACCCTTTGTTCACATGAAAACTATCTTGCACAATATTGCATTAATATCAACCAAAGGGGGTTGGTAATTCACAGTTTTATCAATAGATATATGCGTAAATTCATGCTCAACATCAACCATTTTCTTAAATAGTGTTTTGCACTCATGCATAAAGTCAATGGCATTAAAAGAGATAGGGTTAACCTCATCATCATTGTAAATCTCAATTGGCTCCCTTTCCCTCGAACCATCCAAGTGGAAAGATAATAGAGCCTCCTCATCCACAAGCGTGTGCCTTCCATTCACTTGATTAACCTTGATGATCAATTTGTTCACCTTCTTGCTTGCAGTTTCAATATTGTAAGAGAATTGAGCCCTATAATTCCTAATGTAATTAGATACTTGATTTTGAAGATTTTCACTAGTCTTTGAAAGACTAGTTAGATCTCCAAGTATCTTCTCATCCGTGGACATAGGGTTTGAGATCAACTCAGGTGAGTAGTGGTACATGTACCACTCGCTCCCTTTGATCTCGCTGAACTGCAACTTCCATTTCCCTCCCATACTTGCTCAACCACGGGCAACACTCTGTAGGGCGATCGAAATGACATACCCTACAAAGTTTCATCTGTTGAGTGGTATTTCCCCACATCATCAGAGTTCAATAGAACAAACTACCAAACAAACAATGAAAAACAAAATCATTACTAACTACTCTAATAACACATTATGCTAACTGACAATTAGACTGATTAGCACCCCCGCCTCCACTCAGAGTCGTTAATTATAGCTAATTAACCCAAGCGAAGGGTGAGATCAAAGGATCAAAGGGATGGTCAAATTTAAATTTACAATTCTGCACCCAACTCACTACTATGCTACCGATAGGGTAGTTATCGGTAAGTCTTGGGTATGTCCACAGAGATGCTAGGGCCTAATAGTTGATTAAACACAACCACGTCCAAGTTGTCAATCCGTACACATTTCTAGGAGTAGATAGTATATTAACAAGAGGGGGGGTTTGGTTTTTCGACTAACAACTACAAAGCATGAAAGTAAAAGCACGTAAACTATATAAGCTAGACACTTGGGGAATGCTTGCGTTACATGGTTGATTTAATACTTCAATCCTCGATTCATTCACATGTGATATTTAGACAAACCTAATCTAATGCTCATAACATATAGTGTGGTCGATGGCATACACTTCCCGGTACCTGTCACGTCGGGTGCTCTTGCAACCTTCCATCAGCACCACCTCCGTAATTAGGGGAGTACAACAATGTTTGACCATTATTGTAGGTCTATTTCTCCCCCGTACAATTACGTCTTGGGCGCTCTACCATGGATGCTCTACTCCCTAGGCCTATAAACAAGGAAAAGAGAAGTAGGCACCTTATATATGACACTAGAGCCTCTTACAATCCTTGCTTTCTACTTTTTGCTATCTCTACCCGTAACCCATCAGACTACTTTACATAATCAGCTAAGACTGTTGTGGTGGCACTGTAACAGTTAAACTCAGAAAATACCTATGTGCACACACCCACGTGTACCTGGACCTTATTACCCATAACACATCCAAGGTTTCTCTTCCCCGGGAGGTATTAGTATTTGCACCAACATGAATATATACTAGAGTGTGTGCTTATAGTGTGTACTATTCATCCAATTCTAACATTCAAGAACAAGTCACAATAATATCACAAGCACAAAAGCATAAATCAACACATTAATACAATTATCCCCAAGCTATGGAAACTACTCCCTAGATATGGAATTCAAATAAATATTTTAATTCCACATCATAGGATTAAAGAAAAATAAAAAGGAAAGAAAGAAATAAGAGATAATATTTATCTCTAGAATGCTCTCCAAATTACAAGAGTAGAATCTAAAAAATGTCAAATGTCTCTAACCCTAGTATACTAAGGCTATATTTATAGTAGTAAGGGATTAGACCTAAAAATAGGCTAAAAATGTGAAACCCTAGTTCAGCCGCCACTTGGCGCGAACTGTTTAGATGGCGCAGTCCACACTGCATCCTTGGTTCGTGCTGGCATAGGGCACAAGATCTGGCGCAACTCGTGCGATCCACACTGGCGCGGGCTGCAGGATCTGGCACAGTCTATATTGTCTCCTTAGCGTGGGTCGTGTGATCTGGGCCAATTCGTGTTGTCTCCTTGGCGCAGACCGTGGCGTCCTCTACGGGTCGTGTCTGCACGGTCTGCATCGTTTGGCACAGGCTGCCATCAGAGTCCTTATTTTTGCACTTCTGATATGTGGTCCACGTTATTTACCAAGGGCCATCATAAGAAACCTCGTTTACTCAGTATTTTGGTGCGAGCCACACAATTCTACACATCCCGCTGACTGGTATTGACATTTTGCACTTGAAATGTCATGGACCATCGAAAATGGGATGGTCGGCGCCTATACATAGCCATTTTTTAGTGAAACATGGAACTTACGCACATGGCACTTCAAGTTTAGAGCCGTACGCACCGGGCCTTGGCATGGTCAGTGCCAAAGACCTTTGGCGCATACCGTGTCATCTGGTGCGAGCTGTTGGTGCCACCCATGAGTGGCCCGCATCGACCCATTTGTGCTTTGGCCGGATGAACTTCTTTCCTTCACTACGGATGAACCATAAGTCTATTTGGAGAGTTCTAGTAGTCAATTTTATGGTTATCGAGGAGACAAATCCAATGTAACCAAACTTGAAGGTAGATTCTTCTTGGATTGCTCCCAGAAGTTGGCGCAACTCTCGGTCCACGATTTTCCATTTATTCCTTGGCCATTTTGAACTCCAATGCCACCTATATTTGGCTACATCCTTCTACTACCATGAATGGATTCCCATGGCCTTCATTTAATAACATTCTAATATGAATGGCCTTCGATCTCTTCTACCATCCTAGAAAATGGCCTTCAATATCTTCTAACGCCCTTGCGAACGGCATTCACAAGAATGTAATGAAAAGTACCCATGAGTGACCTACTAAGGATGATCACAAAGGAATATCTAGGTGCCCGTGGATACAAGATGTCCATGGTACTAATTAAGCCTACAAAACGCGGGATTTGGACAAGAAAACCAAACATGGCTGTTTAAACCACTTGTCATGTAAACTCAACTAATACTAGCAATCCAACATATAACACAAACCAATTATTACGCCGAATGCAACGGTTAACGCATGAATAATGAAACACATCAATTAGCCCAAAACGTTGGAAATTTTTTTCGTTTATTGTAGTTATGTGATTGCATTGAACAAAATTCAATTAAACATTTTATCTTTCCTGTATTCTTAAATTGTGTATGACGGGTCCCCAAAAATGATCTGTATGTAAATTTTCTAAAATTGTACTGTTGCTCAAATTTGAGTTTCACGTTCATTTCTGTATTGAATTAACTTCATATAGGTATTCTTGGGTTAATATAAGTTTTGAAATAGAAAAGTATTTTTTTATGAAATTTAACAAAGCGCTAGTACATGCGTTAGAGTATCTTACTATAGATTACTCAGAAATTAGGAAGTTCTAACAGGGAGGATTATTGATAAGTTTTTCCAAAGAAATAGTATGAAATTTTTTATTAGGTTTTGGAATATACTTTACGGATTCATAATGTAGCATTACATTTGAGCGGATTTCAATTTGGACCTCTAAGTGAACTTTTTTCCTTTTGTACTTTGGTCCCTCAAAGATTCTTGGAATCGTCAAAAAGAGAAATTGACGATTCTATATTGAAATTAAATAATTGAGGTTCACAACTATGTGAATTGGACATGATAGGGTAAATTGAACATCCTTGAAAGTGAACACAGAAAACTAGTGCAAAAGTTTTAGAAGTTGCAGTGTTGCCAAAAACAAAGTATCACCTTCACCATTGACTTGAAATACTTGATTTTTGTTATTATAGCCTAAATAAATGAATATTATATAATAGAATTTTTTATAGTATTAATTTTAAAGCACTGATACATATTGTAGGCTAAATTGTGTAAAATGATTTGGAATTTACAACGGAAAATCATATTTATTTACCACCATAAATTCAATATAAAAGCATGATAATCGTCAAAATATGTGATAATAATTATATTACGCCCGCAAAATAACATATAATTGTTCTGAACGTCAAAACAAAATAAATTATGATAAAAAACCATAGTATAAAGATCATCAGAATCGAAAATCATGAATAATTTATAGTAAACGGCTCTTCATCCAACATCTGTACATCTTCTGAGCTGGTCGCCAGGTCGCTCTGCCCAACGCCCAGGCCTAGGTATGTGGGGAAATGTCCAAATGCTTTCATGGCCTCCGGGAACTGATTTGAAAAACCTTACCCATGTGATCGCAATAGGATAGATGATATTGTGATTACGTAAGCAGACTTTGTACACCCACTTCCAATGCCGCAACTCTAGACTCCAATGAATGTCCCACATTGTCCTGGGTCATTTTGTATAAAGAGTCTACTGTAATCTTACCCATTGGTTGATCGTATGTGTCGTGCAAATAGTGGGGGACACCGACTTTTGTGCAATGTTCGGAGATGAGGCTAAAGAAATCATAACAACCTGATTACTGAGCACCCTGTCTCAAAGTGTTGACCATTTTTCTACCTACATTCCATTGAAATTTTTGTTTAATGGCGTATAGATGTGTCACCCTCATACGGTGAACCTTACTGTTCAATGTGACAGGGTCAATTCTGGATGCTACGAAGTGGTACCACTACCACAGAGACTCCCCTCTAGCACCAGTTTTTTAGCACCAGCTTTGAAAATTGGTGCCAAAAAATGTAATAGCACCGATTTTTTTTAAAATTGAACACCGGTTTTTAAAACCGATGATAAATTTTAAAATAGCACCGGTGCTAAAATTTTTTAAATTTTAGTCGGTGCTAAAAAATTTAAAATTTTAATCTTCCTACCAAAAAATCGTTTAAAATTTCAATATAGCACCGGTTTTGGAAAATATAGCATCGGTTTTAAAATCAGTGCTAAAATTTTAAAAAATACCACGGTGCTAAAAATTTTCAAAATTCATTTTTCCCGCCAAAGAAAAAGCCAAAAAAAATTTAATAACACTGTTTTTGGAAAAAATTAGCACCAATTTTTTAAAACTGGTGCTAAATATTTTACAAATTCTATCTTCCTGCCAAAAAAGAGTCCGTCTCTTGAAAGATGGTCTTTCCAAAAGCTATGGAAAGACCAAGGTTTAAATTGCAAATTAGAAGAAATCAAAATAAAAATTTTGGGTTGCATTAATTGGGTCATAAACTTATAACTACTACATATTGCATGATAATTTTTAAATATTGCAACTAAGATATTTTACCTTTCTATAATTCTAATTCAACCCCGTATTTCCATTTGGCTATGGAAAGACTGTCTTTCCCAAGACTTTGCCACCAAAAAATTGTCAAAAATTCAAAATAGCACCGGTTTTGGAAAAAATAGCACCGGATTTTAAAACCAGTGAAAAAAATTAAAAAATAGCACCGGTGCAAAACAAATTCAAAATTTATTTTTCCCGCCAAAGAAATTGCCAAATATTTTAAAATTGCACCGGTTTTTAAAATTCGGTGCTAAATATTTTAAAAATTCCATCTTCTCGTCGAAAAATACCAAAAATTTCAAAATAGCATTGATGAGACGTCAAATGCATGTATTTTCCAAAGCATTTAACACTCTTTTATCATATTTTGTTGTAAGATTGCTAGATTTAGGTAGGTTTACATGATAAGGGGTTTAGATGACCATTTTCGGTTTTTATATATGAATCCTTCATTTTGTAACCTATGTTTAGTCTAGTGGATTTTTGGCTCTTACGAGCATCTAGATTCCTTTTTGTAAGCTTAATTTGTAGATTGCTCGTGAGCACTTATAAGTAGTTTAGGGAAGGCCATTCGAAAGGATGGTAGAAGATGGAAGACCACTCGCAAAGTGGTAGAAGATACAGTGAAGAAAGGAAAGCAAAGCAAAGGGTGATGAATGATCTACGTTTTGAAGCAGAGTTTTTAGAATTTTCCTAGAGGAATCAGCCTCCAAGAGAGATACCATTGGATTCCTCTTCTCGAGTACTATAAAATTGACTACAAGAACTCCCAAAATGGATCAATGGTTCACCCAGAGGAAGCAAAACAAAATGGGACTTTTTTCCGTCGTGAGTCACGACGAGTGTGTTGCGACTCACGAAATGTTGACCCGAGAGCTCAAAATTTTATTGATCTGGTTGCGAGTCAAGGTGGAGGCATTGCGACTCGCGATAATTGCCTTGTAACTTTCTTTTTACTCCCTTTTTTCTTGTACTATAAATAGCTTTTCACCCCCCTTCTTCCCCAACTCTCTAAGCCCGACTTGGGGGCTCAAAAACCCTAGTTTTTCACCATTTCTTCCATTTCTTCTTCTTTTTTTGTAGATCTTTGTTCTATGTTATGGGTTTTGACTATCTAGCTTAGTTTTATCTTGGGAGCAATGGATTGAAGCTTCCATATCTATTTATTAAGAACCATATATATCTATTTAGTGTTTTTGCTATTGTGCATTTATTGATCTTTGAATGTGAATTGTTAATGGCATTGATGTTCTTGGAAGCTTGAGTATATGAATTTCTTGTATGATTACTTGTTAGGGTTGGGAGAAAGTAGCTAATTCTCCCCTCTTTTAATGTGAAATCCAAGAGCATGAGTTAGAGCTTCTAAAATGGTGTTGGTGTGTTGATAATTTCTAGATGAATGTGATGATGTTGAACTTGTTTTCATGTTTGTTTTAGGTAGAAAATGAGAGAAGCCTATGAATGTCGATCGTTCTTGACTAATCTTGTGTAAATGCATGAATTGGTTAAATGCTTAGACACGGTGTAGTGTTTATAAGTGTTGCCAAGCTTGTTGATTCTTCGTGCTCAATGCCATCAATGGGATACTTTTAGTCATGCTTCGGCTAAGGGAGTCATTGGTGAGGTTTGACAAGAGATGTCGAATTCACTCTTGCAAACTACTAACTAAGAAGAATGGAAGATTTATCTTCACAACAAGTATTTTTTTTAATTGAACCATCCATAGATGGGGGAAAATGTATTAGCCTTCCCGAGCCATAAAAACAAGGTAAAAAGAAGCCAAAGCTTAGTTCGGATATACAATTTGAGCACATTGCTCCTGAAGCAACCTTTGTTGCTTCCAAAAGAATGAGATAAAATAATGTAGGATCTAGAGGATTACAAATACCACTGTCTAGGTAAGCATATCTCGAACTTATTAGTGAATCGGAATGAAACACAAGTCAGTCAGAGCTATAATTACCTAAACCGAATGCCTATCCTCTAAGCATATGAGAGCTGGAAGAGAAACCTAAGTGATCATAGAAATAACACTTAGATCAGAGTCAGACTTGTAGAGTTGATCAGCAAAAATTGCCAAAGTTATTTGAACCCCATGTTGATCAGCACCAATCCAGACCAGTTGCGTCAGGTTGATACAAATCGTCCCTGTCAAAACATTAAACAAAACCTCAGTAGCATCCGTTCAAGGAGAGATTCTGAGAGAGGGAGTGCCTAACCTATCTAAAGTTATCAGCCCAATACAGATAGGAGGAAGCATATGTAAACTGTTAAAATAGTTAGAAGTCTTAGCCGTAAAACACTCCTTTGCCAAGAAATCAGCAACCGAATTAGCTTGTCTATGTATATGCAAAACACTGGTCTCACCTAATGCCTGATGAATCTCATCAGCAAGTTCAAACAGTTTCCAATTTGCTTTGAAAGGATCTTGAACAGAGTGAACAGCACTTAAGCAATCAGATTCAATGATAATCGGATACAGAAAACCTACACTAATATGAATAGCAAGATGAATTACCCTTAGCTCAGCTTCAAGAGCAGAACTATCATATGTGATTCTAGTGTGAGCTGAGATGAAATTACCCCTAGAATCCCTAATGATGAGTCCTAAACCACACCTATCAGTATGAGGACTCCATGCCGCATCTACATTAAACGTTAACCCCCCATCTGGCCGATTCCATGCTATTTTGTAAATCTTTGGTTTCGGAGCAGTCTTTATCAGAGGCAAAAATGAGTGATTTGCAATACCATAGTCAAATGTAGATGTGATATAGGTTGGTTTAGCACAGAAAGAGTAGAAAATATGCTCCCTAATATGTTTTAGAACTGTAATTCTACTTGGAACAGCCGAATCATATAAAAAATTATTCCTCATTTTCCATACGTTCCAGAGTGTAATCAAGGAAGCATTCTTGATTAATGTAGAATGTAGTGTGCTTAAACCTGGATAAGTTAGATAGAAAGAAATTCTTTCCCAGATGGAGGGGAAAGATATATCCGTGATCCCCATAAACCAATGTATATTCTTCCAAATAAGAGTAGTGATGGTGCAGGAATTAAAGCAGTGTTCCAAAGAATCAACATGGTTGCAGCACAGAACACATTTAGAGGGCAAGCAAAAAGTCAATTTTTGTAGTATATTGTCAAAAGGCAGATAAAAGTTGATCAGTTTCCACATGAAAACTGAAATTTTCTTTCAATTCTCCCACTCCAAAAAGGATTAGTCGAGGCAATATTACCTAATTGTGGACTAAGCAGGAGGTACGTTGATTTGAAAGTGAAATCTCCCCGAGGACCAGGTTTCCATATTAACCTGTCATCCCTATGTGGATAGAGCTTAGAGTCCTGCAAAAGAGAGAAGATATCAGTTGGCAGTAGAAGGATAAATTTCAGAATCAAGGTATTTTTGTTTTCAATGAATTGAGCCACTGTGCAGTCCTCCGAGATATCCACCTGAACCGGATCACAGTAATCAATAATAGGCTTAACTCCAAGCCAATTGGAAGTCCAAAAATTGCAAGAACCTCTTCCCAGAATAACTCTGGAATTAGCTTCAGCCCAAGCATTAAAACTACAGATTCTTTTCCAATTGGGAGATGATTTATATGAAGTGGGCAGGGATTTAATAAAATGTGTCCATGGTGCTTCTGCCCTTTGATATTTCCACCAAAGCTTAACAGAGCATGTATCAATGATGGAGTTGATTGATCTGAAACCTAGCCTGTTTTGGTTAATTGGGAAACAAAGTGATTTCCAATTTCTCCATGCTCTATTAGGCTTCTGCTCAGTAAAACCCCAGAAAAATATGCTCATCATCTTTTCTATTATGGAAACAACCTTCTTACTAGGTTTGAGCACCTACCATATATGTTATGGAATAGCAAAGATGCATGATTTTATGAGTGTAATTTTCCCCCCCATAGATAACCATTTATTTTTCCAACTGCAGATTCTATTATCTATTTGCTCAATTAATGGCTGAAAATGAGCCTTAAGAGCAGGACCTGTAAAAATAGGAACCCCCAAATAAGTGAAAGGCATTTTTCCAATTTTCATACCCAAAATGCTTTTAATGTTATTAACTGTATGAACAGATGCATGTTTCCCAATGTAGATATCACTTTTACCATAATTAATCTGCTGACCAGTGACTTCCTCAAAAGTAGATAGAAAGGCTTTGAATCTAACCAAAGTTTTATTTTCAGCCTTTAGAAACACAACTGTATCATCTGCATAAGATAAATGGGAGATTTGTATGGCTTTACCTGGGAGATCATAGTATGCCAATTTACCTGCATGGAAGATAAATGCTAAACTTCTAGTAAATGCCTCCGAAAAGATGTTAAAAAGGAAAGGGGATAGGGGATCACCCTGTTTAATACCCCTGGTAGATTGGAAAAAACCAACTGGCCTACCATTTATCAAGATAGAGAACCAAGCTTGAGATAAATTATTCATGATGGGAAAGAGAAATCTTGCATGAAATCCAAATTTAAGAAGAACACTGTATAGGAAAGACTATTTAACCCTATAAAAAGCTTTTTTGAGGTCTAATTTAACAATGCAATTTGGTTGTCTTAGCTTTCTATCCAAAAATCTTGCCATTTCTTGTAAGTAAATTACATTATCAGATATATCTCGGCCTTTAAGGAAAGCAGTTTGCTGAGGAGAAATGAGTTTAGGCATAAGTGGTTTAAGTCTTTCCATTATCACCTCTGAACAGATCTTGTTAATAACATTGGAGAGACTAATTGGCCTGAAATCATCAAAAGAAAAAGGAGTTTTCTTTTTAGGTATGATTGTAATCCAAGTGGTACTAAACCCTTTGGGAATATTATTTCCATCCATAAAATCCTGAACTGCCACTAACAAGTCTTTGGAGATTATATCCCAAGCTTTGATATAAAATTTTTCTGTGAAACCGTCCGGACCCGGACTGCTATGTTTGTTAAGACCAAGTACTATATGATTAAGCTCAGACATAGTAACCGGGAGCAGAAGGTTTTCATTTTCCTGTTGGGAGACACAATTGGGGATCCGGCTGAGGAAATAATTTTTGAAAAGGTTAGATTCAGAGGAGCTTTCATCTGTTAATAGACCTTTGTAGAACTGTATAGCTTCAGTCTCTATTTCCTGAACATTATCTAACCATAAACCATTAGCACTTTTAATTTTAGTGATCCTTAATCTTCCATTTTTTTCCTTGACCGAGTTGTGGAAAAAGTTTGTATTGTTATCCCCCTCCTTTAACCATTTAATCTTTGCTTTATGTTTTCAGAAACTTTTTTGTTCCACTAATGATCTTACCAACTTAGCCTTAGCTTCCTTAAGATTAATCAGGTTAGTCTCATTAGAATTCTGATCATATAATTCTTCCTGGACTAGCACTGCATTTTCAGCCAATGTTACATTCTCATGAATATTTCCAAAATGCTCTTTATTCCAGATTTTTAATTCCTTCTTCAATCTTAAGAGCTTAAGGCAGTAACCAAGCATTCCTGAATAGTGCATAGGGAGTTCCCAATTATTCTTGATTACAGTCATGAAATCATTCCTTTTAAACCAGGTGTTGAGGAATCTAAAAGGTATGGGATGAGATGGAATATCACTACCTATAGTTAGGAGCATGGGGCTATGATCAGAGGAAGACCTATTTAAAATTTGAACCGAAGAAGAAGGAAAAGCAGAGGACCATGTAGCATTACAAAGCCCCCTATCTAATCTCTGAATAGTAGGATTTCTCAATCTGTTATTACTCCAAGTAAATAAGTTACCTACTGTATTGATTTCCTCTAAAGCCATTATATTAATGAAATTATTAAAATCCTTCATACTGCCTAATTTAGGAGTAGAGGGACCCTTATATTCATGCACAGATGTGATGCCATTAAAGTCACCAATAAAAATAGACTCTGAGTGGGTAGATGACTCAATATCAGACCATAGTGCTTTCCTACCATCTCTGGATCTAAGGCCGTACACAAAAAAAGCATCCATATTTTTATTGAGAGTGAGACTATACAAAGAGACAACAAGAAATTGTAAATTGTCATGTTTGACAGTAAGGGTGACAGGTGAATTCCAAAACAGCCAAATCTGACCATTCGAAGCATACATACAATATTCAAAATGTAGCAATTTCCTGTAGGAGTCACATTGCAGATTATCATGTTTTGGTTCAATTAAGCAAATGAGTTCAAAATTATGCCTACTGATCAAGTTTTGTAGTCTAAGCAAGGAAGTATCCATACCCCTTAAATTCCAAACCAGAAATCTTATGTTGAGGGTTGTATTATTCATATTAAAACATTATTGGCGCTTTTTGATCTAGTCATGATGGTATTCAATTGTGTTAGATATGTATCATTCTTATGCTTTGAATCCACCGCAAGCTGACTACCCTTCTTTTGCCTAGCCAGTTTGGAGTGTGAAATTGAAAAACTTACCTGCCTAACCTGCCTGGGTTGAGGATCAGAACTGGCTGGAGGGGAAACAGTTAAAGGTACAGCCTCAGCTTCCTCCCTCACCCCACAGCTAGTTGCAGTTTCCCTGGAATTCTCATCATTGGATCCATCATCATCCTCAAGTGGGAGAAATCTGTTATGCTTATGTTTCTGCTGAGAGAAGAGGAAATTTTTAGCCGCAATGATGGTATTGAAAGGTGAGAAAGATTTACCTCTTTTGCTCAGTATATCATCCTTAGAAAAAAATCTCTTTGATGTAGGAAATGGAGGAGCAGAATTGGGATGATGTGATTGTTGTTCAGAAGATCTCATAGCTGGATCAATGCATTCATCACTTGGACCCCTACTAAGTCCAGCTGCCCTAGGTGTCATGCTAGTAGCCTGATAAATCACTGACTGCAAACCAATCTCAGATTCAGGAGCATCAGTTATAGGGGTACAAATGTTATCCTGATCCCCCCTCTGTGTTGCAACTCCAGTAACTAAGGCATCAGATAGCTTAACTCTGTTTATCTCGTCCAAAATATCAGGTACACTAGTCCCCTAACTGATTGTAGTTGTAATCGTTTTTTGTTTTGGGACATATTTAAAGGTCTTAGTAATACGAGTATGTTGTTTCTCAGCAACAGATAAACCTGAACTACCAGCCTTATTAGTTCCATTGTCTAAATTAGCTACAACCTCTACAGGCCTAGTTTCTGATGCTTTCTGATGCACAATCGAATCATCCTCCAGAATTGGGGGTTTGTCAAACCTATTAGACTTGGATCTTTTAAGTTCGGGGTGCAGATATATACAGTGATCATCCTCATGTCTTATGGTTTTACAGTGATGACAATACAGAGGGATTTCCTCAAAATCAAGAGGAAGCTTAACCACATTATACTCAATACCCTCCTCTTCAATTCCTACCCTAATATATGTTGGGAGCTTATTTTTTAGATCAATTTCCATGCACATTTTAACCATTGAAGGCCTAGTAAGGGCAGTAGTAGCTGCATCCATCTTAATGAAAGTCCCTATTTGATTTCCCATCGATTGAAGCATAGCAATATTATAGAAATAAATAGGAACCTGTGGAATATTAACCCATACCGGTACGATGGAAGATTCAGCCTCCGGGGAGAAATCTGTTGTCCACTTAAGTACCTTCATTGGAGCCTGATTGAAGATCCAATGTCCTTTGAGCCACAGTCTCTGATAATCCTCTTTCTCTTGGAATCGGATTAGGATGTGTCTATAATCGATAGAACCAATTTGGAAATTGCCCTTGAACCCCACCGATTTGAAAGCATCATTTAATACTGGCATTGGCGGCTTGCCTCTTGCAAATTTACCCACAAGGGCGTTATGATAATGAGAGGCTAGTAGTTCTGCATCCCTCCTGGAGACTAAACAGGCGATGTCCCCTTTGTAGTGAGTTTTAGGTACGATCTCAGGGTTGGATGGGAGTGTTTCCTGTAGCGGTGGTTGGCGAGTGCCCAGAGCTTGGAGAAAAGACTTGACCGCAGTGTTGCCACTACGGCCAGGCGGAGGAGCCGCCATGGACCGGAGTCAGAGTTCAGAATCCGACCGTTATCAGTTAGGAGAACTTGATGGAAGGAGGGGAAAAGGAAAGAAACGACAGATCAACTTTGCGTTTTGGGCGAATCGCACTTAGGAGCACGTAGAAACAGTAAAAATCGCCAAAAATTGCCTCTTTGCGCACACTATATAGGAATACTGGAAAAAATCTTCACAACAAGTAGTGAAAGTACTGAATAGATTGTTTCACTCGTTCTTGAAGCCTTTTTTATCTAGCATTCATGTGTTCTTAATGCTATGTTTTACTTCATTTATGCCATGTGTTGTTTGAGAATAGGAAGTGTTTGTATGATTTAAGTGTTAGGGAGTTAGGAAAGTGACGAATTCCTTGGCTCCTTTGCATGAAAATTTAGAAACAAAACTTTGAACTTCTTGTGCATAATGTGTTGTGATTCTTGCTAGATAAGTATGTTAATGTGGATTGTTCTCATATTTATCCTATAGATGCAATGAAAGGTTGAACCTTGAATGTGGTTTGTTTTAGGTTTAGCCTAATGAATGTTATGTTTGGTTAAATGGCTATGTCTTTGGTAGAAGGCTTGTTGTTATCAAATCTATGGTCCTTCATGTATAATGCCCTTAATGAAATACCTCTATGGTGTTGTTTGCCTAGAGTGATTGTCAACGAGGTTTGCAAATGGTCGTTGTTTTTCTTTGCAAATTACTATTAAGAAGGAATGAATGTTGATCTTTCATTAGCATTCCCCATAGGTAACAATTGTGATAGAATGAGTGAATGGTTCAATGATCTACATTAGGTTTGGAAGTGGATATTAGTTTCTCCCAAGGTTTTATCTTTTGTAGTTTTTACCCCATTTTCTTAGTTTGCTGATGATTAGCATAGTTACTTAACTTTGCTAGTTAGTTTGTCTTTTTATTTCATAACTTAGGACCACAACCAACCAAAACCCCCCATTTTACTTGCTTATATATATATATATATATATATATGTACATGCCTAGTATGTTTTCCCCTATATATGTTTAAACACTTGAAAAGATTCATCTTCTCGTGGACGACCCCGACTTGCCATTATCTACTTAATTGTAGATAGGAAGCATTAGGGCTTAAAAGTATTAACTTTGAGAGGTACGACGACGACCTCCCAAGCATCGGTTTTAAAAACAGGTGCTAAAAATTAAAAAAATAGCACCGGTTTTTAAACACCGGTGCTAAAAATTTCAAAATTTCATTTTTTTCGGCCAAAGAAATCGCCAAACATTTTAAAAATTCAATCTTCCCGCCAAAAATTTCAAAATATTCATCTAAATTTTTTAAGGACCAATCTTTCTGCCAAAGAATTCAAAAAATTTGCCAAAATTTTTTTTAAAGAAATTCTCCAAAAATTTCAAATAATGTTGCTAGAAATTTCATGGGCTGGGTGCAGCTGCGCACCCAGCCCTTAACTTTTGAAATCGTTCACTTATTTTGTTGATCTTAACTAATAACTAAATTAAGTTAAATTAATCAACGATCAACCTTTATTGACCTAATATATATAAAGAAGAATAAAAGTTTGTTTACATTAACTAATTAATGTTTAACCCTTAATTGATTTAGTATACATAAATACAACTTTAACTAGTCAACGCTTAATCCTTATTTGACTTTCAATATATAAACACTAATAACTAGGCTGACTTTGACTAATGAACGGTCAAACTGTACTTGACTTTCAATATATAAACACTAATAACTAAGTTGACTTTAACTAATAAACGTTCAACCCTTACTTTTACTTTCTATATATGAACACTAATAACTATGTTGACTTTGACTAATCAACGGTCGAACTTTCATTATCTTTCAATTAAACACTAATAACTAAGGCAACTTTAGCTAATTAATGGTCAAATTGTACTTAGCTTTCTATATGTAAACACTAGTGACTAAGCTGACTTTAACTAATCAACGGTCAAACCTTACTCAATTTTCAATATATAAACACTAATAACTAGGTTGACTTTGACTAATCAACGGTCAAACGTTACTTGACTTTCTATATATAAATACTAGTGACTAAGTTGACTTTAACTAATTAACGGTCAAACTTTACTTAACTCTCTCTCTATATAGAAACACTAACTAAGTTGACTTTAACTAATCCACGATCAACCCTTACTTGACTTTCAACATATAAACACTAATAACTAGGTTGACTTTGTCTAATCAACAGCCAAACTTTACTTGACTTTAAATATATAAAAACTAATAACTAAGTTGACTATAACTAATCCACGATCAACCCTTACTCGACTTTCAATATATAAACACTAATAACTAGGTTGACTTTGTCTAATCAATGGTCAAACTTTACTTGACTTTATATATATAAATACTAATAACTAGGTTAACTTTGACTAGTCAACGATCAAACCTTACTTGACTTTCTATATATAAATGCTAGTGACTAAGCTGACTTTAACTAATCAACGGTCAAACTTTACTTGACTCTCTCTATATAGAAACACTAACTAAGTTGACTTTAACTGATCCATGATCAACCCTTACTCGAATTTCAATCTTTACTCGAATTTCAATCTATAAACACTAAAAACTAGGTTGACTTTGTCTAACCAACGGCCAAACTTTACTTGACTTTAAATATATAAACACTAATAACTAAGTTTACTTTTACTAATCCACGATTAACCCTTACTCGACTTTCAATGTACAAATACTAATAACTAGGATGACTTTGTCTAATCAATGGTCAAACTTTACTTGACTTTAAATATATAAACACTAATAACTAGGTTGACTTTGACTAATCAACGGTCAAACCTTACTTGGCTTTCTACATAAAAATACTAATAACAAAGTTGACTTTAACTAATCCACGGTCAACCCTTCCTTGGCTTTCTACATAAAAATACTAATAGCAAAGTAAACTTTAACTAATTGACGGTGAACTTTCAATATATAAACACTAATAACTAAGTTCACTTTAACTAATCCACAATCAGCCCTTACTTGACATTCAATATATAAAAACTAATAAGTAAGTTGACTTTGACTAATCCACGATTGACTCTTACTTGACTTTCAATGTATAAACACTAATAACTAGGTTGACTTTGACTAATCAACGGTCAAACCTTACTTGAATCAGTATATAATAGATAAAAATAAAAGTGTTTGACTTTGACTAATCAACGGTCAAACCTTACTTGACTTTCAATATATAAACACTAATAACTAAGTTGACTTTAACTAATCCACTATAAACTCGTACTTGACTTTCAATAAATAAACACTAATAAGTAAGTTGACTTTAACTAATCCACGATCAACCCTTACTTGACTTTCAATATATAAACACTAATAACTAGGTTGCCTTTGACTAATCAACGGTCAGACCTTACTTGAAATAGTATATAATAAATACAAATAAAAATTTTTGACTTTGACTAATCAATGGTCAAACCTCACTTGACTTTAAATATATAAACACTACTAACTAAGTTGACCGTAACTAATTTACGGTCAAACTTTATTTGAATTAATATGTATAAATATAAATCAAAATGTTTCACTTTGACTACTCAACGGTTAACCATTACTTGACTTTCTATATACAAACACTAATAACTAGTTTGACTTTGACTAATCAACGGCTAACCCTTATTTGGCTTTCTACATACAAATACTAATAACAAAGTTGACTTTAACTAATCAACGGTCAACCCTTACTTAACTTTCAATATATATACACTAATAACTAAGTTGGCTTTAACCAATTCACGATCAAACCTTACTTGACTTTCAATATATAAACACTAATAACTAGGTTGATTTTGACTAATCAACGGTTAAACCTCACTTGAATTAGCATATAATAAATAGATATAAAAATGTTTGACTTTAATTAATCAACGGTCAAACCTTACTTGACTTTAAATATATAAATACTAATAACAAAGTTGACTTTAAATAATTAAAGGTCAAACTTTATTTGAATTTGTATATATAAATACAATAAAAATGTTTGACTTTGACTAATCAACGGTCAAAACTAACTTGACTTTCAATATATAAACACTAATTTTATTTGACTAATTGACATTCAAACTCTGTTTGAATTAGTATGTATAAATACAAATAAAAAATGTCCAAAAATAATTGAAATGACTATTATACCCCTGTGTAAAAAATAAAGAAGGACACCCTGACCCTCATTTCTTCATTTTCTTTCTTCCCAAAATTCTTTCTTTGTTTTCTTTGTCGCTGCTCGACTGGCACGATCGATGGTGGTTTGATTAATGTGGGAAACGGTGGTTCGATTGGAGTTGAGTTTGCGGCAGCAGCGTGACGGACCGGCCGAATGAATGCGGACTTGAGCAGTTGTGGAGCAGGGAATTGAAGCGGTACAGTGTAATGGGGGACCAGGTTTCTGGCGAAGCAAGGAGGTGGTGGAGCTAGGGTAGGGTAGGGGTGGCAGAGCTAGGGCAGTAGTGGCGCACGGTTCGTTCTGGTAGCTAGTGGCATGGGTTTCTGGCAGAGTTAGGAGGTGGCGGAGCTAGGGCGGAGGTAGAGGGTGGCAGAGCTAGGGCAGTGGCGGCAATTTGTATTGATTTTCCATGGATTTTAAGCCTTATACACACCACAAATCTCACATCTTGTTCTTCGTTTAAGTGTTGATTTAATGTTTACTGTGCTTTGGATTAATGCCTAATTTTCACACAAGGATTACAACGATAGGCACTTATTGTTCTCAACACTAGATTTCTCTTTACTTGACTTGCTAGTATTGACTTGTATATGAACCAAGTCTATTTTTTGTTATAGTTTCGGATAAGATTTTTTCATATTGATAGTTTGGATCCGATACAGCAAAGCTATGCGGAGCTGGCTGGGATTAATGTGTTGGCTCTAGTGAATGAGAAGAAGACTGGAATCTTAAAACTTAAATATTTCTCAGCAAGGTTGGGTTGAATTCAGGTGAGTGATTGTTGTTGGCACAAAAGGGTGTGTTGAGTGGTGTACATGTCTCCAACGGGGAAGGTTGCTGGTTTCCAGCGCCATGGAAATGATTGGTATCCCTTCTCCCTTTTATTTGTTTGTTTATCATACTCTAAGGTCTAATTGGATGCTTTTGATATTAGTGTACAGATTCCTATATTCTTAACATAACATAGTTGTTTATTTATCATACTCTCTCACCAGTAACGTTCCTGGACGCTGTTTCGAAGATTGCCAAGATGTCTGTCTCCTTACAACATTCTTCTTGAGTTCTTTTCTTTCGATTCTATGGTCAGTACATTATATTGTGCATCATATTCAATTTTGTAAGTAAGGATTTGAATGGTGGTTGACTTGTTTTAGGTCTATGTTGTGTACCATATTCGTGTGACATGTGGTGGAAGAAAGAGGCCAGTGCCGATTATTGTTATTATTGGCATTAGGGTTTAGTGTCGATTAGTAAGAACCTAGTTATTTTTGTCATTATTGTTACATTTTCTTGATTTATGGGGAAGTAAATGCTGGATTTAACTTGTTGCTTTTGACCAGAAGGATGCGAAAAAAAGCCAGTAAGATTGTTGGAGAAGCGATAACAACCAGCAATGCTATACAGTGAGCAAATGCACTTATTTATCTTGGATTTCATGGATGTTTTGATGTGAAATGTGTACTATATATGTTCAATGTTAGGTAAAAAAAGTGGTTGTCTACAACTTGTATCAACTCTGATATATATGAGTTGGTTTTAGTTCTAACACAACCTTTCTCTCTTTGGTATTCCTATATGCATATCAGTGTCGATTCAGGATGAAAATAATTAACGTTCTTCTTCATAATTTGTGAATAAATTTGAGAACTAGAAGTACATTTTTTCCTTTGGAAAACAATCTCTCAATATGTCTAGTATATTTTGGCTTGTTGCCTTAAATTGTACATTTCCTAAGAAATGAGAAGGTTTTAGTTAATTTTGTTTTGGTTCTGCAGTATGACTCTAAAGGAAGGTATGATTTGGTGATGTTAGTAAGACCATACAGAAAGCTGGGCTTCATGCTTATATCAAAATTAGCCCTTATGTTTGTGCTGAGTGGAGTTTTGATCACTCATTCTTTTTCTCCACGTTTATTTAGATCTAAACTACGTAGCCCGTTTGTGTGTATGTTTGATTTCTTTTCCTGTTTGAATCTACAGAGGATTTCCAATTTGTCTTAAGTATGTTCCAGGCATTAGCTTCTGAACATACAATGAGCCTTCCAAGGTAAGATTTACTGATTTAGTTACATTTACCTTTTCTCCCTACCATTTTTGCAAAATAAATTGAAGTTTGTAGTTGTATGGTCTTGTAGATGCATATGGAATGGTACATCTGATCATTTTAAGGATCATAGATTCGAGATTAGTTGTGTGGCTTAGCTTTGTGATTTGATGTGTATACGCCACAGGATTCAATTGCTAGTTCAAGCTAAAGTTATGTTTAGTTCTGTACATAGTTATGTTTGGATAGTTATGTTTAGTCCATAGATTATTAATTTTGTATCATAACTTATTTGGTTTTATTTCTATATTATCAACTTTGTGAAGTTGATTTTATTATTAAATTAATGTCCTAATAAATTATTAATTTGGGTGCTGCAGCTTTCAGAGGAAGGGATTTTTTTTCAGTCGTTGTAAATAATTTAGCACTAGTTAAAAAACCGGTGCTAACAAAAACACCGGTGCTAAAAGTAGGGATTTAGCACTAGTTGTTTTCCAACCGGTGAAACCGTTTCATCGATTACTTAGGCACTAGTTATTTTACAAAAAAATGGTGCTAGCACAAAAAAACCTGATGCTAAAGGGGGGGTTCTTGTGATTGTGTACAGTCCATTCATCTCAGGCGTGAGGTGCTTCTTTGGAATCTTTGTCCAACCTGGTTTCACAAGGGAATGGACGTCGGTTCCTGCCCTAGTTACTGTCCTCACAATTTCCTTTCATATGGGATCATCAAAATCCCAACCCTCATCGGTCTTGTAGTGGAATGCAAGAAATCCATCCTCCTCGGATGAAACATTTAGTAACCCGCACAACTCGTTGATGAATTCATCAGTCAATTTCACCATTTTACCACGATACAACGCCTCATCCCACCTTGGACCACACCGCATATTACCATACAACTTACTCACTATGGTGAGGTTAAACATTGGAGGCGTGTCACACAATTTATCCCATCCAAGTGCCCAGATAGATTCTTCAAAGGGGGGAGGGAGGAAATGCTTCTATTCTTCTCTCTGGAAAATGTTGTTTTGTTCAATTAACCTTGCCTACTTCTAATGAACCACTTCTCTTGTTGTTGAACATTGGACTGCATCTCTGGAGAAGAAGGAGTTGCATTGTGTGACCTCTTCTAGGGATTTTTTGGTGCCATATCCTACAATGTTCACTCAGTCATTTTAACAAACACCTTCATGCATCATAAAAACGTATAGAATACTAGTGTTGATGAACATAAAAAAAATACTCAATGGAAGTCAATAGAATCCTAGATATAGATATATATAGGTATTGAACATTAGGGCGATATACATGATTTCAACATCGAACAAAGTTCTTATTGCAGAGCAAAGCGAACCAATTTTTTTTCCAAAATCATTGTTTTAATGATAAATAATATTGTATAATGATAAATAATCTTTGAAAGAGAAATCACCTTATTCCTTTTCATAGCTTGGGTTGATGAATCGATGGAGAAAATAGGGTAGATTTCCTCTCCAAGTTTTAGAATTGGTAGACAAAGCCTCTAGCGATCTGTGTATATATTTGTAATTTTAAAAAGTTAGCACCAGTATAGAAGTCAAAAAACCGGTGCTATGATAGAAAAAGCAATTGCATGAGGCTGCAATGTAATAATTTTTCGACTATTTTTTCCAACCCAAGAGCTTAGTGGCCAGTTGCTTAACTAGTGCTAGAAAAAAAATGTCGGTGCAAAAATAACATAAATTAAGTAGCTAATTGAGGCTACTTAATCCCGAGTTTTTATGCTTCATTTAGAACCAGAGAACAATTTAACGAAATATATTCTAAGTGCACAACACCAGACTAATTACCGGTGTTGTGATGGGTAAAACCGGTGCCACAATTTGATAGCCAGCTGCCTGGGGTTTTCTTGAATTATTTTCCTGATCCTTTTTCCAACCCGAGAGCAAAAGGGAAAAATTAATTCTAAGTACATAGCACCGATACAAAAACCGGTGATGATATGTAAAATAGAGGTGCCTATTTCAGCACCGGCTGGGTCATTTTTAGGTACTGGTGCTAATGATATAAAAAATGTCTTATACTTCTCACATGGGCCCCTATTACATGCACTAGTATTATTAATTCTGGTGCTAATATTTTACATAGGCACCGACAATAGGCTTTGTACCAGTGCTATAATATTCCCTCCATTTTTACGCCCCAAAGACACTATTTCGAATGTGGAAATATTTTTTAGCACCAGTATCTTGCACGTTCATCATTGTTATCGGAACTAGTTCTTATGTATGACACCGGTTTTGGGCACCGGTTTTGGGCACCGGTTGCAATATTCCAGTGCTGATACACTCCTCCAACACTGATTTTGTTGAATTTGGTCATAATATCGGCGTATTTCATAATGTCAGCACCAATTTTTATTACTCCCCAACCAAAGTACCGGTGCCTATGTACCTGTTTCTAGTAGTGACATGTAGGTACGTAATCTTAATTTTAAAATAGTACTCATGGCGATGCAATTTATATTTAATCAATACAATATCAAAGAAACATTCATCACTTGGATCAAAGATGTTGCAGATATGCTATTCCCTCCATCCTAATTCAAATCGCAAGCTTACTTTTTTCGATACTATTCTCTATTAAAATAATTGCATATATATATATATGAGTAACAATAATATCGTTTGTAATATTATTGAATCATCGTAATAATTAGTTTCTAAATATCAACTTCTTATTTACCGTTATTATTAAAGCTGTCAATTCTAGTATTCGGGTTGGGTTCGGATTTGGGTCAGACGGGTTCGGGTTGAAATAGGTCAAAATCTGTTTATTGGGTCGGGTTAGGTTGGGTCGGGTTAAAATGGGTCCGAGTTGAAACTGGTCAATATCCGTTTATCGGGTCGGGTCAGATCGAGTCGAGTCGAAATGGGTTCAGGTTCAAACGTGTCGAAGTCTGTTAGTCGGATCAGGTCGAGTGGAAATGGGTTTAGGTTCAAACGTGTCGAAGTCTGTTTGTCGAGTCAGGTCGGGTCGTAACGTGTTTGGGTTGAAAAGTGTTGAAGTCGTTTTGTTGGGTCAGATCTGGTAAATGTCAAGTCAGGTTCAGACGGGTCTGTAATGTTCCTCAGTTCAGCTTAGGTTGAGTTATCATCACTAGAAAATAGGTACATAGCCATTAATATGTTAGTGCTGGAAAAGCAATACTTGTGCTAGGAATTTCATTGGTATTGACAATCTGGTAAATGAACCAAAATACGCCTATGAATAAATTCAACATCGGTTCACTGACTATGGGTGCTAGATATCAGTGCCTTTGAAGAAAACAAATGTTTGAATTTAATATTTTTCAGCACTGTTTTTGGCTGAATGACATATATCGGTGCTAATACCGATGCCTATGACCTAAATAGTAATTTTGGTGGGTAAAATTGTTGTGGAAAATAGCTACCACCAATATAGGTTACCCGTGCTAGGAGTGCATTTAATTTTTTAAAAAGATTAATTATTTTAAACAACCCCACACAATTGCGTTATAATTGTATAGGCACTGGTATGTTGACGAACGGTTACCTATGCTTGATACATAGAACAACTTCCAACATTAACATGCTAGAATAGTAAAGAAAAAAGTTATGAAAAAATGGGTTTATGGTATGAGCTACTCTAGAACATGTACAAATGATTTCTAACATTTCACCAAAAAAATAATTTATTTAATATTTTTATATTTAGCCAAAAATAACAAAAATCATGTATTTTGGATCAATGGATAGTGGGGTAACACAATTTTGGGCCACAGTGTAATTTCCAAGATTGTGTAGAAGTAATCAATGTTGACTTTTGAGACCCTTCCGTTCACCCATATATGTCCAAACACAAATCTCTAATCGTATATTATTGAATTGTATTTTGGAGTAGCTAATTTTGTGATTCGAAAACTCCAACTTTCTTGGAGGGACCAAACTGCAAAACGTAAAAACATCACTCGTGACTCCAAATTGAAATCTGCTCGCACTTAATACTACATTATACACCCCCGCTGTATTTTCCAAGTTTGTAATGGAATATTTATCAATAATTTGGTACAAGAACGTATCTGTAATCTTTTCTGATTTCCCTTTCTTACTTCTAATTAATTAACTCTAAATTACTTAAGAACATGTACAAGTGCTTTCCAATATTTCACCAAAATATTCGTTTATTCAATATTTCTATATTTAAACAAGAACAACAAAAATCATGTATTTTGGAGCAATGGATTATAGGGTAAAACAATTTTAGGCCACAGTGTAATTTTCCAAAATTGTATAGAAGTAATCAATGTTGACTTTTGAGACCCTTCCACTCACCTATATATGTCCAAACCAAAATTTTCTAATCGTATTATATTTATTTGCATTTTGGTGTCAGCAATTTCGTGATGCAACAACGCCAACTTTCTTGGAGGGACCTAACTGTAAAAAGTAAAAACTTTACTCGTAACGCCAAATTGAAATCCGTTTGAACATTATGCTACCTTATACACCCTCATTTGTATTTTTCAAATCCTTAACGGAATATTTATAAATAATTGGGTACAAGAACATGTCTGTAATCCTTTCCGACTTCTCTTTCTTACTTTTAAGTAATCAACTCTATGTTACTTAAGAACATGTACTAGTGCTTTCCAACATTTCACAAAAAAAATTATTTATTTAATATTTCTATATTTAGGTAGGAATAACAAAAATCATGTATTTTGGTGCAATGGATAATGGGGTAAAATAATTTTGAGTCATAGTGTAATTTTCCAAGATTGTGAATAAGTAATCAATGTTTACTTTCGAGACTCTTCCGTTCACCGATACATACCAAAATCACAAAGTTCCAACCGTTTATTATTGAATTGCATTTTGGTGTTGGTAAGTTTTTAATTCGACACGTCCAACTTTCTTAGAGGGATCTAAGTGCAAAAAGTAAAAATTTTAATCTAACTCCAAATTAAAATATGCTCAAACGTGATGCTACCCTATACATGCACCCCCCATTGTATTTTCCAAGTCTATAACAAAATATTTATAAAAAAATATAGTTTTGACTCGGAACAAGCAACTAAATTTCGTTAATGGCATGCTTTTTCGGCTTCAGAAACGATAATAATCATAAACTCAAGTTATAATTTTTTTAATGAGATGTGATATATTAATATTATGCTATGATAAATTGGTCAATAAAAAAAACAAGCATAATATATCACATTTTAACTAGTTACCAACTTGCTAGCACTTTCATATGCCACGTAAGTAACTTAATTAAAATAATCTTTATTAATGACTTAGAACCTTCTTTTTATTTTAATTGGTTGATAGTCCCATAAATTTTTTACAGTATTAAAAATCTCAGGTATTAGTTTCCAATTAGTAATTATCAACATTACTAATAACATTATTTAATATGTTTTCATGCAGAAAAAATAGTTTAAAAATTGATTTTAGTAAATAATTTAGACATACCAGTGTAAGGTAACTCTAGTGTATACCTAATTATTAAGATTGTAGAAATAATATTTTTACCGAGTCATATCAATTTTTAAAACTAAATGGATTATTACGCACTAGGTTAAAATTAGATTGATTATGTCAGTTATTTTCCTAGTTGATTATGGATCGAGTTATATATGTTATTTCTTGGGTTGAATCGGTTACAAGTTGATTATGGGTCATGTTGAATTGGGTTCAAGTTGAACTGTATTCCGATTGAATCATGTTTGGGACAGAATACGATTTTGGGTTAATTCATTGTTGTCAGGTTATGGTCCAGATTATCAGGCAGAATCGGATTTCATGTTGAGTTTTGATCGTATCAAGTTTGGGTCTGGATTATCAAGTCAGAATTGGGTTTCAGGTTGAGTTCAGGTCAAGTTAGAATTGAGTTTCAGGTTGAGTTCGGGTCGAGTCAAGTTTGAATTTGAGCCCAAATTATCAGGTCAGAATCAGGTTTCAGATTGAGTTCGGGTTAGGTCGGATTCAGGTTCAGGTCAATATTTTGCAGGTCAAGATTAGGTTTGAGTTGGGTTTGGTCGATTCGGTCCAAGTCGGGCCAAAATTTTGGATAAGAAATTAACAGTTATTATACATTATTAAATATAATAACGATTAAACATATATATTTTTAAAATAACATGATAATATTAGTATATATTGAGGTAAAACGAAGATAGTAGTTTTCAGAAGTCAACTACTTGAACGGCATGAAATGACTCTCATTCCAATTTTCATAATGTGCAAATGTACCTGGCTCCTTTACGGCAAGCTTCGGCGGCTTTCCATTTTATTCCTTTGACCTTTATTTAAGTAAACTCATGTAGGCTTTGAGTTTAATGTTCCTTATTTCCCAAATTAATTGGGTTACATAGTGTAGTATGTACGAAAAATTGAATTGTACTGTGTAAGAACATAAGTAAAAATCAATGGATAACTACAAAGGAGTAAAAATAAATTTAATGGAAGTCATATTAACTAATGAAAAAGTCTCAATAGGCATTTTCATAGATTTATTACAGTTCACAGGGTTTTTTACTTTAAATGTTGTAATTTTTTATAAAATTTAAATAATGTATTTTATAAATTTAAATAAGTAATAATATGTATTTGAAGATGAAAATATAAAAAAATATATGATATAAAAAATATTTTTTAAAATTCTAAATTTTGTATGTAATTTAACAAATGCAACGTATAAGATAAAAAATAAGTAGCATGTGTATAATCTTAAGGACAATCCGCCTATCAGGATCAGCTCTTAGCTAATATCGGTCTATAATTGTGACGTTCAGAAAATAATTTATATTTTTCATTAATTATTTTTAAAATAAATTATGACAAAATTATGGCATTTAATGAAAGTCACATTGAATAGTTGTATCCGCCTTTTGAATTCTCTCCGCAATCTTTGTGTTCCCGTTGCTCAACACTTCCTTGTCACCAACAATTTGTATACCGTACACACCTTAACGTATTCTTAGTAACTAATTAAATGCACTTTGCAGTAAAAAAATTAATATTTTTTTTTTAAATAAAACACCCGAAGGTGGGGGAGTTATGTATTGGGTTCCCCATGCCCTATATCAAAATAAACAGTTTGTACATGAGTGTGTCTAGGTCACTAGACTTGAGGCAACACTGTTGTCTCCAAAAGTTCTAGCCTAAATATATGTACATCTATACAGTAGTAGTGCAGTTTCTTAAGAAGTTACGATCCAAGGGAGAGAATCTCCACCCCTTGTGTTAATTTTCTCCCTCGGCCAGGCAACTCCTACTTGTAATCTATAGTCAAAACAACATCTATACAATAGGAGGTAGTGAATATGCTGAAAGGGACATCCACACCATCAAGGATCAACCAAAGTGTTGTATTAGCATCTGCAACTCCATTCCAAACCTGCATAATTGTTAAAAAACTCCATTCAGCAGTATCAATTCAGGTTACTGCTACGAACCCGAATGGAAGGCATGGATTGTTTGTCTAAAGTAATAAGACCACTAATATGCCTAGATACATTAGATAAAGAAAAACCCGGATCAACATGGTATTTAGCAAGAGCATCACCAACAAGGTTCCCCTCCCTAAAGACATGTTGGAGCTTAGCTCGGCCCAACATAGCCCTAGCTTTGTAAACCTTGTCAAAAAATTCCCACTGAGCATTGTAGGGGTCATTAATCATAGAAACAGCCATTTTTGAGTCAGATTCAATTACATGAGTATGGTCAAGAAGGGGTAAAATATGACAAGCATGTATTATAGCCTCAATTTCAGCTGAAAGAGATGAAACAGCAGATAAGGCAGCAGAGGATATCATAATTGGGCAAGCCAAAGAATCTCTAGCAATAAGTCCCATTGAAGCTTTGCAGTTAGACCAAGATGCATCAACATTTATTTTTATACAGCCAGGGCCGGGCCTTTCCCATAAAATCTTTGATATATTTGGCTTAAGAGGGGGTCTAGATAGTGTAACAAGTTGCCTAAGTGAGGGTGTTATAGGACCAGATGGAGTCAGTTTTCCAGGACACACCAGAAATGTTAGTTTGATCAAGTCTTCAACCTCTTTGCAGATAGCATTTAGTAAAAATGGTTTATTATCAAAGAGAAAACCAGTTCTGGCCTTCCATAGGCCCCAACATATCAAAGAAGGTAAGGTTTTACAGTAAATGTTTTCAAATTTTGGTAAGTCACTGCAATTCCAAAACATAAAGAATCTTTGTGGAATAGATTGCAAAGCATTTAGGTTGAAATGTAACAAGGATGCAAAGTTTGATCACACAGCCTGGGCTAAATTGCAGTTCACAAAAAAATGTTGAATGGAATCTGAATGATTGCAGATAGGGCATTTGGATGCCAGACTAAAACCACATGAAATAAGCACCTCATCAAAAGGGAGAAAAGAGTTCAATAATTTCCATGTGAAGATAAGGATCTTTGTTTGCACAGGTATTTTCCATGAAAAGGTGTTTGCAAGAAAGTTATCTGTCTGTGAGGTTAAGGCCTTGTAACTTGATTTGAATGTAAAATTACCTGAGAACTCAGATTTCCACACCATTCTGTCATCCCTCTCAGAAGTTATTTCCACCCCCTGTAAAAATTGAAGAGTATCATGCCCTAAGAAGGAGGAAATCTGATCCAGAATAGAGTTCCTACTGGTGATAAAATCTGCCACAGTGATGTAGGGCATAAGGGATATTATACTATCCGGGATATGGTTTATGAGGGGACCATGTGGACACCAGTTAGCCATCCAGAAGCTACAACTCCCTTTCCGATGAATGATTAAGGAGTTAGACTCGGCAAAAGGGTTGATAAAACTGATCCTTTTCCATGTGACAGATTTCCTATGGGATGTAGGTAGTACCCATATGAACTTAGCCCATAGAGCAGTGCCTTGTTGAGACTTCCACCACAGTTTACAAGAACAAGATTCCACAATGGCTTTAATGGATCTAAAACCAAGACCATTATGCTTAGTAGGCTTAGCAAGGTCTGCCCATTTTTTCCATACTCTATTGTTTTTGTCCTCAGATTTCCCCCAAAAGAAATGAGCCAATTTTTTCTCAATTGATTTAATGGTTCCTTTAGGGGGGTTAGTTACTGTCCAGATATGTTGAGGAATAGAGTAGAGACAAGATTTAATTAAGACCATTTTTCCCCCACTACTAAGCCATTTGTTTTTCCAGTTTTGAAGCTTTTGGTCAATGTTAGCTAGCAAAGGGTGATAATATCTCCTAAGAGTTCTAACTCTGAAAATTGGGCAGCCTAAGTATTGAAAAGGGAAAGATCCTTTTTTCATTTGTAATACAGCTTTAACCTGATGAAGCTTAGCAAGGCTTGCCCTTTTACTTAGGTAGAATTCAGACTTATCAAAATTAATTTTTTGTCCCGAGGTGTACTCAAAAACTTCAAGGAATGCCTTGATCTTAATTAAATTGGACCTTGAAGCTTGCATAAATAAGATTGTGTCATCAGCATAGCTAAGATGAGAAACTGAAGGAATAGATGCAGCAGTCTGGAAGCTAACTAGTTTATTATTATGAAATAGAAAAGCTAAGCTCCTAGAGAAAGCCTCAGAAAATAGATTAAATAAAAAGGGTGAAAGAGGATCACCTTGTTTAATGCCCCTAGATGCCTTGAAATAACCTGCAGGATTACCATTTACTAGAACAGAAAAGTATGCTTGAGACAAGTTATTTAGAACTGCATTTAGAAACTTCCCACTGAAACCAAACTTGAGCAAAATATGTTTAAGGAAGTTCCAGCTAATCCTATCAAAAGCCTTTCTTAAATCAAGTTTAAGTATGCAGTTTGGAGTTCTGTTTTTCTTGTCAAGAAATCTGATAATTTCTTGTAAATACAAGATATTATCAGATATGTCTCTGTTCTTCATAAATGCAGTTTGGTTAGGTGAAATCAACCTATCCATGTAAGGTTTTAACTTTCCATTAAGAGTTTAGAACAGATTTTATTCAGCACATTAGAAAGGCTAATAGGTCTAAAATCATCAAAAGAAGAGGGGGTAGTCTTTTTAGGAATCAGTGTAATCCAAGTGCTAGTAATTCCCCTAGGCATAACAGTTCCAGCTATGAAATCATTAACTGCAGAAATCAAATCAGTTTTAATGATAGGCCAACACTTAGAGTAGAATTTAGGAGAAAAGCCATCCAGACCTGGACTACTGTTTTTTTAAACCTTTTACTACTCTTTCCAACTCAGATTCCGATACCAATGATGCCAGAATTTGATTATCACTATGACCAAATCCTATCATCGCCAAAAACGTCCAATACTGAACCGTACCCCAGGGGTACAACATAATTTACCTATGACCAAATCCTATCATCGCCAAAAACGTCCAATGATACTCCATCTATTGATGTAACACACAAGAACAGAGCTGCATTCATTCCAAAGAACAAGATTGATCACTGGGAGAACTAGGATTGCGCTTTGCTGATGAAGAATGTGATAAACTAGAAGAGTCACTCAAATGGACCCTCGTGGGCAAATTTTCAGAGCCCATCCAATTTCGGGAGGTCTAGTATCAATATTTTAGATTGGAGATAGGTACTAATTACTTTTTCTTAGCAGGAAGATTACATTAGATGTTAGCTGCACAAAGTCTGGAACATGGATTCATATTCACCGAGAATCGTTAAATGGACAACACATTTTGATCCGGATGCAGATTCTCAAGTTGTTCCAGTATGGATTTTGTGCTATGGTCTCCCTTGACAATTCTTCCCATACGATCATATTGATCCTGAAAATACACAACAAAAAAAGAAGAAGAAAATATCACACTAGTGTACGTAAGGCCATTAAAACCAGGTCTCAATCTGACTCTAAATCACTATTTTAAAACGATACTAGGTTTTAATATATGCTTTGGAACATTAGAGAAATTAAAAGGAAAAAAAGCACATGAAAGGGTAAAAGATATAAAAAGAAAGAATAAAATTTTACTGTTTTTGTTGATTGTACCTCTCTTGTCACCAGACCAAATCACTTCTATAGTTTCCAAGCTAGGATTTAACCGATTCAATGCTGAACTTAGAAAACTAAAAAAACCAGAAGTCTTGTGTTTCCTAGCCAAAAATTTCCTCATATGGGGAACCATCAAAGGGTTTTCTTTAAATTCGACACCTCCAGATTTTGCGGGCCTCACTAAACCCTTGCGTTTACCCAATTTTATTTTTGCGGAAACCTTTTTGGCAGATTCTTATCCAAGAAGGTTAATCCAGATTTGGGGAAAAATTCATCGCGCTCGGGCTCACTATGCCCAAAGACGGTTATCTATGACAACTGAGTGGAGCTTTCTCAATCGGAACCCTCAAAATGGAGACCCCCTCGCCGGGATTTTCCTCTATACCGCTAATATAAATCTCTATTCTCTTCATGGGGGCTGGAGAGGGGGGGGGGGGGGAAAGAGAATGTGGACAAGAAAACTTACTTGTGGAAGTACGAGAAGGTGGAAATTTAGGAATATAGAATATGAAAGTTGTCTGAAGAGCTCGCTTCAACTACCTACAAAATAGAAGTTAGAAGGCCAAAAGAAACGATTTTAAAGGGATAATGGGGCTGAAATCACCAAATAAGGGTAATGATCACCTTGAAAAAGGGGGAAATCCAAAAAAATGTGATAAAATGGAGGAAAATGAATGATTAATTCCCACACGACAAGGAATTTCCTGCCTGGTAACTTTCCACTCACCGTACGCGTGCCCCTATAAATTCAAAAAAAAAGAATGCTTTAAGAAAACAATAAGTGCTCTAATAGTATCGAAGCATTCGAAGCCTTTGGTTCATTGAACTTTGAACAATGTTAAGCCTTAAGTTTTCTTAGGGCTTTTAATGATGCTCTTACCCTCCGTTGGGCCTTGGTCCATTGGATGAATCATCAGGTCAGTCCGGCCTAGTGCAATTAGGCACACAAACCTGGCCAAGATGAGCAGTTATCATGCAGGAAGTTAGTATTTCAGTTACACGCAATCTCTATTAGGATTTTTAGCACATAAATACCAAGGTACGTTATTTTGTTATGATTCATTCACAATTCTTTCCAGAGAATACTACTGATTTAGGCATCAGAGAGTTTTCCCTTGAGATTTCAGGGCTTGTTTCTTGCATATTGCAACCAAGGACTTGGAGGCGGTGCTTAATCGGATTTCAGATGCATCAATGCACGTGTTAAATTCAACATGTGTTGGTTCACAAACTAGGCGTGTAGAACAAAATTCTATTAACCTTAACTGAGTAGAATTTATGTCAAAGTTGCTGAATTGGTGTTTTGGAAATGGCAGATATGCATTATAATTGGAGTTGTTTTGATGGTTTTAGCAGAGGGATAGGAAGATCATCATCACATCTTTAAATATCTTATTGGAAGTGATTGTATGGAAAATAACAATAATTTTACCTTTAAAATTAGGTTTTGATTGTTCAGTTACTCTATTCTTTTTATGAATCAAAGCAAAGTAGTGTTAATTCTCATATATAAGTGGGTTTTTTCAGTAATAGATAAATACGTTTTGTTTACAGTGATTTTGGAAAATGTTTAAAAATTACTGATCTGACCCTATAATTTTTTAAGTGTTGACATACCTCTAGAAATAATGATTAAGTGTTTATGTAACCCTAGAAATCAAAATCAAGTGCTGATATAAACCCATGATTTGGACTGTGAGAAGGGTAAAACCATCCATTTACAAAACTAACCAAGGGTATTTTTGTCATTTCTGAGATGTTCAACACCGAATTTTCTAGGGCAACGATGGAAATGGAACAAAAGGTTATAATAGCACAATTCATACAAAATTTATGGTTAAATTAGCACTTTCTCATTTTGCAGGGTTATATTGGCACCTTCAGCCAAAAGTTAGGTTAGAAGTGCGATGCGCCCCAATTTACCGCTCTTTCGAGGCTTGGCACAACGAGGTCCACGAAGAGATCACTACCAAAGATGGATTCACTTCGATATATGAGTGTGTCACTGCCACTAAGGCTTTTAGGGCTTCGGGGAGGGGTCCTCCTCTTATGCCGAGGAGACCATCGACCGTTATCGCCGCGAAGCAGAGGGGCATCGGGTAGCTGTAGAAAAGGCTTGTGCAGCCCTCAATGGCCACCACCGCCAAAGTTGAGGAATAGAATAGGCAAAATAGGGAATACCGGCAGAATGTAATCCCTTATTTAGAGTGGACTATCGGGGAGAACCGCGGCATCATTGTTGTTACCTTTAACGATAAAGAGAAGTTCGAGAAGCACCATGTTGAGTTATATGAAATGTACAAAGAAACCGCTAATAGTCTTCGAGCGTACGAACTTCGACTTGGGACGGTCGAAGTGCCACTAGTTGAGGATTTTGAAGTTTTTCATCAGAATACCATTAACATTATGGAGCAAAATTATCTCACGAGGGTTACCAAGTACCATCATGCCTATGAATAAGCCCAGAGGTGGCTGGGCAGATTGCGGAAGAAGAATAATAATGGAGCTTTGAGCTCTCATACTGCTCCTAGAAGAAGTGAGGCTTCGGACCCTGCTAAGGCCCATCATCCCGAGGCCTCAACCCCGAGAGTTAACTCAGCAGGCAACCCAGTTGGCGCCTCTGGCTGAGGGAGGGGTGCTCCCTCTCCCTCCAGGGGTTCTTCATCTAGCAGAGGAGGTAATATTGCTAGCCAAAGCCGAGTGCCCCTCTTCGACGATGAAAATGAACCTTTGGTGAGGAGATCAAGACGATAGGTTCCTCAAACCTTCGACTTTCGCTCGATGACCAGAAGCCGTGGGCTTGGGCCTTGTGGTAGTTTTCTCCCCAACAATATGTGAAATGTTTTGTAATCAATGTACTTGTAAGCCATTAAAGCCTTTTATAATTGAAGTAGAATTTTTCATTTTCTACTATTTGTTAGAGCATTTTGATTTTTGAAGGGAAGCAACCCTTCTATCCAAGTTGAGTGCTTCAATTCCTTTCCGAATTATGCATTTTGAGGGCTATATTAGCCCTTAAAGCATTTTCAAGGTCTGCGCCTTGAATGCTTGCTGCCAAAAAAGGGATCTTAACCCCAAAATGTTTGATGGGTTGTGTTAGCCCTTTGAACACTTTCAAGTTTTGTGCCTTGGAAGCTTTATGCGAGTTCGATTGGCTTCTTGAGGAGAATGGCATTTGATGCGCGCTCGATGGGCTTTGTTGGCCCTTCAAATATGAATTACTCTGATTTGAGGAGGATAGCGCTTGATGCGCATTTGAAGGCCTTTGTTGGCCCTTCGAATATGTATTACTCTGATTTAAGGAGAATAGCGCTTGATGCGTGTTAGATGGGCTTTGTTGGCCCTTTGAATATGTATTAGTCCGATTTAAGAAGAATGGTGCTTGATGTGCATTCGATGGGCTTTGTTAGCCCTTAGAATATGTATTACTCCAATTTGAGGAGAATGACACTTCATGCGTGCTCGATGGGATTTGTTGGCCCTTCGAATATGTATTATTTCGATTTGAGGAGAGTGGTGTTGGATACACATTTGATGGGCTTTGTTGGCCCTTCGAATATGTATTGCTCTAATTTGAAGGGAATGGGGAACTTTCATCCCCCTGTGGCAATGTGTGTTTTAATTCTTAGGAACAAGAATCGATTATAAGAGACACACTTCCATCTGAAATCAAGAAAAATAGAGGAACCATATCGACTCACAACACTACTTTGTCAAGGGTGGCCTCTGCCCCAAGGCTTTTTTAGGCGAGCCCTTTTTTGACCTCACTAAGTCTATTTGGATTTAGGGAAACAGTACCTCCTAAGGTTATAAACGTTCCATCTGCGCAGAATTGGTTCACCTTGGGGAATTTCTAGAATGTAGCTACTGCCCGAGCTGGCTTCGATGACTCAGTAGGGTCCCTCCTAGTTTGTTGATAGCTTCCCCTCCAACTCTTTTCAGCTCTTCTCGTTTCTCCACATTATAAGGTTTCTTGGGAATGCTAGACTTTTTGGACCTTCCGGTCACGATACCGCTTAACCCTTTCCTTGATCGTGGAGGGATGCATTCTCTCTTTTTTCTTTGAGAAGTTCCAAGTCCAAGCGGCACTGCTCGTCACTGACCTTCTATCATTCGTTGCTTAAGGAAAACCTTCGAAAGGTAGGTAGCTTTATCTCCGCAGGAATGACCGCCTCCGAACTATAGACCAGGCCATATGGGGTTTTGCCTGTGGTAGATAACTCCGTTGTTCAGAATGACCAAAGTACGCTAGGAAACTAATTAGTCCAGTTCCCGCCTGCCCCTTCGAGACTCAATTGGATGCCATTGACAATGGTTCGATTAGTGACCTTCACCTACCTATTGGCTTGAGGGTGGTAAACGCTGGTGACACTTTGACGGATATTGTATTCCTTAAACCACTCTTTGAATGGGTCATTGACGAATGGCGAGGGATCTCAAAACAGAATATGATATTAATCCAAAAAAATCCAATCACTGCTTTCCCTTTTACGCAGGTTAGAACTTCTGCCTTGAGCTTGTCAACCAACCTTTGGTAGGTGGCTCCAGCATCTTCAGGGCAAATGGAATTTTCTTATAGCAAATGGAATTTTCTTATAGCAAAATGTTCCCACGCCTGTTATGAAAGACATTTTCTGCTTATCCTCCTCTGCCATAAGTATCTGATTGTAGCCCTTATAAGCATCGAAGAAGGTTAGCACCTCATATCATGCTATTGCTTCGATTAGCACGTCAATGGAGGGTAGGGGATAGCTATCCTTGGGGTTACATTTGTTAAGATCCGTAAATTTTATGCACGTCCTCTAAGCCCCGCCGTGTTTGGGGACCATCACCATATTTGGTATCCATTCGGGGTGGAATATTTCTTTAAAAACCTCAGCTCGAAGTATTTTTTGGACTTCCTCTTTATGGCTTTGGCTCTTTCAGGGGCGAATGACCTCCATTTCTGCTTTATTAGCTTTTGGGAAGGGTCTACATTTAATCTGTGGACCATCAGTTGTCTTGGTACCCCTGTGAGGTTGAAAGTGTCCCATAAAAACACGTTGCCATAGTAGTTCAAGATGTCCTTCAGCTTCTTTCACATTTTCGGTGGTATCATTTTTCCCACGGGCACTGTTCCTTTTTCTTGAATGGTCATTGGCTCCATGTCTGTGGATTTAACTTCTCCGTTGACTGAAGCCACCATGTCCTTTTTTTTAGCTTTCTTCAAAGCTATAGCCAAACAGCTCCTGGTTGTGGTCTGGTCTCCCTTTGTAATTGTTATTCCCATCTTGGTGGGGAATTTCATTGCCAGATGATAGGGGGACCATACAGCTCATGCCTGGCACATCTAGGGCCTTCTGAGTATCACATTGTAGGGGGATACGATGTTAATCACTGCGAAGCTGTAGTCGATTATGACTTCCTTGTCTCTATCGGCTACTTTAACCGGGAGGGTAACGACCTCTAGAGGTAGCACCATTTTCCCAGTGAAATTAGACGAGGGAGAGGTTGTTCTCCTCAAACTTTCATGTTCGAGCCCTAGTTTATCGAAGCAGTTGGCAAACATTACTTCCACACCACTGCTGTCATCCACAAACACCCTCTTGATGTAGCAATCTGCATGGTTGCATATATCACCATGGGGTCTGTATGGGGGTTCAACTTGGCACTGGGTCAGCATCCGAGAAGGTGTTTGCTTCTTTCGATCAAAAACTGCTTCTGGAAGGGTTCTCCAGGGGGCACGTACCAGCATTGGGCTTTGATGATGGTGTTCGAAGCTTGGTCACCTACATCTCCATTAATGAAGTTGATCAACCAATTTTTCCTGTCTCTTCAATTTCTGTCCGGCCGAGCCTCAGCATCAGGCGGAGCACCTACCTAGTTTCCATCCCGCTCTCCATCGTTTTCCTGGATTTCTCCACCACCACAATTGGTTCTTTTCTTTCCTTTCTAATGGTGTTTTCCTCGTCCCCTAGAGGAGGATTCTCCTCTCGGTCTTTCGACGCAGTCTGGGAGCAAGCCCTCTCTTGCGCATCTTTCAACTTCCTACTTTAAGTAAGTGCATTCATTCACATCTTGGCCTCGCTCTTTGTGATGATCACAAAATTTAGGTGAATCTCTTTTTCCTGGGTAGTCACTTCCTGGAGGGGGGTTCCGAAATAGTCCCTCATGGATGAAGTGTATTTCCATCAGGGACTTGGTCAAGGGAACGTAACCTGCGAAACCTATTTTGGATGGCAACTATCGCGGGGCTGAAGGGAGATGCTGCGACTTGGCCTGATGGCTCAATAAACCTGTTCACCTCTCTCGTCGAGGCATCACTACCCTCTCCCGTCTGTGGGTCTCTGTATTGACTCGGCTAGAATTGAGCATCGAAGCTGGGGATCTAGTTTGAATCCATGTACCTGGACCGTGGTCCACCCACTGCCGAGTTGTAATACAGATATGGGGGGTAAGGATTGTTGGAGGGGACCTCTGATCGGGCCCCTGAGTACATCTGGCTTTTGAAGCCCAAAAAGAACCCCATCGACCCAGCCGTCGAATATGGAGTTGTCTGGCTCAAAATAGGGGGGTATTGAGATGGGCGCAGAGTATGCCAACATTTGGGCCATGCTCGGGAATGTAGGTTGGGGTCGTGTTTGGGCCCCAATGTCCGCTTGGTAAAATACTCCTGGGGGGATCTACAACCAGAGCCTCGGCTGCACCACCATGGGCATCGATGGTGGGGCCCCACCTACTGCTGGACCATTATTTGGTAATGCATTAGAGGCTCCACTTGATAGCCAGCTGATCTGAGGGCTTGGGCCCATAGCGCTAGGTATTGTTGCAATAGGGGGAATGTGTTGTTCGTGCCCCTCGTCGCCCGAGCAGCCCCTCTCGTAGATTTTGTTTGTGAATCCATAGTAGCCTACGTAAACGGCAGCTCCTCCTCCCTCGGTTAGCGTGCCTAGATTTAGGAGGTAATGGCTTCAACACCCCCTACCCAAGGCTTGACGCTGATCTCCATGGTTCTTGGGGGTACGTCAGCTTCTACCGGAGAAGCTTCCAGATCCCTTATTTTTGGGATCTGGCTTTGGTCGACTTCTGGAGGCTTGTTACCGGTGCTATAAGGGGTGGGGTCCGATTGCATATTGGACCTATGCCCCCCTCCCTACTTCGATAGAGGGATTGTACTTCTTTGCCGGTGCGTAAAGACTTGACTTTTAGCCGCTCACTCCTACGTAAGGCGCTTCCCATAGACGTTGACATAAACAACAATGGAAACACAGATCTAACTAATGGTCCCACTAGGCGTGCCAACTTGATGCACCCCAATTTACCGCCACCGTCCGTACGCCTGAGGTGTCCAGGGGAAAGAAGCTCTGACGGGCAAGTAAGGAAACATAATTAGATGAGTGTAATTAGGAATGAATAGTTCAGTGTATATAGTTACCTTTAGCCTATATAGGTAGGCAAGTAGGACATCTATTTTGTTTGCTTGTGGAGCAAGTACTCCCACCTTGGGCCGGCCTAAAGGTCATTACCCAAAAGGCAATGCTATGGACCAGAGATTGGCTGTACCAGGTACTTGGGCCCGGACAGATTTACACATTATCAAAGTGTATTTTTTCCTTATAATTTTTAAAGCAAAATTTTAGGATTGAATTATGTTTTGAATTATAAAAATTGCAGGATCGTTAGGATTTGAATCGGAATTTAGATAAATGTATTTGAGCAAACACTTTCACTCATGTCCCTCACTTCATAAGAGTGTTGATCTTAAGAGAATGGGAAAGACTAATACTCCCCCCCGTTATATAATTATTATACTACTTACTTTTTTTTATGAAATTCAATAATTATATTTGACTGTCAATATCTCTACAGGCATATAAAATTTTCGTATTAAAAATGATATTTAGAAAATAGATGTTAAAATGAATCTAACAAAATATTATATGATATTTTTATTATATATATATATATATTATATTTAGGGTAAAAGTTTATAAATTTTAAATTTAAAAAAGTAAATATGCCAATAATCTTGGGTCTGAGTGCAGTTGATCGGAGCTAGACCCAAAAGAAATTGATCAAGGCAACAACTGACTTGTAGTTGGGAAACATTAAGGTAGTAATGATATGCATCTTTATCTCTTTTTAGTCAGTCTTGTTTCTTCATTGATCACCTGGTTATTGAGAATACACTTATACTAGTTCTGTTTTAATTGGATTTGACACATTTTTTTATAGTTATTTTTGGAGATTTAATACACTTTTCATTTATGTCAAGATTCCTTAAATTTCATTCATTCATTTTATTTTTTTCTTTTAAATTCAATTTCATCCACTCATTTCTTTTACCTAAATTCAAACACTTAAGGTTATGGTGTGACATTCAACAAAACGGAGATAGTATCCAACTTATTGATACCTACATTACAAGTAGAGCTGTCAATCTCTGACCCGAATCGAAAACCGGACACGGACCGAAACGATCTATTCAACCCGAAAACGAATTTAACCCGTCAGATATCAACCCAAACCTAAGCCGACACGACCGAACTCAACCTGAAACCTAATTATAACCCGAGAAAGATCGATCCAACATGAACCCGACACGACCGAGTTCAACACGAACCCGACACGATCAGACTTAACCCAAACCCGAACCCGACACGACCAGACTTAACCCGAACTCAAATCCGACACGACCAGACTTAACCCGCACCCAAATCCGACACGATCAGACTCAACCTGAAACCCAATCTAAACCTGAACATGATTCAACCTGGCTCACAATCAACTTGAACAATATTCAACCCGATAAATCAACAAAATAACCCTATAAAACTATAAGCGACACTATAGATAAGATTTAGGGTTGTTTTCATGCATCCCATTACATACTTTTGGATCGCTTTTTTACATCCTAAAATTAACATATTGGGTTGCTTTTTTGCATCCTAAAATTAACATATGGAGATGTTTTTTTGCATCCTAAATTAACATATTGGGTTGCTTTTTGCATCCTTAAATTAACATATTAGAACGCTTTTTTGCATCCTAAAATTAACATATTGGGATGCTTTTCGTGATTTAAAATTATATATAAGGGCGCTTTTTATGTATACTGAATTTAACTAATGGGTCGCTTTGTTGTGATGTATAATTGTATGTCGGATCTTCTTCTTTTTTGCATTCTAAATTGATCATATTTAGCCTTTTATTTTGTGATTTAGAATTGTATATTGGATCACTTTTTTGAACAGGTAAGAACTGACAGTATGACGCGTATCTGCAATGATGCGCGAACCAAATAAGTATAGTTATTGGAAAACTAACAGTTCAAATATATACTCCCTTATGAACATTAGGAACGGATAATTGTACAAATGTAGTTAACCAAAATATAAAAGATAATTGATGTAAAAGATACATCAGATATACATCAGATATATCCTCCCTTCATATTAACCAAATATAGTTACTTTGGAATTCATAAATGTCAATAATGAACAATCATAAATTAACTAAACCTGGAAATAAAAAGCAAGGATACTTGAGCATATCAAAGAATTCAAACGTTGGGTCAACACCTGAGCATAGCAAAGAATTCTAGAACCCTTTATCACCGTAGAACTCATTATGACCCCCAATAGCCCACAATTTCACCTACAAAACAAGAAAGAAAAATTATAGTAGACAACAAATTAATAATGACTAATTTTAGTATTTTAATATGAAGCTCTCAAATATGGTAACTAACCATAAGGAAAATTTCCTAGGTTTATTACGAGAATGTTCATCATAGAGTTCTTAGTTGACAATTTACAAATATAGAAGCCATCACCAACAAATACAATATGGGCATCACTTCACAATGGAAGAGTCACCATCACATGTAAGGGCAATAACTTCAAATAAATTGCAAATGATAACATATTAGTAATATTTGCACAAGAGACCTACCAAATCACCCACCATTAGTTGTCACTATGCAGATAAGTCATCACCAACAAATACAATATGGGCAACTTCAAAATGAAGAGTTACCATCACATGTAAGGGCAATGAATTCAAATAAATTGCAAATGACAACATAGATCAAGATTCAAGAAGACTAATTTTCAAGCTCATTCCCTATTTTGAGAACATTCTCTTCAATTTCTTTATATCCATGCGGCCAATTTTGAGTTGTAACCAAAATTTCCACATTCTTCGGTAAGATAGCAGATCTGTATTTGTTCAAAGTACATGCTCCCATGCTAAAAGTTGACTCAGAAGCAATGGAAGTAATCGGAATAGTCAAAACATCTCTAGCCAAAAAAACAAGCACGAGATAACTAACAAGTTGATTTTGCCAATATTTAAGGACATCATAATCATCATGATCAACATCAACAGGTTTAGGCTCAAGTGGAGTTAACAAATAACGCTCAATTTCAGATTGAGAGGTCATCATTGCGGCTGAACTATTTTGAAATTCCTGGTAGCAACAACAAAAAGTTACTTAAGTAAGTACAGGGTACAAAACCTAAACCTGGACAAATAATTCAGAAGGAAAAACTTAAACCTGTAGTATGTTAGCCCTTTTAAAGGGTCGAGAAGAACTTGTCACTGCATTTGTTGGAGAAGTAGATGAAACTTGACGAGAAGAATTAGAAGTGGATGATAGAGATGAATAATAATCATACAAATCTTTTAAAGCTAGCCTAGCCTGATTTACCTTTAATTGACACTTTGAGTTAACATAGAGACGACTATACATAGAAGTAACAAACTGTAACTCGTAACGAGGGTCAAGAACAACAGCAACAGAAAGAATTACAGAATAACTATCCCAATAAGATTGAAATTTATCAAGCATGGATTTAGCCATTTCATTAAGTTTTGGATCCAAGTGCACTCGCATTAAATTTTCTTCAATCATAATTATGTTCAAAAAATACTGATTTGCAGTAGGGTATAAGGAGCCAAAAAATAAATTAATTATAAAAGAAAAAGGTTCAAGAAACTCACAAATACTTCCAATAGTTTCCCATTCCTCATCATCCACTTTATCCACAACATTTATATTACGGACAACAAAATAGTTTATATGGTTCCTTGGCTTGTAAAGCTTTGGAAAGCATTGAAAATGTAGAATTCCATCGAGTTGACACATCAAGTATTAATTTACATGAAAAATTAGACCCAACTCCAGCCACAACTCGTTCAAATGATTTAATCCTAGAATCAGACCCATCAATAAATTTCACAATATTACATAGTTTATAAACACTAGAATCAACACACTTCAAACCAGGTTGAACAATAAGATTCAACACATGCGCACAACAACGAATATGAAAAAAATTTCCACCACAAGGTAGAGGTGTTATATTATTCAATTTAGTTTTCAAAGAGTTGACCATATTATCCATACACCGGGTATTGTCTAGTGTCATAGATTGAACTTTTTCTTCAAGTTTCCATTCTTTTAATAAATCAAGAACAAAATTTTTAATATTGGCAGCACAATGAGGAGGCTCAAAATATATAAAATTATGTATTTTAGACCTAAGAATCCAATCTTTATCGACATAATGAGCGGTAAGTGTGAGATAACCACGACTAGTGCAAGCAGTCCATGAATCACATGTAAACCTAATCTTACCGGGAACATCAGTAGTCAAAGTCTTAAGTAACTCGCATTTGAAATTTTCATGTTCTAAAATACAATACTTAAGCATCGTATTACGAGACACATGTATCGCATTGGGGTTCAAATACATAAGCATTTTCCTAAGGTGCTCATGCTCGACTATTCTCAATGGATATGCATGACAAATAATGGCACGTGCAAATAATTCACTATAGATTTTTTGATCAAATGCGGCTGAATTTGAACACCCTTTTCAGTTAATGAACCTTTACCTTTTTAAACCTGTATATGCTTTCTTGGATTTCCAGTAGCATCTTTACCTTCAGCAGGGTATGTCATACAACATAACTTACAGGGAGCACGCAATAGAGTTACCCCATCTTTAACTTCTTTATAAAAATTATAGTGGGCCCATACCTCTGAACGCTTTAGTAAAATCTTCCAATCACTATCTTCAACTGGTATTTCCTCCACAACGTTGTTGCCTACTTGGGAATTTAAGTCCATGAAACTTTTAGCATTAACTTCAAAGGATCTACAAGTTTCATCCATCACCACCTGCATAAAAAGATTCAGTAACAAGATTCAGTAACATTCAGTATCATGACACAAGTTAACATTCAGTATCATTCAGTAACATTCAATATCATTAACTTGAAAAAAATGCAGTAACATTCAGTATCATTCAATATCATTAACTTGAGAAAAAGGCAGTAACATTCAGTATCATGTCACAAGTTAGCATTTCGTATCATTAACTTGAAAAAAAGGCAGTAACATTCAGTATCATGATACAAGTTAACATTTAGTATCATGACACGAGTTAACATTCAGTATCATGACACAAGTTAACATTCAGTATCATGACATAAGTTAACATTCAGTAGCATTTAGTAACATTCATTATCATTAACTTGGAAAAAAGGCAGTAACATTCAGTATCATTACCTTGAAAAAAAGGTAGTAACATTTAGTATCATGACAATAGTTAAGATTCAGTATCATTAACTTGAAAAAAAGGCAGTAACATTCAGTATCATGACACAAGTTAACATTCAGTATCATGACACAAGCTAACATTCAGTATCATGACACAAGTTAACATTCAGTATTATGACACAAGTTAACATTTAGTATCATTCAGTAACATTCAGTATCATTAACTTGAAAAAAGGCAGTAACATTCAGTATCATGACACAAGTTAACATTCAGTATCATGACACAAGTTAACATTCAGTATCATGAAACAAGTTAACATTCAGTATCATGACACAAGTTAACATTCAATATCATGACACAAGTTAACATTCAATATCATGACACAAGTTAACATTCAGTAACATTCAGTATTATTCAGTATCATTAACTTGAAAAAAAGGTAGTAGAATTCACTAAACTAAGAGCCAGCATAATCATGACACAAGTTAAAATGATCACAAGCATACAAATGAACTAAGAACCAATTTGTGGCAAATCCCGCTAATAGCATGGGTTAAATCCTAACAAGCAGACATTTAGAGTGCTATCACAGTAACATTAAACAACAAAACAACAGCCTCCAACTCGGTACAAAAGATCAAATTCTGATTCAAGTTTCATAGAATAACACAACCCTACATAAATTCCCAAACAAACGCCCAGTAAAAAACTAAACGTTAAAAAATCCAATCCTCATAAGAAGCAATTCCCACCAGCATAAACAAAACTCAAACTTTTTGTAAACCCAAGATTCCATTCTATCAGAACAAGCGATATAGCAGATCAGAACCATTAAAAGGCAATAAAAATCATTCCTTTCCCTAGACAAACACACAAACGAATGCATAAGAACCACAATTGTAACAGGTTCCAATAAAACCCTAATTACATTACTTCTAAATCAACCAAAATTTTAGAACTGATATCTACACGGAGAAAGATGGAGGGAGTGGAAAAAATAAAATAAACAAGCACAAATAGCATGCGAACAATAGCACAAAGCAAAAAAGAAAAGAAAAGAGAGGGAGAGCAGATACGAGAACAGAGGGAGAGCAGAGGGAGTTCGATAAAGCAATGAGAACAGAGCAGAGACGAGAGGCATAGAGCAGACGAGAGAGATAGAAATACGGTTTCAGGGAGAGACACAAACATTGAAAAGGTTTTATACTAAGGGCCTAAAGCATTAACGCTACAGATTAACCCTAGTTGAAATCAACGGGTGAGATTATTTTGCTCTACTTTGTTCTTGTTTTCTCATTTGTTAAATACCTTTTCACCTAATTTAATTTCTTTTATTTTTTATTTTTTTCTAATTAATTCAGCTTTTTATCTTTCTTTTTTTCTAAATTATTTAAGCTTTGTTATGAATTCTCAATCATAAATTTATTTAATTAATGATATGCTAAACTGTAAAAATTGAAATAAAGTATTATTTAATTTGTTTGTGAAATATAAACTAATGATTAATTAATTAGTGCCAAACTAGTTATAAATGGAAATGTTTATAAAAAAAGTATAAAGGATAATCAGTGTAGATATAAATGTAGTTATTCAAATTCAATCAACTTCTCATGTAAGAATGCAGGTAAATGATTGAGAATGCTAATTAGAATCGTAACATCTATACCTTATATCATTGCATTATTGCATTACAATCATAACATCTAGTTCAAAGGAAAATCATATCTATACCCGATATGTACTTACAATGCCCCTACTCTTAATCACCGTATATGTTACCTTTAAATATATTTTTCACTTATTAAGACAACAGTAGCCATAAAAAGTTACATTAGTTATTATTAGATGTGAATGTAATAATCATTAGGCCTATGTACAATGTAAAAGATAATTGATGTATATAAACCATTTTATGAGTTATTAAAAAAGTCATAATAAATGATTATTTTAAATTAGATATTAAATGTAAATTAGTGTCTATACAAATGAAACTTATAATTTGTTCGATAAAATATATAGTTATGTGAAAAATAAGATATATATATATATATATATATATATATATATATATATATATATATATAACCAAGTGTTGATTAGTGATTCCTGTTAGTTGTACACAATGAACATAAACCAATAATATTGTAACTATAAGAATGTAAATTAACCTAAATTTAGTCGAGTAGTATAATGACTTGATCCAAAATATACCTAAATCCAATATGAAATTTAATAAACTGACATGACCTAACTCGAATAAAACTCCAGTACCAAAACCTACAAGAAAATGACCAGACCTGAAAATAACCCGACATGATCCAACTCGACCTGAATATAACCCGAACAGACCAAACCCGACAGTAATCTGACCTAACTCGAGTAAAGAAATCATACGATAGTAACCCGACACGAGTGCAATCGCCCGACAGGACCCTACCCATAAAAACATCTGACACGTTTTACCCCAACACGATAGGAACCCGACTCAACCTGACCTGGTCCAAAAAATAAATATAACATGTTATAACGTTATAACCCGGCCTGTTTTAACACGAACTATTTTCAACCCGACCCAACCCGACACGATGACCCGAATTGACACCACTGGACCCAACCCGAGTAAAGAAATTACACGATAGTAACCGGACATGAGTGTAATCGAACCCGACACAACCCGATCCGATAAAAAAATCTGACACGTTTTACCCCAACACAATAGGAACCCAACTCAACTTGACCCAATCCGAAAATAAATATAATATGTCATAATCAAACCTGTTTTAACACGACCTGTTTTAACAGGAACTGTTTTCAACCCGACCCGAATCCGACACGATGACCCGAATTGACACCACTAATTACAAGCTTCTATTTTAGAATTTCATTAATAACTAGCACTGCTTTAACATGAACCCAATCTTTCAAAAAATAACGCCCTTTAAAAAGCTGCACAAACATCTACATAAAAGAATAGAAATGAATATGTTCGATCAATTGCTACAAATTAAAGAGCACACAAGTTTTATAAAAGAAACATAAATTTCACATCCACTTTCTTTACTCATAGATCACAATAATTTGAAGAATATACTTCATATAATAGGACAAACGATTTCTGTGACCCTAAATTACTGTCAATGTTTATTTTTGGTCCAATTTTATTTTTAGACACTCTTGACCCCTAAACTAACAAAAGTGTGTTAAGTCGTGTCACTTCAATCCAGTCAAACTATTAAGTTCAACTTTTATTGACATTTTAAGGGGCAAACATGTTTTCTCCTATTCAATCCCAGGATTATTTGCAATTCAGGAGAATGCCTTCTCAAGTCGTGCGAGATCCGAGTTGAGATGTCTTCTTGAGTCGATCAGATGTCCTGATGATGACAAAATCCAAGTTGGTATTTATCACACGCCGCACACACGGTTCAAGAATAAATTCTTCTGAATTGCAAAGAATTATGGGATTGAATAGGAAAAGACATTCTGGCCCCTCAAAATGTCAACAAAAGTTAAAATTTAACGGTTTGACTAGACAGTAGTGGCACAAATTAATAAATCTGTTAGTTCAGGGGTTAAGAGTATTCAAAAAATTAAATTGAAGGACAAAGGTGAGCGATGACAATAGATTAGGGATCACATAAGTTGTTTACCAAAAAATATTTTTTAGTATTTTAGTATTTTATTTGATGTTTTAACTACTTATGCATTTTATGTTGATGTTTTAAAATACGGTGGTTTAAAATACATTTTAGTGTTAAAGAAAAATGTGTTTTCAACCCTATGTTTTGTTCGAAAGTGCAGATATAACCTTCTAAATCTGAAAGTGCTAATCTAACCCTGGAAATCATTTACCAAAATGTCAACGGCCAAATTGAACAGAAATTATCGAAATGACAATTTTACCTTCTAATAAAAAAATTTTAAAAACCAAAAAATAGTAAAAGGCAGTAATGCCCTCCCTGCTTTTTAAAAAATCAATAATTCTCATTTTCATTTTCTTTCTTTCTTTTTCCATTTGTTTTGCTCTCGTGAAGACCGAAGGAGGTGAACTATTGGCCCGATGGTGAAACTCTTCAATCACTTCTGCCCAATGTCATCATTCACTCTATTCGTTGTCAGAGGGTGCTGGTGAGTAGGGCGATGAGAGCGGAGGGTAGTGTAATTCTGATGGGGATAGGGGTTTCTAGCAATTATGAGGTGTACAGGGTGGGCTAGGGTGCCATAGCCAGGGTTTTTGGGCGGCGGGTTAGTTGTGAGGCTGGGTGGGTTTCTCAAGCGGTAACAGGTTAGTGGTGGGGTTTTTGAAGCGGCGGGGGGTTAGTAGCGGGGCTGGGGTGGATTTTTGGGCAGCTGGTTAGTGATGAGAATGAGGTGGGTTTCTAGAGTAGCGGGGCTGGGGTGGGTTTCTGGAGCGGCGGTGGCAGAGATGAAGATGAAGAAGAAGAAGAAAATGTTTGATGATGAAGAAGATGATGAAGAAGGGGTAGAGTTGTCATTACTTTTTCATAGTTGAGTCCAGGGATAGTTTTGTCTTTTCATTTTCGGTCAAACGATGACTTCATTAAGTCAATGCAGAAATTGAGTAAAAAATGTATAATTGCACAATTTTATAAAAACTTAGGGTGTGTTTTGCACAGTCAGATTTTATAGGGTTATAACTGTACTTTTGAAATTTAATAGGGTTATTTATATACTTTTCCCTTACCATCATTACTATAGTAGTTTAGGATGCATTTTAGTATTTTATTTGAAGTTTAAACTATTTATTTTCATGTGTATTATTACAATTTTTTCATTTGATGTTTCACTAGTTTAATTTGATGTTTAAATATTTGAACTTGATGTGTATTTTAAATTATTTTAGTTTGATGTTTGTACTAGTGTTTTAATTTAATGTTCAATTATATAATTTTGATGTGAATTTTTAATATTTTAATTTAATGTTTGACTATTTTAATTTTAATACAACATATTTTTAGTATTTTTATTTTGATTTTTTACATATTAAATTTAATTTTCACTTGATTTCACTACAAGTAATAGGACCTATTACCTCCCTCCTTTTATATCAGTTTTTTTTATAACACCAAATAATCGAAGTTAAAAGTTCTTTTACTTCAGTGTATTTTTTCGAAGTAAAAGATATTATTTACCTCAGTTATCAAAAAACTAAAGTAAATATTTTGTTTTTTTTATCTTGGTTATTATTTGAACCGAAGTAAAAGGTTAAAAATGAAGTAAATAATGAGACCGAATATGGTACGACGTCGCATATGTTCTTGGAAAAGGTTGCCCAATTTCGTTTGACACATCCTTGACACCTATAGGTATTGAAAACGACTAGGGAAGTCGCATATATGTAAAAGACAAGTTAAAGTAAAGAATTTGACATTGACAAAAAAAGATTAAAAAAATAAAATGGAGGTCATGCGCTTTCCCCCATTGTCTTTGGTGTCTCTCTCCTCCTAATATCCCGTCATCACGATTAATTTGGGGGAATGCAAAATTAAGGTTAGTTAGGCACAACAGTTGCTAGCAATCATTGTGTTACAAACACCCTAGAAATCCTCCCCCAATTCGTACACGATCAGTACCCCCTTTGTTCAATGTTCAAATAAGATAGACAAATAATTTAAAAAATAGTATTCATGAAAATATCCTTACAGATATAGTACGTGATTATATTCGAATAAGAATTGTTTTAGTTCCAACATAAAAGAATTACAATACACTCAATCAACTCGGATAATGATGACCTTGAAGATGATCGGTCCCCCCAGCTTGTTTCACCTGAAACAGCTTGTATCACCTCGAAGGACTCGCCAAAACCCTTTGGGGGAAAGGGCCTTGACCCCCCCAAGTAGTTCATATGTCACTCTGTTCCGTAGCACCTCAGCACTACGATGGTTCTTCTGAGTTGGCAATAGTGGTACACTCTCCCACGGGATGTACTAAGTCACCATAAAAATATTGATTATATATATATATTTATTTATTTATACACATATGCAATTGTCAACAAATAAATATTTAAAAAGCTTCACCAAAGTTGGTATTTTCCCAAAGTTCAGCTGCATTAAATTACAGTCAGAATGTGGGCTATCACTAGCCATTGAATGATGTTCAGTGTCAAAGAAAAAAGGCTCTGGGTTGCTCCATTGTGTGGTGAACTAACCAAAAATCAAAAAGTATTAGTTGTTATTAAGTGTAAAGTTGTGTTAGGATGTATATATATATATATATATATATATATATATATATATGTATATGTAAATAAGTAAAATACCTGAAAAAGGGTAGATTAGATGATCCTTTGAAGCCATTAGTTCTGCATCAACAGTGCAGATGTGAAGTGCAAAACTACCCTTTGGAATGCGAGGTTCGACGTCGCCAAAACCGTCGCAAGTGCATGTCGGTCAAAAGCAGTGGGTTGGTCGACATGTAAATGTGACCTCGGTTTTGTGTCGATTAAACTGAACAATGGACCAACAATATATCGATGTCGTGGATGAAAATCCAAAGTAAACTTAGAAGCCATAATCCGACGTCGGTATGGGCATACAGAAGGTTAGACCGAGATACATGCAACGTCAAAAACTTGTGGAAGTATATGTTGATATGCACAACTTTCTTTACTAAACTCGGATAGTGTAAGTGAATCAGAGAATCTGAAACTGTCCTTTCAAAATGTTACTAATAAGATTTAGGTCTGACAGTATATTTATTAAAATTTTCACATAGGTCACTCCGACAAATTATGAGAACATGAAATGTAAAACTGAAGATACACGTAACATATTTATCAATTGACGACCACAATGTTCTTTTATCGTCATGGACGAATACACCGAGGTAATCGTCTATGATTTTTGTTAGTATTCCATTTATACCTCTACGATAAGAGTTATGATAACGATAATTTCCACCTCATACAACGGAATTAAATTTTATATTCGTGGTTTTTAAAGAATTAAAAAGGTTATAGAAATCTATACAGGAAAATTTTTAATGCGATAGCACATGACCTAGAGTAAATTGTAGCACATTACTTACAAATACAGAAGGTGTCATTCAGAAGAACTTGTGGAAGTATATGTTGATATGAACAACTTTCTTTACTAAACTCGGATAATGTAAGTTCAACATAGAATCCGAAACTATCTTTTCGGAATGATCATAAAAAGGGTTTGGGCTAACAATGTATTTTTTTAAATTTTCACGTAGGTCCCTCCGACAAATTGCGAGAACTTTAAATGTAAAACTGAAGATACACTTGATAGATTTTATTAATTGTTTATCACAATATTCCTTTATTGTCATGGATGAATACACTGGGGTAATCATCCGTCATTTTTAATAGTATTCCAATTATACCTCTACTATAAGATTTATGTGAATGATAATTTCCACATCATAGAATGGAATGAAATTTTATATTCATGGTTTTTAAAGAAATAAAAATGTTATAGAATTCTATCTCGGATGATTTTTAAAGCGAAAGCACTTAACCTAGAGTAAATTGTAGCACATTACTTACTAATACACAAGGTGTCATTCAGAAGAACTCGTGGAAGTATATGTTGATATGCACAACTTTCTTTACTAAAATTGGATAGTGTAAGTGTAAAATAGAATCCGAAATTGTCTTTTCAAAATGTTATTAATAAGATTTTGGTCTGACAGTGTATTTATTAAAATTTTCACATAGGTCACTCCAACAAATTATGAGAACGTGCAATGTAAAACTGAAGATACACGTAACATATTTATCAATTGACGACCACAATGTTCTTTTATCGTCATGGACGAATACACCGAGTTTATCGTCTATAATTTTTAATCGTATTCCATTTATACCTCTACGATAAGAGTTATGAGAACGATAATTTCCACCTCATTGAACAGAATGAAATTTTATATTCGTGGTTTTTAAAAGAAATAAAAAGGTTATAGAATTCTAGCCAGGAAGATTTTTAATGCGATAGAACATGACCTAGAGTAAATTGTAGCACATTACTTACAAATACAGAAGGTGTCATTTAGAAGAACTTGTGGAAGTATATGTTGATATGAACAACTTTCTTTACTAAACTCAGATAGTGTAAGTTCAACATAGAATCCGAAACTATCTTTTCGGAATGATCAAAAAAAGGGTTTGGGCTAGCAGTGTATTTTTAAAATATTCACATAGGTCCCTCCGACAAATTGCGAGAACTTTAAATGTAAAACTGAAGATACACATGACATATTTTATCAATTGTCAATAGCAATGTTCCTTTATTGTCATGGAAGAATACACCGGGGTAATCATCCATCATTTTTAATAGTATTCCATTTATACCTCTATTATAAGATTTATGAGAACGATAATTTCCACATCATAGAATGGAATTAAATTTTATATTCGTGGTTTTTAAAGAAATAAAAATGTTATAGAATTCTATCTAGGATGATTTTTAAAGCGATTGCACATGACCTAGATTAAATTATAGCACATTACTTACAAATACAGAAGGTGTCATTCAGACGAACTTGTGAAGTATATGATGATATGAACAACTTTCTTTACTAAACTCGGATAGTGTAAGTTCAACATAGAATCCGAAACTCTCTTTTCGGAATGATCATAAAAAGGGTTTGGGCTAACAGTGTATTTTTTAAAATTTTCACGTAGGTCCCTCCGACAAATTGCGAGAACTTTTAATGTAAAACTGATGATACACTTGACAGATTTTATCAATTGTCAATCGCAATGTTCCTTTATTGTCATGGAAGAATACACCAGGGTAATCATCCATCATTTTTAATAGTATTCCATTTATACCTCTACTATAAGATTTATGAGAACGATAATTTCCACATCATAGAATGGAATTAAATTTTATATTCGTGGTTTTTAAAGAAATAAAAATGTTATAGAATTCTATCTAGGATGATTTTTAAAGCGAGATCACATGACCTAGATTAAATTATAGCACATTACTTACAAATACATAAGGTTTCATTTAGAAGAACTCGTGGAAGTATATGTTGATATGTACAACTTTCTTTACTAGACTCGGATAGTGTAAGTTCAACATAGAATCTGAAACTGTCTTTTTGGAATGATCTTAATAAGGTTCTGGTCTGAGAGTGTATTTATTAAAATGATTTGGGGCTAACAGTGTATTTTTTAAAATTTTCACACAGGTCCCTCCGACAAATTATGAGAACATGAAATGTAAAACTGAAGATACACATAAAATATTTATCAATTGACGACCACAATGTTCTTTTATCGTCATGGATGAATACACCGAGGTAATCGTCCATAATTTTTAATAGTATTCCATTTATACGTCTACGATAAGAGATATGAGAACGATAATTTCAACCTCATAGAACGGAATGAAATTTTATATTCGTGGTATTTAAAGAAATAAAAACATTATAGAATTCTATCTAGGATGATTTTTAAAGTGATTGCACATGGCCTAGAGTAAATTGTAGCACATTACTTACAAATACACTAGGTGTCATTCAGAAGACCTTGTGGAAGTATATGTTGATATGAACAACTCTCTTTACTAAACTCGGATAGTGTAAGTTCAATGTAGAATCCGAAACTGTCTTTTTGGAATGATCTTAATAAGGTTTTGGTCTGATAGTGTATTTATTAAAATTTTGACATAGGTCACTCCGACAAATTATAAGATAATGAAATGCAAAACGGAAGATACACGTAACAAATTTATCAATTGACGACCACAATGTTCTTTTATCATCATGGACGAATACACCGAGGTAATCGTCCATAATTTTTAGCAGTATTCCATTTATACCTCCACGATAAGAGTTATGAGAACGATAATTTCCACCTCATAGAACGGAATGAAATTTTATATTCTTGGTTTTAAAGAAATTTTAAGATTATAGAATTCTATCAAGGAAGATTTTTAATGCGATAGCACATGTCCTAGAGTAAATTGTAGCACATTACTTACAAATACACAAGGTTCCATTCAGAAGAAATCGTGGAAGTATATGTTGATGTGCACAACTTTCTTTCACTAAACTCGGATAGTGTAAGTGCAACAAAGAATCCAAAACTGTCGTTTGAAAATGTTATTAAAAAGATTTGGGGATAACAGTGTATTTTTAAAAATTTTCACATAGGTCCCTCCGAAAAATTATGAGAACGTGAAATGTGAAACTGAAGATACAAGTAACAGATTTATCAATTGAAGACCACAATGTTCTTTGATCATTATGAATGAATACACCGGGGTAATCGTCCATAATTTTTAATAGTATTCCATTTATACCTCTACGATAAGAGTTATGAGATGAAAATTTCCACCTTATAGAACAACATCAAATTTTATATTCGTGGTTCTTTAGAAAATAAAAAGGTTAAAGAATTCTATCCTGGAAGCTTTTTAATGCGATAGCACATGACCTAGAGTAAATTGTAGCACATTACTTACAAATACAGAAGGTGTCATTCAGAAGAACTCGTGGAAGTATATGTTCATATGTATACCTTTCTTTACTAAACTCGGATAGTGTAAGTGCAACAAAGAATCCGAAACAGTCATTTCAAAATGTTATTAAAAATATTTGGGGATAACAGTGTATTTGTTTTTAAAAATTTTCACATAGGTCCCTCTAACAAATTATGAGAACATGAAATGTAAAACTGAAGATACACGTAACATATTTATGAATTGATGACCACAATTTTCTTTTATCGTCATGGACGAATACACCGGTCCATTATTTTTAATAGTACCATTTATAACTCTACGATAAGAGTTATGAGAACGATAATTTCCACCTCATAGAACAACATCAAATTTTATATTTGTTGTTTTTTATGAAATAAAAAGGTTATAGAATTCTATCCATGAAGGTTTTTAATGCGATAGCACATGACCTAGAGTAAATTGTAGCACATTACTTACAAACACAGAAGGTGTCATTCAGAAGAACTTGTGGAAGTATATGTTGATATGAACAACTTTCTTTACTAAAATCGGATGGTGCAATTTCAACATAGAATCTGAAACTGCCTTTTCAAAATGTTATTAATAAGATTTTGGCCCGACAGTGTATTTATTAAAATTTTTGCATAGGTCACTCCAACAAATTATGAGAACATGAAATTTAGAACCGAAGATACACGTAACATATTTATCAATTGACAACCACAATGTTCTTTTATCGTCATGGACGAATACACCGAGGTAATCGTCTATAATTTTTAATAGTATTCCATTTATACCTCTACAATAAGAGTTATGAGAACGATAATTTCCACCTCATAGAACGGAATGAGATTTTATATTCGTGGTTTTTAAAGAAAGAAAAAGGTTGTAGAATTCTATCCAGGAAGATTTTTAATGCGATAGCACATGACCTAGAGTAAATTGTAGCACATTACTTACAAATACAGAAGGTGTCATTCAGAAGAACTTGTGGAAGTATACGTTGATAGTGTAAGTTCAACATAGAATCCGAAACTATCTTTTCGGAATGATCATAAACAGGTTTTGGGCTAACAGTGTATTTTTAAAAATTTTAACGTAGGTCCCTCCGACAAATTGCGAGAACTTTAAATGTAAAACTGACGATACACTTGACAGATTTTATCAATTGTCGATCACAATGTTCCATTATTGTCATGGAAGATTACACCGGAGTAATCATCCATCATTTTTAATAGTATTCCATATATACATCTACTATAAGATTTATGAGAACGATAATTTCCACATCATAGAACGGAATGAAATTTTATATTCGTGGTTTTTAAAGAAATAAAAATGTTATAGAATTCTATCTAGGATGATTTTTAAAGCGATTGCACATGACCTAGAATAAATTGTAGCACATTACTTACAAATACACAAGGTTTCATTCAGAAGAACTCGTGGAAGTATATGTTGATATGTACAACTTTCTTTACTAGACTCGGATAGTGTAAGTTCAACATAGAATTTGAAACTGTCTTTTTGGAATGATCTTAATAAGGTTCTGGTCTGAGAGTGTATTTATTAAAATTTTCACATAGGTCACTCCGACAAATTGTGAGAACATGAAATGTAAAACTAAAGATACACATAAAATATTTATCAATTGACGACCACAATGTTCTTTTATCGTCATGGATGAATACACCGAGGTAATCGTCCATAATTTTTAATAGTATTCCATTTATACGTCTACGATAAGAGATATGAGAACGATAATTTCAACCTCATAGAACGGAATGAAATTTTATATTCATGGTATTTAAAGAAATAAAAATATTATAGAATTCTGTCTAGGATGATTTTTAAAGCGATAGCACATGACCTAGAGTAAATTGTAGCACATTACTTACAAATACACTAGGTGTCATTCAGAAGACCTTGTGGAAGTATATGTTGATATGAACAACTCTCTTTACTAAACTCGGATAGTGTAAGTTCAATGTAGAATCCGAAACTGTCTTTTTGGAATGATCTTAATAAGGTTTTGGTCTGATAGTGTATTTATTAAAATTTTGACAGAGGTCACTCCGACAAATTATAAGATAATGAAATGCAAAACGGAAGATACACGTAACAAATTTATCAATTCACGACCACAATGTTCTTTTATCGTCATGGACGAATACACCGAGGTAATCGTCTATAATTTTTAATAGTATTCCATTTATACCTCTACGATAAGAGTTATGAGAACGATAATTTCCACCTCATAGAACGGAATGAGATTTTATATTTGTGGTTTTTAAAGAAAGAAAAAGGTTGTAGAATTCTATCCAGGAAGATTTTTAATGCGATAGCACATGACCTAGATTAAATTGTAGCACATTACTTACAAATACAGAAGGTGTCATTCAGAAGAACTTGTGGAAGTATATGTTGATATGAACAACTTTCTTTAATAAACTCGGATAGTGTAAGTTTTACATAGAATCCAAAACAGTCTTTTCGGAATGATCTTAAAAAGGTTTTGGTCTGACAGTGTATTTATTAAAATTTTCACATAGGTCACTCCGAGAAATTATAAGAACATGAAATGAAAAACAGAAGATACACGTAACATATTTATCAATTGATGAGTACAATGTTCTTTTATCGTCATGGACGAATACACCGAGGTCATCATCCATAATTTTTAACAGTATTCCATTTATACCTCTAAGATAAGGGTTATGAGAACGATAATTTCCACATCATAGAACGGAATGAAATTTTATATTTGTGGTTTTTAAAAAAATAAAAAGGTTATAGAATTCTATCCAGGAAGATTTTTAATACGATAGCACATGACCTAGAGTAAATTGTAGCACATTACTTACAAATACAGAAGGTGTCATTCAGAAGAACTCGTGGAAGTATATGTTCACATGTACAACTTTCTTTACTAAACTCGGATAGTGTAATTTCAACATAGAATCTGAAACTGTCATTTCAAAATGTTATTAAAATGGTTTGGGGATAACAGTGTATTTTTTAAAATTTTCACATAGGTCCCTCCGACAAATTATGAGAACGTGAAATGTAAAACTAAAGATACACGTAACATATTTATCAATTGACAACCACAATGTTCTTTTATCGTCATGGACGAATACACCAGGGTAACGTTCATAATTTTTAATAGTATTCCATTTATACCTCTACGATAAGAGTTATGAGAACGATAATTTCCACATCATGGATCAGCATCAAATTTTATTTTCGTTGTTTTGGATGAAATAAAAAGGTTATAGAATTCTATCCAAGAAGATTTTTAATGAGATAGCACATGTCCTAGAGTACATTGTAGTACATTACTTACAAACACAGAAGCTGTCATTCAGAAGAACTTGTGGAAGTATATGTTGATATTAACAGCTTTCTTTACTAAATTCGAATATTGTAATTTCAACATAGAATCCGAAACTGTCTTTTCGGAATGATCTTAAAAAGGTTTTGGGCTAACATTGTATTTTTTATAATTTTCACATAGGTCCCTCCGACAAATTGCGAGAACTTTAAATGTAAAACTGAAGATACACTTGACAGATTTTATCAATTGTCGATCACAATGTTCCTTTATTGTCATGAAAGAATACACCGGGGTTATCATCCGTCATTTTTAATAGTATTCCATTTAGACATCTACTATAAGATTTATGAGAGCGATAATTTCCACATCATAGAATGGAATGAAATTTTATATTCGTGGTTTTTAAAGAAATAAAAATGTTATATAATTCTATCTAGGATGATTTTTAAAGCGATTGCACATGACCTAGAGTAAATTATAGCACATTACTTACAAATACACAAGGTTTCATTCTGAAGAACTCGTGGAAGTATATGTTGATATGCACAACTTTCTTTACTAAACTCGGATAGTGTAATTGCAACATAGAATCTTTAACTGTCCTTTCAAAATGTTATTAAAAATATTTGGAATAACAGTGTATTTTTTAAAATTTTCACATAGGTCCCTCCGACAAATTATAAGAACATGAAATGTAAAACTGAAGATACTCGTAACATATTTATCAATTGATGACCACAATGTTCTTTTATCGTCATGGACGAATACACCAGGGTATTCGTCCATAATATTTAATAGTATTCCATTCATACCTCTATGATATGAGTTATGAGAATAATAATTTCCACATCATGGATCAGCAACAAATTTTATATTTGTTGTTTTTTATGAAATAAAAAGGTTATAGAATTCTATCCATGAAGATTTTTACTTCGATAGCACATGACCTAGAGTAAATTGTAGCACATTACTTACAAATACAGAAGGTGTCATTCAGAAGAACTCGTGGAAGTATATGTTCATATATACAACTTTCTTTACTAAACTCGGATAGTGTAAGTGCAACAAAGAATCCGAAACTGTTGTTTCAAAATGTTATTAAAAGGATTTGGGGATAACAGTGTATTTTTTAAAATTTTCACATAGGTCCCTCCGATAAATTATGAGAACGTCAAATGTAAAACTGAAGATACACGTAATATATTTATCAATTGACGACCACAATGTTCTTTTATTGTCATGGACAATATACCGGGGTAATCATCCATAATTATTAATAGTATTCCATTTATACCTCTACGATAAGAGTTATGAGAACGATAATTTCCACCTCATAGAACAGCATAAAATTTTATATTTGTTGTTTTTTATGAAATAAAAAGGTTATAGAATTCTATCCAAGAAGATTTTTAATGCGATAGCACATGTCCTAGAGTACATTGTAGCACATTACTTTCAAACACAGACGGTGTCATTTAGAAGAACTTGTGGAAGTATATGTTTATATGAGCAGCTTTCTTTACTAAATTTGGATAGTGTAATTTCAACATAGAATCCGAAACTGTCTTTTTGGAATGATCTTAAAAAGATTTTGGGATAACAGTGTATTTTCTATAATTTTCACATAGGTCCCTCCGACAAATTGCGAGAACTTTTAATGTAAAACTGAAGATACACTTGACAGATTTTATCAATTGTCGATCACAATGTTCCATTATTGTCATGAAAGATTACACCGTTGTTATCATACGTCATTTTTAATAGTATTCCATTTAGACCTCTATTATAAGATTTATGAGAACGATAATTTCCACATCATAGAATGGAATGAAATTTTATATTCGTGGTTTTTAAAGAAATAAAAATGTTATAGAATTCTATCTAGGATGATTTTTAAAGAGATTGCACATGACCTAGAGTAAATTATAGCACATTACTTACAAATACACAAGGTTTCATTCAGAAGAACTCGTGGAAGTATATGTTGATATGCACAACTTTCTTTACTAAACTCGGATAGTGTAAGTGCAACATAGAATCTTTAACTGTCCTTTCAAAATGTTATTAAAAAGATTTGGAATAACAGTGTATTTTTTAAAATTTTCACATAGGTCCCTCCGACAAATTATAAGAACATGAAATGTAAAACTGAAGATACTCGTAACATATTTATCAATTGATGACCACAATGTTCTTTTATCGTCATGGACGAATACACCAGGGCATTCGTCCATAATATTTAATAGTATTCCATTTATACCTCTACGATAAGAGTTTTGAGAACAATAATTTCCACATCATGGATCAGCAACAAATTTTATATTCGTTGTTTTTTATGAAATAAAAAGGTTATAGAATTCTATCCATGAGGATTTTTAATACGATAGCACATGACCTAGAGTAAATTGTAGCACATTACATACAAATACAGAAGGTGTCATTCAGAAGAACTCGTGGAAGTATATGTTCATATGTACAACTTTCTTTACTAAATTCGGATAGTGTAATTTCAACATAGAATCTGAAACTGTCATTTCAAAATGTTATTGAAACGATTTGGGGATAACAGTGTATTTTTTAAAATTTTCACATAGGTCCCTCCGACAAATTATGAGAACGTGAAATGTAAAACTAAAGATACACGTAACATATTTATCAATTGACAACCACAATGTTCTTTTATCGTCATGGACGAATACACCAGGGTAATCGTTCATAATTTTTAATAGTATTCCATTTATACCTCTACGATAAGAGTTATGAGAACGATAATTTCCACATCATGGATCAGCATCAAATTTTATTTTCATTGTTTTGTATGAAATAAAAAGGTTATAGAATTCTATCCAAGAAGATTTTTAATGCGATAGCACATGTCCTAGAGTACATTGTAGTACATTACTTACAAACACAGAAGGTGTCATTCAGAAGAACTTGTGGAAGTACATGTTAATATTAACAGCTTTCTTTACTAAATTCGGATAGTGTAATTTCAACATAGAATCCGAAACTGTCTTTTCGGAATGATCTAAAAAAGGTTTTGGGCTAACATTGTATTTTTTATAATTTTCACATAGGTCCCTCCGACAAATTGCGAGAACTTTAAATGTAAAACTGAAGATACACTTGACAGATTTTATCAATTGTCGATCACAATGTTCCTTTATTGTCATGAAAGAATACACCGGGGTTATCATCCGTCATTTTTAATAGTATTCCATTTAGACATCTACTATAAGATTTATGAGAGCGATAATTTCCACATCATAGAATGGAATGAAATTTTATATTCGTGGTTTTTAAAGAAATAAAAATGTTATATAATTCTATCTAGGATGATTTTTAATGCGATTGCACATGACGTAGAGTAAATTATAGCACATTACTTACAAATACACAAGGTTTCATTCAGAAGAACTCGTGGAAGTATATGTTGATATGCACAACTTTCTTTACTAAACTCGGATAGTGTAATTGCAACATAGAATCTTAAACTGTCCTTTCAAAATGTTATTAAAAAGATTTGGAATAACAGTGTATTTTTTAAAATTTTCACATAGGTCCCTCCGACAAATTATAAGAACATGAAATGTAAAACTGAAGATACTCGTAACATATTTATCAATTGATGACCACAATGTTCTTTTATCGTCATGGACGAATACACCAGGGTATTCGTCCATAATATTTAATAGTATTCCATTCATACCTCTACGATAAGAGTTATGAGAACAATAATTTCCACATCATGGATCAACAACAAATTTTATATTCGTTGTTTTTTATGAAATAAAAAGGTTATAGAATTCTATCAATGAAGATTTTTACTTCGATAGCACATGACCTAGAGTAAATTGTAGCACATTACTTACAAATACAGAAGGTGTCATTCAGAAGAACTCGTGGAAGTATATGTTCATATGTTCAACTTTCTTTACTAAACTCGGATAGTGTAAGTGCAACAAAGAATCCGAAACTGTTGTTTCAAAATGTTATTAAAAGGATTTGGGGATAACAGTGTATTTTTTAAAATTTTCACATAGGTCCCTCCGACAAATTATGAGAACGTCAAATGTAAAACTGAAGATACACGTAATATATTTATCAATTGACGACCACAATGTTCTTTTATTGTCATGGACAATATACCGGGGTAATCGTCCATAATTATTAATAGTATTCCATTTATACCTCTACGATAAGAGTTATGAGAACGATAATTTCCACCTCATAGAACAGCATAAAATTTTATATTTGTTGTTTTTTTATGAAATAAAAAGGTTATAGAATTCTATCCAAGAAGATTTTTAATGCGATAGCACATGTCCTAGAGTACATTGTAGCACATTACTTTCAAACACAGAAGGTGTCATTTAGAAGAACTTGTGGAAGTATATGTTTATATGAGCAGCTTTCTTTACTAAATTCGGATAGTGTAATTTCAACATAGAATCCGAAACTGTCTTTTTGGAATGATCTTAAAAAGATTTTGGGATAACAGTGTATTTTTTATAATTTTCACATAGGTCCCTCCGACAAATTGCGAGAACTTTAAATGTGAAACTGAAGATACACTTGACAGATTTTATCAATTGTCGATCACAATGTTCCATTATTGTCATGAAAGATTACACCGTTGTTATCATACGTCATTTTTAATAGTATTCCATTTAGACCTCTACTATAAGATTTATGAGAACGATAATTTCCACATCATAGAATGGAATGAAATTTTATATTCGTGGTTTTTAAAGAAATAAAAATGTTATAGAATTCTATCTAGGATGATTTTTAAAGCGATTGCACATGACCTAGAGTAAATTATAGCACATTACTTACAAATACACAAGGTTTCATTCAGAAGAACTCGTGGAAGTATATGTTGATATGCACAACTTTGTTTACTAAACTTGGATAGTGTAAGTGCAACATAGAATCTTAAACTGTTCTTTCAAAATGTTATTAAAAAGATTTGGGGCTAACAGTGTATTTTTTAAAATTTTCACATAGGTCCCTCCGACAAATTATAAGAACATGAAATGTAAAACTGAAGATACTCGTAACATATTTATCAATTGATGACCACAATGTTCTTCTATCGTCATGGACGAATACACCAGGGTATTCGTCCATAATATTTAATAGTATTCCATTCATACCTCTACGATAAGAGTTATGAGAACAATAATTTCCACATCATGGATCAGCAACAAATTTTATATTCGTTGTTTTTTATGAAATAAAAAGGTTATAGAATTCTATCCATGAAGATTTTTACTTCGATAGCACATGACCTAGAGTAAATTGTAGCACATTACTTACAAATACAGAAGGTGTCATTCAGAAGAACTCATGGAAGTATATGTTCATATGTACAACTTTCTTTACTAAACTCGGATAGTGTAAGTGCAACAAAGAATCCGAAACTGTTGTTTCAAAATGTTATTAAAAGGATTTGGGGATAACAGTGTATTTTTTAAAATTTTCACATAGGTCCCTCCGACAAATTATGAGAACATGAAATGTAAAACTGAAGATACACGTAACATATTTATCAATTGACTACCACAATGTTCTTTTATCGTCATGGACGAATACACCAGGGTAATCGTCCATAATTTTAATAGTATTCCATTTATACCTCTACGATAAGAGTTATGACAACGATAATTTCCACATCATGGATCGGCATCAAATTTTATATTCGTTGTTTTTTATGAAATAAAAAGGTTATAGAATTCTATCCAAGAAGATTGTTAATGCGATAGCACATGTCCTAGAGTACATTGTAGCACATTACTTACAAACACAGAAGGTGTCATTCAGAAGAACTTGTGGAAGTATATGTTGATATGAACAGCTTTCTTTACTAAATTCGGATAGTGTAATTTCAACATAGAATCTGAAACTGTCTTTTCGGAATGATCTTAAAAACGCATTGGGATAACAGTGTATTTTTTATAATTTTCACATAGGTCCCTCCGACAAATTGCGAGAACTTTAAATGTAAAATTGGAGATACACTTGACAGATTTTATCAATTATCGATCACAATGTTCCTTTATTGTCATGAAAGAATACACCGGCGTTATCATCCGTCATTTTTAATAGTATTCCACTTACACCTCTACTATAAGATTTACGAGAACGATAATTTCCACATCATAGAATAGAATGAAATTTTATATTCGTGGTTTTTAAAGAAATAAAAATGTTATAGAATTCTATCTAGGATGATTTTTAAAGCGATTGCACATGACCTAGAGTAAATTATAGCACATTACTTACAAATACACAAGGTTTCATTCAGAAGAACTCGTGGAAGTATATGTTGATATGCACAACTTTCTTTACTAAACTCGGATAGTGTAAGTGCAACATAGAATCTTAAACTGTCCTTTCAAAATGTTATTAAAAAGATTTGGGGCTAACAGTGTATTTTTTAAAATTTTCACATAGGTCCCTCCGACAAATTATGACAACATGAAATGTAAAACTGAAGATACACGTAACATATTTATCAATTGACGACCACAATGTTCTTTTATCGTCATGGACGAATACACCAGGATAATCGTCCATAATTTTCAATAGTATTCCATTTATACCTCTACGATAAGAGTTATGACAACGATAATTTCCACATCATGGATCAGCATCAAATTTTATATTCGTTGTTCTTTGTGAAATAAAAAGGTTATAGAATTCCATCCGGGAAGATTTTTAATGCGATGACACATGACCTGGAATCAATTGTAGCACATTACTTACAAATACAGAAGGTGTCATTCAGAAGAACTCGTGGAAGTATATGTTCATATGTACAACTTTCTTTACTAAACTCGGATAGTGTAGGTGCAACAAAGAATCCGAAATTGGCGTTTCAAAATGTTATTAAAAAGATTTGGGGATAACAGAGTATTTTTTTAAATTTTTCACATAGGTCCCTCCGACAAATTATGAGAACATGAAACGTAAAACTGAAGGTACACGTAACATATTTGTCAATTGACGACCGCAGTGTTCTTTTATTGTCATGGATGAATACGCCGGGGTAATCGTCCATAATTTTTAATACTATTCCATTTATACCTCTACGAGAAGAGTTATGAGAACGATAATTTCCACATCATGGATCAGCATCAAATTTTATATTCGTTGGTTTTTATGAAATAAAAAGGTTATAAAATTCTATCCAAGAAGATTTTTAATGCGATAGCACATGTCCTAGATTACATTGTAGCACATTACTTACAAACACAGAAGGTGTCATTCAGAAGAACTTGTGGAAGTATATGTTGATATGAACAGCTTTCTTTACTAAATTCGGATAGTGTAATTTCAACATAGAATCTGAAACTGTCTTTTCGGAATGATCTTAAAAACGTATTGGGATAACAGTGTATTTTTTTTATAATTTTTACATAGGTCCCTCCGACAAATTATGAGAACATGAAATGTAAAACTGAAGATACACATAACATATTTATCAATTGACAACCACAATGTTCTTTTATCGTCATGGACAATTACACCAGGGTAATCGTCCATAATTTTTAATAGTATTCCATTTATACCTCTACGATAAGAGTTATGAGAACGATAATTTCCACATCATGGATCAGCATCAAATTTTATATTCGTTGGTTTTTATGAAATAAAAAGGTTATAGAATTCTATCCAAGAAGATTTTTAATGCGATAGCACATGTCCTAGAGTACATTGTAGCACATTACTTACAAACACAGAAGGTGTCATTCAGAAGAACTTGTGGAAGTATATGTTGATATGAACAGCTTTCTTTATTAAATTCGGATAGTGTAATTTCAACATAGAATCCGAAACTGTCTTTTCGGAATGATCTTAAAAACGTTTTGGGATAAAGTGTATTTTTTTTATAATTTTCACATAGGTCCCTCCGACAAATTGCGAGAACTTTAAATGTAAAATTGAAGATACACTTGATAGATTTTATCAATTATTGATCACAATGTTCCTTTATTGTCATGAAAGAATACACCGGCGTTATCATCCGTCATTTTCAATAGTATTCCACTTACACCTCTACTATAAGATTTACGAGAACGATAATTTCCACATCATAGAATGGAATGAAATTTTATATTCGTGGTTTTTAAAGAAATAAAAATGTTATAGAATTCTATCTAGGATGATTTTTAAAGCGATTGCACATGACCTAGAGTAAATTATAGCACATTACTTACAAATACACAAGGTTTCATTCAGAAGAACTCGTGGAAGTATATGTTGATATGCACAACTTTCTTTACTAAACTCGGATAGTGTAAGTGCAACATAGAATCTTAAACTGTCCTTTCAAAATGTTATTAAAAAGATTTGGGGCTAACAGTGTATTTTTTAAAATTTTCACATAGGTCCCTCCGACAAATTATGACAACATGAAATGTAAAACTGAAGATACACGTAACATATTTATCAATTGACGACCACAATGTTCTTTTATCGTCATGGACGAATACACCAGGATAATCGTCCATAATTTTCAATAGTATTCCATTTATACCTCTACGATAAGAGTTATGACAACGATAATTTCCACATCATGGATCAGCATCAAATTTTATATTCGTTGTTCTTTGTGAAATAAAAAGGTTATAGAATTCCATCCGGGAAGATTTTTAATGCGATGACACATGACCTGGAATCAATTGTAGCACATTACTTACAAATACAGAAGGTGTCATTCAGAAGAACTCGTGGAAGTATATGTTCATATGTACAACTTTCTTTACTAAACTCGGATAGTGTAGGTGCAACAAAGAATCCGAAATTGGCGTTTCAAAATGTTATTAAAAAGATTTGGGGATAACAGAGTATTTTTTTAAATTTTTCACATAGGTCCCTCCGACAAATTATGAGAACATGAAACGTAAAACTGAAGGTACACGTAACATATTTGTCAATTGACGACCGCAGTGTTCTTTTATTGTCATGGATGAATACGCCGGGGTAATCGTCCATAATTTTTAATACTATTCCATTTATACCTCTACGATAAGAGTTATGAGAACGATAATTTCCACATCTTGGATCAGCATCAAATTTTATATTCGTTGGTTTTTATGAAATAAAAAGGTTATAGAATTCTATCCAAGAAGATTTTTAATGCGATAGCACATGTCCTAGAGTACATTGTAGCACATTACTTACAAACACAGAAGGTGTCATTCAGAAGAACTTGTGGAAGTATATGTTGGTATGAACAGCTTTGTTTATTAAATTTGGATAGTGTAATTTCAACATAGAATCCGAAACTGTCTTTTCGGAATGATCTTAAAAACGTTTTGGGATAAAGAGTATATTTTTTTATAATTTTCACATAGGTCCCTCCGACAAATTGCGAGAACTTTAAATGTAAAATTGAAGATACACTTGACAGATTTTATCAATTATCGACCACAATGTTCCTTTATTGTCATGAAAGAATACACCGGCGTTATCATCCGTCATTTTTAATAGTGTTCCACTTACACCTCTACTATAAGATTTACGAGAACGATAATTTCCACATCATAGAATGGAATGAAGTTTTATATTCGTGGTTTTTAAAGAAATAAAAATGTTATAGAATTCTATCCAGGATGATTTTTAAAGCGATTGCACACGACCTAGAGTAAATTATAGCACATTACTTACAAATACACAAGGTTTCATTCAGAAGAACTCGTGGAAGTATATGTTGATATGCACAACTTTCTTTACTAAACTCGGATAGTGTAAGTGCAACATAGAATCTTAAACTGTCCTTTCAAAATGTTATTAAAAAGATTTGGGGCTAACAGTGTATTTTTTAAAATTTTCACATAGGTCCCTCTGACAAATTATGAGAACATGAAATGTAAAACTGAAGATACACGTAACATATTTATCAATTGACGACCACAATGTTCTTTTATCGTCATGGACGAATACACCAGGGTAATCGTCCATAATTTTTAATAGTATTCCATTTATACCTCTACGATAAGAGTTATGACAACGATAATTTCCACATCATGGATCAGCATCAAATTTTATATTCGTTGTTCTTTGTGAAATAAAAAGGTTATAGAATTCCATCCGGGAAGATTTTTAATGCGATGGCACATGACCTGGAATCAATTGTAGCACATTACTTACAAATACAGAAGGTGTCATTCAGAAGAACTCGTGGAAGTATATGTTCATGTGTACAACTTTCTTTACTAAACTCGGATAGTGTAGGTGCAACAAAGAATCCGAAATTGTCATTTCAAAATGTTATTAAAAAGATTTGGGGATAACAGAGTATTTTTTAAATATTCACATAGGTCCCTCCGACAAATTATGAGAACATGAAACATAAAACTGAAGATACACGTAACATATTTATCAATTGACGACCGCAGTGTTCTTTTATTGTCATGGATGAATACGCCGGGGTAATCGTCCATAATTTTTAATACTATTCCATTTATACCTCTACGATAAGAGTTATGAGAATGATAATTTCCACATCATGGATCAGCATCAAATTTTATATTCGTTGGTTTTTATGAAATAAAAAGGTTATAGAATTCTCTCCAAGAAGATTTTTAATGCGATAGCACATGTCCTAGAGTACATTGTAGCACATTACTTACAAACACAGAAGGTGTCATTCAGAAGAACTTGTGGAAGTATATGTTGATATGAACAGCTTTCTTTATTAAATTCAGATAGTGTAATTTCAACATAGAATCCGAAACTGTCTTTTCGGAATGATCTTAAAAACGTTTTGGGATAACAGTGTATTTTTTTTTATAATTTTCACATAGTTCCCTCCGACAAATTGCGAGAACTTTAAATGTAAAACTGAAGATACACTTGACAGATTTTATCAATTATCGATCACAATATTCCTTTATTGTCATGAAAGAATACACCGGCGTTATCATCCGTCATTTTTAATAGTATTCCATTTAGACCTCTACTATAAGATTTATGAGAATGATAATTTCCACATCATAGAGTGGAATGAAATTTTATATTAGTGGTTTTGAAAGAAATAAAAATGTTATAGAATTCTATCTAGGATGATTTTTAAAGCGATTGCACATGACATAGAGTAAATTATAGCACATTACTTACAAATACACAAGGTTTCATTCAGAAGAACTCGTGGAAGTATATGTTGATATGCACAACTTTCTTTACTAAACTCGGATAGTGTAAGTGCAACATAGAATCTTAAACTGTCCTTTCAAAATGTTATTAAAAAGATTTGGGGCTAACAGTGTATTTTTTAAAATTTTCACATAGGTCCCTCCGACAAATTATGAGAACATGAAATGTAAAACTGAAGATACACGTAACATATTTATCAATTGACGACCACAATGTTCTTTTATCGTCATGGACGAATACACCAGGGTAGTCGTCCATAATTTTTAATAGTATTCCATTTATACCTCTACGATAAGAGTTATGACAACGATAATTTCCACATCATTGATCAGCATCAAATTTTATATTCGTTGTTCTTTATGAAATAAAAAGGTTATAGAATTCTATCTAGGAAGATTTTTAATGCGATGGCACATGACCTGGAATCAATTGTTGCACATTACTTACAAATACAGAAGGTGTCATTCAGAAGAACTCGTGGAAGTATATGTTCATATGTACAACTTTCTTTACTAAACTCGGATAGTGTAGGTGCAACAAAGAATCCGAAATTGTCATTTCAAAATGTTATTAAAAAGATTTGGGGATAACAGAGTATTTTTTAAATATTCACATAGGTCCCTCCGACAAATTATGAGAACATGAAACATAAAACTGAAGATACACGTAACATATTTATCAATTGACGACCGCAGTGTTCTTTTATTGTCATGGATGAATACGCCGGGGTAATCGTCCATAATTTTTAATACTATTCCATTTATACCTCTACGATAAGAGTTATGAGAATGATAATTTCCACATCATGGATCAGCATCAAATTTTATATTCGTTGGTTTTTATGAAATAAAAAGGTTATAGAATTCTCTCCAAGAAGATTTTTAATGCGATAGCACATGTCCTAGAGTACATTGTAGCACATTACTTACAAACACAGAAGGTGTCATTCAGAAGAACTTGTGGAAGTATATGTTGATATGAACAACTTTCTTTATTAAATTCAGATAGTGTAATTTCAACATAGAATCCAAAACTGTCTTTTCGGAATGATCTTAAAAACGTTTTGGGATAACAGTGTATTTTTTTTAATAATTTTCACATAGTTCCCTCCGACAAATTGCGAGAACTTTAAATGTAAAACTGAAGATACACTTGACAGATTTTATCAATTGATCACAATATTCCTTTATTGTCATGAAAGAATACACCGGCGTTATCATCCGTCATTTTTAATAGTATTCCATTTACACCTCTACTATAAGATTTACGAGAACGATAATTTCCACATCATAGAATGGAATGAAATTTTATATTCGTGGTTTTTAAAGAAATAAAAATGTTATAGAATTCTATCTAGGATGATTTTTAAAGCGATTGCACATGACCTAGAGTAAATTATAGCACATTACTTACAAATACACAAGGTTTCATTCAGAAGAACTCGTGGAAGTATATGTTGATATGCACAACTTTCTTTACTAAACTCGGATAGTGTAAGTGCAACATAGAATCTTAAACTGTCGTTTCAAAATGTTATTAAAAAGATTTGGGGCTAACAGTGTATTTTTTAAAATTTTCGCATAGGTCCCTCCGACAAATTATGAAAACATGAAATGTAAAACTGAAGATACACGTAACATATTTATCAATTGACGACCACAATGTTCTTTTATCGTCATGGACGAATACACCAGGGTAATCGTCCATAATTTTTAATAGTATTCCATTTATACCTCTACGATAAGAGTTATGACAACGATAATTTCCACATCATGGATCAGCATCAAATTTTATATTCGTTGTTCTTTATGAAATAAAAAGGTTATAGAATTCTATCCAGGAAGATTTTTAATGCGATGGCACATGACCTGGAATCAATTGTAGCACATTACTTACAAATACAGAAGGTGTCATTCAGAAGAACTCGTGGAAGTATATGTTCATATGTACAACTTTCTTTACTAAACTCGGATAGTGTAGGTGCAACAAAGAATCCTAAACAGTTGTTTCAAAATTTTATTAAAAAGATTTGGGGATAACAGAGTATTTTTTAAATTTTCACATAGGTCCCTCCGACAAATTATGAGAACATGAAACGTAAAACTGAAGATACACGTAACATATTTATCAATTGACGACCGCAGTGTTCTTTTATTGTCATGGATGAATACACCGGGGTAATCGTCCATAATTTTTAATAGTATTCCATTTATACCTCTACGATAAGAGTTATGAGAACGATAATTTCCACATCATGGATCAGCATTAAATTTTATATTCGTTGTTCTTTATGAAATAAAAAGGTTATAGAATTCTATCTAGGAAGATTTTTAATGCGATTGCACATGACCTGGAATCAATTGTAGCACATTACTTACAAATACAAAAGGTGTCCTTCAGATGAACTCGTGGAAGTATATGTTCATATGTACAACTTTCTTTACTAAACACGGATAGTGTAAGTGCAACAAAGAATCCAAAATTGTCGTTTCAAAATGTTATTAAAAAGATTTCCACCTCATGGAACATCATCAAACTTTATTTTTGTCATTTTTTATGAAATAAAAAGGTTATAGAATTCTATCCAAGAATATTTTTAGTGCGATAGCACATGTCCTAGAGTACATTGTAGCACATTACTTACAAACACAGAAGGTGTCATTCAGAAGAACTTGTGGAAGTATATGTTGATATGAACAACTTTCTTTACTAAATTCGGATAGTGTAATTTCAACATAGAATCCGAAACTGTCTTTTCAAAATGATCTTAAAAACGTTTTGGGATAACAGTGTATTTTTTTTTAATTTTCACATAGGTCCCTCCGACAAATTACGAGAACTTTAAATGTAAAACTGAAGATACACTTGAAAGATTTTATCAATTGTCGATCACAATGTTCCTTTATTGTCATAAAAGAATACACCGGCGTTATCATCCGTCATTTTTAATAGTATTCCATTTAGACCTCTACTATAAGATTTATGAGAATGATAATTTCCACATCATAGAGTGGAATGAAATTTTATATTAGTGGTTTTGAAAGAAATAAAAATGTTATAGAATTCTATCTAGGATGATTTTTAAAGCGATTGCACATGACATAGAGTAAATTATAGCACATTACTTACAAATACACAAGGTTTCATTCAGAAGAACTCGTGGAAGTATATGTTGATATGCACAACTTTCTTTACTAAACTCGGATAGTGTAAGTGCAACATAGAATCTTAAACTGTCCTTTCAAAATGTTATTAAAAAGATTTGGGGCTAACAGTGTATTTTTTAAAATTTTCACATAGGTCCCTCCGACAAATTATGAGAACATGAAATGTAAAACTGAAGATACACGTAACATATTTATCAATTGACGACCACAATGTTCTTTTATCGTCATGGACGAATACACCAGGGTAGTCGTCCATAATTTTTAATAGTATTCCATTTATACCTCTACGATAAGAGTTATGACAACGATAATTTCCACATCATTGATCAGCATCAAATTTTATATTCGTTGTTCTTTATGAAATAAAAAGGTTATAGAATTCTATCTAGGAAGATTTTTAATGCGATTGCACATGACCTGGAATCAATTGTAGCACATTACTTACAAATACAAAAGGTGTCCTTCAGATGAACTCGTGGAAGTATATGTTCATATGTACAACTTTCTTTACTAAACACGGATAGTGTAAGTGCAACAAAGAATCCAAAATTGTCGTTTCAAAATGTTATTAAAAAGATTTCCACCTCATGGAACATCATCAAACTTTATTTTTGTCATTTTTTATGAAATAAAAAGGTTATAGAATTCTATCCAAGAATATTTTTAGTGCGATAGCACATGTCCTAGAGTACATTGTAGCACATTACTTACAAACACAGAAGGTGTCATTCAGAAGAACTTGTGGAAGTATATGTTGATATGAACAACTTTCTTTACTAAATTCGGATAGTGTAATTTCAACATAGAATCCGAAACTGTCTTTTCAAAATGATCTTAAAAACGTTTTGGGATAACAGTGTATTTTTTTTTAATTTTCACATAGGTCCCTCCGACAAATTACGAGAACTTTAAATGTAAAACTGAAGATACACTTGAAAGATTTTATCAATTGTCGATCACAATGTTCCTTTATTGTCATAAAAGAATACACCGGCGTTATCATCCGTCATTTTTAATAGTATTCCATTTAGACCTCTACTATAAGATTTATGAGAATGATAATTTCCACATCATAGAGTGGAATGAAATTTTATATTAGTGGTTTTGAAAGAAATAAAAATGTTATAGAATTCTATCTAGGATGATTTTTAAAGCGATTGCACATGACATAGAGTAAATTATAGCACATTACTTACAAATACACAAGGTTTCATTCAGAAGAACTCGTGGAAGTATATGTTGATATGCACAACTTTCTTTACTAAACTCGGATAGTGTAAGTGCAACATAGAATCTTAAACTGTCCTTTCAAAATGTTATTAAAAAGATTTGGGGCTAACAGTGTATTTTTTAAAATTTTCACATAGGTCCCTCCGACAAATTATGAGAACATGAAATGTAAAACTGAAGATACACGTAACATATTTATCAATTGACGACCACAATGTTCTTTTATCGTCATGGACGAATACACCTGGGTAGTCGTCCATAATTTTTAATAGTATTCCATTTATACCTCTACGATAAGAGTTATGACAACGATAATTTCCACATCATTGATCAGCATCAAATTTTATATTCGTTGTTCTTTATGAAATAAAAAGGTTATAGAATTCTATCTAGGAAGATTTTTAATGCGATTGCACATGACCTGGAATCAATTGTAGCACATTACTTACAAATACAAAAGGTGTCCTTCAGATGAACTCGTGGAAGTATATGTTCATATGTACAACTTTCTTTACTAAACACGGATAGTGTAAGTGCAACAAAGAATCCAAAATTGTCGTTTCAAAATGTTATTAAAAAGATTTCCACCTCATGGAACATCATCAAACTTTATTTTTGTCATTTTTTATGAAATAAAAAGGTTATAGAATTCTATCCAAGAATATTTTTAGTGCGATAGCACATGTCCTAGAGTACATTGTAGCACATTACTTACAAACACAGAAGGTGTCATTCAGAAGAACTTGTGGAAGTATATGTTGATATGAACAACTTTCTTTACTAAATTCGGATAGTGTAATTTCAACATAGAATCCGAAACTGTCTTTTCAAAATGATCTTAAAAACGTTTTGGGATAACAGTGTATTTTTTTTAATTTTCACATAGGTCCCTCCGACAAATTACGAGAACTTTAAATGTAAAACTGAAGATACACTTGAAAGATTTTATCAATTGTCGATCACAATGTTCCTTTATTGTCATAAAAGAATACACCGGCGTTATCATCCGTCATTTTTAATAGTATTCCATTTAGACCTCTACTATAAGATTTATGAGAATGATAATTTCCACATCATAGAGTGGAATGAAATTTTATATTAGTGGTTTTGAAAGAAATAAAAATGTTATAGAATTCTATCTAGGATGATTTTTAAAGCGATTGCACATGACATAGAGTAAATTATAGCACATTACTTACAAATACACAAGGTTTCATTCAGAAGAACTCGTGGAAGTATATGTTGATATGCACAACTTTCTTTACTAAACTCGGATAGTGTAAGTGCAACATAGAATCTTAAACTGTCCTTTCAAAATGTTATTAAAAAGATTTGGGGCTAACAGTGTATTTTTTAAAATTTTCACATAGGTCCCTCCGACAAATTATGAGAACATGAAATGTAAAACTGAAGATACACGTAACATATTTATCAATTGACGACCACAATGTTCTTTTATCGTCATGGACGAATACACCAGGGTAGTCGTCCATAATTTTTAATAGTATTCCATTTATACCTCTACGATAAGAGTTATGACAACGATAATTTCCACATCATTGATCAGCATCAAATTTTATATTCGTTGTTCTTTATGAAATAAAAAGGTTATAGAATTCTATCTAGGAAGATTTTTAATGCGATGGCACATGACCTGGAATCAATTGTTGCACATTACTTACAAATACAGAAGGTGTCATTCAGATGAACTCGTGGAAGTATATGTTCATATGTACAACTTTCTTTACTAAACTCGGATAGTGTAGGTGCAACAAAGAATCCGAAATTGTCGTTTCAAAATGTTATTAAAAAGATTTCCACCTCATGGAACATCATCAAACTTTATTTTTGTCATTTTTTATGAAATAAAAAGGTTATAGAATTCTATCCAAGAATATTTTTAGTGCGATAGCACATGTCCTAGAGTACATTGTAGCACATTACTTACAAACACAGAAGGTGTCATTCAGAAGAACTTGTGGAAGTATATGTTGATATGAACAACTTTCTTTACTAAATTCGGATAGTGTAATTTCAACATAGAATCCGAAACTGTCTTTTCAAAATGATCTTAAAAACGTTTTGGGATAACAGTGTATTTTTTTTAATTTTCACATAGGTCCCTCCGACAAATTACGAGAACTTTAAATGTAAAACTGAAGATACACTTGAAAGATTTTATCAATTGTCGATCACAATGTTCCTTTATTGTCATAAAAGAATACACCGGCGTTATCATCCGTCATTTTTAATAGTATTCCATTTAGACCTCTACTATAAGATTTATGAGAATGATAATTTCCACATCATAGAGTGGAATGAAATTTTATATTAGTGGTTTTGAAAGAAATAAAAATGTTATAGAATTCTATCTAGGATGATTTTTAAAGCGATTGCACATGACATAGAGTAAATTATAGCACATTACTTACAAATACACAAGGTTTCATTCAGAAGAACTCGTGGAAGTATATGTTGATATGCACAACTTTCTTTACTAAACTCGGATAGTGTAAGTGCAACATAGAATCTTAAACTGTCCTTTCAAAATGTTATTAAAAAGATTTGGGGCTAACAGTGTATTTTTTAAAATTTTCACATAGGTCCCTCCGACAAATTATGAGAACATGAAATGTAAAACTGAAGATACACGTAACATATTTATCAATTGACGACCACAATGTTCTTTTATCGTCATGGACGAATACACCAGGGTAGTCGTCCATAATTTTTAATAGTATTCCATTTATACCTCTACGATAAGAGTTATGACAACGATAATTTCCACATCATTGATCAGCATCAAATTTTATATTCGTTGTTCTTTATGAAATAAAAAGGTTATAGAATTCTATCTAGGAAGATTTTTAATGCGATGGCACATGACCTGGAATCAATTGTTGCACATTACTTACAAATACAGAAGGTGTCATTCAGATGAACTCGTGGAAGTATATGTTCATATGTACAACTTTCTTTACTAAACTCGGATAGTGTAGGTGCAACAAAGAATCCGAAATTGTCGTTTCAAAATGTTATTAAAAAGATTTGGGGATAACAGAGTATTTTTTTAAATATTCACATAGGTCCCTCCGACAAATTATGAGAACATGAAACGTAAAACTGAAGATACACGTAACATATTTATCAATTGACGACCGCAGTGTTCTTTTATTGTCATGGATGCATACACCGGGGTAATCGTCCATAATTTTTAGTAGTTTCCATTTATACCTCTACGATAAGAGTTATGAGAACGATAATTTCCACATCATGGATCAGAATTAAATTTTATATTCGTTGTTTTTTATGAAATAAAAAGGTTATAGAAATCTATCCAAGAAGATTTTTAATGCGATAGCACATGTCCTAGAGTACATTGTAGCACATTACTTACAAACAATGAAGGTGTCATTCAGAAGAACTTGTGGAAGTATATGTTGATATGAACAACATTCTTTACTAAATTCGGATAGTGTAATTTCAACATAGAATCCAAAACCGTCTTTTCGGAATGATCTTAAAAACGTTTTGGGATAACAGTGTATTTTTTATAATTTTCACATAGGTCCCTCCGACAAATTGCGAGAACTTTAAATGTAAAACTGAAGATACACTTGACAGATTTTATCAATTATCGATCACAATGTTCCTTTATGGTCATGAAAGAATACACCGGCGTTATCATCCGTCATTTTTAATAGTATTCCATTTAGACCTCTACTATAAGATTTATGAGAACGATAATTTCCACATCATAGAATGGAATGAAATTTTATATTCGTGGTTTTTAAAGAAATAAAAATGTTACAGAATTCTATCTAGGATGATTTTTAAAGCGATTGCACATGACCTGGAGTAAATTATAGCACATTACTTACAAATACACAAGGTTTCATTCAGAAGAACTCGTGGAAGTATATCTTGATATGCACAACTTTCTTTACTAAACTCGGATAGTGTAAGTGCAACATAGAATCTTAAACTGTCCTTTCAAAATGTTATTAAAAAGATTTGGGGCTAACAGTGTATTTTTTAAAATTTTCACATAGGTCCCTTCGACAAATTATGAGAACATGAAATGTAAAACTGAATATACACGTAACATATTTATCAATTGACGACCACAATGTTCTTTTATCGTCATGGACGAATACACCAAGGTAATCGTCCATAATTTATTAGTATTACATTTATACCTCTACGATAAGAGTTACGAGAACGATAATTTCCACATCATGGATCAGAATCAAATTTTATATTCGTTGTTCTTTATGAAATAAAAAGGTTATAGAATTCCATCCGGGAAGATTTTTAATGCGATGGCACATGACCTGGAAACAATTGTAGCACATTACTTACAAATACAGAAGGTGTCATTCAGAAGAACTCGTTGAATTATATGTTCATATGTACAACTTTCTTTACTAAACTCGGATAGTGTAAGTGCAACAAAGAATCTGAAACTGTCGTTTCAAAATGTTATTAAAAAGATTTGGGGATAACTGAGTATTTTTTAAAATTTTCACATAGCTCCCTCCGACAAATTATGATAACATGAAACCTAAAACTGAAGATACACGTAACATATTTATCAATTGACTAACGCAATGTTCTTTTATTGTCATAGATGAATACATCGGGGTAATCGTCCATAATTTTTAATAGTATTCCATTTATACCTCTACGATAAGAGTTATGAGAACGATAATTTCCACATCATGGATCAGCATCAAATTTTATATTCGTTGGTTTTTATGAAATAAAAAGGTTATAGAATTCTATCCAAGAAGATTTTTAATGCGATAGCACATGTCCTAGAGTACATTGTAGCACATTACTTACAAACACAGAAGGTGTCATTCAGAAGAACTTGTGGAAGTATATGTTGATATGAACAGCTTTCTTTACTAAATTCAGATAGTGTAATTTCAACATAGAATCTGAAACTGTCTTTTCGGAATGATATTAAAAAGGTTTTTGGATAACAGTGCATCTTTTATAATTTTCCCATAGGTCCCTCCGACAAATTGCGAGAACTTTAAATGTAAAACTGAAGATACACTTGACAGATTTTATCAATTATCGATCACAATGTTCCTTTATGGTCATGAAAGAATACACCGGCGTTATCATCCGTCATTTTAAATAGTATTCCATTTAGACCTCTTCTATAAGATTTATGAGAACGATAATTTCCACATCATAGAATGAAATGAAATTTTATATTCGTGGTTTTTAAAGAAATAAAAATGTTATAGAATTCTATCGAGGATGATTTTTAAAGCGATTGCACATGACCTAGGGTAAATTATAGCACATTACTTAAAAATACGCAAGGTTTCATTCAGAAGAACTCGTGGAAGTATATGTTGATGTGCACAACTTTCTTTACTAAACTCGGATAGTGTAAGTGGAACATAGAACCTTAAACCATCCTTTCAAAATGTTATTAAAAATATTTGGGGCTAACAGTGTATTTTTTTAAATTTTCACATAGGTCCCTCCGACAAATTATGAGAACATGAAATGTAAAACTGAAGATACACGTAACATATTTATCAATTGACGACCACAATGTTCTTTTATCGTCATGGACGAATACACCAGGGTAATCGTCCATAATTGTTAATAGTATTCCATTTATAACTCTACGATAAGAGTTATGACAACGATAATTTCCACATCATGGATCAGCATCAAATTTTATATTGTTGTTCTTTGTGAAATAAAAAGGTTATATAATTCTATCCGGGAAGATTTTTAATGCGATGGCACATGACCTGGAATCAATTGTAGCACATTACTTACAAATACAGAAGTTGTCATTCAGAAGAACTCGTGGAAGTATATGTTCATATGTACAACTTTCTTTACTAAACTCGGATAGTGTAAGTGCAACAAAGAATCCAAAATTGTCGTTTCAAAATGTTATTAAAAAGATTTGGGGATAACAAAGTATTTTTTTAAATATTCACATAGGTCCCTCCGAAAAATTATGAGAACGATAATTTCCACATCATGGATCAGAATTAAATTTTATATTCGTTGTTTTTTATGAAATAAAAAGGTTATAGAAATCTATCCAAGAAGATTTTTAATGCGATAGCACATGTCCTAAAGTACATTGTAGCACATTACTTACAAACAATGAAGGTGTCATTCAGAAGAACTTGTGGAAGTATATGTTGATATGAACAACATTCTTTACTAAATTCGGATAGTGTAATTTCAACATAGAATCCAAAACTGTCTTTTCGGAATGATCTTAAAAACGTTTTGGGATAACAGTGTATTTTTTATAATTTTCACATAGGTCCCTCCGACAAATTGCGAGAACTTTAAATGTAAAACTGAAGATACACTTGACAGATTTTATCAATTGTCGATCACAATGTTCCTTTATTGTCATGAAAGAATACACCGGCGTTATCATCCGTCATTTTTAATAGTATTCCATTTAGATCTCTACTATAAGATTTATGAGAACGATAATTTCCACATCATAGAATGGAATGAAATTTTATATTCGAGGTTTTTAAAGAAATAAAAATGTTACAGAATTCTATCTAGGATGATTTTTAAAGCGATTGCACATGACCTGGAGTAAATTATAGCACATTACTTACAAATACACAAGGTTTCATTCCGAAGAACTCGTGGAAGTATATCTTGATATGCACAACTTTCTTTACTAAACTCGGATAGTGTAAGTGCAACATAGAATCTTAAACTGTCCTTTCAAAATGTTATTAAAAAGATTTGGGGCTAACAGTGTATTTTTTTAAAATTTTCACATAGGTCCCTTCGACAAATTATGAGAACATGAAATGTAAAACTGAATATACACGTAACATATTTATCAATTGACGACCACAATGTTCTTTTATCGTCATGGACGAATACACCAGGGTAATCGTCCATAATTTTTAATAGTATTCCATTTATACCTCTACGATAAGAGTTATGAGAACGATAATTTCCACATCATGGATCATCATCAAATTTTATATTCGTTGGTTTTTATGAAATAAAAAGGTTATAGAATTCTATCCAAGAAGATTTTTAATGCGATAGAACATGTCCTAGAGTACATTGTAGCACATTACTTACAAACACAGAAGGTGTCATTCAGAAGAACTTGTGGAAGTATATGTTGATATGAATAGCTTTCTTTACTAAATTCAGATAGTGTAATTTCAACATAGAATCTGAAACTGTCTTTTCGGAATGATATTAAAAAGGTTTTTGGATAACAGTGCATTTTTAATAATTTTCACATAGGTCCCTCTGACAAATTGCGAGAACTTTAAATGTAAAACTGAAGATACACTTGACAGATTTTATCAATTATCGATCACAATGTTCCTTTATGGTCATGAAAGAATACACCGGCGTTATCATCCGTCATTTTTAATAGTATTCCATTTAGACCTCTTCTATAAGATTTATGAGAACGATAATTTCCACATCATAGAATGGAATGAAATTTTATATTCGTGGTTTTTAAAGAAATAAAAATGTTATAGAATTCTATCGAGGATGATTTTTAAAGCGATTGCACATGACCTAGGGTAAATTATAGCACATTACTTAAAAATACGCAAGGTTTCATTCAGAAGAACTCGTGGAAGTATATGTTGATGTGCACAACTTTCTTTACTAAACTCGGATAGTGTAAGTGGAACATAGAACCTTAAACCGTCCTTTCAAAATGTTATTAAAAATATTTGGGGCTAACAGTGTATTTTTTTAAATTTTCACATAGGTCCCTCCGACAAATTATGAGAACATGAAATGTAAAACTGAAGATACACGTAACATATTTATCAATTGACGACCACAATGTTCTTTTATCGTCATGGACGAATACACCAGGGTAGTCGTCCATAATTTTTAATAGTATTCCATTTATACCTCTACGATAAGAGTTATGACAACGATAATTTCCACATCATTGATCAGCATCAAATTTTATATTCGTTGTTCTTTATGAAATAAAAAGGTTATAGAATTCTATCTAGGAAGATTTTTAATGCGATGGCACATGACCTGGAATCAATTGTTGCACATTACTTACAAATACAGAAGGTGTCATTCAGATGAACTCGTGGAAGTATATGTTCATATGTACAACTTTCTTTACTAAACTCGGACAGTGTAGGTGCAACAAAGAATCCGAAATTGGCGTTTCAAAATGTTATTAAAAAGATTTGGGGATAACAGAGTATTTTTTAAATATTCACATAGGTCCCTCCGACAAATTATGAGAACATGAAACGTAAAACTGAAGATACACGTAACATATTTATCAATTGACAAACGCAGTGTTCTTTTATTGTCATGGATGAATACGCCGGGGTAATCGTCCATAATTTTTAATACTATTCCATTTATACCTCTACGATAAGAGTTATGAGAACGATAATTTCCACATCATGGATCAGCATCAAATTTTATATTCGTTGGTTTTTATGAAATAAAAAGGTTATAGAATTCTATCCAAGAAGATTTTTAATGCGATAGCACATGTCCTAGAGTACATTGTAGGACATTACTTACAAACACAGAAGGTGTCATTCAGAAGAACTTGTGGAAGTATATGTTGATATGAACAGCTTTCTTTACTAAATTCGGATAGTGTAATTTCAACATAGAATCTGAAACTGTCTTTTCGGAATGATCTTAAAAAGGTTTAGGGATAACAGTGAATTTTTTATAATTTTCACATAGGTCCCTCCGACAAATTGCGAGAACTTTAAATGTAAAACTGAAGATACACTTGACAGATTTTATCAATTGTCGATCACAATGTTCCTTTATTGTCATGAAAGAATACACCGGCGTTATCATCCGTCATTTTTAATAGTATTCCATTTAGACCTCTACCATAAGATTTATGAGAACGATAATTTCCACATCATAGAAGGGAATGAAATTTTATATTCGTGGTTTTTAAAGAAATAAAAATGTTATAGAATTCTATCGAGGATGATTTTTAAAGCGATTGGACATGACCTAGAGTAAATTATAGCACATTACTTACAAATACACAAGGTTTCATTCAGAAGAACTCGTGGAAGTATATGTTGATGTGCACAACTTTCTTTACTAAACCTGGATAGTGTAAGTGGAACATAGAACCTTAAACTGTCCTTTCAAAATGTTATTAAAAATATTTGGGGCTAACAGTGTATTTTTTTAAATTTTCACATAGGTCCCTCCGACAAATTATGAGAACATGAAATGTAAAACTGAAGATACACGTAACATATTTATCAATTGACGACCACAATGTTCTTTTATCATCATGGACGAATACACCAGGGTAATCGTCCATAATTTTTAATAGTATTCCATTTATAACTCTACGATAAGAGTTATGACAACGATAATTTCCACATTATGGATCAGCATCAAATTTTATATTCGTTGTTCTTTGTGAAATAAAAAGGTTATATAATTCTATCCGGGAAGATTTTTAATGCGATGGCACATGACCTGGAATCAATTGTAGCACATTACTTACAAATACAGAAGGTGTCATTCAGAAGAACTCGTGGAAGTATATGTTCATATGTACAACTTTCTTTACTAAACTCGGATAGTGTAGGTGCAACAAAGAATCCAAAATTGGCGTTTCAAAATGTTATTAAAAAGATTTGGGGATAACAGAGTATTTTTTAAATATTCACATAGGTCCCCCCGACAAATTATGAGAACATGAAACGTAAAACTGAAGATACACGTAACATATTTATCAATTGACGAACGCAGTGTTCTTTTATTGTCATGGATGAATACGCCGGGGTAATCGTCCATAATTTTTAATACTATTCCATTTATACCTCTACGATAAGAGTTATGAGAACGATAATTTCCACATCATGGATCAGCATCAAATTTTATATTCGTTGGTTTTTATGAAATAAAAAGGTTACAGAATTCTATCCAAGAAGATTTTTAATGCGATAGCACATGTCCTAGATTACATTGTAGCACATTACTTACAAACACAGAAGGTGTCATTCAGAAGAACTTGTGGAAGTATATGTTGATATGAACAGCTTTCTTTACTAAATTCAGATAGTGTAATTTCAACATAGAATCTGAAACTGTCTTTTCGGAATGATCTTAAAAAGGTTTTGGGATAACAGTGCATTTTTTATAATTTTCACATAGGTCCCTCCGACAAATTGCGAGAACTTTAAATGTAAAACTGAAGATACACTTGACAGATTTTATCAATTGTTGATCACAATGTTCCTTTATTGTCATGAAAGAATACACCGGTGTTATCATCCATCATTTTTAATAGTATTCCATTTAGACCTCAACCATTTAATTTATGAGAACGATAATTTCCACATCATAGAATGGAATGAAATTTTTATATTCGTGGTTTTTAATGAAATAAAAATGTTATAGAATTCTATCGAGCATGATTTTTAAAGCGATTGGACATGACCTAGAGTAAATTATAGCACATTACTTACAAATACACAAGGTTTCATTCAGAAGAACTCGTGGAAGTATATGTTGATGTGCACAACTTTCTTTACTAAACTCGGATAGTGTAAGTGGAACATAGAACCTTAAACTGTCCTTTCAAAATGTTATTAAAAATATTTGGGGCTAACAGTGTATTTTTTTAAATTTTCACATAGGTCCCTCCGACAAATTATGAGAACATGAAATGTAAAACTGAAGATACACATAACATATTTATCAATTAACGACCACAATGTTCTTTTATCGTCATGGACGAATACACCAGGGTAATCGTCCATAATTTTTAATGGTATTCCATTTATAACTCTACGATAAGAGTTATGACAACGATAATTTCCACATCATGGATCAGCATCAAATTTTATATTCGTTGTTCTTTGTGAAATAAAAAGGTTATATAATTCTATCCGGGAAGATTTTTAATGCGATGGCACATGACCTGGAATCAATTGTAGCACATTACTTACAAATACAGAAGGTGTCATTCAGAAGAACTCGTGGAAGTATATGTTCATATGTACAACTTTCTTTACTAAACTCGGATAGTGTAGGTGCAACAAAGAATCCGAAATTGTCATTTCAAAATGTTATTAAAAAGATTTGGGAATAACAGAGTATTTTTTAAATATTCACATAGGTCCCTCCGACAAATTATGAGAACATGAAACGTAAAACTGAAGATACACGTAACATATTTATCAAATGACGAACGCAGTGTTCTTTTATTGTCATGGATGAATACGCCGGGGTAATCGTCCATAATTTTTAATACTATTCCATTTATACCTCTACGATAAGAGTTATGAGAACGATAATTTCCACATCATGGATCAGCATCAAATTTTATATTCGTTGGTTTTTATGAAATAAAAAGGTTATAGAATTCTATCCAAGAAGATTTTTAATGCGATAGCACATGTCCTAGAGTACAATGTAGCACATTACTTACAAACACAGAAGGTGTCATTCAGAAGAACTTGTGGAAGTATATGTTGATATGAACAGCTTTCTTTACTAAATTAGGATAGTGTAATTTCAACATAGAATCTGAAACTGTCTTTTCGGAATGATCTTAAAAAGGTTTTGGGATAACAGTGCATTTTTTATAATTTTCACATAGGTCCCTCCGACAAATTGCGAGAACTTTAAATGTAAAACTGAAGATACACTTGACAGATTTTATCAATTGTCGATCACAATGTTCCTTTATTGTCATGAAAGAATACACCGGCGTTATCATCCGTCATTTTTAATAGTATTCCATTTAGACCTCTACCATAAGATTTATGAGAACGATAATTTCCACATCATAGAATGGAATGAAATTTTATATTCGTGGTTTTTAAAGAAATAAAAATGTTATAGAATTCTATCGAGGATGATTTTTAAAGCGATTGGACATAACCTAGAGTAAATTATAGCACATTACTTACAAATACACAAGGTTTCATTCAGAAGAACTCGTGGAACTATATGTTGATGTGCACAACTTTCTTTACTAAACTCGGATAATGTAAGTGGAACATAGAACTTTAAACTGTCCTTTCAAAATGTTATTAAAAATATTTGGGGCTAACAGTGTATTTTTTTAAATTTTCACATAGGTCCATCCGACAGATTATGAGAACATGAAATGTAAAACTGAAGATACACATAACATATTTATCAATTGACGACCACAATGTTCTTTTATCGTCATGGACGAATACACCAGGGTAATCGTCCATAATTTTTAATAGTATTCCATTTATAACTCTACGATAAGAGTTATGACAACGATAATTTCCACATCATGGATCAGCATCAAATTTTATATTCGTTGTTCTTTGTGAAATAAAAAGGTTATATAATTCTATCCGGGAAGATTTTTAATGCGATGGCACATTACCTGGAATCAATTGTAGCACATTACTTACAAATACAGAAGGTGTCATTCAGAAGAACTCATGGAAGTATATGTTCATATGTACAACTTTCTTTACTAAACTCGGATAGTGTAGGTGCAACAAAGAATCCGAAATTGGCGTTTCAAAATGTTATTAAAAAGATTTGGGGATAACAGAGTATTTTTTAAATATTCACATAGGTCCCTCCGACAAATTATGAGAACATGAAACGTAAAACTGAAGATGCACGTAACATATTTATCAATTGACGAACGCAGTGTTCTTTTATTGTCATGGATGAATACGCCGGGGTAATCGTCCATAATTTTTAATACTATTCCATTTATACCTCTACGATAAGAGTTATGAGAACGATAATTTCCACATCATGGATCAGCAACAAATTTTATATTCGTTGGTTTTTATGAAATAAAAAGGTTATAGAATTCTATCCAAGAAGATTTTTAATGTGATAGCACATGTCCTAGAGTACATTGTAGCACATTACTTACAAACACAGAAGGTGTCATTCAGAAGAACTTGTGGAAGTATATGTTGATATGAACAGCTTTCTTTACTAAATTCGGATAGTGTAATTTCAACATAGAATCTGAAACTGTCTTTTCGGAATGATCTTAAAAAGGTTTTGGGATAACAGTGCATTTTTTATAATTTTCACATAGGTCCCTCCCATTTAGACCTCTACTATAAGATTTATGAGAACGATAATTTCCACATCATAGAATGGATTGAAATTTTATATTCGTGGTTTTTAAAGAAATAAAAATGTTACAGAATTCTATCTAGGATGATTTTTAAAGCGAGTGCACATGACCTGGAGTAAATTATAGCACATTACTTACAAATACACAAGGTTTCATTCAGAAGAACTCGTGGAAGTATATGTTGATATACACAACTTTCTTTACTAAACTCGGATAGTGTAAGTGCAACTTAGAATCTTAAACCGTCCTTTGAAAATGTTATTAAAAAGATTTGGGGCTAACAGTGTATTTTTTAAAATTTTCACATAGGTCCCTCCGACAAATTATGAGAACATGAAATGTAAAACTCAAGATACACGTAACATATTTATCAATTGACGACCACAAGGTTCTTTTATCGTCATGGACGAATACACCAGGGTAATCATCCATAATTTTTAATAGTATTCCATTTATACCTCTATGATAAGAGTTATGAGAACGATAATTTCCACATCATGGATCAGCATCAAATTTTATATTAGTTGTTCTTTATGAAATAAAAAGGTTATAGAATTCTATCCAGGAAGATTTTTAATGCGATGGCACATGACCTAGAATACATTGTAGCACATTACTTACAAACACAGAAGGTGTCATTCAGAAGAACTTGTGGAAGTATATGTTGATATGAACAACTTTCTTTACTAAATTTGGATAGTATAATTTCAACATAGAATCTGAAACTGTCTTTTCGAAATGATCTTAAAAAGGTTTTGGGATAACAGTGCATTTTTTATAATTTTCACATAGGTCCCTCCGACAAATTGCGAGAACTTTAAATGTAAAACTGAAGATACACCTGACAGATTTTATCAATTATCGATCACAATGTTCCTTTATGGTCATGAAAGAATACACCGGCGTTATCATCCGTCATTTTTAATAGTATTCCATTTAGACCTCTTCTATAAGATTTATGAGAACGATAATTTCCACATCATAGAATGGAATGAAATTTTATATTCGTGGTTTTTAAAGAAATAAAAATGTTATAGAATTCTATCGAGGATGATTTTTAAAGCGATTGCACATGACCTAGGGTAAATTATAGCACATTACTTAAAAATACGCAAGGTTTCATTCAGAAGAACTCGTGGAAGTATATGTTGATGTGCACAACTTTCTTTACTAAACTCGGATAGTGTAAGTGGAACATAGAACCTTAAACCGTCCTTTCAAAATGTTATTAAAAATATTTGGGGCTAACAGTGTATTTTTTAAAATTTTCACATAGGTCCCTCCGACAAATTATGAGAACATGAAATGTAAAACTGAAGATACACGTAACATATTTATCAATTGACGACCACAATGTTCTTTTATCGTCATGGACGAATACACTAGGGTAATCGTCCATAATTTTTAATAGTATTCCATGTATACCTCTACGATAAGAGTTATTAGAACGATAATTTCCCCATCATGGATCAGCATCAAATTTTATATTAGTTGTTCTTTATGAAATAAAAAGGTTATAGAATTCTATCCAGGAAGATTTTTAATGCGATGGCACATGACCTAGAGTACATTGTAGCACATTACTTACAAACACAGAAGGTGTCATTCAGAAGAACTTGTGGAAGTATATGTTGATATGAACAACTTTCTTTACTAAACTTGGATAGTGTAATTTCAACATAGAATCTGAAACTGTCTTTTCGGAATGATCTTAAAAAGGTTTTGGGCTAACAGTTTATTTTTTAAAATTTTCACATAGGTCCCTCCGACAAATTTCGAGAACTTTAAATGTAAAACTGAAGATACACTTGACAGATTTTATCAATTGTCGATCACAATGTTCCTTTATTGTCATAGAAGAATACACCGGGGTAATCATCCGTCATTTTTAATAGTATTTGATTTATACCTCTATTATAAGATTTTTAATACGATGGCACATGACCTGGAATCAATTGTAGCACATTACTTACAAATACAGAAGGTGTCATTAAGAAGAACTCGTTGAAGTATATGTTCATATGTACAACTTTCTTTACTAAACTCGGATAGTGTAAGTGCAACATAGAATATTAAACCGTCTTTTCAAAATGTTATTAAAAAGATTTGGGGCTAACAGTGTATTTTTCAAAATTTTCACATAGGTCCCTCCGACAAATTATGAGAACATGAAATGTAAAACTGAAGATACACGTAACATATTTATCAATTGGCGACCACAATGTTCTTTTACCGTCATGGACGAATACACCGGGGTGATCGTCCATAATTTTTAATAGTATTCCGTTTATAACTCTACGATAAGAGTTATGAGAATGATAATTTCCACATCATGGATCAGCATCAAATTTTATATTCGTTGTTTTTTATGAAATAAAAAAGTTATAGAATTCTATCCAAGAAGATTTTTAATGCGATAGCACATGTCCTAGAGTACATTGTAGAACATTACTTACAACCACAGAAGGTGTTATTCAGAAGAACTTGTGGAAGTATATGTTGATATGAACAACTTTCTTTACTAAACTCGGATAGTGTAATTTCAACATAGAATCCGAAACTGTCTTTTCGGAATGATCTTAAAAAGGTTTTGGGCTAACAGTGTATTTTGTAAAATTTTCACATTGTGCCCTCCGACAAATTATGAGAACATGAAATGTAAAACTAAAGATACACGTAACATATTTATCAATTGACGACCACAATGTTCTTTTATCGTCATGGACGATTACACCAGAGTAATCGTCCATAATGTTTAATAGTTTCCATTTATACCTCTACGATAACAATGTTCCTTTATTGTCGTGAAAGAATACACCGGCGTTATCATCCGTCATTTTTAATAGTATTCCATTTAGACCTCTTCTATAAGATTTATGAGAACGATAATTTCCACATCATAGAATGGAATGAAATTTTATATTCGTGGTTTTTAAAGAAATAAAAATGTTACAGAATTCTATCTAGGATGATTTTTAAAGAAATTGCACATGACCTGGAGTAAATTATAGCACATTACTTACAAATACACAAGGTTTCATTCAGAAGAACTCGTGGAAGTATATGTTGATATACACAACTTTCTTTACTAAACTCGGATAGTGTAAGTGCAACATAGAATCTTAAACTGTCCTTTCAAAATGTTATTAAAAAGATTTGGGGCTAACAGTGTATTTTTTAAAATTTTCACATAGGTCCCTCCGACAAATTATGAGAACATGAAATGTAAAACTGAAGATACACGTAACATATTTATCAATTGACGACCACAATGTTCTTTTATCGTCATGGACGAATACACCAGGGTAATCGTCCATAATTTTTAATAGTATTCCATGTATACCTCTACGATAAGAGTTATGAGAACGATAATTTCCACATCATGGATCAGCATCAAATTTTATATTAGTTGTTCTTTATGAAATAAAAAGGTTGTAGAATTCTATCCAGGAAGATTTTTAATGCGATGTCACATGACCTAGAGTACATTGTAGCACATTACTTACAAACACAGAAGGTGTCATTCAGAAGAACTTGTGGAAGTATATGTTGATATGAACAGCTTTCTTTACTAAATTCGGATAGTGTAATTTCAACATAGAATCTGAAACTGTCTTTTCGAAATGATCTTAAAAAGGTTTTGGGATGACAGTGCATTTTTTATAATTTTCACATAGGTCCCTCCGACAAATTGCGAGAACTTTAAATGTAAAACTGAAGATACACTTGACAGATTTTATCAATTGTCGATCACAATGTTCCTTTATTGTCATGAAAGAATACACCGGCGTTATCATCCGTCATTTTTAATAGTATTCCATTTAGACCTCTACTATAAGATTTATGAGAACGATAATTTCCACATCATAGAATGGAATGAAATTTTATATTCGTGGTTTTTAAAGAAATAAAAATGTTACAGAATTCTATCTAGGATGATTTTTAAAGAGAGTGCACATGACCTGGAGTAAATTATAGCACATTACTTACAAATACACAAGGTTTCATTCAGAAGAACTCGTGGAAGTATATGTTGATATACACAACTTTCTTTACTAAACTCGGATAGTGTAAGTGCAACATAGAATCTTAAACTGTCCTTTCAAAATGTTATTAAAAAGATTTGGGGCTAACAGTGTATTTTTTAAAATTTTCACATAGGTCCCTCCGACAAATTATGAGAACATGAAATGTAAAACTGAAGATACACGTAACATATTTATCAATTGACGACCACAATGTTCTTTTATCGTCATGGACGAATACACCAGGGTAATCGTCCATAATTTTTAATAGTATTCCATGTATACCTCTACGATAAGAGTTATGAGAACGATAATTTCCACATCATGGATCAGCATCAAATTTTATATTAGTTGTTCTTTATGAAATAAAAATGTTGTAGAATTCTATCCAGGAAGATTTTTAATGCGATGGCACATGACCTAGAGTACATTGTAGCACATTACTTACAAACACAGAAGGTGTCATTCAGAAGAACTTGTGGAAGTATATGTTGATATTAACAGCTTTCTTTACTAAATTCGGATAGTGTAATTTCAACATAGAATCTGAAACTGTCTTTTCGAAATGATCTTAAAAAGGTTTTGGGATGACAGTGCATTTTTTATAATTTTCACATAGGTCCCTCCGACAAATTGCGAGAATTTTAAATGTAAAACTGAAGATACACTTGACAGATTTTATCAATTGTCGATCACAATGTTCCTTTATTGTTATGAAAGAATACACCGGCGTTATCATCCGTCATTTTTAATAGTATTCCATTTAGACCTCTACTATAAGATTTATGAGAACGATAATTTCCACATCATAGAATGGAATGAAATTTTATATTCGTGGTTTTTAAAGAAATAAAAATGTTACAGAATTCTATCTAGGATGATTTTTAAAGAGAGTGCACATGACCTGGAGTAAATTATAGCACATTACTTACAAATACACAAGGTTTCATTCAGAAGAACTCGTGGAAGTATATGTTGATATACACAACTTTCTTTACTAAACTCGGATAGTGTAAGTGCAACATAGAATCTTAAACTGTCCTTTCAAAATGTTATTAAAAAATTTGGGGTTAACAGTGTATTTTTTAAAATTTTCACATAGGTCCCTCCGACAAATTATGAGAACATGAAATGTAAAACTGAAGATACACGTAACATATTTATCAATTGACGACCACAATGTTCTTTTATCGTCATGGACGAATACACCAGGGTAATCACCCATAATTTTTAATAGTATTCCATGTATACCTCTACGATAAGATTTATGAGAACGATAATTTCCACATCATGGATCAGCATCAAATTTTATATTAGTTGTTCTTTATGAAATAAAAAGGTTATAGAATTCTATCCAGGAAGATTTTTAATGCGATGGCACATGACCTAGAGTACATTGTAGGACATTACTTACAAACACAGAAGGTGTCATTCAGAAGAACTTGTGGAAGTATATGTTGATATGAACAGCTTTCTTTACTAAATTCGGATAGTGTAATTTCAACATAGAATCTGAAATCGTCTTTTCGAAATGATCTTAAAAAGGTTTTAGGATAACAGTGCATTTTTTATAATTTTCACATAGGTCCCTCCGACAAATTGCGAGAACTTTAAATGTAAAACTGAAGATACGCTTGACAGATTTTATCAATTGTCGATCACAATGTTCCTTTATTGTCATGAAAGAATACACCGGCGTTATCATCCGTCATTTTTAATAGTATTCCACTTAGACCTCTACTATAAGATTTATGAGAACGATAATTTCCACATCATAGAATGGAAGGAAATTTTGTATTCGTGGTTTTTAAAGAAATAAAAATGTTACAGAATTCTATCTAGGATGATTTTTAAAGCGATTGCACATGACCTGGAGTAAATTATAGCACATTACTTACAAATACACAAGGTTTCATTCAGAAGAACTCGTGGAAGTATATGTTGATATGCACAACTTTCATTACTAAACTCGGATAGTGTAAGTGCAACATAGAATCTTAAATTGTCCTTTCAAAATGTTATTAAAAAGATTTGGGGCTAACAGTGTATTTTTTAAAATTTTCACATAGGTCCCTCCGACAAATTATGAGAACATGAAATGTAAAACTGAAGATACACGTAACATATTTATCAATTGATGACCACAATGTTCTTTTATCGTCATGGACGAATACACCAGGGTAATCGTCTATCATTTTTAATAGTATTCCATGTATACCTCTACGATAAGAGTTATGAGAACGATAATTTCCACATCATGGATCAGCATCAAATTTTATATTAGTTGTTCTTTATGAAATAAAAAGGTTATAGAATTCTATCCAGGAAGATTTTTAATGCGATGGCACATGACCTTGAGTACATTGTAGCACATTACTTACAAACACAGAAGGTGTCATTCAGAAGAACTTGTGGAAGTATATGTTGATATGAACAACTTTCTTTACTAAACTCGGATAGTGTAATTTCAACATAGAATCTGAAACTGTCTTTTCGGAATGATCTTAAAAAGGTTTTGGGCTAACAGTTTATTTTTTAAAATTTTCACATAGGTCCCTCCGACAAATTTCGAGAACTTTAAATGTAAAACTGAAGATACACTTGACAGATTTTATCAATTGTCGATCACAATGTTCCTTTATTGTCATAGAAGAATACACCGGGGTAATCATCCGTCATTTTTAATAGTATTTGATTTATACCTCTATTATAAGATTTTTAATGCGATGACACATGACCTGGAATCAATTGTAGCACATTACTTACAAACACAGAAGGTGTCATTCAGAAGAACTTGTGGAAGTATATGTTGATATGAACAACTTTCTTTACTAAACTCGGATAGTGTAATTTCAACATAGAATCTGAAACTGTCTTTTCGGAATGATCTTAAAAAGGTTTTGGGCTAACAATTTATTTTTTAAAATTTTCACATAGGTCCCTCCGACAAATTTCGAGAACTTTAAATGTAAAACTGAAGATACACTTGACAGATTTTATCAATTGTCGATCACAATGTTCCTTTATTGTCATAGAAGAATACACCGGGGTAATCATCCGTCATTTTTAATAGTATTTGATTTATACCTCTATTATAAGATTTTTAATGCGATGGCACATGACCTGGAATCAATTGTAGCACATTACTTACAAATACAGAAGGTGTCATTAAGAAGAACTCGTTGAAGTATATGTTCATATGTACAACTTTCTTTACTAAACTCGGATAGTGTAAGTGCAACATAGAATATTAAACCGTCTTTTCAAAATGTTATTAAAAAGATTTGGGGCTAACAGTGTATTTTTCAAAATTTTCACATAGGTCCCTCCGACAAATTATGAGAACATGAAATGTAAAACTGAAGATACACGTAACATATTTATCAATTGGCGACCACAATGTTCTTTTACCGTCATGGACGAATACACCGGGGTGATCGTCCATAATTTTTAATAGTATTCCGTTTATAACTATACGATAAGAGTTATGAGAATGATAATTTCCACATCATGGATCAGCATCAAATTTTATATTCGTTGTTTTTTATGAAATAAAAAAGTTATAGAATTCTATCCAAGAAGATTTTTAATGCGATAGCACATGTCCTAGAGTACATTGTAGCACATTACTTACAACCACAGAAGGTGTTATTCAGAAGAACTTGTGGAAGTATATGTTGATATGAACAACTTTCTTTACTAAACTCGGATAGTGTAATTTCAACATAGAATCCGAAACTGTCTTTTCGGAAAGATCTTAAAAAGGTTTTGGGCTAACAGTGTATTTTGTAAAATTTTCACATAGTGCCCTCCGACAAATTATGAGAACATAAAATGTAAAACTAACGATACACGTAACATATTTATCAATTGACGACCACAATGTTCTTTTATCGTCATGGACGATTACACCAGAGTAATCGTCCATAATGTTTAATAGTTTCCATTTATACCTCTACGATAAGAGTTATGAGAACGAAAATTTCCACATCATGGGTCATCATCAAATTTTATTTTCGTTGTTTTTTATGAAATAAAAAGGTTATAGAATTCTATCCAAGAATATTTTTAGTGCGATAGCACATGTCCTACAGTACATTCTAGCACATTACTCACAAACACAGAAGGTGTCATTTCGAAGAACTTGTGGAAGTATATGTTGATATGAACAACTTTCTTTACTAAATTCGGATAGTGTAATTTCAACATAGAATCTGAAACTGTCTTTTCGAAATGATCTTAAAAAGGTTTTGGGATAACAGTGCATTTTTATAATTTTCACATAGGTCCCTCCGACAAATTGCGAGAACTTTAAATATATATTATCAATTGTCGATCACAATGTTCCTTTATTGTCATGAAAGAATACACCGGAGTTATCATCCGTCATTTTTAATAGTATTCCATTTAGACCTCTACTATAAGATTTATGAGAACGATAATTTCCACATCATAGAATGGAATGAAATTTTATATTCGTAGTTTTTAAAGAAATAAAAAAGTTATAGAATTTTATCTAGGATGATTTTTAAAGCGATTGGACACGACCTAGAGTAAATTATAGCACATTACTTACAAATACACAAGGTTTCATTCAGAAGAACTCGTGGAAGTATATGTTGATGTGCACAACTTTCTTTACTAAACTCGGATAGTGTAAGTGGAACATAGAACTTAAACTGTCCTTTCAAAATGTTATTAAAAAGATTTGGGGCTAACAGTGTATTTTTTTTAAATTTTCACATAGGTCCCTCCGACAAATTATGAGAACATGAAATGTAAAACTGAAGATACACGTAACATATTCATCAATTGACGTCCACAATGTTCTTTTATCGTCATGGACGAATACACCAGGGTAATCGTCCATAATTTTTAATAGTATTCCATTTATACCTCTACGATAAGAATTATGAGAACGATAATTTCCACATCATGGATCAGCATCAAATTTTATATTCGTTGTTTTTTATGAAATAAAAAGGTTATAGAATTCTATCCAAGAAGATTTTTAATGCGATAGCACATGTTCTAGAGTACGTTGTAACACATTACTTACAAACACAGAAGGTTTCATTCAGAAAGAACTTGTGGAAGTATATGTTGATATGAACAACTTTCTTTACTAAACTCGGATAGTGTAATTTCAACATAGAATCCGAAACTGTCTTTTCGGAATGATCTTAAAAAGGTTTTGGGCTAACAGTGTATTTTGTAAAATTTTCACACAGGTCCCTCCAACAAATTGCGAGAACTTTAAATATATAACTGAAGATACACTTGACATATTTTATCAATTGTCGATCAAAATTTTCCTTTATTGTCATGGAAGAATACACCGGTGTAATCATCCGTCATTTTTAATAGTATTCCATTTAGACCTCTACTATAAGATTTATGAGAACGATAATTTCCACATCATAGAATGGAATGAAATTTTATATTCGTCGTTTTTAAAGAAATAAAAATGTTATAGAATTATATCCAGGAAGATTTTTAATGCGATAGCACATGACCTTGAGTAAATTGTAGCACATTACTTACAAATACAGAAGGTGTCATTCAGAAGAACTCGTGGAAGTATATGTTGATATGCACAACTTTCTTTACTAAACACGGACAGTGTAAGTGAAACATAGAATCTTGAACTGTCCTTTCAAAATGTTATTAAAATGATTTGGGGCTAACAGTGTATTTTTTAAAATTTTCACATAGGTCCCTCCGACAAATTATGAGAACATGAAATGTAAAACTGAAGATACACGTAACATATTTATCAATTGACGACCACAATGTTCTTTTATCGTCATGGATGAATACACCAGGGTAATCGTCCATAATTTTTAATAGTATTCCATTTATACCTCTACGATAAGAGTTATGAGAACGATAATTTCCACATCAAGGATCAGCATCAAATTTTATATTCGTTGTTTTTTATGAAATAAAAAGGTTATAGAATTCTATCCAAGAAGATTTTTAATGCGATAGCACATGTTCTAGAGTACGTTGTAACACATTACTTACAAACACAGAAGGTTTCATTCAGAAAGAACTTGTGGAAGTATATGTTGATATGAACAACTTTCTTTACTAAACTCGGATAGTGTAATTTCAACATAGAATCCGAAACTGTCTTTTCGGAATGATCTTAAAAAGGTTTTGGGCTAACAGTGTATTTTGTAAAATTTTCACACAGGTCCCTCCAACAAATTGCGAGAACTTTAAATATATAACTGAAGATACACTTGACATATTTTATCAATTGTCGATCAAAATTTTCCTTTATTGTCATGGAAGAATACACCGGTGTAATCATCCGTCATTTTTAATAGTATTCCATTTAGACCTCTACTATAAGATTTATGAGAACGATAATTTCCACATCATAGAATGGAATGAAATTTTATATTCGTCGTTTTTAAAGAAATAAAAATGTTATAGAATTATATCCAGGAAGATTTTTAATGCGATAGCACATGACCTTGAGTAAATTGTAGCACATTACTTACAAATACAGAAGGTGTCATTCAGAAGAACTCGTGGAAGTATATGTTGATATGCACAACTTTCTTTACTAAACACGGACAGTGTAAGTGAAACATAGAATCTTGAACTGTCCTTTCAAAATGTTATTAAAATGATTTGGGGCTAACAGTGTATTTTTTAAAATTTTCACATAGGTCCCTCCGACAAATTATGAGAACATGAAATGTAAAACTGAAGATACACGTAACATATTTATCAATTGACGACCACAATGTTCTTTTATCGTCATGGATGAATACACCAGGGTAATCGTCCATAATTTTTAATAGTATTCCATTTATACCTCTACGATAAGAGTTATGAGAACGATAATTTCCACATCAAGGATCAGCATCAAATTTTATATTCGTTGTTTTTTATGAAATAAAAAGGTTATAGAATTCTATCCAAGAAGATTTTTAATGCGATAGCACATGTCCTAGAGTACATTGTAGCACATTACTTACAAACAGAAAAGGTGTCATTCAGAAGAACTTGTGTAAGTATATGTTGATATGAACAACTTTCTTTACTAAGTTCGGATAGTGTAATTTCAACATAGAATCTGAAAATGTCTTTTCGGAATGATCTTAAAAAGGTTTTTTGCTAACAGTGTATTTTTTTATAATTTTCACATAGGTCCCTCCGACAAATTGCGAGAACTTTAAATGTAAAACTGAAGATACACTTGACAGGTTTTATCAATTATCGATCACAATGTTCCTTTATTGTCATGAAAGAATACACCGGGGTTATCATCCGTCATTTTTAATAGTATTCCATTTAGATCTGTACTATAAGATTTACGAGAACGATAATTTCCACATCATAGAATGGAATGAAATTTTATATTCGTGGTTTTTAAAGAAATAAAAATGATATAGAATTCTATCTAGGATGATTTTTAAAGCGATTGCACATGACCTAGAGTAAATTATAGCAAATTACTTACAAATACACAAGGTTTCATTCAGAAGAACTCGTGGAAGTATATGTTGATATGCACAACTTTCTTTACTAAACTCGGATAGTGTAACTGCAACATAGAATCTTAAACTGTCCTTTCAAAATGTTATTAAAAAGATTTGGGGCTAACAGTGTATTTTTTAAAATTTTCACATAGGTCCCTCCGACAAATTATGAGAACATGAAATGTAATACTCAAGATACACGAAACATATTTATCAATTGACGACCACAAAGTTCTTTTATCGTCATTGACGAATACACCGGGGTAATCGTCCATAATTTTTAATAGTATTCCCTTTATACCTCTACGATAAGAGTTATGAGAACGATAATTTCCACATCATCGATCAGCATCAAATTTTATATTCGTTGTTTCTTATGAAATAAAAAGGTTATAGAATTCTATCCAAGAAGATTTTTAATGCGATAGCACATGTTCTAGAGTACGTTGTAACACATTACTTACAAACACAGAAGGTGTCATTCAGAAAGAACTTGTGGAAGTATATGTTGATATGAACAACTTTCTTTACTAAACTCGGATAGTGTAATTTCAACATAGAATCCGAAACTGTCTTTTCGGAATGATCTTAAAAAGGTTTTGGGCTAACAGTGTATTTTGTAAAATTTTCACACAGGTCCCTCCAACAAATTGCGAGAACTTTAAATATATAACTGAAGATACACTTGACATATTTTATCAATTGTCGATCAAAATTTTCCTTTATTGTCATGGAAGAATACACCGGTGTAATCATCCGTCATTTTTAATAGTATTCCATTTAGACCTCTACTATAAGATTTATGAGAACGATAATTTCCACATCATAGAATGGAATGAAATTTTATATTCGTCGTTTTTAAAGAAATAAAAATGTTATAGAATTATATCCAGGAAGATTTTTAATGCGATAGCACATGACCTTGAGTAAATTGTAGCACATTACTTACAAATACAGAAGGTGTCATTCAGAAGAACTCGTGGAAGTATATGTTGATATGCACAACTTTCTTTACTAAACACGGACAGTGTAAGTGAAACATAGAATCTTGAACTGTCCTTTCAAAATGTTATTAAAATGATTTGGGGCTAACAGTGTATTTTTTAAAATTTTCACATAGGTCCCTCCGACAAATTATGAGAACATGAAATGTAAAACTGAAGATACACGTAACATATTTATCAATTGACGACCACAATTTTCTTTTATCGTCATGGACGAATACACCAGGGTAATCGTCCATAATTTTTAATAGTATTCCATTTATACCTCTACGATAAGAGTTATGAGAACGATAATTTCCACATCAAGGATCAGCATCAAATTTTATATTCGTTGTTTTTTATGAAATAAAAAGGTTATAGAATTCTATCCAAGAAGATTTTTAAGGCGATAGCACATGTCCTAGAGTACATTGTAGCACATTACTTACAAACAGAAAAGGTGTCATTCAGAAGAACTTGTGTAAGTATATGTTGATATGAACAGCCTTCTTTACTAAGTTCGGATAGTGTAATTTCAACATAGAATCTGAAAATGTCTTTTCGGAATGATCTTAAAAAGGTTTTTGGCTAACAGTGTATTTTTTATAATTTTCACATAGGTCCCTCCGACAAATTGCGAGAACTTTAAATGTAAAACTGAAGATACACTTGACAGGTTTTATCAATTATCGATCACAATGTTCCTTTATTGTCATGAAAGAATACACCGGGGTTATCATCCGTCATTTTTAATAGTATTCCATTTAGACCTCTACTATAAGATTTACGAGAACGATAATTTCCACATCATAGAATGGAATGAAATTTTATATTCGTGGTTGTTAAAGAAATAAAAATGATATAGAATTCTATCTAGGATGATTTTTAAAGCGATTGCACATGACCTAGAGTAAATTATAGCAAATTACTTACAAATACACAAGGTTTCATTCAGAAGAACTCGTGGAAGTATATGTTGATATGCTCAACTTTCTTTACTAAACTCGGATAGTGTAAGTGCAACATAGAATCTTAAACTGTCCTTTCAAAATGTTATTAAAAAGATTTGGGGCTAACGGTGTATTTTTTAAAATTTTCACATAGGTCCCTCCGACAAATTATGAGAACATGACATGTAAAACTCAAGATACACGTAACATATTTATCAATTGACGACCACAAAGTTCTTTTATCGTCATGGACGAATACAACGGGGTAATCGTCCATAATTTTTAATAGTATTCCCTTTATACCTCTACGATAAGAGTTATGAGAACGATAATTTCCACATCATCGATCAGCATCAAATTTTATATTCGTTGTTTCTTATGAAATAAAAAGGTTATAGAATTCTATCCAAGAAGATTTTTAATGCGATAGCACATGTTCTAGAGTACGTTGTAACACATTACTTACAAAAACAGAAGGTGTCATTCAGAAAGAACTTGTGGAAGTATATGTTGATATGAACAACTTTCTTTACTAAACTCGGATAGTGTAATTTCAACATAGAATCCGAATCTGTCTTTTCGGAATGATCTTAAAAAGGTTTTGGGCTAACAGTGTATATTTTTAAATTTTCACATAGGTCCCTCCAACAAATTGCGAGAACTTTAAATATATAACTGAAGATACACTTGACATATTTTATCAATTGTCGATCACAATTTTCCTTTATTGTCATGGAAGAATACACCGGTGTAATCATCCGTCATTTTTAATAGTATTCCATTTAGACCTCTACTATAAGATTTATGAGAACGATAATTTCCACATCATAGAATGGAATGAAATTTTATATTCGTCGTTTTTAAAGAAATAAAAATGTTATAGAATTATATCCAGGAAGATTTTTAATGCCATAGCACATGACCTAGAGTAAATTGTAGCACATTACTTACAAATACAGAAGGTGTCATTCAGAAGAACTCGTGGAAGTATATGTTGATATGCACAACTTTCTTTACTAAACTCGGATAGTGTAAGTGCAACATAGAATCTTAAACTGTCCTTTCAAAATGTTATTAAAATGATTTGGGGCTAACAGTGTATTTTTTAAAATTTTCACATAGGTCCCTCCGACAAATTATGAGAACATGAAATGTAAAACTGAAGATACGCGTAACATATTTATCAATTGACGACCACAATTTTCTTTTATCGTCATGGACGAATACACCAGGGTAATCGTCCATAATTTTTAATAGTATTCCATTTATACCTCTACGATAAGAGTTATGAGAACGATAATTTCCACATCAAGGATCAGCATCAAATTTTATATTCGTTGTTTTTTATGAAATAAAAAGGTTATAGAATTCTATCCAAGAAGATTTTTAAGGCGATAGCACATGTCCTAGAGTACATTGTAGCACATTACTTACAAACAGAAAAGGTGTCATTCAGAAGAACTTGTGTAAGTATATGTTGATATGAACAGCCTTCTTTACTAAGTTCGGATAGTGTAATTTCAACATAGAATCTGAAAATGTCTTTTCGGAATGATCTTAAAAAGGTTTTTGGCTAACTGTGTATTTTTTATAATTTTCACATAGGTCCCTCCGACAAATTGCGAGAACTTTAAATGTAAAACTGAAGATACACTTGACAGGTTTTATCAATTATCGATCACAATGTTCCTTTATTGTCATGAAAGAATACACCGGGGTTATCATCCGTCATTTTTAATAGTATTCCATTTAGACCTGTACTATAAGATTTACGAGAACGATAATTTCCACATCATAGAATGGAATGAAATTTTATATTCGTGGTTGTTAAAGAAATAAAAATGATATAGAATTCTATCTAGGATGATTTTTAAAGCGATTGCACATGACCAAGATTAAATTATAGCAAATTACTTACAAATACACAAGGTTTCATTCAGAAGAACTCGTGGAAGTATATGTTGATATGCACAACTTTCTTTACTAAACTCGGATAGTGTAAGTGCAACATAGAATCTTAAACTGTCCTTTCAAAATGTTATTAAAAAGATTTGGGGCTAACGGTGTATTTTTAAAAATTTTCACATAGGTCCCTCCCGCCAAATTATGAGAACAGGACATGTAAAACTCAAGATACACGTAACATATTTATCAATTGACGACCACAAAGTTCTTTTATCGTCATGGACGAATACACCGGGGTAATCGTCCATAATTTTTAATAGTATTCCCTTTATACCTCTACGATAAGAGTTATGAGAACGATAATTTCCACATCATCGATCAGCATCAAATTTTATATTCGTTGTTTCTTATGAAATAAAAAGGTTATAGAATTCTATCCAAGAAGATTTTTAATGCGATAGCACATGTTCTAGAGTACGTTGTAACACATTACTTACAAACACAGAAGGTGTCATTCAGAAAGAACTTGTGGGAGTATATGTTGATATGAACAACTTTCTTTACTGAACTTGGATAGTGTAATTTCAACATAGAATCCGAATCTGTCTTTTCGTATTGATCTTAAAAAGGTTTTGGGCTAACAGTGTATTTTTTTAAATTTTCACATAGGTCCCTCCAACAAATTGCGAGAACTTTAAATATATAACTGAAGATACACTTGACATATTTTATCAATTGTCGATCACAATGTTCCTTTATTGTCATGGAAGAATACACCGGGGTAATCATCCGTCATTTTTAATAGTATTCCATTTAGACCTCTACTATAAGATTTATGAGAATGATAATTTCCACATCATAGAATGGAATGAAATTTTATATTCGTGGTTTTTAAAGAAATAAAAATGTTATAGAATTCTATCTAGGATGATTTTTAAAGCGATTGGACATGACCTAGAGTAAATTATAGCACATTACTTACAAATACATAAGGTTTAATTCAGAAGAACTCGTGGAATACATGTTGATATGCGCAACTTTCTTTACTAAACTCGGATAGTGTAAGTGCAACATAGAATCTTAAACTGTCCTTTCAAAATGTTATTAAAATGATTTGGGGCTAATAGTGTATTTTTTAAAATTTTGACATAGGTCCCTCCGACAAATTATAAGAACATGAAATGAAAAACTTAAGATACACGTAATAAATTTATCAATTGACGACCACAATGTTCTTTTATCATCATGGACGAATACACCAGTGTAATTGTCCATAATTTTTAATAATATTCCATTTATACCTCTACGATAAGAGTTATGAGAACGATAATTTACACATCATGGATCAGCATCAAATTTTATATTCATTGGTTTTTATGAAATAAAAAGGTTATAGAATTCTATCCAAGAAGATTTTTAATGCGATAGCACATGTCCCAGAGTACATTGTAGCACATTACTTACAAACACAGAAGGTGTCATTCAGAAGAACTTGTGGAAGTATATGTTGATATGAACAACTTTCTTTACTAAACTCGGATAGTGTAATTTCAACATAGAATCTGAAACTGTCTTTTCAGAATGATCTTAAAATGGTTTTGGGCTAACAGTGTATTTTTTAAAATTTTCACATAGGTCCCTCCGACAAATTGCGAGAACTTTAAATATATATCTGAAGGTTCACTTGACATATTTTATCAAATGTCGATCACAATGTTCCTTTATTGTCATGGAAGAATACACCGAGGTAATCATCCGTCATTTTTAATAGTATTCCATTTAGACCTCTACTATAAGATTTATGAGAACGATAATTTCCACATCATAGAATGGAATGAAATTTTATATTCGGGGTTTTTAAAGAAATAAAAATGTTATAGAATTCTATCTAGGATGATTTTTAAAGCGATTGGACATGACCTAGAGTAAATTATAGCAGATTACTTACAAATACACAAGGTTTCCTTCAGAAGAACTCGTGGAAGTATATGTTGATGTGCACAACTTTCTTTACTAAACTCGGAGAGTGTAAGTGCAACATAGAATCTTAAACTGTCCTTTCAAAATGTTAATAAAAAGATTTGCGGCTAACAGTGTAATTTTTAAAATTGTCACATAGGTCCCTCCGACAAATTATGAGAACATGAAATGTAAAACTCAAGATACACGTAACATATTTATCAACTGACGACCACAATGTTCCTTTATCGTCATGGACGAATACACCAGGGTAATCGTCCATAATTTTTAATAGTATTCCATTTATTCCTCTACGATAAGAGTTATGAGAACGATAATTTCCACATCATGGATCAGCATCAAATTTTATATTCGTTGGTTTTTATGAAATAAAAAGGTTGTAGAATTCTATCCAAGAAGATTTTTAATGCGATAGCACATGTCCCAGAGTACATTGTAGGACATTACTTACAAACATAGAAGGTGTCATTCAGAAGAACTTGTGGAAGTATATGTTGATATGAACAACTTTCTTTACTAAACTCGGATAGTGTAATTTCAACATAGAATCCGAATCTGCCTTTTCGGAATGATCTTAAAAAGGTTTTGGGGTAACAGTGTATTTTTTAAAATTTTCACACAGGTCCCTCCAACAAATTGCGAGAACTTTAAATATATATCTGAAGCTACACTTGACATATTTTATCAATTGTCGATCACAATTTTCCTTTATTGTCATGGAAGAATACACCGGTGTAATCATCCGTCATTTTTAATAGTATTCCATTTAGACCTCTACAATAAGATTTATGAGAACGATAATTTCCACATCATAGAATGGAATGAAATTTTATATTCGTCGTTTTTAAAGAAATAAAAATGTTATAGAATTATATCCAGGAAGATTTTTAATGCGATAGCACATGACCTAGAGTAAATTGTAGCACATTACTTACAAATACAGAAGGTGTCATTCAGAAGAACTCGTGGAAGTATATGTTGATATGCACAACTTTCTTTAATAAACACGGACAGTGTAAGTGAAACATAGAATCTTGAACTGTCCTTTCAAAATGTTATTAAAATGATTTGGGGCTAACAGTGTATTTTTTAAAATTTTCACATAGGTCCCTCCGACAAATTATGAGAACATGAAATGTAAAACTGAAGATACACGTAACATATTTATCAATTGACGACCACAATGTTCTTTTATCGTCATGGACGAATACACCAGGGTAATCGTCCATAATTTTTAATAGTATTCCATTTATACCTCTACGATAAGAGTTATGAGAACGATAATTTCCACATCAAGGATCAGCATCAAATTTTATATTCGTTGTTTTTTATGAAATAAAAAGGTTATAGAATTCTATCCAAGAAGATTTTTAATGCGATAGCACATGTCCTAGAGTACATTGTAGCACATTACTTACAAACAGAAAAGGTGTCATTCAGAAGAACTTGTGTAAGTATATGTTGATATGAACAACTTTCTTTACTAAGTTCGGATAGTGTAATTTCAACATAGAATCTGAAAATGTCTTTTCGGAATGATCTTAAAAAGGTTTTTGGCTAACAGTGTATTTTTTTATAATTTTCACATAGGTCCCTCCGACAAATTGCGAGAACTTTAAATGTAAAACTGAAGATACACTTGACAGGTTTTATCAATTATCGATCACAATGTTCCTTTATTGTCATGAAAGAATATACCGGGGTTATCATCCGTCATTTTTAATAGTATTCCATTTAGATCTGTACTATAAGATTTACTAGAACGATAATTTCCTCATCATAGAATGGAATGAAATTTTATATTCGTCGTTTTTAAAGAAATAAAAATGATATAGAATTCTATCTAGGATGATTTTTAAAGCGATTGCACTTGACCTAGAGTAAATTATAGCAAATTACTTACAAATACACAAGGTTTCATTCAGAAGAACTCGTGGAAGTATATGTTGATATGCACAACTTTCTTTACTAAACTCGGATAGTGTAACTGCAACATAGAATCTTAAACTGTCCTTTCAAAATGTTATTAAAAAGATTTGGGGCTAACAGTGTATTTTTTAAAATTTTCACATAGGTCCCTCCGACAAATTATGAGAACATGAAATGTAAAACTCAAGATACACGTAACATATTTATCAATTGACGACCACAAAGTTCTTTTATCGTCATTGACGAATACACCGGGGTAATCGTCCATAATTTTTAATAGTATTCCCTTTATACCTCTACGATAAGAGTTATGAGAACGATAATTTCCACATCATCGATCAGCATCAAATTTTATATTCGTTGTTTCTTATGAAATAAAAAGGTTATAGAATTCTATCCAAGAAGATTTTTAATGCGATAGCACATGTTCTAGAGTACGTTGTAACACATTACTTACAAACACAGAAGGTGTCATTCAGAAAGAACTTGTGGAAGTATATGTTGATATGAACAACTTTCTTTACTAAACTCGGATAGTGTAATTTCAACATAGAATCCAAATCTGTCTTTTCGGAATGATCTTAAAAAGGTTTTGGGCTAACAGTGTATTTTTTAAAATTTTCACATAGGTCCCTCCAACAAATTGCGAGAACTTTAAATATATAACTGAAGATACACTTGACATATTTTATCAATTGTCGATCACAATTTTCCTTTATTGTCATGGAAGAATACACCGGTGTAATCATCCGTCATTTTTAATAGTATTCCATTTAGACCTCTACTATAAGATTTATGAGAACGATAATTTCCACATCATAGAATGGAATGAAATTTTATACTCGTCGTTTTTAAAGAAATAAAAATGTTATAGAATTATATCCAGAAAGATTTTTAATGCGATAGCACATGACCTAGAGTAAATTGTAGCACATTACTTACAAATACAGAAGGTGTCATTCAGAAGAACTCGTGGAAGTATATGTTGATATGCACAACTTTCTTTACTAAACTCGGATAGTGTAAGTGCAACATAGAATCTTAAACCGTCCTTTCAAAATGTTATTAAAATGATTTGGGGCTAACAGTGTATTTTTTAAAATTTTCACATAGGTCCCTCCGACAAATTATGAGAACATGAAATGTAAAACTGAAGATACACGTAACATATTTATCAATTGACGACCACAATGTTCTTTTATCATCATGGACGAATACACCACGGTAATCGTCCATAATTTTTAATAGTATTCCATTTATACCTCTACGATAAGAGTTATGAGAACGATAATTTCCACATCAAGGATCAGCATCAAATTTTATATTCGTTGTTTTTTATGAAATAAAAAGGTTATAGAATTCTATCCAAGAAGATTTTTAATGCGATAGCACATGTCCTAGAGTACATTGTAGCACATTACTTACAAACAGAAAAGGTGTCATTCAGAAGAACTTGTGTAAGTATATGTTGATATGAACAGCCTTCTTTACTAAGTTCGGATAGTGTAATTTCAATATAGAATCTGAAAATGTCTTTTCGGAATGATCTTAAAAAGGTTTTTGGCTAACAGTGTATTTTTTATAATTTTCACATAGGTCCCTCCGATAAATTGCGAGAACTTTAAATGTAAAACTGAAGATACACTTGACAGGTTTTATCAATTATCGATCACAATGTTCCTTTATTGTCATGAAAGAATACACCGGGGTAATCGTCCATAATTTTTAATAGTATTCCCTTTATACCTCTACGATAAGAGTTATGAGAACGATAATTTCCACATCATGGATCAGCATCAAATTTTATATTCGTTGGTTTTTATGAAATAAAAAGGTTATAGAATTCTATCCAAGAAGATTTTTAATTCGATAGCACATGTTCTAGAGTACGTTGTAACACATTACTTACAAACACAGAAGGTGTCATTCAGAAAGAACTTGTGGAAGTATATGTTGATATGAACAACTTTCTTTACTAAACTCGGATAGTGTAATTTCAACATAGAATCCGAATTTGTCTTTTCGGAATGATCTTAAAAAGGTTTTGGGCTAACAGTGTATTTTTTTAAATTTTCACATAGGTCCCTCCAACAAATTGCGAGAACTTTAAATATATAACTGAAGATACACTTGACATATTTTATCAATTGTCGATCACAATTTTCCTTTATTGTCATGGAAGAATACACCGGTGTAATCATCCGTCATTTTTAATAGTATTCCATTTAGACCTCTACTATAAGATTTATGAGAACGTTAATTTCCACATCATAGAATGGAATGAAATTTTATATTCGTCGTTTTTAAAGAAATAAAAATGTTATAGAATTATATCCAGGAAGATTTTTAATATGATAGCACATGACCTAGAGTAAATTGTAGCACATTACTTACAAATACAGAAGGTGTCATTCAGAAGAACTCGTGGAAGTATATCTTGATATGCACAACTTTCTTTACTAAACTCGGATAGTGTAAGTGCAACATAGAATCTTAAACTGTCCTTTCAAAATGTTATTAAAATGATTTGGGGCTAACAGTGTATTTTTTAAAATTTTCACATAGGTCCCTCCGACAAATTATGAGAACATGAAATGTAAAACTGAAGATACACGTAACATATTTATCAATTGACGACCACAATTTTCTTTTATCGTCATGGACGAATACACCAGGGTAATCGTCCATAATTTTTAATAGTATTCCATTTATACCTCTACGATAAGAGTTATGAGAACGATAATTTCCACATCAAGGATCAGCATCAAATTTTATATTCGTTGTTTTTTATGAAATAAAAAGGTTATAGAATTCTATCCAAGAAGATTTTTAATGCGATAGCACATGTCCTAGAGTACATTGTAGCACATTACTTACAAACAGAAAAGGTGTCATTCAGAAGAACTTGTGTAAGTATATGTTGATATGAACAGCCTTCTTTACTAAGTTCGGATAGTGTAATTTCAACATAGAATCTGAAAATGTCTTTTCGGAATGATCTTAAAAAGGTTTTTGGCTAACAGTGTATTTTTTATAATTTTCACATAGGTCCCTCCGACAAATTGCGAGAACTTTAAATTTAAAACTGAAGATACACTTGACAGGTTTTATCAATTATCGATCTTAAGGTTCCTTTATTGTCATGAAAGAATACACCGGGGTTATCATCCGTCATTTTTAATAGTATTCCATTTAGACCTCTACTATAAGATTTACGAGAACGATAATTTCCACATCATAGAATGGAATGAAATTTTATATTCGTGGTTGTTAAAGAAATAAAAATGATATAGAATTCTATCTAGGATGATTTTTAAAGCGATTGCACATGACCTAGAGTAAATTATAGCAAATTACTTACAAATACACAAGGTTTCATTCAGAAGAACTCGTGGAAGTATATGTTGATATGCACAACTTTCTTTACTAAACTCGGATAGTGTAACTGCAACATGGAATCTTAAACTTTCCTTTCAAAATGTTATTAAAAAGATTTGGGGCTAACGGTGTATTTTTAAAAATTTTCACATAGGTCCCTCCGACAAATTATGAGAACATGAAATGTAAAACTCAAGATACACGTAACATATTTATCAATTGACGACCACAAAGTTCTTTTATTGTCATGGACGAATACACCGGGGTAATCGTCCATAATTTTTAATAGTATTCCCGTTATACCTCTACGATAAGAGTTATGAGAACGATAATTTCCACATCATCGATCAGCATCAAATTTTATATTCGTTGTTTCTTATGAAATAAAAAGGTTATAGAATTCTATCCAAGAAGATTTTTAATGCGATAGCACATGTTCTAGAGTACGTTGTAACACATTACTTACAAACACAGAAGGTGTCATTCAGAAAGAACTTGTGGAAGTATATGTTGATATGAACAACTTTCTTTACTAAACTCGGATAGTGTAATTTCAACATAGAATCCAAATATGTCTTTTCGGAATGATCTTAAAAAGGTTTTGGGCTAACAGTGTATTTTTTAAAATTTTCACATAGGTCCCTCCAACAAATTGCGAGAACTTTAAATATATAACTGAAGATACACTTGACATATTTTATCAATTGTCGATCACAATTTTCCTTTATTGTCATGGAAGAATACACCGGTGTAATCATCCGTCATTTTTAATAGTATTCCATTTAGACCTCTACTATAAGATTTATGAGAACGATAATTTCCACATCATAGAATGGAATGAAATTTTATACTCGTCGTTTTTAAAGAAATAAAAATGTTATAGAATTATATCCAGGAAGATTTTTAATGCGATAGCACATGACCTAGAGTAAATTGTAGCACATTACTTACAAATACAGAAGGTGTCATTCAGAAGAACTCGTGGAAGTATATGTTGATATGCACAACTTTCTTTACTAAACTCGGATAGTGTAAGTGCAACATAGAATCTTAAACCGTCCTTTCAAAATGTTATTAAAATGATTTGGGGCTAACAGTGTATTTTTTAAAATTTTCACATAGGTCCCTCCGACAAATTATGAGAACATGAAATGTAAAACTGAAGATACACGTAACATATTTATCAATTGACGACCACAATGTTCTTTTATCATCATGGACGAATACACCAGGGTAATCGTCCTTAATTTTTAATAGTATTCCATTTATACCTCTACGATAAGAGTTATGAGAACGATAATTTCCACATCAAGGATCAGCATCAAATTTTCTATTCGTTGTTTTTTATGAAATAAAAAGGTTATAGAATTCTATCCAAGAAGATTTTTAATGCGATAGCACATGTCCTAGAGTACATTGTAGCACATTACTTACAAACAGAAAAGGTGTCATTCAGAAGAACTTGTGTAAGTATATGTTGATATGAACAGCTTTCTTTACTAAGTTTGGATAGTGTAATTTCAACATAGAATCTGAAAATGTCTTTTCGGAATGATCTTAAAAAGGTTTTTGGCTAACAGTGTATTTTTTATAATTTTCATATAGGTCCCTCCGACAAATTGCGAGAACTTTAAATGTAAAACTGAAGATACACTTGACAGGTTTTATCAATTATCGATCACAATGTTCCTTTATTGTCATGAAAGAATACACCGGGGTTATCATCCGTCATTTTTAATAGTATTCCATTTGGACCTCTACTATAAGATTTACGAGAACGATAATTTCCACATCATAGAATGGAATGAAATTTTATATTCGTGGTTTTTAAAGAAATAAAAATGATATAGAATTCTATCTAGGATGATTTTTAAAGCGATTGCACATGACCTAGAGTAAATTATAGCAAATTACTTACAAATACACAAGGTTTCATTCAGAAGAACTCGTGGAAGTATATGTTGATATGCACAACATTCTTTACTAAACTCGGATAGTGTAAGTGCAACATAGAATCTTAAACTGTCCTTTCAAAATGTTATTAAAAAGATTTGGGGCTAACAGTGTATTTTTTAAAATTTTCACATAGGTCCCTCCGACAAATTATGAGAACATGAGATGTAAAACTCAAGATACACGTAACATATTTATCAATTGACGACCACAATGTTCTTTTATCGTCATGGACGAATACACCAGGGTAATCGTCCACAATTTTTAATAGTATTCCCTTTATACCTCTACGATAAGAGTTATGAGAACGATAATTTCCACATCATGGATCAGCATCAAATTTTATATTCGTTGTTTTTTATGAAATAAAAAGGTTATAGAATTCTATCCAAGAAGATTTTTAATGCGATAGCACATGTTCTAGAGTACGTTGTAACACATTACTTACAAACACAGAAGGTGTCATTCAGAAAGAACTTGTGGGAGTATATGTTGATATGAACAACTTTCTTTACTGAACTTGGATAGTGTAATTTCAACATAGAATCCGAATCTGTCTTTTTGGATTGATCTTAAAAAGGTTTTGGGCTAACAGTGTATTTTTTTAAATTTTCACATAGGTCCCTCCAACAAATTGCGAGAACTTTAAATATATAACTGAAGATACACTTGACATATTTTATCAATTGTCGATCACAATGTTCCTTTATTGTCATGGAAGAATACACCGGGGTAATCATCCGTCATTTTTAATAGTATTCCATTTAGACCTCTACTATAAGATTTATGAGAATGATAATTTCCACATCATAGAATGGAATGAAATTTTATATTCGTGGTTTTTAAAGAAATAAAAATGTTATAGAATTCTATCTAGGATGATTTTTAAAGCGATTGGACATGACTTAGAGTAAATTACAGCACATTACTTACAAATACACAAGGTTTAATTCAGAAGAACTCGTGGAATACATGTTGATATGCGCAACTTTCTTTACTAAACTCGGATAGTGTAAGTGCAACATAGAATCTTAAACTGTCCTTTCAAAATGTTATTAAAATGATTTGGGGCTAATAGTGTATTTTTTAATATTTTGACATAGGTCCCTCCGACAAATTATAAGAACATGAAATGTAAAACTGAAGATACACGTAATAAATTTATCAATTGACGACCACAATGTTCTTTTATCGTCATGGACGTATACACCAGTGTAATTGTCCATAATTTTTAATAATATTCCATTTATACCTCTACGATAAGAGTTATGAGAACGATAATTTACACATCATGGATCAGCATCAAATTTTATATTCATTGGTTTTTATGAAATAAAAAGGTTATAGAATTCCATCCAAGAAGATTTTTAATGCGATAGCACATGTCCCAGAGTACATTGTAGCACATTACTTACAAACACAGAAGGTGTCATTCAGAAGAACTTGTGGAAGTATATGTTGATATGAACAACTTTCTTTACTAAACTCGGATAGTGTAATTTCAACATAGAATCTGAAACTGTCTTTTCAAAATGATCTTAAAATGGTTTTGGGCTAACAGTGTATTTTTTAAAATTTTCACGTAGGTCCCTCCGACAAATTGCGAGAACTTTAAATATATATCTGAAGATTCACTTGACATATTTTATCAATTGTCGATCACAATGTTCCTTTATTGTCATGGAAGAATACACCGAGGTAATCATCCGTCATTTTTAATAGTATTCCATTTAGACCTCTACTATAAGATTTATGAGAACGATAATTTCCACATCATAGAATGGAATGAAATTTTATATTCGGGGTTTTTAAAGAAATAAAAATGTTATAGAATTCTATCTAGGATGATTTTTAAAGCGATTGGACATGACCTAGAGTAAATTATAGCAGATTACTTACAAATACACAAGGTTTCCTTCAGAAGAACTCGTGGAAGTATATGTTGATGTGCACAACTTTCTTTACTAAACTCGGATAGTGTAAGTGCAACATAGAATCTTAAACTGTCCTTTCAAAATGTTAATAAAAAGATTTGCGGCTAACAGTGTATTTTTTAAAATTGTCACATAGGTCCCTCCGACAAATTATGAGAACATGAAATGTAAAACTCAAGATACACGTAACATATTTATCAACTGACGACCACAATGTTCCTTTATCGTCATGGACGAATACACCAGGGTAATCGTCCATAATTTTTAATAGTATTCCATTTATTCCTCTACGATAAGAGTTATGAGAACGATAATTTCCACATCATGGATCAGCATCAAATTTTATATTCGTTGGTTTTTATGAAATAAAAAGGTTGTAGAATTCTATCCAAGAAGATTTTTAATGCGATAGCACATGTCCCAGAGTACATTGTAGGACATTACTTACAAACATAGAAGGTGTCATTCAGAAGAACTTGTGGAAGTATATGTTGATATGAACAACTTTCTTTACTAAACTCGGATAGTGTAATTTCAACATAGAATCCAAAACTGTCTTTTCGGAATGATCTTAAAAAGGTTTTGGGCTAACAGTGTATTTTTTAAAATTATCACATAGGTCCCTTCGACAAATTGCGAGAACTTTAAATGTATAAGTGAAGATACACTTGACATATTTTATCAATTGTCGATCACAATGTTCCTTTATTATCATGGAAGAATACACCGGGTTAATCATTCATCATTTTTAATAGTATTCCATTTAGACTTCTACTATAAGATTTATGAGAACGATAATTTCCACATCATAGAATGGAATGAAATTTTATATTCGTGGTTTTTAAAGAAATAAAAATGTTATAGAATTCTATCTAGGATGATTTTTAAAGCGATTGGACATGACTTAGAGTAAATTATAGCACATTACTTACAAATACACAAGGTTTAATTCAGAAGAACTCGTGGAATACATGTTGATATGCGCAACTTTCTTTACTAAACTCGGATAGTGTAAGTGCAACATAGAATCTTAAACTGTCCTTTCAAAATGTTATGAAAATGACTTGGGGCTAACAGTGTATTTTTTTAAATTTTCACATAGGTCCCTCCGACAAATTATGAGAACATGAAATGTAAAACTGAAGATACACGTAATATATTTATCAATTGACGACCACAATGTTCTTTTATCGTCATGGACGAATACACCAGGGTAATTGTCCATAATTTTTAATACTATTCCATTTATACCTTTACGATAAGAGTTATGAGAACGATAATTTCCACATCATGGATCAGCATCAAATTTTATATTTGTTGGTTTTTATGAAATAAAAAGGTTATAGAATTCTATCCAAGAAGATTTTTAATGCGATAGCACATGTCCCAGAGTACATTGTAGCACATTACTTACAAACACAGAAGGTGTCATTCAGAAGAACTTGTGGAAGTATATGTTGATATGAACAACTTTCTTTACTAAACTCGGATAGTGTAATTTCAACATAGAATCTGAAACCGTCTTTTCGGAATGATCTTAAAATGGTTTTGGGCTAACAGTGTATTTTTTTAAATTTTACATAGGTCCCTCCGACAAATTACGAGAACTTTAAATATATATCTGAAGATACACTTGACATATTTTATCAATTTTCGATCACAATGTTCCTTTATTGTCATGGAAGAATACACCGAGGTAATCATCCGTCATTTTTAATAGTATTCCATTTAGACCTCTACTATAAGATTTATTAGAACGATAATTTCCACATCATAGAATGGAATGATTTTATATTCGGGGTTTTTAAAGAAATAATAATGTTATAGAATTCTATCTAGGATGATTTTTAAAGCGATTGGACATGACCTAGAGTAAATTATAGCACATTACATACAAATACACAAGGTTTCATTCAGAAGAACTCGTGGAAGTATATGTTGATATGCACAACTTTCTTTACTAAACTCGGATAGTGTAAGTGCAACATAGAATCTTAAACTGTCCTTTCAAAATGTTATTAAAAAGATTTGCGGCTAACAGTGTATTTTTAAAAATTTTCACATAGGTCCCTCCGACAAATTATGAGAACATGAAATGTAAAACTGAAGATACACGTAATATATTTATCAATTGACGACCACAATGTTCTTTTATCGTCATGGACGAATACACCAGGGTAATTGTCCATAATTTTTAATACTATTCCATTTATACCTTTACGATAAGAGTTATGAGAACGATAATTTCCACATCATGGATCAGCATCAAATTTTATATTCGTTGGTTTTTATGAAATAAAAAGGTTATAGAATTCTATCCAAGAAGATTTTTAATGCGATAGCACATGTCCCAGAGTACATTGTAGCACATTACTTACAAACTCAGAAGGTGTCATTCAGAAGAACTTGTGGAAGTATATGTTGATATGAACAACTTTCTTTACTAAACTCGGATAGTGTAATTTCAACATAGAATCTGAAACCGTCTTTTCGGAATGATCTTAAAATGGTTTTGGGCTAACAGTGTATTTTTTTAAATTTTACATAGGTCCCTCCGACAAATTACGAGAACTTTAAATATATATCTGAAGATACACTTGACATATTTTATCAATTTTCGATCACAATGTTCCTTTATTGTCATGGAAGAATACACCGAGGTAATCATCCATCATTTTTAATAGTATTCCATTTAGACTTCTACTATAAGATTTATGAGAACGATAATTTCCACATCATAGAATGGAATGAAATTTTATATTCGGGGTTTTTAAAGAAATAAAAATGTTATAGAATTCTATCTAGGATGATTTTTAAAGCGATTGGACATGACCTAGAGTAAATTATAGCACATTACTTACAAATACACAAGGTTTCATTCAGAAGAACTCGTGGAAGTATATGTTGATATGCACAACTTTCTTTACTAAACTCGGATAGTGTAAGTGCAACATAGAATCTTAAACTGTCCTTTCAAAATGTTATTAAAAAGATTTGCGGCTAACAGTGTATTTTTAAAAATTTTCACATAGGTCCCTCCGACAAATTATGAGAACATGAAATGTAAAACTGAAGATACACGTAATATATTTATCATTTGACGACCACAATGTTCTTTTATCGTCATGGACGAATACACCAGGGTAATCGTCCATAATTTTTAATAGTATTCCATTTATTCCTCTACGATAAGAGTTATGAGAACGATAATTTCCACATCATGGATCAGCATCAAATTTTATATTCGTTGGTTTTTATGAAATAAAAAGGTTATAGAATTCTATCCAAGAAGATTTTTAATGCGATAGCACATGTCCCAGAGTACATTGTAGCACATTACTTACAAACACAGAAGGTGTCATTCAGAAGAACTTGTGGAAGTATATGTTGATATGAACAACTTTCTTTACTAAACTCGGATAGTGTAATTTCAACATAGAATCTGAAACTGTCTTTTCGGAATGATCTTAAAATGGTTTTGGGCTACCAATGTATTTTTTAAAATTTTCACATAGGTCCCTCCGACAAATTGCGAGAACTTTAAATATATATCTGAAGATACACTTGACATATTTTATCAATTGTCGATCACAATGTTCCTTTATTGTCATGGAAGAATACACCGTGGTAATCATCCGTCATTTTTAATAGTATTCCATTTAGACCTCTACTATAAGATTTATTAGAACGATAATTTCCACATCATAGAATGGAATGATTTTATATTCGGGGTTTTTAAAGAAATAATAATGTTATAGAATTCTATCTAGGATGATTTTTAAAGCGATTGGACATGACCTAGAGTAAATTATAGCACATTACATACAAATACACAAGGTTTCATTCAGAAGAACTCGTGGAAGTATATGTTGATATGCACAACTTTCTTTACTAAACTCGGATAGTGTAAGTGCAACATAGAATCTTAAACTGTCCTTTCAAAATGTTATTAAAAAGATTTGCGGCTAACAGTGTATTTTTAAAAATTTTCACATAGGTCCCTCCGACAAATTATGAGGACATGAAATGTAAAACTGAAGATACACGTAATATATTTATCAATTGACGACCACAATGTTCTTTTATCATCATGGACGAATACAACAAGGTAATCATCCATAATTATTTAATAGTATTCCATTTATACCTCTACGATAAGAGTTATGAGAACGATAATTTCCACATCATGGATCAGCATCAAATTTTATATTCGTTGGTTTTTATGAAATAAAAAGGTTATAGAATTCTATCCAAGAAGATTTTTAATGCGATAGCACATGTCCCAGAGTACATTGTAGCACATTACTTACAAACACAGAAGGTGTCATTCAGAAGAACTTGTGGAAGTATATGTTGATATGAACAACTTTCTTTACTAAACTCGGATAGTGTAATTTCAACATAGAATCTGAAACTGTCTTTTCGGAATGATCTTAAAATGGTTTTGGGCTAACAGTGTATTTTTTAAAATTTTCACATAGGTCCCTCCGACAAATTGCGAGAACTTTAAATATATATCTGAAGACACACTTGACATATTTTATCAATTGTCGATCACAATGTTCCTTTATTGTCATGGAAGAATACACCGAGGTAATCATCCGTCATTTTTAATAGTATTCCATTTAGACCTCTACTATAAGATTTATTAGAACGATAATTTCCACATCATAGAATGGAATGATTTTATATTCGGGGTTTTTAAAGAAATAAAAATGTTATAGAATTCTATCTAGGATGATTTTTAAAGCGATTGGACATGACCTAGAGTAAATTATAGCACATTACTTACAAATACACAACGTTTCATTCAGAAGAACTCGTGGAAGTATATGTTGATATGCACAACTTTCTTTACTAAACTCGGATAGTGTAAGTGCAACATAGAATCTTAAACTGTCCTTTCAAAATGTTATCAAAAAGATTTGCGGCTAACAGTGTATTTTTTAAAATTTTCACATAGGTCCCTCCGACAAATTATGAGAACATGAAATGTAAAACTCAAGATACACGTAACATATTTATCAATTGACGACCACAATGTTCTTTTATCGTCATGGACGAATACACCAGGGTAATCGTCCATAATTTTTAATAGTATTCCATTTATTCCTCTACGATAAGAGTTATGAGAACGATAATTTCCACATCATGGATCAGCATCAAATTTTATATTCGTTGGTTTTTATGAAATAAAAAGGTTATAGAATTCTATCCAAGAAGATTTTTAATGCGATAGCACATGTCCCAGAGTACATTGTAGGACATTACTTACAAACATAGAAGGTGTCATTCAGAAGAACTTGTGGAAGTATATGTTGATATGAACAACTTTCTTTACTAAACTAGGATAGTGTAATTTCAACATAGAATCCAAAACAGTCTTTTCGGAATGATCTTAAAAAGGTTTTGGGCTAACAGTGTATTTTTTAAAATTATCACATAGGTCCCTTCGACAAATTGCGAGAACTTTAAATGTATCATTGAAGATACACTTGACATATTTTATCAATTGTCGATCACAATGTTCCTTTATTGTCATGGAAGAATACACCGGGGTAATCATCCGTCATTTTTAATAGTATTCCACTTAGACCTCTACTATAAGATTTATGAGAACGATAATTTCCACATCATAGAATGGAATGAAATTTTATATTAGTGGTTTTTAAAGAAATAAAAATGTTATAGAATTCTATCTAGGATGACTTTTAAAGCGATTGGACATGACCTAGAGTAAATTATAGCACATTACTTACAAATACATATGGTTTAATTCAGAAGAACTCGTGGAAGTATATGTTGATATGCACAACTTTCTTTACTAAACTCGGATAGTGTAAGTGCAACATAGAATCTTAAACTGTCCTTTCAAAATGTTATTAAAATGATTTGGGGCTAACAGTGTATTTTTTAAATTTTGACATAGGTCCCTCCGACAAATTATGAGAACATGAAATGTAAAACTGAAGATACACGTAATAAATTTATCAATTGACGACCACAATGTTCTTTTATCGTCATGGACGAATACACCAGTGTAATTGTCCATAATTTTTAATAATATTCCATTTGTACCTCTACGATAAGAGTTATGAGAACGATAATTTCCACATCATGGATCAGCATCAAATTTTATATTCGTTGGTTTTTATGAAATAAAAAGGTTATAGAATTCTATCCAAGAAGATTTTTAATGCGATAGCACATGTCCCAGAGTACATTGTAGCACATTACTTACAAACACAGAAGGTGTCATTCAGAAGAACTTGTGGAAGTATATGTTGATTTGAACAACTTTCTTTACTAAACTCGGATAGTGTAATTTCAACATAGAATCTGAAACTGTCTTTTCAGAATGATCCTAAAATGGTTTTGGGCTAACAGTGTATTTTTTAAAATTTTCACATAGGTCCCTCCGACAAATTGCGAGAACTTTAAATATATATCTGAAGATACACTTGACATATTTTATCAATTGTCGATCACAATGTTCCTTTATTGTCATGGAAGAATACACCGAGGTAATCATCCGTCATTTTTAATAGTATTCCATTTAGACCTCTACTATAAGATTTATTAGAACGATAATTTCCACATCATAGAATGGAATGATTTTATATTGGGGTTTTTAAAGAAATAAAAATGTTATAGAATTCTATCTAGGATGATTTTTAAAGCGATTGGACATGACCTAGAGTAAATTATAGCACATTACTTACAAATACACAAGGTTTCATTCAGAAGAACTCGTGGAAGTATATGTTGATATGCACAACTTTCTTTACTAAACTCGGATAGTGTAAGTGCAACATAGAATCTTAAACTGTCCTTTCAAAATGTTATTAAAAAGATTTGCGGCTAACAGTGTATTTTTAAAAATTTTCACATAGGTCCCTCCGACAAATTATGAGAACATGAAATGTAAAACTGAAGATACACGTAATATATTTATCAATTGACGACCACAATGTTCTTTTATCATCATGGACGAATACACCAGGGTAATCGTCCATAATTTGTTAATAGTATTCCATTTATACCTCTACAATAAGAGTTATGAGAACGATAATTTCCACATCATGGATCAACATCAAATTTTATATTCGTTGGTTTTTATGAAATAAAAAGGTTATAGAATTCTATCCAAGAAGATTTTTAATGCGATAGCACATGTCCCAGAGTACATTGTAGCACATTACTTACAAACACAGAAGGTGTCATTCAGAAGAACTTGTGGAAGTATATGTTGATATGAACAACTTTCTTTACTAAACTCGGATAGTGTAATTTCAACATAGAATCTGAAACTGTCTTTTCGGAATGATCTTAAAATGGTTTTGGGCTAACAGTGTATTTTTTAAAATTTTCACATAGGTCCCTCCGACAAATTGCGAGAACTTTAAATATATATCTGAAGATACACTTGACATATTTTATCAATTGTCGATCACAATGTTCCTTTATTGTCATGGAAGAATACACCGAGGTAATCATCCGTCATTTTTAATAGTATTCCATTTAGACCTCTACTATAAGATTTATTAGAACGATAATTTCCACATCATAGAATGGAATGATTTTATATTGGGGTTTTTAAAGAAATAAAAATGTTATAGAATTCTATCTAGGATGATTTTTAAAGCGATTGGACATGACCTAGAGTAAATTATAGCACATTACTTACAAATACACAAGGTTTCATTCAGAAGAACTCGTGGAAGTATATGTTGATATGCACAACTTTCTTTACTAAACTCGGATAGTGTAAGTGCAACATAGAATCTTAAACTGTCCTTTCAAAATGTTATTAAAAAGATTTGCGGCTAACAGTGTATTTTTAAAAATTTTCACATAGGTCCCTCCGACAAATTATGAGAACATGAAATGTAATACTGAAGATACACGTAATATATTTATCAATTGACGACCACAATGTTCTTTTATCATCATGGACGAATACACCAGGGTAATCGTCCATAATTTGTTAATAGTATTCCATTTATACCTCTACAATAAGAGTTATGAGAACGATAATTTCCACATCATGGATCAACATCAAATTTTATATTCGTTGGTTTTTATGAAATAAAAAGGTTATAGAATTCTATCCAAGAAGATTTTTAATGCGATAGCACATGTCCCAGAGTACATTGTAGCACATTACTTACAAACACAGAAGGTGTCATTCAGAAGAACTTGTGGAAGTATATGTTGATATGAACAACTTTCTTTACTAAACTCGGATAGTGTAATTTCAACATAGAATCTGAAACTGTCTTTTCGGAATGATCTTAAAATGGTTTTGGGCTAACAGTGTATTTTTTAAAATTTTCACATAGGTCCCTCCGACAAATTGCGAGAACTTTAAATATATATCTGAAGATACACTTGACATATTTTATCAATTGTCGATCACAATGTTCCTTTATTGTCATGGAAGAATACACCGAGGTAATCATCCGTCATTTTTAATAGTATTCCATTTAGACCTCTACTATAAGATTTATTAGAACGATAATTTCCACATCATAGAATGGAATGATTTTATATTGGGGTTTTTAAAGAAATAAAAATGTTATAGAATTCTATCTAGGATGATTTTTAAAGCGATTGGACATGACCTAGAGTAAATTATAGCACATTACTTACAAATACACAAGGTTTCATTCAGAAGAACTCGTGGAAGTATATGTTGATATGCACAACTTTCTTTACTAAACTCGGATAGTGTAAGTGCAACATAGAATCTTAAACTGTCCTTTCAAAATGTTATTAAAAAGATTTGCGGCTAACAGTGTATTTTTAAAAATTTTCACATAGGTCCCTCCGACAAATTATGAGAACATGAAATGTAATACTGAAGATACACGTAATATATTTATCAATTGACGACCACAATGTTCTTTTATCATCATGGACGAATACACCAGGGTAATCGTCCATAATTTGTTAATAGTATTCCATTTATACCTCTACAATAAGAGTTATGAGAACGATAATTTCCACATCATGGATCAACATCAAATTTTATATTCGTTGGTTTTTATGAAATAAAAAGGTTATAGAATTCTATCCAAGAAGATTTTTAATGCGATAGCACATGTCCCAGAGTACATTGTAGCACATTACTTACAAACACAGAAGGTGTCATTCAGAAGAACTTGTGGAAGTATATGTTGATATGAACAACTTTCTTTACTAAACTCGGATAGTGTAATTTCAACATAGAATCTGAAACTGTCTTTTCGGAATGATCTTAAAATGGTTTTGGGCTAACAGTGTATTTTTTAAAATTTTCACATAGGTCCCTCCGACAAATTGCGAGAACTTTAAATATATATCTGAAGATACACTTGACATATTTTATCAATTGTCGATCACAATGTTCCTTTATTGTCATGGAAGAATACACCGAGGTAATCATCCGTCATTTTTAATAGTATTCCATTTAGACCTCTACTATAAGATTTATTAGAACGATAATTTCCACATCATAGAATGGAATGATTTTATATTGGGGTTTTTAAAGAAATAAAAATGTTATAGAATTCTATCTAGGATGATTTTTAAAGCGATTGGACATGACCTAGAGTAAATTATAGCACATTACTTACAAATACACAAGGTTTCATTCAGAAGAACTCGTGGAAGTATATGTTGATATGCACAACTTTCTTTACTAAACTCGGATAGTGTAAGTGCAACATAGAATCTTAAACTGTCCTTTCAAAATGTTATTAAAAAGATTTGCGGCTAACAGTGTATTTTTAAAAATTTTCACATAGGTCCCTCCGACAAATTATGAGAACATGAAATGTAATACTGAAGATACACGTAATATATTTATCAATTGACGACCACAATGTTCTTTTATCATCATGGACGAATACACCAGGGTAATCGTCCATAATTTGTTAATAGTATTCCATTTATACCTCTACAATAAGAGTTATGAGAACGATAATTTCCACATCATGGATCAACATCAAATTTTATATTCGTTGGTTTTTATGAAATAAAAAGGTTATAGAATTCTATCCAAGAAGATTTTTAATGCGATAGCACATGTCCCAGAGTACATTGTAGCACATTACTTACAAACACAGAAGGTGTCATTCAGAAGAACTTGTGGAAGTATATGTTGATATGAACAACTTTCTTTACTAAACTCGGATAGTGTAATTTCAACATAGAATCTGAAACTGTCTTTTCGGAATGATCTTAAAATGGTTTTGGGCTAACAGTGTATTTTTTAAAATTTTCACATAGGTCCCTCCGACAAATTGCGAGAACTTTAAATATATATCTGAAGATACACTTGACATATTTTATCAATTGTCGATCACAATGTTCCTTTATTGTCATGGAAGAATACACCGAGGTAATCATCCGTCATTTTTAATAGTATTCCATTTAGACCTCTACTATAAGATTTATTAGAACGATAATTTCCACATCATAGAATGGAATGATTTTATATTGGGGTTTTTAAAGAAATAAAAATGTTATAGAATTCTATCTAGGATGATTTTTAAAGCGATTGGACATGACCTAGAGTAAATTATAGCACATTACTTACAAATACACAAGGTTTCATTCAGAAGAACTCGTGGAAGTATATGTTGATATGCACAACTTTCTTTACTAAACTCGGATAGTGTAAGTGCAACATAGAATCTTAAACTGTCCTTTCAAAATGTTATTAAAAAGATTTGCGGCTAACAGTGTATTTTTAAAAATTTTCACATAGGTCCCTCCGACAAATTATGAGAACATGAAATGTAATACTGAAGATACACGTAATATATTTATCAATTGACGACCACAATGTTCTTTTATCATCATGGACGAATACACCAGGGTAATCGTCCATAATTTGTTAATAGTATTCCATTTATACCTCTACAATAAGAGTTATGAGAACGATAATTTCCACATCATGGATCAACATCAAATTTTATATTCGTTGGTTTTTATGAAATAAAAAGGTTATAGAATTCTATCCAAGAAGATTTTTAATGCGATAGCACATGTCCCAGAGTACATTGTAGCACATTACTTACAAACACAGAAGGTGTCATTCAGAAGAACTTGTGGAAGTATATGTTGATATGAACAACTTTCTTTACTAAACTCGGATAGTGTAATTTCAACATAGAATCTGAAACTGTCTTTTCGGAATGATCTTAAAATGGTTTTGGGCTAACAGTGTATTTTTTAAAATTTTCACATAGGTCCCTCCGACAAATTGCGAGAACTTTAAATATATATCTGAAGATACACTTGACATATTTTATCAATTGTCGATCACAATGTTCCTTTATTGTCATGGAAGAATACACCGAGGTAATCATCCGTCATTTTTAATAGTATTCCATTTAGACCTCTACTATAAGATTTATTAGAACGATAATTTCCACATCATAGAATGGAATGATTTTATATTCGGGGTTTTTAAAGAAATAAAAATGTTATAGAATTCTATCTAGGATGATTTTTAAAGCGATTGGACATGACCTAGAGTAAATTATAGCAGATTACTTACAAATACACAAGGTTTCCTTCAGAAGAACTCGTGGAAGTATATGTTGATGTGCACAACTTTCTTTACTAAACTCGGATAGTGTAAGTGCAACATAGAATCTTAAACTGTCCTTTCAAAATGTTAATAAAAAGATTTGCGGCTAACAGTGTATTTTTTAAAATTGTCACATAGGTCCCTCCGACAAATTATGAGAACATGAAATGTAAAACTCAAGATACACGTAACATATTTATCAACTGACGACCACAATGTTCCTTTATCGTCATGGACGAATACACCAGGGTAATCGTCCATAATTTTTAATAGTATTCCATTTATTCCTTTACGATAAGAGTTATGAGAACGATAATTTCCACATCATGGATCAGCATCAAATTTTATATTCGTTGGTTTTTATGAAATAAAAAGGTTGAAGAATTCTATCCAAGAAGATTTTTAATGCGATAGCACATGTCCCAGAGTACATTGTAGGACATTACTTACAAACATAGAAGGTGTCATTCAGAGGAACTTGTGGAAGTATATGTTGATATGAACAACTTTCTTTACTAAACTCGGATAGTGTAATTTCAACATAGAATCCAAAACTGTCTTTTCGGAATGATCTTAAAAAGGTTTTGGGCTAACAGTGTATTTTTTAAAATTATCACATAGGTCCCTTCGACAAATTGCGAGAACTTTAAATGTATAAGTGAAGATACACTTGACATATTTTATCAATTGTCGATCACAATGTTCCTTTATTGTCATGGAAGAATACACCGGGTTAATCATTCATCATTTTTAATAGTATTCCATTTAGACTTCTACTATAAGATTTATGTGAACGATAATTTCCACATCATAGAATGGAATGAAATTTTATATTCGTGGTTTTTAAAGAAATAAAAATGATATAGAATTCTATCTAGGATGATTTTTAAAGCAATTGGACATGACTTAGAGTAAATTATAGCACATTACTTACAAATACACAAGGTTTAATTCAGAAGAACTCGTGGAATACATGTTGATATGCGCAACTTTCTTTACTAAACTCGGATAGTGTAAGTGCAACATAGAATCTTAAACTGTCCTTTCAAAATGTTATGAAAATGACTTGGGGCTAACAGTGTATTTTTTAAAATTTTCACATAGGTCCCTCCGACAAATTATGAGAACATGAAATGTAAAACTGAAGATACACGTAATATATTTATCAATTGACGACCACAATGTTCTTTTATCATCATGGACGAATACACCAGGGTAATCGTCCATAATTTGTTAATAGTATTCCATTTATACCTCTACAATAAGAGTTATGAGAACGATAATTTCCACATCATGGATCAACATCAAATTTTATATTCGTTGGTTTTTATGAAATAAAAAGGTTATAGAATTCTATCCAAGAAGATTTTTAATGCGATAGCACATGTCCCAGAGTACATTGTAGCACATTACTTACAAACACAGAAGGTGTCATTCAGAAGAACTTGTGGAAGTATATGTTGATATGAACAACTTTCTTTACTAAACTCGGATAGTGTAATTTCAACATAGAATCTGAAACTGTCTTTTCGGAATGATCTTAAAATGGTTTTGGGCTAACAGTGTATTTTTTAAAATTTTCACATAGGTCCCTCCGACAAATTGCGAGAACTTTAAATATATATCTGAAGATACACTTGACATATTTTATCAATTGTCGATCACAATGTTCCTTTATTGTCATGGAAGAATACACCGAGGTAATCATCCGTCATTTTTAATAGTATTCCATTTAGACCTCTACTATAAGATTTATTAGAACGATAATTTCCACATCATAGAATGGAATGATTTTATATTCGGGGTTTTTAAAGAAATAAAAATGTTATAGAATTCTATCTAGGATGATTTTTAAAGCGATTGGACATGACCTAGAGTAAATTATAGCAGATTACTTACAAATACACAAGGTTTCCTTCAGAAGAACTCGTGGAAGTATATGTTGATGTGCACAACTTTCTTTACTAAACTCGGATAGTGTAAGTGCAACATAGAATCTTAAACTGTCCTTTCAAAATGTTAATAAAAAGATTTGCGGCTAACAGTGTATTTTTTAAAATTGTCACATAGGTCCCTCCGACAAATTATGAGAACATGAAATGTAAAACTCAAGATACACGTAACATATTTATCAACTGACGACCACAATGTTCCTTTATCGTCATGGACGAATACACCAGGGTAATCGTCCATAATTTTTAATAGTATTCCATTTATTCCTTTACGATAAGAGTTATGAGAACGATAATTTCCACATCATGGATCAGCATCAAATTTTATATTCGTTGGTTTTTATGAAATAAAAAGGTTGAAGAATTCTATCCAAGAAGATTTTTAATGCGATAGCACATGTCCCAGAGTACATTGTAGGACATTACTTACAAACATAGAAGGTGTCATTCAGAAGAACTTGTGGAAGTATATGTTGATATGAACAACTTTCTTTACTAAACTCGGATAGTGTAATTTCAACATAGAATCCAAAACTGTCTTTTCGGAATGATCTTAAAAAGGTTTTGGGCTAACAGTGTATTTTTTAAAATTATCACATAGGTCCCTTCGACAAATTGCGAGAACTTTAAATGTATAAGTGAAGATACACTTGACATATTTTATCAATTGTCGATCACAATGTTCCTTTATTGTCATGGAAGAATACACCGGGTTAATCATTCATCATTTTTAATAGTATTCCATTTAGACTTCTACTATAAGATTTATGTGAACGATAATTTCCACATCATAGAATGGAATGAAATTTTATATTCGTGGTTTTTAAAGAAATAAAAATGATATAGAATTCTATCTAGGATGATTTTTAAAGCAATTGGACATGACTTAGAGTAAATTATAGCACATTACTTACAAATACACAAGGTTTAATTCAGAAGAACTCGTGGAATACATGTTGATATGCGCAACTTTCATTACTAAACTCGGATAGTGTAAGTGCAACATAGAATCTTAAACTGTCCTTTCAAAATGTTATGAAAATGACTTGGGGCTAACAGTGTATTTTTTAAAATTTTCACATAGGTCCCTCCGACAAATTATGAGAACATGAAATGTAAAACTGAAGATACACGTAATATATTTATCAATTGACGACCACAATGTTCTTTTATCATCATGGACGAATACACCAGGGTAATCGTCCATAATTTGTTAATAGTATTCCATTTATACCTCTACAATAAGAGTTATGAGAACGATAATTTCCACATCATGGATCAACATCAAATTTTATATTCTTTGGTTTTTATGAAATAAAAAGGTTATAGAATTCTATCCAAGAAGATTTTTAATGCGATAGCACATGTCCCAGAGTACATTGTAGCACATTACTTACAAACACAGAAGGTGTCATTCAGAAGAACTTGTGGAAGTATATGTTGATATGAACAACTTTCTTTACTAAACTCGGATAGTGTAATTTCAACATAGAATCTGAAACTGTCTTTTCGGAATGATCTTAAAATGGTTTTGGGCTAACAGTGTATTTTTTAAAATTTTCACATAGGTCCCTCCGACAAATTGCGAGAACTTTAAATATATATCTGAAGATACACTTGACATATTTTATCAATTGTCGATCACAATGTTCCTTTATTGTCATGGAAGAATACACCGAGGTAATCATCCATCATTTTTAATAGTATTCCATTTAGACCTCTACTATAAGATTTATTAGAACGATAATTTCCACATCATAGAATGGAATGATTTTATATTCGGGGTTTTTAAAGAAATAAAAATGTTATAGAATTCTATCTAGGATGATTTTTAAAGCGATTGGACATGACCTAGAGTAAATTATAGCAGATTACTTACAAATACACAAGGTTTCCTTCAGAAGAACTCGTGGAAGTATATGTTGATGTGCACAACTTTCTTTACTAAACTCGGATAGTGTAAGTGCAACATAGAATCTTAAACTGTCCTTTCAAAATGTTAATAAAAAGATTTGCGGCTAACAGTGTATTTTTAAAAATTTTCACATAGGTCCCTCCGACAAATTATGAGAACATGAAATGTAAAACTGAAGATACACGTAATATATTTATCAATTGACGACCACAATGTTCTTTTATCATCATGGACGAATACACCAGGGTAATCGTCCATAATTTTTTAATAGTATTCCATTTATACCTCTACAATAAGAGTTATGAGAACGATAATTTCCACATCATGGATCAACATCAAATTTTATATTCGTTGGTTTTTATGAAATAAAAAGGTTATAGAATTCTATCCAAGAAGATTTTTAATGCGATAGCACATGTCCCAGAGTACATTGTAGCACATTACTTACAAACACAGAAGGTGTCATTCAGAAGAACTTGTGGAAGTATATGTTGATATGAACAACTTTCTTTACTAAACTCGGATAGTGTAATTTCAACATAGAATCTGAAACTGTCTTTTCGGAATGATCTTAAAATGGTTTTGGGCTAACAGTGTATTTTTTAAAATTTTCACATAGGTCCCTCCGACAAATTGCGAGAACTTTAAATATATATCTGAAGATACACTTGACATATTTTATCAATTGTCGATCACAATGTTCCTTTATTGTCATGGAAGAATACACCGAGGTAATCATCCGTCATTTTTAATAGTATTCCATTTAGACCTCTACTATAAGATTTATTAGAACGATAATTTCCACATCATAGAATGGAATGATTTTATATTCGGGGTTTTTAAAGAAATAAACATGTTATAGAATTCTATCTAGGATGATTTTTAAAGCGATTGGACATGACCTAGAGTAAATTATAGCAGATTACTTACAAATACACAAGGTTTCCTTCAGAAGAACTCGTGGAAGTATATGTTGATGTGCACAACTTTCTTTACTAAACTCGGATAGTGTAAGTGCAACATAGAATCTTAAACTGTCCTTTCAAAATGTTAATAAAAAGATTTGCGGCTAACAGTGTATTTTTTAAAATTGTCACATAGGTCCCTCCGACAAATTATGAGAACATGAAATGTAAAACTCAAGATACACGTAACATATTTATCAACTGACGACCACAATGTTCCTTTATCGTCATGGACGAATACACCAGGGTAATCGTCCATAATTTTTAATAGTATTCCATTTATTCCTTTACGATAAGAGTTATGAGAACGATAATTTCCACATCATGGATCAGCATCAAATTTTATATTCGTTGGTTTTTATGAAATAAAAAGGTTGAAGAATTCTATCCAAGAAGATTTTTAATGCGATAGCACATGTCCCAGAGTACATTGTAGGACATTACTTACAAACATAGAAGGTGTCATTCAGAAGAACTTGTGGAAGTATATGTTGATATGAACAACTTTCTTTACTAAACTCGGATAGTGTAATTTCAACATAGAATCCAAAACTGTCTTTTCGGAATGATCTTAAAAAGGTTTTGGGCTAACAGTGTATTTTTTAAAATTATCACATAGGTCCCTTCGACAAATTGCGAGAACTTTAAATGTATAAGTGAAGATACACTTGACATATTTTATCAATTGTCGATCACAATGTTCCTTTATTGTCATGGAAGAATACACCGGGTTAATCATTCATCATTTTTAATAGTATTCCATTTAGACTTCTACTATAAGATTTATGTGAACGATAATTTCCACATCATAGAATGGAATGAAATTTTATATTCGTGGTTTTTAAAGAAATAAAAATGATATAGAATTCTATCTAGGATGATTTTTAAAGCAATTGGACATGACTTAGAGTAAATTATAGCACATTACTTACAAATACACAAGGTTTAATTCAGAAGAACTCGTGGAATACATGTTGATATGCGCAACTTTCTTTACTAAACTCGGATAGTGTAAGTGCAACATAGAATCTTAAACTGTCCTTTCAAAATGTTATGAAAATGACTTGGGGCTAACAGTGTATTTTTTAAAATTTTCACATAGGTCCCTCCGACAAATTATGACAACATGAAATGTAAAACTGAAGATACACGTAATATATTTATCAATTGACGACCACAATGTTCTTTTATCGTCATGGACGAATACACCAGGGTAATTGTCCATAATTTTTAATACTATTCCATTTATACCTCTACGATAAGAGTTATGAGAACGATAATTTCCACATCATGGATCAGCATCAAATTTTATATTTGTTGGTTTTTATGAAATAAAAAGGTTATAGAATTCTATCCAAGAAGATTTTTAATGCGATAGCACATGTCCCAGAGTACATTGTAGCACATTACTTACAAACTCAGAAGGTGTCATTCAGAAGAACTTGTGGAAGTATATGTTGATATCAACAACTTTCTTTACTAAACTCGGATAGTGTAATTTCAACATAGAATCTGAAACTGTCTTTTCGGAATGATCTTAAAATGGTTTTGGGCTAACAGTGTATTTTTTTAAATTTTACATAGGTCCCTCCGACAAATTACGAGAACTTTAAATATATATCTGAAGATACACTTGACATATTTTATCAATTTTCGATCACAATGTTCCTTTATTGTCATGGAAGAATACACCGAGGTAATCATCCATCATTTTTAATTGTATTCCATTTAGACTTCTACTATAAGATTTATGAGAACGATAATTTCCACATCATAGAATGGAATGAAATTTTATATTCGGGGTTTTTAAAGAAATAAAAATGTTATAGAATTCTATCTAGGATGATTTTTAAAGCGATTGGACATGACCTAGAGTAAATTATAGCACATTACTTACAAATACACAAGGTTTCATTCAGAAGAACTCGTGGAAGTATATGTTGATATACACAACTTTCTTTACTAAACTCGGATAGTGTAAGTGCAACATAGAATCTTAAACTGTCCTTTCAAAATGTTATTAAAAAGATTTGGGGCTAACAGTGTATTTTTTTAAATTTTCACATAGGTCCCTCCGACAAATTATGAGAACATGAAATGTAAAACTGAAGATACACGTAATATATTTATCAATTGACGACCACAATGTTCTTTTATCGTCATGGACGAATACACCGGGGTAATTGTCCATAATTTTTAATACTATTCCATTTATACCTCTACGATAAGAGTTGTGAGAACGATAATTTCCACATCATGGATCAGCATCAAATTTTATATTTGTTGGTTTTTATGAAATGAAAAGGTTATAGAATTCTATCCAAGAAGATTTTTAATGCGATAGCACATGTCCCAGAGTACATTGTAGCACATTACTTAGAAACTCAGAAGGTGTCATTCAGAAGAACTTGTGGAAGTATATGTTGATATGAACAACTTTCTTTACTAAACTCGGATAGTGTAATTTCAACATAGAATCTGAAACTGTCTTTTCGGAATGATCTTAAAATGGTTTTGGGCTAACAGTGTATTTTTTTAAATTTTACATAGGTCCCTCCGACAAATTACGAGAACTTTAAATATATATCTGAAGATACACTTGACATATTTTATCAATTTTCGATCACAATGTTCCTTTATTGTCATGGAAGAATACACCGAGGTAATCATCCATCATTTTTAATAGTATTCCATTTAGACTTCTACTATAAGATTTATGAGAACGATAATTTCCACATCATAGAATGGAATGAAATTTTATATTCGGGGTTTTTAAAGAAATAAAAATGTTATAGAATTCTATCTAGGATGATTTTTAAAGCGATTGGACATGACCTAGAGTAAATTATAGCACATTACTTACAAATACACAAGGTTTCATTCAGAAGAACTCGTGGAAGTATATGTTGATATGCACAACTTTCTTTACTAAACTCGGATAGTGTAAGTGCAACATAGAATCTTAAACTGTCCTTTCAAAATGTTATTAAAAAGATTTGCGGCTAACAGTGTATTTTTAAAAATTTTCACATAGGTCCCTCCGACAAATTATGAGAACATGAAATGTAAAACTGAAGATACACGTAATATATTTATCAATTGACGACCACAATGTTCTTTTATCGTCATGGACGAATACACCAGGGTAATCGTCCATAATTTTTAATAGTATTCCATTTATACCTCTACGATAAGAGTTATGAGAACGATAATTTCCACATCATGGATCAGCATCAAATTTTATATTCGTTGGTTTTTATGAAATAAAAAGGTTATAGAATTCTATCCAAGAAGATTTTTAATGCGATAGCACATGTCCCAGAGTACATTGTAGCACATTACTTACAAACACAGAAGGTGTCATTCAGAAGAACTTGTGGAAGTATATGTTGATATGAACAACTTTCTTTACTAAACTCGGATAGTGTAATTTCAACATAGAATCTGAAACTGTCTTTTCGGAATGATCTTAAAATGGTTTTGGGCTAACAGTGTATTTTTTAAAATTTTCACATAGGTCCCTCCGACAAATTGCGAGAACTTTAAATATATATATCTGAAGATACACTTGACATATTTTATCAATTGTCGATCACAATGTTCCTTTATTGTCATGGAAGAATACACCGAGGTAATCATCCGTCATTTTTAATAGTATTCCATTTAGACCTCTACTATAAGATTTATTAGAACGATAATTTCCACATCATAGAATGGAATGATTTTATATTCGGGGTTTTTAAAGAAATAATAATGTTATAGAATTCTATCTAGGATGATTTTTAAAGCGATTGGACATGACCTAGAGTAAATTATAGCACATTACTTACAAATACACAAGGTTTCATTCAGAAGAACTCGTTGAAGTATATGTTGATATGCACAACTTTCTTTACTAAACTCGGATAGTGTAAGTGCAACATAGAATCTTAAACTGTCCTTTCAAAATGTTATTAAAAAGATTTGCGGCTAACAGTGTATTTTTAAAAATTTTCACATAGGTCCCTCCGACAAATTATGAGAACATGAAATGTAAAACTGAAGATACACGTAATATATTTATCAATTGACGACCACAATGTTCTTTTATCATCATGGACGAATACACCAGGGTAATCGTCCATAATTATTTAATAGTATTCCATTTATACCTCTACGATAAGAGTTATGAGAACGATAATTTCCAAATCATGGATCAGCATCAAATTTTATATTCGTTGGTTTTTATGAAATAAAAAGGTTATAGAATTCTATCCAAGAAGATTGTTAATGCGATAGCACATGTCCCAGAGTACATTGTAGGACATTACTTACAAACATAGAAGGTGTCATTCAGAAGAACTTGCGGAAGTATATGTTGATATGAACAACTTTCTTTACTAAACTAGGATAGTGTAATTTCAACATAGAATCCAAAACTGTCTTTTCGGAATGATCTTAAAATGGTTTTGGGCTAACAGTGTATTTTTTAAAATTTTACATAGGTCCCTCCGACAAATTACGAGAACTTTAAATATATATCTGAAGATACACTTGACATATTTTATCAATTTTCGATCACAATGTTCCTTTATTGTCATGGAAGAATACACCGAGGTAATCATCCATCATTTTTAATAGTATTCCATTTAGACTTCTACTATAAGATTTATGAGAACGATAATTTCCACATCATAGAATGGAATGAAATTTTATATTCGGGGTTTTTAAAGAAATAAAAATGTTATAGAATTCTATCTAGGATGATTTTTAAAGCGATTGGACATGACCTAGAGTAAATTATAGCACATTACTTACAAATACACAAGGTTTCATTCAGAAGAACTCGTGGAAGTATATGTTGATATGCACAACTTTCTTTACTAAACTCGGATAGTGTAAGTGCAACATAGAATCTTAAACTGTCCTTTCAAAATGTTATTAAAAAGATTTGCGGCTAACAGTGTATTTTTAAAAATTTTCACATAGGTCCCTCCGACAAATTATGCGAACATGAAATGTAAAACTGAAGATACACGTAATATATTTGTCAATTGACGACCACAATGTTCTTTTATCGTCATGGACGAATACACCAGGGTAATCGTCCATAATTTTTAATAGTATTCCATTTATACCTCTTCGATAAGAGTTATGAGAACGATAATTTCCACATCATGGATCAGCATCAAATTTTATATTCGTTGGTTTTTATGAAATAAAAAGGTTATAGAATTCTATCCAAGAAGATTTTTAATGCGATAGCACATGTCCCAGAGTACATTGTAGCACATTACTTACAAACACAGAAGGTGTCATTCAGAAGAACTTGTGGAAGTATATGTTGATATGAACAACTTTCTTTACTAAACTCGGATAGTGTAATTTCAACATAGAATCTGAAACTGTCTTTTCGGAATGATCTTAAAATGGTTTTGGGCTAACAGTGTATTTTTTAAAATTTTCACATAGGTCCCTCCGACAAATTGCGAGAACTTTAAATATATATATCTGAAGATACACTTGACATATTTTATCAATTGTCGATCACAATGTTCCTTTATTGTCATGGAAGAATACACCGAGGTAATCATCCGTCATTTTTAATAGTATTCCATTTAGACCTCTACTATAAGATTTATTAGAACGATAATTTCCACATCATAGAATGGAATGATTTTATATTCGGGGTTTTTAAAGAAATAATAATGTTATAGAATTCTATCTAGGATGATTTTTAAAGCGATTGGACATGACCTAGAGTAAATTATAGCACATTACTTACAAATACACAAGGTTTCATTCAGAAGAACTCGTGGAAGTATATGTTGATATGCACAACTTTCTTTACTAAACTCGGATAGTGTAAGTGCAACATAGAATCTTAAACTGTCCTTTCAAAATGTTATTAAAAAGATTTGCGGCTAACAGTGTATTTTTAAAAATTTTCACATAGGTCCCTCCGACAAATTATGAGAACATGAAATGTAAAACTGAAGATACACGTAATATATTTATCAATTGACGACCACAATGTTCTTTTATCATCATGGACGAATACACCAGGGTAATCGTCCATAATTATTTAATAGTATTCCATTTATACCTCTACGATAAGAGTTATGAGAACGATAATTTCCACATCATGGATCAGCATCAAATTTTATATTCGTTGGTTTTTATGAAATAAAAAGGTTATAGAATTCTATCCAAGAAGATTTTTAATGCGATAGCACATGTCCCAGAGTACAATGTAGGACATTACTTACAAACATAGAAGGTGTCATTCAGAAGAACTTGCGGAAGTATATGTTGATATGAACAACTTTCTTTACTAAACTAGGATAGTGTAATTTCAACATAGAATCCAAAACTGTCTTTTCGGAATGATCTTAAAAAGGTTTTGGGCTAACAGTGTATTTTTTAAAATTATCACATAGGTCCCTTCGACAAATTGCGAGAACTTTAAATGTATAAGTGAAGATACACTTGACATATTTTATCAATTGTCGATCACAATGTTCCTTTATTGTCATGGAAGAATACACCGGGGTAATCATCCGTCATTTTTAATAGTATTCCACTTAGACCTCTACTATAAGATTTATGAGAACGATAATTTCCACATCATAGAATGGAATGAAATTTTATATTCGTGGTTTTTAAAGAAATAAAAATGTTATAGAATTCAATCTAGGATGATTTTTAAAGCGATTGGACATGACCTAGAGTAAATTATAGCACATTACTTACAAATACATTTGGTTTAATTCAGAAGAACTCGTGGAATACATGTTGATATGCGCAACTTTCTTTACTAAACTCGGATAGTGTAAGTGCAACATAGAATCTTAAACTGTCCTTTCAAAATGTTATTAAAATGATTTGGGGCTAACAGTGTATTTTTTAAATTTTGACAGAGGTCCCTCCGACAAATTATGAGAACATGAAATGTAAAACTGAAGATACACGTAATAAATTTATCAATTGACGACCACAATGTTCTTTTATCGTCATGGACGAATACACCAGTGTAATTGTCCATAATTTTTAATAATATTCCATTTGTACCTCTACGATAAGAGTTATGAGAACGATAATTTCCACATCATGGATCAGCATCAAATTTTATATTCGTTGGTTTTTATGAAATAAAAAGGTTATAGAATTCTATCCAAGAAGATTTTTAATGCGATAGCACATGTCCCAGAGTACATTGTAGGACATTACTTACAAACATAGAAGGTGTCATTCAGAAGAACTTGTGGAAGTATATGTTGATATGAACAACTTTCTTTACTAAACTAGGATAGTGTAATTTCAACATAGAATCCAAAACTGTCTTTTCGGAATGATCTTAAAAAGGTTTTGGGCTAACAGTGTATTTTTTAAAATTATCACATAGGTCCCTTCGACAAATTGCGAGAACATTAAATGTATCACTGAAGATACACTTGACATATTTTATCAATTGTCGATCACAATGTTCCTTTATTGTCATGGAAGAATACACCGGGGTAATCATCCGTCATTTTTAATAGTATTCCACTTAGACCTCTACTATAAGATTTATGAGAACGATAATTTCCACATCATAGAATGGAATGAAATTTTATATTCGTGGTTTTTAAAGAAATAAAAATGTTATAGAATTCAATCTAGGATGATTTTTAAAGCGATTGGACATGACCTAGAGTAAATTATAGCACATTACTTACAAATACATTTGGTTTAATTCAGAAGAACTCGTGGAATACATGTTGATATGCGCAACTTTCTTTACTAAACTCGGATAGTGTAAGTGCAACATAGAATCTTAAACTGTCCTTTCAAAATGTTATTAAAATGATTTGGGGCTAACAGTGTATTTTTTAAATTTTGACAGAGGTCCCTCCGACAAATTATGAGAACATGAAATGTAAAACTGAAGATACACGTAATAAATTTATCAATTGACGACCACAATGTTCTTTTATCGTCATGGACGAATACACCAGTGTAATTGTCCATAATTTTTAATAATATTCCATTTGTACCTCTACGATAAGAGTTATGAGAACGATAATTTCCACATCATGGATCAGCATCAAATTTTATATTCGTTGGTTTTTATGAAATAAAAAGGTTATAGAATTCTATCCAAGAAGATTTTTAATGCGATAGCACATGTCCCAGAGTACATTGTAGGACATTACTTACAAACATAGAAGGTGTCATTCAGAAGAACTTGTGGAAGTATATGTTGATATGAACAACTTTCTTTACTAAACTAGGATAGTGTAATTTCAACATAGAATCCAAAACTGTCTTTTCGGAATGATCTTAAAAAGGTTTTGGGCTAACAGTGTATTTTTTAAAATTATCACATAGGTCCCTTCGACAAATTGCGAGAACATTAAATGTATCACTGAAGATACACTTGACATATTTTATCAATTGTCGATCACAATGTTCCTTTATTGTCATGGAAGAATACACCGGGGTAATCATCCGTCATTTTTAATAGTATTCCACTTAGACCTCTACTATAAGATTTATGAGAACGATAATTTCCACATCATAGAATGGAATGAAATTTTATATTCGTGGTTTTTAAAGAAATAAAAATGTTATAGAATTCTATCTAGGATGATTTTTAAAGCGATTGGACATGACCTAGAGTAAATTATAGCACATTACTTACAAATACATATGGTTTAATTCAGAAGAACTCGTGGAATACATGTTGATATGCGCAACTTTCTTTACTAAACTCGGATAGTGTAAGTGCAACATAGAATCTTAAACTGTCCTTTCAAAATGTTATTAAAAAGATTTGCGGCTAACAGTGTATTTTTAAAAATTTTCACATAGGTCCCTCCAACAAATTATGAGAACATGAAATGTAAAACTGAAGATACACGTAATATATTTATCAATTGACGACCACAATGTTCTTTTATCGTCATGGACGAATAAACCAGTGTAATTGTCAATAATTTTTAATAATATTCCATTTGTACCTCTACGATAAGAGTTATGAGAACGATAATTTCCACATCATGGATCAGCATCAAATTTTATATTCGTTGGTTTTTATGAAATAAAAAGGTTATAGAATTCTATCCAAGAAGATTTTTAATGCGATAGCACATGTCCCAGAGTACATTGTAGCACATTACTTACAAACACAGAAGGTGTCATTCAGAAGAACTTGTGGAAGTATATGTTGATATGAACAACTTTCTTTACTAAACTCGGATAGTGTAATTTCAACATAGAATCTGAAACTGTCTTTTCAGAATGATCTTAAAATGGTTTTGGACTAACAGTGTATTTTTTAAAATTTTCACATAGGTCCCTCCGACAAATTGCGAGAACTTTAAATATATATCTGAAGATACACTTGACATATTTTATCAATTGTCGATCACAATGTTCCTTTATTGTCATGGAAGAATACACCGAGGTAATCATCCGTCATTTTTAATAGTATTCCATTTAGACCTCTACTATAAGATTTATGAGAACGATAATTTCCACATCATAGAATGGAATGAAATTTTATAGTCGGGGTTTTTAAAGAAATAAAAATGTTATAGAATTCTATCTAGGATGATTTTTAAAGCGATTGGACATGACCTAGAGTGAATTATAGCACATTACTTACAAATACACAAGGTTTCCTTCAGAAGAACTCGTGGAAGTATATGTTGATGTGCACAACTTTCTTTACTAAACTCGGATAGTGTAAGTGCAACATAGAATCTTAAACTGTCCTTTCAAAATGTTAATAAAAAGATTTGCGGCTAACGGTGTATTTTTTAAAATTTTCATGTAGGTCCCTCCGACAAATTATGAGAACATGAAATGTAAAACTCAAGATACACGTAACATATTTATCGATTGACGACCACAATGTTCCTTTATCGTCATGGACGAATACACCAGGGTAATCGTCCATAATTTTTAATAGTATTCCATTTATTCCTCTACGATAAGAGTTATGAGAACGATAATTTCCACATCATGGATCAGCATCAAATTTTATATTCGTTGGTTTTTATGAAATAAAAAGGTTATAGAATTCTATCCAAGAAGATTTTTAATGCGATAGCACATGTCCCAGAGTACATTGTAGGACATTACTTACAAACATAGAAGGTGTCATTCGGAAGAACTTGTGGAAGTATATGTTGATATGAACAACTTTCTTTACTAAACTCGAATAGTGTAATTTCAACATAGAATCCAAAACTGTCTTTTCGGAATGATCTTAAAAAGGTTTTGGGCTAACTGTGTATTTTTTAAAATTATCACATAGGTCCCTCCGACAAATTTCGAGAACTTTAAATGTATAACTGAAGATACACTTGACATATTTTATCAATTGTCGATCACAATGTTCCTTTATTGTCATGGAAGAATACACCGGGGTAATCATACGTCATTTTTAATAGTATTATATTTAGACCTCTACTATAAGATTTAGGAGAACAATAATTTCCACATCATAGAATGGAATGAAATTTTATATTCGTGGTTTTTAAAGAAATAAAAATGTTATAGAATTCTATCTAGGATGATTTTTAAAGCGATTGGACATGACTTAGAGTAAATTACAGCACATTACTTACAAATACACAAGGTTTAATTCAGAAGAACTCGTGGAATACATGTTGATATGCGCAACTTTCTTTACTAAACTCGGATAGTGTAAGTGCAACATAGAATCTTAAACTGTCCTTTCAAAATGTTATGAAAATGACTTGGGGCTAACAGTGTATTTTTTTAAATTTTCACATAGGTCCCTCCGACAAATTATGAGAACATGAAATGTAAAACTGAAGATACACGTAATATATTTATCAATTGACGACCACAATGTTTGTTTATCGTCATGGACGAATACACCAGGGTAATTGTCCATAATTTTTAATACTATTCCATTTATACCTCTACGATAAGAGTTATGAGAACGATAATTTCCACATCATGGATCAGCATTAAATTTTATATTCGTTGGTTTTTATGAAATAAAAAGGTTATAGAATTCTATCCAAGAAGATTTTTAATGCGATAGCACATGTCCCAGAGTACATTGTAGCACATTACTTCAAACACAGAAGGTGTCATTCAGAAGAACTTGTGGAAGTATATGTTGATATGAACAACTTTCTTTACTAAACTCGGATAGTGTAATTTCATCATAGAATCTGAAACTGTCTTTTCAGAATGATCTTAAAATGGTTTTGGGCTAACAGTGTATTTTTTAAAATTTTCACATAGGTCCCTCCGACAAATTGCGAGAACTTTAAATATATATCTGAAGATACACTTGACATATTTTATCAATTGTCGATCACAATGTTCCTTTATTGTCATGGAAGAATACACCGAGGTAATCATCCGTCATTTTTAATAGTATTCCATTTAGACCTCTACTATAAGATTTATGAGAACGATAATTTCCACATCATAGAATGGAATGAAATTTTATAGTCGGGGTTTTTAAAGAAATAAAAATGTTATAGAATTCTATCTAGGATGATTTTTAAAGCGATTGGACATGACCTAGAGTGAATTATAGCACATTACTTACACATACACAAGGTTTCCTTCAGAAGAACTCGTGGAAGTATATGTTGATGTGCACAACTTTCTTTACTAAACTCGGATAGTGTAAGTGCAACATAGAATCTTAAACTGTCCTTTCAAAATGTTAATAAAAAGATTTGCGGCTAACGGTGTATTTTTTAAAATTTTCATGTAGGTCCCTCCGACAAATTATGAGAACATGAAATGTAAAACTCAAGATACACGTAACATATTTATCGATTGACGACCACAATGTTCCTTTATCGTCATGGACGAATACACCAGGGTAATCGTCCATAATTTTTAATAGTATTCCATTTATTCCTCTACGATAAGAGTTATGAGAACGATAATTTCCACATCATGGATCAGCATCAAATTTTATATTCGTTGGTTTTTATGAAATAAAAAGGTTATAGAATTCTATCCAAGAAGATTTTTAATGCGATAGCACATGTCCCAGAGTACATTGTAGGACATTACTTACAAACATAGAAGGTGTCATTCAGAAGAACTTGTGGAAGTATATGTTGATATGAACAACTTTCTTTACCAAACTCGGATAGTGTAATTTCAACATAGAATCCAAAACTGTCTTTTCGGAATGATCTTAAAAAGGTTTTGGGCTAACTGTGTATTTTTTAAAATTATCACATAGGTCCCTCCGACAAATTTCGAGAACTTTAAATGTATAACTGAAGATACACTTGACATATTTTATCAATTGTCGATCACAATGTTCCTTTATTGTCATGGAAGAATACACCGGGGTAATCATACGTCATTTTTAATAGTATTATATTTAGACCTCTACTATAAGATTTAGGAGAACAATAATTTCCACATCATAGAATGGAATGAAATTTTATATTCGTGGTTTTTAAAGAAATAAAAATGTTATAGAATTCTATCTAGGATGATTTTTAAAGCGATTGGACATGACTTAGAGTAAATTACAGCACATTACTTACAAATACACAAGGTTTAATTCAGAAGAACTCGTGGAATACATGTTGATATGCGCAACTTTCTTTACTAAACTCGGATAGTGTAAGTGCAACATAGAATCTTAAACTGTCCTTTCAAAATGTTATGAAAATGACTTGGGGCTAACAGTGTATTTTTTTAAATTTTCACATAGGTCCCTCCGACAAATTATGAGAACATGAAATGTAAAACTGAAGATACACGTAATATATTTATCAATTGACGACCACAATGTTCGTTTATCGTCATGGACGAATACACCAGGGTAATTGTCCATAATTTTTAATACTATTCCATTTATACCTCTACGATAAGAGTTATGAGAACGATAATTTCCACATCATGGATCAGCATCAAATTTTATATTCGTTGGTTTTTATGAAATAAAAAGGTTATAGAATTCTATCCAAGAAGATTTTTAATGCGATAGCACATGTCCCAGAGTACATTGTAGCACATTACTTACAAACACAGAAGGTGTCATTCAGAAGAACTTGTGGAAGTATATGTTGATATGAACAACTTTCTTTACTAAACTCGGATAGTGTAATTTCAACATAGAATCTGAAACTGTCTTTTCAGAATGATCTTAAAATGGTTTTGGGCTAACAGTGTATTTTTTAAAATTTTCACATAGGTCCCTCCGACAAATTGCGAGAACTTTAAATATATATCTGAAGATACACTTGACATATTTTATCAATTGTCGATCACAATGTTCCTTTATTGTCATGGAAGAATACACCGAGGTAATCATCCGTCATTTTTAATAGTATTCCATTTAGACCTCTACTATAAGATTTATGAGAACGATAATTTCCACATCATAGAATGGAATGAAATTTTATAGTCGGGGTTTTTAAAGAAATAAAAATGTTATAGAATTCTATCTAGGATGATTTTTAAAGCGATTGGACATGACCTAGAGTGAATTATAGCACATTACTTACAAATACACAAGGTTTCCTTCAGAAGAACTCGTGGAAGTATATGTTGATGTGCACAACTTTCTTTACTAAACTCGGATAGTGTAAGTGCAACATAGAATCTTAAACTGTCCTTTCAAAATGTTAATAAAAAGATTTGCGGCTAACGGTGTATTTTTTAAAATTTTCATGTAGGTCCCTCCGACAAATTATGAGAACATGAAATGTAAAACTCAAGATACACGTAACATATTTATCGATTGACGACCACAATGTTCCTTTATCGTCATGGACGAATACACCAGGGTAATCGTCCATAATTTTTAATAGTATTCCATTTATTCCTCTACGATAAGAGTTATGAGAACGATAATTTCCACATCATGGATCAGCATCAAATTTTATATTCGTTGGTTTTTATGAAATAAAAAGGTTATAGAATTCTATCCAAGAAGATTTTTAATGCGATAGCACATGTCCCAGAGTACATTGTAGGACATTACTTACAAACATAGAAGGTGTCATTCAGAAGAACTTGTGGAAGTATATGTTGATATGAACAACTTTCTTTACTAAACTCGGATAGTGTAATTTCAACATAGAATCCAAAACTATCTTTTCGGAATGATCTTAAAAAGGTTTTGGGCTAACTGTGTATATTTTAAAATTATCACATAGGTCCCTCCGACAAATTTCGAGAACTTTAAATGTATAACTGAAGATACACTTGACATATTTTATCAATTGTCGATCACAATGTTCCTTTATTGTCATGGAAGAATACACCGGGGTAATCATACGTCATTTTTAATAGTATTATATTTAGACCTCTACTATAAGATTTAGGAGAACAATAATTTCCACATCATAGAATGGAATGAAATTTTATATTCGTGGTTTTTAAAGAAATAAAAATGTTATAGAATTCTATCTAGGATGATTTTTAAAGCGATTGGACATGACTTAGAGTAAATTACAGCACATTACTTACAAATACACAAGGTTTAATTCAGAAGAACTCGTGGAATACATGTTGATCTGCGCAACTTTCTTTACTAAACTCGGATAGTGTAAGTGCAACATAGAATCTTAAACTGTCCTTTCAAAATGTTATGAAAATGACTTGGGGCTAACAGTGTATTTTTTTAAATTTTCACATAGGTCCCTCCGACAAATTATGAGAACATGAAATGTAAAACTCAAGATACACGTAATATATTTATCAATTGACGACCACAATGTTCGTTTATCGTCATGGACGAATACACCAGGGTAATTGTCCATAATTTTTAATACTATTCCATTTATACCTCTACGATAAGAGTTATGAGAACGATAATTTCCACATCATGGATCAGCATCAAATTTTATATTCGTTGGTTTTTATGAAATAAAAAGGTTATAGAATTCTATCCAAGAAGATTTTTAATGCGATAGCACATGTCCCAGAGTACATTGTAGCACATTACTTACAAACACAGAAGGTGTCATTCAGAAGAACTTGTGGAAGTATATGTTGATATGAACAACTTTCTTTACTAAACTCGGATAGTGTAATTTCAACATAGAATCTGAAACTGTCTTTTCGGAATGATCTTAAAATGGTTTTGGGCTAACAGTGTATTTTTTAAAATTTTCACATAGGCCCCTCCGACAAATTGCGAGAACTTTAAATATATATCTGAAGATACACTTGACATATTTTATCAATTGTCGATCACAATGTTCCTTTATTGTCATGGAAGAATACACCGAGGTAATCATCCGTCATTTTTAATAGTATTCCATTTAGACCTCTACTATAAGATTTATTAGAACGATAATTTCCACATCATAGAATGGAATGATTTTATATTCGGGGTTTTTAAAGAAATAAAAATGTTATAGAATTCTATCTAGGATGATTTTTAAAGCGATTGGACATGACCTAGAGTAAATTATAGCACATTACTTACAAATACACAACGTTTCATTCAGAAGAACTCGTGGAAGTATATGTTGATATGCACAACTTTCTTTACTAAACTCGGATAGTGTAAGTGCAACATAGAATCTTAAACTGTCCTTTCAAAATGTTATCAAAAAGATTTGCGGCTAACGGTGTATTTTTTAAAATTTTCACATAGGTCCCTCCGACAAATTATGAGAACATGAAATGTAAAACTCAAGATACACGTAACATATTTATCAATTGACGACCACAATGTTCTTTTATCGTCATGGACGAATACACCAGGGTAATCGTCCATAATTTTTAATAGTATTCCATTTATTCCTCTACGATAAGAGTTATGAGAACGATAATTTCCACATCATGGATCAGCATCAAATTTTATATTCGTTGGTTTTTATGAAATAAAAAGGTTATAGAATTCTATCCAAGAAGATTTTTAATGCGATAGCACATGTCCCAGAGTACATTGTAGGACATTACTTACAAACATAGAAGGTGTCATTCAGAAGAACTTGTGGAAGTATATGTTGATATGAACAACTTTCTTTACTAAACTAGGATAGTGTAATTTCAACATAGAATCCAAAACTGTCTTTTCGGAATGATCTTAAAAAGGTTTTGGGCTAACAGTGTATTTTTTAAAATTATCACATAGGTCCCATCGACAAATTGCGAGAACTTTAAATGTATCACTGAAGATACACTTGACATATTTTATCAATTGTCGATCACAATGTTCCTTTATTGTCATGGAAGAATACACCGGGGTAATCATCCGTCATTTTTAATAGTATTCCACTTAGACCTCTACTATAAGATTTATGAGAACGATAATTTCCACATCATAGAATGGAATGAAATTTTATATTCGTGGTTTTTAAAGAAATAAAAATGTTATAGAATTCTATCTAGGATGATTTTTAAAGCGATTGGACATGACCTAGAGTAAATTATAGCACATTACTTACAAATACATATGGTTTAATTCAGAAGAACTCGTGGAATACATGTTGATATGCGCAACTTTCTTTACTAAACTCGGATAGTGTAAGTGCAACATAGAATCTTAAACTGTCCTTTCAAAATGTTATTAAAATGATTTGGGGCTAACAGTGTATTTATTAAATTTTGACATAGGTCCCTCCGACAAATTATGAGAACATGAAATGTAAAACTGAAGATACACGTAATAAATTTATCAATTGACGACCACAATGTTCTTTTATCGTCATGGACGAATACACCAGTGTAATTGTCCATAATTTTTAATAATATTCCATTTGTACCTCTACGATAAGAGTTATGAGAACGATAATTTCCACATCATGGATCAGCATCAAATTTTATATTCGTTGGTTTTTATGAAATAAAAAGGTTATATAATTCTATCCAAGAAGATTTTTAATGCGATAGCACATGTCCCAGAGTACATTGTAGCACATTACTTACAAACACAGAGGTGTCATTCAGAAGAACTTGTGGAAGTATATGTTGATATGAACAACTTTCTTTACTAAACTCGGATAGTGTAATTTCAACATAGAATCTGAAACTGTCTTTTCAGAATGATCTTAAAATGGTTTTGGGCTAACAGTGTATTTTTTAAAATTTTCACATAGGTCCCTCCGACAAATTGCGAGAACTTTAAATATATATATCTGAAGATACACTTGACATATTTTATCAATTGTCGATCACAATGTTCCTTTATTGTCATGGAAGAATACACCGAGGTAATCATCCGTCATTTTTAATAGTATTCCATTTAGACCTCTACTATAAGATTTATGAGAACGATAATTTCCACATCATAGAATGGAATGAAATTTTATAGTCGGGGTTTTTAAAGAAATAAAAATGTTATAGAATTCTATCTAGGATGATTTTTAAAGCGATTGGACATGACCTAGAGTGAATTATAGCACATTACTTACAAATACACAAGGTTTCCTTCAGAAGAACTCGTGGAAGTATATGTTGATGTGCACAACTTTCTTTACTAAACTCGGATAGTGTAAGTGCAACATAGAATCTTAAACTGTCCTTTCAAAATGTTAATAAAAAGATTTGCGGCTAACGGTGTATTTTTTAAAATTTTCATGTAGGTCCCTCCAACAAATTATGAGAACATGAAATGTAAAACTCAAGATACATGTAACATATTTATCGATTGACGACCACAATGTTCCTTTATCGTCATGGACGAATACACCAGGGTAATCGTCCATAATTTTTAATAGAATTCCATTTATTCCTCTACGATAAGAGTTATGAGAACGATAATTTCCACATCATGGATCAGCATCAAATTTTATATTCGTTGGTTTTTATGAAATAAAAAGGTTATAGAATTCTATCCAAGAAGATTTTTAATGCGATAGCACATGTCCCAGAGTACATTGTAGGACATTACTTACAAACATAGAAGGTGTCATTCAGAAGAACTTGTGGAAGTATATGTTGATATGAACAACTTTCTTTACTAAACTCGGATAGTGTAATTTCAACATAGAATCCAAAACTGTCTTTTCGGAATGATCTTAAAAAGGTTTTGGGCTAACTGTGTATTTTTTAAAATTATCACATAGGTCCCTCCGACAAATTGCGAGAACTTTAAATGTATAACTGAAGATACACTTGACATATTTTATCAATTGTCGATCACAATGTTCCTTTATTGTCATGGAAGAATACACAGGGGTAATCATACGTCATTTTTAATATTATTATATTTAGACCTCTACTATAAGATTTAGGAGAACAATAATTTCCACATCATAGAATGGAATGAAATTTTATATTCGTGGTTTTTAAAGAAATAAAAATGTTATAGAATTCTATCTAGGATGATTTTTAAAGCGATTGGACATGACTTAGAGTAAATTACAGCACATTACTTACAAATACACAAGGTTTAATTCAGAAGAACTCGTGGAATACATGTTGATATGCGCAACTTTCTTTACTAAACTCGGATAGTGTAAGTGCAACATAGAATCTTAAACTGTCCTTTCAAAATGTTATGAAAATGACTTGGGGCTAACAGTGTATTTTTTTAAATTTTCACATAGGTCCCTCCGACAAATTATGAGAACACGAAATGTAAAACTGAAGATACACGTAATATATTTATCAATTGACGACCACAATGTTCTTTTATCGTCATGGACGAATACACCAGGGTAATTGTCCATAATTTTTAATACTATTCCATTTATACCTCTACGATAAGAGTTATGAGAACGATAATTTCCACATCATGGATCAGCATCAAATTTTATATTCGTTGGTTTTTATGAAATAAAAAGGTTATAGAATTCTATCCAAGAAGATTTTTAATGCGATAGCACATGTCCCAGAGTACATTGTAGCACATTACTTGCAAACACAGAAGGTGTCATTCAGAAGAACTTGTGGAAGTATATGTTGATATGAACAACTTTCTTTACTAAACTCGGATAGTGTAATTTCAACATAGAATCTGAAACTGTCTTTTCGGAATGATCTTAAAATGGTTTTGGGCTAACAGTGTATTTTTTTAAATTTTACATAGGTCCCTCCGACAAATTGCGAGAACTTTAAATATATATCTGAAGATACACTTGACATATTTTATCAATTGTCGATCACAATGTTCCTTTATTGTTATGGAAGAATACACCGAGGTAATCATCCGTCATTTTTAATAGTATTCCATTTAGACCTCTACCATAAGATTTATTAGAACGATAATTTCCACATCATAGAATGGAATGATTTTATATTCGGGGTTTTTAAAGAAATAAAAATGTTATAGAATTCTATCTAGGATGATTTTTAAAGCGATTGGACATGACCTAGAGTAAATTATAGCACATTACTTACAAATACACAAGGTTTCATTCAGAAGAACTCGTGGAAGTATATGTTGATATGCACAACTTTCTTTACTAAACTCGGATAGTGTAAGTGCAACATAGAATCTTAAACTGTCCTTTCAAAACATTATCAAAAAGATTTGCGGCTAACAGTGTATTTTTTAAAATTTTCACATAGGTCCCTCCGACAAATTATGAGAACATGAAATGTAAAACTCAAGATACACGTAACATATTTATCAATTGACGACCACAATAATCTTTTATCGTCATGGACGAATACACCAGGGTAATCGTCCATAATTTTTAATAGTATTCCATTTATACCTCTACGATAAGAGTTATGAGAACGATAATTTCCACATCATGGATCAGCATCAAATTTTATATTCGTTGGTTTTTATGAAATAAAAAGGTTATAGAATTCTATCCAAGAAGATTTTTAATGCGATAGCACATGTCCCAGAGTACATTGTAGCACATTACTAACAAACACAGAAGGTGTCATTCAGAAGAACTTGTGGAAGTATATGTTGATATGAACAACTTTCTTTACTAAACTCGGATAATGTAATTTCAACATAGAATCCAAAACTGTCTTTTCGGAATGATCTTAAAAAGGTTTTGGGCTAACTGCGTATTTTTTAAAATTATCACATAGGCCCCTCCGACAAATTGCGAGAACTTTAAATGTGTAACTGAAGATACACTTGACATATTTTATCAATTGTCGATCACAATGTTCCTTTATTGTCATGGAAGAATACACCGGGGTATTCATCCGTCATTTTTAATAGCATTCCATTTAGACCTCTACTATAAGATTTAGGAGAACAATAATTTCCACATCATAGAATGGAATGAAATTTTATATTCGTGGTTTTTAAAGAAATAAAAATGTTATAGAATTCTATCTAGGATGATTTTTAAAGCGATTGGACTTTACTTAGAGTAAATTACAGCACATTACTTACAAATACACAAGGTTTAATTCAGAAGAACTCGTGGAATACATGTTGATATGCGCAACTTTCTTTACTAAACTCGGATAGTGTAAGTGCAACATAGAATCTTAAACTGTCCTTTCAAAATGTTATGAAAATGACTTGGGGCTAACATTGTATTTTTTAAAATTTTCACATAGGTCCCTCCGACAAATTATGAGAACATGAAATGTAAAACTGAAGATACACGTAATATATTTATCAATTGACGACCACAATGTTCGTTTATCGTCATGGACGAATACACCAGGGTAATTGTCCATAATTTTTAATACTATTCCATTTATACCTCTACGATAAGAGTTATGAGAACGATAATTTCCACATCATGGATCAGCATCAAATTTTATATTCGTTGGTTTTTATGAAATAAAAAGGTTATAGAATTCTATCCAAGAAGATTTTTAATGCGATAGCACATGTCCCAGAGTACATTGTAGCACATTACTTACAAACACAGAAGGTGTCATTCAGAAGAACTTGTGGAAGTATATGTTGATATGAACAACTTTCTTTACTAAACTCGGATAGTGTAATTTCAACATAGAATCTGAAACTGTCTTTTCGGAATGATCTTATAATGGTTTTGGGCTAACAGTGTATTTTTTAAAATTTTCACATAGGTCCCTCCGACAAATTGCGAGAACTTTAAATATATATCTGAAGATACACTTGACATATTTTATCAATTGTCGATCACAATGTTCCTTTATTGTCATGGAAGAATACACCGAGGTAATCATCCATCATTTTTAATAGTATTCCATTTAGACTTCTACTATAAGATTTATGAGAACGATAATTTCCACATCATAGAATGGAATGAAATTTTATATTCGGGGTTTTTAAAGAAATAAAAATGTTATAGAATTCTATCTAGGATGATTTTTAAAGCGATTGGACATGACCTAGAGTAAATTATAGCACATTACTTACAAATACACAAGGTTTAATTCAGAAGAACTCGTGGAATACATGTTGATATGCGCAACTTTCTTTACTAAACTCGGATAGTGTAAGTGCAACATAGAATCTTAAACTGTCCTTTCAAAATGTTATGAAAATGACTTGGGGCTAACAGTGTATTTTTTTAAATTTTCACATAGGTCCCTCCGACAAATTTTGAGAACACGAAATGTAAAACTGAAGATACACGTAATATATTTATCAATTGACGACCACAATGTTCTTTTATCGTCATGGACGAATACACCAGGGTAATTGTCCATAATTTTTAATACTATTCCATTTATACCTCTACGATAAGAGTTATGATAACGATAATTTCCACATCATGGATCAGCATCAAATTTTATATTCGTTGGTTTTTATGAAATAAAAAGGTTATAGAATTCTATCCAAGAAGATTTTTAATGCGATAGCACATGTCCCAGAGTACATTGTAGCACATTACTTGCAAACACAGAAGGTGTCATTCAGAAGAACTTGTGGAAGTATATGTTGATATGAACAACTTTCTTTACTAAACTCGGATAGTGTAATTTCAACATAGAATCTGAAACTGTCTTTTCGGAATGATCTTAAAATGGTTTTGGGCTAACAGTGTATTTTTTTAAATTTTACATAGGTCCCTCCGACAAATTGCGAGAACTTTAAATATATATCTGAAGATACACTTGACATATTTTATCAATTGTCGATCACAATGTTCCTTTATTGTCATGGAAGAATACACCGAGGTAATCATCCGTCATTTTTAATAGTATTCCATTTAGACCTCTACCATAAGATTTATTAGAACGATAATTTCCACATCATAGAATGGAATGATTTTATATTCGGGGTTTTTAAAGAAATAAAAATGTTATAGAATTCTATCTAGGATGATTTTTAAAGCGATTGGACATGACCTAGAGTAAATTATAGCACATTACTTACAAATACACAAGGTTTCATTCAGAAGAACTCGTGGAAGTATATGTTGATATGCACAACTTTCTTTACTAAACTCGGATAGTGTAAGTGCAACATAGAATCTTAAACTGTCCTTTCAAAACATTATCAAAAAGATGTGCGGCTAACAGTGTATTTTTTAAAATTTTCACATAGGTCCCTCCGACAAATTATGAGAACATGAAATGTAAAACTCAAGATACACGTAACATATTTATCAATTGACGACCACAATAATCTTTTATCGTCATGGACGAATACACCAGGGTAATCGTCCATAATTTTTAATAGTATTCCATTTATACCTCTACGATAAGAGTTATGAGAACGATAATTTCCACATCATGGATCAGCATCAAATTTTATATTCGTTGGTTTTTATGAAATAAAAAGGTTATAGAATTCTATCCAAGAAGATTTTTAATGCGATAGCACATGTCCCAGAGTACATTGTAGCACATTACTAACAAACACAGAAGGTGTCATTCAGAAGAACTTGTGGAAGTATATGTCGATATGAACAACTTTCTTTACTAAACTCGGATAATGTAATTTCAACATAGAATCCAAAACTGTCTTTTCGGAATGATCTTAAAAAGGTTTTGGGCTAACTGCGTATTTTTTAAAATTATCACATAGGCCCCTCCGACAAATTGCGAGAACTTTAAATGTGTAACTGAAGATACACTTGACATATTTTATCAATTGTCGATCACAATGTTCCTTTATTGTCATGGAAGAATACACCGGGGTATTCATCCGTCATTTTTAATAGCATTCCATTTAGACCTCTACTATAAGATTTAGGAGAACAATAATTTCCACATCATAGAATGGAATGAAATTTTATATTCGTGGTTTTTAAAGAAATAAAAATGTTATAGAATTCTATCTAGGATGATTTTTAAAGCGATTGGACTTGACTTAGAGTAAATTACAGCACATTACTTACAAATACACAAGGTTTAATTCAGAAGAACTCGTGGAATACATGTTGATATGCGCAACTTTCTTTACTAAACTCGGATAGTGTAAGTGCAACATAGAATCTTAAACTGTCCTTTCAAAATGTTATGAAAATGACTTGGGGCTAACAGTGTATTTTTTAAAATTTTCACATAGGTCCCTCAGACAAATTATGAGAACATGAAATGTAAAACTGAAGATACACGTAATATATTTATCAATTGACGACCACAATGTTCTTTTATCGTCATGGACGAATACACCAGGGTAATCGTCCATAATTTTTAATAGTATTCCATTTATACCTCTACGATAAGAGTTATGAGAACGATAATTTCCACATCATGGATCAGCATCAAATTTTATATTCGTTGGTTTTTATGAAATAAAAAGGTTATAGAATTCTATCCAAGAAGATTTTTAATGCGATAGCACATGTCCCAGAGTACATTGTAGCACATTACTTACAAACACAGAAGGTGTCATTCAGAAGAACTTGTGGAAGTATATGTTGATATGAACAACTTTCTTTACTAAACTCGGATAATGTAATTTCAACATAGGATCCAAAACTGTCTTTTCGGAATGATCTTAAAAAGGTTTTGGGCTAACTGTGTAGTTTTTAAAATTATCACATAGGCCCCTCCGACAAATTGCGAGAACTTTAAATGTGTAACTGAAGATACACTTGACATATTTTATCAATTGTCGATCACAATGTTCCTTTATTGTCATGGAAGAATACACCGGGGTAATCATCCGTCATTTTTAATAGTATTCCACTTAGACCTCTACTATAAGATTTATGAGAACGATAATTTCCACATCATAGAATGGAATGAAATTTTATATTCGTGGTTTTTAAAGAAATAAAAATGTTATAGAATTCTATCTAGGATGATTTTTAAAGCGATTGGACATGACCTAGAGTAAATTATAGCACATTACTTACAAATACATATGGTTTAATTCAGAAGAACTCGTGGAATACATGTTGATATGCGCAACTTTCTTTACTAAACTCGGATAGTGTAAGTGCAACATAGAATCTTAAACTGTCCTTTCAAAATGTTATGAAAATGACTTGGGGCTAACAGTGTATTTTTTAAAATTTTCACATAGGTCCCTCAGACAAATTATGAGAACATGAAATGTAAAACTGAAGATACACGTAATATATTTATCAATTGACGACCACAATGTTCTTTTATCGTCATGGACGAATACACCAGGGTAATCGTCCATAATTTTTAATAGTATTCCATTTATTCCTCTACGATAAGAGTTATGAGAACGATAATTTCCACATCATGGATCAACATCAAATTTTATATTCGTTGGTTTTTATGAAATAAAAAGGTTATAGAATTCTATCCAAGAAGATTTTTAATGCGATAGCACATGTCCCAGAGTACATTGTAGGACATTACTTACAAACATAGAAGGTGTCATTCAGAAGAACTTGTGGAAGTATATGTTGATATGAACAACTTTCTTTACTAAACTAGGATAGTGTAATTTCAACATAGAATCCAAAACTTTCTTTTCGGAATGATCTTAAAAAGGTTTTGGGCTAACAGTGTATTTTTTAAAATTATCACATAGGTCCCTTCGACAAATTGCGAGAACTTTAAATTTATCACTGAAGATACACTTGACATATTTTATCAATTGTCGATCACAATGTTCCTTTATTGTCATGGAAGAATACACCGGGGTAATCATCCGTCATTTTTAATAGTATTCCACTTAGACCTCTACTATAAGATTTATGAGAACGATAATTTCCACATCATAGAATGGAATGAAATTTTATATTCGTGGTTTTTAAAGAAATAAAAATGCTATAGAATTCTATCTAGGATGATTTTTAAAGCGATTAGACATGACCTAGAGTAAATTATAGCACATTACTTACAAATACATATGGTTTAATTCAGAAGAACTCGTGGAATACATGTTGATATGCGCAACTTTCTTTACTAAACTCGGATAGTGTAAGTGCAACATAGAATCTTAAACTGTCCTTTCAAAATGTTATTAAAATGATTTGGGGCTAACAGTGTATTTTTTAAATTTTGACATAGGTCCCTCCGACAAATTATGAGAACATGAAATGTAAAACTGAAGATACACGTAATAAATTTATCAATTGACGACCACAATGTTCTTTTATCGTCATGGACGAATACACCAGTGTAATTGTCCATAATTTTTAATAATATTCCATTTGTACCTCTACGATAAGAGTTATGAGAACGATAATTTCCACATCATGGATCAGCATCAAATTTTATATTCGTTGGTTTTTATGAAATAAAAAGGTTATAGAATTCTATCCAAGAAGATTTTTAATGCGATAGCACATGTCCCAGAGTACATTGTAGCACATTACTTACAAACACAGAAGGTGTCATTCAGAAGAACTTGTGGAAGTATATGTTGATATGAACAACTTTCTTTACTAAACTCGGATAGTGTAATTTCAACATAGAATCTGAAACTGTCTTTTCAGAATGATCTTAAAATGGTTTTGGGCTAACAGTGTATTTTTTTAAATTTTCACATAGGTCCCTCCGACAAATTGCGAGAACTTTAAATATATATCTGAAGATACACTTGACATATTTTATCAATTGTCGATCACAATGTTCCTTTATTGTCATGGAAGAATACACCGAGGTAATCATCCGTCATTTTTAATAGTATTCCATTTAGACCTCTACTATAAGATTTATGAGAACGATAATTTCCACATCATAGAATGGAATGAAATTTTATAGTCGGGGTTTTTAAAGAAATAAAAATGTTATAGAATTCTATCTAGGATGATTTTTAAAGCGATTGGACATGACCTAGAGTGAATTATAGCACATTACTTACAAATACACAAGGTTTCCTTCAGAAGAACTCGTGGAAGTATATTTTGATGTGCACAACTTTCTTTACTAAACTCGGATAGTGTAAGTGCAACATAGAATCTTAAACTGTCCTTTCAAAATGTTAATAAAAAGATTTGCGGCTAACGGTGTATTTTTTAAAATTTTCATGTAGGTCCCTCCGACAAATTATGAGAACATGAAATGTAAAACTCAAGATACATGTAACATATTTATCGATTGACGACCACAATGTTCCTTTATCGTCATGGACGAATACACCAGGGTAATCGTCCATAATTTTTAATAGAATTCCATTTATTCCTCTACGATAAGAGTTATGAGAACGATAATTTCCACATCATGGATCAGCATCAAATTTTATATTCGTTGGTTTTTATGAAATAAAAAGGTTATAGAATTCTATCCAAGAAGATTTTTAATGCGATAGCACATGTCCCAGAGTACATTGTAGGACATTACTTACAAACATAGAAGGTGTCATTCAGAAGAACTTGTGGAAGTATATGTTGATATGAACAACTTTCTTTACTAAACTCGGATAGTGTAATTTCAACATAGAATCCAAAACTGTCTTTTCGGAATGATCTTAAAAAGGTTTTGGGCTAACTGTGTATTTTTTAAAATTATCACATAGGTCCCTCCGACAAATTGCGAGAACTTTAAATGTATAACTGAAGATACACTTGACATATTTTATCAATTGTCGATCACAATGTTCCTTTATTGTCATGGAAGAATACACCGGGGTAATCATACGTCATTTTTAATAGTATTATATTTAGACCTCTACTATAAGATTTAGGAGAACAATAATTTCCACATCATAGAATGGAATGAAATTTTATATTCGTGGTTTTTAAAGAAATAAAAATGTTATAGAATTCTATCTAGGATGATTTTTAAAGCGATTGGACATGACTTAGAGTAAATTACAGCACATTACTTACAAATACACAAGGTTTAATTCAGAAGAACTCGTGGAATACATGTTGATATGCGCAACTTTCTTTACTAAACTCGGATAGTGTAAGTGCAACATAGAATCTTAAACTGTCCTTTCAAAATGTTATGAAAATGACTTGGGGCTAATAGTGTATTTTTTTAAATTTTCACATAGGTCCCTCCGACAAATTTTGAGAACACGAAATGTAAAACTGAAGATACACGTAATATATTTATCAATTGACGACCACAATGTTCTTTTATCGTCATGGACGAATACACCAGGGTAATTGTCCATAATTTTTAATACTATTCCATTTATACCTCTACGATAAGAGTTATGAGAACGATAATTTCCACATCATGGATCAGCATCAAATTTTATATTCGTTGGTTTTTATGAAATAAAAAGGTTATAGAATTCTATCCAAGAAGATTTTTAATGCGATAGCACATGTCCCAGAGTACATTGTAGCACATTACTTGCAAACACAGAAGGTGTCATTCAGAAGAACTTGTGGAAGTATATGTTGATATGAACAACTTTCTTTACTAAACTCGGATAGTGTAATTTCAACATAGAATCTGAAACTGTCTTTTCGGAATGATCTTAAAATGGTTTTGGGCTAACAGTGTATTTTTTTAAATTTTACATAGGTCCCTCCGACAAATTGCGAGAACTTTAAATATATATCTGAAGATACACTTGACATATTTTATCAATTGTCGATCACAATGTTCCTTTATTGTCATGGAAGAATACACCGAGGTAATCATCCGTCATTTTTAATAGTATTCCATTTAGACCTCTACCATAAGATTTATTAGAACGATAATTTCCACATCATAGAATGGAATGATTTTATATTCGGGGTTTTTAAAGAAATAAAAATGTTATAGAATTCTATCTAGGATGATTTTTAAAGCGATTGGACATGACCTAGAGTAAATTATAGCACATTACTTACAAATACACAAGGTTTCATTCAGAAGAACTCGTGGAAGTATATGTTGATATGCACAACTTTCTTTACTAAACTCGGATAGTGTAAGTGCAACATAGAATCTTAAACTGTCCTTTCAAAACATTATCAAAAAGATTTGCGGCTAACAGTGTATTTTTTAAAATTTTCACATAGGTCCCTCCGACAAATTATGAGAACATGAAATGTAAAACTCAAGATACACGTAACATATTTATCAATTGACGACCACAATAATCTTTTATCGTCATGGACGAATACACCAGGGTAATCGTCCATAATTTTTAATAGTATTCCATTTATACCTCTACGATAAGAGTTATGAGAACGATAATTTCCACATCATGGATCAGCATCAAATTTTATATTCGTTGGTTTTTATGAAATAAAAAGGTTATAGAATTCTATCCAAGAAGATTTTTAATGCGATAGCACATGTCCCAGAGTACATTGTAGCACATTACTAACAAACACAGAAGGTGTCATTCAGAAGAACTTGTGGAAGTATATGTTGATATGAACAACTTTCTTTACTAAACTCGGATAATGTAATTTCAACATAGAATCCAAAACTGTCTTTTCGGAATGATCTTAAAAAGGTTTTGGGCTAACTGCGTATTTTTTAAAATTATCACATAGGCCCCTCCGACAAATTGCGAGAACTTTAAATGTGTAACTGAAGATACACTTGACATATTTTATCAATTGTCGATCACAATGTTCCTTTATTGTCATGCAAGAATACACCGGGGTAATCATCCGTCATTTTTAATAGCATTCCATTTAGACCTCTACTATAAGATTTAGGAGAACAATAATTTCCACATCATAGAATGGAATGAAATTTTATATTCGTGGTTTTTGAAGAAATAAAAATGTTATAGAATTCTATCTGGGATGATTTTTAAAGCGATTGGACTTGACTTAGAGTAAATTACAGCACATTACTTACAAATACACAAGGTTTAATTCAGAAGAACTCGTGGAATACATGTTGATATGCGCAACTTTCTTTACTAAACTCGGATAGTGTAAGTGCAACATAGAATCTTAAACTGTCCTTTCAAAATGTTATGAAAATGACTTGGGGCTAACATTGTATTTTTTTAAATTTTCACATAGGTCCCTCCGACAAATTATGAGAACATGAAATGTAAAACTGAAGATACACGTAATATATTTATCAATTGACGACCACAATGTTCGTTTATCGTCATGGACGAATACACCAGGGTAATTGTCCATAATTTTTAATACTATTCCATTTATACCTCTACGATAAGAGTTATGAGAACGATAATTTCCACATCATGGATCAGCATCAAATTTTATATTCGTTGGTTTTTATGAAATAAAAAGGTTATAGAATTCTATCCAAGAAGATTTTTAATGCGATAGCACATGTCCCAGAGTACATTGTAGCACATTACTTACAAACACAGAAGGTGTCATTCAGAAGAACTTGTGGAAGTATATGTTGATATGAACAACTTTCTTTACTAAACTCGGATAGTGTAATTTCAACATAGAATCTGAAACTGTCTTTTCGGAATGATCTTAAAATGGTTTTGGGCTAACAGTGTATTTTTTAAAATTTTCACATAGGTCCCTCCGACAAATTGCGAGAACTTTAAATATATATCTGAAGATACACTTGACATATTTTATCAATTGTCGATCACAATGTTCCTTTATTGTCATGGAAGAATACACCGAGGTAATCATCCATCATTTTTAATAGTATTCCATTTAGACTTCTACTACAAGATTTATGAGAACGATAATTTCCACATCATAGAATGGAATGAAATTTTATATTCGGGGTTTTTAAAGAAATAAAAATGTTATAGAATTCTATCTAGGATGATTTTTAAAGCGATTGGACATGACCTAGAGTAAATTATAGCACATTACTTACAAATACACAAGGTTTAATTCAGAAGAACTCGTGGAATACATGTTGATATGCGCAACTTTCTTTACTAAACTCGGATAGTGTAAGTGCAACATAGAATCTTAAACTGTCCTTTCAAAATGTTATGAAAATGACTTGGGGCTAACAGTGTATTTTTTTAAATTTTCACATAGGTCCCTCCGACAAATTATGAGAACACGAAATGTAAAACTGAAGATACACGTAATATATTTATCAATTGACGACCACAATGTTCTTTTATCGTCATGGACGAATACACCAGGGTAATTGTCCATAATTTTTAATACTATTCCATTTATACCTCTACGATAAGAGTTATGAGAACGATAATTTCCACATCATGGATCAGCATCAAATTTTATATTCGTTGGTTTTTATGAAATAAAAAGGTTATAGAATTCTATCCAAGAATATTTTTAATGCGATAGCACATGTCCCAGAGTACATTGTAGCACATTACTTGCAAACACAGAAGGTGTCATTCAGAAGAACTTGTGGAAGTATATGTTGATATGAACAACTTTCTTTACTAAACTCGGATAGTGTAATTTCAACATAGAATCTGAAACTGTCTTTTCGGAATGATCTTAAAATGGTTTTGGGCTAACAGTGTATTTTTTTAAATTTTACATAGGTCCCTCCGACAAATTGCGAGAACTTTAAATATATATCTGAAGATACACTTGACATATTTTATCAATTGTCGATCACAATGTTCCTTTATTGTCATGGAAGAATACACCGAGGTAATCATCCGTCATTTTTAATAGTATTCCATTTAGACCTCTACCATAAGATTTATTAGAACGATAATTTCCACATCATAGAATGGAATGATTTTATATTCGGGGTTTTTAAAGAAATAAAAATGTTATAGAATTCTATCTAGGATGATTTTTAAAGCGATTGGACATGACCTAGAGTAAATTATAGCACATTACTTACAAATACACAAGGTTTAATTCAGAAGAACTCGTGGAAGTATATGTTGATATGCACAACTTTCTTTACTAAACTCGGATAGTGTAAGTGCAACATAGAATCTTAAACTGTCCTTTCAAAACATTATCAAAAAGATTTGCGGCTAACAGTGTATTTTTTAAAATTTTCACATAGGTCCCTCCGACAAATTATGAGAACATGAAATGTAAAACTCAAGATACACGTAACATATTTATCAATTGACGACCATAATAATCTTTTATCGTCATGGACGAATACACCAGGGTAATCATCCATAATTTTTAATAGTATTCCATTTATACCTCTACGATAAGAGTTATGAGAACGATAATTTCCACATCATGGATCAGCATCAAATTTTATATTCGTTGGTTTTTATGAAATAAAAAGGTTATAGAATTCTATCCAAGAAGATTTTTAATGCGATAGCACATGTCCCAGAGTACATTGTAGCACATTACTAACAAACACAGAAGGTGTCATTCAGAAGAACTTGTGGAAGTATATGTTGATATGAACAACTTTCTTTACTAAACTCGGATAATGTAATTTCAACATAGAATCCAAAACTGTCTTTTCGGAATGATCTTAAAAAGGTTTTGGGCTAACTGCGTATTTTTTAAAATTATCACATAGGCCCCTCCGACAAATTGCGAGAACTTTAAATGTGTAACTGAAGATACACTTGACATATTTTATCAATTGTCGATCACAATGTTCCTTTATTGTCATGGAAGAATACACCGGGGTAATCATCCGTCATTTTTAATAGCATTCCATTTAGACCTCTACTATAAGATTTAGGAGAACAATAATTTCCACATCATAGAATGGAATGAAATTTTATATTCGTGGTTTTTAAAGAAATAAAAATGTTATAGAATTCTATCTAGGATGATTTTTAAAGCGATTGGACATGACTTAGAGTAAATTACAGCACATTACTTACAAATACACAAGGTTTAATTCAGAAGAACTCGTGGAATACATGTTGATATGCGCAACTTTCTTTACTAAACTCGGATAGTGTAAGTGCAACATAGAATCTTAAACTGTCCTTTCAAAATGTTATGAAAATGACTTGGGGCTAACAGTGTATTTTTTTAAATTTTCACATAGGTCCCTCCGACAAATTATGAGAACATGAAATGTAAAACTGAAGATACACGTAATATATTTATCAATTGACGACCACAATGTTCTTTTATCATCATGGACGAATACACCAGGGTAATTGTCCATAATTTTTAATACTATTCCATTTATACCTCTACGATAATAGTTATGAGAACGATAATTTCCACATCATGGATCAGCATCAAATTTTATATTCGTTGGTTTTTATGAAATAAAAGGGTTATAGAATTCTATCCAAGAAGATTTTTAATGCGATAGCACATGTCCCAGAGTACATTGTAGCACATTACTTACAAACACAGAAGGTGTCATTCAGAAGAACTTGTGGAAGTATATGTTGATATGAACAACTTTCTTTACTAAACTCGGATAGTGTAATTTCAACATAGAATCTGAAACTGTCTTTTCGGAATGATCTTAAAATGGTTTTGGGCTAACAGTGTATTTTTTTAAATTTTCACATAGGTCCCTCCGACAAATTGCGAGAACTTTAAATATATATCTGAAGATACACTTGACATATTTTACCAATTGTCGATCACAATGTTCCTTTATTGTCATGGAATAATACACCGAGGTAATCATCAATCATTTTTAATAGTATTCCATTTAGACTTCTACTATAAGATTTATGAGAACGATAATTTCCACATCATAGAATGGAATGAAATTTTATATTCGGGGTTTTTAAAGAAATAAAAATGTTACAGAATTCTATCTAGGATGATTTTTAAAGCGATTGGACATGACCTAGAGTAAATTATAGCACATTACTTACAAATACACAAGGTTTCATTCTGAAGAACTCGTGGAAGTATATGTTGATATGCACAACTTTCTTTACTAAACTCGGATAGTGTAAGTGCAACATAGAATCTTTAACTGTCCTTTCAAACTGTTATGAAAAAGATTTGCAGCTAACAGTGTATTTTTTAAAATTTTCACATAGGTCCCTCAGACAAATTATGAGAACATGAAATATAAAACTGAAGATACACGTAATATATTTATCAATTGACGACCACAATGTTCTTTTATCGTCATGGACGAATACACCAGGGTAATCGTCCATAATTTCTAATAGTATTCCATTTATACCTCTACGATAAGAGTTATGAGAACGATAATTTCCACATCATGGATCAGCATCAAATTTTATATTCGTTGGTTTTTATGAAATAAAAGGGTTATAGAATTCTATCCAAGAAGATTTTTAATGCGATAGCACATGTCCCAGAGTACATTGTAGCACATTACTTACAAACACAGAAGGTGTCATTCAGAAGAACTTGTGGAAGTATATGTTGATATGAACAACTTTCTTTACTAAACTCGGATAGTGTAATTTCAACATAGAATCTGAAACTGTCTTTTCGGAATGATCTTAAAATGGTTTTGGGCTAACAGTGTATTTTTTTAAATTTTCACATGGGTCCCTCCGACAAATTGCGAGAACTTTAAATATATATCTGAAGATACACTTGACATATTTTATCAATTGTCGATCACAGTGTTCCTTTATTGTCATGGAATAATACACCGAGGTAATCATCAATCATTTTTAATAGTATTCCATTTAGACTTCTACTATAAGATTTATGAGAACGATAATTTCCACATCATAGAATGGAATGAAATTTTATATTCGGGGTTTTTAAAGAAATAAAAATGTTATAGAATTCTATCTAGGATGATTTTTAAAGCGATTGGACATGACCTAGAGTAAATTATAGCACATTACTTACAAATACATAAGGTTTCATTCAGAAGAACTCGTGGAAGTATATGTTGATATGCACAACTTTCTTTACTAAACTCGGATAGTGTAAGTGCAACATAGAATCTTAAACTGTCCTTTCAAAATGTTATTAAAAAGATTTGCGGCTAACAGTGTATTTTTTAAAATTTTCACATAGGTCCCTCAGACAAATTATGAGAACATGAAATGTAAAACTGAAGATACACGTAATATATTTATCAATTGACGACCACAATGTTCTTTTATCGTCATGGACGAATACACCAGGGTAATCGTCCATAATTTTTAATAGTATTCCATTTATACCTCTACGATAAGAGTTATGAGAACGATAATTTCCACATCATGGATCAGCATCAAATTTTATATTCGTTGGTTTTTATGAAATAAAAAGGTTATAGAATTCTATCCAAGAAGATTTTGAATGCGATAGCACATGTCCCAGAGTACATTGTAGCACATTACTTACAAACACAGAAGGTGTCATTCAGAAGAACTTGTGGAAGTATGTGTTGATATGAACAACTTTCTTTACTAAACTCGGATAATGTAATTTCAACATAGAATCCAAAACTGTCTTTTCGGAATGATCTTAAAAAGGTTTTGGGCTAACTGTGTATTTTTTAAAATTATCACATAGGCCCCTCCGACAAATTGCGAGAACTTTAAATGTATAACTGAAGATACACTTGACATATTTTATCAATTGTCGATCACAATGTTCCTTTATTGTCATGGAAGAATACACCGGGGTAATCATCCGTCATTTTTAATAGCATTCCATTTAGACCTCTACTATAAGATTTAGGAGAACAATAATTTCCACATCATAGAATGGAATGAAATTTTATATTCGTGGTTTTTAAAGAAATAAAAATGTTATAGAATTCTATCTAGGATGATTTTTAAAGCGATTGGACATGACTTAGAGTAAATTACAGCACATTACTTACAAATACACAAGGTTTAATTCAGAAGAACTCGTGGAATACATGTTGATATGCGCAACTTTCTTTACTAAACTCGGATAGTGTAAGTGCAACATAGAATCTTAAACTGTCCTTTCAAAATGTTATGAAAATGACTTGGGGCTAACAGTGTATTTTTTTAAATTTTCACATAGGTCCCTCCGACAAATTATGAGAACATGAAATGTAAAACTGAAGATACACGTAATATATTTATCAATTGACGACCACAATGTTCTTTTATCATCATGGACGAATACACCAGGGTAATTGTCCATAATTTTTAATACTATTCCATTTATACCTCTACGATAATAGTTATGAGAACGATAATTTCCACATCATGGATCAGCATCAAATTTTATATTCGTTGGTTTTTATGAAATAAAAGGGTTATAGAATTCTATCCAAGAAGATTTTTAATGCGATAGCACATGTCCCAGAGTACATTGTAGCACATTACTTACAAACACAGAAGGTGTCATTCAGAAGAACTTGTGGAAGTATATGTTGATATGAACAACTTTCTTTACTAAACTCGGATAGTGTAATTTCAACATAGAATCTGAAACTGTCTTTTCGGAATGATCTTAAAATGGTTTTGGGCTAACAGTGTATTTTTTTAAATTTTCACATAGGTCCCTCCGACAAATTGCGAGAACTTTAAATATATATCTGAAGATACACTTGACATATTTTACCAATTGTCGATCACAATGTTCCTTTATTGTCATGGAATAATACACCGAGGTAATCATCAATCATTTTTAATAGTATTCCATTTAGACTTCTACTATAAGATTTATGAGAACGATAATTTCCACATCATAGAATGGAATGAAATTTTATATTCGGGGTTTTTAAAGAAATAAAAATGTTACAGAATTCTATCTAGGATGATTTTTAAAGCGATTGGACATGACCTAGAGTAAATTATAGCACATTACTTACAAATACACAAGGTTTCATTCTGAAGAACTCGTGGAAGTATATGTTGATATGCACAACTTTCTTTACTAAACTCGGATAGTGTAAGTGCAACATAGAATCTTTAACTGTCCTTTCAAACTGTTATGAAAAAGATTTGCAGCTAACAGTGTATTTTTTAAAATTTTCACATAGGTCCCTCAGACAAATTATGAGAACATGAAATATAAAACTGAAGATACACGTAATATATTTATCAATTGACGACCACAATGTTCTTTTATCGTCATGGACGAATACACCAGGGTAATCGTCCATAATTTCTAATAGTATTCCATTTATACCTCTACGATAAGAGTTATGAGAACGATAATTTCCACATCATGGATCAGCATCAAATTTTATATTCGTTGGTTTTTATGAAATAAAAGGGTTATAGAATTCTATCCAAGAAGATTTTTAATGCGATAGCACATGTCCCAGAGTACATTGTAGCACATTACTTACAAACACAGAAGGTGTCATTCAGAAGAACTTGTGGAAGTATATGTTGATATGAACAACTTTCTTTACTAAACTCGGATAGTGTAATTTCAACATAGAATCTGAAACTGTCTTTTCGGAATGATCTTAAAATGGTTTTGGGCTAACAGTGTATTTTTTTAAATTTTCACATGGGTCCCTCCGACAAATTGCGAGAACTTTAAATATATATCTGAAGATACACTTGACATATTTTATCAATTGTCGATCACAGTGTTCCTTTATTGTCATGGAATAATACACCGAGGTAATCATCAATCATTTTTAATAGTATTCCATTTAGACTTCTACTATAAGATTTATGAGAACGATAATTTCCACATCATAGAATGGAATGAAATTTTATATTCGGGGTTTTTAAAGAAATAAAAATGTTATAGAATTCTATCTAGGATGATTTTTAAAGCGATTGGACATGACCTAGAGTAAATTATAGCACATTACTTACAAATACATAAGGTTTCATTCAGAAGAACTCGTGGAAGTATATGTTGATATGCACAACTTTCTTTACTAAACTCGGATAGTGTAAGTGCAACATAGAATCTTAAACTGTCCTTTCAAAATGTTATTAAAAAGATTTGCGGCTAACAGTGTATTTTTTAAAATTTTCACATAGGTCCCTCAGACAAATTATGAGAACATGAAATGTAAAACTGAAGATACACGTAATATATTTATCAATTGACGACCACAATGTTCTTTTATCGTCATGGACGAATACACCAGGGTAATCGTCCATAATTTTTAATAGTATTCCATTTATACCTCTACGATAAGAGTTATGAGAACGATAATTTCCACATCATGGATCAGCATCAAATTTTATATTCGTTGGTTTTTATGAAATAAAAAGGTTATAGAATTCTATCCAAGAAGATTTTGAATGCGATAGCACATGTCCCAGAGTACATTGTAGCACATTACTTACAAACACAGAAGGTGTCATTCAGAAGAACTTGTGGAAGTATGTGTTGATATGAACAACTTTCTTTACTAAACTCGGATAATGTAATTTCAACATAGAATCCAAAACTGTCTTTTCGGAATGATCTTAAAAAGGTTTTGGGCTAACTGTGTATTTTTTAAAATTATCACATAGGCCCCTCCGACAAATTGCGAGAACTTTAAATGTATAACTGAAGATACACTTGACATATTTTATCAATTGTCGATCACAATGTTCCTTTATTGTCATGGAAGAATACACCGGGGTAATCATCCGTCATTTTTAATAGCATTCCATTTAGACCTCTACTATAAGATTTAGGAGAACAATAATTTCCACATCATAGAATGGAATGAAATTTTATATTCGTGGTTTTTAAAGAAATAAAAATGTTATAGAATTCTATCTAGGATGATTTTTAAAGCGATTGGACATGACTTAGAGTAAATTACAGCACATTACTTACAAATACACAAGGTTTAATTCAGAAGAACTCGTGGAATACATGTTGATATGCGCAACTTTCTTTACTAAACTCGGATAGTGTAAGTGCAACATAGAATCTTAAACTGTCCTTTCAAAATGTTATGAAAATGACTTGGGGCTAACAGTGTATTTTTTTAAATTTTCACATAGGTCCCTCCGACAAATTATGAGAACATGAAATGTAAAACTGAAGATACACGTAATATATTTATCAATTGACGACCACAATGTTCTTTTATCGTCATGGACGAATACACCAGGGTAATCGTCCATAATTTTTAATAGTATTCCATTTATACCTCTACGATAAGAGTTATGAGAACGATAATTTCCACATCATGGATCAGCATCAAATTTTATATTCGTTGGTTTTTATGAAATAAAAAGGTTATAGAATTCTATCCAAGAAGATTTTGAATGCGATAGCACATGTCCCAGAGTACATTGTAGCACATTACTTACAAACACAGAAGGTGTCATTCAGAAGAACTTGTGGAAGTATGTGTTGATATGAACAACTTTCTTTACTAAACTCGGATAATGTAATTTCAACATAGAATCCAAAACTGTCTTTTCGGAATGATCTTAAAAAGGTTTTGGGCTAACTGTGTATTTTTTAAAATTATCACATAGGCCCCTCCGACAAATTGCGAGAACTTTAAATGTATAACTGAAGATACACTTGACATATTTTATCAATTGTCGATCACAATGTTCCTTTATTGTCATGGAAGAATACACCGGGGTAATCATCCGTCATTTTTAATAGCATTCCATTTAGACCTCTACTATAAGATTTAGGAGAACAATAATTTCCACATCATAGAATGGAATGAAATTTTATATTCGTGGTTTTTAAAGAAATAAAAATGTTATAGAATTCTATCTAGGATGATTTTTAAAGCGATTGGACATGACTTAGAGTAAATTACAGCACATTACTTACAAATACACAAGGTTTAATTCAGAAGAACTCGTGGAATACATGTTGATATGCGCAACTTTCTTTACTAAACTCGGATAGTGTAAGTGCAACATAGAATCTTAAACTGTCCTTTCAAAATGTTATGAAAATGACTTGGGGCTAACAGTGTATTTTTTTAAATTTTCACATAGGTCCCTCCGACAAATTATGAGAACATGAAATGTAAAACTGAAGATACACGTAATATATTTATCAATTGACGACCACAATGTTCTTTTATCGTCATGGACGAATACACCAGGGTAATTGTCCATAATTTTTAATACTATTCCATTTATACCTCTACGATAAGAGTTATGAGAACGATAATTTCCACATCATGGATCAGCATCAAATTTTATATTCGTTGGTTTTTATGAAATAAAAGTGTTATAGAATTCTATCCAAGAAGATTTTTAATGCGATAGCACATGTCCCAGAGTACATTGTAGCACATTACTTACAAACACAGAAGGTGTCATTCAGAAGAACTTGTGGAAGTATATGTTGATATGAACAACTTTCTTTACTAAACTCGGATAGTGTAATTTCAACATAGAATCTGAAACTGTCTTTTCGGAATGATCTTAAAATGGTTTTGGGCTAACAGTGTATTTTTTTAAATTTTCACATAGGTCCCTCCGACAAATTGCGAGAACTTTAAATATATATCTGAAGATACACTTGACATATTTTACCAATTGTCGATCACAATGTTCCTTTATTGTCATGGAATAATACACCGAGGTAATCATCAATCATTTTTAATAGTATTCCATTTAGACTTCGACTATAAGATTTATGAGAACGATAATTTCCACATCATAGAATGGAATGAAATTTTATATTCGGGGTTTTTAAAGAAATAAAAATGTTATAGAATTCTATCTAGGATGATTTTTAAAGCGATTGGACATGACCTAGAGTAAATTATAGCACATTACTTACAAATACACAAGGTTTCATTCAGAAGAACTCGTGGAAGTATATGTTGATATGCACAACTTTCTTTACTAAACTCGGATAGTGTAAGTGCAACATAGAATCTTAAACTGTCCTTTCAAAATGTTATGAAAAAGATTTGCAGCTAACAGTGTATTTTTTAAAATTTTCACATAGGTCCCTCAGACAAATTATGAGAACATGAAATGTAAAACTGAAGATACACGTAATATATTTATCAATTGACGACCACAATGTTCTTTTATCGTCATGGACGAATACACCAGGGTAATCATCCATAATTTTTAATAGTATTCCATTTATACCTCTACGATAAGAGTTATGAGAACGATAATTTCCACATCATGGATCAGCATCAAATTTTATATTCGTTGGTTTTTATGAAATAAAAGGGTTATAGAATTCTATCCAAGAAGATTTTTAATGCGATAGCACATGTCCCAGAGTACATTGTAGCACATTACTTACAAACACAGAAGGTGTCATTCAGAAGAACTTGTGGAAGTATATGTTGATATGAACAACTTTCTTTACTAAACTCGGATAGTGTAATTTCAACATAGAATCTGAAACTGTCTTTTCGGAATGATCTTAAAATGGTTTTGGGCTAACAGTGTATTTTTTTAAATTTTCACATAGGTCCCTCCGACAAATTGCGAGAACTTTAAATATATATCTGAAGATACACTTGACATATTTTACCAATTGTCGATCACAATGTTCCTTTATTGTCATGGAATAATACACCGAGGTAATCATCAATCATTTTTAATAGTATTCCATTTAGACTTCTACTATAAGATTTATGAGAACGATAATTTCCACATCATAGAATGGAATGAAATTTTATATTCGGGGTTTTTAAAGAAATAAAAATGTTATAGAATTCTATCTAGGATGATTTTTAAAGCGATTGGACATGACCTAGAGTAAATTATAGCACATTACTTACAAATACACAAGGTTTCATTCAGAAGAACTCGTGGAAGTATATGTTGATATGCACAACTTTCTTTACTAAACTCGGATAGTGTAAGTGCAACATAGAATCTTAAACTGTCCTTTCAAAATGTTATGAAAAAGATTTGCAGCTAACAGTGTATTTTTTAAAATTTTCACATAGGTCCCTCAGACAAATTATGAGAACATGAAATGTAAAACTGAAGATACACGTAATATATTTATCAATTGACGACCACAATGTTCTTTTATCGTCATGGACGAATACACCAGGGTAATCATCCATAATTTTTAATAGTATTCCATTTATACCTCTACGATAAGAGTTATGAGAACGATAATTTCCACATCATGGATCAGCATCAAATTTTATATTCGTTGGTTTTTATGAAATAAAAGGGTTATAGAATTCTATCCAAGAAGATTTTTAATGCGATAGCACATGTCCCAGAGTACATTGTAGCACATTACTTACAAACACAGAAGGTGTCATTCAGAAGAACTTGTGGAAGTATATGTTGATATGAACAACTTTCTTTACTAAACTCGGATAGTGTAATTTCAACATAGAATCTGAAACTGTCTTTTCGGAATGATCTTAAAATGGTTTTGGGCTAACAGTGTATTTTTTTAAATTTTCACATGGGTCCCTCCGACAAATTGCGAGAACTTTAATTATATATCTGAAGATACACTTGACATATTTTATCAATTGTCGATCACAATGTTCCTTTATTGTCATGGAATAATACACCGAGGTAATCATCAATCATTTTTAATAGTATTCCATTTAGACTTCTACTATAAGATTTATGGGAACGATAATTTCCACATCATAGAATGGAATGAAATTTTATATTCGGGGTTTTTAAAGAAATAAAAATGTTATAGAATTCTATCTAGGATGATTTTTAAAGCGATTGGACATGACCTAGAGTAAATTATAGCACATTACTTACAAATACACAAGGTTTCATTCAGATGAACTCGTGGAAGTATATGTTGATATGCACAACTTTCTTTACTAAACTCGGATAGTGTAAGTGCAACATAGAATCTTAAACTGTCCTTTCAAAATGTTATTAAAAAGATTTGCGGCTAACAGTGTATTTTTTAAAATTTTCACATAGGTCCCTCAGACAAATTATGAGAACATGAAATGTAAAACTGAAGATACACGTAAAATATTTATCAATTGACGACCACAATGTTCTTTTATCGTCATGGACGAATACACCAGGGTAATCGTCCATAATTTTTAATAGTATTCCATTTATACCTCTACGATAAGAGTTATGAGAACGATAATTTCCACATCCTGGATCAGCATCAAATTTTATATTCATTGGTTTTTATGAAATAAAAAGGTTATAGAATTCTATCCAAGAAGATTTTTAATGCGATAGCACATGTCCCAGAGTACATTGTAGCACATTACTTACAAACACAGAAGGTGTCATTCAGAAGAACTTGTGGAAGTATATGTTGATATGAACAACTTTCTTTACTAAACTCGGATAATGTAATTTCAACATAGAATCCAAAACTGTTTTTTCGGAATGATCTTAAAAAGGTTTTGGGCTAACTGTGTATTTTTTAAAATTATCACATAGGCCCCTCCGACAAATTGCGAGAACTTTAAATGTATAACTGAAGATACACTTGACATATTTTATCAATTGTCGATCACAATGTTCCTTTATTGTCATGGAAGAATACACCGGGGTAATCATCCGTCATTTTTAATAGCATTCCATTTAGACCTCTACTATAAGATTTAGGAGAACAATAATTTCCACATCATAGAATGGAATGAAATTTTATATTCGTGGTTTTTAAAGAAATAAAAATGTTATAGAATTCTATCTAGGATGATTTTTAAAGCGATTGGACATGACTTAGAGTAAATTACAGCACATTACTTACAAATACACAAGGTTTAATTCAGAAGAACTCGTGGAATACATGTTGATATGCGCAACTTTCTTTACTAAACTCGGATAGTGTAAGTGCAACATAGAATCTTAAACTGTCCTTTCAAAATGTTATGAAAATGACTTGGGGCAAACAGTGTATTTTTTTAAATTTTCACATAGGTCCCTCCGACAAATTATGAGAACATGAAATGTAAAACTGAAGATACACGTAATATATTTATCAATTGACGACCACAATGTTCTTTTATCGTCATGGACGAATACACCAGGGTAATTGTCCATAATTTTTAATACTATTCCATTTATACCTCTACGATAAGAGTTATGAGAACGATAATTTCCACATCATGGATCAGCATCAAATTTTATATTCGTTGGTTTTTATGAAATAAAAGGGTTATAGAATTCTATCCAAGAAGATTTTTAATGCGATAGCACATGTCCCAGAGTACATTGTAGCACATTACTTACAAACACAGAAGGTGTCATTCAGAAGAACTTGTGGAAGTATATGTTGATATGAACAACTTTCTTTACTAAACTCGGATAGTGTAATTTCAACATAGAATCTGAAACTGTCTTTTTGGAATGATCTTAAAATGGTTTTGGGCTAATAGTGTATTTTTTTAAATTTTCACATAGGTCCCTCCGACAAATTGCGAGAACTTTAAATATATATCTGAAGATACACTTGACATATTTTATCAATTGTCGATCACAATGTTCCTTTATTGTCATGGAATAATACACCGAGGTAATCATCAATCATTTTTAATAGTATTCCATTTAGACTTCTACTATAAGATTTATGAGAACGATAATTTCCACATCATAGAATGGAATGAAATTTTATATTCGGGGTTTTTAAAGAAATAAAAATGTTATAGAATTCTATCTAGGATGATTTTTAAAGCGATTGGACATGACCTAGAGTAAATTATAGCACATTACTTACAAATACACAAGGTTTCATTCAGAAGAACTCGTGGAAGTATATGTTCATATGCACAACTTTCTTTACTAAACTCGGATAGTGTAAGTGCAACATAGAATCTTAAACTGTCCTTTCAAAATGTTATGAAAAAGATTTGCAGCTAACAGTGTATTTTTTAAAATTTTCACATAGGTCCCTCAGACAAATTATGAGAACATGAAATGTAAAACTGAAGATACACGTAATATATTTATCAATTGACGACCACAATGTTCTTTTATCGTCATGGACGAATACACCAGGGTAATCGTCCATAATTTTTAATAGTATTCCATTTATACCTCTACGATAAGAGTTATGAGAACGATAATTTCCACATCATGGATCAGCATCAAATTTTATATTCGTTGGTTTTTATGAAATAAAAAGGTTATAGAATTCTATCCAAGAAGATTTTTAATGCGATAGCACATGTCCCAGAGTACATTGTAGAACATTACTTGCAAACACAGAAGGTGTCATTCAGAAGAACTTGTGGAAGTATATGTTGATATGAACAACTTTCTTTACTAAACTCGGATAGTGTAATTTCAACATAGAATCTGAAACTGTCTTTTCGGAATGATCTTAAAATGGTTTTGGGCTAACAGTGTATTTTTTTAAATTTTCACATAGGCCCCTCCGACAAATTGCGAGAACTTTAAATATATATCTGAAGATACACTTGACATATTTTATCAATTGTCGATCACAATGTTCCTTTATTGTCATGGAAGAATACACCGAGGTAATCATCCGTCATTTTTAATAGTATTCCATTTAGACCTCTACCATAAGATTTATTAGAACGATAATTTCCACATCATAGAATGGAATGATTTTATATTCGGGGTTTTTAAAGAAATAAAAATGTTATAGAATTCTATCTAGGATGATTTTTAAAGCGATTGGACATGACCTAGAGTAAATTATAGCACATTACTTACAAATACACAAGGTTTCACTCAGAAGAACTCGTGGAAGTATATGCTGATATGCACAACTTTCTTTACTAAACTCGGATAGTGTAAGTGCAACATAGAATCTTAAACTGTCCTTTCAAAACGTTATCAAAAAGATTTGCGGCTAACAGAGTATTTTTTAAAATTTTCACATAGGTCCCTCAGACAAATTATGAGAACATGAAATGTAAAACTCAAGATACACGTAACATATTTATCAATTAACGACCACAATAATCTTTTATCGTCATGGACGAATACACCAGGGTAATTGTCCATAATTTTTAATAGTATTCCATTTATACCTCTACGATAAGAGTTATGAGAATGATAATTTCCACATCATGGATCAGCATCAAATTTTATATTCGTTGGTTTTTATGAAATAAAAAGGTTATAGAATTCTATCCAAGAAGATTTTTAATGCGATAGCACATGTCCCAGAGTACATTGTAGCACATTACTTACAAACACAGAAGGTGTCATTCAGAAGAACTTGTGGAAGTATATGTTGATATGAACAACTTTCTTTACTAAACTCAAATAATGTAATTTCAACATAGAATCCAAAACTGTCTTTTCAGAATGATCTTAAAAAGGTTTTGGGCTAACTGTGTATTTTTTAAAATTATCACAAAGGTCCCTCCGACAAATTACGAGAACTTTAAATGTATAACTGAAGATACACTTGACATATTTTATCAATTGTCGATCACAATGTTCCTTTATTGTCATGGAAGAATACACCGGGGTAATCATCCGTCATTTTTAATAGTATTCCATTTCGGCCTCTACTATAAGATTTAGGAGAACAATAATTTCCACATCATAGAATGGAATGAAATTTTATATTCGTGGTTTTTAAAGAAATAAAAATGTTATAGAATTCTATCTAGGATGATTTTTAAAGCGATTGGACATGACTTAGAGTAAATTACAGCACATTACTTACAAATACACAAGGTTTAATTCAGAAGAACTCGTGGAATACATGTTGATATGCGCAACTTTCTTTACTAAACTCGGATAGTGTAAGTGCAACATAGAATCTTAAACTGTCCTTTCAAAATGTTATTAAAATGATTTGGGGCTAACAGTGTATTTTTTAAAATTTTCACATAGGTCCCTCCGACAAATTATGAGAACATGAAATGTAAAACTGAAGATACACGTAATATATTTATCAATTGACGACCACAATGTTCTTTTATCGTCATGGACGAATACACCAGGGTAATTGTCCATAATTTTTAACAGTGTTCCATTTATACCTCTACGATAAGAGTTATGAGAACGATAATTTCCACATCATGGATCAGCATCAAATTTTATATTCGTTGGTTTTTATGAAATAAAAAGGTTATAGAATTCTATCCAAGAAGATTTTTAATGCGATAGCACATGTCCCAGAGTACATTGTAGCACATTACTTACAAACACAGAAGGTGTCATTCAGAAGAACTTGTGGAAGTATATGTTGATATGAACAACTTTCTTTACTAAACTCAGATAGTGTAATTTCAACATAGAATCTGAAGCTGTCTTTTCGGAATGATCTTAAAATGGTTTTGGGCTAACAGTGTATTTTTTAAAATTTTCACATAGGCCCCTCCGACAAATTGCAAGAACTTTAAATATATATCTGAAGATACACTTGACATATTTTATCAATTGTCGATCACAATGTTCCTTTATTGTCATGGAAGAATACACCGAGGTAATCATCCGTCATTTTTAATAGTATTCCATTTAGACCTCTACTATAAGATTTATTAGAACGATAATTTCCACATCATACAATGGAATGATTTTATATTTGGGGTTTTTAAAGAAATAAAAATGTTATAGAATTCTATCTAGGATGATTTTTAAAGCGATTGGACATGACCTAGAGTAAATTATAGCACATTACTTACAAATACACAAGGTTTCATTCAGAAGAACTCGTGGAAGTATATGTTGATATGCACAACTTTCTTTACTAAACTCGGATAGTGTAAGTGCAACATAAAATCTTAAACTGTCCTTTCAAAATGTTATCAAAAAGATTTGTGGCTAACAGTGTATTTTTTCAAATTTTCACATAGGTCCCTCCGACAAATTATGAGAACATGAAATGTAAAACTCAAGATACACGTAACATATTTATCAATTTGACGACCACAATGTTCTTTTTTCGTCATGGACGAATACACCAGGGTAATCGTCCATAATTTTTAATAGTATTCCATTTATACCTCTACGATAAGAGTTATGAGAACGATAATGTCCACATCATGGATCAGCATCAAATTTTATATTCGTTGGTTTTTATGAAATAAAAAGGTTATAGAATTCTATCCAAGAAGATTTTTAAAGCGATAGCACATGTCCCAGAGTACATTGTAGCACATTACTTACAAACACAGAAGGTGTCATTCAGAAGAACTTGTGGAAGTATGTGTTGATATGAACAACTTTCTTTACTAAACTCGGATAGTGTAATTTCAACATAGAATCTGAAGCTGTCTTTTCGGAATGATCTTAAAATGGTTTTGGGCTAACAGTGTATTTTTTAAAATTATCACATAGGCCCCTCCGACAAATTGCGAGAACTTTAAATGTATAACTGAAGATACACTTGACATATTTTATCAACTGTCAATCACAATGTTCCTTTATTGTCATGGAAGAATACACCATGGTAATCATCCATCATTTTTAATAGTATTCCATTTAGACCTCTACTATAAGATTTAGGAGAACAATAATTTCCACATCATAGAATGGAATGAAATTTTATATTCGTGGTTTTTAAAGAAATAAATATGTTATAGAATTCTATCTAGGATGATTTTTAAAGCGATTGGACATGACCTAGAGTAAATTATAGCACATTACTTACAAATACACAAGGTTTAATTCAGAAGAACTTGGGGAATACATGTTGATATGCGCAACTTTCTTTATAAAACTCGGATAGTGTAAGTGCAACATAGAATCTTAAACTATCCTTTCCAAATGTTATTAAAATGATTTGGGGCTAACAGTGTATTTTTTAAAATTTTCACATAGGTCCCTCCGACAAATTATGAGAACATGAAATGTAAAACTGAATATATGCGTAACATATTTATCAATTGACGACCACAATGTTCTTTTATCGTCATGGACGAATACACCAGGGTAATTGTCCATAATTTTTAACAGTGTTCCATTTTTACCTCTACGATAAGAGTTATGAGAACGATAATTTCCACATCATGGATCAGCATCAAATTTTATATTCGTTGGTTTTTATGAAATAAAAAGGTTATAGAATTCTATCCAAGAAGATTTTTAATGCGATAGCACATGTCCCAGAGTACATTGTAGCACATTACTTGCAAACACAGAAGGTGTCATTCAGAAGAACTTGTGGAAGTATATGTTGATATGAACAACTTTCTTTACTAAACTCGGATAGTGTAATTTCAACATAGAATCTGAAACTGTCTTTTCGGAATGATCTTAAAAAGGTTTTGGGCTAACAGTGTATTTTTTAAAATATTCACATAGGTCCCTCCGACAAATTGCGAGAACTTTAAATATATAACTGAAGATACACTTGACATATTTTATCAATTGTCGATCACAATGTTCCTTTATTGTCATGGAAGAATACACCGAGGTAATCATCCGCCATTTTTAATAGTATTCCATTTAGACATCTACTATAAGATTTATGAGAACGATAATTTCCACATCATAGAATGGAATGAAATTTTATATTCCTGGTTTTTAAAGAAATAAAAATGTTATAGAATTCTACCTAGGATGATTTTTAAAGGGATTGGACATGACCTAGAGTAAATTATAGCACATTACTTACAAATACACAAGGTTTCATTCAGAAGAACTCGTGGAAGCATATGTTGATATGTACAACTTTCTTTACTAAACTCGGATAGTGTAAGTGCAACATAGAATCTTAAACTGTCCTTTCAAAATGTTATTAAAATGATTTGGGGCTAACAGTGTATTTTTTTAAATTTTCACATAGGTCCCTCCGACAAATTATGAGAACATGAAATGTAAAACTGAAGATACACATAACATATTTATCAATTGAAGACCACAATGTTCTTTTATCATCATGGACGAATACACCAGGGTAATCGTCCATAATTTTTAATAGTATTCCATTTTCTTTTAATTTAACCATCCTATGATGGAGGGATTTATATTGGCTCCCCTAACCAAGATATAAAGCCAGAAATGGCGCTTAAAGTCTGTTCACGGTACATATTACAAGAAGGATCCTGCGAAGCTGATTGGAAAAACTAACAAAAGATCTTGAATCAAAGCATTGATTCAAAAAGGGGTGCTTCCATCATTTCTAGGCTAGAAGAGAAGCTATGATTCATCTATGTTGTGTCATTTGTCTGCTTGACATGCTGCGAACCGGTCGGCGAATCGAGAACTCGAGACGCATATTAGTCAACAGTATGCCAAGCACGAGTAATCATTTAATAGTCAATCCTCAAACTGCAGTATACTAAGACTTGAAGAATGAGACTTCGAACTTCTTTTTTCAATCTGAACCCATGTGTGGTAGCTGGTCCATCTCTGCATGCATTCCTGATACCTGAAAGTAAAAGAAAACACCCAGCAGAAACCGCAGTGTAGCAGCTAGAAAGGAGAGAGTAAAAATTCCTGATCTCCAATTCATTATCATATTGGTGTCATATAAATGATCCTACTCGAATAGCAGGAAAACCAATAGAATCTAGCAATATCAATCCCTTAAAGAAATTTGGAGTTGATCTAATTTCAATATCACCTTTCAGATTATTATTCCTTGCAAATTTTGCCAAAAACTCTGCTGCCATATTAGCTTGTCTGGGAATGTGATGGATTAAATGAGTGGAATGAAGATCATGAATTGCATTACATATTGAGTAAACTCTTCAGGGGCTTCTGTTGGGATTTAGAATACTATTCACCGCAATTAAGCAATCTGATTCTATGCTACATACTCCTAAGGCTAATTCTGAAATGATTTCATAATCGTCCATAATTGATGGCCAGCAATTCAGCAAGCAGGGGTGATGTACATTCCATTTTTCCTACTCTCAGTTTAGCTACCTCCCCCCTCCAGTCCCTTATAACTACTGCAGCAAAGGCAAGACCACTACTACTCCATGTGGCATCTGTGTTAATTTTAAAGCCAGTAGTAGGTTTTTCCCAAAGTGAAATTTTATATTCGTGGCTTTTGAAGAAATAAGAATGTTATAGAATTCTATCTAGGATGATTTTTAAAGCGATTGCACATGACCTAGAGTAAATTGTAGCACATTACATACAAATACACAAGGTTTCATTCAGAAGAACTCGTGGAAGTATATGTTCATATGCACAACTTTCTTTACTAAACTCGGATAGTGTAAGTGCAACATAGAATATTAAACCATCTTTTCAAAATGTTATTAAAAGGATTGGGGCTAACAGTGTATTTTTCAAAATTTTCACATAGGTCCCTCCGACAAATTATGAGAATTTTAAATGTAAAACTAAAGATACACGTAACATATTTATCAATTGACGACCACAATGTTCTTTTATCGTCGTGGACGAATACACCGGGGTAATCGTCCATAATTTTTAATAGTGTTCCATGTATACCTCTACGATAAGAGTTATGAGAACGATAATTTCCACCTCATGGAACATCATCAAACTTTATTTTTGTCATTTTTTATGAAATAAAAAGGTTATAGAATTCTATCCAAGAAGATTTTTAATGCGATAGCACATGTCCTAGAGTACATTGTAGCACATTACTTACAAACACAGAAGGTGTCATTCAGAAGAACTTGTGGAAGTATATGTTGATATGAACAACTTTCTTTACTAAACTCGGATATTGTTATTTCAACATAGAATCCGAAACTGTCTTTTCGGAATGATCTTAAAAAAGGTTTTGGGCTAACCGTGTATTTTTTAAAATTTTCACATAGGTCCCTCCGACAAATTGTGAGAACTTTAAATGTAAAACTGAAGATACACTTGACAGATTTTATCAATTGTCGATCACAATGTTCCTTCATTGTCATAGAAGAATACACCTGGGTAATCATCCGTCATTTTTAATAGTATTTAATTTATACCTCTATTATAAGATTTATGAGAACGATAATTTCCACATCATAGAATGGAATGAAATTTTATATTCGTGGCTTTTAAAGAAATAAAAATGTTATAGAATTCTATCTAGGATGATTTTTAAAGCGATTGCACATGACCTAGAGTAAATTGTAGCACATTACATACAAATACACAAGGTTTCATTCAGAAGAACTCGTGGAAGTATATGTTGATATGTACAACTTTCTTTACTAAACTTGGATAGTGTAAGTGCAACTTAGAATATTAAACCATCTTTTCAAAATGTTATTAAAAAGATTTGGGGCTAATAGTGTATTTTTCAAAATTTTCACATAGGTCACTCCGACAAATTATGAGAACATTAAATGTAAAACTGAAGATACAAGTAACATATTTATCAATTGACGACCACAATGTTCTTTTATCGTCATGGACGAATACACCGGGGTAATCGTCCATAATTTTTAATAGTGTTCCATTTATACCTCTACAATAAGAGTTATGAGAACGATAATTTCCACCTCATGGAACATCATCAAACTTTATTTTTGTTGTTTTTTATGAAATAAAAAGGTTATAGAATTCTATCCTGGAAGACTTTTAATGCGATAGCACATGACCTAGAATAAATTGTAGCACATTACGTACAAATACAGAAGGTTTCATTTAGAAGAACTTGTTGAAGTATATGTTGATTTGAACAACTTTCTTTACTGAACTCGGATAGTGTAACATCAACATAGAATCTGAAACTGTCTTTTCGGAATGATCTTAAAAAGGTTTTGGCCTAACAATGTATTTTTTAAAATTTTCACATAGGTCCCTCCGTCAAATTGCGAGAACTTTAAATGTGAAACTGAAGATACACTTGACAGATTTTATCAATTTTCGATCACAATGTTACTTTATTGTCATTGAAGAATACACTGGGGTAATCATCCATCATTTTTAATAGTATTCCATTTTTACCTCTACTATAAGATTTATGTGAACGATAATTTCCACATCATAGAATGGAATGAAATTTTTTTTCGTTGTTTGTAAAGAAATAAAATGTTATAGAATTCTATCTAGGATGATTTTTAAAGCGATCGCACAAGACCTAGAGTAAATTGTTACACATTACTTACAAATTCACAAGACTTCATTCAGAAGAACTCGTGGAAATACATGTTGATATGCACAAGTTTCATTACTAAACTCAGATAGTGTACGTGCAACATAGAATCCGAAACTGTCTTTTCAAAATGTTATTAAAAAGATTTGGGGCTAACAGTGTATTTTTTAAAATTTTCACATAGGTCCCTCCGACAAATTATGAGAACATGAAATGTAAAACTGAAGACACACGTAACATATTTATCAATTGATGACCACAATGTTCTTTTATCGTCATTGACGAATATACCGAGGTAATCGTCCATAATTTTAAATAGTATTCCATTTATACCTCTACGATAAGAGTTATGAGAACGATAATTTCCATTTCATGGAACAGCATCAAACTTTATATTTGTTGTTTTCTATGAAATAAAAAGGTTATAGAATTCTATCTAGGAAGACTTTTAATGCGATATCACATGACCTAGAGAAAATTGTAGCACATTACTTACAAATACAGAAGGTGTCATTCAGAAGGACTTGTGGAAGTATATGTTGATATGAACAACTTTCTTTACTAAACTCGGATAGTGTAACTTCAACATAGAATCCGAAACTGTCTTTTCGGAATGGTCTTGAAAAGGTTTTGGGCTAACAATGTATTTTTTTAAATTTTCACATAGGTCCCTACGACAAATTACGAGAACTTTAAATGTGAAACTGAAGATACACTTGACAGATTTTATCAATTGTCGATCAAAATGTTCCTTCATTGTCATGGAAGAATACACCGGGGTAATCATCCGTCATTTTTAATAGTGTTCCATTTAGACGTCTACTATAAGATTTATGAGAACGATAATTTCCACATCATAGAATGGAATGAAATTTTATATTCGTTGTTTTTAAAGAAATAAAAATGTTATAGAATTCTTTCTAGGATGATTTTTAAAGCGATTGCACATGACCTAGAGTAAATTATAGCACATTACTTACAAATACACAAGGTTTCCTTCAGAAGAACTCGTGGAAGTATATGTTGATATGCACAACTTTCTTTACTAAACTCGGATAGTGTAAGTACAACATTGAATCTTAAACCGTCCTATCAAAATGTTATTAAAATGATTTGGGGCAAATAGTGTATTTTTTAAAATTTTCACATAGGTCCCTCCGACAAATTATTAGAACATGAAATGTAAAACTGAAGATACACGTAATATATTTATCAATTAACGACCGCAATGTTCTTTTATCGTCATGGACGAATGCACCGGGGTAATCGTCCATAATTTTTAATAGCATTCAATTTATACCTCTACGATAAGAGTTATGAGAACGATAATTTCCACCTCATAGAACAAGATCATATTTTATATTTGTCATTTTTTATGAAATAAAATGGTTATAGAATTCTATCCAAGAAGATTTTTAATGCGATAGCACATGTCCTAGAGTACATTGTAGCACATTACTTACAAACACAGAAGGTGTCATTCAGATGAACTTGTGGAAGTATATGTTGATATGAACAACTTTCTTTACTAAACTCGGATAGTGTAATTTCAACATAGAATCTGAAACTGCATTTTGGGAATGATCTTAAAAAAGGTTTTGGGCTAACAGTGTATTTTTTAAAATTTTCACATAGGTCCCTCCGACAAATTGCGAGAACGTTAAATGTAAAACTGAACATACACTTGACAGAATTTATCAATTGTCGATCACAATGTTCCTTTATTGTCATAGAAGAATACACCGGGGTAATCATCCGTCATTTTTAATAGTATTTCATTTATACCTCTATTATAAGATTTATGAGAACGATAATTTCCACATCATAGAATGGAATGAAATTTTATATTCGTGGCTTTTAAAGAAATAAAAATGTTATAGAATTCTATTTAGGATGATTTTTAAAGCGATTGCACATGACCTAGAGTAAATTGTAGCACATTACATACAAATACACAAGGTTTCATTCAGAAGAACTCGTGGAAGTATATGTTGATATGCACAACTTTCTTTACTAAACTCGGATAATGTAAGTGTAACATAGAATATTCAACCGTCTTTTCAAAATGTTATTAAAAAGATTTGGGGCTAACAGTGTATTTTTCAAAATTTTCACATAGGTCCCTCCGACAAATTATGAGAACATTAAATGTAAAACTGAAGATACACGTAACATATTTATCAATTGACGACCACAATGTTCTTTTATCGTCATGGACAAATACACCGGGGTAATCGTCCATAATTTTTAATAGTGTTCCATTTATACCTCTACAATAAGAGTTATGAGAACGATAATTTCCACCTCATGGAACATCATCAAACTTTATTTTTGTTTTTTTTTTATGAAATAAAAAGGTTATAGAATTCTATCCTGGAAGACTTTTAATGCGATAGCACATGACCTAGAATAAATTGTAGCACATTACGTACAAATACAGAAGGTTTCATTTAGAAGAACTTGTTGAAGTATATGTTGATTTGAACAACTTTCTTTACTAAATCGGATAGTGTAATATCAACATAGAATCCGAAACTTTCTTTTCGGAATGATCTTAAAAAGGTTTTGGGCTAACAATGTATTTTTTAAAATTTTCACATAGGTCCCTCCGTCAAATTGCGAGAACTTTAAATGTGAAACTGAAGATACACTTGACAGATTTTATCAATTGTCGATCACAATGTTACTTTACTGTCATTGAAGAATACACTGGGGTAATCATCCATTATTTTTAATAGTATTCCATTTTTACCTCTACTATAATATTTATGTGAACGATAATTTCCACATCATAGAATGGAATGAGATTTTTTTTCGTGGTTTGTAAAGAAATAAAATGTTATAGATTTCTATCTAGGATGATTTTTAAAGCGATCGCACAAGACCTAGAGTAAATTGTTACACATTACTTACAAATTCACAAGACTTCATTCAGAAGAACTCGTGGAAATACATGTTGATATGCACAAGTTTCATTACTAAAATCAGATAGTGTAAGTGCAACATAGAATCCGACACTATCTTTTCAAAATGTTATTAAAAAGATTTGGGGCTAATAGTGTATTTTTTAAAATTTTCACATAGGTCCCTCCGACAAATTATGAGAACATGAAATGTAAAACTGAAGATGCACGTAACATATTTATCAATTGATGACCACAATGTTATTTTATCGTCATTGACGAATATACCGAGGTAATCGTCCATAATTTTAAATAGTATTCCATTTATACCTCTACGATAAGAGTTATGAGAACGATAATTTCCATTTCATGGAACAACATCAAACTTTATATTTGTTGTTTTCTATGAAATAAAAAGGTTATAGAATTCTATCCAGGAAGACTTTTAATGCGATATCACATGACCTAGAGAAAATTGTAGCACATTACTTACAAATACAGAAGGTGTCATTCAGAAGAACTTGTGGAAGTATATGTTGATATGAACAACTTTCTTTACTAAACTCGGATAGTGTAACTTCAACATGGAATCCGAAACTGTCTTTTCAGAATAGTCTTGAAAAGGTTTTGGGCTAACAACGTATTTTTTAAAATTTTAACATAGGTCCCTACGACAAATTGCGAGAACTTTAAATGTGAAACTGAAGATACACTTGACAGATTTTATCAATTGTCGATCACAATGTTCCTTCATTGTCATGGAAGAATACACCGGGGTAATCATCGGTCATTTTTAATAGTATTCCATTTAGACCTCTACTATTAGATTTATGAGAACAATAATTTCCACATCATAGAATGGAATGAAATTTTATATTCGTTGTTTTTAAAGAAATAAAAATGTTATAGAATTCTATATAGGATGATTTTTAAAGCGATTGCACATGACCTAGAGTAAATTATAGCACATTACTTACAAATACACAAGGTTTCCTTCAGAAGAACTCGTGGAAGTATATGTTGATATGCACAACTTTCTTTACTAAACTCGGATAGTGTAAGTGCAACATTGAATCTTAAACCGTCCTATCAAAATGTTATAAAAAAGTTTTGGGGCTAACATTGTATTTTTTAAAATTTTCACATAGGTCCCTCCGACAAATTATGAGAACATGAAATGTAAAACTGAAGACACACGTAACATATTTATCAATTGACGACCGCAATGTTCTTTTATCGTCATGGACGAATACACCGGGGTAATCGTCCATAATTTTTAATAGTATTCAATTTATACCTCTACGATAAGAGTTATGAGAACGATAATTTCCACCTCATAGAACAACATCAAATTTTATATTTGTCATTTTTTATGAAATAAAAAGGTTATAGAATTCTATCCAAGAAGATTTTTAATGCGATAGCACATGTCCTAGAGTACATTGTAGCACATTACTTACAAACACAGAAGGTGTCATTCAGAAGAACTTGTGGAAGTATATGTTGATATGAACAACTTTCTTTACTAAACTCGGATAGTGTAATTTCAACATAGAATCTGAAACTGCCTTTTCGGAATGATCTTAAAAAAGGTTTTGGGCTAACAGTGTATTTTTTAAAATTTTCACATAGGTCCCTCCGACAAATTGCGAGAACTTTAAATGTAAAACTGAAGATACACTTGACAGATTTTAACAATTGTCGATCACAATGTTCCTTTATTGTCATAGAAGAATACACCGGGGTAATCATCCGTCATTTTTAATAGTATTTCATTTATACTTCTATTATAAGATTTATGAGAACGATAATTTCCACATCATAGAACGGAATGAAATTTTATATTCGTGGCTTTTAAAGAAATAAAAATGTTATAGAATTCTATCTAGGATGATTTTTAAAGCGATTGCACATGACCTAGAGTAAATTGTAGCACATTACATACAAATACACAAGGTTTCATTCAGAAGAACTCGTGAAAGTATATGTTGATATGCACAACTTTCTTTACTAAACTCGGATAGTGTAAGTGCAACATAGAATTTGAAACTATCTTTTCAAAATGTTATTAAAAAGATTTGGGGCTAACTGTGTATTTTTCAAAATTTTCACATAGGTCCCTCCGACAAATTATGAGAACATGAAATGTAAATCTGAAGACACACGTAACATATTTATCAATTGACGACCACAATGTTCTTTTATCGTCATTGACGAATATACCGAGGTAATCGTCCATAATTTTAAATAGTATTCCATTTATACCTCTACGTAAGAGTTATGAGAACGATAATTTCCATTTCATGGAACAGCATCAAACTTTACATTTTTTGTTTTCTATGAAATAAAAAGGTTATAGAATTCTATCCAGGAAGACTTTTAATGCGATATCACATGACCTAGAGAAAATTGTAGCACATTACTTACAAATACAGAAGGTATCATTCAGAAGAACTTGTGGAAGTATATGTTGATATGAACAACTTTCTTTACTAAACTCGGATAGTGTAAGTTCAACATAGAATCCGAAACTGCCTTTTCAGAATGGTCTTGAAAAGGTTTTGGGCTAACAATGTATTTTTTAAAATTTTCACATTGGTCCCTACGACAAATTGCGAGAACTTTAAATGTGAAACTGAAGATACACTTGTAAGATTTTATCAATTGTCGATCACAATGTTCCTTCATTGTCATGGAAGAATACACCGGGGTAATCATCGGTCATTTTTAATAGTATTCCATTTAGACCTCTACTATAAGATTTATGAGAACAATGATTTCCACATCATAGAATGGAATGAAATTTTATATTCGTTGTTTTTAAAGAAATAAAAATGTTATAGAATTCTATATAGGATGATTTCTAAAGCGATTGCACATGACCTAGAGTAAATTATAGCACATTACTTACAAATACACAAGGTTTCCTTCAGAAGAACTCGTGGAAGTATATGTTGATATGCACAACTTTCTTTACTAAACTCGGATAGTGTAAGTACAACATTGAATCTTAAACCGTTCTATCAAAATGTTATTAAAATGATTTGGGGCTAATAGTGTATTTTTTAAAATTTTCACATAGGTCCCTCCGACAAATTATTAGAACATGAAATGTAAAACTGAAGATACACGTAATATATTTATCAATTGACGACCGCAATGTTCTTTTATCGTCATGGACGAATACACCGGGGTAATCGTCCATAATTTTTAATAGTATTCAATTTATACCTCTACGATAAGAGTTATGAGAACGATAATTTCCACCTCATACAACAACATCAAATTTTATATTTGTCATTTTTTATGAAATAAAAAGGTTATAGAATTCTATCCAAGAAGATTTTTAATGCGATAGCACATGTCCTAGAGTACATTGTAGCACATTACTTACAAACACAGAAGGTGTCATTCAGAAGAACTTGTGGAAGTATATGTTGATATGAACAACTTTCTTTACTAAACTCGGATAGTGTAATTTCAACATAGAATCTGAAACTGCCTTTTCGGAATGATCTTAAAAAAGGTTTTGGGCTAACAGTGTATTTTTTAAAATTTTCACATAGGTCCCTCCGACAAATTGCGAGAACTTTAAATGTAAAACTGAAGATACACTTGACAGATTTTAACAATTGTCGATCACAATGTTCCTTTATTGTCATAGAAGAATACACCGGGGTAATCATCCGTCATTTTTAATAGTATTTCATTTATACTTCTATTATAAGATTTATGAGAACGATAATTTCCACATCATAGAACGGAATGAAATTTTATATTCGTGGCTTTTAAAGAAATAAAAATGTTATAGAATTCTATCTAGGATGATTTTTAAAGCGATTGCACATGACCTAGAGTAAATTGTAGCACATTACATACAAATACACAAGGTTTCATTCAGAAGAACTCGTGGAAGTATATGTTGATATGCACAACTTTCTTTACTAAACTCGGATAGTGTAAGTGCAACATAGAATTTGAAACTGTCTTTTCAAAATGTTATTAAAAAGATTTGGGGCTAACTGTGTATTTTTCAAAATTTTCACATAGGTCCCTCCGACAAATTATGAGAACATGAAATGTAAAACTGAAGACACACGTAACATGTTTATCAATTGACGACCACAATGTTCTTTTATCGTCATTGACGAATATACCGAGGTAATCGTCCATAATTTTAAATAGTATTCCATTTATACCTCTACGATAAGAGTTATGAGAACGATAATTTCCATTTCATGGAACAGCATCAAACGTTACATTTTTTTTTCTATGAAATAAAAAGGTTATAGAATTCTATCCAGGAAGACTTTTAATGCGATATCACATGACCTAGAGAAAATTCTAGCACATTACTTACAAATACAGAAGGTATCATTCAGAAGAACTTGTGGAAGTATATGTTGATATGAACAACTTTCTTTACTAAACTCGGATAGTGTAAGTTCAACATAGAATCCGAAACTGCCTTTTCAGAATGGTCTTGAAAAGGTTTTGGGCTAACAATGTATTTTTTAAAATTTTCACATTGGTCCCTACGACAAATTGCGAGAACTTTAAATGTGAAACTGAAGATACACTTGTAAGATTTTATCAATTGTCGATCACAATGTTCCTTCATTGTCATGGAAGAATACACCGGGGTAATCATCGGTCATTTTTAATAGTATTCCATTTAGACCTCTACTATAAGATTTATGAGAACAATAATTTCCACATCATAGAATGGAATGAAATTTTATATTCGTTGTTTTTAAAGAAATAAAAATGTTATAGAATTCTATATAGGATGATTTTTAAAGCGATTGCACATGACCTAGAGTAAATTATAGCACATTACTTACAAATACACAAGGTTTCCTTCAGAAGAACTCGTGGAAGTATATGTTGATATGCACAACTTTCTTTACTAAACTCGGATTGTGTAAGTGCAACATTGAATCTTAAACCGTCCTTTCAAAATGTTATTAAAATGATTTGGGGCTAACAGTGTATTTTTTAAAATTTTCACATAGGTCCCTCCGACAAATTATTAGAACATGAAATGTAAAACTGAAGATACACGTAATATATTTATCAATTGACGACCGCAATGTTCTTTTATCGTCATTGACGAATACACCGGGGTAATCGTCCATAATTTTTAATAGTATTCAATTTATACCTCTACGATAAGAGTTATGAGAACGATAATTTCCACCTCATAGAACAACATCAAATTTTATATTTGTCATTTTTTATGAAATAAAAAGGTTATAGAATTCTATCCAAGAAGATTTTTAATGCGATAGCACATGTCCTAGAGTACATTGTAGCACATTACTTACAAACACAGAAGGTGTCATTCAGAAGAACTTGTGGAAGTATATGTTGATATGAACAACTTTCTTTACTAAACTCGGATAGTGTAATTTCAACATAGAATCTGAAACTGCCTTTTCGGAATGATCTTAAAAAAGGTTTTGGGCTAACAGTGTATTTTTTAAAATTTTCACACAGGTCCCTCCGACAAATTGCGAGAACTTTAAATGTAAAACTGAAGATACACTTGACAGATTTTAACAATTGTCGATCACAATGTTCCTTTATTGTCATAGAAGAATACACCGGGGTAATCATCCGTCATTTTTAATAGTATTTCATTTATACCTCTATTATAAGATTTATGAGAACGATAATTTCCACAACATGGAATGGAATGAAATTTTATATTTGTGGCTTTTAAGGAAATAAAAATGTTATAGAATTCTATCTAGGATGATTTTTAAAGCGATTGCACATGACCTAGAGTAAATTGTAGCACATTACATACAAATACACAAGGTTTCATTCAGAAGAACTCGTGGAAGTATATGTTGATATGCACAACTTTCTTTACTAAACTCGGATAGTGTAAGTGTAACATAGAATATTAAACCGTCTTTTCAAAATGTTATTAAAAAGATTTGGGGCTAACACTGTATTTTTCAAAATTTTCACATAGGTCCCTCCGACAAATTATGAGAACATTAAATGTAAAACTGAAGATACACGTAACATATTTATCAATTGACGACCACAATGTTCTTTTATCGTCATGGACGAATACACCGGGGTAATCGTCCATAATTTTTAATAGTGTTCCATTTATACCTCTACAATAAGAGTTATGAGAACGATAATTTCCACCTCATGGAACATCATCAAACTTTATTTTTGTTTTTTTTATGAAATAAAAAGGTTATAGAATTCTATCTTGGAAGACTTTTAATGCGATAGCACATGACCTAGAATAAATTGTAGCACATTACGTTCAAATACAGAAGGTTTCATTTAGAAGAACTTGTTGAAGTATACGTTGATTTGAACAACTTTCTTTACTAAACTCGGATAGTGTAACATCAACATAGAATCCGAAACTTTCTTTTCGGAATGATCTTAAAAAGGTTTTGGGCTAACAATGTATTTTTTAAAATTTTCACATAGGTCCCTCCGTCAAATTGCGAGAACTTTAAATGTGAAACTGAAGATACTCTTGACAGATTTTATCAATTGTCGATCACAATGTTACTTTATTGTCATTGAAGAATACACTGGGGTAATCATCCATCATTTTTAATAGTATTCCATTTTTACCTCTACTATAAGATTTATGTGAACGATAATTTCCACATCATAGAATGGAATGAAATTTTTTTTCGTTGTTTGTAAAGAAATAAAATGTTATAGAATTCTATCTAGGATGATTTTTAAAGCGATCGCACAAGACCTAGAGTAAATTGTTACACATTACTTACAAATTCACAAGACTTCATTCAGAAGAACTCGTGGAAATACATGTTGATATGCACAAGTTTCATTACTAAACTCAGATAGTGTAAGTGCAACATAGAATCCGAAACTGTCTTTTCAAAATGTTATAAAAAAGTTTTGGGGCTAACATTGTATTTTTTAAAATTTTCACATAGGTCCCTCCGACAAATTATGAGAACATGAAATGTAAAACTGAAGACACACGTAACATATTTATCAATTGACGACCACAATGTTCTTTTATCGTCATTGACGAATATACCGAGGTAATCGTCCATAATTTTAAATAGTATTCCATTTATACCTCTACGATAAGAGTTATGAGAACGATAATTTCCATTTCATGGAACAGCATCAAACTTTACATTTTTTGTTTTCTATGAAATAAAAAGGTTATAGAATTCTATCCAGGAAGACTTTTAATGCGATATCACATGACCTAGAGAAAATTGTAGCATATTACTTACAAATACAGAAGGTATCATTCAGAAGAACTTGTGGAAGTATATGTTGATATGAACAACTTTCTTTACTAAACTAGGATAGTGTAAGTTCAACATAGAATCCGAAACTGCCTTTTCAGAATGGTCTTGAAAAGGTTTTGGGCTAACAATGTATTTTTTAAAATTTTCACATTGGTCCCTACGACAAATTGCGAGAACTTTAAATGTGAAACTGAAGATACACTTGTAAGATTTTATCAATTGTCGATCACAATGTTTCTTCATTGTCATGGAAGAATACACCGGGGTAATCATCGGTCATTTTTAATAGTATTCCATTTAGACCTCTACTATAATATTTATGAGAACAATAATTTCCACATCATAGAATGGAATGAAATTTTATATTCGTTGTTTTTAAAGAAATAAAAATGTTATAGAATTCTATATAGGATGATTTTTAAAGCGATTGCACATGACCTAGAGTCAATTATAGCACATTACTTACAAATACACAAGGTTTCCTTCAGAAGAACTCGTGGAAGTATATGTTGATATGCACAACTTTCTTTACTAAACTCGGATAGTGTAAGTGCAACATTGAATCTTAAACCGTCCTATCAAAATGTTATTAAAATGATTTGGGGCTAATAGTGTATTTTAGAAAATTTTCACATAGGTCCCTCCGACAAATTATTAGAACATGAAATGTAAAACTGAAGATACACGTAATATATTTATCAATTGACGACTGCAATGTTCTTTTATCGTCATGGACGAATACACCGGGGTAATCGTCCATAATTTTTAATAGTATTCAATTTATACCTCTACGATAAGAGTTATGAGAACGATAATTTCCACCTCATAGAACAACATCAAATTTTATATTTGTCATTTTTTATGAAATAAAAAGGTTATAGAATTCTATCCAAGAAGATTTTTAATGCGATAGCACATGTCCTAGAGTACATTGTAGCACATTACTTACAAACACAGAAGGTGTCATTCAGAAGAACTTGTGGAAGTATATGTTGATATGAACAACTTTCTTTACTAAACTCGGATAGTGTAATTTCAACATAGAATCTGAAACTGCCTTTTCGGAATGATCTTAAAAAAGGTTTTGGGCTAACAGTGTATTTTTTAAAATTTTCACACAGGTCCCTCCGACAAATTGCGAGAACTTTAAATGTAAAACTGAAGATACACTTGACAGATTTTAACAATTGTCGATCACAATGTTCCTTTATTGTCATAGAAGAATACACCGGGGTAATCATCCGTCATTTTTAATAGTATTTCATTTATACCTCTATTATAAGATTTATGAGAACGATAACTTCCACAACATGGAATGGAATGAAATTTTATATTTGTGGCTTTTAAGGAAATAAAAATGTTATAGAATTCTATCTAGGATGATTTTTAAAGCGATTGCACATGACCTAGAGTAAATTGTAGCACATTACATACAAATACACAAGGTTTCATTCAGAAGAACTCGTGGAAGTATATGTTGATATGCACAACTTTCTTTACTAAACTCGGATAGTGTAAGTGTAACATAGAATATTAAACCGTCTTTTCAAAATGTTATTAAAAAGATTTGGGGCTAACACTGTATTTTTCAAAATTTTCACATAGGTCCCTCCGACAAATTATGAGAACATTAAATGTAAAACTGAAGATACACGTAACATATTTATCAATTGACGACCACAATGTTCTTTTATCATCATGGACGAATACACCGGGGTAATCGTCCATAATTTTTAATAGTATTCAATTTATACCTCTACGATAAGAGTTATGAGAACGATAATTTCCACCTCATAGAACAACATCAAATTTTATATTTGTCATTTTTTATGAAATAAAAAGGTTATAGAATTCTATCCAAGAAGATTTTTAATGCGATAGCACATGTCCTAGAGTACATTGTAGCACATTACTTACAAACACAGAAGGTGTCATTCAGAAGAACTTGTGGAAGTATATGTTGATATGAACAACTTTCTTTACTAAACTCGGATAGTGTAATTTCAACATAGAATCTGAAACTGCCTTTTCGGAATGATCTTAAAAAAGGTTTTGGGCTAACAGTGTATTTTTTAAAATTTTCACACAGGTCCCTCCGACAAATTACGAGAACTTTAAATGTAAAACTGAAGATACACTTGACAGATTTTAACAATTGTCGATCACAATGTTCCTTTATTGTCATAGAAGAATACACCGGGGTAATCATCCGTCATTTTTAATAGTATTTCATTTATACCTCTATTATAAGATTTATGAGAACGATAACTTCCACAACATGGAATGGAATGAAATTTTATATTTGTGGCTTTTAAGGAAATAAAAATGTTATAGAATTCTATCTAGGATGATTTTTAAAGCGATTGCACATGACCTAGAGTAAATTGTAGCACATTACATACAAATACACAAGGTTTCATTCAGAAGAACTCGTGGAAGTATATGTTGATATGCACAACTTTCTTTACTAAACTCGGATAGTGTAAGTGTAACATAGAATATTAAACCGTCTTTTCAAAATGTTATTAAAAAGATTTGGGGCTAACACTGTATTTTTCAAAATTTTCACATAGGTCCCTCCGACAAATTATGAGAACATTAAATGTAAAACTGAAGATACACGTAACATATTTATCAATTGACGACCACAATGTTCTTTTATCATCATGGACGAATACACCGGGGTAATCGTCCACAATTTTTAATAGTGTTCCATTTATACCTCTACAATAAGAGTTATGAGAATGATAATTTCCACCTCATGGAACATCATCAAACTTTATTTTTGTTTTTTTTATGAAATAAAAAGGTTATAGAATTTTATCCTGGAAGACTTTTAATGCGATAGCACATGACCTAGAATAAATTGTAGCACATTACGTACAAATACAGAAGGTTTCATTTAGAAGAACTTGTTGAAGTATATGTTGATTTGAACAACTTTCTTTACTAAACTCGGATAGTGTAACATCAACATAGAATCCGAAACTTTCTTTTCGGAATGATCTTAAAAAGGTTTTGGGCTAACAATGTATTTTTTAAAATTTTCACATAGGTCCCTCCGTCAAATTGCGAGAACTTTAAATGTGAAACTGAAGATACACTTGACAGATTTTATCAATTGTCGATCATAATGTTCCTTCATTGTCATGGAAGAATACACCGGGGTAATCATCCGTCATTTTTAATAGTATTCCATTTAGACCTCTACTATAAGATTTATGAGAACGATAATTTCCACATCATGGAATGGAATGAAATTTTATGTTCGTTATTTTTAAAGAAATAAAAACGTTATACAATTCTATCTAGGATGATTTTTAAAGCGATTGCACATGACCTAGAGTAAATTATAGCACATTACTTACAAATACACAAGGTTTCCTTCAGAAGAACTCGTGGAAGTATATGTTGATATGCACAACTTTCTTTACTAAACTCGGATTGTGTAAGTGCAACATTGAATCTTAAACCGTCCTTTCAAAATGTTATTAAAATGATTTGGGGCTAACAGTGTATTTTTTAAAATTTTCACATAGGTCCCTCCGACAAATTATGAGAACATGAAATGTAAAACTGAAGATACACGTAACATATTTATCAATTGACGACCACAATGTTCTTTTATCGTCTTGGACGAATACACCGGGGTAATCGTCCATAATTTTTAATAGTGTTCCATTTATACCTTTACGATAAGAGTTATGAGAACGATAATTTCCACCTCATTGAACATCATCAAACTTTATTTTTGTCATTTTTTATGAAATAAAAAGGTTATAGAATTCTATCCAAGAAGATTTTTAATGCGATAGCACATGTCCTAGAGTACATTGTAGCACATTACTTACAAACACAGAAGGTGTCATTAAGAAGAACTTGTGGAAGTATATGTTGATATGAACAACTTTCTTTACTAAACTCGGATAGTGTAATTTCAACATAGAATCTAAAACTGCCTTTTCGGAATGATCTTAAAAAAGGTTTTGGGCTAACAGTGTATTTTTAAAAATTTTCACATAGGTCCCTCCGACAAATTGCGGGAACTTTAAATGTAAAACTGAAGATACACTTGACAGATTTTATCAATTGTCGATCACAATGTTCCTTTATTGTCATAGAGGAATACACCGGGGTAATCATCCGTCATTTTTAATAGTATTTCATTTATACCTCTATTATAAGATTTATGAGAACGATAATTTCCACATCATAGAATGGAATGAAATTTTATATTCGTGGCTTTTAAAGAAATAAAAATGTTATCGAATTCTATCTAGGATGATTTTTAAAGCAATCGCACATGACCTAGAGTAAATTGTAGCACATTACATACAAATACACAAGGTTTCATTCAGAAGAACTCGTGGAAGTATATGTTGATAAGCACAACTTTCTTTACTGAACTCGGATAGTGTAAGTGTAACATAAAATATTAAACCGTCTTTTCAAAATGTTATTAAAACGATTTGGGGCTAACAGTGTATTTTTTAAAATTTTCACATAGGTCCCTCCGACAAATTATGAGAACATTAAATGTAAAATTGAAGATACACGTAACATATTTATCAATTGACGACCACAATGTTCTTTTAACGTCATGGACGAATACACCGGGGTAATCGTCCATAATTTTTAATAGTATTCCATTTATACATCTACGATAAGAGTTATGAGAACGATAGGTCCCTCCGACAAATTGCGAGAACTCGGATAGTGTAAGTGTAACATAGAATATTAAACCGTCTTTTCAAAATGTTATTAAAACGATTTGGGGCTAACAGTGTATTTTTTAAAATTTTCACATAGGTCCCTCCGACAAATTATGAGAACATTAAATGTAAAATTGAAGATACACGTAACATATTTATCAATTGACGACCACAATGTTCTTTTAACGTCATGGACGAATACACCGGGGTAATCGTCCATAATTTTTAATAGTATTCCATTTATACCTCTACGATAAGAGTTATGAGAACGATAGGTCCCTCCGACAAATTGCGAGAACTCGGATAGTGTAAGTGTAACATAGAATATTAAACCGTCTTTTCAAAATGTTATTAAAACGATTTGGGGCTAACAGTGTATTTTTTAAAATTTTCACATAGGTCCCTCCGACAAATTATGAGAACATTAAATGTAAAATTGAAGATACACGTAACATATTTATCAATTGACGACCACAATGTTCTTTCATCGTCATGGACGAATACACCGGGGTAATCATCCATAATTGTTAATAGTGTTCCATTTATAGCTCTACGATAAGAGTTATGAGAACGATAATTTCCACCTCATGGAACAGCATAAAACTTTATATTTGTTGTTTTTTATGAAATAAAATGGTTATAGAATTCTATCCAGGAAGACTTTTAATGCGATAGCGCATGACCTAGAGTAAATTGTAGAACATTACTTACAAATACAGAAGGTGTCATTAAGAAGAACTTGTGGAAGTTTATGTTGATATGAAAAACTTTCTTTACTAAGCTCGGATAGTGTAACTTCAACATAGAATCCGAAACTGTCTTTTCGGTATGGTCTTGAAAAGGTTTTGGGCTAATAATTTATTTTTTAAAATATTCACGTAGGTCCCTCCGACAAATTGCGAGAACTTAAAATGTGAAACTGAAGATACACTTGACAGATTTTATCATTTGTCGATCACAACACTTGACAGATTTTATCAATTATCGATCACAATGTTCCTTTATTGTCATGGAAGAATACACCGGGGTAATAATCCGTCATTTTTAATAGTTTTCCGTTTATACCTATACTATAAGATTCCTAAGAATGATAATTTCCACATCATAGAATGGAATGAAATTTTATATTTGTGGCTTTTAAGGAAATAAAAATGTTATAGAATTCTATCTAGGATGATTTTTAAAGCGATTGCACATGACCTAGAGTAAATTGTAGCACATTACATACAAATACACAAGGTTTCATTCAGAAGAACTCGTGGAAGTATATGTTGATATGCACAACTTTCATTACTAAACTCGGATAGTGTAAGTGCAACATAGAATCCGAAACTGTCTTTTCAAAATGTTATTAAAAAGATTTGGGGCTAACAGTGTATTTTTTAAAATTTTCACGTAGGTCCCTCCGACAAATTATGAGACCATGGAATGTAAAACTGAAGATACACGTAACATATTTAACAATTGACGACCACAATGTTCTTTTATCGTCATGGACGAATACACCGGGGTAATCATCCATAATTTTTAATAGTATTCCATTTATTCCTCTACGATAAGATTTATGAGAACGATAATTTCCACCTCATGGAACAGCATCAAACTTTATATTTGTTTTTTTTTATGAAATAAAAAGGTTATAGAATTCTATCCAGGAAGACTTTTAATGCGATAGTACATGACCTAGTGTAAATTGTAGCACATTACTAACAAATACAGAAGGTGTCATTCAGAAGAACTTGTAGAAGTATATGTTGATATGAACAACTTTCTTTACTAAACTCGGATAGTGTAACTTCAACATAGAATCAGATACTTTCTTTTCGGAATGGTCCTGAAAAGGTTTTGGGCTAACAATGTAATTTTTAAAATTTTCACATAGGTCCCTCCGACAAATTGCGAGAACTTTAAATGTGAAACTGAACATACACTTGACAGATTTTATCAATTGTCGATCACAATGTTCCTTTATTGTCATGGAAGAATACACCGGGGTAATCATCCTTCATTTTTAATAGTATTCCATTTAGACCTCTACTATAAGATTTATGAGAACGATAATTTCCACATCATAGAATGGAATGAAATTTTATATTCGGGGCTTTTAAAGAAATAAAAATGTTATAGAATTCTATCTAGGATGATTTTTAAAGCGATTGCACATGACCTAGAGTAAATTATAGCACATTACTTACAAATACACAAGGTTTCCTTCAGAAGAACTCGTGGAAGTATATGTTGATATGCACAACTTTCTTTACTAAACTCGGATAGTGTAAGTGCAACATTGAATCTTAAGACGTCCTTTCAAAATGTTATTAAAATGATTTGGGGCTAACAGTGTATTTTTTAAAATTTTCACATAGGTCCCTCCGACAAATTATGAGAACATGAAATGTAAAACTGAAAAAACACGTAACATATTTATCAATTGACGACCGCAATGTTCTTTTATCGTCATGGACGAATACACCGGGGTAATCGTCCATAATTTTTAATAGTATTCAATTTATACCTCTACGATAAGAGTTATGAGAACATTAATTTCCACCTCATAGAACAACATCAAATTTTATATTTGTCATTTTTTATGAAATAAAAAGGTTATAGAATTCTATCCAAGAAGATTTTTAATGCGATAGCACATGTCCTAGAGTACATTGTAGCACATTACTTACAAACATAGAAGGTGTCATTCAGAAGAACTTGTGGAAGTATATGTTGATATGAACAACTTTCTTTACTAAACTCGGATAGTGTAATTTCAACATAGAATCCGAAACTGTCTTTTCGGAATGATCTTAAAAAAGGTTTTGGGCTAATAGTGTATTATTTAAAATTTTCACATAGGTCCCTCCGACAAATTGCGAGAACTTTAAATGTAAAACTGAAGATACACTTTCCAGATTTCATCAATTGTCGATCACAATGTTCCTTTATTGTCATAGAAGAATACACCGGGGTAATCATCCATCATTTTTAATAGTGTTTCATTTATACCTCTATTATAAGATTTATGAGAACGATAATTTCCACATCATAGAATGGAATGAAATTTTATATTCGTGGCTTTTAAAGAAATAAAAATGTTATAGAATTCTATCTAGGATGATTTTTAAAGCGATTGCACATGACCTAGAGTAAATTGTAGCACATTACATACAAATACACAAGGTTTCATTCAGAAGAACTCGTGGAAGTATATGTTGATATGCACAACTTTCTTTACTAAACTCGGATAGTGTAAGTGCAACATAGAATATTAAACCGTCTTTTCAAAATGTTATTAAAAAGATTTGGGGCTAACAGTGTATTTTTCAAAATTTTCACATAGGTCCATCCGACAAATTATGAGAACATTAAATGTAAAACTGAAGATACACGTAACATATTTATCAATTGACGACCACAATGTTCTTTTATCGTCATGGATGAATTTACCGGGGTAATCGTCCATTATTGTTAATAGTGTTCCATTTATACCTCTACGATAAGAGTTATGAGAACGATAATTTCCACCTCATGGAACATCATCAAACTTTATTTTTGTTGTTTTTTATGAAATAAATAGGTTATAGAATTCTATCCTGGAAGACTTTTAATGCGATAGCACATGACCTAGAATAAATTGTAGCACATTACGTACAAATACAGAAGGTTTCATTTAGAAGAACTTGTTGAAGTATATGTTGATTTGAACAACTTTCTTTACTAAACTCGGATAGTGTAACATCAACATAGAATCCGAAACTGTCTTTTCAGAATGATCTTAAAAAGGTTTTGGGCTAACAATGTATTTTTTAAAATTTACACATAGGTCCCTCCGACAAATTGCGAGAACTTTAAATGTGAAACTGAAGATACACTTGACAGATTTTATCAATTGTCGATCACATTGTTACTTTATTGTCATTGAAGAATACACTGGGGTAATCATCCATCATTTTTAATAGTATTCCATTTTTACCTCTACTATAAGATTTATGTGAACGATAATTTCCACATCATAGATTGGAATTAAAAAAATTTTCGTTGTTTGTAAAGAAATAAAATATAATAGAATTCTATCTAGGATGATTTTTAAAGCGATCGCACAAGACCTAGAGTAAATGTTTACACATTACTTACAAATTCACAAGACTTCATTCAGAAGAACTCGTGGAAGTACATGTTGATATGCACAAGTTTCATTACTAAACTCAGATAGTGTAAGTGGAACATAGAATCCGAAACTGTCTTTTCAAAATGTTATTAAAAAGATTTGGGGCTAACAGTGTATTTTTTAAAATTTTCACATAGGTCCCTCCGACAAATTATGAGAACATGAAATGTAAAAGTAAAGATACACGTAACATATTTATCAATTGATGACCACAATGTTCTTTTATCGTCATTGACGAATATACAGAGGTAATCGTCCATAATTTTAAATAGTATTCCATTTATACCTCCACGATAAGAGTTATGAGAAAGATAATTTCCATTTCATGGAACAGCATCAAACATTATATTTTTTTTTATGAAATAAAAAGGTTATAGAATTCTATCCAGGAAGACTTTTAATGTGATATCACATGACCTAGAGTAAATTGTAGCACATTACTTACAAATACAGAATGTGTCATTCAGAAGAACTTGTGGAAGTATATGTTGACATGAACAACTTTCTTTACTAAACTCGGATAGTGTAACTTCAACATAGAATCCGAAACTCTCTTTTCGGAATGGTCTTGAAAAGGTTTTGGGCTAACAATGTATTTTTTAAAATTTTCACATAGGTCCCTACGACAAATTGCGAGAACTTTAAATGTGAAATTGAAGATACACTTGACAGATTTTATAAATTGTCGATCACAATGTTCCTTCATTGTCATGGAAGAATACACTGGGGTAATCGTTCGTCATTTTTAATAGTATTACATTTAGACCTCTACTATAAGATTTATGAGAAAGATAATTTCCACATCATAGAATGGAATGAAATTTTATATTCGTTGTTTTTAAAGAAATAAAAATGTTATAGAATTCTATCTAGGATGATTTTTAAAGCGATTGCACATGACCTAGAGTAAATTATAGCACATTACTTACAAATACACAAGGTTTCCTTCAAAAGAACTCGTGGAAGTATATGTTGATATGCACAACTTTCTTTACTAAACTCGGATAGTGTAAGTGCAACATTGAATCTTAAACCGTCCTTTCAAAATGTTATTAAAATGATTTGGGGCTAACAGTGTATTTTTTAAAATTTTCACATAGGTCCCTCCGACAAATTATGAGAACATGAAATGTAAAACTGAAGATACACGTAACATATTTATCAATTGACGACCGCAATGTTCTTTTATCGTCATGGATGAATACACCAGGGTAATCGTCCATAATTGTTAATAGTATTCAATTTATACCTCTACGACAAGAGTTATGAGAACGATAATTTCCACCTCATAGAACAACATCAAATTTTATATTTGTCATTTTTATGAAATAAAAAGGTTATAGAATTCTATCCAAGAATATTTTTAATGCGATAGCGCATGTCCTAGAGTACATTGTAGCACATTACTTACAAACACAGAAGGTGTCATTCAGAAGAACTTGTGGAAGTATATGTTGATATGAACAACTTTCTTTACTAAACTCGGATAGTGTAATTTCAACATAGAATCTGAAACTGTCTTTTCAGAATGATCTTAAAAAAGGTTTTGGGCTAACAGTGTACTTTTTAAAATTTTCACAAAGGTCCCTCCGACAAATTGCAAGAACTTTAAATGTAAAACTGAAGATACACTTGACAGATTTTATCAATTGTCGATCACAATGTTCCTTTATTGTCATAGAAGAATACACCGGGGTAATCATCCATCATTTTTAATAGTATTTCATTTATACCTCTATTATAAGATTTATGAGAACGATAATTTCCACGTCATAGAATGGAATGAAATTTTATATTCGTGGCTTTTAAAGAAATAAAAATGTTATAGAATTCTATCTAGGATGATTTTTAAAGCGATTGCACATGACCTAGAGTAAATTGTAGCACATTACATACAAATACACAAGGTTTCATTCAGAAGAACTCGTGGAAGTATATGTTGATATGCACAACTTTCTTTACTAAACTCGGATAGTGTAAGTGCAACATTGAATCTTAAGACGTCCTTTCAAAATGTTATTAAAATGATTTGGGGCTAACAGTGTATTTTTCAAAAAATTTCACATAGGTCCCTCCGACAAATTATGAGAACATTAAATGTAAAACTGAAGATACACGTAACATATTTATCAATTGACGACCACAATGTTCTTTTATCGTCATGGACGAATACACCGGGGTAATCGTCCATAATTTTTAATAGTATTCCATTTATACCTCTACGATAAGAGTTATGAGAACGATAATTTCCACCACATGGAACATCATCAAACTTTATTTTTGTTGTTTTTATGAAATAAAAAGGTTATAGAATTCTATCCTGGACGACTTTTAATGCGATAGCACATGACCTAGAGTAAATTGTAGCACATTACTTACAAATACAGAAGGTGTCATTCAGAAGAACTTGTTGAAGTATATGTTGATTTGAACAACTTTCTTTACTAAACTCAGATAGTGTAACTTCAACATAGAATCCGAAACTGTCTTTTTGAAATGATCTTAAAAAGGTTTTGGGCTAACAATGAAATTTTTAAAATTTTCACATAGGTCCCTCTGACAAATTGCGAGAACTTTAAATGTGAAACTGAAGATACACTTGACAGATTTTATCAATTGTCGATCACAATGTTACTTTATTGTCATTGAAGAATACACTGGGGTAATCATCCATCATTTTTAATAGTATTCCATTTTTACCTCTACTATAAGATTTATGTGAACGATAATTTCCACATCATAGAATGGAATGAAATTTTTTTTCGATGTTTGTAAAGAAATAAAATGTTATAGAATTCTATCTAGGATGATTTTTAAAGCGATCGCACAAGACCTACAGTAAATTGTTACACATTACTTACAATTTCAAAAGGTTTCATTCAGAAGAACTCGTGGAAGTACATGTTGATATGCGCAAGTTTCATTACTAAACTCGGATAGTGTAAGTGCAACATAGAATCCGAAACTGTCTTTTCAAAATGTTATTAAAAAGATTTGGGGCTAACAGTGTATTTTTTAAAATTTTCACATATTATGAGAACATGAAATGTAAAACTGAAGATACACGTAACATATTTATCAATTGATGACCACAATGTTCTTTTATCGTCATTGACGATTATACCGAGGTAATCGTCCATAATTTTAAATAGTTTTCCATTTATACGTCTACGATAAGAGTTATCAGAACGATAATTTCCATCTCATGGAACAGCATCAAACTTTTATATTTGTTGTTTTTATGAAATAAAAAGGTTACAGAATTCTATCCAGGAAGACTTTTAATGCGATATCACATGACCTAGAGTAAATTGTAGCACATTACTTACAAATACAGAAGGTGTCATTCAGAAGAACTTGTGGAAGTATATGTTGATATGAACAACTTTCTTTACTAAACTCGGATAGTGTAACTTCAACATAGAATCCGAAACTGTCTTTTCGGAATGGTCTTGAAAAGGTTTTGGGCTAACAATGTATTTTTTTTAAATTTTCACATAGTTCCCTCCGACAAATTGCGGGAACTTTAAATGTGAAACTGAAGATACACCTGACAGATTTTATCAATTGTAGAACACAATGTTCCTTCATTGTCATGGAAGAATACACCGGGGTAATCATCCGTCATTTTTAATAGTATTCCGTTTATACCTCTACTATAAGATTCATGAGAACGATAATTTCCACATCATAGAATGGAATGAAATTTTATATTTGTGGTTTTTAAAGAAATAAAAATGTTATAGAATTCTATCTAGGATGATTTTTAAAGCGATTGCACATGACCTAGAGTAAATTGTAGCACATTACTTACAAATACACAAGGTTTCATTCAGAAGAACTCGTGGAAGCATATGTTGATATGTACAACTTTCGTTACTAAACTCGGATAGTGTAAGTGCAACATAGAATCCGAAACTGTCTTTTCAAAATATTATTAAAAAGATTTGGGGCTAACAGTGCATTTTTAAAAATTTTCACGTAGGTCCCTCCGACAAATTATGAGAACGTGAAATGTAAAACTGAAGATACACGTAACATATTTATCAATTGACGACCACAATGTTCTTTCATCGTCATGGACGAATACACCGGGGTAATCGTCCATAATTTTTAATAGTATTCCATTTACACCTCTACGATAAGAGTTATGAGAACGATAATTTCCACCTCATGGAACAACATAAAACTTTATATTTGTTGTTTTTTATGAAATAGAAAGGTTATAGAATTCTATCCAGTAAGACTTTTAATGCGATAGCGCATGACCTAGAGTAAATTATAGAACATTACTTACAAATACAGAAGGTGTCATTAAGAAGAACTTGTGGAAGTATATGTTGATATGAACAACTTTCTTTACTAAGCTCGGATAGTGTAACTTCAACATAGAATCCGAAACTGTCTTTTCGGTATGGTCTAAAAAAGGTTTTGGGCTAATAATTTATTTTTTAAAATATTCACGTAGGTCCCTCCGACAAATTGCGAGAACTTAAAATGTGAAACTGAAGATACACTTGATAGATTTTACCATTTGTCGATCACAACACTTGACAAATTTTATCAATTATCGATCACAATGTTCCTTTATTGTCATGGAAGAATACACCGGGGTAATAATCCGTCATTTTTAATAGTTTTCCGTTTATACCTCTACTATAAGATTCCTGAGAACGATAATTTCCACATCATAGAATGGAATGAAATTTTATATTTGTGGCTTTTAAAGAAATAAAAATGTTATAGAATTCTATCTAGGATGATTTTTAAAGCGATTGCACCTTACCTAGAGTAAATTGTAGCACATTACTTACAAATACACAAGGTTTCATTCAGAAGAACTCGTGGAAGTATATGTTGATATGCACAACTTTCATTACTAAACTCGGATAGTGTAAGTGCAACATAGAATCCGAAACTATCTTTTGAAAATGTTATTAAAAAGATTTGGGGCTAACAGTGTATTTTTTAAAATTTTCACGTAGGTCCCTCCGACAAATTATGAGAACATGAAATGTAAAACTGAAGATACTCGTAACATATTTATCAATTGACTACCACAATGTTCTTTTATCGTCATGGAAGAATACACCGGGGTAATCATCCATAATTTTTAATAGTATTCCATTTATACCTCTACGATAAGATTTATGAGAACGATAATTTCCACCTCATGGAACAGCATCAAACTTTATATTTGTTTTTTTTATGAAATAAAAAGGTTATAGAATTCTATCCAGGAAGACTTTTAATGCGATAGTAAATGACCTAGAATAAATTGTAGCACATTACTTACAAATACAAAAGGTGTCATTCAGAAGAACTTGTGGAAGTATGTGTTGATATGAACAACTTTCTTTACTAAACTCGGATAGTGTAACTTCAACATAGAATCAGATACTTTCTTTTCGGAATGGTCCTGAAAAGGTTTGGGCCAACAATATAATTTTTAAAATTTTCACATAGGTCCCTCCGACAAATTGCGAGAACTTTAAATGTGAAACTGAAGATACACTTGACAGATTTTATCAATTGTCGATCACAATGTTCCTTTATTGTCATAGAAGAATACACCGGGGTAATCATCCATCATTTTTAATAGTGTTTCATTTAAACCTCTATTATAAGATTTATGTGAACGATAATTTCCACATCATAGAATGGAATGAAATTTTATATTCGTGGCTTTTAAAGAAATAAAAATGTTATAGAATTCTATCTAGGATGATTTTTAAAGCGATTGCACATGACCTAGAGTAAATTGTAGCACATTACATACAAATACACAAGGTTTCATTCAGAAGAACTCGTGGAAGTATATGTTGATATGCACAACTTTCTTTACTAAAGTCGGATAGTGTAAGTGCAACATAAAATATTAAACCGTCTTTTCAAAATGTAATTAAAAAGATTTGGGACTAACAGTGTATTTTTCAAAAATTTCACATAGGTCCCTCCGACAAATTATGAGAACATTAAATGTAAAACTGAAGATACACGTAACATATTTATCAATTGACGACCACAATGTTCTTTTATCGTCATGGACGAATACACCGGGGTAATCATCCATAATTTTTAATAGTGTTCCATTTATACCTCTACGATAAGAGTTATGAGAACTATAATTTCCACCTCATGGAACATCATCAAACTTTATTTTTGTTGTTTTTTATGAAATAAAAAGGTTATAGAATTCTATCCTGGAAGACTTTTAATGCGATAGCACATGACCTAGAGTAAATTGTAGCACATTACGTACAAATACAGAAGGTTTCATTTAGAAGAACTTGTAGAAGTATATGTTGATTTGAACAACTTTCTTTACTAAAATCGGATAGTGTAACTTCAACATAGAATCCGAAACTGTCTTTTCGGAATGATCTTAAAAATGTTTTGGGCAAACAATGTATTTTTTAAAATTTTCACATAGGTCCCTCCGACAAATTGCGAGAACTTTAAATGTGAAACTGAAGATACACTTGACAGATTTTATCAATTGTCGATCACAATGTTCCTTTATTGTCATAGAAGAATACACCGGGGTAATCATCCATCATTTTTAATAGTGTTTCATTTAAACCTCTATTATAAGATTTATGAGAACGATAATTTCCACATCATAGAATGGAATGAAATTTTATATTCGTGGCTTTTAAAGAAATAAAAATGTTATAGAATTCTATCTAGGATGATTTTTAAAGCGATTGCACATGACCTAGAGTAAATTGTAGCACATTACATACAAATACACAAGGTTTCATTCAGAAGAACTCGTGGAAGTATATGTTGATATGCACAACTTTCTTTACTAAACTCGGATAGTGTAAGTGCAACATAAAATATTAAACCGTCTTTTCAAAATGTTATTAAAAAGATTTGGGACTAACAGTGTATTTTTCAAAATTTTCACATAGGTCCCTCCGACAAATTATGAGAACATGAAATGTTTTGGGCTAACAATGTATTTTTTAAAATTTTCACATAGGTCCCTCCGACAAATTGCGAGAACTTTAAATGTGAAACTGAAGATACACTTGACAGATTTTATCAATTGTCGATCACAATGTTACTTTATTGTCATTGAAGAATACACTGGGGTAATCATCCATCATTTTTAATAGTATTCCATTTTTTCCTCTACTATAAGATTTATGTGAACGATAATTTCCACATCATAGAATGGAATGAAATTTTTTTTCGTTGTTTGTAAAGAAATAAAATGTTATAGAATTCTATCTAGGATGATTTTTAAAGCGATCACACAAGACCTAGAGTAAATTGTTACACATTACTTACAAATTCACAAGGTTTCATTCAGAAGAACTCGTGGAAGTACAGGTTGATATGCACAAGTTTCATTACTAAACTCGGATAGTGTAAGTGCAACATAGAATCCGAAACTGTCTTTTCAAAATGTTATTAAAAAGATTTGGGGCTAACAGTGTATTTTTTAAAATTTTCACATAGGTCCTTCCGACAAATTATGAGAACATGAAATGTAAAACTGAAGATACACGTAACATATTTATCAATTGATGACCACAATGTTCTTTTATCGTCATAGACGAATATACCGAGGTAATCGTCCATAATTTTAAATAGTATTCCATTTATACCTCTACGATAAGAGTTATGAGAACGATAATTTCCATCTCATGGAACAACATCAAACTTTATATTTGTTGTTTTTTATGAAATAAAGAAGTTATAGAATTCTATCCAGGAAGACTTTTAATGCCATAGCATATGACCTAGAGGAAATTGTAGCACATTACTTACAAATACAGAAGGTGTAATTCAGAAGAACTTGTGGAAGTATATGTTGATATGAACAAATTTCTTTACTAAACTAGAATAGTGTAACTTCAACATAGAATCTCAAACTGACTTTTCGCAATGATCTTAAAAAAGTTTTGGGCTAATGGTATATTTTTTAAAATTTTCACACAGGTCCCTCCGACAAATTGCGAGAACTTTAAATGTGAAATAGAAGATACACTTGACATATTTTATGAATTGTCGATCAAAACACTTGACAGAATTTAACAATTGTCGATCACAATGTTCCTTTATTGTCATGGAAGAATACACCGGGGTAATAATCCGTCATTTTTCATAGTTTTCCGTTTATACCTCTACTATAAGATTCATGAGAACGATAATTTCCACATCATAGAATGGAATGAAATTTTATATTTGGGGTTTTCAAAGAAATAAAAATGTTATAGAATTCTATCTAGGATGATTTTTAAGGCGATTGCACATGACCTAGAGTAAATTGTAGCACATTACTTACAAATACACAAGGTTTCATTCAGAAGAACTCGTGGAAGTATATGTTGATATGCACAACTTTCTTTACTAAACTTGGATAGTGTAAGTGCAACTTAGAATATTAAACCATCTTTCCAAAATGTTATTAAAAAGATTTGGGGCTAATAGTGTATTTTTCAAAATTTTCACATGGGTCCCTCCGACAAATTATGAGAACATTAAAATTTTCACACAGGTCCCTCCGACAAATTGCGAGAACTTTAAATGTGAAACTGAATATACACTTGACAGATTTTATCAATTGTCGATCACAATGTTCCTTTATTGTCATAGAAGAATACACCGGGGTAATCATCCATCATTTTTAATAGTGTTTCATTTAAACCTCTATTATAAGATTTATGAGAACGATAATTTCCACATCATAGAATGGAATGAAATTTTATATTCGTGGCTTTTAAAGAAATAAAAATGTTATAGAATTCTACATAGGATGATTTTTAAGGCGATTGCACATGACCTAGAGTAAATTGTAGCACATTACATAAAAATACACAAGGTTTCATTCAGAAGAACTCGTGGAAGTATATGTTGATATGCACCACTTTCTTTACTAAACTCGGATAGTGTAAGTGCAACATAAAATATTAAACCGTGTTTTCAAAATGTTATTAAAAAGATTTGGGACTAACAGTGTATTTTTCAAAATTTTCACATAGGTCCCTCCGACAAATTATGAGAACATTAAATGTAAAACTGAAGATACACGTAACATATTTATCAATTGACGACCACAATGTTCTTTTATCGTCATGGACGAATACACCGGGGTAATCATCCATAATTTTTAATAGTGTTCCATTTATACCTCTACGATAAGAGTTATGAGAACTATAATTTCCACCTCATGGAACATCATCAAACTTTATTTTTGTTGTTTTTTATGAAATAAAAATGTTATAGAATTCTATCCTGGAAGACTTTTAATGCGATAGCACATGACCTAGAGTAAATTGTAGCACATTACGTACAAATACAGAAGGTTTCATTTAGAAGAACTTGTTGAAGTATATGTTGATTTGAACAACTTTCTTTACTAAAATCGGATAGTGTAACTTCAACATAGAATCCAAAACTGTCTTTTCGGAATGATCTTAAAAATGTTTTGGGCTAACAATGTATTTTTTAAAATTTTCACATAGGTCCCTCCGACAAATTGCGAGAACTTTAAATGTGAAACTGAAGATACACTTGACAGATTTTATCAATTGTCGATCACAATGTTACTTTATTGTCATTGAAGAATACACTGGGGTAATCATCCATCATTTTTAATAGTATTCCATTTTTTCCTCTACTATAAGATTTATGTGAACGATAATTTCCACATCATAGAATGGAATGAAATTTTTTTTCGTTGTTTGTAAAGAAATAAAATGTTATAGAATTCTATCTAGGATGATTTTTAAAGCGATCACACAAGACCTAGAGTAAATTGTTACACATTACTTACAAATTCACAAGGTTTCATTCAGAAGAACTCGTGGAAGTATAGGTTAATATGCACAAGTTTCATTACTAAACTCGGATAGTGTAAGTGCGACATAGAATCCGAAACTGTCTTTTCAAAATGTTATTAAAAAGATTTGGGGCTAACAGTGTATTTTTTAAAATTTTCACATAGGTCCTTCCGACAAATTATGAGAACATGAAATGTAAAACTGAAGATACACGTAAAATATTTATCAATTGATGACCACAATGTTCTTTTATCGTCATTGACGAATATACCGAGGTAATCGTCCATAATTTTAAATAGTATTCCATTTATACCTCTACGATAAGAGTTATGAGAACGATAATTTCCATCTCATGGAACAACATCAAACTTTATATTTGTTGTTTTTTATGAAATAAAGAGGTTATCGAATTCTATCCAAGAAGACTTTTAATGCCATAGCATATGACCTAGAGTAAATTGTAGCACATTACTTACAAATACAGAAGGTGTAATTCAGAAGAACTTGTGGAAGTATATGTTGATATGAACAAATTTCTTTACTAAACTAGAATAGTGTAACTTCAACATAGAATCTGAAACTGAATTTTCGCAATGATCTTAAAAAAGTTTTGGGCAAATAGTGTATTTTTTAAAATTTTCACACAGGTCCCTCCGACAAATTGTTAGAACTTTAAATGTGAAACTGAAGATACACTTGACAGATTTATCAATTGTCGATCACAATGTTCCCTTATTGTCATGGAAGAATACACCGAGGTAATCATCCGTCATTTTTAATAGTTTTCCGTTTATACCTCTACTATAAGAATCATGAGAACGATAATTTCCACATCATAGAATGGAATGAAATTTTATATTTGTGGTTTTTAAAGAAATAAAAATGTTATAAATTCTATCTAGGATGATTTTTAAAGTGATTGCACATGACCTAGAGTAAATTGTAGCACATTACTTACAAATACACAAGGTTTCATTCAGAAGAACTCGTGGAAGTATATGTTGATATGCAAAACTTTCATTACTAAACTCGGATAGTGTAAGTGCAACATAGAATCCGAAACTGTCTTTTCAAAATGTTATTAAAAAGATTTGGGGCTAACAATGTATTTTTTTTAAATTTTCACGTATGTCCCTCCGACAAATTATGAGAACATGAAATGTAAAACTGAAGTTACACGTAACATATTTATCAATTGACGACCACAATGTTCTTTTATCATCATGGACGAATTCACCGGGGTAATCGTCCCTAATTTTTAATAGTATTCCATTTATACCTCTACGATAAGAGTTATGAGAACGATAATTTCCTCCTCATGGAACAGTATCAAATTTTATATCCGTTGTTTTTTATGAAATAAAAATGTTATAGAATTCTATCCAGGAATATTTTTAATGCGATAGCATATGACCTAGAGTAAATTGTAGCACATTACTTACAAATACAGAAGGTGTCATTCAGAAGAACTTGTGGAAGTATATGTTGATATGAACAAATTTCTTTACTAAACTACAATAGTGTAACTTCAACATAGAATCTCAAACTGACTTTTCGCAATGATCTTAAAAAAGTTTTGGGCTAATGGTATATTTTTTAAAATTTTCACACAGGTCCCTCCGACAAATTGCGAGAACTTTAAATGTGAAACAGAAGATACACTTGACATATTTTATGAATTGTCGATCAAAACACTTGATAGAATTTAACAATTGTCGATCACAATGTTCCTTTATTGTCATGGAAGAATACACCGGGGTAATAATCCGTCATTTTTCATAGTTTTCCGTTTATACCTCTACTATAAGATTCATGAGAACGATAATTTCCACATCATAGAATGGAATGAAATTTTATATTTGTGGTTTTCAAAGAAATAAAAATGTTATAGAATTCTATCTAGGATGATTTTTAAGGCGATTGCACATGACCTAGAGTAAATTGTAGCACATTACTTACAAATACACAAGGTTTCATTCAGAAGAACTCGTGGATGTATATGTTGATATGCACAACTTTCTTTACTAAACTTGGATAGTGTAAGTGCAACTTAGAATATTAAACCATCTTTCCAAAATGTTATTAAAAAGATTTGGGGCTAATAGTGTATTTTTCAAAATTTTCACATAGGTCCCTCCGACAAATTATGAGAACATTAAAATTTTCACACAGGTCCCTCCGACAAATTGCGAGAACTTTAAATGTGAAACTGAAGATACACTTGACATATTTTATGAATTGTCGATCAAAACACTTGACAGAATTTAACAATTGTCGATCACAATGTTCCTTTATTGTCATGGAAGAATACACCGGGGTAATAATCCGTCATTTTTCATAGTTTTCCGTTTATACCTCTACTATAAGATTCATGAGAACGATAATTTCCACATCATAGAATGGAATGAAATTTTATATTTGTGGCTTTCAAAGAAATAAAAATGTTATAGAATTCTATCTAGGATGATTTTTAAGGCGATTGCACATGACCTAGAGTAAATTGTAGCACATTACTTACAAATACACAAGGTTTCATTCAGAAGAACTCGTGGAAGTATATGTTGATATGCACAACTTTCATTACTAAACTCGGATAGTGTAAGTGCAACATAGAATCCGAAACTGTCTTTTCAAAATGTTATTAAAAAGATTTGGGGCTAACAGTGTATTTTTTAAAATTTTCACGTAGGTCCCTCCGACAAATTATGAGAACATGAAACGTAAAACTGCAGATACACGTAACATATTTATCAATTGACGACCACAATGTTCTTTTATCGTCATGGACAAATACACCGGGGTAATCGTCCATAATTTTTAATAGTATTCCATTTATACCCCAACGATAAGAGTTATGGGAACGATAATTTCCACCTCATGGAACAGCATCAAACTTTATATTTGTTGTTTTTTATGAAATAAAAAGGTTATAGATTTCTATCCCGGAAGACTTTGAATGCGATAGCACATGACCTAGAGTAAATTGTAGAACATTACTTACAAATACAGAAGGTGTCATTCAGAAGAACTTGTGGAAGTATATGTTGATATAAACAACTTTCTTTACTAAACTCGGATAGTGTAACTTCAACATAGAATCCGAAACTGTCTTTTCGGAATGGTCTTAAAAAGGTTTTGGGCTAACAATGTATTTTTTTAAAATTTCACATAGGTCCCTTCGACAAATTGCGAGAACTTAAAATGTGAAACTGAAGATACACTTGACAGATTTTATCAATTGTCAATCACAATGTTCCTTTATTGTCATGGAAGAATACACCGGGGTAATAATCCATCATTTTTAATAGTTTTCCGTTTATACCTCTACTATAAGATTCATGAGAACGATAATTTCCACACCATAGAATGGAATATAATTTAATATTTGTGGTTTTTAAAGAAATAAAAATGTTATAGAATTCTATCTAGGATGATTTTTAAGGCGATTGCACATGACCTAGAGTAAATTGTAGCACATTACTTACAAATACATAAGGTTTCATTCAGAAGAACTCGTGGAAGTATATGTTGATATGCACAACTTTCATTACTAAACTCGGATAGTGTAAGTGCAACATAGAATCCAAAACTGTCTTTTCAAAATGTTATTAAAAAGATTTGGGGCTAACAGTGTATTTTTTAAAATTTTCACGTAGGTCCCTCCGACAAATTATGAGAACAAGAAACGTAAAACTGCAGATACACATAACATATTTATCAATTGACGACCACAATGTTCTTTTATCGTCATGGACAAATACACCGGGGTAATCGTCCATAATTTTTAATAGTATTCCATTTATACCCCAACGATAAGAGTTATGAGAACGATAATTTCCACCTCATGGAACAGCATCAAACTTTATATTTGTTGTTTTTTATGAAATAAAAAGGTTATAGATTTCTATCCCGGAAGACTTTGAATGCGATAGCACATGACCTAGAGTAAATTGTAGAACATTACTTACAAATACAGAAGGTGTCATTCAGAAGAACTTGTGGAAGTATATGTTGATATAAACAACTTTCTTTACTAAACTCGGATAGTGTAACTTCAACATAGATTCCGAAACTGTCTTTTCGGAATGGTCTTAAAAAGGTTTTGGGCTAACAATGTATTTTTTACAAATTTCACATAGGTCCCTCCGACAAATTGCGAGAACTTAAAATGTGAAACTGAAGATACACTTGACAGATTTTATCAATTGTCAATCACAATGTTCCTTTATTGTCATGGAAGAATACACCGGGGTAATAATCCATCATTTTTAATAGTTTTCCGTTTATACCTCTACTATAAGATTCATGAGAACGATAATTTCCACACCATAGAATGGAATATAATTTAATATTTGTGGTTTTTAAAGAAATAAAAATGTTATAGAATTCTATCTAGGATGATTTTTAAGGCGATTGCACATGACCTGGAGTAAATTGTAGCACATTACTTACAAATACACAAGGTTTCATTCAGAAGAACTCGTGGAAGTATATGTTGATATGCACAACTTTCATTACTAAACTCGGATAGTGTAAGTGCAACATAGAATCCGAAACTGTCTTTTCAAAATGTTATTAAAAAGATTTGGGGCTAACAGTGTATTTTTTAAAATTTTCACGTAGGTCCCTCCGACAAATTATGAGAACAAGAAACGTAAAACTGCAGATACACGTAACATATTTATCAATTGACGACCACAATGTTCTTTTATCGTCATGGACAAATACACCGGGGTAATCGTCCATAATTTTTAATAGTATTCCATTTATACCCCAACGATAAGAGTTATGAGAACGATAATTTCCACCTCATGGAACAGCATCAAACTTTATATCTGTTGTTTTTTATGAAATAAAAAGGTTATAGATTTCTATCCCGGAAGACTTTGAATGCGATAGCACATGACCTAGAGTAAATTGTAGAACATTACTTACAAATACAGAAGGTGTCATTCAGAAGAACTTGTGGAAGTATATGTTGATATAAACAACTTTCTTTGCTAAACTCGGATAGTGTAACTTCAACATAGAATCCGAAACTGTCTTTTCGGAATGGTCTTAAAAAGGTTTTGGGCTAACAATGTATTTTTTTAAAATTTCACATAGGTCCCTTCGACAAATTGCGAGAACTTAAAATGTGAAACTGAAGATACACTTGACAGATTTTATCAATTGTCAATCACAATGTTCCTTTATTGTCATGGAAGAATACACCGGGGTAATAATCCATCATTTTTAATAGTTTTCCGTTTATACCTCTACTATAAGATTCATGAGAACGATAATTTCCACACCATAGAATGGAATATAATTTAATATTTGTGGTTTTTAAAGAAATAAAAATGTTATAGAATTCTATCTAGGATGATTTTTAAGGCGATTGCACATGACCTAGAGTAAATTGTAGCACATTACTTACAAATACATAAGGTTTCATTCAGAAGAACTCGTGGAAGTATATGTTGATATGCACAACTTTCATTACTAAACTCGGATAGTGTAAGTGCAACATAGAATCCAAAACTGTCTTTTCAAAATGTTATTAAAAAGATTTGGGGCTAACAGTGTATTTTTTAAAATTTTCACGTAGGTCCCTCCGACAAATTATGAGAACAAGAAACGTAAAACTGCAGATACACATAACATATTTATCAATTGACGACCACAATGTTCTTTTATCGTCATGGACAAATACACCGGGGTAATCGTCCATAATTTTTAATAGTATTCCATTTATACCCCAACGATAAGAGTTATGAGAACGATAATTTCCACCTCATGGAACAGCATCAAACTTTATATTTGTTGTTTTTTATGAAATAAAAAGGTTATAGATTTCTATCCCGGAAGACTTTGAATGCGATAGCACATGACCTAGAGTAAATTGTAGAACATTACTTACAAATACAGAAGGTGTCATTCAGAAGAACTTGTGGAAGTATATGTTGATATAAACAACTTTCTTTACTAAACTCGGATAGTGTAACTTCAACATAGATTCCGAAACTGTCTTTTCGGAATGGTCTTAAAAAGGTTTTGGGCTAACAATGTATTTTTTACAAATTTCACATAGGTCCCTCCGACAAATTGCGAGAACTTAAAATGTGAAACTGAAGATACACTTGACAGATTTTATCAATTGTCAATCACAATGTTCCTTTATTGTCATGGAAGAATACACCGGGGTAATAATCCATCATTTTTAATAGTTTTCCGTTTATACCTCTACTATAAGATTCATGAGAACGATAATTTCCACACCTTAGAATGGAATATAATTTAATATTTGTGGTTTTTAAAGAAATAAAAATGTTATAGAATTCTATCTAGGATGATTTTTAAGGCGATTGCACATGACCTGGAGTAAATTGTAGCACATTACTTACAAATACACAAGGTTTCATTCAGAAGAACTCGTGGAAGTATATGTTGATATGCACAACTTTCATTACTAAACTCGGATAGTGTAAGTGCAACATAGAATCCGAAACTGTCTTTTCAAAATGTTATTAAAAAGATTTGGGGCTAACAGTGTATTTTTTAAAATTTTCACGTAGGTCCCTCCGACAAATTATGAGAACAAGAAACGTAAAACTGCAGATACACATAACATATTTATCAATTGACGACCACAATGTTCTTTTATCGTCATGGACAAATACACCGGGGTAATCGTCCATAATTTTTAATAGTATTCCATTTATACCCCAACGATAAGAGTTATGAGAACGATAATTTCCACCTCATGGAACAGCATCAAACTTTATATTTGTTGTTTTTTATGAAATAAAAAGGTTATAGATTTCTATCCCGGAAGACTTTGAATGCGATAGCACATGACCTAGAGTAAATTGTAGAACATTACTTACAAATACAGAAGGTGTCATTCAGAAGAACTTGTGGAAGTATATGTTGATATAAACAACTTTCTTTACTAAACTCGGATAGTGTAACTTCAACATAGATTCCGAAACTGTCTTTTCGGAATGGTCTTAAAAAGGTTTTGGGCTAACAATGTATTTTTTACAAATTTCACATAGGTCCCTCCGACAAATTGCGAGAACTTAAAATGTGAAACTGAAGATACACTTGACAGATTTTATCAATTGTCAATCACAATGTTCCTTTATTGTCATGGAAGAATACACCGGGGTAATAATCCATCATTTTTAATAGTTTTCCGTTTATACCTCTACTATAAGATTCATGAGAACGATAATTTCCACACCATAGAATGGAATATAATTTAATATTTGTGGTTTTTAAAGAAATAAAAATGTTATAGAATTCTATCTAGGATGATTTTTAAGGCGATTGCACATGACCTGGAGTAAATTGTAGCACATTACTTACAAATACACAAGGTTTCATTCAGAAGAACTCGTGGAAGTATATGTTGATATGCACAACTTTCATTACTAAACTCGGATAGTGTAAGTGCAACATAGAATCCGAAACTGTCTTTTCAAAATGTTATTAAAAAGATTTGGGGCTAACAGTGTATTTTTTAAAATTTTCACGTAGGTCCCTCCGACAAATTATGAGAACAAGAAACGTAAAACTGCAGATACACGTAACATATTTATCAATTGACGACCACAATGTTCTTTTATCGTCATGGACAAATACACCGGGGTAATCGTCCATAATTTTTAATAGTATTCCATTTATACCCCAACGATAAGAGTTATGAGAACGATAATTTCCACCTCATGGAACAGCATCAAACTTTATATCTGTTGTTTTTTATGAAATAAAAAGGTTATAGATTTCTATCCCGGAAGACTTTGAATGCGATAGCACATGACCTAGAGTAAATTGTAGAACATTACTTACAAATACAGAAGGTGTCATTCAGAAGAACTTGTGGAAGTATATGTTGATATAAACAACTTTCTTTGCTAAACTCGGATAGTGTAACTTCAACATAGAATCCGAAACTGTCTTTTCGGAATGGTCTTAAAAAGGTTTTGGGCTAACAATGTATTTTTTTAAAATTTCACATAGGTCCCTCCGACAAATTGCGAGAACTTAAAATGTGAAACTGAAGATACACTTGACAGATTTTATCAATTGTCAATCACAATGTTCCTTTATTGTCATGGAAGAATACACCGGGGTAATAATCCATCATTTTTAATAGTTTTCCGTTTATACCTCTACTATAAGATTCATGAGAACGATAATTTCCACACCATAGAATGGAATATAATTTAATATTTGTGGTTTTTAAAGAAATAAAAATGTTACAGAATTCTATCTAGGATGATTTTTAAGGCGATTGCACATGACCTAGAGTAAATTGTAGCACATTACTTACAAATACACAAGGTTTCATTCAGAAGAACTCGTGGAAGTATATGTTTATATGCACAACTTTCATTACTAAACTCGGATAGTGTAAGTGCAACATAGAATCCGAAACTGTCTTTTCAAAATGTTATTAAAAAGATTTGGGGCTAACAGTGTATTTTTTAAAATTTTCACGTAGGTCCCTCCGACAAATTATGAGAACATGAAACGTAAAACTGCAGATACACATAACATATTTATCAATTGACGACCACAATGTTCTTTTATCGTCATGGACAAATACACCGGGGTAATCGTCCATAATTTTTAATAGTATTCCATTTATACCCCAACGATAAGAGTTATGAGAACGATAATTTCCACCTCATGGAACAGCATCAAACTTTATATTTGTTGTTTTTTATGAAATAAAAAGGTTATAGATTTCTATCCCGGAAGACTTTGAATGCGATAGCACATGACCTAGAGTAAATTGTAGAACATTACTTACAAATACAGAAGGTGTCATTCAGAAGAACTTGTGGAAGTATATGTTGATATAAACAACTTTCTTTACTAAACTCGGATAGTGTAACTTCAACATAGAATCCGAAACTGTCTTTTCGGAATGGTCTTAAAAAGGTTTTGGGCTGACAATGTATTTTTTTAAAATTTCACATAGGTCCCTCCGACAAATTACGAGAACTTAAAATGTGAAACTGAAGGTACACTCGACAGATTTTATCAATTGTCAATCACAATGTTCCTTTATTGTCATGGAAGAATACACTGGGGTAATAATCCATCATTTTTAATAGTTTTCCGTTTATACCTCTACTATAAGATTCATGAGAACGATAATTTCCACACCATAGAATGGAATATAATTTAATATTTGTGGTTTTTAAAGAAATAAAAATGTTATAGAATTCTATCTAGGATGATTTTTAAGGCGATTGCACATGACCTAGAGTAAATTGTAGCACATTACTTACAAATACACAAGGTTTCATTCAGAAGAACTCGTGGAAGTATATGTTGATATGCACAACTTTCATTACTAAACTCGGATAGTGTAAGTGCAACATAGAATCCGAAACTGTCTTTTCAAAATGTTATTAAAAAGATTTGGGGCTAACAGTGTATTGTTTAAAATTTTCACGTAGGTCCCTCCGACAAATTATGAGAACATGAAATGTAAAACTGCAGATACACGTAACATATTTATCAATTGACGACCACAATGTTCTTTTATCGTCATGGATGAATACACCGGGGTAATCGTCCATAATTTTTAATAGTATTCCATTTATACCCCTACGATAAGAGTTATGAGAACGATAATTTCCGCCTCATGGAACAGCATCAAACTTTATATTTGTTGTTTTTTATGAAATAAAAAGGTTATAGATTTCTATCCCGGAAGACTTTGAATGCGATAGCACATGACCTAGAGTAAATTGTAGAACATTACTTACAAATACAGAAGGTGTCATTCAGAAGAACTTGTGGAAGTATATGTTGATATAAACAACTTTCTTTACTAAACTCGGATAGTGTAACTTCAACATAGAATCCGAAACTGTCTTTTCGGAATGGTCTTAAAAAGGTTTTGGGCTAACAATGTATTTTTTTAAAATTTCACATAGGTCCCTCCGACAAATTGCGAGAACTTAAAATGTGAAACTGAAGATACACTCGACAGATTTTATCAATTGTCAATCACAATGTTCCTTTATTGTCATGGAAGAATACACTGGGGTAATAATCCATCATTTTTAATAGTTTTCCGTTTATACCTCTACTATAAGATTCATGAGAACGATAATTTCCACACCATAGAATGGAATGTAATTTGATATTTGTGGTTTTTAAAGAAATAAAAATGTTATAGAATTCTATCTAGGATAATTTTTAAGGCGATTGCACATGACCTGGAGTAAATTGTAGCACATTACTTACAAATACACAAGGTTTCATTCAGAAGAACTCGTGGAAGTATATGTTGATATGCACAACTTTCATTACTAAACTCGGATAGTGTAAGTGCAACATAGAATCCGAAACTGTCTTTTCAAAATGTTATTAAAAAGATTTGGGGCTAACAGTGTATTTTTTAAAATTTTCACGTAGGTCCCTCCGACAAATTATGAGAACAAGAAACGTAAAACTGCAGATACACGTAACATATTTATCAATTGACGACCACAATGTTCTTTTATCGTCATGGACAAATACACCGGGGTAATCGTCCATAATTTTTAATAGTATTCCATTTATACCCCAACGATAAGAGTTATGAGAACGATAATTTCCACCTCATGGAACAGCATCAAACTTTATATTTGTTGTTTTTTATGAAATAAAAAGGTTATAGATTTCTATCCCGGAAGACTTTGAATGCGATAGCACATGACCTAGAGTAAATTGTAGAACATTACTTACAAATACAGAAGGTGTCATTCAGAAGAACTTGTGGAAGTATATGTTGATATAAACAACTTTCTTTGCTAAACTCGGATAGTGTAACTTCAACATAGAATCCGAAACTGTCTTTTCGGAATGGTCTTAAAAAGGTTTTGGGCTAACAATGTATTTTTTCAAAAATTTCACATAGGTCCCTCCGATAAATTGCGAGAACTTAAAATGTGAAACTGAAGATACACTTGACAGATTTTATCAATTGTCAATCACAATGTTCCTTTATTGTCATGGAAGAATACACCGGGGTAATAATCCATCATTTTTAATAGTTTTCCGTTTATACCTCTACTATAAGATTCATGAGAACGATAATTTCCACACCATAGAATAGAATATAATTTAATATTTGTGGTTTTTAAAGAAATAAAAATGTTATAGAATTCTATCTAGGATGATTTTTAAGGCGATTGCACATGACCTAGAGTAAATTGTAGCACATTACTTACAAATACACAAGGTTTCATTCAGAAGAACTCGTGGAAGTATATGTTGATATGCACAACTTTCATTACTAAACTCGGATAGTGTAAGTGCAACATAGAATCCGAAACTGTCTTTCCAAAATGTTATTAAAAAGATTTGGGGCTAACAGTGTATTTTTTAAAATTTTCACGTAGGTCCCTCCGACAAATTATGAGAACATGAAACGTAAAAATGCAGATACACGTAACATATTTATCAATTGACGACCACAATGTTCTTTTATCGTCATGGACAAATTCACTGGGGTAATCGTCCATAATTTTTAATAGTATTCCATTTATACCCTTACGATAAGAGTTATGAGAACGATAATTTCCACCTCATGGAACAGCATCAAACTTTATATTTGTTGTTTTTTATGAAATAAAAAGGTTATAGATTTCTATCCCGGAAGACTTTGAATGCGATAGCACATGACCTAGAGTAAATTGTAGAACATTACTTACAAATATAGAAGGTGTCATTCAGAAGAACTTGTGGAAGTATATGTTGATATAAACAACTTTCTTTACTAAACTCGGATAGTGTAACTTCAACATAGAATCCAAAACTGTCTTTTCGGAATGGTCTTAAAAAGGTTTTGGGCTAACAATGTATTTTTTTAAAATTTCACATAGGTCCCTCCGACAAATTGCGAGAACTTAAAATGTGAAACTGAAGATACACTCGACAGATTTTATCAATTGTCAATCACAATGTTCCTTTATTGTCATGGAAGAATACACTGGGGTAATAATCCATCATTTTTAATAGTTTTCCGTTTATACCTCTACTATAAGATTCATGAGAACGATAATTTCCACACCATAGAATGGAATATAATTTAATATTTTCGGTTTTTAAAGAAATAAAAATGTTATAGAATTCAATCTAGGATGATTTTTAAGGCGATTGCACATGACCTAGAGTAAATTGTAGCACATTACTTACAAATACGCAAGGTTTCATTCAGAAGAACTCGTGGAAGTATATGTTGATATGCACAACTTTCATTACTAAACTCGGATAGTGTAAGTGCAACATAGAATCCGAAACTGTCTTTTCAAAATGTTATTAAAAAGATTTGGGGCTAACAGTGTATTGTTTAAAATTTTCACGTAGGTCCCTCCGACAAATTATGAGAACATGAAATGTAAAACTGCAGATACACGTAACATATTTATCAATTGATGACCACAATGTTCTTTTATCGTCATGGACGAATACACCGGGGTAATCGTCCATAATTTTTAATAGTATTCCATTTATACCCCTACGATAAGAGTTATGAGAACGATAATTTCCACCTCATGGAACAGCATCAAACTTTATATTTGTTGTTTTTTATGAAATAAAAAGGTTATAGATTTCTATCCCGGAAGACTTTGAATGCGATAGCACATGACCTAGAGTAAATTGTAGAACATTACTTACAAATACAGAAGGTGTCATTCAGAAGAACTTGTGGAAGTATATGTTGATATAAACAACTTTCTTTACTAAACTCGGAAAATGTAACTTCAACATAGAATCCGAAACTGTCTTTTCGGAATGGTCTTAAAAAGGTTTTGGGCTAACAATGTATTTTTTAAAAATTTCACATAGGTCCCTCCGACAAATTGCGAGAACTTAAAATGTGAAACTGAAGATACACTTGACAGATTTTATCAATTGTCAATCACAATGTTCCTTTATTGTCATGGAAGAATACACCTGGGTAATAATCCATCATTTTGAATAGTTTTCCGTTTATACCTCTACTATAAGATTCATGAGAACGATAATTTCCACACCATAGAATGGAATATAATTTAATGTTTGTGGTTTTAAAGAAATAAAAATGTTATAGAATTCTATCTAGGATGATTTTTAAGGCGATTGCACATGACCTGGAGTAAATTGTAGCACATTACTTACAAATACACAAGGTTTCTTTCAGAAGAACTCGTGGAAGTATATGTTGATATGCACAACTTTCATTACTAAACTCGGAAAGTGTAAGTGCAACATAGAATCCGAAACTGTCTTTTCAAAATGTTATTAAAAAGATTTGGGGCTAACAGTGTATTTTTTAAAATTTTCACGTAGGTCCCTCCGACAAATTATGAGAACAAGAATCGTAAAACTGCAGATACACGTAACATATTTATCAATTGACGACCACAATGTTCTTTTATCGTCATGGACAAATACACCGGGGTAATCGTCCATAATTTTTAATAGTATTCCATTTATACCCCAACGATAAGAGTTATGAGAACGATAATTTCCACCTCATGGAACAGCATCAAACTTTATATTTGTTGTTTTTTATGAAATAAAAAGGTTATAGATTTCTATCCCGGAAGACTTTGAATGCGATAGCACATGACCTAGAGTAAATTGTAGAACATTACTTACAAATACAGAAGGTGTCATTCAGAAGAACTTGTGGAAGTATATGTTGATATAAACAACTTTCTTTGCTAAACTCGGATAGTGTAACTTCAACATAGAATCCGAAACTGTCTTTTCGGAATGGTCTTAAAAAGGTTTTGGGCTAACAATGTTTTTTTTTAAAATTTCACATAGGTCCCTCCGACAAATTGCGAGAACTTAAAATGTGAAACTGAAGATACACTTGACAGATTTTATCAATTGTCAATCACAATGTTCCTTTATTGTCATGGAAGAATACACCGGGGTAATAATCCATCATTTTTAATAGTTTTCCGTTTATACCTCTACTATAAGATTCATGAGAACGATAATTTCCACACCATAGAATGGAATATAATTTAATATTTGTGGTTTTTAAAGAAATAAAAATGTTATAGAATTCTATCTAGGATGATTTTTAAGGCGATTGCCCATGACCTAGAGTAAATTGTAGCACATTACTTACAAATACACAAGGTTTCATTCAGAAGAACTCGTGGAAGTATATGTTGATATGCACAACTTTCATTACTAAACTCGGATAGTGTAAGTGCAACATAGAATCCGAAACTGTCTTTTCAAAATGTTATTAAAAAGATTTGGGGCTAACAGTGTATTGTTTAAAATTTTCACGTAGGTCCCTCCGACAAATTATGAGAACATGAAATGTAAAACTGCAGATACACGTAACATATTTATCAATTGACGACCACAATGTTCTTTTATCGTCATGGATGAATACACCGGGGTAATCGTCCATAATTTTTAATAGTATTCCATTTATACCCCTACGATAAGAGTTATGAGAACGATAATTTCCGCCTCATGGAACAGCATCAAACTTTATATTTGTTATTTTTTATGAAATAAAAAGGTTATAGATTTCTATCCCGGAAGACTTTGAATGCGATAGCACATGACCTAGAGTAAATTGTAGAACATTACTTACAAATACAGAAGGTGTCATTCAGAAGAACTTGTGGAAGTATATGTTGATATAAACAACTTTCTTTACTAAACTCGGATAGTGTAACTTCAACATAGAATCCGAAACTGTCTTTTCGGAATGGTCTTAAAAAGGTTTTGGGCTAACAATGTATTTTTTTAAAATTTCACATAGGTCCCTCCGACAAATTGCGAGAACTTAAAATGTGAAACTGAAGATACACTCGACAGATTTTATCAATTGTCAATCACAATGTTCCTTTATTGTCATGGAAGAATACACTGGGGTAATAATCCATCATTTTTAATAGTTTTCCATTTATACCTCTACTATAAGATTCATGAGAACGATAATTTCCATACCATAGAATGGAATGTAATTTAATATTTGTGGTTTTTAAAGAAATAAAAATGTTATAGAATTCTATCTAGGATGATTTTTAAGGCGATTGCACATGACCTAGAGTAAATTGTAGCACATTACTTACAAATACACAAGGTTTCATTCAGAAGAACTCGTGGAAGTATATGTTGATATGCACAACTTTCATTACTAAACTCGGATAGTGTAAGTGCAACATAGAATCCGAAACTGTCTTTCCAAAATGTTATTAAAAAGATTTGGGGCTAACAGTGTATTTTTTAAAATTTTCACGTAGGTCCCTCCGACAAATTATGAGAACATGAAACGTAAAAATGCAGATACACGTAACATATTTATCAATTGACGACCACAATGTTCTTTTATCGTCATGGACAAATTCACTGGGGTAATCGTCCATAATTTTTAATAGTATTCCATTTATACCCCTACGATAAGAGTTATGAGAACGATAATTTCCACCTCATGGAACAGCATCAAACTTTATATTTGTTGTTTTTTATGAAATAAAAAGGTTATAGATTTCTATCCCGGAAGACTTTGAATGCGATAGCACATGACCTAGAGTAAATTGTAGAACATTACTTACAAATACAGAAGGTGTCATTCAGAAGAACTTGTGGAAGTATATGTTGATATAAGCAACTTTCTTTACTAAACTCGGATAGTGTAACTTCAACATAGAATCCAAAACTGTCTTTTCGGAATGGTCTTAAAAAGGTTTTGGGCTAACAATGTATTTTTTTAAAATTTCACATAGGTCCCTCCGACAAATTGCGAGAACTTAAAATGTGAAACTGAAGATACACTTGACAGATTTTATCAATTGTCAATCACAATGTTCCTTTATTGTCATGGAATAATACACCGGGGTAATAATCCATCATTTTTAATAGTTTTCCGTTTATACCTCTACTATAAGATTCATGAGAACGATAATTTCCATACCATAGAATGGAATATAATTTAATATTTGTGGTTTTTAAAGAAATAAAAATGTTATAGAATTCTATCTAGGATGATTTTTAAGGCGATTGCACATGACCTAGAGTAAATTGTAGCACATTACTTACAAATACACAAGGTTTCATTCAGAAGAACTCGTGGAAGTATATGTTGATATGCACAACTTTCATTACTAAACTCGGATAGTGTAAGTGCAACATAGAATCCGAAACTGTCTTTTCAAAATGTTATTAAAAAGATTTGGGGCTAACAGTGTATTGTTTAAAATTTTCACGTAGGTCCCTCCGACAAATTATGAGAACATGAAATGTAAAACTGCAGATACACGTAACATATTTATCAATTGACGACCACAATGTTCTTTTATCGTCATGGATGAATACACCGGGGTAATCGTCCATAATTTTTAATAGTATTCCATTTATACCCCTACGATAAGAGTTATGAGAACGATAATTTCCACCTCATGGAACAGCATCAAACTTTATATTTGTTGTTTTTTATGAAATAAAAAGGTTATAGATTTCTATCCCGGAAGACTTTGAATGCGATAGCACATGACCTAGAGTAAATTGTAGAACATTACTTACAAATACAGAAGGTGTCATTCAGAAGAACTTGTGGAAGTATATGTTGATATAAACAACTTTCTTTGCTAAACTCGGATAGTGTAACTTCAACATAGAATCCGAAACTGTCTTTTCGGAATGGTCTTAAAAAGGTTTTGGGCTAACAATGTATTTTTTTAAAATTTCACATAGGTCCCTCCGACAAATTGCGAGAACTTAAAATGTGAAACTGAAGATACACTTGACAGATTTTATCAATTGTCAATCACAATGTTCCTTTATTGTCATGGAAGAATACACCTGGGTAATAATCCATCATTTTTAATAGTTTTCCGTTTATACCTCTACTATAAGATTCATGAGAACGATAATTTCCACACCATAGAATGGAATATAATTTAATGTTTGTGGTTGTAAAGAAATAAAAATGTTATAGAATTCTATCTAGGATGATTTTTAAGGCGATTGCACATGACCTGGAGTAAATTGTAGCACATTACTTACAAATACACAAGGTTTCATTCAGAAGAACTCGTGGAAGTATATGTTGATATGCACAACTTTCATTACTAAACTCGGATAGTGTAAGTGCAACATAGAATCCGAAACTGTCTTTTCAAAATGTTATTAAAAAGATTTGGGGCTAACAGTGTATTTTTTAAAATTTTCACGTAGGTCCCTCCGACAAATTATGAGAACAAGAAACGTAAAACTGCAGATACACGTAACATATTTATCAATTGACGACCACAATGTTCTTTTATCGTCATGGACAAATACACCGGGGTAATCGTCCATAATTTTTAATAGTATTCCATTTATACCCCAACGATAAGAGTTATGAGAACGATAATTTCCACCTCATGGAACAGCATCAAACTTTATATTTGTTGTTTTTTATGAAATAAAAAGGTTATAGATTTCTATCCCGGAAGACTTTAAATGCGATAGCACATGCCATAGAGTAAATTGTAGAACATTACTTACAAATACAGAAGGTGTCATTCAGAAGAACTTGTGGAAGTATATGTTGATATAAACAACTTTCTTTACTAAACTCGGATAGTGTAACTTCAACATAGAATCCGAAACTGTCTTTTTGGAATGGTCTTAAAAAGGTTTTGGGCTAACAATGTATTTTTTAAAAATTTCACATAGGTCCCTCCGACAAATTGCGAGAACTTAAAATGTGAAACTGAAGATACACTCGACAGATTTTAACAATTGTCGATCACAATGTTCCTTTATTGTCATGGAAGAATACACCGGGGTAATAATCCGTCATTTTTCATAGTTTTCCGTTTATACCTCTACTATAAGATTCATGAGAACGATAATTTCCACATCATAGAATGGAATGAAATTTTATATTTGTGGTTTTCAAAGAAATAAAAATGTTATAGAATTCTATCTAGGATGATTTTTAAGGCGATTGCACATGACCTAGAGTAAATTGTAGCACATTACTTACAAATACACAAGGTTTCATTCAGAAGAACTCGAGGAAGTATATGTTCATATGTAAAACTTTCTTTACTAAACTAGGATAGTGTAAGTGCAACAAAGAATCTGAAACTGTTATTTCCAAATGTTATTAAAAAGATTTGGGGATAACAAAGTATTTTTTAAAATTTTCACATAGGTCCCTCTGAAAAATTGCGAGAACTTTAAATGTGAAACTGAAGATACACTTGACAGATTTTATCAATTGTTGATCTCAATGTTACTTTATTGTCATTGAAGAATACACCGGGGTAATCATCCATCATTTTTAATAGTATTCCATTTTTACCTCTACTATAAGATTTATGAGAACGATAATTTCCACATCATAGAATGGAATGAAAAAAAATTTCGTGGTTTATAAAGAAATAAAAATATTATAGAATTCTATCTAGGGTGATTTTTAAAGCGATTGCACAAGACCTAGAGTAAATTGTAGCACATTACTTACAAATTCACAAGGTTTCATTCAGAAGAACTCGTGGAAGTACAGGTTGATATGCACAAGTTTCATTACTAAACTCGGATAGTGTAAGTGCAACATAGAATCCGAAACTGTCTTTTCAAAATGTTATTAAAAAGATTTGGGGCTAACAGTGTATTTTTTAAAATTTTCACATAGGTCCTTCCGACAAATTATGAGAACATGAAATGTAAAACTGAAGATACACGTAACATATTTATCAATTGATGACCACAATGTTCTTTTATCGTCATTGACGAATATACCGAGGTAATCGTCCATAATTTTAAATAGTATTCCATTTATACCTCTACGATAAGAGTTATGAGAACGATAATTTCCATCTCATGGAACAACATCAAACTTTATATTTGTTGTTTTTTATGAAATAAAGAGGTTATAGAATTCTATCCAGGAAGACTTTTAATGCCATAGCATATGACCTAGAGTAAATTGTAGCACATTACTTACAAATACAGAAGGTGTAATTCAAAAGAACTTGTGGAAGTATATGTTGATATGAACAAATTTCTTTACTAAACTAGAATAGTGTAACTTCAACATAGAATCTGAAACTGAATTTTCGCAATGATCTTAAAAAAGTTTTGGGCTAATAGTGTATTTTTTAAAATTTTCACACAGGTCCCTCCGAAAAATTGCGAGAACTTTAAATGTGAAACTGAAGATACACTTGACAGATTTATCAATTGTCGATTACAATGTTCCCTTATTGTCATGGAAGAATACACCGAGGTAATCATCCGTCATTTTTAATAGTATTCCGTTTATACCTCTACTATAAGAATCATGAGAACGATAATTTCCACATCATAGAATGGAATGAAATTTTATATTTGTGGTTTTTAAAGAAATAAAAATGTTATAAATTCTATCTAGGATGATTTTTAAAGTGATTGCACATGACCTAGAGTAAATTGTAGCACATTACTTACAAATACACAAGGTTTCATTCAGAAGAACTCGTGGAAGTATATGTTGATATGCAAAACTTTCATTACTAAACTCGGATAGTGTAAGTGCAACATAGAATCCGAAACTGTCTTTTCAAAATGTTATTAAAAAGATTTGGGGCTAACAATGTATTTTTTAAAATTTTCACGTAGGTCCCTCCGACAAATTATGAGAACATGAAATGTAAAACTGCAGATACACGTAACATATTTATCAATTGACGACCACAATGTTCTTTTATCGTCATGGACGAATACACCGGGGTAATCGTCCATAATTTTTAATAGTATTCCATTTATACCTCTACGATAATAGTTATGAGAACGATAATTTCCACCTCATGGAACAGTATCAAATTTTATATTCGTTGTTTTTTATGAAATAAAAAGGTTATAGAATTATATCCAGGAATATTTTTAATGTGATAGCACATGACCTAGAGTAAATTGTAGCACATTACTTACAAATACAGAACGTGTCATTCAGAAGAACTTGTGGAAGTATATGTTGATATGAACAAATTTCTTTACTAAACTAGAATAGTGTAACTTCAATATAGAATCTGAAACTGTCTTTTCGCAATGATCTTAAAAAAGTTTTGGGCTAATGGTATATTTTTTAAAATTTTCACACAGGTCCCTCCGACAAATTGCGAGAACTTTAAATGTGAAACAGAAAATACACTTGACATATTTTATGAATTGTCGATCAAAACACTCGACAGAATTTAACAATTGTCGATCACAATGTTCCTTTATTGTCATGGAAGAATACACCGGGGTAATAATCCGTCATTTTTCATAGTTTTCCGTTTATACCTCTACTATAAGATTCATGAGAACGATAATTTCCACATCATAGAATGGAATGAAATTTTATATTTGTGGTTTTCAAAGAAATAAAAATGTTATAGAATTCTATCTAGGATGATTTTTAAGGCGATTGCACATGACCTAGAGTAAATTGTAGCACATTACTTACAAATACACAAGGTTTCATTCAGAAGAACTCGTGGAAGTATATGTTGATATGCACAACTTTCTTTACTAAACTTGGATAGTGTAAGTGCAACTTAGAATATTAAACCATCTTTCCAAAATGTTATTAAAAAGATTTGGGGCTAATAGTGTATTTTTCAAAATTTTCACATAGGTCCCTCCGACAAATTATGAGAACATTAAAATTTTCACACAGGTCCCTCCGACAAATTGCGAGAACTTTAAATGTGAAACTGAAGATACACTTGACATATTTTATGAATTGTCGATCAAAACACTTGACAGAATTTAACAATTGTCGATCACAATGTTCCATTATTGTCATGGAAGAATACACCGGGGTAATAATCCGTCATTTTTCATAGTTTTCCGTTTATACCTCTACTATAAGATTCATGAGAACGATAATTTCCACATCATATAATGGAACGAAATTTTATATTTGTGGCTTTTAAAGAAATAAAAATGTTATAGAATTCTATCTAGGATGATTTTTAAAGCGATTGCACATGACCTAGAGTAAATTGTAGCACATTACTTACAAATACACAAGGTTTCATTCAGAAGAACTCGTGGAAGTATATGTTGATATGCACAACTTTCATTACTAAACTCGGATAGTGTAAGTGCAACATAGAATCCGAAACTGTCTTTTCAAAATGTTATTAAAAAGATTTGGGGCTAACAGTGTATTTTTTAAAATTTTCACGTAGGTCCCTCCGACAAATTATGAGAACATGAAACGTAAAACTACAGATACACGTAACATATTTATCAATTGACGACCACAATGTTCTTTTATCGTCATGGACAAATACACCGGGGTAATCGTCCATAATTTTTAATAGTATTCCATTTATACCCCAACGATAAGAGTTATGAGAACGATAATTTCCACCTCATGGAACAGCATCAAACTTTATATTTGTTGTTTTTTATGAAATAAAAAGGTTATAGATTTCTATCCCGGAAGACTTTGAATGCGATAGCACATGACCTAGAGTAAATTGTAGAATATTACTTACAAATACAGAAGGTGTCATTCAGAAGAACTTGTGGAAGTATATGTTGATATAAACAACTTTCTTTGCTAAACTCGGATAGTGTAACTTCAACATAGAATCCGAAACTGTCTTTTCGGAATGGTCTTAAAAAGGTTTTGGGCTAACAATGTATTTTTTAAAAATTTCACATAGGTCCCTCCGACAAATTGCGAGAACTTAAAATGTGAAACTGAAGATACACTTGACAGATTTTATCAATTGTTAATCACAATGTTCCTTTATTGTCATGGAAGAATACACCGGGGTAATAATCCATCATTTTTAATAGTTTTCCGTTTATACCTCTACTATAAGATTCATGAGAACGATAATTTCCACACCATAGAATGGAATATAATTTAATATTTGTGGTTTTTAAAAAAATAAAAATGTTATAGAATTCTATCTAGGATGATTTTTAAGGCGATTGCACATGACCTAGAGTAAATTGTAGCACATTACTTACAAATACACAAGGTTTCATTCAGAAGTACTCGTGGAAGTATATGTTGATATGCACAACTTTCATTACTAAACTCGGATAGTGTAAGTACAACATAGAATCCGAAACTGTCTTTTCAAAATGTTATTAAAAAGATTTGGGGCTAACAGTGTATTTTTTAAAATTTTCACGTAGGTCCCTCCGACAAATTATGAGAACATGAAACGTAAAACTGCAGATACACGTAACATATTTATCAATTGACGACCACAATGTTCTTTTATCGTCATGGACAAATACACCGGGGTAATCGTCCATAATTTTTAATAGTATTCCATTTATACCCCAACGATAAGAGTTATGAGAACGATAATTTCCACCTCATGGAACAGCATCAAACTTTATATTTGTTGTTTTTTATGAAATAAAAAGGTTATAGATTTCTATCCCGGAAGACTTTGAATGCGATAGCACATGACCTAGAGTAAATTGTAGAACATTACTTACAAATACAGAAGGTGTCATTCAGAAGAACTTGTGGAAGTATATGTTGATATAAACAACTTTCTTTGCTAAACTCGGATAGTGTAACTTCAACATAGAATCCGAAACTGTCTTTTCGGAATGGTCTTGAAAAGGTTTTGGGCTAACAATGTATTTTTTAAAAATTTCACATAGGTCCCTCCGACAAATTGCGAGAACTTAAAATGTGAAACTGAAGATACACTTGACAGATTTTATCAATTGTCAATCACAATGTTCCTTTATTGTCATGGAAGAATACACCGGGGTAATAATCCATCATTTTTAATAGTTTTCCGTTTATACCTCTACTATAAGATTCATGAGAACGATAATTTCCACACCATAGAATGGAATATAATTTAATATTTGTGGTTTTTAAAGAAATAAAAATGTTATAGAATTCTATCTAGGATGATTTTTAAGGCGATTGCACATGACCTAGAGTAAATTGTAGCACATTACTTACAAATACACAAGGTTTCATTCAGAAGAACTCGTGGAAGTATATGTTGATATGCACAACTTTCATTACTAAACTCGGATAGTGTAAGTGCAACATAGAATCCGAAACTGCCTTTTCAAAATGTTATTAAAAAGATTTGGGGCTAACAGTGTATTTTTTAAAATTTTCACGTAGGTCCCTCCGACAAATTATGAGAACATGAAACGTAAAACTGCAGATACACGTAACATATTTATCAATTGACGACCACAATGTTCTTTTATCGTCATGGACAAATACACCGGGGTAATCGTCCATAATTTTTAATAGTATTCCATTTATACCCCAACGATAAGAGTTATGAGAACGATAATTTCCACCTCATGGAACAGCATCAAACTTTATATTTGTTGTTTTTTATGAAATAAAAAGGTTATAGATTTCTATCCCGGAAGACTTTGAATGCGATAGCACATGACCTAGAGTAAATTGTAGAACATTACTTACAAATACAGAAGGTGTCATTCAGAAGAACTTGTGGAAGTATATGTTGATATAAACAACTTTCTTTGCTAAACTCGGATAGTGTAACTTCAACATAGAATCCGAAACTGTCTTTTCGGAATGGTCTTAAAAAGGTTTTGGGCTAACAATGTATTTTTTTGAAATTTCACATAGGTCCCTCCTACAAATTGCGAGAACTTAAAATCTGAAACTGAAGATACACTTGACAGATTTTATCAATTGTCAATCACAATGTTCCTTTATTGTCATGGAAGAATACACCGGGGTAATAATCCATCATTTTTAATAGTTTTCCGTTTATACCTCTACTATAAGATTCATGAGAACGATAATTTCCACACCATAGAATGGAATATAATTTAATATTTGTGGTTTTTAAAGAAATAAAAATGTTATAGAATTCTATCTAGGATGATTTTTAAGGCGATTGCACATGACCTAGAGTAAATTGTAGCACATTACTTACAAATACACAAGGTTTCATTCAGAAGAACTCGTGGAAGTATATGTTGATATGCACAACTTTCATTACTAAACTCGGATAGTGTAAGTGCAGCATAGAATCTGAAACTGTCTTTTCAAAATGTTATTAAAAAGATTTGGGGCTAACAGTGTATTGTTTAAAATTTTCACGTAGGTCCCTCCGACAAATTATGAGAACATGAAATGTAAAACTGCAGATACACGTAACATATTTATCAATTGACGACCACAATGTTCTTTTATCGTCATAGACAAATACACCGGGGTAATCGTCCATAATTTTTAATAGTATTCCATTTATACCTCTAAGATAAGAGTTATGAGAACGATAATTTCCACCTCATGGAACAGTATCAAATTTTATATTCGTTGATTTTTATGAAATAAAAAGGTTATAGAATTATATCCAGGAATATTTTTAATGTGATAGCACATGACCTAGAGTAAATTGTAGCACATTACTTACAAATACAGAACGTGTCATTCAGAAGAACTTGTGGAAGTATATGTTGATATGAACAAATTTCTTTACTAAACTAGAATTGTGTAACTTCAATATAGAATCTGAAACTGTCTTTTCGCAATGATCTTAAAAAAGTTTTGGGCTAATAGTGTATTTTAAAAAAATTTCACATAGGTCCCTCCGACAAATTGCGAGAACTTTAAATGTGAAACTGAAGATACACTTCACAGATTTTATCAATTGTCGATCACAACACTTGACAGATTTTATCAATTGTCGATCACAATGTTCCTTTATTGTCATGGAAGAATACACCGGGGCAATAATCCATCATTTTTAATAGTTTTCCGTTTATACCTCTACTATAAGATTCATGAGAACGATAATTTCCACATCATAGAATGGAATGAAATTTTATATTTGTGGTTTATAAAGAAATAAAAATGTTATAGAATTCTATCTAGGATGATTTTTAAGGCGTTTGCACATGACCTAGAGTAAATTGTAGCACATTACTTACAAATACACAAGGTTTCATTCAGAATAACTTGAGGAAGTATATGTTCATATGTAAAACTTTCTTTACTAAACTAGGATAGTGTAAGTGCAACAAAGAATCCGAAACTGTCATTTCCAAATGTTATTAAAAAGATTTGGGGATAACAGAGTATTTTTTAAAATTTTCACATAGGTCCCTCTGAAATATTGCGAGAACTTTAAATGTGAAACTGAAGATACACTTGACAGATTTTATCAATTGTTGATCACAATGTTACTTTATTGTCATTGAAGAATACACCGGGGTAATCATCCATCATTTTTAATAGTATTCCATTTTTACCTCTACTATAAGATTTATGAGAACGATAATTTCCACATCATAGAATGGAATGAAAAAACATTTCGTGGTTTATAAAGAAATAAAAATATTATAGAATTCTATCTAGGGTGATTTTTAAAGCGATTACACAAGACCTAGAGTAAATTGTAGCACATTACTTACAAATTCACAAGGTTTCATTCAGAAGAACTCGTGGAAGTATATGTTGATATGCACAACTTTCATTACTAAACTCGGATTGTGTAAGTGCAACATAGAATCCGGAACTGTCTTTTCAAGATGTTAGTAAAGAGATTTGGGGCTAAAAGTGTATTTATTAAAATTTTTACATAGGACCCTCCGACAAATTATGAGAACATGAAATGTAAAACTGAAGATACACGTAACATATTTATCAATTGATGACCACAATGTTCTCTTATCGTCATGGATGAATACACCGGGGTAATCGTCCATAATTTTTAATAGTATTCCATTTATACCTCTACGATAACAGTTGTGAGAACGATAATTTCCACCTCATGGAACAACATCAAACTTTATATTTGTTGTTTTTTATGAAATAAAAAGGTTATAGAATTCTATCCAGGAAGACTTTTAATGCGATAGCACATGACCTAGAGTAAATTGTAGCACATTACTTACAAATACAGAAGGTGTCATTCAGAAGAACTTGTGGGAGTATATGTTGATATGAACAACTTTCTTTACTAAAATTGGATAGTGTAACTTCAACATAGAATCCGAAACCGTCTTTTCGGAATGATCTTAAAAAGGTTTTGGGCTAACAATGTATTTTTTAAAATTTTCACATAGCCCTCCGACAAATTGCGAGAACTTTAAATGTGAAACTGAAGATACACTTTACAGATTTTATCAATTGTCGATCACAATGTTCCTTTATTGTCATGGAAGAATACACCGGGGTAATCATCCGTCACTTTTAATAGTATTCCGTTTATACCTCTACTATAAGATTCATGAGAACTATATTTTCCACATCATAGAATGGAATGAAATTTTATATTTGTGGTTTTTAAAGAGATAAAAATGTTATGGAATTCTATCGAGGATATTTTTAAAGCGATTGCACATGACCTAGAGTAAATTGTATTACTCCGTCCCAGCCAAATGTGCACACTTTTTGGTCAAATTTCGTGGTTTTTTAAGAAATTAAAATGTTATAGAATTCTATCTAGGATGATTTTTAAAGCTATAGCACACGACCTAGAGTAAATTGTAGCTCATTACTTACAAATACACAAGGTGTCATTCAGAAGAACTTGTGGGAGTATATGTTGATATGTACAACTTTCTTTACTAAACTCGGATAGTGTAAGTGCAACAAAGAATCCGAAACTGTCATTTCCAAATGTTATTAAAAAGATTTGGGGATAACAGAGTATTTTTTAAAATTTTCACATAGGTCCCTCTGAAAAATTGCGAGAACTTTAAATGTGAAACTGAAGATACACTTGACAGATTTTATCAATTGTTGATCACAATGTTACTTTATAGTCATTGAAGAATACACCGGGGTAATCATCCATCATTTTTAATAGTATTCCATTTTTACCTCTACTATAAGGTTTATGAGAACGATAATTTCCACATCATAGAATGGAATGAAAAAAAATTTCGTGGTTTTTAAAGAAATAAAAATATTATAGAATTCTATCTAGGATGATTTTTAAAGCGATTGCACAAGACCTAGAGTAAATTGTAGCACATTACTTACAAATTCACAAGGTTCATTCAGAAGAACTCGTGCAAGTATATGTTGATATGCACAACTTTCATTACTAAACTCGGATTGTGTAAGTGCAACATAGAATCCGAAACTGTCTTTTCATAATGTTAGTAAAAAGATTTGGGGCTAACAGTGTATTTATTAAAATTTTTACACAGGACCCTCCGACAAATTATGAGAACATGAAATGTAAAACTGAAGATACACGTAACATATTTATCAATTGATGACCACAATGTTCTCTTATCGTCATGGATGAATACACCGGGGTAATCGTCCATAATTTTTAATAGTATTCCATTTATACCTCTACGATAAGAGTTATGAGAACGATAATTTCCACCTCATGGAACAGCATCAAACTTTATATTTGCTATTTTTTATGAAATAAAAAGGTTATAGAATTCTATCCAGGAAGACTTTTAATGCGATAGCACATGACCTAGAGTAAATTGTAGCACATTACTTACAAACACAGAAGGTGTCATTCAGAAGAACTTGTGGAAGTATATGTTGATATGAACAACTTTCTTTACTAAAATTGGATAGTGTAACTTCAACATAGAATCCGAAACCATCTTTTTCGGAATGATCTTAAAAAGGTTTTGGGCTAACAATGTATTTTTTAAAATTTTCACATAGCCCTCCGACAAATTGCGAGAACTTTAAATGTGAAACTGAAGATACACTTTACAGATTTTATCAATTGTCGATCACAATGTTCCTTTATTGTCATGGAAGAATACACCGGGGTAATCATCCGTCATTTTTAATAGTATTCCGTTTATACCTCTACTATTAGATTCATGAGAACGATATTTTCCACATCATAGAATGGAATGAAATTTTATATTTGTGGTTTTTAAAGAGATAAAAATATTATGGAATTCTATCGAGGATATTTTTAAAGCAATTGCACATAACCTAGAGTAAATTGTATTACTCCGTCCCAGCCAAATGTGCACACTTTTTGGTCAACTTTCGTGGTTTTTTAAGAAATAAAAATGTTATAGAATTCTATCCAGGATGATTTTTAAAGCTATAGCACACGACCTAGAGTAAATTGTAGCTCATTACTTACAAATACACAAGGTGTCATTCAGAAGAACTTGTGGGAGTATGTGTTGATATGTACAACTTTCTTTATTAAACTCAGATAGGGTAAGTTCAACATAGAATCCAAAACCATCTTTTCCGAATGATCTTAATAAGGTTTTGGGCTGAAAGTGTATTTTCTAAAATTCTCACATAGGTCCCTCCGACAAATTGCGAGAACTTGAAATGTAAAAGTGAAGATACAATTAACATATTTTAATAACTTTTTAAAAAGGAATCAGTCATAAATATTATCTGAGCACGAAGTTATGATTAGTTGAATAGTTATTTTCATTTAATGGGTTTGGGAATTGGAAAAAGTTACTAATAAGCAAACACGGTAGGTTTCATATTGTAGAGCCTGAAAATAAAAGAACTTTTCTAAAATGAATCATTGCAAAATATTATCTGAGTACGAAGTTATGACTACATATATCTTTTTTTCATTTGATGGGTTGAATTTCAAAGATTGGATTAAATTTCTAATCGGCAAAAATAGAAGGTACCATATTGTAGAGCCCGGAAATATAAGAACTTTTCTGAAACAAATTATTGCAAAATATTATCTGAGTATGAAGTTATGACTACTTAAATCTTCATTTTCCTTTGATGGGTTGGATTTCAAAGATTGGATTAAATTTCTAATCAGCTAAAACAAAAGGTACCATATTGGAGCGAATGAAAATATAAGAGCTTTACTAAAACGAATCATTGCAAAATATTATCTGGGTACTAAGTTATCACAACCTGAGTCTTTATTTTCATTTGATGGGTTGAATTTCGAAGATTGGATTAAATTTCTAATCAGCAAAAACATAAGGTACCATATTGTAGAGAATGAAAATATAAGTAATTTTCAAAAAAGAATTGGTACAAGATATTATCTGAGCACCAAATTATGACCACCTAAATCGTTATTTGAATTTGATGGGTTAAATTAAGGGAATTTGATAAAGTTACTAATTAGGAAACATGGGATGTACCATATTGTAGAGCATGAAATTTTAATAACTTTTTAAAAAGGAATCAGTCATAAATATTATCTGAGCACGAAGTTATAATTAGTTGAATCGTTTTTTTCAATTAATGGGTTTGGGAATTGGAAAACGTTACCAATAAGCAAACATGGTAGGTTTCGTCTTGTAGAACCTGAAAATAAAAGAACTTTTCTAAAATGAATCATTGTAAAATATTATCTGAGTACGACGTTATGACTACATATATATTTATTTCATTTGATGGGGATTTCAAAGATTGGATTAAATTTCAAATTGGCAAACATAGAAGGTAGCATATTGTAGAGCCCAGAAATATTAGAACTTTTCTAAAACAAATTATTGCAAAATATTATCTGAGTATGAAGTTATGACTACTTAAATCTTCATATTCCATTGATGGGTTGGATTTCAAAGATTGGATTAAATTTCTAATTAGCTAAAACAAAAGGTACCATATTGTAGCGAAAGAAAATATAAGAGCCTTTCTAAAACGAATCATTGCAAAATATTATCTGAGTACGAAGTTATCACTACCTGAGTCTTTATTTTCATTTAATGGGTTGAATTTCAAAGATTGGATAAAATTTCTAATCAGCAAAAACCTAGGGCACAATATTTTAGAGACTGAAAATATAAGTAATTTTCAAAAAAGAATTGGTACAAAATATTATCTGAGCACCAAGTTAGGACCACCCGAATCGATATTCTAATTTGATTGGTTAAATTAAGGGAATTTGATAATGTTACTAATCCGCAAACATGGGAGGTACCATATTGTACAGCATGAAAATTTAATAAATTTTTAAAAAGGAATCAGTCATAAATATTATCTGAGCACGAAGTTTTGATTAGTTGAATCGTTATTTTCATTTAATGGGTTTGGGAATTGGAAAAAGTTACTAATAAGCAAACACGGTAAGTTTCATATTGTAGAGCCTGAAAATAAAAGAACTTTTCTAAAATGAATCATTGCAAAATATTATCTGAGTACGAAGTTATGACTACATATATCTTTTTTTCATTTGATGGGTTGAATTTCAAAGATTGAATTAAATTTCTAATCGGCAAAAATAGAAGGTACGATATTGTAGAGCCCGGAAATATAAGAACTTTTCTGAAACAAATTATTGCAAAATATTATCTGAGTATGAAGTTATGACTACTTAAATCTTCATTTTCCTTTGATGGGTTGGATTTCAAAGACTGGATTAAATTTCTAATCAGCTAAAACAAAAGGTACCATATTGGAGCGAATGAAAATATAAGAGCTTTTCTAAAACGAATCATTGCAAAATATTATCTGGGTACAAAGTTATCACAACCTGAGTCTTTGTTTTCATTTAATGGGTTGAATTTCGAAGATTGGATTAAATTTCTAATCAGCAAAAATGATATGAATCTCCTTGCGAAGACTCACGATTTGCGGAATTGATAACTTTGATCTAGTGAAGGGATCTGCAAACCCGCACTATCTCGCACGAAATTCAGGAGTCTAGCCCTCGGGGTACGCCTAACTTCGACTTGCTCTCTAACTAGCCCTCAGGATCAGATTACAAGGTTTATTGATACTTAACTAGCCCTCGGGGTTAAGCAACAATGGAATAGCTCGCAAGCAAAGAGTATGAACTCAAAAGGTTGTATATTTGATTGATGAAAGGTTGTAAAATTCGTCCATAAGGCCTCCCCTTTTATAGGGTTATAATCTTGCCTCAAACCCTAATCACAAATGGAAACGGAATCGACTTATGGCAGCTTTAAGAAGCTAAAACCATATCTAACTAAAATACCTAAAATAAATGATAATCTAAGGTAATCAGGTTGAATTCTTCAAGAAGTAACCTTGAAGAATATTACCTTATCTAATCTTACCAAATATAATTTTAATCAGAATAAAACTGAATATACTAAACCTTAATGGACTGTATTTTCGAAATTCAGCTCTTCAAAGCCCACATGGCCGAGCTATCAGTCCAATAAACCCAAAATGACATTAATTTACAGTGATCACACTACCTCATTAAAAACCCAGTGGGAAAAAAGAGTACAGTGTTCTTCATGATGTCTTCAGTTCGTCGACAATCTTGAATAATGAATCCAAGATGTCGATGGTGACTCCTTCTTCAATTCTTCATCATAAAGGTGATCAATCAAAGCATTTAAAGCAGCATCTCTAAGCTTAGTCCTTGACCTAGTCATAGGTCCTGCCATGTCACTTAGAGGATCTCGAACATATCTTTTAAATGTTTGATCAAGTCGTGGAATGTCTTCATTTATGGTGGTAGTCGTCTTGGCATCTCCATCATTCCCTCCGTGGTCGAAAGGTTTCGCCCTCGAAACTGAATCGTCTTCAAATGTAAACGGAGATAAATCAGCAACATTGAAGGTCGCACTAACACCATAATGATCTGGTAACTCAATCTTGTAAGCATTGTCGTTCACATGATCCAACACTTTAAAAGGACCATCTCCACGTGGACTCAACTTAGATTTCCGAGCATTTGGAAACCTCTCTTTCCGCAGATGAATCCAGACATAATCTCCCACGTTGAACCTCATTAACTTGCGGCTTTGATTAGCTTTATCAGCATTCTGTGCATCAAAGCATTGTAGAGAATGAAAATATAAGTAATAGTCAAAAAAGAATTGGTACAAAATATTATCTTAGCACCAAATTATGACCACCTAAATCGTTATTTGAATTTGATGGGTTAAATTAAGGGAATTTGATAAAGTTACTAATTAGGAAACATGGGATGTACCATATTGTAGAGCATGAAATTTTAATAACTTTTTAAAAAGGAATCAGTCATAAATATTATCTGAGCACGAAGTTATAATTAGTTGAATCGTTTTTTTCAATTAATGGGTTTGGGAATTGGAAAACGTTACCAATAAGCAAACATGGTAGGTTTCATCTTGTAGAACCTGAAAATAAAAGAACTTTTCTAAAATGAATCATTGTAAAATATTATCTGAGTACGACGTTATGACTACATATATATTTGTTTCATTTGATGGAGATTTCAAAGATTGGATTAAATTTCAAATTGGCAAAAATAGAAGGTAGCATATTGTAGAGCCTGAAAATAAAAGAACTTTTCTAAAATGAATCATTGCAAAATATTATCTGAGTACGAAGTTATGACTACATATATCTTTTTCTCATTTGATGGGTTGAATTTCAGAGATTGGATTAAATTTCTAATCGCCAAAAATAGAAGGTACCATATTGTAGAGCCTGGAAATATAAGAACTTTTCTGAAACTAATTATTGCAAAATATTATCTGAGTATGAAGTTATGACTACTTAAATCTTCATATTCCGTTGATGGGTTGGATTTCAAAGATTGGATTAAATTTCTAATTAGCTAAAACAAAAGGTACCATATTGTAGCGAATGAAAATATAAGAGCATTTCTAAAATGAATCATTGCAAAATATTATCTGAGTACGAAGTTATCACTACCTGAGTCTTTATTTTCATTTAATGGGTTGAATTTCATAGATTGGATAAAATTTCTAATCAGCAAAAACCTAGGGCACAATATTGTAGAGAATGAAATATAAGTAATTTTCAAAAAAGAATTGGTACAAAATATTATCTGAGCACCAAGTTATGACCACCCGAATCGATATTCTAATTTGATTGGTTAAATTAAGGGAATTTGATAATGTTACTAATCCGCAAACATGGGAGGTACCATATTGTACAGCATGAAAATTTAATAAATTTTTAAAAAGGAATCAGTCATAAATATTATCTGAGCACAAAGTTATGATTAGTTGAATCGTTTTTTTCATTTAATGGGTTTGGGAATTGGAAAAAGTTACTAATAAGCAAACACGGTAAGTTTCATATTGTAGAGCCTGAAAATAAAAGAACTTTTCTAAAATGAATCATTGCAAAATATTATCTGAGTACGAAGTTATGACTACATATATCTTTTTTCATTTGATGGGTTGAATTTCAAAGATTGGATTAAATTTCTAATCGGCAAAAATAGAAGGTACCATATTGTAGAGCCCGGAAATATAAGAACTTTTCTGAAACAAATTATTGCAAAATATTAACTGAGTATGAAGTTATGACTACTTAAATCTTCATTTTCCTTCGATGGGTTGGATTTCAAAGATTGGATTAAATTTCTAATCAGCTAAAACAAAAGGTACCATATTGGAGCGAATGAAAATATAAGAGCTTTTCTAAAACGAATCATTGCAAAATATTATCTGGGTACTAAGTTATCACTACCTGAGTCTTTATTTTCATTTGATGGGTTGAATTTCGAAGATTGGATTAAATTTCTAATCATCAAAAACCTAGGGCACAATATTGTAGAGAATGAAAATATAAGTAATTTTCAAAAAAAAATTGGTACAAAATATTATCTGAGCACCAAGTTATGACCACCCGAATCGATATTCTAATTTGATTGGTTAAATTAAGGGAATTTGATAATGTTACTAATCCGCAAACATGGGAGGTACCATATTGTACAGCATGAAAATTTAATAAATTTTTAAAAAGGAATCAGTCATAAATATTATCTGAGCACAAAGTTATGATTAGTTGAATCGTTTTTTTCATTTAATGGGTTTGGGAATTGGAAAAAGTTACTAATAAGCAAACACGGTAAGTTTCATATTGTAGAGCCTGAAAATAAAAGAACTTTTCTAAAATGAATCATTGCAAAATATTATCTGAGTACGAAGTTATGACTACATATATCTTTTTTCATTTGATGGGTTGAATTTCAAAGATTGGATTAAATTTCTAATCGGCAAAAATAGAAGGTACCATATTGTAGAGCCCGGAAATATAAGAACTTTTCTGAAACAAATTATTGCAAAATATTAACTGAGTATGAAGTTATGACTACTTAAATTTTCATTTTCCTTCGATGGGTTGGATTTCAAAGATTGGATTAAATTTCTAATCAGCTAAAACAAAAGGTACCATATTGGAGCGAATGAAAATATAAGAGCTTTTCTAAAACGAATCATTGCAAAATATTATCTGGGTACTAAGTTATCACTACCTGAGTCTTTATTTTCATTTGATGGGTTGAATTTCGAAGATTGGATTAAATTTCTAATCAGTAAAAACATAAGGTACCATATTGTAGAGAATGAAAATATAAGTAATTTTCAAAAAATAATTGGTACAAAATATTTTCTGAGCACCAAGTTATGACCACCCGAATCGATATTCTAATTTGATTGGTTAAATTAAGGGAATTTGATAATGTTACTAATCCGCAAACATGGGAGGTACCATATTGTACAGCATGAAAATTTAATAAATTTTTAAAAAGGAATCAGTCATAAATATTATCTGAGCACGAAGTTATGATTAGTTGAATCGTTATTTTCATTTAATGGGTTTGGGAATTGGAAAAAGTTACTAATAAGCAAACACGGTAAGTTTCATATTGTAGAGCCTGAAAATAAAAGAACTTTTCTAAAATGAATCATTGCAAAATATTATCTGAGTACGAAGTTATGACTACATATATCTTTTTCTCATTTGATGGGTTGAATTTCAGAGATTGGATTAAATTTCTAATCGGCAAAATAAGAAGGTACCATATTGTAGAGCCCGGAAATATAAGAACTTTTCTGAAACTAATTATTGCAAAATATTATCTGGGTATGAAGTTATGACTACTTAAATCTTCATATTCCGTTGATGGGTTGGATTTCAAAGATTGGATTAAATTTCTAATTAGCTAAAACAAAAGGTACCATATTGTAGCGAATGAAAATATAAGAGCATTCCTAAAAACGAATCATTGCAAAATATTATCTGAGTACGAAGTTATCACTACCTGAGTCTTTATTTTCATTTGATGGGTTGAATTTCGAAGATTGGATTAAATTTCTAATCAGCAAAAACCTGGGGCACAATATTGTAGAGAATGAAAATATAAGTAATTTTCAAAAAAGAATTGGTACAAAATATTATCTGAGCACCAAGTTATGACCACCCGAATCGATATTCTAATTTGATTGGTTAAATTAAGGGAATTTGATAATGTTACTAATCCGCAAACATGGGAGGTACCATATTCTACAACATAAAGGTGAAATTGAATTTTTTCCTGCTCTGCAACGGTCACAATACTGTTCCTACGTGCGATCTTGGTGCGAAACACGCACTAACAGAATTTTCTGGTGAAATCGAATCTCTTCCTTCTTTTCTTCTTCCTCAACTGTGTAACGAACACCACTATAGTTTCTTCTTCGCCTCTGATGGCGGCTCCTCCGCCTGGTCGCGGTGGTGCTACCGTGTCTAAAACGTTTCTGCAAGCATTAGGCAATAGGCCATCTCCTCTCAATATTTCCCTTCCTTCAAATCCTGAAATAATACCAAAAACTCAGTACAAGGGAGAAATCTCCTGTCTAGTGACTCGGAAAGAGGCTGAAACGCTAGCATCACATTACAGTAATGCCCTAGTTGGGAAGTTTGCTAGGGGGAAACCATCAATGGCTGCTCTGAATGAGGCTTTCAATTCCGTTGGATTCAAAGGTAAGTTTCAATTGGGTTCAATAGATTTCAGGCATATTCTTATCCGATTTCAGGATAAGGAGGACTACCAGAGGCTATGGATTAAAGGTCAGTGGGTCTTTAATCAAGCTCCTATGAAAGTTCTTAAATGGAACACTGATTTCAATCCTGTAATCGAATCTTCTATTGTTCCAGTTTGGGTCACAATCCCTTGTGTTCCGGTTTTCTTCTATAATATTGCCATGATAGAATCAATGGGGAATCAAATAAGCAATTACATTAAAATGGATGCAGCAACTGCTGCACTTTCTAGGCCCTCTGCAGTTAAGATGTGTATTGAAATTGATCTTAAAAAGAAACAACCATCTTGCATTAGGGTAGGTATTGAAGAGGATGGAATTGAGTATAATGTAGTAAAGCTCCCCATTGAATTTGAGGAACTGCCTCTTTACTGCCATCATTGTAAATCTATAGGGCATGATGACAGTCTCTGTATCTATCTACATCCAGAACTAAAGAAGCCAAAGTATAATAGGATGGATAAAGAAAAAATGGTACATAAGGAAACTAATGAACAAAAAAAGGTGATTAACCACAGTGATCAACAGATTGGCCAAGAAAATATGACTAATGATGGAATACCTCTACCCTCAGAAGATCATAATAAAGCTGGTGGTTCGGGTATAACTGCTAGTGAAAAAAATAAGACTTTGTATGGTCATAAACTAAAGTATATTCCCAAACAGAAGGCTGTTTCTGGTGTTGGGGATGTCCAATTGGAGGTTCCTGATTCTTCAATTCAGGGGGGAGATAGTAATGGCAAAAAACATGTCCACAATGATCAATATTTTGGTTTAAACATTGGAACAGTTAATACTAATGACAATCTCCTAGATGTCCAGGCACAATCACCAATCCGAACTTCTGAGGATCACCTGACAGATGGAAATCCAAATGAGTCTCAGGGGGAAGTTCAGGAGGTTCTCATTGTCAGTCCTCAGTCTTCTACTGATCAGTATAAGAAGTCCTTGTCTGCTCCTCTGAATCTTATAACAAGGACAGGTTTTGCAAAAGATGACATACCAAGCAAAAGGAGTAAGCTATTCTCACCCTTTAACCCTATTCTTGCTGCTAAAAGCTTTATTTTCTCCCAACAAATAGAGAATCATAATAGGTTCCTGTTACTCGAGGATGAGGATTCTTCTGATGTTCAAGTTGGCTCTACTGGAAAAATAATTTCCCAAATGGAAAACAAGGATACTGACCCTCCTGAGGTAAGTCAGGTAACTCCTGTACCTCCTCGATCTATTTCACAGAAAGCAAGAGAGAGACATCACAACAGTAATGTTAAGGCATATAGTAATAAGAACTATTTAACCCAGTTAAATACAATTATGACTAGATCAAAGAGCTCTAATAATGTTTCCTTATGAATAGCACAAATGTTCAGATTAAGATACTAGTTTGGAATCTTAGGGGAATGGACACTTCTATGATTAGGCTTCATAATCTGATAAATAGGCACAATTTTGAGCTAATATGTTTAATTGAGCCTAAGCATGATAATACACAATGTGATCATTATAGACAGTTACTTCATTTTGATAATTGCATGCATGCTAATAATGGCCAGATTTGGCTTTTCTGGAAAAATAGTGTTTCAATTGTATGTAAATCAGATAATCTGCAATTTCTAGCTGTTCAAATGAATAGCAATATTCTGAATAAATGTATGGATGCTATTTTTGTGTATGGACTTAGAACTAGAAATGGTAGGAAAGATCTCTGGGCAAATCTTAAGAACTTAACTCAATCAGACTCTATATTCATTGGTGATTTCAATGCTATAACATCCATAAATGAATATAAAGGACCTTCCACTCCAAAACTGGGTAGTATGAAAGACTTTAGAGACTTTATAAATGATATGGCCTTGGAGGAAATTACTACTGTAGGTAACCTTTTTACTTGGAGTAATAACAGACTAAGAAATCCAACGGCCAAGAGGTTAGACAGGGGGTTATGTACATCTTCTTGGTCATCCAATTTTCCTAACTCCTCTGTGCACATTTTGAACAGAATCTCCTCTGACCACAATCCAATGCTACTCACCATAGGTAGTGATATTGCATCCTCTCCACGGCCATTTAGATTCCTTAATACTTGGTATAAACGGGATGGATTCAATGAGGTAGTTAGGCAGAGTTGGGATGTTCCGGTCCAACAATCAGGAATGGTAGGTTTCTTCATAAAACTTCTGAGGCTGAAAAAAACTCTAAAAATTTAGAATAAAGAAGTGTTTGGAAATATAAATGATAATGTTCTAAAGGCTGAATTAACTTTGAAAGAAACAGAAGGATTGTATGACCTGAATGCTACAATAGATAATATGGTAAAAATGAAAGAGGCTAGGGCTAAATTGGTTAGGGCATTGATTGAACAGAAGAGCTTCTGGAACCATAAAGCAAAAATAAAATGGTTGAAGGAGGGGGATAACAATACTAGTTTTTTTCATAACACGGTTAGAGAAAGAAAGTGTAGGTTAAAAATCACAAAAATCAAGGGTGGAAATGGACAGTGGATAGATAATGCACAAGATATTGAGAATGAATGCATCCATTACTTTCAGGACCTTTTAACTGAGCAGTACCCTCCTCAAAGTGATGTTTTCAAACCTCACTTTCTAAGTCAGATCCCCAAATTGATCACTCGGGAAGATAATGATAGATTACTGCAACCTGTTTCAATTTCTGAACTTAAAAATGTTGTTTTAGGGCTTAACCAAAAGAGTAGTCCTGGACCTGATGGATTTACAGCAAAGTTTTACATTAAATCTTGGGGAATAATTTGCAATGATCTTTTATCAGCTGTACAAGATTTTCTATCAGTTAGCAATATCCCTAAGGGGATTGGTAGTACCTGGATTACAATTATACCCAAAAAATGTACACCAACTACCTTTGAGGATTACAGGCCGATTAGTCTTTCTAATGTTATAAATAAGATATTCTCTAAGATACTAATGGAAAGATTAAAGCCTTTAATGTCAAAAATTATCTCTGATCACCAAACTGCTTTCCTAAAAGGTAGAGATATTGCTGACGATGTAATCTACCTTCAGGAAATGGTGAGATTTTTAAATAGGAAACAAAGAGAACCTAATTGTATTGTTAAATTGGATCTTAAGAAGGCTTTTGATAGAGTTAGGTGGTCTTTTCTCTATTCTGTGCTTGCTAAATTTGGTTTCCATGCTAGATTCATTTTTCTGGTTATGAAGAACTTGTCTCAGGCTTGGTTTTCGATTCTCATTAATGGTAAGCCAGTGGGTTTCTTTCAACCTACCAGGGGAATCAAACAGGGAGATCCATTATCTCCATTTCTTTTCAATATTTTTTCTGAGGCTTTCACAAGAAGCCTGTCTTTTGTTTTTCAGAATGGTAGTTTGTCACATTATGGTGTGCTAGGTAATGCAAGTCAAATTTCTCATCTATCTTATGCTGATGATACTGTGGTCTTTCTTAAAGCTAATAACAACTCTCTGATCAGACTTAAGGCTTTCCTTGATACATTTCAGGAAGTTACTGGACAACAGGTTAATTATAACAAGAGTGAGTTGTATATAGGAAAGCATGCAACTGTTAATAGAGTGAGTAGAATAAGGAGAACTTTAGGTATGAAATTAGGAAGGTTTCCCTTCACATACTTAGGGGTTCCTATTTTTACTGGGAGAACTAAGAAGATCTATTTCCAACCTTTAATGGAACTAATTGAGAGTATATTAGGTAGTTGGAAAAATAGGTGGCTCTCAATGGGGGGGGAAAATTACACTTATTCAGTCATGTATATACTCGGTTCCACATCATATATGGTCAGTTATTAAACCAGGCAAGCAAGTCATATTAGCTATAGAAAAGAAATTGAGCAAGTTGTTTTGGGGATATGAGGATCTAAATCCTAAAAGAGTATGGAGGAAGTGGGATGACCTTTGCTATCCCACCAACCAAAATGGTCTAGGATTTAGATCAATAACCACCATTATTAAAACATGCTCGGTTAAGCTTTGGTGGAAATATCAAAAGGCTGTTGCTCCCTGGACTCAATTTGTGGCATCTCTCCCACCTTCTTCCAGAACTTCACCAAATTGGAAAAGGATTTGTTCCATCAACGTGTGGGCAGAATCCCAATCTAGAGTCATAATTGGAACAGGGGAGTGTAATTTTTGGACTTCGAACTGGTTAGATATAGGGCCACTTCAGGACCTTTGTGAACAAATGAATGTTAATATTCCATCTACCTGTAGTGTTTCTGATTTCATTGCTAATAAACGAGTCATGATTGCTAAAATATTTTCAGTTCTTCCTGCTCATGCAATAAATCTTTTACAGGATTCTAAGCTATTTACCCACAGAAAGGACAGGCTAATATGGAAGCCAGGAATCAATGGTGAGTTCTCATTTAAAGCTACATATCTTCTGCTAAGAAACCAAAGAGGTAATGTGGCTTCTTTTAAACATCTGTGGAACCATAGAATTGAAAAAAAGGTTTCAGTCTTCATGTGGAAACTGATGAATTCTTTTCTTCCATTTGATAATGTTCTGCATTCTTTGAGAATTTCACTTGCTTCGAAATGCTGTATGTGTCATAATCATGAAGATTCACTAGATCATTTTTTCAATTCTTGTACATTTGCTGTGCATGTTTGGAAACGGATTCACTCCTTCATGGGAATTAGGGACAGAGGGTTTCCTTCTATTTGGGATAGACTATCTTTCTATCTTACTTATAATGGATTCACCAAGGTACAATTGGTAATGATACATTCTGCTGCTTTCATAACATGTTGGAATTTGTGGAAAGTTAGAAATAAGTGTTTGTACAATTCTGACAATCCTGTGATAAGTGCAGTACTACATCAAATTAGGACACATATCTTCTACATGTTCACTGCAAAACCGATCTCTGTTGCTTCTAGGATTGATAAGATAATTGCTGACCACTCCTTTCTGCCATTGATCAAACGACCTCCCAAACCAAAGATTCAAATAATTTCTTGGACAAAACCAGACATAGGGTATAAAATCAATGTTGATGCTGCTTGGTGCTGTCTAACTATGATGAGTGGAATCAGTTTGATTGTTAGAGATTGCAGGGGTGGGTTCATTGTTGCTCATACTAAGATCTCCCCTGCTTTTTCCCCTTTGGAGGCAGAAATGAATGCAATTTTGTTTGCTATACAAACAGGTTCAGAGTTTAGTTCTTCTTATTGCATAGAAACTGATTGTTTGAATGTTGTAAGGTATGTGGCTGATCCCTATAATGCTCCATGGAAATTATTTCTATTGGCTGATGCAATTAATAACCTGTTGGGAGGAATCCATCTCAGTCATGTACACAGACAAGGAAACTTGGTGGCAGATAAATTAGCTAAAGACTATTTAAGTCAGCTTACATCCTCCTCTTTCCTTCGGTTTCAGAGTCTAACAAATGTTGTACAGGGTTTGATTAGATTGGATCAATTGGGTACACCTTCTATTCGGATTGCTATCGGAATGGATGCTATTGATTAGCTCATATTGCAGGTGGAAGGATTCAAAATGGATAGGATTTGCTGTTTGTATGAATCAGCAAGCTCGGTTTTCAGATGGATGTACTGCATTTTGTAGTACAGAATTACCATCTAGGATGGCTGTAAGTTCTCCTGGGTAGTAGAAGATTCGATTCTTACCTAGGTGGAGAGGATTGGGACTGCTTTGGGTCTCTTAACAGATTCACTAACAAGTTTAGATCATCTCTATCCTAGCATAAGAGCTTTTGGAATTTCCCTAACGATTTGCTCATTTATTTTCTACTTTTTTAGAGGCAACTAGAGTTGCCTCAAAGAGCTTAGAGCTCTCCACTGTACATCTTAACTTAGCTACGGATACCCTACTTTGTACTCTATTTTCTGTCTATTTTATGGCTTGGGAAGGCCTAATAAAATTTCCCCCATCCCTGATGGTTTTAATTAAAAAAACAAATATTGTACAACATGAAAATTTAATAAATTTTTAAAAAGGAATCAGTCATAAATATTATCTGAGCACGAAGTTATGATTAGTTGAATCGTTATTTTCATTTAATGGGTTTGGGAATTGGAAAAAGTTACTAATAAGCAAACACGGTAAGTTTCATATTGTAGAGCCTGAAAATAATAGAATTTTCTAAAATGAATCATTGGAAAATATTATCTGAGTACGAAGTTATGACTACATATATCTTTTTCTCATTTGATGGGTTGAATTTCAAAGATTGGATTAAATTTCTAATCGGAAAAAATAGAAGGTACCATATTGTAGAGCCCGGAAATATAAGAACTTTTCTGAAACTAATTATTGCAAAATATTATTTGAGTATGAAGTTATGACTACTTAAATCTTCATATTCCGTTGATGGGTTGGATTTCAAAGATTGGATTAAATTTCTAATTAGCTAAAACATAAGGTACCATATTGTAGCGAATGAAAATATAAGAGCATTTCTAAAACGAATCATTGCAAAATATTATCTGAGTACGAAGTTATCACTACCTGAGTCTTTATTTTCATTTAATGGGTTGAATTTCAAAGATTGGATAAAATTTCTAATCAGCAAAAACCTAGGGCACAATATTGTAGAGAATGAAAATATAAGTAATTTTAAAAAAAGAATTGGTACAAAATATTATCTGAGCCCCAAGTTATGACCACCCGAATCGATATTCTAATTTGATTGGTTAAATTAAGGGAATTTGATAATGTTACTAATCCGCAAACATGGGAGGTACCATATTGTACAGCATGAAAATTTAATAAATTTTTAAAAAGGAATCAGTCATAAATATTATCTGAGCACGAAGTTATGATTAGTTGAATCGTTATTTTCATTTAATGGGTTTGGGAATTGGAAAAAGTTACTAATAAGTAAACACGGTAAGTTTCATATTGTAGAGCCTAAAAATAAAAGAACTTTTCTAAAATGAATCATTGCAAAATATTATCTGAGTACGAAGTTATGACTACATATATCTTTTTTTCATTTGATGGGTTGAATTTCTAACATTGGATTAAATTTCTAATCGGCAAAAATAGAAGGTACCATATTGTGGAGCCCGTAAATATAAGAACTTTTCTGAAGAAATTATTGCAAAATATTATCTGAGTATGAAGTTATGACTACTTAAATCTTCATTTTCCTTTGATGGGTTGGATTTCAAAGATTGGATTAAATTTCTAATCAGCTAAAACAAAAGGTACCATATTGGAGCGAATGAAAATATAAGAGCTTTTCTAAAACGAATCATTGCAAAATATTATCTGGGTACTAAGTTATCACTACCTGAGTCTTTATTTTCATTTGATGGGTTGAATTTTGAAGATTGGATTAAATTTCTAATCAGCAAAAACATAAGGTACCATATTGTAGAGAATGAAAATGTAAGTAATTTCCAAAAAATAATTGGTACAAAATATTATCTGAGCACCAAATTATGACCACCTGAATCGTTATTTGAATTTCATGGGTTAAATTAAGGGAATTTGATAAAGTTACTAATCAGGAAACATGGGATGTACCATATTGAAGAGCATGAAATTTTAATAACTTTTTAAAAAGGAATCAGTCATAAATATTATTTGAGCACGAAGTTATAATTAGTTGAATCATTTTTTTAAATTAATGGGTTTGGGAATTGGAAAAGGTTACCAATAAGCAAACATGGTAGGTTTCATCTTGTAGAGCCTGAAAATAAAAGAACTTTTCTAAAATGAATCATTGTAAAATATTATCTGAATACGACGTTATGACTACATATATATTTATTTCATTTGATGGGTTGAATTTCAGAGATTGGATTAAATTTCTAATCGGCAAAAATAGAAGGTAGAATATTGTAGAGCCCAGAAATATTAGAACTTTTCTAAAACAAATCATTGCAAAATATTATCTGAGTATTAAGTTATGAATACTTAAATCTTCATATTCCGTTGTTTGGTTCGATTTCAAAGATTGGATTAAATTTCTAATTAGCTAAAACAAAAGGTACCATATTGTAGCGAAAGAAAATATAAGAGCTTTTCTAAAACGAATCATTGCAAAATATTATCTGAGTACGAAGTTATCACTACCTGAGTCTTTATTTTCATTTAATGGGTTGAATTTCAAAGATTGGATAAAATTTCTAATCAGCAAAAACCTAGGGTACCATACTGTAAAGAATGAAAATATAAGTAATTTTCAAAAAAGAATTGGTACAAAATATTATCTGAGCACCAAGTTATGACCACCCGAATCGATATTCTAATTTGATTGGTTAAATTAAGGGAATTTGATAATGTTACTAATCCGCAAACATGGGAGGTACCATATTGTACAGCATGAAAATTTAATAAATTTTTAAAAAGGAATCAGTCATAAATATTATCTGAGCACGAAGTTATGATTATTTGAATCGTTATTTTCATTTAATGGGTTTGGGAATTGGAAAAAGTTACTAATAAGCAAACACGGTAAGTTTCATATTGTAGAGCCTGAAAATAAAAGAACTTTTCTAAAATGAATCATTGCAAAATATTATCTGAGTACGAAGTTATGATTACATATATCTTTTTCTCATTTGATGGGTTGAATTTTAGAGATTGGATTAAATTTCTAATCGCCAAAAATAGAAGGTACCATATTGTAGTGCCCGGAAATATAAGAACTTTTCTGAAACTAATTATTGCAAAATATTATCTGAGTATGAAGTTATGACTACTTAAATCTTCATTTTCCTTTGATGGGTTGGATTTCAAAGATTGGATTAAATTTCTAATCAGCTAAAACAAAAGGTACCATATTGGAGCGAATGAAAATATAAGAGCTTTTCTAAAACGAATCATTGCAAAATATTATCTGGGTACTAAGTTATCACTACCTGAGTCTTTATTTTCATTTGATGGGTTGAATTTCGAAGATTGGATTAAATTTCTAATCAGCAAAAACCTGGGGCACAATATTGTGGAGAATGAAAATATAGGTAATTTTCAAAAAAGAATTGGTACAAAATATTATCTGAGCACCAAGTTATGACCACCCGAATCGATATTCTAATTTGATTGGTTAAATTAAGGGAATTTGATAATGTTACTAATCCGCAAACATGGGAGGTACCATATTGTACAGCATGAAAATTTAATAAATTTTTAAAAAGGAATCAGTCATAAATATTATCTGAGCACGAAGTTATGATTAGTTGAATCGTTATTTTCACTTAATGGGTTTGGGAATTGGAAAAAGTTACTAATAAGCAAACACGGTAAGTTTCATATTGTAGAGCCTGAAAATAAAAGAACTTTTCTAAAATGAATCATTGCAAAATATTATCTGAGTACGAAGTTATGATTACATATATCTTTTTCTCATTTGATGGGTTGAATTTTAGAGATTGGATTAAATTTCTAATCGCCAAAAATAGAAGGTACCATATTGTAGTGCCCGGAAATATAAGAACTTTTCTGAAACTAATTATTGCAAAATATTATCTGAGTATGAAGTTATGACTACTTAAATCTTCATTTTCCTTTGATGGGTTGGATTTCAAAGATTGGATTAAATTTCTAATCAGCTAAAACAAAAGGTACCATATTGGAGCGAATGAAAATATAAGAGCTTTTCTAAAACGAATCATTGCAAAATATTATCTGGGTACTAAGTTATCACTACCTGAGTCTTTATTTTCATTTGATGGGTTGAATTTCGAAGATTGGATTAAATTTCTAATCAGCAAAAACCTGGGGCACAATATTGTGGAGAATGAAAATATAAGTAATTTTCAAAAAAGAATTGGTACAAAATATTATCTGAGCACCAAGTTATGACCACCCGAATCGATATTCTAATTTGATTGGTTAAATTAAGGGAATTTGATAATGTTACTAATCCGCAAACATGGGAGGTACCATATTGTACAGCATGAAAATTTAATAAATTTTTAAAAAGGAATCAGTCATAAATATTATCTGAGCACGAAGTTATGATTAGTTGAATCGTTATTTTCACTTAATGGGTTTGGGAATTGGAAAAAGTTACTAATAAGCAAACACGGTAAGTTTCATATTGTAGAGCCTGAAAATAAAAGAACTTTTCTAAAATGAATCATTGCAAAATATTATCTGAGTACGAAGTTATGACTACATATATCTTTTTTTCATTTGATGGGTTGAATTTCAAAGATTGGATTAAATTTCTAATCGGCAAAAATAGAAGGTACCATATTGTAGAGCCCGGAAATATAAGAACTTTTCTGAACATATTATTGCAAAATATTATCTGAGTATGAAGTTATGACTACTTAAATCTTCATTTTCCTTTGATGGGTTGGATTTCAAACATTGGATTAAATTTCTAATCAGCTAAAACAAAAGGTACCATATTGGAGCGAATGAAAATATAAGAACTTTTCTAAAACGAATCATTGCAAAATATTATCTGGGTACTAAGTTATCACTACCTGAGTCTTTATTTTCATTTGATGGGTTGAATTTTGAAGATTGGATTAAATTTCTAATCTGCAAAAACATAAGGTACCATATTGTAGAGAATGAAAATGTAAGTAATTTCCAAAAAATAATTGGTACAAAATATTATCTGAGCACCAAATTATGACCACCTGAATCGTTATTTGAATTTCATGGGTTAAATTAAGGGAATTTGATAAAGTTACTAATCAAGAAACATGGGATGTACCATATTGAAGAGCATGAAATTTTAATAACTTTTTAAAAAGGAATCAGTCATAAATATTATCTGAGCACGAAGTTATAACTAGTTGAATCGTTTTTTTAAATTAATGGGTTTGGGAATTGGAAAAGGTTACCAATAAGCAAACGTGGTAGGTTTCATCTTGTACAGCCTGAAAATAAAATAACTTTTCTAAAATGAATCATTGTAAAATATTATCTGAGTACGACGTTATGACTACATATATATTTATTTCATTTGATGGGTTGAATTTCAGAGATTGGATTAAATTTCTAATCGGCAAAAATAGAAGGTAGCATATTGTAGAGCCCAGAAATATTAGAACTTTTCTAAAACAAATTATTGCAAAATATTATCTGAGTATTAAGTTATGACTACTTAAATCTTCATATTCCGTTGATGGGTTGGATTTCAAAGATTGGATTAAATTTCTAATTAGCTAAAACAAAAGGCACCATATTGTAGCGAATGAAAATATAAGAGCATTTCTAAAACGAATCATTGCAAAATATTATCTGAGTACGAAGTTATCACTACCTGAGTCTTTATTTTCATTCAATGGGTTGAATTTCAAAGATTGGATAAAATTTCTAATCAGCAAAAACCTAGGGTACAATATTGTAGAGAATGAAAATATAAGTAATTTACAAAAAAAAATTGGTACAAAATATTATCTGAGCACCAAGTTATGACCACCCGAATCGATATTCTAATTTGATTGGTTAAATTAAGGGAATTTGATAATGTTACTAATCCGCAAAAATGGGAGGTACCATATTTTACAGCATGAAAATTTAATAAATTTTTAAAAAGGAATCAGTCATAAATATTATCTGAGCACGAAGTTATGATTAGTTGAATCGTTATTTTCATTTAATGGGTTTGGGAATTGGAAAAAGTTACTAATAAGCAAACACGGTAAGTTTCATATTGTAGAGCCTGAAAATAAATGAACTTTTCTAAAATGAATCATTGCAAAATATTATCTGAGTACGAAGTTATGACTACATATATCTTTTTCTCATTTGATGGGTTGGATTTCAAAGATTGGATTAAATTTCTAATTGGCTAAAACAAAAGGTACCATATTGTAGCGAATGAAAATATAAGAGCTTTTCTAAAACGAATCGTTGCAAAATATAATATGAGTATGTCGTTATGACTACCTGAATCTTTATTTTCATTTGATGGGTTGAATTTCAAAGATTGGATTAAATTTTAATCAGCAAAAACATAAGGTAACATATTGTAGAGAATAAAAATATAAGTAATTTTCAAAAAAGAATTGGTACAAAATATTATCTGAGCACCAAGTTATGACCACCCGAATCGATATTTTAATTTTATGGGTTAAATTAAGGGAATTCGATAATGTTACTAATCCGCAAACATGAGAGGTACCATATTGTAGAGCATGACAATTTAATAACTTTTTAAAAAGGAATCCGTCATAAATATTATCTGAGCACGAAGTTATGATTAGTTGAATCGTTATTTTCATTTAATGGGTTTGGGAATTGGAAAAAGTTACTAATAAGCAAACACGGTAGGTTCCATATTACGGACTGTGTGTGAAAATCACCAATATAAAATTGGTCCATTTGTCACAAATGTGTGCGAATGTTTTGCTTAATTTCGGTCTCTTTGCAATTGTAATAGAATAAATGTGACTTTATTTTATAACTTATTTTTTAACCCCTCCAATGATAGTTACCCCCATTGTCATTTAATTTCATATAGTTTTTCAATTAATATAAATAAAGGCTAAAATAAACGACTATTGTCATCATTCAAGGGACATTAGTATTACAAATAGAATTTGTTTTAAACTATTATTAAAAGTAGAACACATAGCAAATATTTATAAGAGAGTCGATGAAAAATAAGTATTTTTACTTATATCAATGTAGTTAAATATAAATTAATGAGTTTTATTCAACAAATACACTTTCACTTAATCTATTTGACTCTATGGTTGTTGAGTTAGAATAAGGAAGATTAACATAAGATGTTAAAATATTTAAATTTTTGTTTAAATAAACCATCAAATAAAATAATTTGCTCAAAAATTAAAATGGTAGCGAAGTAAAACAATAAAAATATTCATTATTAATTGGATGATATATAAGAAACATTAAAAAGAATAAACTATTAAAATTAGTTTTACCTTAACATGAAATAATAGCAAGCAATCTAGCAATGTACTGTAGAGGATATTTGTCACAGACAACAAGATCAACTCGAATCTCATGTTCCAAATCACTACCAGGCTCTAGAAGAAAATTTGCACTAGGCTCACTTTCTGATGAGGATATATGACGATATAGCGAAGAAACATTAAGCTGGCGAGTTTATTAGACCTTCATCTTCCCATGAATATCATCACAGGGTCAATGAGTATTTCCTTATAGGTAATCAAGGAGATGATATGGTAAGAATCAAATGGAGTGAAGGAACCATGCACGCTAGATCTTTGAAGAGAGGTATTTGTAGTGCAAGATCAAGTTTTGCGTATTTATTACCATGACTTCACTTGGTAACAATTTTTTGTTTCAAAATAATTCTTTTTAATTAATGGAAATTTAGGGCATGAGAATTACGGACTGTGTGTGAACATCACCAATATAAAATTGGTCCATTTCTCAAAAATGTGTTTAGTATGTTTTGCTTAATTTCGGTCTCTTTGCAATTGTAATGGAATAAATGTGACTTTATTTTATAACTTATTTTTTAACCCCTCCAATGATAGTTACCCCCGTTGTCATTTAATTTCATATAGTTTTTCAATTAATATAAATAAAGGCTAAAATAAACGACTATTGTCATCATTCAAGGGACATTAGTATTACAAATAGAATTTTTTTTAAACAATTATTAAAAGTAGAACACATAGCAAATATTTATAAGAGAGTCGATGAAAAATAAGTATTTTTACTTATATCCATGTAGTTAAATATAAATTAATGAACAGAAAATGCAGGAACAGAAAATTCCTAACGGTTTTCTTGGTGCGACTGTGGTGCAATTTCGGTGCGATATACCTCCATTCTCATTTTTCACTCAATCTCTTCCTCTTCTTCTTGTTTGTTTTTTCCGATCTCCTTTGCAGGTTAGCCACTGATCAAGAGAGGCCGCTGGTAATGGCTTTTTGCCATTAACGGTTACATCCATGGCAAATCCCCAACCCCAAAATGTCCCCGAAATCCCTAACCCTAATCCCCTTCCCCCTCCTCCCCAACCGCTATCCTTTGCTGCTGCCCTAAAAACCAAATCTCCCCCAGTAGCTAAAGTTCTACCTAATAATCCCGAGCTAATCCCCAAAGTCAATCACCTGGGCGACGTGGCCTGTTTATATTCCGAAGAACAAATTGCCAAATTGTCATCCCATTACACCAATGCTCTGGTAGGTAAATTTACCAAAGGGAGATGCACCATGGACCAGTTGGAACAACACTTCAAAACGGTAGGTTTCTCAGGTAAGTACCAGCTTGGCTCATTAGATTACAAACACATTCTTATTCGTTTTGAACTTCTTAATGACTATCAGCGCTGTTGGATGAAAGGTGTATGGAATTTTAGTGGTATTTTACTCAAAATGCTAAAATGGACACCTGAGTTTTCAATTCACAAAGAGTCACCTATAGTCCCTGTGTGGTGTATTATTAGGGAAGTTCCTCTGTATTACTACAATACAGCATCCATTGAGTCAATAGGTAATAGCATAGGATCCTTCATCAAAACTGACCTAGCCACGGATATGCTTACCAGACCCTCAGCCATTAAACTTTGTGTGGAAATTGACCTCCAGAAACCTTTGTGCAAACATATCAGATTGGGGTCAATAACTAATAACAAAAAATTTGCCATTGAATATGAAGACATCCCTTTATACTGTAACCACTGTGCAAAATTAGGCCATTCAGTTAATCAATGTCGAGCTGTTTGCCCAAACCAAAGTGGCACCCAGCCTGAACAAAATTTAATTACTAACCAACCTCTGTGGCAGGCAACCGGGAAAAAGTTTGATTCTCCTCCCTTGATTTCAACCAAAGATTTGACAGAATCTATCAGCTTGGATAATGGGAAAGAAGTCAGTCAGATGGAAAAGCCCTCCTCCTCTAACAACTTTCAATCCAGTCCCCCAATCCAAATGATTAGAGACCCAATCAATGACAAAGATTCCACACCTGTTAACCCTATTAGGTCTAACAAACCTTATAGTAGTGACAACTCCATATCCAAACTCTTACATGATACTGCATTCACAAGTTTTACTCCAAGACCATATGTTATTGATGATATTCATGTTGGAACTCTTACTGTTAATGTGGATAGACATAAAATTACTAATCTGTCCTCACAAGGACATATGGGAAACAAGTTTCCTATTTTGCAGGATGAGATGGTTGAACATACTGCTCATCAAGAACCTATACTGGATCAAGTGGTTAATCCTTCACATCGGGCTGACCTCAACTCCTCTACCAGTCTAGATGACCCCCAACAAGGTAAGATTAAAGGTAAGAAAACCAATTATTTCAGCCAGATCAATAAAATGATGCTTAGGTCATCTACTAAAAGTAATAAGTCTGGTGAACAATGAATGGTTTTCCTACAAATAATTTCTTAGTTTGGAATATTAGGGGTATGGAATCATCTATGTTGAGACTAACTAATCTAATTAAACTTAATAAGATTCAGTTGATGTGCCTAATTGAACCTATGCATGATATCTCCAAATTAGACTCATATAAAGACAAACTGCACTTTTCTAGTGGCCTAGCACTATTTAATAGTAAAACATGGCTTATGTGGACAGATCTAATGGTAGTCAATCTGCTGAATGCAAATGAGCAATTTTTACATGTTCATATAAAGCATCAGATTACTAATCTTGAAATGGATGCAGGTTTTGTGTATGCCCTTAGGAAAAGGGAAGGTAGAAAGAATCTGTGGAAAGATCTGGAACCTATTACCTTAGGAGACACCATGTTTATAGGTGACTTTAATACTATTACATCCCTCACAGAATATAAGGGCCCTAGTTCTCCCTCATTAGGTAGCATTAGGGACTTTAATACTTGGATAAACTGTTTAGGAGTCCAGGAAATAAACACAGTAGGGAATTTGTTCACATGGAGTAACTCTAGAATTAGAAACCCTACATCTAAAAGACTGGACAGAGGATTGTGTACTATATCTTGGAACAATCTGTTTCCCTCATCCTCCATACAAATCCTGAACAGACATACTTCAGACCATTCCCCCATGCTGTTACAGATCTCAAACTTGATTAATCACAATCCTAAACCTTTTAGGTTTCTTAATGTATGGTTCAATAGACAGGATTTTATCCCTTTAATTAAGTCAAGCTGGGATAAGGAAATGAGACAATCAGGTCTACTTGGTTTTTTTCTGAAACTAATCAGGCTGAAAAAAGAAATAAAAATTTGGAATAAAGAATGCTTTGGGAATATTGATTTAAACATTTCACATGCTGAGGAATGCCTTAGGATTCCGGAATATGTTTTTGATCTTAATCCCCTACCTGGTGAGCTTATAAAACTTAATGAGAAAAGGGCTCTACTGCTGAGAGCTCATAAGGAAAAGGAGAATTTTTGGAAACAAAAATCGAAATTAAAATGGCATAGGCTAGGGGATAACAACACTCAGTTTTTTCATAAAGTGGTCCAAGAGAAAAACAGCAGACTTAGTATTTCCAAGATTAAAAATAAAGCAGGTCAATGGCTTAGCTCTCAATCAGACATTAATAATGAAGCCATTGCATATTATAGTAATCTGCTAAAGGAACCTAATCTGGAGCCTAATGATTTTTACTATCCCCACTTTCTCAGCCAGATTCCTAATGTTATTTCTGAGACTGACAACTGGGAATTATCTAAACCTGTTACTGAAACTGAGCTGGAAACAATTGTTAAAGGTCTGAGTAAAAACAGTAGTCCCAGGCCGGATGGTTTCACCCCTAAATTCTACCTTAAATGTTGGACTATAATAAAATCTGACCTTATTGTTGCAGTTAATGATTTCATTGATGGTTCTGCTCTTCCTAGAGGTATATCCAGTACTTGGATTACCTTAATTCCAAAAAAAAACCCACCCCTAGCTCTTTTGATGATTTTAGACCCATTAGCCTTTCCAATGTACTTAATAAAATTTGTTCCAAGGTGTTAATGGAAAGGCTAAAACCATATATGGAAAAACTTATCTCAGTTAATCAATCTGCCTTTATGCAAAAAAGGGATATTTCGGATAACATAATTTATCTTCAGGAACTGTTTAGGTTTATTGATAAAAAGGCTAGAACTCCTAATTGTATCCTGAAACTGGACTTAATGAAAGCTTTTGATCGAGTAAATTGGCACTTTCTCAATGGCATTATGATGAAATTTGGTTTCAGTGGTAAATTTCTTAATGCTGTCATGTCTAATCTTTCAAATGCATACTTCTCCATTCTTATTAATGGTAACCCAGTGGGTTTCTTCAAGGCCTCTAGAGGTATAAAGCAAGGTGATCCACTCTCTCCCTTTCTCTTTAATATTTTTTCTGAAGCATTCTCTAGAAGTCTTTCATTCATCTTTCAAAACAATAAGCTTTCATATTATCAAATTCCATCTGCTATCCCACCAGCTACACATCTTATGTATGCAGATGATACCATAATTTTTATGCAAGCTTCTAAATCAAATCTCATTAGGATTAAGGCTTTTTTAGATGTATTTGAATATACTTCTGGACAAAAGTTCAACTTTAACAAATCTGATTTTTACACTAGTAAAAGGGCTTCAAATGGGAAAATTAATCAGATAAGGACAATACTTAATAAGAAACAGGGTTCCCTTCCTTTCCTATACTTAGGTTGTCCAATTTTTAAAGGAAGAACTCTTCTGAGGTATTTCCAACCACTTATGGAAAAAGTTGATAGGATACTGCAAAACTGGAAAAACCTTTGGCTGAGTTCTGGGGGTAAACTCATTCTGATCCAGTCCTGTCTGTACACCTTGCCTCAGCATCTATGGTCAGTAACAAAACCACCAAAAGCAATAGTAAAAACCCTAGAGAAAAAAATGGCTAGATTTTTCTGGGGAGAGACTGAAGGGAAAAGGAACAAAATTTGGAGAAAATGGGCAAATTTGGCTACTCCAATTTCCCAGGGTGGTCTAGGGTTTAGATCTATCAACGCTATTCTAGATGTTTGTTCACTTAAGCTGTGGTGGAAGTGTCAAATGGGGAAAACACTTTGGGCTAATCTGCTATGGTCTCTGGCTGAGTCTAATAGAAAATCTATAACATGGAGAAGAATCTGTTCTGTGAACCTTTTGACTGAGCAAAATTCATTCATAATTCATGGGAAAGGTTCATGTAATTTTTTTACTGCAAATTGGTGTATGTCTGGACCATTAATAAACTCTGTTCCTGACCATATAGTTGAATTCTTTAAATTCTGCACAGTGGCTGAGTTTGTTAGGAATAAAGCAGAAATTCTAGACCAGGTCTCTCCTTTCCTTGAACATGATACTGTGTTATTTTTACAGGGAGCTGAGCTAATCCAGGCTAGAGATGACAGGATCATCTGGAAACCTGATCTTTCAGGTAAGTTTACTTCCAAATCGGCCTATCGAGCACTGACCACAGTAGCAGGTAATTCTCCTGTATCTAAACTGTTATGGAATACTGCCCTACAGAAAAAGGTTTCAATTTTTACTTGGAAGATGCTGAATTCCTTGCTTCCATTTGATGATATACTGATTTCATGTGGTTTTTCCATTGCATCAAAATGTCCTGCATGCTGTCATATTGATTCAATTGAACATTTTTTCATTTCATGCTCATTGGCTAAATCAGTATGGAAACATGTGTCCTCTCTGGTACTTTTTAACATTACTGATCCCCAGTCCCTAATTCAAATTTTTCTCACATTTTGGAACTGTGGAGACCTTCCTCATAGTCACCAGCTGATTTTCAATATCCTTCCTCCTATTATTTGCTGGTCCCTTTGGAAGGCAAGGAATCGATTTCTTTTTCAACAAATCCCCTTCGCTACAGATTACATCTATAAAGAGGCCCTTGAACTCATTAGGCTAACACTGCTGGCTAATCCCACTTATCTGAAATCTTACACAGGACTACCTCATCCCATTCAGAGCCTACTTCCTCATCCAAGACCCCCTCCAAAACTGATAATAAAGCTAATCTATTGGGAGAAACCAAGAAATTAGTGTATTAAGATTAATTCAGATGCTTCATGGAATCCTAATAAGGCAACTGTAGGGATAATCATAAGGAATAACACTGGCACTCCACTATTTGTTAAGTCTGACTCAATCTCAGCTAACTCCCCTTTGCTGGCTGAAATACTAGCAGTGGAACTTGCATGTAAAAATTGCTGCTATTTGGACAAATCTGTTACTATTGAATCTGATTCTCAATTGGCAGTAAAGATGATTAATGACCCATACTCAGCACACTGGAATGTTTTTAATGTGGCTTTCCGAGTGAATCAACTTCTGGGAGATGCTAATCTTAACTTTGTACCCCGGGAAGGGAATATGGTTGCTGATGCAATAGCCAAATACCATTCTGCACATAACCAGTCTTTAAATCTACTTAACCTCCCGGTGCATATCAAAGGACTTATCGAGCTAGACATGCATCAGTTACCTCAGATTAGAATTAACTCCGGTTAGAATTGATACTGCTAATGATTCTTGCTCCTCTTGTAGGGTACTTCTATGGACCAATCCATTATCTCCATGAAGGTACACTCAGATTTTATCTATGCGAAGGAACTCTCGGCCTTCACTGCACCAAACGGAAAGTTTTTATCGGCTCGGAAGAAGACTCAGTCCTCATGGACACCATTTCACCGTTTCTCCCCTCACTTGGATCTATTTTAGGTTAGTTTCCTGGCCAAAATACGAATTAACACGGGGTGTGGAGATTCGTAGATTTGGAATCGCAACTAACCTAACACTGTTTTAGGATGGACATCTCATTTTGCAGACAATGATGTTGCATTCTGTAAATTATTACTATACTCTACTCTGGTTTCTTTTGGCTTGGGGTACCATATAAATCAACCCCCACCTTCGGGTGCTATTTCATTAAAAAACAATATAAATTAATGAATTATATTCAACAAATACACTTTCACTTAATCTATTTGACTCTATGGTTGTTGAGTTAGAATAAGGAAGATTAACATAAGATGTTAAAATATTTAAATTTTTGTTTAAATAAACCATCAAATAAAATAATTTGCTCAAAAATTAAAATGGTAGTGAAGTAAAACCATAAAAATATTCATTAGTAATTGGATGATATATAAGAAACATTAAAAAGAATAAACTATTAAAATTAGTTTTACCTTAACATGAAATAATAGCAAGCATTCTAGCAATGTACTGTAGAGGATATTTGTCACAGACAACAAGATCAACTCGAATCTCATGTTCCAAATCATTACCAGGCTCTAGAAGAAAATTTGCACTAGACTCACTTTCTGATGAGGATATATGACGATATAGCGAAGAAACATTAAGGTGGCGAGTTTATTAGACCTTCATCTTCCCATGAATATAATCACAAGGTCAATGAGTATTTCCTTATAGGTAATCAGGGAGATGATATGGTAAGAATCAAATGGAGTGAAGGAACCATGCACGCTAGATCTTTGAAGAGAGGTATTTGTAGTGCAAAATCAAGTTTTGCGTATTTATTACTATGACTTCACTTGGTAACAATTTTTTGTTTCAAAATAATTCTTTTTAATTAATGGAAATTTAGGGCATGAGAATTACGGACTGTGTGTGAACATCACCAATATAAAATTGGTCCATTTCTCAAAAATGTGTTTAGTATGTTTTGCTTAATTTCGGTCTCTTTGCAATTGTAATGGAATAAATGTGACTTTATTTTATAACTTATTTTTTAACCCCTCCAATGATAGTTACCCCCGTTGTCATTTAATTTCATATAGTTTTTCAATTAATATAAATGAAGGCTAAAATAAACGACTATTGTCATCATTCAAGGGACATTAGTATTACAAATAGAATTTGTTTTAAACAATTATTAAAAGTAGAACACATAGCAAATATCTATTAGAGAGTCGATGAAAAATAAGTATTTTTACTTATATCCATGTAGTTAAATATAAATTAATGAGTTATATTCAACAAATACACTTTCGTTTAATCTATTTGACTCTATGGTTGTTGAGTTAGAATAAGGAAGATTAACATAAGATGTGAAAATATTTAAAGTTTTGTTTAAATAAATCATCAAATAAAATTTGTTCAACAATTAAAATGGTAGCGAAGTAAAACCATAAAAATATTCATTAGTAATTGGATGATATATAAGAAACATTAAAAAGAACACACTATTAAAAATAGTTTTACCTTAACATGAAATAATAGCAAGCATTCTAGCAATGTACTGTAGAGGATATTTTTCACGGACAACAAGATAAACTCAAATCTCATGTTCCAAATCACTACCAGGCTCTAGAAGAAAATTTGCCCTAGACTCACTTTCTGATAAGGATATATGACGATATAGCGATGAAACATTAAGCTGGCGAGTTTATTAGACATTCATCTTCCCATGAATATCATCACGAGGTCATTGAGCATTCACGCATTCCTTATAGGTAATCAGGGAGATGATATGGTAAGAATCGTATGGACTGAAGGAACCATGCACGCTAGATCTTTGAAGCGAGGTATTTGTAGTGCAAGATCAAGTTTTGTGTATTTATTACCATGACTTCACTTGGTAACAATTTTTTGTTTCAAAATAATTCTTTTTAATAAATGGAAATTTAGAGCATGAGAATTACGGATTGGTGTGTGAACATCACCAATATAAAATTGGTCCATTTCTCACAAATGTGTTTAGTATGTTTTGCTTAATTTCGGTCTCTTTGCAATTGTAATAGAATAAATGTGACTTTATTTTATAACTTATTTTTTAACCCCTACAAGATTAGTTACCCCCGTTGTCATTTAATTTCATATAGTTTTTAAATTAATATAAATAAAGGCTAAAATAAACGACTATTGTCATCATTCAAGGGACATTAGTATTACAAATAGAATTTGTTTTAAACAATTATTAAAAATATAACACATTGCAAATATTTATAAGAGAGTCGATGAAAAAATAAGTATTTTTACCTATATCCATGTAGTTAAATATAAATTAATGAGTTATATTCAACAAATACACTTTCGTTTAATCTATTTGACTCTATGGATGTTGAGTTAGAATAAGGAAGATTAACATAAGACGTTAAAATATTTAAAGTTTTGTTTAAATAAATCATCAAATAAAATAATTTGTTCAACAATTAAAATGGTAGCTAAGTAAAACCATAAAAATATTCATTAGTAATTGGATGATATATAAGAAACATTAGAAGAATAAACTATTAAAATTAGTTTTACCTTAACATGAAACAATAGCAAGCATTCTAGCAATGTACTGTAGAGGATATTTTTCACGGACAACAAGATAAACTCGAATCTCATGTTCTAAATCACTACCAGGCTCTAGAAGAAAATATGCTCTGGACTCACTTTCTGATGAGGATATGTGACGATATAGCGATGAAACATTAAGCTGGGGAGTTTATTAGACATTCATCTTCCCATGAATATCATCACGAGGTCAATGAGCATTCACGCATTCCTTATAGGTAATCAGGGAGATGATATGGCAAGAATGAAATGGACTGAAAGAACCATGCACGCCAGATCTTTGAAGCGAGATATTTGTAGTGCAAGATCAAGTTTTGCGTATTTATTACCATGACTTCACTTGGTAACAATTTTTTGTTTCAAAATAATTCTTTTTAATTAATGGAAATTTAGAGCATGAGAATTACGGACTGTGTGTGAACATCACCAATATAAAATTGGTCCATTTCTCACAAATGTGTTTAGTATGTTTTGCTTAATTTCGGTCTCTTTGCAATTGTAATGGAATAAATGTGACTTTATTTTATAACTTATTTTTAACCCCTCTAATATTAGTTACCCTCGTTGTCATTTAATTTCATATAGTTTTTAAATTAATATAAATAAAGGCTAAAATAAACGACTGTTGTCATCATTCAAGGGACATTAGTATTACAAATAGAATTTGTTTTAAACAATTATTAAAAATATAACACATTGCAAATATTTATAAGAGAGTCGATGAAAAATTAAGTATTTTTACCTATATCCATGTAGTTAAATATAAATTAATGAGTTATATTCAACAAATACACTTTCGTTTAATCTATTTGACTCTATGGATGTTGAGTTAGAATAAGGAAGATTAACATAAGACGTTAAAATATTTAAAGTTTTGTTTAAATAAATCATCAAATAAAATAATTTGTTCAACAATTAAAATGGTAGCTAAGTAAAACCATAAAAATATTCATTAGTAATTGGATGATATATAAGAAACATTAGAAGAATAAACTATTAAAATTAGTTTTACCTTAACATGAAACAATAGCAAGCATTCTAGCAATGTACTGTAGAGGATATTTTTCACGGACAACAAGATAAACTCGAATCTCATGTTCCAAATCACTACCAGGCTCTAGAAGAAAATATGCTCTGGACTCACTTTCTGATGAGGATATGTGACGATATAGCGATGAAACATTAAGCTGGCGAGTTTATTAGACATTTATCTTCCCATGAATATCATCACGAGGTCAATGAGCATTCACGCATTCCTTATAGGTAATCAGGGAGATGATATGGTAAGAATGAAATGGACTGAAGGAACCATGCACGCTAGATCTTTAAAGAGAGGTATTTGTAGTGCAAGATCAAGTTTTGTGTATTTATTACCATGACTTCACTTGGTAACATTTTTTTGTTTCAAAATAATTCTTTTTGATTAATGTTAATTTAGAGCATGAGAATTACGGACTGTGTGTGAACATCACCAACATAAAATTGGTCCATTACTCACAAATGTGTTTAGTATGTTTTGCTTAATTTGGGTCTCTTTGCAATTGTAATAGAATAAATGTGACTTTATTTTATAACTTATTTTTTAACCCCTACAAGATTAGTTACCCCGTTGTCATTTAATTTCGTATAGTTTTTAAATTAATATAAATAAAGGCTAAAATAAACGACTATTGTCATCATTCAAGGGACATTAGTATTACAAATAGAATTAGTGTTAAACAATTATTAAAAGTAGAACACATAGCAAATATTTATAAGAGAGTCGATGAAAAAATAAGTATTTTTACCTATATCCATGTAGTTAAATATAAATTAATGAGTTATATTCAACAAATACACTTTCGTTTAATCTATTAGACTCTATGGATGTCGAGTTAGAATAAGGAAGATTAACATAAGATGTTAAAATATTTAAAGTTTTGTTTAAATAAATCATCAAATAAAATAATTTGTTCAACAATTAAAATGGTAGCGAAGTAAAACCATAAAAATATTCATTAGTAATTGGATGATATATAAGAAACATTAGAAGAATAAACTATTAAAATTAGTTTTACCTTAACATGAAATAATAGCAAGCATTCTAGCAATGTACTGTAGAGGATATTTTTTACGGACAACAAGATAAACTCGAATCTCATGTTCCAAATCACTACCAGGCTCTAGAAGAAAATATGCTCTGGACTCACTTTCTGATGAGGATATGTGACGATATAGCGATGAAACATTAAGCTGGCGAGTTTATTAGACATTCATCTTCCCATGAATATCATCACGAGGTCATTGAGCATTCACGCATTCCTTATAGGTAATCAGGGAGATGATATGGTAAGAATCGTATAGACTGAAGGAACCATGCACGCTAGATCTTTGAAGCGAGGTATTTGTAGTGCAAGATCATGTTTTCTGTATTTATTACCATGACTTCACTTGGTAACAATTTTTTGTATCAAAATAATTCTTTTTAATTAGTGGAAATTTAGAGCATGAGAATTACGGACTGTGTGTGAACATCACCAATATAAAATTGGTCCATTTCTCACAAATGTGTTTAGTATGTTTTGCTTAATATTGGTCTCTTTGCAATTGTAATGGAATAAATGTGACTTTATTTTATAACTTATTTTTTAACCCCTCCAATATTAGTTACCCCCGTTGTCATTTAATTTCATATAGTTTTTAAATTAATATAAATAAAGACTAAAATAAACAACTATTGTCATCATTCAAGGGACGTTAGTATTAAAAATAGAATTTGTTTTAAACAATTATTAAAAGTAGAACACATAGCAAATATTTGTAAGAGAGTCGATGGAAAAATAAGTATTTACCTATATCCATGTAGTTAAATATAAATTAATGAGTTATATTCAACAAATACACTATAGTTTAATCTATTTGACTCTATGGATGTTGAGTTAGAATAAGGAAGATTAACATAAGACGTTAAAATATTTAAAGTTTTGTTCAAATAAATCATCAAATAAAATAATTTGTTCAACAATTAAAATGGTAGCTAAGTAAAACCATAAAAATATTCATTAGTAATTGGATGATATATAAGAAACATTAGAAGAATAAACTATTAAAATTAGTTTTACGTTAACATGAAATAATAGTAAGCATTCTAGCAATGTACTGTAGAGGATATTTTTCACGGACAACAAGATAAACTCGAATCTCATGTTCCAAATCACTACCAGGCTCTAGAAGAAAATATGCTCTGGACTCACTTTTTGATGAGGATATGTGACGATATAGCGATGAAACATTAAGCTGGCGAGTTTATTAGACATTCATCTTCCCATGAATATCATCACGAGGTCAATGAGCATTCACGCATTCCTTATAGGTAATCAGGGAGATGATATGGCAAGAATGAAATGGACTGAAAGAACCATGCACGCCAGATCTTTGAAGCGAGATATTTGTAGTGCAAGATCAAGTTTTGCGTATTTATTACCATGACTTCACTTGGTAACAATTTTTTGTTTCAAAATAATTCTTTTTAATTAATGGAAATTTAGAGCATGAGAATTACGGACTGTGTGTGAACATCACCAATATAAAATTGGTCCATTTCTCACAAATGTGTTTAGTATGTTTTGCTTAATTTCGGTCTCTTTGCAATTGTAATGGAATAAATGTGACTTTATTTTATAACTTATTTTTAACCCCTCTAATATTAGTTACCCTCGTTGTCATTTAATTTCATATAGTTTTTAAATTAATATAAATAAAGGCTAAAATAAACGACTGTTGTCATCATTCAAGGGACATTAGTATTACAAATAGAATTTGTTTAAAACAATTATTAAAAATATAACACATTGCAAATATTTATAAGAGAGTCGATGAAAAATTAAGTATTTTTACCTATATCCATGTAGTTAAATATAAATTAATGAGTTATATTCAACAAATACACTTTCGTTTAATCTATTTGACTCTATGGATGTTGAGTTAGAATAAGGAAGATTAACATTCGACGTTAAAATATTTAAAGTTTTGTTTAAATAAATTATCAAATAAAATAATTTGTTCAACAATTAAAATGGTAGCTAAGTAAAACCATAAAAATATTCATTAGTAATTGGATGATATATAAGAAACATTAAAAAGAATAAACTATTAAAATTAGTTTTACCTTAACATGAAATAATAGCAAGCATTCTAGCAATGTACTGTAGAGGATATTTTTCACGGACAACAAGATAAACTCGAATCTCATGTTCCAAATCACTACCAGGCTCTAGAAGAAAATATGCTCTGGACTCACTTTCTGATGAGGATATGTGACGATATAGCGATGAAACATTAAGCTGGCGAGTTTATTAGACATTTATCTTCCCATGAATATCATCACGAGGTCAATGAGCATTCACGCATTCCTTATAGGTAATCAGGGAGATGATATGGTAAGAATGAAATGGACTGAAGGAACCATGCACGCTAGATCTTTAAAGAGAGGTATTTGTAGTGCAAGATCAAGTTTTGTGTATTTATTACCATGACTTCACTTGGTAACATTTTTTTGTTTCAAAATAATTCTTTTTGATTAATGTTAATTTAGAGCATGAGAATTACGGACTGTGTGTGAACATCACCAACATAAAATTGGTCCATTACTCACAAATGTGTTTAGTATGTTTTGCTTAATTTGGGTCTCTTTGCAATTGTAATAGAATAAATGTGACTTTATTTTATAACTTATTTTTTAACCCCTACAAGATTAGTTACCCCGTTGTCATTTAATTTCGTATAGTTTTTAAATTAATATAAATAAAGGCTAAAATAAACGACTATTGTCATCATTCAAGGGACATTAGTATTACAAATAGAATTAGTGTTAAACAATTATTAAAAGTAGAACACATAGCAAATATTTATAAGAGAGTCGATGAAAAAATAAGTATTTTTACCTATATCCATGTAGTTAAATATAAATTAATGAGTTATATTCAACAAATACACTTTCGTTTAATCTATTAGACTCTATGGATGTCGAGTTAGAATAAGGAAGATTAACATAAGATGTTAAAATATTTAAAGTTTTGTTTAAATAAATCATCAAATAAAATAATTTGTTCAACAATTAAAATGGTAGCGAAGTAAAACCATAAAAATATTCATTAGTAATTGGATGATATATAAGAAACATTAGAAGAATAAACTATTAAAATTAGTTTTACCTTAACATGAAATAATAGCAAGCATTCTAGCAATGTACTGTAGAGGATATTTTTTACGGACAACAAGATAAACTCGAATCTCATGTTCCAAATCACTACCAGGCTCTAGAAGAAAATATGCTCTGGACTCACTTTCTGATGAGGATATGTGACGATATAGCGATGAAACATTAAGCTGGCGAGTTTATTAGACATTCATCTTCCCATGAATATCATCACGAGGTCATTGAGCATTCACGCATTCCTTATAGGTAATCAGGGAGATGATATGGTAAGAATCGTATAGACTGAAGGAACCATGCACGCTAGATCTTTGAAGCGAGGTATTTGTAGTGCAAGATCATGTTTTCTGTATTTATTACCATGACTTCACTTGGTAACAATTTTTTGTATCAAAATAATTCTTTTTAATTAGTGGAAATTTAGAGCATGAGAATTACGGACTGTGTGTGAACATCACCAATATAAAATTGGTCCATTTCTCACAAATGTGTTTAGTATGTTTTGCTTAATATTGGTCTCTTTGCAATTGTAATGGAATAAATGTGACTTTATTTTATAACTTATTTTTTAACCCCTCCAATATTAGTTACCCCCGTTGTCATTTAATTTCATATAGTTTTTAAATTAATATAAATAAAGACTAAAATAAACAACTATTGTCATCATTCAAGGGACGTTAGTATTACAAATAGAATTTGTTTTAAACAATTATTAAAAGTAGAACACATAGCAAATATTTGTAAGAGAGTCGATGGAAAAATAAGTATTTACCTATATCCATGTAGTTAAATATAAATTAATGAGTTATATTCAACAAATACACTATAGTTTAATCTATTTGACTCTATGGATGTTGAGTTAGAATAAGGAAGATTAACATAAGACGTTAAAATATTTAAAGTTTTGTTTAAATAAATCATCAAATAAAATAATTTGTTCAACAATTAAAATGGTAGCTAAGTAAAACCATAAAAATATTCATTAGTAATTGGATGATATATAAGAAACATTAGAAGAATAAACTATTAAAATTAGTTTTACGTTAACATGAAATAATAGTAAGCATTCTAGCAATGTACTGTAGAGGATATTTTTCACGGACAACAAGATAAACTCGAATCTCATGTTCCAAATCACTACCAGGCTCTAGAAGAAAATATGCTCTGGACTCACTTTTTGATGAGGATATGTGACGATATAGCGATGAAACATTAAGCTGGCGAGTTTATTAGACATTCATCTTCCCATGTATATCATCACGAGGTCAATGAGCATTCACGCATTCCTTATAGGTAATCAGGGAGATGATATGGCAAGAATGAAATGGACTGAAAGAACCATGCACGCCAGATCTTTGAAGCGAGATATTTGTAGTGCAAGATCAAGTTTTGCGTATTTATTACCATGACTTCACTTGGTAACAATTTTTTGTTTCAAAATAATTCTTTTTAATTAATGGAAATTTAGAGCATGAGAATTACGGACTGTGTGTGAACATCACCAATATAAAATTGGTCCATTTCTCACAAATGTGTTTAGTATGTTTTGCTTAATTTCGGTCTCTTTGCAATTGTAATGGAATAAATGTGACTTTATTTTATAACTTATTTTTAACCCCTCTAATATTAGTTACCCTCGTTGTCATTTAATTTCATATAGTTTTTAAATTAATATAAATAAAGGCTAAAATAAACGACTGTTGTCATCATTCAAGGGACATTAGTATTACAAATAGAATTTGTTTTAAACAATTATTAAAAATATAACACATTGCAAATATTTATAAGAGAGTCGATGAAAAATTAAGTATTTTTACCTATATCCATGTAGTTAAATATAAATTAATGAGTTATATTCAACAAATACACTTTCGTTTAATCTATTTGACTCTATGGATGTTGAGTTAGAATAAGGAAGATTAACATTCGACGTTAAAATATTTAAAGTTTTGTTTAAATAAATTATCAAATAAAATAATTTGTTCAACAATTAAAATGGTAGCTAAGTAAAACCATAAAAATATTCATTAGTAATTGGATGATATATAAGAAACATTAAAAAGAATAAACTATTAAAATTAGTTTTACCTTAACATGAAATAATAGCAAGCATTCTAGCAATGTACTGTAGAGGATATTTTTCACGGACAACAAGATAAACTCGAATCTCATGTTCCAAATCACTACCAGGCTCTAGAAGAAAATATGCTCTGGACTCACTTTCTGATGAGGATATGTGACGATATAGCGATGAAACATTAAGCTGGCGAGTTTATTAGACATTTATCTTCCCATGAATATCATCACGAGGTCAATGAGCATTCACGCATTCCTTATAGGTAATCAGGGAGATGATATGGTAAGAATGAAATGGACTGAAGGAACCATGCACGCTAGATCTTTAAAGAGAGGTATTTGTAGTGCAAGATCAAGTTTTGCGTATTTATTACCATGACTTCACTTGGTAACATTTTTTTGTTTCAAAATAATTCTTTTTGATTAATGTTAATTTAGAGCATGAGAATTACGGACTGTGTGTGAACATCACCAACATAAAATTGGTCCATTACTCACAAATGTGTTTAGTATGTTTTGCTTAATTTGGGTCTCTTTGCAATTGTAATAGAATAAATGTGACTTTATTTTATAACTTATTTTTTAACCCCTACAAGATTAGTTACCCCATTGTCATTTAATTTCGTATAGTTTTTAAATTAATATAAATAAAGGCTAAAATAAACTACTATTGTCATCATTCAAGGGACATTAGTATTACAAATAGAATTAGTGTTAAACAATTATTAAAAGTAGAACACATAGCAAATATTTATAAGAGAGTCGATGAAAAAATAAGTATTTTTACCTATATCCATGTAGTTAAATATAAATTAATGAGTTATATTCAACAAATACACTTTCGTTTAATCTATTAGACTCTATGGATGTCGAGTTAGAATAAGGAAGATTAACATAAGATGTTAAAATATTTAAAGTTTTGTTTAAATAAATCATCAAATAAAATAATTTGTTCAACAATTAAAATGGTAGCGAAGTAAAACCATAAAAATATTCATTAGTAATTGGATGATATATAAGAAACATTAGAAGAATAAACTATTAAAATTAGTTTTACCTTAACATGAAATAATAGCAAGCATTCTAGCAATGTACTGTAGAGGATATTTTTTACGGACAACAAGATAAACTCGAATCTCATGTTCCAAATCACTACCAGGCTCTAGAAGAAAATATGCTCTGGACTCACTTTCTGATGAGGATATGTGACGATATAGCGATGAAACATTAAGCTGGCGAGTTTATTAGACATTCATCTTCCCATGAATATCATCACGAGGTCATTGAGCATTCACGCATTCCTTATAGGTAATCAGGGAGATGATATGGTAAGAATCGTATAGACTGAAGGAACCATGCACGCTAGATCTTTGAAGCGAGGTATTTGTAGTGCAAGATCATGTTTTCTGTATTTATTACCATGACTTCACTTGGTAACAATTTTTTGTATCAAAATAATTCTTTTTAATTAGTGGAAATTTAGAGCATGAGAATTACGGACTGTGTGTGAACATCACCAATATAAAATTGGTCCATTTCTCACAAATGTGTTTAGTATGTTTTGCTTAATATTGGTCTCTTTGCAATTGTAATGGAATAAATGTGACTTTATTTTATAACTTATTTTTTAACCCCTCCAATATTAGTTACCCCCGTTGTCATTTAATTTCATATAGTTTTTAAATTAATATAAATAAAGACTAAAATAAACGACTATTGTCATCATTCAAGGGACGTTAGTATTACAAATAGAATTTGTTTTAAACAATTATTAAAAGTAGAACACATAGCAAATATTTGTAAGAGAGTCAATGGAAAAATAAGTATTTACCTATATCCATGTAGTTAAATATAAATTAATGAGTTATATTCAACAAATACACTATCGTTTAATCTATTTGACTCTATGGATGTTGAGTTAGAATAAGGAAGATTAACATAAGATGTTAAAATATTTAAAGTTTTGTTTAAATAAATCATCAAATAAAATAATTTGTTCAACAATTAAAATGGTAGCTAAGTAAAACTATAAAAATATTCATTAGTAATTGGATGACATATAAGAAACATTAAAAAGAATAAACTATTAAAATTAGTTTTACCTTAACATGAAATAATAGCAAGCATTCTAGCAATGTACTGTAGAGGATATTTTTCACGGACAACAAGATAAACTCGAATCTCATGTTCCAAATCACTACCAGGCTCTAGAAGAAAATATGCTCTGGACTCACTTTCTGATGAGGATATGTGACGATATAGCGATGAAACTTTAAGCTGGCGAGTTTATTAGACATTCATCTTCCCATGAATATCATCACAAGGTCAATGAGCATTCACGCAATCCCTATAGGTAATCAGGGAGATGATATGGTAAGAATCAAATGGAGTGAAGGAACCATGCACGCTATATCTTTGAAGAGAGGTATTTGTAGTGCAAGATCAAGTTTTGTGTATTTATTACCATGACTTCACTTGGTAACAATTTTTTGTTTCAAAATAATCGTTTTTAATTAATGGAAATTTAGAGCATGAGAATTACGGACTGTGTGTGAACATCACCAATATAAAATTGGTCCATTTCTCACAAATGTGTTTAGTATGTTTTGCTTAATTTCGGTCTCTTTGTAATTGTAATAGAATAAATGTGACTTCATTTTATAACTTATTTTTTAACCCCTACAATATTAGTTACCCCCGTTGTCATTTAATTTCATATAGTTTTTAAATTAATATAAATAAAGACTAAAATAAATGACTATTGTCATCATTCAAGGGACATTAGTATAAAAATAGAATTTGTTTTAAACAATTATTAAAAGTAGAACACATAGCAAATATTTATAAGAGAGTCGATGAAAAAATAAGTATTTTTACTTATATCCATGTAGTTAAATATAAATTAATGAGACATATTCAGCAAATACACTTTCACTTAATATATTTGACTCTATGGATGTTGAGTTAGAATAAGGAAGATTAACATAAGATGTTAAAATATTTAAAGTTTTGTTTAAGTAAATCATCAAATAAAATAATTTGTTCAACAATTAAAATGGTAGCTAAGTAAAACCATAAAAATATTCATTATTAATTGGATGATACATAAGAAACATTAAAAAGAACAAACTATTAAAATTAGTTTTACCTTAACATGAAATAATAGCAAGCATTCTTGCATTGTACTGTAGAGGTTATTTTTCTAGGACAACAAGATAAACTCGAATCTCATGTTCCAAATCACTACTAGGCTCCATAAGAAAATTTGCCCTGGACTCACTTTCTGATGAGGATATATGACGATATAGCGATGAAACATTAAGCTGACGAGTTTATTAGACATTCATCTTCCCATGAATATCATCACGAGGTCAATGAGCATTCACGCATTCCTTATAGGTAATCAGGGAGATGATATGGTAAGAATCAAATGGACTGAAGGAACCATGCACGCTAGATCTTTGAAGAGAGGTATTTGTAGTGCAAGATCAAGTTTTGCGTATTTATTACCATGACTTCACTTGGTAACATTTTTTTGTTTCAAAATAATTCTTTTTGATTAATGGAAATTTAGAGCATGAGAATTACGGACTGTGTGTGAACATCACCAATATAAAATTGGTCCATTTCTCACAAATGTGTCTAGTATTTTTTGCTTAATTTTGGTCTCTTTGCAGTTGTAATGGAATAAATGTGACTTTATTTTATAACTTATTTTTTAACCCCATCCAATATTAGTTACCCCCATTGTCATTTAATTTCATATAGTTTTTAAATTAATATAAATAAAGACTAAAATAAACGACTATTGTCATCATTCAAGGGACATTAGTATTACAAATAAAATTTGATTTAAACAATTATTAAAAGTAGAACACGTAGCAAATATTTCTAAGAGAGTCGATGAAAAAATAAGTATTTTTACTTATATCCATGGAGTTAAATATAAATTAATGAGTCATATTCAACATATACACTTTCGTTTAATCTATTTGACTCTATGGATGTTGAGTTAGAATAAGGAAGATTAACATAAGATGTTAAAATATTTAAAGTTTTGTTTAAGTAAATCATCAAATAAAATAATTTGTTCAACAATTAAAATGGTAGCTAAGTAAAACCATAAAAATATTCATTATTAATTGGGTGATACATAAGAAACATTAAAAAGAATAAATTATTAAAATTAGTTTTACCTTAACATGAAATAATAGCAAGCATTCTAGCAATGTACTGTAGAGGATATTTTTCACGGACAACAAGATAAACTCGAATCTCATGTTCCAAATCACTACCAGGCTCTATAAGAAAATTTGCCCTGAACTCACTTTCTGATGAGGATATATGATGATATTGCGATGAAACATTAAGCTGGCGAGTTTATTAGACATTCATCTTCCCATGAATATCATCATAATGTCAATGAGCATTCACGCATTCTTTATAGGTAATCAGGGAGATGATATGGTAAGAATCAAATGGACTGAAGGAACCATGCACGCTAGATCTTTGAAGAGAGGTATTTGTAGTGCAAGATCAAGTTTTGCGTATTTATTACCATGACTTCACTTGGTAACAATTTTTTGTTTCAAAATAATTCTTTTTAATTAATGGAAATTTAGAGCATGAGAATTACGGACTGTGTGTGAACATCACCAATATAAAATTGGTCCATTTGTCACAAATGTGTTTAGTATGTTTAGCTTAATTTCGGTCTCCTTGCAATTGTAATAGAATAAATGTGACTTTATTTTATAACTTATTTTTTAACCCCTCCAATGATAGTTACCCCCGTTGTCATTTAATTTCATATAGTTTTTCGATTAATATAAAAAAAAGCTAAAACAAACGACTATTTTCATCATTCAAGGGACATTAGTATTACAAATAGAACTTGTTTTAAACAATTATTAAAAGTAGAACACATAGCAAATATTTGTAAGAGAGTCGATGAAAAAATAAGTATTTTTACCTATATCCATGTAGTTAAATATAAATTAATGAGTTATATTCAACAAATACACTTTCGTTTAATCTATTTGACTCTATGGATGTTGAGTTAGAATAAAGAAGATTAACATAAGATGTTAAAATATTTAAAGTTTTGTTTAAATAAATCATCAAATAAAATAATTTGTTCAACAATTAAAATGGTAGCTAAGTAAAACTATAAAAATATTCATTAGTAATTGGATGACATATAAGAAACATTAAAAAGAATAAACTATTAAAATTAGTTTTACCTTAACATGAAATAATAGCAAGCATTCTAGCAATGTACTGTAGAGGATATTTTTCACGGACAACAAGATAAACTCGAATCTCATGTTCCAAATCACTACCAGGCTCTAGAAGAAAATATGCTCTGGACTCACTTTCTGATGAGGATATGTGACGATATAGCGATGAAACATTAAGCTGGCGAGTTTATTAGACATTCATCTTCCCATGAATATCATCACAAGGTCAATGAGCATTCACGCATTCCTTATTGGTAATCAGGGAGATGATATGGTAAGAATCAAATGGAATGAAGGAACCATGCACGCTAAATCTTTGAAGAGAGGTATTTGTAGTGCAAGATCAAGTTTTGTGTATTTATTACCATGACTTCACTTGGTAACAATTTTTTGTTTCAAAATAATTCTTTTTAATTAATGGAAATTTAGAGCATGAGAATTACGGACAGTGTGTGAACATCACCAACATAAAATTGGTCCATTTCTCACAAATGTGTTTAGTATGTTTTTCTTCATTTCGGTCTCTTTGCAATTGTAATGGAATAAATGTGACTTTATTTTATAACTTATTTTTTAACCCCTACAATATTAGTTACCCCCGTTGTCATTTAATTTCATATAGTTTTTAAATTAATATAAATAAAGACTAAAATAAACGACTATTGTCATCATTCAAGGGACATTTGTATCACAAATAGAATTTGTTTTAAACAATTATTAAAAGTAGAACACATAGCAAATATTTATAAGAGAGTCGATGAAAAAATAAGTATTTTTACCTATATCCATGTAGTTAAATATAAATTAACGAGTTATATTCAACAAATACACTTTCGTTTAATCTATTTGACTCTATGGATGTTGAGTTAGAATAAGGAAGATTAACATACGATGTTAAAATATTTAAAGATTTGTTTAAGTAAATCATCAAATAAAATAATTTGTTCAACAATTAAAATGGTAGCTAAGTAAAACCATAAAAATATTCCTTAGTAATTGGATGATATATAAGAAACATTAAAAATAATAAACTATTAAAATTAGTTTTACCTTAACATGAAATAATAGCAAGAATTCTAGCAATGTACTGTAGAGGATATTTTTCACGGACAATAAGATAAACTCGAATCTCATGTTCCAAATCACTACCAGGCTCTAGAAGAAAATATGCTCTGGACTCACTTTCTGATGAGGATATATGACGATATAGCGAAGAAACATTAAGTTGGCGAGTTTATTAGACATTCATCTTCCCATGAATATCATCACAAGGTCAATGAGCATTCACGCAATCCTTATAGGTAATCAGGGAGATGATATGGTAAGAATCAAATGGAGTGAAGGAACCATGCACGCTATATCTTTGAAGAGAGGTATTTGTAGTGCAAGATCAAGTTTTGTGTATTTATTACCATGACTTCACTTGGTAACAATTTTTTGTTTCAAAATAATTCTTTTTAATTAATGGAAATTTAGAGCATGAGAATTACGGACTGTGTGTGAACATCACCAATATAAAATTGGTCCATTTCTCACAAATATGTTTAGTATGTTTTGCTTAATTTCGGTCTCTTTGCAATTGTAATGGAATAAATGTGACTTTATTTTATAACTTATTTTTTAACCCCTACAATATTAGTTACCCCCGTTGTCATTTAATTTCATATAGTTTTTAAATTAATATAAATAAAGACTAAAATAAATGACTATTGTCATCATTCAAGGGACATTAGTATAAAAATAGAATTTGTTTTAAACAATTATTAAAAGTAGAACACATAGCAAATATTTATAAGAGAGTCGATGAAAAAATAAGTATTTTTACTTATATTCATGTAGTTAAATATAAATTAATGAGTCATATTCAACAAATACACTTTCACTTAATATATTTGACTCTATGGATGTTGAGTTAGAATAAGGAAGATTAACATAAGATGTTAAAATATTTAAGGTTTTGTTTAAGTAAATCATCAAATAAAATAATTTGTTCAACAATTAAAATGGTAGCTAAGTGAAACCATAAAAATATTCATTATTAATTGGGTGATACATAAGAAACATTAAAAAGAAAAAACTATTAAAATTAGTATTTTTTGCTTAATTTTGGCCTCTTTGCAATTGTAATGGAATAAATGTGACTTTATTTTATAACTTATTTTTTAACCCCATCCAATATTAGTTACCCCCGTTGTCATTTAATTTCATATAGTTTTTAAATTAATATAAATAAAGACTAAAATAAACGACTATTGTCATCATTCAAGGGACATTAGTATTACAAATAAAATTTGATTTAAACAATTATTAAAAGTAGAACACATAGCAAATATTTCCAAGAGAGTCGATGAAAAAATAAGTATTTTTACTTATATCCATGGAGTTAAATATAAATTAATGAGTCATATTCAACATATACACTTTCGTTTAATCTATTTGACTCTATGGATGTTGAGTTAGAATAAGGAAGATTAACATAAGATGTTAAAATATTTAAGGTTTTGTTTAAGTAAATCATCAAATAAAATAATTTGTTCAACAATTAAAATGGTAGCTAAGTGAAACCATAAAAATATTCATTATTAATTGGGTGATACATAAGAAACATTAAAAAGAATAAACTATTAAAATTAGTTTTACCTTAACATGAAATAATAGCAAGCATTCTAGAAATGTACTGTAGCGGATATTTTTCACGGACAACAAGATAAACTCGAATCTCATGTTCCAAATCACTACCAGGCTCTAGAAGAAAATTTGCCCTGAACTCACTTTCTGATGAGGATATATGATGATATTGCTATGAAACATTAAGCTGGCGAGTTTATTAGACATTCATCTTCCCATGAATATCATCATAATGTCAATGAGCATTCACGCATTCCTTATAGGTAATCAGGGAGATGATATGGTAAGAATCAAATGGACTGAAGGAACCATGCACGCTAGATCTTTGAAGAGAGGTATTTGTAGTGCAAGATCAAGTTTTGCGTATTTATTACCATGACTTCACTTGGTAACAATTTTTTGTTTCAAAATAATTCTTTTTAATTAATGAAAATTTAGAGCATGAGAATTACGGACTGTGTGTGAACATCACCAATATAAAATTGGTCCATTTGTCACAAATGTGTTTAGTATGTTTAGCTTAATTTTGGTCTCTTTGCAATTGTAATGGAATAAATGTGACTTTATTTTATAACTTATTTTTTAACCCCATCCAATATTATTTACCCCCGTTGTCATTTAATTTCATATAGTTTTTAAATTAATATAAATAAAGACTAAAATAAACGACTATTGTCATCATTCAAGGGACATTAGTATTACAAATAAAATTTGATTTAAACAATTATTAAAAGTAGAACACATAGCAAATATTTCTAAGAGAGTCGATGAAAAAATAAGTATTTTTACTTATATCCATGTAGTTAAATATAAATTAATGAGTCATATTCAACAAATACACTTTCACTTAATATATTTGACTCTATGGATGTTGAGTTAGAATAAGGAAGATTAACATAAGATGTTAAAATATTTAAGGTTTTGTTTAAGTAAATCATCAAATAAAATAATTTGTTCAACAATTAATATGGTAGCTAAGTGAAACCATAAAAATATTCATTATTAATTGGGTGATACATAAGAAACATTAAAAAGAAAAAACTATTAAAATTAGTTTTACCTTAACATGAAATAATAGCAAGCATTCTATGATTGTACTGTAGGGGATATTTTTCTCGGACAACATGATAAACTCGAATCTCATGTTCCAAATCACTACTAGGCACCATAAGAAAATTTGCCCTGGACTCACTTTCTGATGAGGATATATGACGATATAGCGATGAAACATTAAGCTGACGAGTTTATTAGACATTCATCTTCCCATGAATATCATCACGAGGTCAATGAGCATTCACGCATTCCTTATAGGTAATCAGGGAGATGATATGGTAAGAATCAAATGGACTGAAGGAACCATGCACGCTAGATCTTTGAAGAGAGGTATTTGTAGTGCAAGATCAAGTTTTGAGTATTTATTGCCATGACTTCACTTGGTAACATTTTTTTGTTTCAAAATAATTCTTTTTGATTAATGGAAATTTAGAGCATGAGAATTACGGACTGTGTGTGAACATCACAAATATAAAATTGGTCCATTTCTCACAAATGTGTTTAGTATTTTTTGCTTAATTTTGGTCTCTTTGCAATTGTAATGGAATAAATGTGACTTTATTTTATAACTTATTTTTTAACCCCATCCAATATTAGTTACCCCCGTTGTCATTTAATTTCATATAGTTTTTAAATTAATATAAATAAAGACTAAAATAAACGACTATTGTCATCATTCAAGGGACATTAGTATTACAAATAAAATTTGATTTAAACAATTATTAAAAGTAGAACACATAGCAAATATTTCTAAGAGAGTCGATGAAAAAATAAGTATTTTTACTTATATCCATGTAGTTAAATATAAATTAATGAGTCATATTCAACAAATACACTTTCACTTAATATATTTGACTCTATGGATGTTGAGTTAGAATAAGGAAGATTAACATAAGATGTTAAAATATTTAAGGTTTTGTTTAAGTAAATCATCAAATAAAATAATTTGTTCAACAATTAAAATGGTAGCTAAGTGAAACCATAAAAATATTCATTATTAATTGGGTGATACATAAGAAACATTAAAAAGAAAAAACTATTAAAATTAGTTTTACCTTAACATGAAATAATAGCAAGCATTCTATGATTGTACTGTAGGGGATATTTTTCTCGGACAACAAGATAAACTCGAATCTCATGTTCCAAATCACTACTAGGCACCATAAGAAAATTTGCCCTGGACTCACTTTCTGATGAGGATATATGACGATATAGCGATGAAACATTAAGCTGACGAGTTTATTAGACATTCATCTTCCCATGAATATCATCACGAGGTCAATGAGCATTCACGCATTCCTTATAGGTAATCAGGGAGATGATATCGTAAGAATCAAATGGACTGAAGGAACCATGCACACTAGATCTTTGAAGAGAGGTATTTGTAGTGCAAGATCAAGTTTTGAGTATTTATTGCCATGACTTCACTTGGTAACATTTTTTTGTTTCAAAATAATTCTTTTTGATTAATGGAAATTTAGAGCATGAGAATTACGGACTGTGTGTGAACATCACAAATATAAAATTGGTCCATTTCTCACAAATGTGTTTAGTATTTTTTGCTTAATTTTGGTCTCTTTGCAATTGTAATGGAATAAATGTGACTTTATTTTATAACTTATTTTTTAACCCCATCCAATATTAGTTACCCCCGTTGTCATTTAATTTCATATAGTTTTTAAATTAATATAAATAAAGACTAAAATAAACGACTATTGTCATCATTCAAGGGACATTAGTATTACAAATAAAATTTGATTTAAACAATTATTAAAAGTAGAACACATAGCAAATATTTATAAGAGAGTCGATGAAAAAATAAGTATTTTTACTTATATCCATGGAGTTAAATATAAATTAATGAGTCATATTCAACATATACACTTTCGTTTAATCTATTTGACTCTATGGATGTTGAGTTAGAATAAGGAAGATTAACATAAGATGTTAAAATATTTAAAGTTTTGTTTAAGTAAATCATCAAATAAAATAATTTGTTCAACAATTAAAATGGTAGCTAAGTAAAACCATAAAAATATTCATTATTAATTGGGTGATACATAAGAAACATTAAAAAGAATAAACTAATAAAATTAGTTTTACCTTAACATGAAATAATAGCAAGCATTCTAGCAATGTACTGTAGAGGATATTTTTCACGGACAACAAGATAAACTCGAATCTCATGTTCCAAATCACTACCAGGCTCTAGAAGAAAATTTGCCCTGAACTCACTTTCTGATGAGGATATATGATGATATTGCGATGAAACATTAAGCTGGCGAGTTTATTAGACATTCATCTTCCCATGAATATCATCATAAGGTCAATGAGCATTCACGCATTCCTTATAGGTAATCAGGGAGATGATATGGTAAGAATCAAATGGACTGAAGGAACCATGCACGCTAGATCTTTGAAGAGAGGTATTTGTAGTGCAAGATCAAGTTTTGCGTATTTATTACCATGACTTCACTTGGTAACAATTTTTTGTTTCAAAATAATTCTTTTTAATTAATGAAAATTTAGAGCATGAGAATTACGGACTGTGTGTGAACATCACCAATATAAAATTGGTCCATTTGTCGCAAATGTGTTTAGTATGTTTAGCTTAATTTCGGTCTCCTTGCAATTGTAATAGAATAAATGTGACTTTATTTTATAACTTATTTTTTAACCCCTCCAATGATAGTTACCCCCGTTGTCATTTAATTTCATATAGTTTTTCGATTAATATAAATAAAGGCTAAAACAAACGACTATTGTCATCATTCAAGGGACATTAGTATTACAAATAGAACTTGTTTTAAACAATTATTAAAAGTAGAACACATAGCAAATATTTGTATGAGAGTCGATGAAAAAATAAGTATTTTTACTTATATCCATGTAGTTAAATATAAATTAATGAGTTATATTCAACAAATACACTTTCACTTAATCTATTTGACTCTATGGATGTTGAGTTAGAATAAGGAAGATTAACATAAGATGTTAAAATATTTAAAGTTTTGTTTAAATAAATCATAAAATAAAATAATTTGTTCAACAATTAAAATGGTAGCGAAGTATAACCATAAAAATATTCATTAGTAATTGGATGATATATAAGAAACATTAAAAAGAATAAACTATTAAAATTAGGTTTACCTTAAACTGAAATAATAGCAATCATTCTAGCAATGTACTGGAGAGGATATTTTTCACGGACAACAAGATAAACTCGAATCTCATGTTCCAAATCACTTCCAGGCTCTAGAGGAAAATTTGCTTTGAACTAACTTTCTGATGAGGATATATGACGATATTGCGATGAAACATTAAGCTGGCGAGTTTATTAGACATTCATCTTCCCATGAATATCATCACAAGGTCAATGAGCATTCACGCAATCCTTATAGGTAATCAGGGAGATGATATGGTAAGAATCAAATGGAGTGAAGGAACCATGCACGCTATATCTTTGAAGAGAGGTATTTGTAGTGCAAGATCAAGTTTTGTGTATTTATTACCATGACTTCACTTGGTAACAATTTTTTGTTTCAAAATAATTCCTTTTAATTAATGGAAATTTAGAGCATGAGAATTACGGACTGTGTGTGAACATCACCAATATAAAAATTGGTCCATTTCTCACAAATGTGTTTAGTATTTTTTGCTTAATTTTGGTCTCTTTGCAATTGTAATGGAATAAATGTGACTTTATTTTATAACTTATTTTTTAACCCCTACAATATTAGTTACCCCCGTTGTCATTTAATTTCATATAGTTTTTAAATTAATATAAATAAAGACTAAAATAAATGACTATTGTCATCATTCAAGGGACATTTGTATCACAAATAGAATTTGTTTTAAACAATTATTAAAAGTAGAACACATAGCAAATATTTATAAGAGAGTCGATGAAAAAATAAGTATTTTTACCTATATCCATGTAGTTAAATATAAATTAATGAGTTATATTCAACAAATACACTTTCGTTTAATCTATTTGACTCTATGGACGTTGAGTTAGAATAAGGAAGATTAACATACGATGTTAAAATATTTAAAGATTTGTTTAAGTAAATCATCAAATAAAATAATTTGTTCAACAATTAAAATGGTAGCTAAGTAAAACCATAAAAATATTCCTTAGTAATTGGATGATATAAAAGAAACATTAAAAATAATAAACTATTAAAATTAGTTTTACCTTAACATGAAATAATAGCAAGAATTCTAGCAATGTACTGTAGAGGATATTTTTCACGGACAACAAGATAAACTCGAATCTCATGTTCCAAATCACTACCAGGCTCTAGAAGAAAATATGCTCTGGACTCACTTTCTGATGAGGATATATGACGATATAGCGATAAAACATTAAGTTGGCGAGTTTATTAGACATTCATCTTCCCATGAATATCATCACAAGGTCAATGAGCATTCACGCAATCCTTATAGGTAATCAGGGAGATGATATGGTAAGAATCAAATGGACTGAAGGAACCATGCACGCTATATCTTTGAAGAGAGGTATTTGTGGTGCAAGATCAAGTTTTGTGTATTTATTACCATGACTTCACTTGGTAACAATTTTTTGTTTCAAAATAATTCTTTTTAATTAATGGAAATTTAGAGCATGAGAATTACGGACTGTGTGTGAACATCACCAATATAAAATTGGTCCATTTCTCACAAATGTGTTTAGTATGTTTTGCTTAATTTCGGTCTCTTTGCAATTGTAATAGAATAAATGTGACTTCATTTTATAACTTATTTTTTAACCCCTACAATATTAGTTACCCCCGTTGTCATTTAATTTCATATAGTTTTTAAATTAATATAAATGAAGACTAAAATAAACGACTATTGTCATCATTCAAGGGACATTAGTATTACAAATAGAATTTGTTTTAAACAATTATTAAAAGTAGAACACATAGCAAATATTTATAAGAGAGTCGATGAAAAAATAAGTATTTTTACTTATATCCATGTAGTTAAATATAAATTAATGAGTCATATTCAACAAATACACTTTCACTTAATATATTTGACTCTATGGATGTTGAGTTAGAATAAGGAAGATTAACATAAGATGTTAAAATATTTAAAGTTTTGTTTAAGTAAATCATCAAATAAAATAATTTGTTCAACAATTAAAATGGTAGCAAAGTAAAACCATAAAAATATTCATTATTAATTGGGTGATACATAAGAAACATTAAAAAGAACAAACTATTAAAATTACTTTTACGTTAACATGAAATAATAGCAAGCATTCTAGCAATGTACTGTAGAGGATATTTTTCACGGACAACAAGATAAACTCGAATCTCATGTTCCAAATCACTACCAGGCTCTAGAAGAAAATTTGCCCTGAACTCACTTTCTGATGAGGATATATGATGATATTGCGATGAAACATTAAGCTGGCGAGTTTATTAGACATTCATCTTCCCATGAATATCATCATAAGGTCAATGAGCATTCACGCATTCCTTATAGGTAATCAGGGAGATGATATGGTAAGAATCAAATGGACTGAAGGAACCATGCACGCTAGATCTTTGAAGAGAGGTATTTGTAGTGCAAGATCAAGTTTTGTGTATTTATTACCATGACTTCACTTGGTAACAATTTTTTGTTTCAAAATAATTCTTTTTAATTAATGGAAATTTAGAGCATGAGAATTACGGACAGTGTGTGAACATCACCAACATAAAATTGGTCCATTTCTCACAAATGTGTTTAGTATGTTTTTCTTCATTTCGGTCTCTTTGCAATTGTAATGGAATAAATGTGACTTTATTTTATAACTTATTTTTTAACCCCTACAATATTAGTTACGCCCGTTGTCATTTAATTTCATATAGTTTTTAAATTAATATAAATAAAGACTAAAATAAACGACTATTGTCATCATTCAAGGGACATTTGTATCACAAACAGAATTTGTTTTAAACAATTGTTAAAAGTAGAACACATAGCAAATATTTATAAGAGAGTCAATGAAAAAATAAGTATTTTTACCTATATCCATGTAGTTAAATATAAATTAATGAGTTATATTCAACAAATACACTTTCGTTTAATCTATTTGACTCTATGGATGTTGAGTTAGAATAAGGAAGATTAACATACGATGTTAAAATATTTAAAGATTTGTTTAAGTAAATTATCAAATAAAATAATTTGTTCAACAATTAAAATGGTACCTAAGTAAAACCATAAAAATATTCCTTAGTAATTGGATGATATATAAGAAACATTAAAAATAATAAACTATTAAAATTAGTTTTACCTTAACATGAAATAATAGCAAGAATTCTAGCAATGTACTGTAGAGGATATTTTTTACGGACAACAAGATAAACTCGAATCTCATGTTCCAAATCACTACCAGGCTCTAGAAGAAAATATGCTCTGGACTCACTTTCTGATGAGGATATATGACGATATAGCGATGAAACATTAAGCTGACGAGTTTATTAGACATTCATCTTCCCATGAATATCATCACGAGGTCAATGAGCATTCACGCATTCCTTATAGGTAATCAGGGAGATGATATGGTAAGAATCAAATGGACTGAAGGAACCATGCACGCTAGATCTTTGACGAGAGGTATTTGTAGTGCAAGATCAAGTTTTGCGTATTTATTACCATGACTTCACTTGGTAACATTTTTTTGTTTCAAAATAATTCTTTTTGATTAATTGAAATTTAGAGCATGAGAATTACGGACTGTGTGTGAACATCACCAATATAAAATTGGTCCATTTCTCACAAATGTGTTTAGTATGTTTTGCTTAATTTCGGTCTCTTTGCAATTGTAATAGAATAAATGTGACTTCATTTTATAACTTATTTTTTAACCCCTACAATATTAGTTACCCCCGTTGTCATTTAATTTCATATAGTTTTTAAATTAATATAAATGAAGACAAAAATAAACGACTATTGTCATCATTCAAGGGACATTAGTATTACAAATAGAATTTGTTTTAAACAATTATTAAAAGTAGAACACATAGCAAATATTTATAAGAGAGTCGATGAAAAAATAAGTATTTTTACTTATATCCATGTAGTTAAATATAAATTAATGAGTCATATTCAACAAATACACTTTCACTTAATATATTTGACTCTATGGATGTTGAGTTAGAATAAGGAAGATTAACATAAGATGTTAAAATATTTAAAGTTTTGTTTAAGTAAATCATCAAATAAAATAATTTGTTCAACAATTAAAATGGTAGCTAAGTAAAACCATAAAAATATTCATTATTAATTGGGTGATACATAAGAAACATTAAAAAGAACAAACAATTAAAATTAGTTTTACCTTAACATGAAATAATAGCAAGCATTCTAGCATTGTACTGTAGAGGATATTTTTCTCGGACAACAAGATAAACTCGAATCTCATGTTCCAAATCACTACTAGGCTCCATAAGAAAATTTGCCCTGGACTCACTTTCTGATGAGGATATATGACGATATAGCGATGAAACATTAAGCTGGCGAGTTTATTAGACATTCATCTTCCCATGAATATCATCACGAGGTCAATGAGCATTCTCGCATTCCTTATAGGTAATCAGGGAGATGATATGGTAAGAATCAAATGGACTGAAGGAATCATGCACGCTAGATCTTTGAAGAGAGGTATTTGTAGTGCAAGATCAAGTTTTGCGTATTTATTACCATGACTTCACTTGGTAACATTTTTTTGTTTCAAAATAATTCTTTTTGATTAATGGAAATTTAGAGCATGAGAATTACGGACTGTGTGTGAACATCACCAATATAAAATTGGTCCATTTCTCACAAATGTGTTTAGTATGTTTTGCTTGATTTCGGTCTCTTTGCAATTGTAATAGAATAAATGTGACTTCATTTTATAAATTATTTTTTAACCCCTACAATATTAGTTACCCCCGTTGTCATTTAATTTCATATAGTTTTTAAATTAATATAAATGAAGACTAAAATAAACTACTATTGTCATCATTCAAGGGACATTAGTATTACAAATAGAATTTGTTTTAAACAATTATTAAAAGTAGAACACATAGCAAATATTTATAAGAGAGTCGATGAAAAAATAAGTATTTTTACTTATATCCATGTAGTTAAATATAAATTAATGAGTCATATTCAACAAATACACTTTCACTTAATATATTTGACTCTATGGATGTTGAGTTAGAATAAGGAAGATTAACATAAGATGTTAAAATATTTAAAGTTTTGTTTAAGTAAATCATCAAATAAATTAATTTGTTCAACAATTAAAATGGTAGCTAAGTAAAACCATAAAAATATTCATTATTAATTGGGTGATACATAAGAAACATTAAAAAGAATAAACTAATAAAATTAGTTTTACGTTAACATGAAATAATAGCAAGCATTCTAGCAATGTACTGTAGAGGATATTTTTCACGGACAACAAGATAAACTCGAATCTCATGTTCCAAATCACTACCAGGCTCTAGAAGAAAATTTTCCCTGAACTCACTTTTTGATGAGGATATATGATGATATTGCGATGAAACATTAAGCTGGCGAGTTTATTAGACATTCATCTTCCCATGAATATCATCATAAGGTCAATGAGCATTCACGCATTCCTTATAGGTAATCAGGGAGATGATATGGTAAGAATCAAATGGACTGAAGGAACCATGCACGCTAGATCTTTGAAGAGAGGTATTTGTAGTGCAAGATCAAGTTTTGCGTATTTATTACCATGACTTCACTTGGTAACAATTTTTTGTTTCAAAATAATTCTTTTTAATTAATGAAAATTTAGAGCATGAGAATTATGGACTGTGTGTGAACATCACCAATATAAAATTGGTCCATTTGTCACAAATGTGTTTAGTATGTTTAGCTTAATTTCGGTCTCCTTGCAATTGTAATAGAATAAATGTGACTTTATTTTATAACTTATTTTTTAACCCCTCCAATGATAGTTACCCCCGTTGTCATTTAATTTCATATAGTTTTTCGATTAATATAAATAAAGGCTAAAACAAACGACTATTGTCATCATTCAAGGGACATTAGTATTACAAATAGAACTTGTTTTAAACAATTATTAAAAGTAGAACACATAGCAAATATTTGTATGAGAGTCGATGAAAAAATAAGTATTTTTACTTATATCCATGTAGTTAAATATAAATTAATGAGTTATATTCAACAAATACACTTTCACTTAATCTATTTGACTCTATGGATGTTGAGTTAGAATAAGGAAGATTAACATAAGATGTTAAAATATTTAAAGTTTTGTTTATATAAATCATAAAATAAAATAATTTGTTCAACAATTAAAAAGGTAGCGAAGTAAAACCATAAAAATATTCATTAGTAATTGGATGATATATAAGAAACATTAAAAAGAATAAACTATTAAAATTAGGTTTACCTTAAACTGAAATAATAGCAAGCATTCTAGCAATGTACTGGAGAGGATATTTTTCACGGACAACAAGATAAACTCGAATCTCATGTTCCAAATCACTTCCAGGCTCTAGAAGAAAATTTGCTTTGAACTCACTTTCTGATGAGGATATATGACGATATTGCGATGAAACATTAAGCTGGCGAGTTTATTAGACATTCATCTTCCCATGAATATCATCACAAGGTCAATGAGCATTCACGCAATCCTTATAGGTAATCAGGGAGATGATATGGTAAGAATCAAATGGAGTGAAGGAACCATGCACGCTATATCTTTGAAGAGAGGTATTTGTAGTGCAAGATCAAGTTTTGTGTATTTATTACCATGACTTCACTTGGTAACAATTTTTTGTTTCAAAATAATTCTTTTTAATTAATGGAAATTTAGAGCATGAGAATTACGGACTGTGTGTGAACATCACCAATATAAAAATTGGTCCATTTCTCACAAATGTGTTTAGTATTTTTTGCTTAATTTTGGTCTCTTTGCAATTGTAATGGAATAAATGTGACTTTATTTTATAACTTATTTTTTAACCCCTACAATATTAGTTACCCCCGTTGTCATTTAATTTCATATAGTTTTTAAATTAATATAAATAAAGACTAAAATAAACGACTATTGTCATCATTCAAGGGACATTTGTATCACAAATAGAATTTGTTTTAAACAATTATTAAAAGTAGAACACATAGCAAATATTTATAAGAGAGTCGATGAAAAAATAAGTATTTTTACCTATATCCATGTAGTTAAATATAAATTAATGAGTTATATTCAACAAATACACTTTCGTTTAATCTATTTGACTCTATGGATGTTGAGTTAGAATAAGGAAGATTAACATACGATGTTAAAATATTTAAAGATTTGTTTAAGTAAATCATCAAATAAAATAATTTGTTCAACAATTAAAATGGTAGCTAAGTAAAACCATAAAAATATTCCTTAGTAATTGGATGATATAAAAGAAACATTAAAAATAATAAACTATTAAAATTAGTTTTACCTTAACATGAAATAATAGCAAGAATTCTAGCAATGTACTGTAGAGGATATTTTTCACGGACAACAAGATAAACTCGAATCTCATGTTCCAAATCACTACCAGGCTCTAGAAGAAAATATGCTCTGGACTCACTTTCTGATGAGGATATATGACGATATAGCGATAAAACATTAAGTTGGCGAGTTTATTAGACATTCATCTTCCCATGAATATCATCACAAGGTCAATGAGCATTCACGCAATCCTTATAGGTAATCCGGGAGATGATATGGTAAGAATCAAATGGACTGAAGGAACCATGCACGCTATATCTTTGAAGAGAGGTATTTGTGGTGCAAGATCAAGTTTTGTGTATTTATTACCATGACTTCACTTGGTAACAATTTTTTGTTTCAAAATAATTCTTTTTAATTAATGGAAATTTAGAGCATGAGAATTACGGACTGTGTGTGAACATCACCAATATAAAATTGGTCCATTTCTCACAAATGTGTTTAGTATGTTTTGCTTAATTTCGGTCTCTTTGCAATTGTAATAGAATAAATGTGACTTCATTTTATAACTTATTTTCTAACCCCTACAATATTAGTTACCCCCGTTGTCATTTAATTTCATATAGTTTTTAAATTAATATAAATGAAGACTAAAATAAACGACTATTGTCATCATTCAAGGGACATTAGTATTACAAATAGAATTTGTTTTAAACAATTATTAAAAGTAGAACACATAGCAAATATTTATAAGAGAGTCGATGAAAAAATAAGTATTTTTACTTATATCCTTGTAGTTAAATATAAATTAATGAGTCATATTCAACAAATACACTTTCACTTAATATATTTGACTCTATGGATGTTGAGTTAGAATAAGGAAGATTAACATAAGATGTTAAAATATTTAAAGTTTTTTTTAAGTAAATCATCAAATAAAATAATTTGTTCAACAATTAAAATGGTAGCTAAGTAAAACCATAAAAATATTCATTATTAATTGGGTGATACATAAGAAACATTAAAAAGAACAAACTATTAAAATTAGTTTTACGTTAACATGAAATAATAGCAAGCATTCTAGCAATGTACTGTAGAGGATATTTTTCACGGACAACAAGATAAACTCGAATCTCATGTTCCAAATCACTACCAGGCTCTAGAAGAAAATTTGCCCTGAACTCACTTTCTGATGAGGATATATGATGATATTGCGATGAAACATTAAGCTGGCGAGTTTATTAGACATTCATCTTCCCATGAATATCATCATAAGGTCAATGAGCATTCACGCATTCCTTATAGGTAATCAGGGAGATGATATGGTAAGAATCAAATGGACTGAAGGAACCATGCACGCTAGATCTTTGAAGAGAGGTATTTGTAGTGCAAGATCAAGTTTTGCGTATTTATTACCATGACTTCACTTGGTAACAATTTTTTGTTTCAAAATAATTCTTTTTAATTAATGGAAATTTAGAGCATGAGAATTACGGACTGTGTGTGAACATCACCAATATAAAATTGGTCCATTTCTCACAAATGTGTTTAGTATGTTTTGCTTAATTTCGGTCTCTTTGCAATTGTAATAGAATAAATGTGACTTCATTTTATAACTTATTTTTTAACCCCTACAATATTAGTTACCCCCGTTGTCATTTAATTTCATATAGTTTTTAAATTAATATAAATGAAGACTAAAATAAACGACTATTGTCATCATTCAAGGGACATTAGTATTACAAATAGAATTTGTATTAAACAATTATTAAAAGTAGAACACATAGCAAATATTTATAAGAGAGTCGATGAAAAAATAAGTATTTTTACTTATATCCATGGAGTTAAATATAAATTAATGAGTCATATTCAACATATACACTTTCGTTTAATCTATTTGACTCTATGGATGTTGAGTTAGAATAAGGAAGATTAACATAAGATGTTAAAATATTTAAAGTTTTGTTTAAGTAAATCATCAAATAAAATAATTTGTTCAACAATTAAAATGGTAGCGAAGTAAAACCATAAAAATATTCATTATTAATTGGGTGATACATAAGAAACATTAAAAAGAATAAACTAATAAAATTAGTTTTACCTTAACATGAAATAATAGCAAGCATTCTAGCAATGTACTGTAGAGGATATTTTTCACGGACAACAAGATAAAGTCGAATCTCATGTTCCAAATCACTACCAGGCTCTAGAAGAAAATTTGCCCCGAACTCACTTTCTGATGAGGATATATGATGATATTGCGATGAAACATTAAGCTGGCGAGTTTATTAGACATTCATCTTCCCATGAATATCATCATAAGGTCAATGAGCATTCACGCAATCCTTATAGGTAATCAGGGAGATGATATGGTAAGAATCAAATGGAGTGAAGGAACCATGCACGCTATATCTTTGAAGAGAGGTATTTGTAGTGCAAGATCAAGTTTTGTGTATTTATTACCATGACTTCACTTGGTAACAATTTTTTGTTTCAAAATAATTCTTTTTAATTAATGGAAATTTAGAGCATGAGAATTACGGACTGTGTGTGAACATCACCAATATAAAAATTGGTCCATTTCTCACAAATGTGTTTAGTATTTTTTGCTTAATTTTGGTCTCTTTGCAATTGTAATGGAATAAATGTGACTTTATTTTATAACTTATTTTTTAACCCCTACAATATTAGTTACCCCCGTTGTCATTTAATTTCATATAGTTTTTAAATTAATATAAATAAAGACTAAAATAAACGACTATTGTCATCATTCAAGGGACATTTGTATCACAAATAGAATTTGTTTTAAACAATTATTAAAAGTAGAACACATAGCAAATATTTATAAGAGAGTCGATGAAAAAATAAGTATTTTTACCTATATCCATGTAGTTAAATATAAATTAATGAGTTATATTCAACAAATACACTTTCGTTTAATCTATTTGACTCTATGGATGTTGAGTTAGAATAAGGAAGATTAACATACGATGTTAAAATATTTAAAGATTTGTTTAAGTAAATCATCAAATAAAATAATTTGTTCAACAATTAAAATGGTAGCTAAGTAAAACCATAAAAATATTCCTTAGTAATTGGATGATATAAAAGAAACATTAAAAATAATAAACTATTAAAATTAGTTTTACCTTAACATGAAATAATAGCAAGAATTCTAGCAATGTACTGTAGAGGATATTTTTCACGGACAACAAGATAAACTCGAATCTCATGTTCCAAATCACTACCAGGCTCTAGAAGAAAATATGCTCTGGACTCACTTTCTGATGAGGATATATGACGATATAGCGATAAAACATTAAGTTGGCGAGTTTATTAGACATTCATCTTCCCATGAATATCATCACAAGGTCAATGAGCATTCACGCAATCCTTATAGGTAATCAGGGAGATGATATGGTAAGAATCAAATGGACTGAAGGAACCATGCACGCTATATCTTTGAAGAGAGGTATTTGTGGTGCAAGATCAAGTTTTGTGTATTTATTACCATGACTTCACTTGGTAACAATTTTTTGTTTCAAAATAATTCTTTTTAATTAATGGAAATTTAGAGCATGAGAATTACGGACTGTGTGTGAACATCACCAATATAAAATTGGTCCATTTCTCACAAATGTGTTTAGTATGTTTTGCTTAATTTCGGTCTCTTTGCAATTGTAATAGAATAAATGTGACTTCATTTTATAACTTATTTTCTAACCCCTACAATATTAGTTACCCCCGTTGTCATTTAATTTCATATAGTTTTTAAATTAATATAAATGAAGACTAAAATAAACGACTATTGTCATCATTCAAGGGACATTAGTATTACAAATAGAATTTGTTTTAAACAATTATTAAAAGTAGAACACATAGCAAATATTTATAAGAGAGTCGATGAAAAAATAAGTATTTTTACTTATATCCTTGTAGTTAAATATAAATTAATGAGTCATATTCAACAAATACACTTTCACTTAATATATTTGACTCTATGGATGTTGAGTTAGAATAAGGAAGATTAACATAAGATGTTAAAATATTTAAAGTTTTTTTTAAGTAAATCATCAAATAAAATAATTTGTTCAACAATTAAAATGGTAGCTAAGTAAAACCATAAAAATATTCATTATTAATTGGGTGATACATAAGAAACATTAAAAAGAACAAACTATTAAAATTAGTTTTACGTTAACATGAAATAATAGCAAGCATTCTAGCAATGTACTGTAGAGGATATTTTTCACGGACAACAAGATAAACTCGAATCTCATGTTCCAAATCACTACCAGGCTCTAGAAGAAAATTTGCCCTGAACTCACTTTCTGATGAGGATATATGATGATATTGCGATGAAACATTAAGCTGGCGAGTTTATTAGACATTCATCTTCCCATGAATATCATCATAAGGTCAATGAGCATTCACGCATTCCTTATAGGTAATCAGGGAGATGATATGGTAAGAATCAAATGGACTGAAGGAACCATGCACGCTAGATCTTTGAAGAGAGGTATTTGTAGTGCAAGATCAAGTTTTGCGTATTTATTACCATGACTTCACTTGGTAACAATTTTTTGTTTCAAAATAATTCTTTTTAATTAATGAAAATTTAGAGCATGAGAATTACGGACTGTGTGTGAACATCACCAATATAAAATTGGTCCATTTCTCACAAATGTGTTTAGTATGTTTTGCTTAATTTCGGTCTCTTTGCAATTGTAATAGAATAAATGTGACTTCATTTTATAACTTATTTTTTAACCCCTACAATATTAGTTACCCCCGTTGTCATTTAATTTCATATAGTTTTTAAATTAATATAAATGAAGACTAAAATAAACGACTATTGTCATCATTCAAGGGACATTAGTATTACAAATAGAATTTGTATTAAACAATTATTAAAAGTAGAACACATAGCAAATATTTATAAGAGAGTCGATGAAAAAATAAGTATTTTTACTTATATCCATGGAGTTAAATATAAATTAATGAGTCATATTCAACATATACACTTTCGTTTAATCTATTTGACTCTATGGATGTTGAGTTAGAATAAGGAAGATTAACATAAGATGTTAAAATATTTAAAGTTTTGTTTAAGTAAATCATCAAATAAAATAATTTGTTCAACAATTAAAATGGTAGCGAAGTAAAACCATAAAAATATTCATTATTAATTGGGTGATACATAAGAAACATTAAAAAGAATAAACTAATAAAATTAGTTTTACCTTAACATGAAATAATAGCAAGCATTCTAGCAATGTACTGTAGAGGATATTTTTCACGGACAACAAGATAAAGTCGAATCTCATGTTCCAAATCACTACCAGGCTCTAGAAGAAAATTTGCCCCGAACTCACTTTCTGATGAGGATATATGATGATATTGCGATGAAACATTAAGCTGGCGAGTTTATTAGACATTCATCTTCCCATGAATATCATCATAAGGTCAATGAGCATTCACGCATTCCTTATAGGTAATCAGGGAGATGATATGGTAAGAATCAAATGGACTGAAGGAACCATGCACGCTAGATCTTTTGAAGAGAGGTTTTTGTAGTGCAAGATCAAGTTTTGCGTATTTATTACCATGACTTCACTTGGTAACAATTTTTTGTTTCAAAATAATTCTTTTTAATTAATGAAAATTTAGAGCATGAGAATTACGGACTGTGTGTGAACATCACCAATATAAAATTGGTCCATTTGTCACAAATGTGTTAAGTATGTTTAGCTTAATTTCGGTCTCCTTGCAATTGTAATAGAATAAATGTGACTTTATTTTATAACTTATTTTTTAACCCCTCCAATGATAGTTACCCCCGTTGTCATTTAATTTCATATAGTTTTTCGATTAATATAAAAAAAGGCTAAAACAAACGACTATTGTCATCATTCAAGGGACATTAGTATTACAAATAGAACTTGTTTTAAACAATTATTAAAAGTAGAACACATAGCAAATATTTGTAAGAGAGTCGATGAAAAAATAAGTATTTTTACCTATATCCATGTAGTTAAATATAAATTAATGAGTTATATTCAACAAATACACTTTCGTTTAATCTATTTGACTCTATGGATGTTGAGTTAGAATAAGGAAGATTAACATAAGATGTTAAAATATTTAAAGTTTTGTTTAAGTAAATCATCAAATAAAATAATTTGTTCAACAATTAAAATGGTAGCTAAGTAAAACCATAAAAATATTCATTATTAATTGAGTGATACATAAGAAACATTAAAAAGAACAAACTATTAAAATTAGTTTTACCTTAACATGAAATAATAGCAAGCATTCTAGCATTGTACTGTAGAGGATATTTTTCTCGGACAACAAGATAAACTCGAATCTCATGTTCCAAATCACTACTAGGCTCCATAAGAAAATTTGCCCTGTACTCACTTTCTGATGAGGAAATATGACGATATAGCGATGAAACATTAAGCTGACGAGTTTATTAGACATTCATCTTCCCATGAATATCATCACGAGGTCAATGAGCATTCACGCATTCCTTATAGGTAATCAGGGAGATGATATGGTAAGAATCAAATGGACTGAAGGAACCATGCACGCTAGATCTTTGAAGAGAGGTATTTGTAGTGCAAGATCAAGTTTTGCGTATTTATTGCCATGACTTCACTAGGTAACATTTTTTTGTTTCAAAATAATTCTTTTTGATTAATGGAAATTTAGAGCATGAGAATTACGGACTGTGTGTGAACATCACCAATAGAAAATTGGTCCATTTCTCACAAATGTGTTTAGTATTTTTTGCTTAATTTTGGTCTCTTTGCAATTGTAATGGAATAAATATGACTTTATTTTATAACTTATTTTTTAACCCCATCCAATATTAGTTTCCCCCGTTGTCATTTAATTTCATATAGTTTTTAAATTAATATAAATAAAGACTAAAATAAACGACTATTGTCATCATTCAAGGGACATTAGTATTACAAATAAAATTTGATTTAAACAATTATTAAAAGTAGAACACATAGAAAATATTTATAAGAGAGTCGATGAAAAAATAAGTATTTTTACCTATATCCATGTAGTTAAATATAAATTAATGAGTTATATTCAACAAATACACTTTCGTTTAATCTATTTGACTCTATGGATGTTGAGTTAGAATAAGGAAGATTAACATACGATGTTAAAATATTTAAAGATTTGTTTAAGTAAATCATCAAATAAAATAATTTGTTCAACAATTAAAATGGTAGCTAAGTAAAACCATAAAAATATTCCTTAGTAATTGGATGATATATAAGAAACATTAAAAATAATAAACTATTAAAATTAGTTTTACCTTAACATGAAATAATAGCAATAATTCTAGCAATGTACTGTAGAGGATATTTTTCACGGACAACAAGATAAACTCGAATCTCATGTTCCAAATCACTACCAAGCTCTAGAAGAAAATATGCTCTGGACTCACTTTCTGATGAGGATATATGACGATATAGCGATGAAACATTAAGTTGGCGAGTTTATTAGACATTCATCTTCCCATGAATATCATCACAAGGTCAATGAGCATTCACGCAATCCTTATAGGTAATCAGGGAGATGATATGGTAAGAATCAAATGGACTGAAGGAACCATGCACGCTAGATCTTTGACGAGAGGTATTTGTAGTGCAAGATCAAGTTTTGCGTATTTATTACCATGACTTCACTTGGTAACATTTTTTTGTTTCAAAATAATTCTTTTTGATTAATGGAAATTTAGAGCATGAGAATTACGGACTGTGTGTGAACATCACCAATATAAAATTGGTCCATTTCTCACAAATGTGTTTAGTATGTTTTGCTTAATTTCGGTCTCTTTGCAATTGTAATAGAATAAATGTGACATCATTTTATAACTTATTTTTTAACCCCTACAATATTAGTTACCCCCGTTGTCATTTAATTTCATATAGTTTTTAAATTAATATAAATGAAGACTAAAATAAACGACTATTGTCATCATTCAAGGGACATTAGTATTACAAATAGAATTTATTTTAAACAATTATTAAAAGTAGAACACATAGCAAATATTTATAAGAGAGTCGATGAAAAAATAAGTATTTTTACTTATATCCATGTAGTTAAATATAAATTAATGAGTCATATTCAACATATACACTTTCGTTTAATCTATTTGACTCTATGGATGTTGAGTTAGAATAAGGAAGATTAACATAAGATGTTAAAATATTTAAAGTTTTGTTTAAGTAAATCATCAAATAAAATAATTTGTTCAACAATTAAAATGGTAGCTAAGTAAAACCATAAAAATATTCATTATTAATTGGGTGATATATAAGAAACATTAAAAAGAATAAACTATTAAAATTAGGTTTACCTTAACCTGAAATAATAGCAAGCATTCTAGCAATGTACTGGAGAGGATATTTTTCACGGACAACAAGATAAACTCGAATCTCATGTTCCAAATCACTTCCAGGCTCTAGAAGAAAATTTGCTCTGAACTCACTTTCTGATGAGGATATATGACGATATTGCGATGAAACATTAAGTTGGCGAGTTTATTAGACATTCATCTTCCCATGAATATCATCACAAGGTCAATGAGCATTCACACATTCCTTATAGGTAATCAGGGAGATGATACGGTAAGAATCAAATGGACTGAAGGAACCATGCATGCTAGATCTTTGAAGAGAGGTATTTGTAGTGCAAGATCAAGTTTTGCATATATATTACCATGACTTCACTTGGTAACAATTTTTTGTTTCAAAATAATTCTTTTTAATTAATGGAAATTTAGAGCATGAGAATTACGGACTGTGTGTGAACATCACCAATATAAAATTGGTCCATTTCTCACAAATGTGTTTAGTATGTTTTGCTTAATTTCGATCTCTCTGCAATTGTAATAGAATAAATGTGACTTTATTTTATAACTTATTTTTTAGCCCCTCCAATGATAGTTACCCCCGTTGTCATTTAATTTCATACAGTTTTTCAATTAATATAAATAAAGGCTAAAATAAACGACTATTGTCATCATTCAAGGGACATTAGTATTACAAATACAATTTGTTTTAAATAATTATTAAAAGTAAAACACATAGCAAATATTTATTAGATAGTCGATGAAAAATAAGTATTTTTGCTTATATCCATGTAGTTAAATATAAATTAATGAGTTATATTCAACAAATACACTTTCACTTAATCTATTTGACTCTATGGTTGTTGAGTTAGAATAAGGAAGATTAACATAAGATGTTGTAATATTTAAAGTTTTGTTTAAATAAATCATCAAATAAAATAATTTTTCAACAATTAAAATGGTAGCGAAGTAAAACCATAAAAATATTCATTAGTAATTGGATGATATATAAGAAACATTAAAATGAATAAACTATTAAAATTAGTTTTACCTTAACATGAAATAATAGCATGCATTCTAGCAATGTACTGTAGAGGATATTTTTCATGCACAACAAGATAAACTCGAATCTCATGTTCCAAATCACTACAAGGCTCTAGAAGAAAATTTGCTCTGGACTCACTTTCTGACGAGGATATATGACGATATAGCGATGAAACATTAAGCTGGCGAGTTTATTAGACATTCATCTTCCCATGAATATCATCACGAGGTCAATGAGCATTCACACATTCCTTATAGGTAATCAGGGAGATGATATGGTAAGAATGAAATGGACTGAAGGAACCATGCACGCTAAATCTTTGAAGAGATGTATTTGTAGTGTAAGATCAAGTTTTACGTATTTATTACCATGACTTCACTTGGTAACAATTTTCTGTTTCAAAATAATTCTAATTAATTAATGGAAATTTAGAGAATGAGAATTATGGACTGTGTGTTAACATCACCTATATAAAATTGGTCCATTTCTCACAAATGTGTTTAGTATATTTTGCTTAATTTCTATCTCTTTGCAATTGTAATGTAATAAATGTGACTTTATTTTATAACTTATATTTTAACCCCTCCAATATTAGTTACCCCCGTTGTCATTTAATTTCATATAGTTTTTAAATTAATATAAATAAAGACTAAAATAAACGACTATTGTCATCATTCAAGGGACATTAGTATTACAAATAGAATTTGTTTTAAACAATTATTAAAAGTAGAACACATAGCAAATATTTATAAGAGAGTCGATGAAAAATAAGTATTTTTACTTATATCCATGTAGTTAAATATAAATTAATGAGTTATATTCAACAAATACACTTTCACTTAATCAATTTGACTCTATGGATGTTGAGTTAGAATAAGGAAGATTAACATAAGATGTTAAAATATTTAAAGTTTTGGTTAAATAAATCTTCAAATAAAATAATTTGTTCAACAATTAAAATGGTACCGAACTAAAACCATAAAAATATTCATTAGTAATTGGATGATATATAAGAAACATTAAAAAGAATAAACTATTAAAATTAGTTTTACCTTAACATGAAATAATAGCAAGACTTCTAGCAATGTACTGTAGAGGATATTTTTTAGGGACAACAAGATAAACTCGAAACTCATGTTCCAAATCACTACTAGGCTCTAGAAGAAAATTTGCTCTGGACTCACTTTCTGATGAGGATATATGACGATATAGCGATGAAACATTAAGCTGGCGAGTTTATTAGACATTCATCTTCCCATGAATATCATCAAAAGGTCAATGAGATTTCACGCATTCCTTATAGGTAATCAGGGAGATGATATGGTAAGAATCAAATGGACTGAAGGAACCATGCACGCTAGATCTTTGAAGAGAGGTATTTGTAGTGCAAGATCATGTTTTGCGTATTTATTACCATGACTTCATATGGTAAGAATTTTTTGTTTCAAAATAATTCTTTTTAATTAATGGAAATTTAGAGCATGAGAATTACGGACTGTGTGTGAACATCACCAATATAAAATTGGTCCATTTCTCACAAATGTGTTTAGTATGTTTTGCTTAATTTCGGTCTCTTTGCAATTGTAATAGAATAAATGTGACTTTATTTTATAACTTATTTTTTAACCCCTACAATATTAGTTACCCCCGTTGTCATTTAATTTCATATAGTTTTTAAATTAATATAAATAAAGACTAAAATAAATGACTATTGTCATCATTCAAGGGACATTAGTATTACAAATAGAATTTGTTTTAAACAATTATTAAAAGTAGAACACATAGCATATATTTAATGGGGAGTCGATGAAAAATAAGTATTTTTACTTATATCCATGTAGTTAAATATAAATTAATGAGTTATATTCAACAAATACACTTTCGTTTAATCTATTTGACCCTATGGTTGTTGAGTTAGAATAAGGAATATTAACATAAGATGTTAAAATATTTATAGTCTTGTTTAAATAAATCATCAAATAAAATAATTTGTTCAACAATTAAAATGGTAGCAAAGTAAAACCATAAAAATATTCATTAGTAATTGGATGATATATAAGAAACACTAAAAAGAACAAACTATTAAAATTAGTTATACGTTAACATGAAATTATAGCAAGCATTCTAGCAATGTACTGTAGAGGATATTTTTCGTGGAAAACAAGATAAACTCGAATCTCATGTTCCAAATCACTACAAGGCTCTAGAAGATAACTTGCACTGGACTCACTTTCTGACAAGGATATATGACGATATAGCGATGAAACATTAAACTGGCGAGTTTATTAGACATTCATCTTCCCATGAATATCATCACGAGGTCAATGAGCATTCACGCATTCCTTATAGGTAATCAGGGAGATGATATGGTAAGAATCAAATGGGCTGAAGGAACCATGCACGCTAGATCTTTGAAGAGAGGTATTTGTAGTGCAAGATCAAGTTTTGCGTATTTATTACCATGACTTCACTTGGAAGCAATTTTTTGTTTCAAAATAATTCTTTTTAATTAATGGAAATTTAGAGCATGAGAATTACGTACTGTGTGTGAACATCACCAATATAAAATTGGTCCATTTCTCACAAATGTGTTTAGTATGTTTTGCTTAATTTCGATCTCTTTGCAATTGTAATGGAATAAATGTGACTTTATTTTATAACTTATTTTTTAACCCCTCCAATATTAGTTACCCCTGTTGTCATTTAATTTCATATAGTTTTTCAATTAATATAAATAAAGGCTAAAATAAACGACTATTGTCATCATTCAAGGGACATTAGTATTACAAATAGAATTTGTTTTAAACAATTATTAAAAGTAGAACACATAGCATATATTTAATGGGGAGTCGATGAAAAATAAGTATTTTTACTTATATCCATGTAGTTAAATATAAATTAATGAGTTATATTCAACAAATACACTTTCGTTTAATCTATTTGACCCTATGGTTGTTGAGTTAGAATAAGGAATATTAACATAAGATGTTAAAATATTTATAGTTTTGTTTAAATAAATCATCAAATAAAATAATTTGTTCAACAATTAAAATGGTAGCAAAGTAAAACCATAAAAATATTCATTAGTAATTGGATGATATATAAGAAACACTAAAAAGAACAAACTATTAAAATTAGTTATACGTTAACATGAAATTATAGCAAGCATTCTAGCAATGTACTGTAGAGGATATTTTTCGTGGACAACAAGATAAACTCGAATCTCATGTTCCAAATCACTACAAGGCTCTAGAAGATAACTTGCACTGGACTCACTTTCTGACAAGGATATATGACGATATAGCGATGAAACATTAAACTGGCGAGTTTATTAGACATTCGTCTTCCCATGAATATCATCACGAGGTCAATGAGCATTCACGCATTCCTTATAGGTAATCAGGGAGATGATATGGTAAGAATCAAATGGGCTGAAGGAACCATGCACGCTAGATCTTTGAAGAGAGGTATTTGTAGTGCAAGATCAAGTTTTGCGTATTTATTACCATGACTTCACTTGGAAGCAATTTTTTGTTTCAAAATAATTCTTTTTAATTAATGGAAATTTAGAGCATGAGAATTACGTACTGTGTGTGAACATCACCAATATAAAATTGGTCCATTTCTCACAAATGTGTTTAGTATGTTTTGCTTAATTTCGGTCTCTTTGCAATTGTAATGGAATAAATGTGACTTTATTTTATAACTTATTTTTTAACCCCTCCAATATTAGTTACCCCTGTTGTCATTTAATTTCATATAGTTTTTCAATTAATATAAATAAAGGCTAAAATAAACTACTATTGTCATCATTCAAGGGACATTAGTATTACAAATAGAATTTGTTTTAAACAATTATTAAAAGTAGAACACATAGCATATATTTAATGGGGAGTCGATGAAAAATAAGTATTTTTATTTATATCGATGTAGTTAAATATAAATTAATGAGTTATATTCAACAAATACACTTTCGTTTAATCTATTTGACTCTATGGTTGTTGAGTTAGAATAAGGAAGATTAACATAAGATGTTAAAATATTTAAAGTTTTGTTTAAATAAATCATCAAATAAAATAATTTGTTCAACAATTAAAATGGTAGCGAAGTAAAACCATAACAATATTCATTAGTAATTGGATGATATATAAGAAACATTAAAAAGAATAAACTATTAAAATTAGGTTTACCTTAAACTGAAATAATAGCAAGCATTCTAGCAATGTACTGGAGAGGATATTTTTCACGGACAACAAGATAAACTCGAATCTCATGTTCCAAATCACTTCCAGGCTCTAGAAGAAAATTTGCTTTGAACTCACTTTCTGATGAGGATATATGACGATATTGCGATGAAACATTAAGCTGGCGAGTTTATTAGACATTCATCTTCCCATGAATATCATCACAAGGTCAATGAGCATTCACGCAATCCTTATAGGTAATCAGGGAGATGATATGGTAAGAATCAAATGGAGTGAAGGAACCATGCACGCTATATCTTTGAAGAGAGGTATTTGTAGTGCAAGATCAAGTTTTGTGTATTTATTACCATGACTTCACTTGGTAACAATTTTTTGTTTCAAAATAATTCTTTTTAATTAATGGAAATTTAGAGCATGAGAATTACGGACTGTGTGTGAACATCACCAATATAAAAATTGGTCCATTTCTCACAAATGTGTTTAGTATTTTTTGCTTAATTTTGGCCTCTTTGCAATTGTAATGGAATAAATGTGACTTTATTTTATAACTTATTTTTTAACCCCTACAATATTAGTTACCCCCGTTGTCATTTGATTTCATATAGTTTTTAAATTAATATAAATAAAGACTAAAATAAACGACTATTGTCATCATTCAAGGGACATTTGTATCACAAATAGAATTTGTTTTAAACAATTATTAAAAGTAGAACACATAGCAAATATTTATAAGAGAGTCGATGAAAAAATAAGTATTTTTACCTATATCCATGTAGTTAAATATAAATTAATGAGTTATATTCAACAAATACACTTTCGTTTAATCTATTTGACTCTATGGATGTTGAGTTAGAATAAGGAAGATTAACATACGATGTTAAAATATTTAAAGATTTGTTTAAGTAAATCATCAAATAAAATAATTTGTTCAACAATTAAAATGGTAGCTAAGTAAAACCATAAAAATATTCCTTAGTAATTGGATGAAATAAAAGAAACATTAAAAATAATAAACTATTAAAATTAGTTTTACCTTAACATGAAATAATAGCAAGAATTCTAGCAATGTACTGTAGAGGATATTTTTCACGGACAACAAGATAAACTCGAATCTCTTGTTCCAAATCACTACCAGGCTCTAGAAGAAAATATGCTCTGGACTCACTTTCTGATGAGGATATATGACGATATAGCGATAAAACATTAAGTTGGCGAGTTTATTAGACATTCATCTTCCCATGAATATCATCACAAGGTCAATGAGCATTCACGCAATCCTTATAGGTAATCAGGGAGATGATATGGTAAGAATCAAATGGACTGAAGGAACCATGCACGCTAGATCTTTGAAGAGAGGTATTTGTAGTGCGAGATCAAGTTTTGCGTATTTATTACCATGACTTCACTTGGTAACATTTTTTTGTTTCAAAATAATTCTTTTTGATTAATGGAAATTTAGAGCATGAGAATTACGGACTGTGTGTGAACATCACCAATATAAAATTGGTCCATTTCTCACAAATGTGTTTAGTATGTTTTGCTTAATTTCGGTCTCTTTGCAATTGTAATAGAATAAATGTGACTTCATTTTATAACTTATTTTTTAACCCCTACAATATTAGTTACCCCCGTTGTCATTTAATTTCATATAGTTTTTAAATTAATATAAATGAAGACTAAAATAAATGACTATTGTCATCATTCAAGGGACATGAGTATTACAAATAGAATTTGTTTTAAACAATTATTAAAAGTAGAACACATAGCAAATATTTATAAGAGAGTCGATGAAAAAATAAGTATTTTTACTTATATCCATGTAGTTAAATATAAATTAATGAGTCATATTCAACAAATACACTTTCACTTAATATATTTGACTCTATGGATGTTGAGTTAGAATAAGGAAGATTAACATAAGATGTTAAAATATTTAATGTTTTGTTTAAGTAAATCATCAAATAAAATAATTTGTTCAACAATTAAAATGGTAGCTAAGTAAAACCATAAAAATATTCATTATTAATTGGGTGATACATAAGAAACATTAAAAAGAACAAACTATTAAAATTAGTTTTACGTTAACATGAAATAATAGCAAGCATTCTAGCAATGTACTGTAGAGGATATTTTTCACGGACAACAAGATAAACTCGAATCTCATGTTCCAAATCACTACCAGGCTCTAGAAGAAAATTTGCCCTGAACTCACTTTCTGATGAGGATATATGATGATATTGCGATGAAACATTAAGCTGGCGAGTTTATTAGACATTCATCTTCCCATGAATATCATCATAAGGTCAATGAGCATTCACGCATTCCTTATAGGTAATCAGGGAGATGATATGGTAAGAATCAAATGGACTGAAGGAACCATGCACGCTAGATCTTTGAAGAGAGGTATTTGTAGTGCAAGATCAAGTTTTGCGTATTTATTGCCATGACTTCACTTGGTAACATTTTTTTGTTTCAAAATAATTCTTTTTGATTAATGGAAATTTAGAGCATGAGAATTACGGACTGTGTGTGAACATCACCAATATAAAATTGGTCCATTTCTCACAAATGTGTTTAGTATTTTTTGCTTAATTTTGGTCTCTTTGCAATTGTAATGGAATAAATGTGAATTTATTTTATAACTTATTTTTTAACCCCATCCAATATTAGTTTCCCCCGTTGTCATTTAATTTCATATAGTTTTTAAATTAATATAAATAAAGACTAAAATAAACGACTATTGTCATCATTCAAGGGACATTAGTATTACAAATAAAATTTGATTTAAACAATTATTAAAAGTAGAACACATAGCAAATATTTATAAGAGAGTCGATGAAAAAATAAGTATTTTTACCTATATCCATGTAGTTAAATATAAATTAATGAGTTATATTCAACAAATACACTTTCGTTTAATCTATTTGACTCTATGGATGTTGAGTTAGAATAAGGAAGATTAACATACGATGTTAAAATATTTAAAGATTTGTTTAAGTAAATCATCAAATAAAATAATTTGTTCAACAATTAAAATGGTAGCTAAGTAAAACCATAAAAATATTCCTTAGTAATTGGATGATATATAAGAAACATTAAAAATAATAAACTATTAAAATTAGTTTTACCTTAACATGAAATAATAGCAAGAATTCTAGCAATGTACTGTAGAGGATATTTTTCACGGACAACAAGATAAACTCGAATCTCATGTTCCAAATCACTACCAAGCTCTAGAAGAAAATATGCTCTGGACTCACTTTCTGATGAGGATATATGACGATATAGCGATGAAACATTAAGTTGGCGAGTTTATTAGACATTCATCTTCCCATGAATATCATCACAAGGTCAATGAGCATTCACGCAAACCTTATAGGTAATCAGGGAGATGATATGGTAAGAATCAAATGGACTGAAGGAACCATGCACGCTAGATCTTTGAAGAGAGGTATTTGTAGTGCGAGATCAAGTTTTGCGTATTTATTACCATGACTTCACTTGGTAACATTTTTTTGTTTCAAAATAATTCTTTTTGATTAATGGAAATTTAGAGCATGAGAATTACGGACTGTGTGTGAACATCACCAATATAAAATTGGTCCATTTCTCACAAATGTGTTTAGTATGTTTTGCTTAATTTCGGTCTCTTTGCAATTGTAATAGAATAAATGTGACTTCATTTTATAACTTATTTTTTAACCCCTACAATATTAGTTACCCCCGTTGTCATTTAATTTCATATAGTTTTTAAATTAATATAAATGAAGACTAAAATAAACGACTATTGTCATCATTCAAGGGACATTAGTATTACAAATAGAATTTATTTTAAACAATTATTAAAAGTAGAACACATAGCAAATATTTATAAGAGAGTCGATGAAAAAATAAGTATTTTTACTTATATCCATGTAGTTAAATATAAATTAATGAGTCATATTCAACAAATACACTTTCACTTAATATATTTGACTCTATGGATGTTGAGTTAGAATAAGGAAGATTAACATAAGATGTTAAAATATTTAAAGTTTTGTTTAAGTAAATCATAAAATAAAATAATTTGTTCAACAATTAAAATGGTAGCTAAGTAAAACCATAAAAATATTCATTATTAATTGGGTGATATATAAGAAACATTAAAAAGAATAAACTATTAAAATTAGGTTTACCTTAACCTGAAATAATAGCAAGCATTCTAGCAATGTACTGGAGAGGATATTTTTCACGGACAACAAGATAAACTCGAATCTCATGTTCCAAATCACTTCCAGGCTCTAGAAGAAAATTTGCTCTGAACTCACTTTCTGATGAGGATATACGACGATATTGCGATGAAACATTAAGTTGGCGAGTTTATTAGACATTCATCTTCCCATGAATATCATCACAAGGTCAATGAGCATTCACACATTCCTTATAGGTAATCAGGGAGATGATATGGTAAGAATCAAATGGACTGAAGGAACCATGCATGCTAGATCTTTGAAGAGAGGTATTTGTAGTGCAAGATCAAGTTTTGCATATATATTACCATGACTTCACTTGGTAACAATTTTTTGTTTCAAAATAATTCTTTTTAATTAATGGAAATTTAGAGCATGAGAATTACGGACTGTGTGTGAACATCACCAATATAAAATTGGTCCATTTCTCACAAATGTGTTTAGTATGTTTTGCTTAATTTCGGTCTCTCTGCAATTGTAATAGAATAAATGTGACTTTATTTTATAACTTATTTTTTAGCCCCTCCAATGATAGTTACCCCCGTTGTCATTTAATTTCATACAGTTTTTCAATTAATATAAATAAAGGCTAAAATAAACGACTATTGTCATCATTCAAGGGACATTAGTATTACAAATACAATTTGTTTTAAATAATTATTAAAAGTAAAACACATAGCAAATATTTATTAGATAGTCGATGAAAAATAAGTATTTTTACTTATATCCATGTAGTTAAATATAAATTAATGAGTTATATTCAACAAATACACTTTCACTTAATCTATTTGACTCTATGGTTGTTGAGTTAGAATAAGGAAGATTAACATAAGATGTTGTAATATTTAAAGTTTTGTTTAAATAAATCATCAAATAAAATAATTTTTCAACAATTAAAATGGTAGCGAAGTAAAACCATAAAAATATTCATTAGTAATTGGATGATATATAAGAAACATTAAAATGAATAAACTATTAAAATTAGTTTTACCTTAACATGAAATAATAGCATGCATTCTAGCAATGTACTGTAGAGGATATTTTTCATGCACAACAAGATAAACTCGAATCTCATGTTCCAAATCACTACAAGGCTCTAGAAGAAAATTTGCTCTGGACTCACTTTCTGACGAGGATATATGACGATATAGCGATGAAACATTAAGCTGGCGAGTTTATTAGACATTCATCTTCCCATGAATATCATCACGAGGTCAATGAGCATTCACACATTCCTTATAGGTAATCAGGGAGATGATATGGTAAGAATGAAATGGACTGAAGGAACCATGCACGCTAAATCTTTGAAGAGAGGTATTTGTAGTGTAAGATCAAGTTTTACGTATTTATTACCATGACTTCACTTGGTAACAATTTTCTGTTTCAAAATAATTCTTTTTAATTAATGGAAATTTAGAGAATGAGAATTATGGACTGTGTGTTAACATCACCTATATAAAATTGGTCCATTTCTCACAAATGTGTTTAGTATATTTTGCTTAATTTCTATCTCTTTGCAATTGTAATGGAATAAATGTGACTTTATTTTATAACTTATATTTTAACCCCTCCAATATTAGTTACCCCCGTTGTCATTTAATTTCATATAGTTTTTAAATTAATATAAATAAAGACTAAAATAAACGACTATTGTCATCATTCAAGGGACATTAGTATTACAAATAGAATTTGTTTTAAACAATTATTAAAAGTAGAACACATAGCAAATATTTATAAGAGAGTCGATGAAAAATAAGTATTTTTACTTATATCCATGTAGTTAAATATAAATTAATGAGTTATATTCAACAAATACACTTTCACTTAATCAATTTGACTCTATGGATGTTGAGTTAGAATAAGGAAGATTAACATAAGATGTTAAAATATTTAAAGTTTTGGTTAAATAAATCTTCAAATAAAATAATTTGTTCAACAATTAAAATGGTACCGAACTAAAACCATAAAAATATTCATTAGTAATTGGATGATATATAAGAAACATTAAAAAGAATAAACTATTAAAATTAGTTTTACCTTAACATGAAATAATAGCAAGACTTCTAGCAATGTACTGTAGAGGATATTTTTTAGGGACAACAAGATAAACTCGAAACTCATGTTCCAAATCACTACTAGGCTCTAGAAGAAAATTTGCTCTGGACTCACTTTCTGATGAGGATATATGACGATATAGCGATGAAACATTAAGCTGGCGAGTTTATTAGACATTCATCTTCCCATGAATATCATCAAAAGGTCAATGAGATTTCACGCAATCCTTATAGGTAATCAGGGAGATGATATGGTAAGAATCAAATGGACTGAAGGAACCATGCACGCTAGATCTTTGAAGAGAGGTATTTGTAGTGCAAGATCATGTTTTGCGTATTTATTACCATGACTTCATATGGTAAGAATTTTTTGTTTCAAAATAATTCTTTTTAATTAATGGAAATTTAGAGCATGAGAATTACGGACTGTGTGTGAACATCACCAATATAAAATTGGTCCATTTCTCACAAATGTGTTTAGTATGTTTTGCTTAATTTCGGTCTCTTTGCAATTGTAATAGAATAAATGTGACTTTATTTTATAACTTATTTTTTAACCCCTACAATATTAGTTACCCCCGTTGTCATTTAATTTCATATAGTTTTTAAATTAATATAAATAAAGACTAAAATAAATGACGATTGTCATCATTCAAGGGACATTAGTATTACAAATAGAATTTGTTTTAAACAATTATTAAAAGTAGAACACATAGCATATATTTAATGGGGAGTCGATGAAAAATAAGTATTTTTACTTATATCCATGTAGTTAAATATAAATTAATGAGTTATATTCAACAAATACACTTTCGTTTAATCTATTTGACCCTATGGTTGTTGAGTTAGAATAAGGAATATTAACATAAGATGTTAAAATATTTATAGTTTTGTTTAAATAAATCATCAAATAAAATAATTTATTCAACAATTAAAATGGTAGCAAAGTAAAACCATAAAAATATTCATTAGTAATTGGATGATATATAAGAAACACTAAAAAGAACAAACTATTAAAATTAGTTATACGTTAACATGAAATTATAGCAAGCATTCTAGCAATGTACTGTAGAGGATATTTTTCGTGGACAACAAGATAAACTCGAATCTCATGTTCCAAATCACTACAAGGCTCTAGAAGATAACTTGCACTGGACTCACTTTCTGACAAGGATATATGACGATATAGCGATGAAACATTAAACTGGCGAGTTTATTAGACATTCATCTTCCCATGAATATCATCACGAGGTCAATGAGCATTCACGCATTCCTTATAGGTAATCAGGGAGATGATATGGTAAGAATCAAATGGGCTGAAGGAACCATGCACGCTAGATCTTTGAAGAGAGGTATTTGTAGTGCAAGATCAAGTTTTGCGTATTTATTACCATGACTTCACTTGGAAGCAATTTTTTGTTTCAAAATAATTCTTTTTAATTAATGGAAATTTAGAGCATGAGAATTACGTACTGTGTGTGAACATCACCAATATAAAATTGGTCCATTTCTCACAAATGTGTTTAGTATGTTTTGCTTAATTTCGGTCTCTTTGCAATTGTAATGGAATAAATGTGACTTTATTTTATAACTTATTTTTTAACCCCTCCAATATTAGTTACCCCTGTTGTCATTTAATTTCATATAGTTTTTCAATTAATATAAATAAAGGCTAAAATAAACGACTATTGTCATCATTCAAGGGACATTAGTATTACAAATAGAATTTGTTTTAAACAATTATTAAAAGTAGAACACATAGCAAATATTTATAAGAGAGTCGATGAAAAAATAAGTATTTTTACCTATATCCATGTAGTTAAATATAAACTAATGAGTTATATTCAACAAATACACTTTCCTTTAATCTATTTGACTCTATGGGTGTTGAGTTAGAATAGGGAAGATTAACATAAGATGTTAAAATATTTAAAGTTTTGTTTAAATAAATCATCGAATAAAATAATTTGTTCAACAATTAAAATGGTAGCTAAGTAAAACCATAAAAATATTCATTAGTAATTGGATGATATATAAGAAACATTAAAAAGAATAAACTATTAAAATTAGTTTTACCTTTACATGAAATAATAGCAAGCATTCTAGCAATGTACTGTAGAGGATATATTTCACGGACAACAAGATAAACTCGAATCTCATGTTCCAAATCACTACCAGGCTCTAGAAGAAAATATGCTCTGGACTCACTTTCTGATGAGGATATGTGACGATATAGCGATGAAACATTAAGCTGGCGGGTTTATTAGACATTCATCTTCCCATGAATATCATCACGAGGTCAATGAGCATTCACGCATTCCTTATAGGTAATCAGGGAGATGATATGGTAAGAATCAAATGGACTGAAGGAACCATGCACGCTAGATCTTTGAAGCGAGGTATTTGTAGTGCAAGATCTAGTTTTGCGTATTTATTACCATGACTTCACTTGGTAACAATTTTTTGTTTCAAAATAATTCTTTTTAATTAATGGAAATTTAGAGCATGAGAATTACGGACTGTGTGTGAACATCACCAATATAAAATTGGTCCATTTCTCACAAATGTGTTTAGTATGTTTTGCTTAATTTCGGTCTCTTTGCAATTGTAATGCAATAAATGTGACTTTATTTTATAACTTATTTTTTAACCCCTCCAATATTAGTTACCCCGTTGTCATTTAATTTCATACAGTTTTTAAATTAATATAAATAAAGACTAAAATAAACGACTATTGTCATCATTCAAGGGACATTTGTATTACAAATAGAATTTGTTTTAAACAATTATTAAAAGTAGAACACATAGCAAATATTTATAAGAGAGTCGATGAAAAAATAAGTATTTTAACCTATATCCATGTAGTTAAATATAAATTAATGAGTTATATTCAACAAATACACTTTCGTTTAATCTATTTGACTCTATGGATGTTGAGTTAGAATAAGGAAGATTAACATACGATGTTAAAATATTTAAAGATTTGTTTAAGTAAATCATCAAATAAAATAATTTGTTCAACAATTAAAATGGTAGCTAAGTAAAACCATAAAAATATTCATTAGTAATTGGATGATATATAAGAAACATTAAAAAGAATAAACTATTAAAATTAGTTTTACCTTAACATGAAATAATAGCAAGCATTCTAGCAATATACTGTAGAGGATATTTTTCACGGACAACAAGATAAACTCGAATCTCATGTTCCAAATCACTACCAGGCTCTAGAAGAAAATATGCTCTGGACTCACTTTCTGATGAGGATATGTGACGATATAGCGATGAAACATTAAGCTAGCGAGTTTATTAGACATTCATCTTCCCATGAATATCATCACGTGGTCAATGAGCATTCACGCATTCCTTATAGGTAATCAGGGAGATGATATGGTAAGAATCAAATGGACTGAAGGAACCATGCACGCTAGATCTTTGAAGCGAGGTATTTGTAGTGCAAGATCAAGTTTTGCGTATTTATTACCATGACTTCACTTGGTAACAATTTTTTGTTTCAAAATAATTCTTTTTAATTAATGGAAATTTAGAGCATGAGAATTACGGACTGTGTGTGAACATCACCAATATAAAATTGGTCCATTTCTCACAAATGTGTTTAGTATGTTTTGCTTAATTTCGGTCTCTTTGCAATTGTAATGCAATAAATGTGACTTTATTTTATAACTTATTTTTTAACCCCTCCAATATTAGTTACCCCGTTGTCATTTAATTTCATACAGTTTTTAAATTAATATAAATAAAGACTAAAATAAACGACTATTGTCATCATTCAAGGGACATTTGTATTACAAATAGAATTTGTTTTAAACAATTATTAAAAGTAGAGCACATAGCAAATATTTATAAGAGAGTCGATGAAAAAATAAGTATTTTTACCTATATCCATGTAGTTAAATATAAATTAATGAGTTATATTCAACAAATACACTTTCGTTTAATCTATTTGACTCTGTGGATGTTGAGTTAGAATAAGGAAGATTAACATAAGATGTTAAAATATCTAAAGATTTGTTTAAATAAATCATCAAATAAAATAATTTGTTCAACAATTAAAATGGTAGTTAAGTAAAACCATAAAAATATTCATTAGTAATTGGATGATATATAAGAAACATTAAAAAGAATAAACTATTAAAATTAGTTTTACCTTAACATGAAATAATAGCAAGCATTCTAGCAATGTACTGTAGAGGATATTTTTCACGGACAACAAGATAAACTCGAATCTCATGTTCCAAATCACTACCAGGCTCTAGAAGAAAATATGCTCTGGACTCACTTTCTGATGAGGATATGTGACGATATAGCGATGAAACATTAAGCCGGCGAGTTTATTAGACATTCATCTTCCCATGAATATCATCACGAGGTCAATGAGCATTCAAGCATTCCTTATAGGTAATCAGGGAGATGATATGGTAAGAATCAAATGGACTGAAGGAACCATGCACGCTAGATCTTTGAAGCGAGGTATTTGTAGTGCAAGATCAAGTTTTGCGTATTTATTACCATGACTTCACTTGGTAACAATTTTTTGTTTCAAAATAATTCTTTTTAATTCATGGAAATTTAGAGCATGAGAAATACGGACTGTGTGTGAACATCACCAATATAAAATTGGTCCATTTCTCACAAATGTGTTTAGTATGTTTTGCTTAATTTCGGTCTCTTTGCAATTGTAATGCAATAAATGTGACTTTATTTTATAACTTATTTTTTAACCCCTCCAATATTAGTTACCCCCGTTGTCATTTAATTTCATACAGTTTTTAAATTAATATAAATAAAGACTAAAATAAACGACTATTGTCATCATTCAAGGGACATTTGTATTACAAATAGAATTTGTTTTAAACAATTATTAAAAGTAGAACACATAGCAAATATTTATAAGAGAGTCGATGAAAAAATAAGTATTTTTACCTATATCCATTTAGTTAAATATAAATTAATGAGTTATATTCAACAAATACACTTTCGTTTAATCTATTTGACTCTGTGGATGTTGAGTTAGAATAAGGAAGATTAACTTAAGATGTTAAAATATTTAAAATTTTGTTTAAATAAATCATCAAATAAAATAATTTGTTCAACAATTAAAATGGTAGCTAAGTAAAACCATAAAAATATTCATTAGTAATTGGATGATATATAAGAAACATTAAAAAGAATAAACTATTAAAATTAGTTTTACCTTAACATGAAATAATAGCAAGCATTCTAGCAATGTACTGTAGAGGATATTTTTCACGGACAACAAGATAAACTCGAATCTCATGTTCCAAATCACTACCAGGCTCTAGAAGAAAATATGCTCTGGACTCACTTTCTGATGAGGATATGTGACGATATAGCGATGAAACATTAAGCTGGCGAGTTTATTAGACATTCATCTTCCCATGAATATCATCACGAGGTCAATTAGCATTCACGCATTCCTTATAGGTAATCAGGGAGATGATATGGTAAGAATCAAATGGACTGAAGGAACCATGCACGCTAGATCTTTGAAGCGAGGTATTTGTAGTGCAAGATCAAGTTTTGCGTATTTATTACCATGACTTCACTTGGTAACAATTTTTTGTTTCAAAATAATTATTTTTAATTAATGGAAATTTAGAGCATGAGAATTACGGACTGTGTGTGAACATCACCAATATAAAATTGGTCCATTTCTCACAAATGTGTTTAGTATGTTTTGCTTAATTTCGGTCTCTTTGCAATTGTAATGCAATAAATGTGACTTTATTTTATAACTTATTTTTTAACCCCTCCAATATTAGTTACCCCGTTGTCATTTAATTTCATACAGTTTTTAAATTAATATAAATAAAGACTAAAATAAACGACTATTGTCATCATTCAAGGGACATTTGTATTACAAATAGAATTTGTTTTAAACAATTATTAAAAGTAGAACACATAGCAAATATTTATAAGAGAGTCGATGAAAAAATAAGTATTTTAACCTATATCCATGTAGTTAAATATAAATTAATGAGTTATATTCAACAAATACACTTTCGTTTAATCTATTTGACTCTATGGATGTTGAGTTAGAATAAGGAAGATTAACATACGATGTTAAAATATTTAAAGATTTGTTTAAGTAAATCATCAAATAAAATAATTTGTTCAACAATTAAAATGGTAGCTAAGTAAAACCATAAAAATATTCATTAGTAATTGGATGATATATAAGAAACATTAAAAAGAATAAACTATTAAAATTAGTTTTACCTTAACATGAAATAATAGCAAGCATTCTAGCAATATACTGTAGAGGATATTTTTCACGGACAACAAGATAAACTCGAATCTCATGTTCCAAATCACTACCAGGCTCTAGAAGAAAATATGCTCTGGACTCACTTTCTGATGAGGATATGTGACGATATAGCGATGAAACATTAAGCTGGCGAGTTTATTAGACATTCATCTTCCCATGAATATCATCACGAGGTCAATGAGCATTCACGCATTCCTTATAGGTAATCAGGGAGATGAAATGGTAAGAATAAAATGGACTGAAGGAACCATGCACGCTAGATCTTTGAAGCGAGGTATTTGTAGTGCAAGATCAAGTTTTGCGTATATATTACCATGACTTCACTTGGTAACAATTTTTTGTTTCAAAATAATTCTTTTTAATTAATGGAAATTTAGAGCATGAGAATTACGGACTGTGTGTGAACATCACCAATGTAAAATTGGTCCATTTCTCACAAATGTGTTTAGTATGTTTTGCTTAATTTCGGTCTCTTTGCAATTGTAATGCAATAAATGTGACTTTATTTTATAACTTATTTTTTAACCCCTCCAATATTAGTTTCCCCGTTGTCATTTAATTTCATACAGTTTTTAAATTAATATAAATAAAGACTAAAATAAACGACTATTGTCATCATTCAAGGGACATTTGTATTACAAATAGAATTTGTTTTAAACAATTATTAAAAGTAGAGCACATAGCAAATATTTATAAGAGAGTCGATGAAAAAATAAGTATTTTTACCTTTATCCATGTAGTTAAATATAAATTAATGAGTTATATTCAACAAATACACTTTCGTTTAATCTATTTGACTCTGTGGATGTTGAGTTAGAATAAGGAAGATTAACATAAGATGTTAAAATATCTAAAGATTTGTTTAAATAAATCATCAAATAAAATAATTTGTTCAACAATTAAAATGGTAGTTAAGTAAAACCATAAAAATATTCATTAGTAATTGGATGATATATAAGAAACATTAAAAAGAATAAACTATTAAAATTAGTTTTACCTTAACATGAAATAATAGCAAGCATTCTAGCAATGTACTGTAGAGGATATTTTTCACGGACAACAAGATAAACTCGAATCTCATGTTCCAAATCACTACCAGGCTCTAGAAGAAAATATGCTCTGGACTCACTTTCTGATGAGGATATGTGACGATATAGCGATGAAACATTAAGCCGGCGAGTTTATTAGACATTCATCTTCCCATGAATATCATCACGAGGTCAATGAGCATTCACGCATTCCTTATAGGTAATCAGGGAGATGATATGGTAAGAATCAAATGGACTGAAGGAACCATGCACGCTAGATCTTTGAAGCGAGGTATTTGTAGTGCAAGATCAAGTTTTGCGTATTTATTACCATGACTTCACTTGGTAACAATTTTTTGTTTCAAAATAATTCTTTTTAATTAATGGAAATTTAGAGCATGAGAAATACGGACTGTGTGTGAACATCACCAATATAAAATTGGTCCATTTCTCACAAATGTGTTTAGTATGTTTTGCTTAATTTCGGTCTCTTTGCAATTGTAATGCAATAAATGTGACTTTATTTTATAACTTATTTTTTAACCCCTCCAATATTAGTTACCCCCGTTGTCATTTAATTTCATACAGTTTTTAAATTAATATAAATAAAGACTAAAATAAACGACTATTGTCATCATTCAAGGGACATTTGTATTACAAATAGAATTTGTTTTAAACAATTATTAAAAGTAGAACACATAGCAAATATTTATAAGAGAGTCGATGAAAAAATAAGTATTTTTACCTATATCCATGTAGTTAAATATAAATTAATGAGTTATATTCAACAAATACACTTTCGTTTAATCTATTTGACTCTGTGGATGTTGAGTTAGAATAAGGAAGATTAACTTAAGATGTTAAAATATTTAAAATTTTGTTTAAATAAATCATCAAATAAAATAATTTGTTCAACAATTAAAATGGTAGCTAAGTAAAACCATAAAAATATTCATTAGTAATTGGATGATATATAAGAAACATTAAAAAGAATAAACTATTAAAATTAGTTTTACCTTAACATGAAATAATAGCAAGCATTCTAGCAATGTACTGTAGAGGATATTTTTCACGGACAACAAGATAAACTCGAATCTCATGTTCCAAATCACTACCAGGCTCTAGAAGAAAATATGCTCTGGACTCACTTTCTGATGAGGATATGTGACGATATAGCGATGAAACATTAAGCTGGCGAGTTTATTAGACATTCATCTTCCCATGAATATCATCACGAGGTCAATGAGCATTCACGCATTCCTTATAGGTAATCAGGGAGATGATATGGTAAGAATCAAATGGACTGAAGGAACCATGCACGCTAGATCTTTGAAGCGAGGTATTTGTAGTGCAAGATCAAGTTTTGCGTATTTATTACCATGACTTCACTTGGTAACAATTTTTTGTTTCAAAATAATTCTTTTTAATTAATGGAAATTTAGAGCATGAGAAATACGGACTGTGTGTGAACATCACCAATATAAAATGGGTCCATTTCTCACAAATGTGTTTAGTATGTTTTGCTTAATTTCGGTCTCTTTGCAATTGTAATGCAATAAATGTGACTTTATTTTATAACTTATTTTTTAACCCCTCCAATATTAGTTACCCCCGTTGTCATTTAATTTCATACAGTTTTTAAATTAATATAAATAAAGACTAAAATAAACGACTATTGTCATCATTCAAGGGACATTTGTATTACAAATAGAATTTGTTTTAAACAATTATTAAAAGTAGAGCACATAGCAAATATTTATAAGAGAGTCGATGAAAAAATAAGTATTTTTACCTATATCCATGTAGTTAAATATAAATTAATGAGTTATATTCAACAAATACACTTTCGTTTAATCTATTTGACTCTGTGGATGTTGAGTTAGAATAAGGAAGATTAACATAAGATGTTAAAATATCTAAAGATTTGTTTAAATAAATCATCAAATAAAATAATTTGTTCAACAATTAAAATGGTAGTTAAGTAAAACCATAAAAATATTCATTAGTAATTGGATGATATATAAGAAACATTAAAAAGAATAAACTATTAAAATTAGTTTTACCTTAACATGAAATAATAGCAAGCATTCTAGCAATGTACTGTAGAGGATATTTTTCACGGACAACAAGATAAACTCGAATCTCATGTTCCAAATCACTACCAGGCTCTAGAAGAAAATATGCTCTGGACTCACTTTCTGATGAGGATATGTGACGATATAGCGATGAAACATTAAGCCGGCGAGTTTATTAGACATTCATCTTCCCATGAATATCATCACGAGGTCAATGAGCATTCACGCATTCCTTATAGGTAATCAGGGAGATGATATGGTAAGAATCAAATGGACTGAAGGAACCATGCACGCTAGATCTTTGAAGCGAGGTATTTGTAGTGCAAGATCAAGTTTTGCGTATTTATTACCATGACTTCACTTGGTAACAATTTTTTGTTTCAAAATAATTCTTTTTAATTAATGGAAATTTAGAGCATGAGAAATACGGACTGTGTGTGAACATCACCAATATAAAATTGGTCCATTTCTCACAAATGTGTTTAGTATGTTTTGCTTAATTTCGGTCTCTTTGCAATTGTAATGCAATAAATGTGACTTTATTTTATAACTTATTTTTTAACCCCTCCAATATTAGTTACCCCCGTTGTCATTTAATTTCATACAGTTTTTAAATTAATATAAATAAAGACTAAAATAAACGACTATTGTCATCATTCAAGGGACATTTGTATTACAAATAGAATTTGTTTTAAACAATTATTAAAAGTAGAACACATAGCAAATATTTATAAGAGAGTCGATGAAAAAATAAGTATTTTTACCTATATCCATGTAGTTAAATATAAATTAATGAGTTATATTCAACAAATACACTTTCGTTTAATCTATTTGACTCTGTGGATGTTGAGTTAGAATAAGGAAGATTAACTTAAGATGTTAAAATATTTAAAATTTTGTTTAAATAAATCATCAAATAAAATAATTTGTTCAACAATTAAAATGGTAGCTAAGTAAAACCATAAAAATATTCATTAGTAATTGGATGATATATAAGAAATATTAAAAAGAATAAACTATTAAAATTAGTTTTACCTTAACATGAAATAATAGCAAGCATTCTAGCAATGTACTGTAGAGGATATTTTTCACGGACAACAAGATAAACTCGAATCTCATGTTCCAAATCACTACCAGGCTCTAGAAGAAAATATGCTCTGGACTCACTTTCTGATGAGGATATGTGACGATATAGCGATGAAACATTAAGCTGGCGAGTTTATTAGACATTCATCTTCCCATGAATATCATCACGAGGTCAATGAGCATTCACGCATTCCTTATAGGTAATCAGGGAGATGATATGGTAAGAATCAAATGGACTGAAGGAACCATGCACGCTAGATCTTTGAAGCGAGGTATTTGTAGTGCAAGATCAAGTTTTGCGTATTTATTACCATGACTTCACTTGGTAACAATTTTTTGTTTCAAAATAATTCTTTTTAATTAATGGAAATTTAGAGCATGAGAAATACGGACTGTGTGTGAACATCACCAATATAAAATGGGTCCATTTCTCACAAATGTGTTTAGTATGTTTTGCTTAATTTCGGTCTCTTTGCAATTGTAATGCAATAAATGTGACTTTATTTTATAACTTATTTTTTAACCCCTCCAATATTAGTTACCCCCGTTGTCATTTAATTTCATACAGTTTTTAAATTAATATAAATAAAGACTAAAATAAACGACTATTGTCATCATTCAAGGGACATTTGTATTACAAATAGAATTTGTTTTAAACAATTATTAAAAGTAGAACACATACCAAATATTTATAAGAGAGTCGATGAAAAAAATAAGTATTTTTACCTATATCCATTTAGTTAAATATAAATTAATGAGTTATATTCAACAAATACACTTTCGTTTAATCTATTTGACTCTGTGGATGTTGAGTTAGAATAAGGAAGATTAACTTAAGATGTTAAAATATTTAAAATTTTGTTTAAATAAATCATCAAATAAAATAATTTGTTCAACAATTAAAATGGTAGCTAAGTAAAACCATAAAAATATTCATTAGTAATTGGATGATATATAAGAAACATTAAAAAGAATAAACTATTAAAATTAGTTTTACCTTAACATGAAATAATAGCAAGCATTCTAGCAATGTACTGTAGAGGATATTTTTCACGGACAACAAGATAAACTCGAATCTCATGTTCCAAATCACTACCAGGCTCTAGAAGAAAATATGCTCTGGACTCACTTTCTGATGAGGATATGTGACGATATAGCGATGAAACATTAAGCTGGCGAGTTTATTAGACATTCATCTTCCCATGAATATCATCACGAGGTCAATGAGCATTCACGCATTCCTTATAGGTAATCAGGGAGATGATATGGTAAGAATCAAATGGACTGAAGGAACCATGCACGCTAGATCTTTGAAGCGAGGTATTTGTAGTGCAAGATCAAGTTTTGCGTATTTATTACCATGACTTCACTTGGTAACAATTTTTTGTTTCAAAATAATTCTTTTTAATTAATGGAAATTTAGAGCATGAGAAATACGGACTGTGTGTGAACATCACCAATATAAAATTGGTCCATTTCTCACAAATGTGTTTAGTATGTTTTGCTTAATTTCGGTCTCTTTGCAATTGTAATGCAATAAATGTGACTTTATTTTATAACTTATTTTTTAACCCCTCCAATATTAGTTACCCCCGTTGTCATTTAATTTCATACAGTTTTTAAATTAATATAAATAAAGACTAAAATAAACGACTATTGTCATCATTCAAGGGACATTTGTATTACAAATAGAATTTGTTTTAAACAATTATTAAAAGTAGAACACATACCAAATATTTATAAGAGAGTCGATGAAAAAATAAGTATTTTTACCTATATCCATGTAGTTAAATATAAATTAATGAGTTATATTCAACAAATACACTTTCGTTTAATCTATTTGACTCTGTGGATGTTGAGTTAGAATAAGGAAGATTAACTTAAGATGTTAAAATATTTAAAATTTTGTTTAAATAAATCATCAAATAAAATAATTTGTTCAACAATTAAAATGGTAGCTAAGTAAAACCATAAAAATATTCATTAGTAATTGGATGATATATAAGAAACATTAAAAAGAATAAACTATTAAAATTAGTTTTACCTTAACATGAAATAATAGCAAGCATTCTAGCAATGTACTGTAGAGGATATTTTTCACGGACAACAAGATAAACTCGAATCTCATGTTCCAAATCACTACCAGGCTCTAGAAGAAAATATGCTCTGGACTCACTTTCTGATGAGGATATGTGACGATATAGCGATGAAACATTAAGCCGGCGAGTTTATTAGACATTCATCTTCCCATGAATATCATCACGAGGTCAATGAGCATTCACGCATTCCTTATAGGTAATCAGGGAGATGATATGGTAAGAATCAAATGGACTGAAGGAACCATGCACGCTAGATCTTTGAAGCGAGGTATTTGTAGTGCAAGATCAAGTTTTGCGTATTTATTACCATGACTTCACTTGGTAACAATTTTTTGTTTCAAAATAATTCTTTTTAATTAATGGAAATTTAGAGCATGAGAATTACGGACTGTGTGTGAACATCACCAATATAAAATTGGTCCATTTCTCACAAATGTGTTTAGTATGTTTTGCTTAATTTCGGTCTCTTTGCAATTGTAATGCAATAAATGTGACTTTATTTTATAACTTATTTTTTAACCCCTCCAATATTAGTTACCCCGTTGTCATTTAATTTCATACAGTTTTTAAATTAATATAAATAAAGACTAAAATAAACGACTATTGTCATCATTCAAGGGACATTTGTATTACAAATAGAATTTGTTTTAAACAATTATTAAAAGTAGAGCACATAGCAAATATTTATAAGAGAGTCGATGAAAAAATAAGTATTTTTACCTATATCCATGTAGTTAAATATAAATTAATGAGTTATATTCAACAAATACACTTTCGTTTAATCTATTTGACTCTGTGGATGTTGAGTTAGAATAAGGAAGATTAACATAAGATGTTAAAATATCTAAAGATTTGTTTAAATAAATCATCAAATAAAATAATTTGTTCAACAATTAAAATGGTAGTTAAGTAAAACCATAAAAATATTCATTAGTAATTGGATGATATATAAGAAACATTAAAAAGAATAAACTATTAAAATTAGTTTTACCTTAACATGAAATAATAGCAAGCATTCTAGCAATGTACTGTAGAGGATATTTTTCACGGACAACAAGATAAACTCGAATCTCATGTTCCAAATCACTACCAGGCTCTAGAAGAAAATATGCTCTGGACTCACTTTCTGATGAGGATATGTGACGATATAGCGATGAAACATTAAGCCGGCGAGTTTATTAGACATTCATCTTCCCATGAATATCATCACGAGGTCAATGAGCATTCACGCATTCCTTATAGGTAATCAGGGAGATGATATGGTAAGAATCAAATGGACTGAAGGAACCATGCACGCTAGATCTTTGAAGCGAGGTATTTGTAGTGCAAGATCAAGTTTTGCGTATTTATTACCATGACTTCACTTGGTAACAATTTTTTGTTTCAAAATAATTCTTTTTAATTAATGGAAATTTAGAGCATGAGAAATACGGACTGTGTGTGAACATCACCAATATAAAATTGGTCCATTTCTCACAAATGTGTTTAGTATGTTTTGCTTAATTTCGGTCTCTTTGCAATTGTAATGCAATAAATGTGACTTTATTTTATAACTTATTTTTTAACCCCTCCAATATTAGTTACCCCCGTTGTCATTTAATTTCATACAGTTTTTAAATTAATATAAATAAAGACTAAAATAAACGACTATTGTCATCATTCAAGGGACATTTGTATTACAAATAGAATTTGTTTTAAACAATTATTAAAAGTAGAACACATACCAAATATTTATAAGAGAGTCGATGAAAAAATAAGTATTTTTACCTATATCCATGTAGTTAAATATAAATTAATGAGTTATATTCAACAAATACACTTTCGTTTAATCTATTCGACTCTGTGGATGTTGAGTTAGAATAAGGAAGATTAACTTAAGATGTTAAAATATTTAAAATTTTGTTTAAATAAATCATCAAATAAAATAATTTGTTCAACAATTAAAATGGTAGCTAAGTAAAACCATAAAAATATTCATTAGTAATTGGATGATATATAAGAAACATTAAAAAGAATAAACTATTAAAATTAGTTTTACCTTAACATGAAATAATAGCAAGCATTCTAGCAATGTACTGTAGAGGATATTTTTCACGGACAACAAGATAAACTCGAATCTCATGTTCCAAATCACTACCAGGCACTAGAAGAAAATATGCTCTGGACTCACTTTCTGATGAGGATATGTGACGATATAGCGATGAAACATTAAGCTGGCGAGTTTATTAGACATTCATCTTCCCATGAATATCATCACGAGGTCAATGAGCATTCACGCATTCCTTATAGGTAATAGGGAGATGATATGGTAAGAATCAAATGGACTGAAGGAACCATGCACGCTAGATCTTTGAAGCGAGGTATTTGTAGTGCAAGATCAAGTTTTGCATATTTATTACCATGACTTCACTTGGTAACAATTTTTTGTTTCAAAATAATTCTTTTTAATTAATGGAAATTTAGAGCATGAGAAATACGGACTGTGTGTGAACATCACCAATATAAAATTGGTCCATTTCTCACAAATGTGTTTAGTATGTTTTGCTTAATTTCGGTCTCTTTGCAATTGTAATGCAATAAATGTGACTTTATTTTATAACTTATTTTTTAACCCCTCCAATATTAGTTACCCCCGTTGTCATTTAATTTCATACAGTTTTTAAATTAATATAAATAAAGACTAAAATAAACGACTATTGTCATCATTCAAGGGACATTTGTATTACAAATAGAATTTGTTTTAAACAATTATTAAAAGTAGAACACATACCAAATATTTATAAGAGAGTCGATGAAAAAATAAGTATTTTTACCTATATCCATGTAGTTAAATATAAATTAATGAGTTATATTCAACAAATACACTTTCGTTTAATCTATTTGACTCTGTGGATGTTGAGTTAGAATAAGGAAGATTAACTTAAGATGTTAAAATATTTAAAATTTTGTTTAAATAAATCATCAAATAAAATAATTTGTTCAACAATTAAAATGGTAGCTAAGTAAAACCATAAAAATATTCATTAGTAATTGGATGATATATAAGAAACATTAAAAAGAATAAACTATTAAAATTAGTTTTACCTTAACATGAAATAATAGCAAGCATTCTAGCAATGTACTGTAGAGGATATTTTTCACGGACAACAAGATAAACTCGAATCTCATGTTCCAAATCACTACCAGGCTCTAGAAGAAAATATGCTCTGGACTCACTTTCTGATGAGGATATGTGACGATATAGCGATGAAACATTAAGCTGGCGAGTTTATTAGACATTCATCTTCCCATGAATATCATCACGAGGTCAATGAGCATTCACGCATTCCTTATAGGTAATCAGGGAGATGATATGGTAAGAATCAAATGGACTGAAGGAACCATGCACGCTAGATCTTTGAAGCGAGGTATTTGTAGTGCAAGATCAAGTTTTGCGTATTTATAACCATGACTTCACTTGGTAACAATTTTTTGTTTCAAAATAATTCTTTTTAATTAATGGAAATTTAGAGCATGAGAAATACGGACTGTGTGTGAACATCACCAATATAAAATTGGTCCATTTCTCACAAATGTGTTTAGTATGTTTTGCTTAATTTCGGTCTCTTTGCAATTGTAATGCAATAAATGTGACTTTATTTTATAACTTATTTTTTAACCCCTCCAATATTAGTTAACCCCGTTGTCATTTAATTTCATACAGTTTTTAAATTAATATAAATAAAGACTAAAATAAACGACTATTGTCATCATTCAAGGGACATTTGTATTACAAATAGAATTTGTTTTAAACAATTTTTAAAAGTAGAACACATAGCAAATATTTATAAGAGAGTCGATGAAAAAATAAGTATTTTTACCTATATCCATGTAGTTAAATATAAATTAATGAGTTATATTCAACAAATACACTTTCGTTTAATCTATTTGACTCAGTGGATGTTGAGTTAGAATAAGGAAGATTAACAAAAGATGTTAAAATATCTAAAGATTTGTTTAAATAAATCATCAAATAAAATAATTTGTTCAACAATTAAAATGGTAGCTAAGTAAAACCATAAAAATATTCATTAGTAATTGGATGATATATAAGAAACATTAAAAAGAATAAACTATTAAAATTAGTTTTACCTTAACATGAAATAATAGCAAGCATTCTGGCAATATACTGTAGAGGATATTTTTCACGGACAACAAGATAAACTCGAATCTCATGTTCCAAATCACTACCAGGCTCTAGAAGAAAATATGCTCTGGACTCACTTTCTGATGAGGATATGTGACGATATAGCGATGAAACATTAAGCTGGCGAGTTTATTAGACATTCATCTTCCCATGAATATCATCACGAGGTCAATGAGCATTCACGCATTCCTTATAGGTAATCAGGGAGATGATATGGTAAGAATCAAATGGACTGAAGGAACCATGCACGCTAGATCTTTGAAGCGAGGTATTTGTAGTGCAAGATCAAGTTTTGCGTATTTATTACCATGACTTCACTTGGTAACAATTTTTTGTTTCAAAATAATTCTTTTTAATTAATGGAAATTTAGAGCATGAGAAATACGGACTGTGTGTGAACATCACCAATATAAAATTGGTCCATTTCTGACAAATGTGTTTAGTATGTTTTGCTTAATTTCGGTCTCTTTGCAATTGTAATGCAATAAATGTGACTTTATTTTATAACTTATTTTTTAACCCCTCCAATATTAGTTACCCCCGTTGTCATTTAATTTCATATAGTTTTTAAATTAATATAAATAAAGACTAAAATAAACGACTATTGTCATCATTCAAGGGACATTTGTATTACAAATAGAATTTGTTTTAAACAATTATTAAAAGTAGAACACATAGCAAATATTTATAAGAGAGTCGATGAAAAAATAAGTATTTTTACCTATATCCATTTAGTTAAATATAAATTAATGAGTTATATTCAACAAATACACTTTCGTTTAATCCATTTGACTCTGTGGATGTTGAGTTAGAATAAGGAAGATTAACATAAGATGTTAAAATATCTAAATATTTGTTTAAATAAATCATCAAATAAAATAATTTGTTCAACAATTAAAATGGTAGCTAAGTAAAACCATAAAAATATTCATTAGTAATTGGATGATATATAAGAAACATTAAAAAGAATAAACTATTAAATTTAGTTTTACCTTAACATGAAATAATAGCAAGCATTCTAGCAATATACTGTAGAGGATATTTTTCACGGACAACAAGATAAACTCGAATCTCATGTTCCAAATCACTACCAGGCTCTAGAAGAAAATATGCTCTGGACTCACTTTCTGATGAGGATATGTGACGATATAGCGATTAAACATTAAGCTGGCGAGTTTATTAGACATTCATCTTCCCATGAATATCATCACGAGGTCAATGAGCATTCACGCATTCCTTATAGGTAATCAGGGAGATGATATGGTAAGAATCAAATGGACTGAAGGAACCATGCACGCTAGATCTTTGAAGCGAGGTATTTGTAGTGCAAAATCAAGTTTTGCGTATTTATTACCATGACTTCACTTGGTAACAATTTTTTGTTTCAAAATAATTCTTTTTAATTAATGGAAATTTAGAGCATGAGAATTACGGACTGTGTGTGAACATCACCAATATAAAATTGGTCCATTTCTCACAAATGTGTTTAGTATGTTTTGCTTAATTTCGGTCTCTTTGCAATTGTAATGCAATAAATGTGACTTTATTTTATAACTTATTTTTTAACCCCTCCAATATTAGTTACCCCCGTTGTCATTTAATTTCATATAGTTTTTAAAATAATATAAATAAAGACTAAAACAAACGACTATTGTCATCATTCAAGGGACATTTGTATTACAAATAGAATTTGTTTTAAACAATTATTAAAAGTAGAACACATAGCAAACATTTATAAGAGAGTCGATGAAAAAATAAGTATTTTTACCTATATCCATGTAGTTAAATATAAATTAATGAGTTATATTCAACAAATACACTTTCGCTTAATCTATTTGACTCTATGGATGTTGAGTTAGAATAAGGAAGATTAACGTAAGATGTTAAAATATTTAAAGTTTTGTTTAAATAAATCATCAAATAAAATAATTTGTTCAACAATTAAAATGGTAGCGAAGTAAAACCATAATAATATTCATTAGTAATTGGATGATATATAAGAAACATTAAAAAGAATATACTATTAAAATCTTAACATGAAATAATAGCAAGCATTCTAGCAATATACTGTAGAGGATATTTTTCATTGACAACAAGATAAACTCGAATCTCATGTTCCAAATCACTACCAGGCTTTAGAAGAAAGTTTGCTCTGGACTCACTTTCTTATGAGGATATATGACGATATAGCGAAGAAACATTAAGCTGGCGAGTCTATTAGGCATTCGTCTTCCCATGAATATCATCACAAGGTCAATGAGCATTCACACATTCCTTATAGGTAATCAGGGTGATGATATGGTAAGAATCAAATGGACTGAAGGAACCATGCACGCTAGATCTTTGAAGCGAGGTATTTGTAGTGCAAGATCAAGTTTTGCGTATTTATTACCATGACTTCACTTGGTAACAATTTTTTGTTTCAAAATAATCCTTTTTAATTAATGGAAATTTAGAGCATGAGAATTATAGACTGTGTGTGAACATCACCAATATAAAATTGGTCCATTTCTCACAAATGTGTTTAATATGTTTTGTTTAATTTCGGTTTCTTTGTAATTGTAATGGAATAAATGTGACTTTATTTTATAACTTATTTTTTAACCCCTCCAATATTAGTTACCCCCATTGTCATTTAATTTCATATAGTTTTTCAATTAATATAAATAAAGACTAAAATAAACGACTATTGTCATCATTCAAGGGACATTAGTATTACAAATAGAATTTGTTTTAAACAATTTTTAAAAGTAGAACACATAGCAAATATTTACAAGAGAGTCGATGATAAAATAAGTATTTTTACTTATATCCATGTAGTTAAATATAAATTAATGAGTTTATTAGAGACATTAAATATAAACATTAAGCTGGCGAGTTTATTAGAGACATTCATCTTCCCATGGTTATCATCAACAGGTCAATGTGTATTCACGCATTACCTATGGGTAATTAGGTAGATGATATGGTAAGAATTAATTGGACTGAAGGAACCATGCACTATAGATCTTTGGAGAGAGGTATTTGTAGTGCAAGATCAAGTTTTTCATATTTATTACCATGACATCACTTGGTAAAAATTGTTTGTTTCAAAATAATGCTCTTTAATTAATGAAAATGTTGTGCGGAATACTCAAGAAGGAACAAACAAAGAAAATAAAGCGAAAAACAAGACACCGATATTTTACGTTGTTCACCAATTGGCTACATCCACGGCCGACCAAGATCGGATTCCACTAAAGAGAAAGGCTAGAATTACAGATTTCCTACTCTCTACCAATCCTATCTCTTACAGGTTAAAATGAATGACCAGACACTATATGCAGTCCTCTCCACCTTAAACCCTAACGGCTTTGGGCCCAGAAACAATCTGGCCCAAACCAGAACAGGAGACAGAATGCGAACAACAGCCCAAACAGAGGAAATGCTATACCGTCGAGTCGGGGGCGACTCCGCCCCCCCCGGACCCCCGGGCCAGGGTGCGCTCCGCCCCCCTGGACCCCCCGACTCGCTGACCGTACCAACCTGTCGAAGCGGCTAATACATATTCAAGGCATACCAACAGAAAATTTAGAGCATGCAAATTATAGACTGTGTGTGAACATCACCAATATTAAATTGGTTCATTTCTTGCATATGTGTTTAGTGTGTTTTGATTAATCTCCATCTCTTGGCAATTGTAATAGAATAAATGTGACTTTTTTTAACTGATTTGTTAACCCCTCCAATATTAGTTAACCCAAGGTCATTTAATTTAAAATAATACAAAAATTAATATAAAGAAAGACTAAAATAAACAACTATTGTCATCATTCAAAGGACATTAGTATTACAAAAAGAATTATTTTTAAACAATTTTTAATAATAGAACACATAGAAAATATTTATAAGAGAGTCGATGATAAAATAAGTATTTTTACTTAAATACATATAGTTAAATTTAAATTAATGAATCATATTCAAATAATACAGTTTCACTTAATCTATTTGACTCTATATATGTTGAGTTGGAATAAAGAAGATTAACATAAGATGTTAAAATATTTAATGTTTTGTTTCACTTAATCATCAAATAAAATAATTTTGTTCAACAATTAAAATGGTAGAATTCCATATGAGACATAAAACCAAAAACAAATTCATTTGTAATTGGATGGTCTATATGAAACATTAAAAAGAGTAAACTAGTAGAAACAGTTTTACCTTAACATGAATTAATAGCAAGCATTCTAGCAGTGTACTGTAGAGGATATTTTTCATTGTCGACAAGATAAACTCAAATCTCATGTTCCAAATCACTACCAGGCTCTAGAAGAGAAGTTGCACTAGACTCAATTTGTGATGATGATATATGAGGATATAGCGATGAAACAATAAGCTGGCGAGTTTATTAGAGACATACATCTTCCGATGAATATCATCACCAGGTCAATGAGTATTCACGCATTACTTATGGGTAATTAGGGAGATGATATGGTAAGAAACAAATGGACCGAAGACACCGTGCACGCTAGATCTTTGAAGGGTGGTATTTGTAGTGCAAGATCAAGTTTTGCATATTCATTACCATGACTTCACTTGGTAACAATGTTTTGTTTCAAAATAATACTCTTTAATTAATGGAAATTTAGAGCATGAGAATTACGGACCGTGTGTACACATCACCAATGTAAAATTAGTCCATTTCTCACAAATGTGATTAGTATGTTTTGCTTAATCTCCATCTCTTTGCAATTGTAATAGAATAAATGTGACTTTTTTATAAGTTTTTTGTTAACCCCTCCAATATTAGTTAACCCCATTGTCACTTAATTTCAAATAGTTTTAAAACTAATATAAATAAAGACTGAAGTAAACAACGATTGTCATCATTCAAAGGATATTAGTATTACAAATAGAATTATTTTTAAACAATTTTTAATAATAGAACACATACCAACTGATATGAATCTCCTTGCGAAGACTCACGATTTGCGGAATTAATATCTTTGATCTAGTGAAGGGATCTACAAACCCGCACTATCTCGCACGAAATTCAGGAGTCTAGCCCTCGGGGTATGCCTAACTTCAACTTGCTCTCTAACTAGCCCTCAGGATCAGATTACAAGGTTTATTGATACTTAACCAGCCCTCGGGGTTAAGCAACAATGGATTAGCTCGCAAGCAAAGAGTATGAACTCAAAAGGTTGTATATTTGATTGATGAAAGGTTCCCCCAAGTCAAAAATTCAGATCAAAACCCCTCTCACAATTGCCTTTTATTTCCTTTTTCTCTTCCGGATTTTGACTTTTCTTTTCCTTTTTCAAACCGGATTCCTTTTTCTTTCCTTTTTTTCTCAGCCACAATTCATTTTTTTCCCTTTTTTTTGTACTATAAAACTCACAAACAGAATGTTATTCCCCAAGAAAAATTTCGGTCACAATTACCAAAATTTTTGGAAATTGCAAATCTGCCCCCAGACTTTTGAAAATTGCAAATCTGCCCCAAATTTCAGATTTCAAATCCTAAATTCCGATTTTGAAACCTAAAATCTGCTACCTTTTGTTTTTTATTTTTCAAAAATTTTTGGAACAAGAATTGCCTATATAAAACTTAGAATAAGAAAACTGCGACAACTTCCTCTTGATTCAAATGAACTTCGAGGTATTCAAGATCGTAAGGATCAAGAATATGACACTATATACATGGAAAAAGACACAAGACTCTCTCTTTTTTTTTGTATAAGGTGTAATCAAGAATCAAAGAACAATTCTAGATCACGGAATCAAAGAACGATAAAGAAAATAAATAGGATTATGAGCATGCAATAATTTTCGGAAGAGTTGATGAAAATATCACAACCACATAAACTGTTTAAGCTACTTAAAACTATGAAACTGACCGGGAGGTGAAGGCGGATAATACTTGTTAACGCTTAGACCCTTCGACGTCCTCCTGACTCGATTGATGAAGGTGAAGGCGGATAGTAATACCAAAGTATTCTAACTCTCAGACCCTTCGACGTCCTTTGACTCTAGATTCAATCCTCCTGGTAAGAAAGATCAAACAAACATAGTTAAAACACGACACGAAAGAGTATATATATTAAAAAAATCGAAAATAAATTAATGCAAACTCGAAACCCCTTTTTTTGTTTTTTTTTCAGCCTCAGTCAATCCTTCGCTTTGCTCTGATACCAACTGATATGAATCTCCTTGCGAAGACTCACGATTTGCGGAATTAATAACTTTGATCTAGTGAAGGGATCTGCAAACCCGCACTATCTCGCACGAAATTCAGGAGTCTAGCCCTCGGGGTACGCCTAACTTCGACTTGCTCTCTAACTAGCCCTCAGGATTAGATTACAAGGTTTATTGATACTTAACTAGCCCTCGGGGTTAAGCAACAATGGAATAGCTCGCAAGCAAAGAGTATGAACTCAAAAGGTTGTATATTTGATTGATGAAAGGTTGTAAAATTCGTCCATAAGGCCTCCCTTTTTATAGGGTTACAATCTTGCCTCAAATCCTAATCATAAATGGAAACTGAATCGACTTATGGCAGCTTTAAGAAGCTAAAACCATATTTAACTAAAATACCTAAAATAAATGGTAATCTAAGGTAATCAGGTTGAATTCTTCAAGAAGTAACCTTGAAGAATATTACCTTATCTAATCTTACCGAATATAATTCTAATCAGAATAAAACTGAATATACAAAACCTTAATGGACTGTATTTTCAAAATTTAGCTCTTCAAAGCCCACATGGCCGAGCTATCAGTCCAATAAACCCAAAATGACATTATTTTACAGTGATCACACTACCTCATTAAAAACCCAGTGGGAAAAAAGAGTATAGTGTTCTTCATGATGTCTTCAGTTCGTCGACAATCTTGAATAATGAATCCAAGATGTCGATGGTGACTTCTTCTTCAATTCTTCATCATAAAGGCGATCAATCAAAGCATTTAAAGCAGCATCTCTAAGCTTAGTCCTTGACCTAGTCATAGGTCCTGCTATGTCACTTTGAGGATCTCGAACATATCCTTTAAATGTTTGATCAAGTCGTGGAATGTCTTCATTTATGGTGGTAGTCGTCTTGGCATCTCCATCATTCCCTCCATGGTCGAAAGGTTTCGCCCTCGAAACTGAATCGTCTTCAAATGTAAACGGAGATAAATTAGCAACATTGAAGGCTGCACTAACACCATAATGATCTGGTAACTCAATATTGTAAGCATTGTCGTTCACACGTTCCAACACTCTAAAAGGACCATTTCCACGTGGACTCAACTTATATTTCCGAGCATTTGGAAACCTCTCTTTCCGCAGATGAATCCAAACATAATCTCCCACGTTGAACCTCGTCAACTTGCGGCTTCGATTAGCTTTATCAGCATTCTGTGCATTTGTCCGTTCAATTCTCATGCGCACCTTCTCACGGATTTTCTTCACAAAATCAGCTTTTTGTTCTCTATCAAAGCATTTGATATTCGTATCATTCCCTCCCGGATCGAAAAGTCTCGTCCTCGAAACGGGAAGCATATAACCTGTAAAGACATCCTTGAATTCCTGGAACAACTTAACAAACCGTGAAAACATATCTACAGGAATATATTCTTTGGAATAGTAACTTTCTTTAAAGGACATTGTAAGAACAAAAGAATGATTAGTCAAAGATCGATTCACATCTCTTATTGAAGCATAAAACGATTTATCAGATTTAGTAGATAGTTCATGCCTCATCATATAAATAGAAAGTAAATGACTAATATGTGAAAACATGAATTTATGCGACTTTTCATAATCATTCTGCAACTTACCTGTCTTACCTACCTTAGGATCGACCTGGAACTTGTCTTTGGCGACATTTATTGTCTTTTTGGTGTAATTGAAACTATTTTGGTCGAAACTACTTGCTCCTTGTAGGGGAGGAATTTCAGCAACATCTGTGGAATACGCCTCAAAAAAATCTTGTATTTTCGGACCTTTCTCACCTCTGTCAACAATGATGATTTCACCATCTATTTGTTCTTCTTCAGTGTCATACCGTGCAGGCATATCATCATCTTCCTCCTCCTCCATGGTTGTTATAATTCGTTCATGGGGACAGTTATTATGAACATGTCCTCCTTCATTACAATGAAAGCATGTAGGAGTGTTAGAATAAACTTTATCTGACAAGGTAGAAATTGATTTACCTGTATCTTGGCTAAGAGACTGATTGGTTGTGATCATTCTTTGATCAGTTGGTTCCAATGGTGGATTTGAGTAGGTTTTGGTTGAATTAAGGTTTCCTTGGCCACCCAAGTTCAAATTGCTACAGCCCCTGGTCGAATTTGGGCTTCTGAAATCAGAGAATTGCCTTTGACTGTCATAGCCAATATTAGAGCTTCCACTGGGCCTTAATGTTAACTCAACCAACCTGGCATTGAACAATAAATCTTGCATGGAAACATAATACTGGAGCTTAACCGGAACTTGTAGACTTTCTCTTAAACCTTCAATAAACTGATTCTTTATAAAGTCATCATTTTCTTTCATGCCGACTCTTCTCATAGCTAATTCAAGATCTTGCCAGTATTCATCTACACTGCGATTTCCTTGCTTCATATTGCTGAGATACGAATGTTGCTCCATCAAATATGTTCGTGGAACATGATCTAATCGAAGCTTGGTTTTCAATCTCTCCCAAGTGGAGATAGGTTTTTTACCAGCAAGCTGTCTTGATTCTTTCAAATCCTCCCACCATTCTGTGGCATAATGGGTGAAAGAATACTGTACGATCTTGATCTTCTCTTTCTCACGGTAGTTGTAAAGATCAAATAGGTTCTCGATCTGCCTCTCCCAATCCAAGTATTTCACGGGATTGTGTCGACCATCAAATCTAGGAATATCATACTTCAAACCTTTGATGTCACAAGTAGATTCAACTTGTCTTGAAGAACAAGGTGTCGTTGGATTTGATAACTCATCTACCTTCCTTGACAATCTTTGAACCTCGCTGATTATGGCATTTATGACATTCATGGAATTCGTTTTAGGTTTATTGTTGGGATTGCCAACAAATGGCGGGACGAATGGATCGTCCGCCATCCCTGCTAAGAAGAAACAAACCGTCAGGAATAAATGTCCCCCTTCCCCTTTTTAAGTAAGGTCACTCACCAAGTGTATAACACTCACAACTCACAAGGTGAAGGTAATGCGAGGGAAACTGATCAATTCGCCGCAATTCAAAGCAAACTATGGAGATGAGTACTGTAGAATTTATTTCGAAATTTAAAAATATATAAACTCAAAATTTGGCTCTACGGTCTGGAATTCCAAATTCTACAAAGAATAAGGAACAAAACACAATTTGAATGGCACGAATCGGAGCTGTATTGAATGAATTATGACCAAAACAAGATTGCTTTATATGGGCTTCAAATAGGTTCCGAAAATTCAAGAACAAATTGGAATAGGAACTTAAATCCAAATCACTTGTGGAAAAGGATTTTAATGACTTACTTGTCCCCCAAGTCAAAAATTCAGATCAAAACCCCTCTCATAATTGGCTTTTATTTCCTTTTTCTCTTCCGGATTTTGACTTTTCTTTTCCTTTCTCAAACCGGATCCCTTTTTCTTTCCTTTTTTTTTCAGCCACAATTCATTTTTTTTTACTTTTTTTTTGTACTATAAAACTCACAAACAGAATGTTATTCCGCAAGAAAAATTTCGGTCACAATTATCAAAATTTTTGGAAATTGTAAATCTGCCCCCAAACTTTTGGAAATTGCAAATTTGCCCCAAATTTCAGATTTCAAATCCTAAATTCCGATTTTGAAACCTAAAATCTGCTACCTTTTGTTTATGATTTTTGAAAATTTTTGGAACAAGAATCGCCTATATAAAACTTAGAATAAGAAAACTGCGACAACTTCCTCTTGATTCAAATGAACTTCGAGGTATTCAAGATCGTAAGGATCAAGAATATGACACTATATATATGGAAAATGACACAAGACTCTCTTTTTTTCCCCTTTTTTTGAATAAGGTGTAATCAAGAATCAAAGAATAATTCTAGATCACGGAATCAAAGAACGATAAACAAAACAAATAGGATTATGAGCATGTAATAATTTTCAGAAGAGTTGACGAAAATATCACAAGCACATAAACTGTTTAAGCTACTTAAAACTATGAAACTGACCGAGAGGTGAAGGCGGATAATACTTGTTAATGCTCAGACCCTTCGACGTCCTCCTGACTCGATTGATGAAGGTGAAGGCGGATAGTAATACCAAAGTATTCCAACTCTCAGACCCTTCGACGTCCTTCGACTCTGGATTCAATCCTCCTGGTAAGAAAGATCAAACAAACACAGTTAAAACACGACACGAAAGAGTATATATATTAAAAAAATTGAAAATAAATTAATGCAAATTCGAAACCCCTTTTTTTGTTTTTTTTTCAGCCTCAGTCGATCCTTCGCTTTGCTCTGATACCAACTGATATGAATCTCCTTGCGAAAACTCACGATTTGCGGAATTAATAACTTTGATCTAGTAAAGGGATCTGCAAACCCACACTATCTCGCACGAAATTCAGGACTCTAGCCCTCGGGGTACGCCTAACTTCGACTTGCTCTCTAACTAGCCCTTGGGATTAGATTACAAGGTTTATTGATACTTAACTAGCCCTCGGGGTTAAGCAACAATGGAATAGCTCGCAAGCAAAGAGTATGAACTCAAAAGGTTGTATATTTGATTGATCAAAGGTTGTAAAATTCGTCCATAAGGCCTCCCTTTTTATAGGGTTACAATCTTGCCTCAAATCCAAATCACAAATGGAAACTGAATCGACTTATGGCAGCTTTAAGAAGCTAAAACCATATTTAACTAAAATACCTAAAATAAATGGTAATCTAAGGTAATCAGGTTGAATTCTTCGAGAAGTAACCTTGAAGAATATTACCTTATCTAATCTTACCGAATATAATTCTAATCAGAATAAAACTGAATATACTAAACCTTAATGGACTGTATTTTTGAAATTCAGCTCTTCAAAGACCACATGGCCGAGCTATCAGTCCAATAAACCCAAAATGACATTATTCTACAGTGATCACACTACCTCATTAAAAACCCAGTGGGAAAAAAGAGTATAGTGTTCTTCATGATGTCTTCAGTTCGTCGACAATCTTGAATAATGAATCCAAGATGTCGATGGTGACTTCTTCTTCAATTCTTCATCATAAAGGCAATCAATCAAATCATTTAAAGCAGCATCTCTAAGCTTAGTCCTTGACCTAGTCATAGGTCCTGCTATGTCACTTAGAGGATTTCGAACATATCCTTTAAATGTTTGATCAAGTCGTGGAATGTCTTCATTTATGGTGGTAGTCGTCTTGGCATCTCCATCATTCCCTCCGTGGTCGAAAGGTTTCGCCCTCAAAACTAAATCGTCTTCAAATGTAAACGGAGATAAATCAGCAACATTGAAGGCTGCACTAACACCATAATGATCTGGTAACTCAATCTTGTAAGCATTGTCGTTCACACGATCCAACACTCTAAAAGGACCATTTCCACGTGGACTCAACTTAGATTTCCGAGCATTTGGAAACCTCTCTTTCCGCAGATGAATCCAAACATAATCTCCCACGTTGAACCTCATCAACTTGCGGCTTCGATTAGCTTTATCAGCATTCTGTGCATTTGTCCATTCAATTCTCATGCGCACCTTCTCACGGATTTTCTTCACAAAATCAGCTTTTTGTTCTCTATCAAAGCATTTGATATTCGTATCACTTTAATTAATGGAAATTTAGAGCATGAGAATTACGGACCGTGTGTACACATCACCAATGTAAAATTATTCCATTTCTCACAAATGTGTTTAGTATGTTTTGCTTAATCTCCATCTCTTTGCAATTGTAATAGAATAAATGTGACTTTTTTTATAAGTTTTTTGTTAACCCCTCCAATATTAGTTAACCCCATTGTCACTTAATTTCAAATAGTTTTAAAACTAATATAAATAAAGACTGAAGTAAACAACGATTGTCATCATTCAAAGGATATTAGTATTACAAATAGAATTATTTTTTAAAAAATTTTAATAATAGAACACATAGCAAATAGTTATAAGAGAGTCAATGAATAAATAAGGATTTTTACTTGAATCCATGTAATTAAATTTAAATTAATGATTTATATTCAAAAAATATACTTTCATTTAATCTATTTGACTCTATGGATGTTGAATTGGAATAAGAAAGTTTAACATAAGATGTGAAAATATTTAAAGTTTTGTTTAATTAAATCATCAAATAAACTAATTTGTTCAACAATTAAAATGGTAGAATTCCATATGAGACATAAAACCATAAAAAAATTCATTAGTAATTGTATGATATATATGAAACATTAAAAAGAATAAAGTAGTAACATCAGCTTTACCTTAACATGAATTAATAGCAAGCATTCTGGCAGTGTACTGTAGAGGATACTTTTCATGGTCAACAAGATAAACTCGAATCTCATATTCCAAATCACTACCAGGCTCTAGAACCATGCACTATAGATCTTTGGAGAGAGGTATTTGTATTTTTTACCATGACTTCACTTGGTAACAATTTTTTGTTTCAAAATAATGCTCTTTAATTAATGAAAATGTTGTGCGGAATACTCAAGAAAGAACAAGCAAAGAAAATAAAGTGAAAAACAAGACACCGAGATTTTACGTGGTTCACCAATTGGCTACATCCACGGCCGACCAAGATTGGATTCCACTAGAGAGAAAGGCTAGAATTACAGATTTCCTACTGTCTACCAATCCCGTCCTTTACAGGTTACAATGAAAGATGAGGCACTATATATAATCCTCTCCACCTTAGACCCTAATGGCTTTGGGCCCAGAAACAATCTGGCCCAAACCAGAACAGGAAACAGAATGCGAATAACAGCCCAAATAGAGGACATGCTATACCGTCGGGCCGAGGGCGACTCCGCCCTCCCGGACCCCCGGTCCTGGGTGCTCTCCGCTCCCCTGAACACCCCGACTCGCTGACCGTACCAACCTATCGAAGCGGCTAATACATATTCAAGGCATACCAACAGAAAATTTAGAGCATGCGAATTATAGACTATGTGTGAACATCACCAATATTAAATTGGTTCATTTCTTGCAAAAGTGTTTAGTTTGTTTTGATTAATCTCCATCTCTTTGCAATTGTTATAGAATAAATGTGGCTTTTTTTAACTGATTTGTTAACCCCTCCAATATTAGTTAACCCCATGGTAATTTAATTTAAAATAATTTAAAAATTAATATAAAGAAAGACTAGAATAAACAACTGTTGTCATCATTCAAAGGACATTAGTATTACAAAAAGAATTATTTTTAAACAATTTTTAATAATAGAACACATAGCAAATATTTATAAGTGAGCCGATGATAAAATAAGTATTTTTACTTAAATCCATATAGTTAAATTTAAATTAATGAATCATATCCAAATAATACAGTTTCACTTAATCTATTTGGCTCTATATATGTTGAGGTGGAATAAAGAAGATTAACATAAGATGTTAAAATATTTAATGTTTTGTTTCACTTAATCATCAAATAAAATAATTTTTTTCAACAATTAAAATGGTAGAATTCCATATGAGACATAAAACCAAAAACAAATTCATTTGTAATTGGATGGTATATATGAAACATTAAAAACAATAAACTAGTAGAAACAGTTTTACCTTAACATGAATTAATAGCAAGCATTCTAGCAGTGTACTGTAGAGGATATTTTTCATGGTCGACAAGATAAACTCGAATCTCATATTCCAAATCACTACCAGGCTCTAGATGAGAAGTTGCACTAGACTCAATTTGTGATGAGGATATATGAGGATATAGCGATGAAACATTAAGCTGGCGAGTTTATTAGAGACATTCATCTTCCAATGGTTATCATCAACAGGTCAATAAGTATTCACGCATTACCTATGGGTAATTAGGTAGATGATATGGTAAGAATTAATTGGACGGAAGAAACCATGCACGATAGATCTTTGGAGAGAGGTATTTGTACTGCAAGATCAAGTTTTTCATATTTATTACCATGACATCACTTGGTAACAAATTTTTGTTTCAAAATAATGCTCTTTAATTAATGAAAACGTTATGTGGAATACTCAAGAAAGAACAAGCAAAGAAAATAAAGCGAAAAATAAGACACCGAGATTTTACGTGGTTCACCAATTGGCTACATCCACGGCCGACCAAGATCGGATTCCACTAGAGAGAAAGGCCAGAATTACAGATTTCCTACTCTCTACCAATCCTATCTCTTACAGGTTACAATGAAAGACGAGGCACTATATATAGTCCTCTCCACCTTAAACCCTAACGGCTTTGGGCCCGGAAACAATCTGGCCCAAACCAGAACAGGAGACAGAATGTGAATAACAGCCCAAACAGAGGACATGCTATACCGTCGGGCCAGGGGCAACTCCGCTCCCCGAACCCCCAGGCCAGGGTGAGCTCCGCCCCCCTGGACCCCCCGACTCGCTAACCGCACCAACCATTCGAAGCGGCAAATACATATTCAAAGCATTCCAACAGAAAATTTAGAGCATGCGAATTATAGACTGTGTGTGAACATCACCAATATTAAATTGGTTCATTTCTTGCAAAAGTGTTTAGTTTGTTTTGATTAATCTCCGTCTCTTTGCAATTGTAATAGAATAAATGTGACTTTTTTTAACTGATTTGTTAACCCCTCCAATATTAGTTAACCCCATGTTAATTTAATTTAAAATAATTTAAAAATTAATATAAAGAAAGACTAGAATAAACAACTGTTGTCATCATTCAAAGGACATTAGTATTACAAAAAGAATTATTTTTAAACAATTTTTAATAATAGAACACATAGCAAATATTTATAAGAGAGTCGATGATAAAATAAGTATTTTTACTTAAATCCATATAGTTAAATTTAAATTAATGAATCATATTCAAATAATACAGTTTCACTTAATCTATTTGACTCTATATATGTTGAGGTGGAATAAAGAAGATTAACATAAGATGTTAAAATATTTAATGTTTTGTTTCACTTAATCATCAAATAAAATAATTTTGTTCAACAATTAAAATGGTAGAATTCCACATGAGACATAAAACCGAAAACAAATTCATTTGTAATTGGATGATATATATGAAACATTAAAAAGAATAAACTTGTAGAAACAGTTTTACCTTAACATGAATTAATAGCAAGCATTCTAGCAGTGTACTGTAGAGGATATTTTTCATTGTTGACAAGATAAACTAGAATCTCATTTTCCAAATCACTACCAGGCTCTAGAAGAGAAGTTGCACTAGACTCAATTTGTGATGATGATATATGAGGATATAGCGATGAAACGATAAGCTGGCGAGTTTATTAGAGACATACATCTTCCCATGAATATCATCACGAGGTCAATGAGTATTCACACATTACTTATGGGTAATTAGGGAGATTGATACGAATTAGGTTTATTTATTTATTTTTATTTATTAGGATTTTTAGAAGATAACACTATACTCTTTTTCCCACTTGGTTTTTTAATGAGGTAGTGTGATCATTTATTTTATTTTAGAATAAGGCCCATTAATTCTGCCATGTTGGCCTTTGAAGAATTAATGTTTCGGTCATGCATTTATTTTAGTGTTTAGAATATTTAGTTATGATTTGATTAGAATTAGATTTGGTAAGATTAGATAAGCCAATATTCATTCAGAATTTATCTTGAAGAATATAGCCATTTATTTTAGGTAGTTTAGTTAAATATGGTTTTAGCTTCTTAAAGCTGCCATAATCCTTTTCATTTTCTTATTTGTAATTTTTGAAGACCATACCTATGTACTATAAATAGGGGTGGTATTCAACATTATTTTTACCTTACAATCTTTCATCAATCAAATATACAACCTTTTGAGTTCATACTCTTTGCTTGCGAGCTATTCCATTGTTGCTTAACCTAGAGGGCTAGTTAAGTATCAATAAACCTTGTAATCTGATCCTGAGGGCTAGTTAGAGAGCAAGTCGAAGTTAGGCGTACCCCGAGGGCTAGACTCCTGAATTTCGTGTGAGATAGTGCGGGTTTACAGATCCCTTCACTAGATCAAAGTTATTAATTCCGCAAATCGTGAGTCTTCGCAAGGAGATTCATATCAGAGATGATATCGTAAGAAACAAATAGACCGAAGAAACCGTGCACGCTAGATCTTTGAAGGGAGGTATTTGTAGTGCAAGATCAAGTTTTGCATATTCATTACCATGACTTCACTTGGTAACAAATTTTTGTTTCAAAATAATACTCTTCAATTAATGGAAATTTAGAGCTTGAGAATTACGGACTGTGTGTGAACATCACCAATATAAAATTAGTCCATTTCTCACAAATGTGTTTAGTATGTTTTGCTTAATCTCCATCTCTTTGCAATTGTAATAGAATAAATGTGACTTTTTTATAAGTTTTTTGTTAACCCCTCCAATATTAGTTAACCCCATTGTCACTTAATTTCAAATAGTTTTAAAACTAATATAAATAAAGACTAAAGTAAACAACGATTGTCATCATTCAAAGGACATAAGTATTACAAATAAAATTATTTTTTAAATTTTTTTAATAATAGAACACATAGCAAATAGTTATAAGAGAGTCGATGAAAAAATAAGGATTTTTACTTGAATCCATGTAATTAAATTTAAATTAATGATTTATATTAAAAAAATATACTTTCATTTAATCTATTTGACTCTATGGATGTTGAATTGGAATAAGAAAGTTTATCATAAGATGTGGAAATATTTAAAGTTTTGTTTAAATAAATCATCAAATAAACTAATTTGTTCAACAATTAAAATGGTAGAATTCCATATGAGACATAAAACCATAAACAAATTCATTAGTAATTGGATAATATATATGAAACATTAAAAAGAATAAAGTAGTAAAATCAGTTTTACCTTAACATGAATTAATAGCAAGCATTCTAGCAGTGTACTGTAGAGGATATTTTTCATGGTCAACAAGATAAACTCGAATCTCATATTCCAAATCACTACCAGGCTCTAGAAGAGAAGTTGCACTAGACTCAATTTGTGATGAGGATATATGAGGATATAGCGATGAAACATTAAGCTGGCGAGTTTATTAGAGACATTCATCTTCCCATGGTTATCATCAATAGGTCAATGAGTATTCACGCATTACCTATGGGTAATTAGGTAGATGATATGGTAAGAATTAATTGGACTGAAGGAACCATGCACTATTGATCTTTGGAGAGAGGTATTTGTTGTGCAAGATCAAATTTTTCATATTTATTACCATGATTTCACTTGGTAACAATTTTTTGTTTCAAAATAATGCTCTTTAATCAATGAAAATGTTGTGTGGAATACTCAAGAAAGAACAAGCAAAGAAAATAAAGTGAAAAACAAGACACCGAGATTTTACGTGGTTTACCAATTGGCTACATCCACGGCCGACCAAGATCGGATTCCACTAGAGAGAAAGGACAGAATTACAGATTTCCTACTCTCTACCAATCCCATCCTTTACAGGTTACAATGAAAGACGAGGCACTATATATAGTCCTCTCCACCTTAAACCCTAACGGCTTTGGGCCCAGAAACAATCTGGCCCAAACCAGAACAGGAGACAGAATGCGAATAATAGCCCAAACGGAGGATATGCTATACCATCGGGCCGGAGGCGACTCCGGCCCCCTGGACCCCCCGACTCGCTGACTGTACCAACCTGTCGAAGCGGCTAATTCATATTCAAGGCATACCAACAGATCTCCACCTTGACTTGAATCCTCAAAGCAGAAACTCCAAATGCACCATTACAGTGCCAGATGAGTAGACTTATCCCTCCACTCCTGGGACTACCCCACTGGGCAGCTACTGATCTCTGATGTTAAGCAAGTTCAAACAGTGTTGACACTTGCTATGTGTAACAGGCTTGGTGAACATATCAGCAGGATTATCAACAGTTCCCACTTCTTCACCCTGATTCTCCTCTCACTCCTCAGGAAATGATATTTGACATTAATGTGTTTGATCCTTAGCTAAGAAGATAGCACTCAAGCTATCACAATACACAGTAGCCTGATCGTGGTGTAGACCAAGGTCAATGACTAGCCCCTTCAGCCATATACCTTCTTTTGCAGCCTCCGTCAGAGCCATGTACTCTGCTTCCATAGTAGACAAAGTCACTGTAGGTTGCAAAGTCGCCTTCCAGCTAACAACAGAACCACCCAAGGTAAAGACATAGCCGGTCATAGATCTCCTCGTGTCAACATCCCCAGCATAATCAGAATCAGAATAACCCATAACTAGGCACTCAGTATCACCCCCGTAAATGAGACCCACATCAGACGTACCTCTAAGGTACCTAAAGATCCTCTTCACAGCTTGCCAATGTTCTCTACCTGGTTGCCCCATGAACCTGCTCACAACACTGACCGCATGTGCTAAGTCTAGCCTCGTACACACCATAGCATACATCAAGCTCCCAACAGCGCTAGCATACGGAACTCGAGACATATACTCCTTCTCCTCTTCTGACTGAGGAGCAAACATGGAAGTGAGATGGATATTTGCAGCACTAGGAGTGTCAATAGGCTTGGCTGAAGACATGTCAAACCTAGCCAACACCTTCTGAATGTAACCTTTCCGTGACAAGAAAAGCTTCCTCTGACCTCTATCTCTGAGAATCTCCATTCCTAGTATTTTCCGAGCTGCACCCAAATCCTTCATCTTAAACTCAGCACTAAGAAGACCCTTCAGCTTCTGAACCTCATGCTTACTCTTTGAGGCTATCAGAATGTCATCTACATAAAGCACCAGATAAATGAATGACTCATCTCTCAAGTTGCTATAGTAGACACAACAATCATATGAACTCTTTGTGTAGCCCAACTCAAGCATGTAGCTGTCAAATCTCTGGTACCACTGCCTCGGAGACTGCTTAAGCCCATATATGGACTTCTTCAACTTGCAAACATACTTTTCTTTCCAGGAACTTGGAAACCATCTAGCTGAGTCATGTATATCTGTTCCTCTAACTCTCCATGTAGAAAAGCGGTCTTCACATCAAGTTGTTCAAGTTCCAAATCCTGATGTGTCACTATAGCTAGCAACACCCTGATGGAAGTGTGTCTGACCACTAGTGAGAATATCTCATTGTAATCTACTCCCTCTCTCTAACTAAAACCTCTATCAACAATGCTAGCCTTTTACTTGACTCCCTCTGTAGGTGATATCCCTTCCTTTTTCTTGAAAACCCATTTGCAAATGATAACCTTTCTCCCTTGAGGCTGTTGAACCAAATCCCATGTCCGATTCTTCTGGAGGGACTCCATCTCATCTCCCATCGCTACAAACCATTTGTCAGCATCAGTACCTGAAACAGCTTCTCTGTAGGTGGATGGTTCATGAGTAACCACCTACTCAATAACCTGTAGTGCATAACCCACCATATCCTCAAACCCATACCTCTTGGGTGGACCAACTCCAACCCTCTTTGGTTGATCTTTAGCTAAGCAATGAACTGTAGCTCCTGATGGTCGATGATCTGATGGTGGAGGCTCTAGAAACTCACTTTCTGTCTGTAGCTCTTGATCTCCTTCAAGTTCCTTCAAACCACTCTCACCTTGAGTGACTTGAAGCTCCACCTGTTTATCAATGCTACCAACTTCTGTTGTAGACGTGGACTACACCATAGATCTAAGCAAAGAGTTTTCATCGAAGACAACATCCCTGCTCAGAACAACCCTCTTCTCGGATGGAGACCAAATCCTTGATCCCTTGACTCCATCTCCATAGCCCACAAAGACTCCCTTCTTGGCTCGGGGCTCTAACTTACCATCACTCACATGATAATAAGCTGTACAACCAAAAGCTTTCAAATTAGAGTAATCAGCAACTCTACCCGACTGTACCTTAATAGGTGTCTTACACTGTATGCCTGTATGAGGTCCACGATTGATCAAGTAGCACGCTATACTCACTGCCTCTGCCCAAAATCTTCTATCTAACCCAGCATTCGAGAGCATGCACCTCGCTCTCGCCAGCAATGTTTGATTCATCCGCTCAGCTACACCATTTTACTGTGGTGTATTCATGACTGTATAATGTCGGACAATCCCTTCATCTCTACAAAACTGATCAAACTCAAACGAGCAGAATTCCAGACCATTATCAGTTCGCAGCCTCTTGATCTTCTTCCCTGTTTGGTTCTCCACCGGAGCTTTCCACTGCTTGAACTTCATGAAGGCTTCACTTTTATGTTTCATCATGATAACCCAAGTCATTCTGGAGTAGTCATCAATCAAAGACACAAAGTACCTGTGCCCTCCCAAACGAATCAACTCGGGATGACCCCCAACAATCAGAGTGGATATAATCTAGCGTGCCTTTCATTCTATGAATAGCCTTTAGAAACTTGCTGCGGTGTAGTTTCCCAAAGACACAGTGCTCACAGAACTCCAAACCCTTGATCTTGTGGCCACCAAGAAGATCGTCCCTCGATAGAATCTGCATCCCTCTTTCACCCATGTGACCAAGCCTCATGTGCCATAACTTAGTCATATCCTCATAGTGAACCTCTGATGATGCAACATTTGCCGAATCCATAACTTTGGAACCTTGTAGAAGATACAAAGTACCATGCAGAAGACGTTTCAGAACCAGCTTAGAACCCTTGCAGACACTTAGAGCTCCATCTTTCCCTGAATAGACAAAACCCTTTCTATCCAGCAGACTAAGAGAAATCAAATTCTTCGTCATCGATGGAACGTGTCTAACCTTATTCAAAGTACAGAAACTACCATCATGTGTCCTGATCTTGATCGAACCTATCCTAACTACCTCACAGACTGTACCGTTAGCCGTAGTAATGCTACCCCCTGCCTGCTTATAAGTCAAAAACTACTCTCTCCTTGGACAAATGTGGTAGGATGCCCCAGAATCTAGGAACCACACATCGGAGTGATGAGTGTGTCCAGCAGCAACCAGAGCAATATCCTCTTCTGAATCAACGTCTCCTTCCGCTAGAGCAGCAGAACACGATTTATTTCCTGATTGCTTCATCATCAACTTCTTTAGACACTCATTTTTCCAATGTCCCTTCTCCTTAAAGTACCTACAGATATCACCGAGCTTGGGAACATTTGACTTCTTACCTCTTTTCTTTCCGCCATTTCCCTTTCCCTTATCGCAACTAGTAAACAAACCAGATGCCTGATTATCTGTTCCTGAACTGCTAGCACTATGACGCAACTCCCTGCTATGAAGAGAGGATCTAACTTCCTCCAAAGACACAGAATCTTTCCCGATAATAAATGACTGAACAAAGTTATCATATGAAAGTGGTAGAGATACTAACAATATCAAAGCAGCATCCTCATCATCAATTTTCACATCTATATTTCGCAGTTCTAACAACAAAGTATTCAATTACTCTAGATGATCTCTGAGTTGCGTACCTTCCTGTATTCGGAGACCGAATAGACGTTGTTTCAGAAGCAATTTGTTTGTCAGAGACAATTTGTTTGTCAGAGACTTCGTCATGTACAAGCTCTCCAACTTCAACCACAGCTCCGCAGCAGTCTCTTGATCTGAGACCTCAGTGATGACTTCATCCGCGAGACACAACATAATTGTTGAATGCGCCTTTCTTCCAGACCCACCATGTCCAAAGTGCCAATGAACCGAGAACCCCTTCGTCAGCGGCGTCCACAACCCTTGTTGCTTCAACAAAGCTCGCATCTTGATCTGCCATAAACTGAAGCTGTTCCTCCCGGTAAACTTGTCTACCTTCACGTTTAGCGCAGCCATCTGTCTCTCCGATCAGATTAGAGATCCGACCACCCCAGATCCGATAAACCCAAAAATCTGATAGACCCACCACGGATCTAACCAGAAGCTCTGATACCAGTTTTTTGTGCGGAATACTCAAGAAAGAACAAGCAAAGAAAATAAAGCGAAAAACAAGACACTTAGATTTTACGTGGTTCACCAATTGGCTACATCCACGGTCGACCAAGATCGGATTCCACTAGAGAGAAAGGCCAGAATTACAGATTTCCTACTCTCTACCAATCCTATCTCTTACAGGTTACAATAAAAGATGAGGCACTATATATAGTCCTCTCCACCTTAAACCCTAACGGCTTTGGGCCCGGAAACAATCTGGCCCAAACCAGAACAGGAGACAGAATGCGAATAACAGCCCAAACAGAGGATATGCTATACCGTCGGGCCGGGGGCAACTCCGCCCCCCGGACCCCGAGGCCAGGGTGCGCTCCGCCCCCCTGGACCCCACTACTTGCTGACCGTACCAACCTATCCAAGTGGCTAATACATATTCAAGCCATACCAATAGAAAATTTAGAGCATGCGAATTATAGACTGTGTGTGAACAACACCAATATTAAATTGGTTCATTTCTTGCAAATGTGTTTAGTATTTTTTGATTAATCTCCATCTCTTTGCAATTGTAATAGAATAAATGTGACTTTTTTTAACTGATTTGTTAACCCCTCCAATATTAGTTAACCCCATGGTCGACAAGTTTGAATAAGGAAGATTAACATAAGATGTTAAAATATTTAAAGTTTTTTTAAAATTAATCATCAAATAAAATAATTTTATTCAACAATTAAAATGGTAGAATTCCATATGAGACAAAAAACCATAAAAACATTCATTAGTAATTGGGTGATATATAAGAAACATTAAAAAGAATAACTTGGTAAAATCAGTTTTACATTAACATGAATAAATAGCAAGCATTCTAGCAGTTTGTTGTAGAGGATATTTTTCACGGTCGACAAGATAAACTCAAATCTCATGTTCCAAATCACTACCAGGCTCTAGAAGAGAAGTTGCACTAGACTCAATTTCTAATGAGGATATATGAGGATATAGCGATGAAACATTAAGCTACCGAGTTTATTTGAAACATTCATCTTCCCATGAATATCATCACCTGGTCAATGAGTATTCACGCATTCCTTATGGGTAATTAGGGAGATGATATGATAACAATCAAATGGACTGAAGGAACCGTGCACGCTAGATCTTTGAAAAGAGGTATTTGTAGTGCAAGATCAAGTTTTTCATTTTATTACCAAGACTTCACTTGGTAACAAAATTTTGTTTCAAAATAATAATATTTAATTAATGGAAATTTAGAGCATGAGAATTACAGACTGTGTGTGAACATCACCAATATTAAATTGGTCCATTTCTTATAAATTTGTTTAGTGTGTTTTGCTTAATCTCCATCTCTTTACAATTGTAATAGAATAAATGTGAATGTTTTTATGACTTATTTGTTAACCCCTCCAATAATAGTTAACCCCGTTGTCATTTAATTTCAAATAGTTTTAAAATTAATATAAATAAAGACTAAAATAAATAACTATTGTCGTCATTCAAAGGACATTAGTATTATAAATAGAATTATTTTTTAATGATTGTTAATAATAGAACACATAGCAAATAGATATAAGAGAGTCGATGAAAAAATAAGGACTTTTACTTAAATCCATGTAGTTAAATTTAAATTAATGAGTTATATTCAAAAAATACACCTTCATTTAATCTATTTGACTCTATGGATGTTGAATTGGAACAAGGAAGAATAACATAATATGTGAAAATATTTAATTTTTTTTAAAATAAATCATCAAATAAACTAATTTGTTCAACAATTAAAATGGTACCATATGAAACATAAAACCATAAAATAGTTCATTAGTAATTGGATGATATATAAGAAACATTAAAAAAAATAAACTAGTAAATTCAGTTTTACCTTAACATGAATTAATAGCAAGCATTCTAGCAGTTTACTGTAGAGGATATTTTTCACGGTCTACAAGATAAACTCAAATCTCATGTTCCAAATCACTACCATGCTCTAGAAGAGAAGTTGCACTAGACTCAATTTGTGATGAGGATATATGAGGATATAGCAATGAAACATTACGCTGGCGAGTTTATTAGAGACATTCATCTTTCCATGAATATCATCACCAGGTCAATTAGTATTCACGCATTCCTTATGCGCAATTAGGAAGATGATATGATAAGAATCAAATGGACTGAAGGAACCATGCACGCTGGATCTTTGAACAGAGGTATTTGTAGTGCAAGATCAAGTTTTTCATATTATTACCATGACTTCACTTGGTAACAATTTTTCATTTCAAAATAATAATCATTAATTAAAAGAAATTTAGGGCATAAGAATTACAGGCTGTGTGTGAACATCACCAATATTAAATTGGTCAAATTCTTATAAATGTGTGTAGTGTGTTATGCTTGATCTCCGTCTCTTTGTAATTGTAATAGAATAAATGTGAATTGTTTTTGACTTATTTGTTAGCCCCTCCAATATTAGTTAACCCCATTGTCATTTAATTTCAAATAGTTTTAAAATTAATATAAATAAAGACTAAAATAAACAACTATTGTCATCATTCAAAGGACATTAGTATTACAAATAGAATTATTTTTTTAACGATTATTAATAATAGAACACATATCAAATAGTTATAAGAGAGTCGATGAAAAAATAAGGATTTTTACTTAAATCCTTGTAATTAAATTTAAATTAATGAGTTATATCAAAAAAAATACACTTTCACTTAATCTATTTAACTCTATGGACGTTGAATTGGGATAAGGAAGATTAACCTAAGATGTGAAAATATTTAAAATTTTGTTTAAATAAATCATCAAATAAACTAATTTGTTCAACAATTAAAATGGTAGAATTCCATATGAGACATAAAACCATAAAAACATTCATTAGTAATTGGGTGATATATAAGAAACACTAAAAAGAATAACCTGGTAAAATCAGTATTACATTAACATGAATTAATAGCAAGCATTCTAGCAGTGTACTGTAAAGGATATTTTTCACTGTCGACAAGATAAACTCAAATCTCTTGTTCCCAATCACTACCATGCTCTAGAAGAGAAGTTGCACTAGACTCAATTTCTGATGAGGATATAGCGATGAAACATTAAGCTAAAGAGTTTATTACAGACATTCATCTTCCCATGAATATCATTTCCAGGTCAATAAGTATTCACGCATTCCTTATGGGTATTTAGGGAGATGATATGGTAAGAATCAAATGGACTGAAGGAACCATGCACGCTAGATCTTTGAAGAGAGGTATTTGTAGTGCAAGATCAAGTTTTGCATATTCATTACCATGACTTCACTTGGTAACAATTTTTTGTTTTAAAATATAACTTTTTAGTTAATTGAAATTTAGAGCTTGAGAATTACAGACTGTTTGTGAACATCAGCAATATTAAATTGGTCCATTTCTTACAAATGTGTTTAGTATGTTTTGCTTAATCTCCATCTCTTTGCAATTTTTATATTATAAATGTGACTTTTTTAAAACTTATTTGTTAACCCCTCCAATATTAGTTAACCCCGTTATCATTTAGTTTTAATTAGTTTTAAAATTAATATAAATAAAGACATAAACAAACAACTATTGTCATCATTCAAAGGACATTAGTATTAAAAATAAAATTACTTTTAAACAATTATTAATAATAGAACACATAGCAAATACTTATAAGAGAGTCGATGAAAAAATAAGGATTTTTACTTAAATCCATGTAGTTAAGTTTAAATTAATAAGTTATATTAAAAAAATAAACTTTCACTTAATCTATTTGACTCTGTGGATTTTGAATTGGAATAAGGAAGATTAACATAACATGTGAAAATATAAAGTTTCGTTTAAATAAATCATCAAATAAACTAATTTGTTCAACAATTAAAATGGTAGAATTCCATATGAGACATAAAACCATAAAAAAATTCATTTGTAATTGGATTATATATAACAAACATTAAAAATAATAAACTAGTAAAATCAATTTTAGATTAACATGAATTAATAGCAAGCATTCTAGCAGTGTACTATAGAGGATATTTTTCACCGTCGACAAGATAAACTCAAATCTCATGCTCCAAATCACTACCAGGCTCTAGAAGAGAAGTTGCACTAGACTCAATTTCTGATGAGGATATATGAGGATATAGCGATGAAACATTAAGCTAGCGAGTTTATTAGAGAAATTCATCTTCAAATGAATATCATTACCAGGTAAATGAGTATTCAGGCATTCCTTATGGATAATTAGGGAGATGATACGGTAAGAATCAAATGGACTGAAGGAACCATGCACGCTAGATCTTTGAAGAGAGATATTTGTAGTGCAAGATCATTTTTTGCATATTCATTACCATGACTTCACTTGGTAACAATGTTTTGTTTCTAAATATAACTTTTTAGTTAAAGGAAATTTAGAGCATGAGAATTACAGATTGTTTGTGAAAATCACCAATATTAAATTTGTCCATTTCTTACAAATGTGTATAGTAAATTTCGCTTAATCTCCGCCTCTTTGCAATTGTAATAGAATAAATGTGACTTTTTTATAATTTATTTGTTAACCCCTCCAATATAAGTTAACCCCGTTGTCAATTAATTTCAAATAGTTTAAAAATTAATATAAATAAAGACTAAAATAAACAACTATTGTCATCATTCAAAGGACATTAGTATTACAAATAGAATTATTTTTAAACAATTATTAATAATAGAACACATAGCAAGTACTTATAAGCGAGTCGATGAGAAAATAAGGATTTTTACTTAAATCCATGTAGTTAAATTTAAATTAATGAGTTATATTCAAAAAATACAATTTCACTTAATCTATTTGACTCTATGGATGTTGAGTTGGAATAAGGAAGATTAACATAGGATGTTAAAATATTTAAAGTTTTTTTAAAATTAATCATCAAATAAAATAATTTTGTTCAACAATTATAATGATAGAATTCCATATGAGACAAAAAACCATAAAAACATTCATTAGTAATTGGGTGATATATAAGAAACATTAAAAAGAATAACCTGGTAAAATCAGTTTTACATTAACATGAATTAATAGCAAGCATTCTAGCAGTTTGTCGTAGAGGATATTTTTCACGGTCGACAAGATAAACTCAAATCTCATGTTCCAAATCACTACCAGGCTCTAGAAGAGAAGTTGCACTAGACTCAATTTCTGATGAGGATATATGAGGATATAGCGATGAAACATTAAGCTAGCGAGTTTATTAGAGACATTCATCTTCCCATGAAAATCATTACCAGGTAAATGAGTATTCACGCAATCCTTATGGGTAATTAGGGAGATGATATGGAAAGAATCAAATGGACTAAAGGAACCATGCACGCTAGATCTTTGAAGAGAGGTATTTGTAGTGCAAGATCAAGTTTTGCATATTCATTACCATGACTTCACTTGGTAACAATTTTTTGTTTTTAAATATAACTTTTTAGTTAATGGAAATTTAGAGCATGAGAATTACAGACTGTTTGTGAACATCACCAATATTAAATTTGTCCATTTCTTACAAATGTGTATAGTAAATTTCGTTTAATCTCCGTCTCTTTGCAATTGTAATAGAATAAATGTGACTTTTTTATAATTTATTTGTTAACCCCTCCAATATAAGTTAACCCCATTGTTAATTAATTTCAAATAGTTTTAAAATTCATATAAATAAAGACTAAAATAAACAACTATTGTCATCATTCAAAGGAATAGAATTATTTTTAAACAATTATTAATAATAGAACACATAGCAAGTACTTATAACAGAGTCGATGAAAAAATAAGGATTTTTACGTAAATCCATGTAGTTAAATTTAAATTAATGAGTTATATTCAAAAAATACACTGTCACCTAATCTATTTGACTCTATGGATGTTGAGTTGGAATAAGGAAGATTAACATAAGATGTTAAAATATTTAAAGTTTTTTTAAAATTAATCATCAAATAAAATAATTTTGTTCAACAATTAAAATAGTAGAATTCCATATGAGACATAAAACCATAAAAACATTCATTAGTAATTGGGTGATATATAAGAAACATTAAAAAGGATAACCTGGTAAAATCAGTTTTACATTAACATGAATTAATAGCAAGCATTCTAGCAGTATTCTGTAGAGGATATTTTTCACTGTCGACAAGATAAACTCAAATCTCATGTTCCCAATCACTACCGGGCTCAAGAAGAGAAGTTGCACTAGACTCAAATTTTGATGAGGATATAGCGATGAAACATTAAGCTAGCGAGTTTATTTCAAACATTCATCTTCCCATGAATATCATCACATGGTCAATGAGTATTCACGCATTCTTCATGGGTAATTAGGGAGATGATATGATAAGAACCAAATGGACTGATTGAACCATGCACTCTAGATCTTTGAAGAGAGGTATTTGTAGTGCAAGATCAAGTTTTTCATATTATTACCATAACTTCACTTGGTAACAATTTTTTGTTTCAAAATAATAATCTTTAATTAATGGAAATTTAGAGCATGAGAATTACAGACCGTGTGTGAACATTACCAATATTAAATTGGTCCAATTCATATAAATTTGTTTAGTGTGTTTTGCTTAATCTCCGTCTCTTTGCAATTGTAATAGAATAAATGTGAATGTTTCTATGACTTATTTGTTAACCCCTCCAATATTAGTAACACCCATTGTCATTTAATTTCAAATAGTTTTAAAATTAGTATAAGTAAAGACTAAAATAAACAACTATATCGTTCAAAGAACATTAGTATTACAAATAGAATTATTTTTTAATGATTATTAATAATAGAACACATAGCAAATAGATATAAGAGAGTCTATGAAAAAATAAGGATTTTTTCTTAAATCCATGGAATTAAAATTAAATTAATGAGTTATATTCAAAAAATACACTTTCATTTAATCTATTTGACTCTATGGACGTTCAATTGGAACAAGGAAGATTAACATAGATGTGAAAATATTTAAAGTTTTGTTTTAATAAATCAACAAATAAACTAATTTGTTCAACAATTAAAATGGTAGAATTCCATATGAGACATAAAACCATAAAACTGTTCATTAGTAATTGGATGATATATAAGAAACATAAAAAAAATAAATTAGTAAAATCAGTTTTACCTTAACATGAATTAATAGCAAGCTTTCTAGCAGTTTACTGTAGAGGATATTTTTCACGGTCTATAAGATAAACTCAAATCTCATGTTCCAAATCACTACCAGGCTCTAGAAGAGAAGTTACACTAGACTCAATTTCTGATGAGGATATAGCAATGAAACATTACGCTGGCGAGTTTACTAGAGACATTCATCTCTCCATGAATATCATCACCAGGTCAATTAGTATTCATGCATTCCTTATGGGTAATTAGGGAGATGATATGATAAGAATCAAATGGACTGAAGGAACCATGCACGCTAGATATTTGAACAGAGGTATCAATATCAAGTTTTTCATATTATTACCATGACTTCACTTGGTAACAATTTTTCATTTCAAGATAATCATCTTTAATTAAAAGAAATTTAGAGCATAAGAATTACAGACTGTGTGTGAGCATCACCAATATTAAATTGGTCAAATTCTCATGAATGTGTTTAGTGTGTTTTGTTTAATCTCCGTCTCTTTGCAATTGTAATCGAATAAATGTGAATTTTTTTTGACTTATTTGTTAACCCCTCCAATCTTAGTTAACCCCATTGTCATTTAATTTCAAATAGTTTTAAAATTAATATAAATAAAGACTAAAATAAACAACTATTGTCATCATTCAAAGGACATTAGTATTACAAATAGAATTATTATTTTAATGATTATTAATAATAGAACACATATCAAATAGTTATAACAGAGTCGATGAAAAAATAAGGACTTTTACTTAAATCCTTGTAATCAAATTTAAATTATTGAGTTATATTAAAAAAATACACTTTCACTTAATCTATTTAACTCTACGGACGTTGAATTGGGATAAGGAAGATTAACATAAGATGTGAATATTTTTAAATTTTTGTTTAAATAAATCATCAAATAAACTAATTTGTTCAACAATTAAAATGGCAGAATTCCATACGAGACAAAACCATAAAAACATTCATTAGTAATTGGGTGATATTTAAGAAACATTAAAAAGAATAATCTGGTAAAATAAGTTTTACATTAACATGAATTAATAGCAAGCATTCTAGCAGTGTACTGTAGAGGATATTTTCACGGTCGACAAGATAAACATAAATCTCATGTTCCCAATCACTACCGGGCTCTAGAAGAGAAGTTGCTCTAGACTCAATTTCTGATAAGGATATATGAGGATATAGCGATGAAACATTAAGCTAGCGAGTTTATTAGAGACATTCATCTTCCCATGAATATCATTTCCAGGTCAATAAGTATTCACGCATTCATTATGGGTAATTAGGGAGATGATATGGAAAGAATCAAATGGACTAAAGGAACCATGCATGCTAGATCTTTGAAGAGAGGTATTTGCAGTGCAAGATCAAGTTTTGCTTATTCATTACCATGATTTCACTTGGTAATAATTTTTTGTTTTAAAATATAACTTTTTAGTTAGTGGAAATTTAGAGCATGAGAATTACAGACTGTTTGTGAACATCACCAATATTAAATTGGTCAATTTCTTACAAATGTGTTTAGTATGTTTTGCTTAATCTCCGTCTCTTTGCAATTTTAATAGAATAAATGTGACTTTTTGAAAACTTATTTGTCAACCCCTCCAATATTAGTTAACCCCGTTGTCATTTAATTTAATTATTTTTAAAATTAATATAAATAAAGACTAACATAAACAACTATTGTCATCATTCAAAGGACATTAGTATTAAAAATAGAATTACTTTTAAACAATTATTAATAATAGAACACATAGCAAATACTTATAAGAGAGTCGATGAAAAAATAAGGATTTTTACTTAAATCCATGTAGTTAAGTTTAAATTAATGGGTTATATTAAAAAAATACACTTTCACTTAAGCTATTTGATTCTGTGGATTTTGAATTGGAATAAGGAATATTAACATAAGATGTTAAAATATTTAAAGTTCTTGTGAATAAATCATCAAAGAAACTAATTTGTTCAACAATTAAAATGGTAGAGTTCCATATGAGACATAAAACCATAACAAAATTCATTAGTAATTGGATTATATATAAAAAACATTAAAAAGAATAAACTAGTAAAATCGATTTTACCTTAACATGAATTAATAGCAAGCATTCTAGAAGTGTACTGTAGAGGATATTTTTCACGGTCGACAAGAAAAACTCAAATCTCATGTTCCAATTCACTACCAGGCTCTAGAAGAGAAGTTGCACTAGACTTAATTTCTGATGAAGATATATGAGGATATAGCGATGAAACATTAAGCTAGCGAGTTTATTAGAGACATTCACATTCCCATGAATATCATTACCGGGTAAATGAGTATTCACGCATTCCTTATGGGTAATTAGGGAGATGATATGGTAAGAATCAAATGGACCAAAGGAACCATGCACGCTAGATCTTTGAAGAGAGGTATTTGTAGTGCAAGATCAAGTTTTGCATATTCATTACCATGACTTCACTTGGTAACAATTTTTTGTTTTTAAATATAACTTTTTAGTTAATGGAAATTTTGAGCATGAGAATTACGGACTGTTTGTGAACATCGCCAATATTAAATTTGTCCATTTCTTACAAATGTGTATAGTACTTTGCAATTGTAATAGAATAAATGTGACTTTTTTATAATTTATTTGTTAACCCCTCCAATATAAGTTAACCCCATTGTCATTTAATTTCAAATAGTTTTAAAATTAATATAAATAAAGACTAAAATACACAACTATTGTCATCATTCAAAGGACAATACTATTAAAAATAGAATTACGTTTAAACAATTATTAATAATAGAACACATAGCAAATACTTATAAGAGAGTCGATGAAAAAATAAGGATTTTTACTTAAATCCATGTAGTTAAGATGAAATTAATGAGTTATATTTAAAACAAATACACTTTCACTTAATCTATTTGACTCTGTGGATGTTGAATTGGAATAAGGAATATTAACACAAGATGTTAAAATATTTAAATTTTAGTTTAAATAAATCATTAAATAAACTAATTTGTTCAACAATTAAAATGGTAGAATTCAATATGAGACATAAAATCATAAAATATATTCATTAGTAACTGGATGATATATAAGAAACATTAAAAAGAATAAACTAGTAAAATTAGTTTTACCTTAACATAAATTAATAGCAAGCATTCTAGCAGTTTACTATAGAGGATATTTTTCACGGTCGACAAGATAAACTCAAATCTCATGTTCCAAATCACTACCAGGCTCTAGAAGAGAAGTTGCACTAGACTCAATTTCTGATGAGAATATATGAGGATATAGCGAGTTTATTAGAAACATTCATCTTCCCATTAATATCATCACCAGGTCAATGAGTATTCACGCAATCCTTATGGGTAATTGGGGAGATGATATGATAAGAATCAAATGGACTGAAGGTACCATGCACGATAGATCTTTGAAAGGAGGTATTTGTAGTGCAAGATCAAGTTTTTCATTTTATTACCATGACTTCACTTAATAACAATTTTTCGTTTCAAATTTATAATCTTTAATTAATGGAAATTTAGAGCATGAGAATTATAGATTAACATGACCAATATTAAATTGGTCCATCTCTTATAAATGTGTTTCGTGTTTTGCTTAATCTCCGTCTCTTTGCAATTGTAATAGAATAAATGTGAATTTGTTTTATAACTTATTTGTTAACCCCTCCAATATTAGTTAACCCCGTTGTCATTTAATTTTAAATAGTTTTAAAATTAATATAAATAAAGAATAAAATAAACAACTATTGTCATCCTTCAGAGGACATTAGTATTAAAAATAGAATTACTTTTAAACAATCATTAATAATAGAACACACAGCAAATACTTATAAGTGAGTCGATGAAGAAATAAGGATTTTTACTTAAATCCATGTAGTTAAGTTTAAATTAATGAGATATATTCAAAAAAATACACTTTCACTTAATCTATTTGACTCTATGGATGTTGAGTTGGAATAAGGAAGATTAACATAAGATGTTAAAATATTTAAAGTTTTTTTAAAATTAATCATCAAATAAAATAATTTTGTTCAACAATAAAAGTGGTAGAATTCCATATGAGACATAAAACCACAAACAAATTCATTAGTAATTGGATGATATATATGAAACATTAAAATAAATAAACTAGTAAAATCAGTTTTACCTTAACAAGAATTAATAGCAAGCATTCTAGCAGTTTACTGTGGAGAATATTTTTCATGGTCGACAAGATAAACTCAAGTCTCATTGATACGAATTAGGTTTATTTATTTATTTTTATTTATTAGGATTTTTAGAAGATAACACTATACTCTTTTTCCCATTGGTTTTTTTAATGAGGTAGTGTGATCATTTATTTTATTTTAGAATAAGGCCCATTAATTCTGCCATGCTGGCCTTTGAAGAATTAATGTTTCAGTCATGCATTTATTTTAGTGTTTAGAATATTTAGTTATGATTTGATTAGAATTAGATTTGGTAAGATTAGATAAGCCAATATTCATTCAGGATTTATCTTGAAGAATATAGCCATTTATTTTAGGTAGTTCAGTTAAATATGGTTTTAGCTTCTTAAAGCTGCCATAATCCTTTTCAGTTTCTTATTTGTATTTGTTTGAAGACCATACCTATGTACTATAAATAGGGGTGGTATTCAACATTATTTTTACCTTACAACCTTTCATCAATCAAATATACAACCTTTTGAGTTCATACTCTTTGCTTGCGAGCTAATCCATTGTTGCTTAACCCCGAGGGCTAGTTAGAGAGCAAGTCGAAGTTAGGCGTACCCCGAGGGCTAGACTCCTGAATTTCGCGCGAGATAGTGCGGGTTTGTAGATCCCTTCACTAGATCAAAGTTATTAATTCCGCAAATCGTGAGTCTTCACAAGGAGATTCATATCAGTTGGTATCAGAGCAAAGCAAAAGATCCACTGAGGCCAAAAAAACAAAAAAAGGGGTTTCGAGTTTGCATTAATTTATTTTTGAATTTTTTTAAATATATATATATACTCTTTCGTGTCGTGTTTTAACTGTGTTTGTTTGATCTTTCTTACCAGGAGGATTGAATCTAGAGTCGAAGGACATCGAAGGGTCTGAGAGTTAGAATACTTCGGTATTACTATCCGCCTTCACCTTCATCAATCGAGTCAGGAGGAAGTCGAAGGGTCTGAGCGTTAACAAGTATTATCCGTCTTCACCTCCCGGTCAGTTTCGTAGTTTTAAGTAGCTTAAACAGTTTATGTGCTTGTGATATTTTCATCAACTCTTCTGAAAATTATTGCATGCTCATAATCCTATTTGTTTTCTTTATCGTTCTTTGATTCCGTGATCTAAGATTGTTCTTTAATTCTTGATTACACCTTATTCAAAAAAAAAATAAGAGAGTCTTGTGTCGTTTTCCATACATATAGTGTCATATTCTTAATCCTTACGATCTTGAATACCTCGAAGTTCATTTAAATCAAGAGGAAGTTGTCGCAGTTTTCTTATTCTAAGTTTTATATAGGTGATTCTTGTTCCAAAAAATTTTCGAAAATCAAAAACAAAAGGTAGCATATTTTAGGTTTCAAAATCGGAATTTAGGATTTGAAATCTGAAATTTGGGGCAGATTTGCAATTTTCAACTGTTTGGGGGCAGATTTGCAATTTCCAAAAAATTTTGTAATTGTGACCGAAATTTTTCTTGGGGAATAACATTCTATTTGTGAGTTTTATAGTACAAAAAAAAGGAAAAAAAATGAATTGTGGCTGGAAAAAAAAGGAAAGAAAAAGGAATCCAGTTTGAAAAAGGAAAAGAAAAGTCAAAATCCGGAAGAGAAAAAGGAAATAAAAGCCAATTGTGAGAGGGGTTTTGATCTAAATTTTTGACTTGGGGGACAAGTAAGTCATTAAAATCCTTTTCCACAAGTGATTTGGATTTAAGTTCCTATTCCAATTTGTTCTTGAATTTTCGGAACCTATTTGTAGCCTATATAAAGCAATCTTGTTTTGGTCATAATTCATTCAATACAGCTCCGATTCATGCCATTCAAATTGTGTTTTGTTCCTTATTCTTTGTAGAATTTGGAATTCCAGATCGTAGAGCCAAATTTTGAGTTTATATATTTTTAAATTTCGAAATAAGTTCTGCAGTACTCATCTCCATAGTTTGCTTTGAATTGCGGTGAATTGATCAGTTGCCCTCACATTAGATTTTGCCTTGTGAGTCGTGAGTTTTATACACTTGGTGAGTGACCTTACTAAAAAAAGGGGAAGGGGGGACATTTATTCTTGACGGTTTGTTTCTTCTTAGCAGGGATGGTGGACGATCCATTCGTCCTGCCATTTGTTGGCAATCCCAACAATAAACCTAAAATGAATTCCATGAATGTCATAAATTCCATAATGAGCGAGGTTCAGAGATTGTCAAGGAAGGTAGATGAGTTATCAAATCCAACGACACCTCGTTCTTCAAGACAAGTTGAATCTGCTTGTGACATCAAAGGTTTGAAGTATGATATTCCTAGATTTGATGGTCGACACAATCCTGTGAAATACTTGGATTGGGAGAGGCAGATCGAGAACCTATTTGATCTTTACAACTATCGTGAGAAAGAGAAGATCAAGATTGCACAGTATTCTTTCACCAATTATGCCACAGAATGGTGGGAGGATTTGAAAGAATCAAGACAGCTTGCTGGTAAAAAACATATCTCCACCTGGGAGAGATTGAAAACCAAGCTTCGATTACATCATATTCCACGAACATATTTAATGGAGCAACATTCATATCTCAGCAATATAAAGCAAGGAAATTGCAGTGTAGATGAATACTGGCAAGATCTTGAATTAGCTATGAGAAGAGTTAGCATGAGAGAAAATGATGCCTTTATAAAGAATCAGTTTATTGAAGGTTTAAGAGAAAATCTTCAAGTTCCGGTTAAGCTCCAGTATTATGTTTCCATGCAAGATTTATTGTTCAATGCCAGGTTGGTTGAGTCAACATTAAGGCCCAGTGGAAGCTCTAATTTTGGCTATGACAGTCAAAGGAAATTCTATGATTTCAGAAGCCCAAACTCGACCAGGGGTTGTAGCAATTTGAACTTGGGTGGCCGAGGAAACCTTAATTCAACAAAAACCTACTCAAATCCACCATTGGAACCCACTGATCAAAGAATGATCGCAACCAATCAGTCTCTTAGCCAAGATACAGGTAAATTAATTTCTACTTTGTCACATACAGTTTCTTCTAACACTCCTACATGTTTTCATTGTAATGAACGAGGACATGTTCACAATAACTGTCCCCATGAACGAATTATAAAAATAATGGAGGAGGAAGAAGATGATGATATGCCTGCACGGTATGACACCGAAGAAGAACAAATAGATGATGAAATCATCATTGTTGACAGATGTGAGAAAGGTCTTGAAACACAAGATTTTTTTGAGGCGTATTCCATAGATGTTGCTGAAATTACTCCCCCACAAGGAGCAAGTAATTTCGACCAAAATAGTTTCAGTTACACCAAAAAGACAATAAATGTCGCCATAGACAAGTTCCAGGTCGATCCTAAGGTAGGTAAGACAGGTAAGTTGCAGAATGATTATGAAAAGTCGCATAAATCCTTGTCTTCACATCTTAGTCCTTTACTTTCTATTTATATGATGAGGCATGAACTATCTATTGACTCTGGTAAATTGTTTTATGCTTCAATAAGAGAGTGAATCGAGTTTTGACTAATCATTCTTTTGTTCTTATAATGTACTTCAAAGAAAGTTACTATTCCAAAGAAGATATTCCCGTAGATATGTTTTCACGGTTTGTTAAGTTGTTACAGGAATTCAAGGATGTCTTTATAGGTTATATGCTTCCCATTTCGAGGACGAAACTTTTCGATCCAGGAGGAAATGATACGAATATCAAATTCTTTGATGCACAGAATGCTGATAAAGCTAATCAAAGCTGCAAGTTGATGAGGTTCAACGTGGGAGATTATGTTTGGGTTCATCTGAGGAAAGAGAGGTTTCCAAATGCTCGGAAATCTAAGTTGAGTCCACATGGAGATGGTCCTTTTAGAGTGTTGGCTCGTGTGAACGACAATGCTTACAAGATTGAGTTACCAGATCATTATGGTGTTAGTGCAACCTTCAATGTTGCTGATTTATCTCCATTTACATTTGAAGACGATTCAGTTTCGAGGGCGAAACCTTTCGACCACGGAGGGAATGATGGAGATGCCAAGACGACTACCACTATAAATGAAGACATTCCACGACTTGATCAAACATTTAAAGGATATGTTCGAGATCCTCTAAGTGACATGGCAGGACCTATGCCTAGGTCAAGGACTAAGCTTAGGGATGCTGCTTTAATGCTTTGATTGATCGCCTTTATGATGAAGAATTGAAGAAGGAGTCACCATCGACATCTTGGATTCTTTATTCAAGATTGTCGACGAACTGAAGACATCATGAAGAACACTATACTCTTTTTTCCCACTGGTTTATTAATGAGGTAGTGTGATCACTGTAAATTAATGTCATTTTGGGTTTATTGGACTGATAGCTCGGCCATGTGGGCTTTGAAGAGCTGAATTTTGAAAATACAGTCCATTAAGGTTTAGTATATTCAGTTTTATTCTGATTAGAATTATATTCGGTAAGATTAGATAAGGTAATATTCTTCAAGGTTACTTCTTGAAGAATTCAACCTGATTACCTTATATTACCATTTATTTTAGGTATTTTAGTTAGATATGGTTTTAGCTTCTTAAAGCTGCCATAAGTCGATTCAGATTCCATTTGTGATTAGGGTTTGAGGCAAGATTGTAACCCTATAAAAAGGGAGGCCTTATGGACGAAAATTACAACATTTCATCAATCAAATATACAACCTTTTGAGTTCATACTCTTTGTTTACGAGCTAATCCATTGTTGCTTAACCCCGAGGGCTAGTTAAGTATCAATAAACCTTGTAATCTAATCCTGAGGGCTAGTTAGAGAGCAAGTCGAAGTTAGGCATACCCCGAGGGCTAGACTCCTGAATTTCGTGCGAGATAGTGCGGGTTTGCAGATCCCTTCACTAGATCAAAGATATAATTCCGCAAATCGTGAGTCTTCGCAAGGAGATTCATATCAGTATCTCCCAAGTTGAACCTCATCAACTTGCGGCTTTGATTAGCTTTATCAGCATTCTGTGCATCAAAGAATTTGATATTCGTATCACTTATGGGTAATTAGGGAGACGATATGGTAAGAATCAAATGGACTGAAGGAACCATGCATGCTAGATCTTTGAAGTGAGGTATTTGTAGTGCAAGATAAAGTTTTGCATATTCATTACCATGACTTTACTTGGTAACAATTTTTTGTTTTAAAATATAACATTTTAGTTAATAGAAATTTAGAGCATGAGAATTACAGACTGTTTGTGAACATCACCAATATTAAATTGGTCCATTTCTTACAAATGTGTTTAGTATGTTTTGCTTAATCTCCGTCTCTTTGCAATTTTAATAGAATAAATGTGACTTTTCAAAAACTTATTTGTTAACCTCTCCAATATTAGTTAATCCCGTTGTCATTTAGTTTTAATTAGTTTTAAAATTAATATAAATAAAGACTAAAATAAACAACTATTGTCATCATTCAATGGATATTAGTGTTAAAATTAGAATTACTTTTAAAAAATTATTAATAATAGAACACATAGCAAATACTTATAAGGGAGTCGATGAAAAAATAAGGATTTTTACTTAAATCCATGTAGTTAAGTTTAAATTAATAAGTTATATTCAAAAAATACACTTTCACTTAATCTATTTGACTCTATGGATGTTGGGTCGGAATAAGGAAGATTAACATAGGATGTTAAAATATTTAAAGTTTTTTTAAAATTAATCATCAAATAAAATAATTTTGTTCAACAATTAAAATGGTAGAATTCCATATGAGACATAAAACCATAAAAACTTCCATTAGTAATTGGGTGATATATAAGAAACAATAAAAAGAATAACCTGGTAAAATCAGTTTTACATTAACAAGAATTAAGAGCAAGCATTCTAGCAGTGTACTGTAGAGGATATTTTTCATTGTCGACAAGATAAACTCAAATCTCATGTTCCAAATCACTACCAGGCAATAGTAGAGAAGTTGCACTAGACTCAATTTCTGATGAGGATATATAAGGATATAGTGATGAAACATTAAGCTAGCGAGTTTATTAGAGACATTCATCTTCCCATGAAAATTATTACCAAGTAAATGAGTATTCACACATTCCTTATGGGTAATTAGGGAGATGATATGGAAAGAATCAAATGGACTAAAGGAACCATGCACGCTAGATCTTTGAAGAGAGGTATTTGTAGTGCAAGATCAAGTTTTGCATATTCATTACCATGACTTCACTTGGTAACAATTTTTTGTTTTTAAATATAACATTTTAGTTAATGGAAAGTTAGAGCATGAGAATTACAGACTGTTTGTGAACATCACCAATATTAAATTTGTCCATTTCTTACAAATGTGTATAGTAAATTTCGCTTAATCTCTGTCTCTTTGCAATTGTAATAGAATAAATGTGACTTTTTTATAATTTATTTGTTAACCCCTCCAATATAAGTTAACCCCATTGTTAATTAATTTCAAATAGTTTTAAAATTCATATAAATAAAGACTAAAATAAACAACTATTGTCATCATTCAAAGGACATTAGTATTACAAATAGAATTATTTTTAAACAATTAGTAATAATAGAACACATAACAAGTACTTACAAGAGAGTCGATGAAAAAATAAGGATTTTTACGTAAATCCATGTAGTTAAATTTAAATTAATCAGTTATATTCAAATAAATACACTGTCACCTAATCTATTTGACTCTATGGATGTTGAGTTGGAATAAGGAAGATTAACATAAGATGTTAAAATATTTAAAGTTTTTTTAAAATTAATCATCAAATAAAATAATTTTGTTCAACAATTAAAATGGTAGAATTCCATATGAGACATAAAACCATAAAAACATTCATTAGTAATTGGATGATATATAAGAAACATTAAAAAGAATAACCTGGTAAAATCAGTTTTACATTAACATGAATTAATAGCAAGCATTCTAGCAGTATTCTGTAGAGGATATTTTTCACTGTCGACAAGATAAACTCAAATCTCATGTTCCCAATCACTATAGGGCTCAAGAAGAGAAGTTGCACTAGACTCAATTTTTGATAAGGATATATCGATGAAACATTAAGCTAGCAAGTTTATTTGAAACATTCATCTTCCCATGAATATCATCACATGGTCAATGAGTATTCACGCATTCCTCATGGGTAATTAGGGAGATGATATGATAAGAATCAAATGGACTGATTGAACCATGCACTCTAGATCTTTGAAGAGAGGTATTTGTAGTGCAAGATCAAGCTTTTCATATTATTACCATAACTTCACTTGGTAACAATTTTTTGTTTCAAAATAATAATCTTTAATTAATGGAAATTTAGAGCATGAGAATTACAGACCGTGTGTGAACATTACCAATATTAAATTGGTCCAATTCTTATAAATTTGTTTAGTGTGTTTTGCTTAATCTCCGTCTCTTTGCAATTGTAATAGAATAAATGTGAATGTTTCTATTACTTATTTGTTAACCCCTCCAATATTAGTAACACTCATTGTCATTTAATTTCAAATAGTTTTAAAATTAGTATATGTAAAGACTAAAATAAACAACTATATCGTTCAAAGGACATTAGTATTACAAATAGAATTATTTTTTAACGATTATTAATAATAGAACACATAGCAAATAGATATAAGAGAGTCTATGAAAAAATAAGGATTTTTTCTTAAATCCATGGAATTAAAATTAAATTAATGAGTTATATTCAAAAAAATACACTTTCATTTAATCTATTTGACTCTATGGATGTTGAATTGGAACAAGAAAGATTAACGTAGATGTGAAAATATTTAAAGTTTTGTTTTAATAAATCAACAAATAAACTAATTTGTTCAACAATTAAAATGGTAGAATTCCATATGAGACATAAAACCATAAAACAGTTCATTAGTAATTGGATGATATATAAGAAACATAAAAAAAAATAAACTAGTAAAATCAGTTTTACCTTAACATGAATTAATAGCAAGCATTCTAGCAGTTTACTGTAGAGGATATTTTTCACGGTCTATAAGATAAACTCAAATCTCATGTTCAAAATCACTACCAGGCTCTAGAAGAGAAGTTACACTAGACTCAATTTCTGATGAGGATATAGCAATGAAACATTACGCTGGCGAGTTTACTAGAGACATTCATCTCTCAATGAATATCATCACCAGGTCAATTAGTATTCATGCATTCTTTATGGGTAATTAGGGAGATGATATGATAAGAATCAAATGGACTGAAGGAACCATGCACGCTAGATATTTGAACAGAGGTATCAATATCAAGTTTTTCATATTATTACCATGACTTCACTTGGTAACAATTTTTCATTTCAAGATAATCATCTTTAATTAAAAGAAATTTAGAGCATAAGAATTACAGATTGTGTGTGAGCATCACCAATAAGGAAGATTAACATAAGATGTTAAAATATTTAAAGTTTTTTTTAAATTAATCATCAAACAAAATAATTTTGTTCAACAATAAAAATGATAGAATTCCATATGAGACATAAAACCATAAACAAATTCATTAGTAATTGGATGATATATATGAAACATTAAAATGAATAAACTAGTAAAATCAGTTTTACCTTAACAAGAATTAATAGCAAGCATTCTAGCAGTTTACTGTAGAGGATATTTTTCACGGTCGACAAGATAAACTTAAATCTCATGTTCCAAATCACTACCAGGCTCTAGAAGAGAAGTTGCACTAGACTTAATTTCTGATGAGGATATATGAGGATATAGCGATCAAACATTAAGCCAGCGAGTTTATTAGAAACATTCATCTTCCCATGAATATCATCACCAGGTCAATGAGTATTCACGCAATCCTTATGGGTAATTAGGGAGATGATATGATAAGAATCAAATGGACTGAAGGTACCATGCGCGATAGATCTTTGAAAGGAGGTATTTGTAGTGCAAGATCAAGTTTTTCATTTTATTACCATGACTTCACTTGATAACAATTTTTTGTTTCAAATTTATAATCATTAATTAATGGAAATTTGGAGCATAAGAATTATAGACTAACATGACCAATATTAAATTGGTCCATTTCTTATAAATGTGTTTGGTGTGTTTTGCTTAATCTCCGTCTCTTTGCAATTCTAATAGAATAAATGTGAATTTTTTTTATAACTTATTTGTTAACCCCTCCAATATTAGTTAACCCCGTTGTCATTTAATTTTAAATATTTTTAAAATTAATATAAATAAAGACTAAAATAAAAAACTATTGTCATCCTTCAAAGGACATTAGTATTAAAAATAGAATTACTTTTAAACAATTATTAATAATAGAACACATAGCCAATACTTATAAGAGAGCCGAAGAAAAAATGAGGATTTTTACTTAAATCCATGTAGTTAAGTTTAAATTAATGAGATATATTCAAAAAAATACACTTTCACTTAATCTATTTGACTCTATGGGTGTTGAGTTGGAATAAGGAAGATTAACATAAGATGTTAAAATATTTAAAGTTTTTTTAAAATTAATCATCAAACAAAATAATTTTGTTCAACAATAAAAATGGTAGAATTCCATATGAGACATAAAACCATAAACAAATTCATTAGTAATTGGATGATATATATGAAAAATTAAAATGAATAAACTAGTAAAATCAGTTTTACCTTAACAAGAATTAATAGCAAGCATTCTAGCAATTTACTGTAGAGGATATTTTTCACGGTCGACAAGATAAACTCAAATCTCATGTTCCAAATCACTACCAGGTTCTAGAAGAGAAGTTGCACTAGACTCAATTTCTGATGAGAAAATATGAGGATATAAAGATCAAACATTAAGCTACCGAGTTTATTAGAAACATTCATCTTCCCATGAATATCATCACCCGGTCAATGAGTATTCACGCATTCCTTATGGGTAATTAAGGAGATGATTTGATAAGAATCAAATGGACTGAAGGAACCATGCACGCTAGATCTTTGAAAGGAGGTATTTGTAGTGCAAGATCACCTTTTTCATTTTATTACCATGACTTAACTTGTAACCATTTTTTTTTCAAATTTATAATCTTTAATTAATGGAAATTTAGAGCGTGAGAATTATAGACTAACATGACCAATATTAAATTGGTCCATTTCTTATAAATGTGTTTGGTGTGTTTTGCTTAATCTCCGTCTCTTTGCAATTCTAATAGAATAAATGTGAATTTTTTTTATAACTTATTTGTTAACCCCTCCAATATTAGTTAACCCCGTTGTCATTTAATTTTAAATATTTTTAAAATTAATATAAATAAAGACTAAAATAAACGACTATTGTCATCCTTCAAAGGACATTAGTATTAAAAATAGAATTACTTTTAAACAATTATTAATAATAGAACACATAGCAAATACTTATAAGAGAGCCGATGAAAAAATGAGGATTTTTACTTAAATCCATATTTAAGTTTAAATTAATGAGATATGTTCAAAAAAATACACTTTCACTTAATCTATTTGACTCTATGGGTGCTGAGTCGGAATAAGGAAGATTAACATAAGATGTTAAAATATTTAAAGTTTTTTTAAAATTAATCATCAAACAAAATAATTTTGTTCAACAATAAAAATGGTAGAATTCCATATGAGACATAAAACCATAAACAAATTCATTAGTAATTGGATGATATATATGAAAAATTAAAATGAATAAACTAGTAAAATCAGTTTTACATTAACAAGAATTAATAGCAAGCATTCTAGCAATTTACTGTAGAGGATATTTTTCACGGTCGATAAGATAAACTCAAATCTCATGTTCCAAATCACTACCAGGTTCTAGAAGAGAAGTTGCACTAGACTCAATTTCTGATGAGAAAATATGAGGATATAGCGATCAAACATTAAGCTACCGAGTTTATTAGAAACATTCATCTTCCCATGAATATCATCACCCGGTCAATGAGTATTCACGCATTCCTTATGGGTAATTAAGGAGATGATATGATAAGAATCAAATGGACTGAAGGAACCATGCACGCTAGATCATTGAAAGGAGGTATTTGTAGTGCAGGATCACGTTTTTCATTTTATTACCATGACTTAACTTGTAACAATTTTTTTCAAATTTATAATCTTTAATTAATGGAAATTTGGAGCATGAGAATTATAGACTAACATGACCAATATTAAATTGGTCCATTTCTAATAAACATGTTTGGTGTGTTTTGCTTAATCTCCGTCTCTTTGCAATTCTAATAGAATAAATGTGAATTTTTTTATAACTTATTTGTTAACCCCTCCAATATTAGTTAACCCCATTGTCATTTAATTTTAAATAGTTTTAAAATTAATATAAATAAAGACTAAAATAAACGACTATTGTCATCCTTCAAAGGACATTAGTATTAAAAATAGAATTACTTTTAAACAATTATTAATAATAGAACACATAGCAAATACTTATAAGAGAGCCGATGAAAAAATGAGGATTTTTACTTAAATCCATGTTTAAGTTTAAATTAATGAGATATGTTCAAAAAAATACACTTTCACTTAATCTATTTGACTCTATGGGTGTTGAGTTGGAATAAGGAAAATTAACGTAAGATGTTAAAATATTTAAAGTTTTTTAAAAATTAATCATCAAACAAAATAATTTTGTTCGACAATAAAAATGGTAGAATTCCATATGAGACATAAAACCATAAACAAATTCATTAGTAATTGGATGATATATATGAAAAATTAAAATGAATAAACTAGTAAAATCAGTTTTACCTTAACAAGAATTAATAGCAAGCATTCTAGCAATTTACTGTAGAGGATATTTTTCACGATCGATAAGATAAACTCAAATCTCATGTTCCTAATCACTACCAGGTTCTAGAAGAGAAGTTGCACTAGACTCAATTTCTGATGAGAAAATATGAGGATATAGCGATCAAACATTAAGCTACCGAGTTTATTAGAAACATTCATTTTCCCATGAATATCATCACCCGGTCAATGAGTATTCACGCATTCCTTATGGGTAATTAAGGAGATGATATGATAAGAATCAAATGGACTGAAGGAACCATGCACACTAGATCTTTGAAAGGAGGTATTTGTAGTGCACGATCACCTTTTTCATTTTATTACCATGACTTAACTTGTAACAATTTTTTTTTCAAATTTATAATCTTTAATTAATGGAAATTTAGAGCGTGAGAATTATAGACTAACATGACCAATATTAAATTAGTCCATTTCTTATAAATGTGTTTGGTGTGTTTTGCTTAATCTCCGTCTCTTTGCAATTCTAATAGAATAAATGTGAATTTTTTTTATAACTTATTTGTTAACCCCTCCAATATTAGTTAACCCCGTTGTCATTTAATTTTAAATAGTTTTAAAATTAATATAAATAAAGACTAAAGTAAACAACTATTGTCATCCTTCAAAGGACATTAGTATTAAAAATAGAATTACTTTTAAACAATTATTAATAATAGAACACATAGCAAATACTTATAAGAGAGCCGATGAAGAAATAAGGATTTTTACTTAAATCCATGTAGTTAAGTTTAAATTAATGAGATATATTAAAAATAAACACTTTCACTTAATCTATTTGACTCTATGGGTGTTGAGTTGGAATAAGGAAGATTAACATAAGATGTTAAAATACTTAAAGTTTTTTTAAAATTAATCATCAAACAAAATAATTTTGTTCAACAATAAAAATGGTATAATTCCATATGAGACATAAAACCATAAACAAATTCATTAGTAATTGGATGATATATATGAAAAATTAAAATGAATAAACTAGTAAAATCAGTTTTACCTTAACAAGAATTAATAGCAACCATTCTAGCAATTTATTGTAGAGGATATTTTTCACAGTCGACAAGATAAACTCAAATCTCATGTTCCAAATCACTACCAGGTTCTAGAAGAGAAGTTGCACTAGACTCAATTTTTGATGAGAAAATATTAGGATATAGCGATCAAACATTAAGCTACAGAGTTTATTAGAAACATTCATCTTCCCATGAATATCATCACCCGGTCAATGAGTATTCACGCATTCCTTATGGGTAATTAAGGAGATGATATGATAAGAATCAAATGGACTGAAGGAACCATGCACGCTAGATCATTGAAAGGAGGTATTTGTAGTGCAGGATAACGTTTTTCATTTTATTACCATGACTTAACTTGTAACAATTTTTTTTTCAAATTTATAATCTTTAATTAATGGAAATTTAGAGCGTGAGAATTATAGACTAACATGACCAATATTAAATTGGTCCATTTCTTATAAATGTGTTTGGTGTGTTTTGCTTAATCTCCGTCTCTTTGCAATTCTAATAGAATAAATGTGAATTTTTTTTATAACTTATTTGTTAACCCCTCCAATATTAGTTAACCCCGTTGTCATTTAATTTTAAATAGTTTTAAAATTAATATAAATAAAGAATAAAATAAACGACTATTGTCATCCTTCAAAGGACATTAGTATTAAAAGTAGAATTACTTTTAAACAATTATTAATAATAGAACACATAGCAAATACTTATAAGAGAGCCGATGAAGAAATAAGGATTTTTACTTAAATCCATGTAGTTAAGTTTAAATTAATGAGATATGTTCAAAAAAATACACTTTCACTTAATCTATTTGACTCTATGGGTGTTGAGTTGGAATAAGGAAGATTAACATAAGATGTTAAAATATTTAAAGTTTTTTTAAAATTAATCATCAAACAAAATAATTTTGTTCAACAATAAAAATGGTAGAATTCCATATGAGACATAAAACCATAAACAAATTCATTAGTAATTGGATGATATATATGAAAAATTAAAATGAATAAACTAGTAAAATCAGTTTTACCTTAACAAGAATTAATAGCAAGCATTCTAGCAATTTACTGTAGAGGATATTTTTCACGGTCGATAAGGTAAACTCAAATCTCATGTTCCAAATCACTACCAGGTTCTAGAAGAGAAGTTGCACTAGACTCAATTTCTGATGAGAAAATATGAGGATATAGCGATTAAACATTAAGCTACCGAGTTTATTAGAAACATTCATCTTCCCATGAATATCATCACCTGGTCAATGAGTATTCACGCATTCCTTATGGGTAATTAAGGAGATGATATGATAAGAATCAAATGGACTGAAGGAACCATGCACGCTAGATCATTGAAAGGAGGTATTTGTAGTGCAGGATCACGTTTTTCATTTTATTACCATGACTTAACTTGTAACAATTTTTTTTCAAATTTATAATCTTTAATTAATGGAAATTTGGAGCATGAGAATTATAGACTAACATGACCGATATTAAATTGGTCCATTTCTAATAAACATGTTTGGTGTGTTTTGCTTAATCTCCGTCTCTTTGCAATTCTAATAGAATAAATGTGAATTTTTTTATAACTTATTTGTTAACCCCTCCAATATTAGTTAACCCCGTTGTCATTTAATTTTAAATAGTTTTAAAATTAATATAAATAAAGAATAAAATAAACGACTATTGTCATCCTTCAAAGGACATTAGTATTAAAAATAGAATTACTTTTAAACAATTATTAATAATAGAACACATAGCAAATACTTATAAGAGAGCCGATGAAAAAATGAGGATTTTTACTTAAATCCATGTTTAAGTTTAAATTAATGAGATATGTTCAAAAAAATACACTTTCACTTAATCTATTTGACTCTATGGGTGTTGAGTTGGAATAAGGAAGATTAACATAAGATGTTAAAATATTTAAAGTTTTTTTAAAATTAATCATCAAACAAAATAATTTTGTTCAACAATAAAAATGGTAGAATTCCATATGAGACATAAAACCATAAACAAATTCATTAGTAATTGGATGATATATATGAAAAATTAAAATGAATAAACTAGTAAAATAAGTTTTACCTTAACAAGAATTTATAGCAAGCATTCTAGCAATTTACTATAGAGGTTATTTTTCACGGTCGATAAGATAAACTCAAATCTCATGTTCCAAATCACTACCAGGTTCTAGAAGAGAAGTTGCACTAGACTCAATTTCTGATGAGAAAATATGAGGATATAGCGATCAAACATTAAGCTACCAAGTTTATTAGAAACATTCATCTTCCCATGAATATCATCACCCGGTCAATGAGTATTCACGCATTCCTTATGGGTAATTAAGGAGATGATATGATAAGAATCAAATGTACTGAAGGAACCATGCACGCTAGATCATTGAAAGGAGGTATTTGTAGTGCAGGATCACGTTTTTCATTTTATTACCATGACTTAACTTGTAACAATTTTTTTTCAAATTTATAATCTTTAATTAATGGAAATTTGGAGCATGAGAATTATAGACTAACATGACCAATATTAAATTGGTCCATTTCTAATAAACATGTTTGGTGTGTTTTGCTTAATCTCCGTCTCTTTGCAATTCTAATAGAATAAATGTGAATTTTTTTTATAACTTATTTGTTAACCCCTCCAATATTAGTTAACCCCGTTGTCATTTAATTTTAAATAGTTTTAAAATTAATATAAATAAAGACTAAAATAAACAACTATTGTCATCCTTCAGAGGACATTAGTATTAAAAATAGAATTACTTTTAAACAATTATTAATAATAGAACACATAGCAAATACTTATAAGAGAGCCGATGAAGAAATAAGGATTTTTACTTAAATCCATGTAGTTAAGTTTAAATTAATGAGATATGTTCAAAAAAATACACTTTCACTTAATCTATTTGACTCTATGGGTGTTGAGTTGGAATAAGGAAGATTAACATAAGATGTTAAAATATTTAAAGTTTTTTTAAAATTAATCATCAAACAAAATAATTTTGTTCAACAATAAAAATGGTAGAATTCCATATGAGACATAAAACCATAAACAAATTCATTAGTAATTGGATGATATATATGAAAAATTAAAATGAATAAACTAGTAAAATCAGTTTTACCTTAACAAGAATTAATAGCAAGCATTCTAGCAATTTACTGTAGAGGATATTTTTCACGGTCGATAAGATAAACTCAAATCTCATGTTCCAAATCACTACCAGGTTCTAGAAGAGAAGTTGCACTAGACTCAATTTCTGATGAGAAAATATGAGGATATAGCGATTAAACATTAAGCTACCGAGTTTATTAGAAACATTCATCTTCCCATGAATATCATCACCTGGTCAATGAGTATTCACGCATTCCTTATGGGTAATTAAGGAGATGATATGATAAGAATCAAATGGACTGAAGGAACCATGCACGCTAGATCATTGAAAGGAGGTATTTGTAGTGCAGGATCACGTTTTTCATTTTATTACCATGACTTAACTTGTAACAATTTTTTTTCAAATTTATAATCTTTAATTAATGGAAATTTGGAGCATGAGAATTATAGACTAACATGACCGATATTAAATTGGTCCATTTCTAATAAACATGTTTGGTGTGTTTTGCTTAATCTCCGTCTCTTTGCAATTCTAATAGAATAAATGTGAATTTTTTTATAACTTATTTGTTAACCCCTCCAATATTAGTTAACCCCGTTGTCATTTAATTTTAAATAGTTTTAAAATTAATATAAATAAAGAATAAAATAAACGACTATTGTCATCCTTCAAAGGACATTAGTATTAAAAATAGAATTACTTTTAAACAATTATTAATAATAGAACACATAGCAAATACTTATAAGAGAGCCGATGAAAAAATGAGGATTTTTACTTAAATCCATGTTTAAGTTTAAATTAATGAGATATGTTCAAAAAAATACACTTTCACTTAATCTATTTGACTCTATGGGTGTTGAGTTGGAATAAGGAAGATTAACATAAGATGTTAAAATATTTAAAGTTTTTTTAAAATTAATCATCAAACAAAATAATTTTGTTCAACAATAAAAATGGTAGAATTCCATATGAGACATAAAACCATAAACAAATTCATTAGTAATTGGATGATATATATGAAAAATTAAAATGAATAAACTAGTAAAATAAGTTTTACCTTAACAAGAATTTATAGCAAGCATTCTAGCAATTTACTATAGAGGTTATTTTTCACGGTCGATAAGATAAACTCAAATCTCATGTTCCAAATCACTACCAGGTTCTAGAAGAGAAGTTGCACTAGACTCAATTTCTGATGAGAAAATATGAGGATATAGCGATCAAACATTAAGCTACCAAGTTTATTAGAAACATTCATCTTCCCATGAATATCATCACCCGGTCAATGAGTATTCACGCATTCCTTATGGGTAATTAAGGAGATGATATGATAAGAATCAAATGTACTGAAGGAACCATGCACGCTAGATCATTGAAAGGAGGTATTTGTAGTGCAGGATCACGTTTTTCATTTTATTACCATGACTTAACTTGTAACAATTTTTTTTCAAATTTATAATCTTTAATTAATGGAAATTTGGAGCATGAGAATTATAGACTAACATGACCAATATTAAATTGGTCCATTTCTAATAAACATGTTTGGTGTGTTTTGCTTAATCTCCGTCTCTTTGCAATTCTAATAGAATAAATGTGAATTTTTTTTATAACTTATTTGTTAACCCCTCCAATATTAGTTAACCCCGTTGTCATTTAATTTTAAATAGTTTTAAAATTAATATAAATAAAGACTAAAATAAACAACTATTGTCATCCTTCAGAGGACATTAGTATTAAAAATAGAATTACTTTTAAACAATTATTAATAATAGAACACATAGCAAATACTTATAAGAGAGCCGATGAAGAAATAAGGATTTTTACTTAAATCCATGTAGTTAAGTTTAAATTAATGAGATATGTTCAAAAAAATACACTTTCACTTAATCTATTTGACTCTATGGGTGTTGAGTTGGAATAAGGAAGATTAACATAAGATGTTAAAATATTTAAAGTTTTTTTAAAATTAATCATCAAACAAAATAATTTTGTTCAACAATAAAAATGGTAGAATTCCATATGAGACATAAAACCATAAACAAATTCATTAGTAATTGGATGATATATATGAAAAATTAAAATGAATAAACTAGTAAAATCAGTTTTACCTTAACAAGAATTAATAGCAAGCATTCTAGCAATTTACTGTAGAGGATATTTTTCACGGTCGATAAGATAAACTCAAATCTCATGTTCCAAATCACTACCAGGTTCTAGAAGAGAAGTTGCACTAGACTCAATTTCTGATGAGAAAATATGAGGATATAGCGATTAAACATTAAGCTACCGAGTTTATTAGAAACATTCATCTTCCCATGAATATCATCACCTGGTCAATGAGTATTCACGCATTCCTTATGGGTAATTAAGGAGATGATATGATAAGAATCAAATGGACTGAAGGAACCATGCACGCTAGATCATTGAAAGGAGGTATTTGTAGTGCAGGATCACGTTTTTCATTTTATTACCATGACTTAACTTGTAACAATTTTTTTTCAAATTTATAATCTTTAATTAATGGAAATTTGGAGCATGAGAATTATAGACTAACATGACCGATATTAAATTGGTCCATTTCTAATAAACATGTTTGGTGTGTTTTGCTTAATCTCCGTCTCTTTGCAATTCTAATAGAATAAATGTGAATTTTTTTATAACTTATTTGTTAACCCCTCCAATATTAGTTAACCCCGTTGTCATTTAATTTTAAATAGTTTTAAAATTAATATAAATAAAGAATAAAATAAACGACTATTGTCATCCTTCAAAGGACATTAGTATTAAAAATAGAATTACTTTTAAACAATTATTAATAATAGAACACATAGCAAATACTTATAAGAGAGCCGATGAAAAAATGAGGATTTTTACTTAAATCCATGTTTAAGTTTAAATTAATGAGATATGTTCAAAAAAATACACTTTCACTTAATCTATTTGACTCTATGGGTGTTGAGTTGGAATAAGGAAGATTAACATAAGATGTTAAAATATTTAAAGTTTTTTTAAAATTAATCATCAAACAAAATAATTTTGTTCAACAATAAAAATGGTAGAATTCCATATGAGACATAAAACCATAAACAAATTCATTAGTAATTGGATGATATATATGAAAAATTAAAATGAATAAACTAGTAAAATAAGTTTTACCTTAACAAGAATTTATAGCAAGCATTCTAGCAATTTACTATAGAGGTTATTTTTCACGGTCGATAAGATAAACTCAAATCTCATGTTCCAAATCACTACCAGGTTCTAGAAGAGAAGTTGCACTAGACTCAATTTCTGATGAGAAAATATGAGGATATAGCGATCAAACATTAAGCTACCAAGTTTATTAGAAACATTCATCTTCCCATGAATATCATCACCCGGTCAATGAGTATTCACGCATTCCTTATGGGTAATTAAGGAGATGATATGATAAGAATCAAATGTACTGAAGGAACCATGCACGCTAGATCATTGAAAGGAGGTATTTGTAGTGCAGGATCACGTTTTTCATTTTATTACCATGACTTAACTTGTAACAATTTTTTTTCAAATTTATAATCTTTAATTAATGGAAATTTGGAGCATGAGAATTATAGACTAACATGACCAATATTAAATTGGTCCATTTCTAATAAACATGTTTGGTGTGTTTTGCTTAATCTCCGTCTCTTTGCAATTCTAATAGAATAAATGTGAATTTTTTTTATAACTTATTTGTTAACCCCTCCAATATTAGTTAACCCCGTTGTCATTTAATTTTAAATAGTTTTAAAATTAATATAAATAAAGACTAAAATAAACAACTATTGTCATCCTTCAGAGGACATTAGTATTAAAAATAGAATTACTTTTAAACAATTATTAATAATAGAACACATAGCAAATACTTATAAGAGAGCCGATGAAGAAATAAGGATTTTTACTTAAATCCATGTAGTTAAGTTTAAATTAATGAGATATGTTCAAAAAAATACACTTTCACTTAATCTATTTGACTCTATGGGTGTTGAGTTGGAATAAGGAAGATTAACATAAGATGTTAAAATATTTAAAGTTTTTTTAAAATTAATCATCAAACAAAATAATTTTGTTCAACAATAAAAGTGGTATAATTCCATATGAGACATAAAACAATAAACAAATTCATTAGTAATTGGATGATATATATGAAAAATTAAAATGAATAAACTAGTAAAATCAGTTTTACCTTAACAAGAATTAATAGCAAGCATTCTAGCAATTTATTGTAGAGGATATTTTTCACAGTCGACAAGATAAACTCAAATCTCATGTTCCAAATCACTACCAGTTTCTAGAAGAGAAGTTGCACTAGACTCAATTTCTGATGAGAAAATATGAGGATATAGCGATCAAACATTAAGCTACCGAGTTTATTAGAAACATTCATCTTCCCATGAATATCATCACCCGGTCAATGAGTATTCACGCTTTCCTTATGGGTAATTAAGGAGATGATATGATAAGAATCAAATGGACTGAAGGAACCATGCACGCTAGATCATTGAAAGGAGGTATTTGTAGTGCAAGATCACGTTTTTCATTTTATTACCATGGCTTAACTTGTAACAAATTTTTTTTTCAAATTTATAATCTTTTATTAATGGAAATTTAGAGCGTGAGAATTATAGACTAACATGACCAATATTAAATTGGTCCATTTCTAATAAATGTGTTTGGTGTGTTTTGCTTAATCTCCGTCTCTTTGCAATTCTAATAGAATAAATGTGAATTTTTTTATAACTTATTTGTTAACCCCTCCAATATTAGTTAACCCCGTTGTCATTTAATTTTAAATAGTTTTAAAATTAATATAAATAAAGACTAAAATAAACGACTATTGTCATCCTTCAAAGGACATTAGTATTAAAAATAGAATTACTTTTAAACAATTATTAATAATAGAACACATAGCAAATACTTATAAGAGAGCCGATGAAGAAATAAGGATTTTTACTTAAATCCATGTAGTTAAGTTTAAATTAATGAGATATGTTCAAAAAAATACACTTTCACTTAATCTATTTGACTCTATGGGTGTTGAGTTGGTATAAGGAAGATTAACATAAGATGTTAAAATATTTAAAGTTTTTTTAAAATTAATCATCAAACAAAATAATTTTGTTCAACAATAAAAATGGTATAATTCCATATGAGACATAAAACAATAAACAAATTCATTAGTAATTGGATGATATATATGAAAAATTAAAATGAATAAACTAGTGAAATCAGTTTTACCTTAACAAGAATTAATAGCAAGCATTCTAGCAATTTATTGTAGAGGATATTTTTCACAGTCGACAAGATAAACTCAAATCTCATGTTCCAAATCACTACCAGGTTCTAGAAGAGAAGTTGCACTAGACTCAATTTCTGATGAGAAAATATGAGGATATAGCGATCAAACATTAAGCTACCGAGTTTATTAGAAACATTCATCTTCCCATGAATATCATCACCCGGTCAATGAGTATTCACGCATTCCTTATGGGTAATTAAGGAGATGATATGATAAGAATCAAATGGACTGAAGGAACCATGCACGCTAGATCATTGAAAGGAGGTATTTGTAGTGCAAGATCACGTTTTTCATTTTATTACCATGGCTTAACTTGTAACAAATTTTTTTTTCAAATTTATAATCTTTTATTAATGGAAATTTAGAGCGTGAGAATTATAGACTAACATGACCAATATTAAATTGGTCCATTTCTAATAAATGTGTTTGGTGTGTTTTGCTTAATCTCCGTCTCTTTGCAATTCTAATAGAATAAATGTGAATTTTTTTATAACTTATTTGTTAACCCCTCCAATATTAGTTAACCCCGTTGTCATTTAATTTTAAATAGTTTTAAAATTAATATAAATAAAGACTAAAATAAACGACTATTGTCATCCTTCAAAGGACATTAGTATTAAAAATAGAATTACTTTTAAACAATTATTAATAATAGAACACATAGCAAATACTTATAAGAGAGCCGACGAAAAAATTAGGATTTTTACTTAAATCCATGTTTAAGTTTAAATTAATGAGATATATTCAAAAAAATACACTTTCACTTAATCTATTTGACTCTATGGGTGTTGAGTTGGAATAAGGAAGATTAACATAAGATGTTAAAATATTTAAAGTTTTTTTAAAATTAATCATCAAACAAAATAATTTTGTTCAACAATAAAAATGGTAGAATTCCATATGAGACATAAAACCATAAACAAATTCATTAGTAATTGGATGATATATATATATGAAAAATTAAAATGAATAAACTAGTAAAATCAGTTTTACCTTAACAAGAATTAATAGCAAGCATTCTAGCAATTTACTGTAGGGGATATTTTTCACGGTCGATAAGATAAACTCAAATCTCATGTTCCAAATCACTACCAGGTTCTAGAAGAGAAGTTGCACTAGACTCAATTTCTGATGAGACAATATGAGGATATAGCGATCAAACATTAAGCTACCGAGTTTATTAGAAACATTCATCTTCCCATGAATATCATCACCCGGTCAATGAGTATTCACGCATTCCTTATGGGTAATTAAGGAGATGATATGATAAGAATCAAATGGACTGAAGGAACCATGCACGCTAGATCATTGAAAGGGGGTATTTGTAGTGCAGGATCACGTTTTTCATTTTATTACCATGACTTAACTTGTAACAATTTTTTTTCAAATTTATAATCTTTAATTAATGGAAATTTGGAGCATGAGAATTATAGACTAACATGACCAATATTAAATTGGTCCATTTCTAATAAACATGTTTGGTGTGTTTTGCTTAATCTCCGTCTCTTTGCAATTCTAATAGAATAAATGTGAATTTTTTTTATAACTTATTTGTTAACCCCTCCAATATTAGTTAACCCCGTTGTCATTTAATTTTAAATAGTTTTAAAATTAATATAAATAAAGACTAAAATAAACAACTATTGTCATCCTTCAGAGGACATTAGTATTAAAAATAGAATTACTTTTAAACAATTATTAATAATAGAACACATAGCAAATACTTATAAGAGAGCCGATGAAGAAATAAGGATTTTTACTTAAATCCATGTAGTTAAGTTTAAATTAATGAGATATGTTCAAAAAAATACACTTTCACTTAATCTATTTGACTCTATGGGTGTTGAGTTGGAATAAGGAAGATTAACATAAGATGTTAAAATATTTAAAGTTTTTTTAAAATTAATCATCAAACAAAATAATTTTGTTCAACAATAAAAGTGGTATAATTCCATATGAGACATAAAACAATAAACAAATTCATTAGTAATTGGATGATATATATGAAAAATTAAAATGAATAAACTAGTAAAATCAGTTTTACCTTAACAAGAATTAATAGCAAGCATTCTAGCAATTTATTGTAGAGGATATTTTTCACAGTCGACAAGATAAACTCAAATCTCATGTTCCAAATCACTACCAGTTTCTAGAAGAGAAGTTGCACTAGACTCAATTTCTGATGAGAAAATATGAGGATATAGCGATCAAACATTAAGCTACCGAGTTTATTAGAAACATTCATCTTCCCATGAATATCATCACCCGGTCAATGAGTATTCACGCATTCCTTATGGGTAATTAAGGAGATGATATGATAAGAATCAAATGGACTGAAGGAACCATGCACGCTAGATCATTGAAAGGAGGTATTTGTAGTGCAAGATCACGTTTTTCATTTTATTACCATGGCTTAACTTGTAACAAATTTTTTTTTCAAATTTATAATCTTTTATTAATGGAAATTTAGAGCGTGAGAATTATAGACTAACATGACCAATATTAAATTGGTCCATTTCTAATAAATGTGTTTGGTGTGTTTTGCTTAATCTCCGTCTCTTTGCAATTCTAATAGAATAAATGTGAATTTTTTTATAACTTATTTGTTAACCCCTCCAATATTAGTTAACCCCGTTGTCATTTAATTTTAAATAGTTTTAAAATTAATATAAATAAAGACTAAAATAAACGACTATTGTCATCCTTCAAAGGACATTAGTATTAAAAATAGAATTACTTTTAAACAATTATTAATAATAGAACACATAGCAAATACTTATAAGAGAGCCGATGAAGAAATAAGGATTTTTACTTAAATCCATGTAGTTAAGTTTAAATTAATGAGATATGTTCAAAAAAATACACTTTCACTTAATCTATTTGACTCTATGGGTGTTGAGTTGGTATAAGGAAGATTAACATAAGATGTTAAAATATTTAAAGTTTTTTTAAAATTAATCATCAAACAAAATAATTTTGTTCAACAATAAAAATGGTATAATTCCATATGAGACATAAAACAATAAACAAATTCATTAGTAATTGGATGATATATATGAAAAATTAAAATGAATAAACTAGTGAAATCAGTTTTACCTTAACAAGAATTAATAGCAAGCATTCTAGCAATTTATTGTAGAGGATATTTTTCACAGTCGACAAGATAAACTCAAATCTCATGTTCCAAATCACTACCAGGTTCTAGAAGAGAAGTTGCACTAGACTCAATTTCTGATGAGAAAATATGAGGATATAGCGATCAAACATTAAGCTACCGAGTTTATTAGAAACATTCATCTTCCCATGAATATCATCACCCGGTCAATGAGTATTCACGCATTCCTTATGGGTAATTAAGGAGATGATATGATAAGAATCAAATGGACTGAAGGAACCATGCACGCTAGATCATTGAAAGGAGGTATTTGTAGTGCAAGATCACGTTTTTCATTTTATTACCATGGCTTAACTTGTAACAAATTTTTTTTTCAAATTTATAATCTTTTATTAATGGAAATTTAGAGCGTGAGAATTATAGACTAACATGACCAATATTAAATTGGTCCATTTCTAATAAATGTGTTTGGTGTGTTTTGCTTAATCTCCGTCTCTTTGCAATTCTAATAGAATAAATGTGAATTTTTTTATAACTTATTTGTTAACCCCTCCAATATTAGTTAACCCCGTTGTCATTTAATTTTAAATAGTTTTAAAATTAATATAAATAAAGACTAAAATAAACGACTATTGTCATCCTTCAAAGGACATTAGTATTAAAAATAGAATTACTTTTAAACAATTATTAATAATAGAACACATAGCAAATACTTATAAGAGAGCCGACGAAAAAATTAGGATTTTTACTTAAATCCATGTTTAAGTTTAAATTAATGAGATATATTCAAAAAAATACACTTTCACTTAATCTATTTGACTCTATGGGTGTTGAGTTGGAATAAGGAAGATTAACATAAGATGTTAAAATATTTAAAGTTTTTTTAAAATTAATCATCAAACAAAATAATTTTGTTCAACAATAAAAATGGTAGAATTCCATATGAGACATAAAACCATAAACAAATTCATTAGTAATTGGATGATATATATATATATGAAAAATTAAAATGAATAAACTAGTAAAATCAGTTTTACCTTAACAAGAATTAATAGCAAGCATTCTAGCAATTTACTGTAGGGGATATTTTTCACGGTCGATAAGATAAACTCAAATCTCATGTTCCAAATCACTACCAGGTTCTAGAAGAGAAGTTGCACTAGACTCAATTTCTGATGAGACAATATGAGGATATAGCGATCAAACATTAAGCTACCGAGTTTATTAGAAACATTCATCTTCCCATGAATATCATCACCCGGTCATTGAGTATTCACGCATTCCTTATGGGTAATTAAGGAGATGATATGATAAGAATCAAATGGACTGAAGGAACCATGCACGCTAGATCATTGAAAGGGGGTATTTGTAGTGCAGGATCACGTTTTTCATTTTATTACCATGACTTAACTTGTAACAATTTTTTTTCAAATTTATAATCTTTAATTAATGGAAATTTGGAGCATGAGAATTATAGACTAACATGACCAATATTAAATTGGTCCATTTCTAATAAATGTGTTTGGTGTGTTTTGCTTAATCTCCGTCTCTTTGCAATTCTAATAGAATAAATGTGAATTTTTTTATAACTTATTTGTTAACCCCTCCAATATTAGTTAACCCCGTTGTCATTTAATTTTAAATAGTTTTAAAATTAATATAAATAAAGACTAAAATAAACGACTATTGTCATCCTTCAAAGGACATTAGTATTAAAAATAGAATTACTTTTAAACAATTATTAATAATAGAACACATAGCAAATACTTATAAGAGAGCCGATGAAGAAATAAGGATTTTTACTTAAATCCATGTAGTTAAGTTTAAATTAATGAGATATGTTCAAAAAAATACACTTTCACTTAATCTATTTGACTCTATGGGTGTTGAGTTGGAATAAGGAAGATTAACATAAGATGTTAAAATATTTAAAGTTTTTTTAAAATTAATCATCAAACAAAATAATTTTGTTCAACAATAAAAATGGTATAATTCCATATGAGACATAAAACTATAAACAAATTCATTAGTAATTGGATGATATATATGAAACATTAAAATGAATAAACTAGTAAAATCAGTTTTACCTTAACATGAATTAATAGCAAGCATTCTATCAATTTATTGTAGAGGATATTTTTCACGGTCGACAAGATAAACTCAAATCTCATGTTCCAAATCACTACCAGGTTCTAGAAGAGAAGTTGCACTAGACTCAATTTCTGATGAGAAAATATGAGGATATAGCGATCAAACATTAAGCTACCGAGTTTATTAGAAACATTCATTTTCCCATGAATATCATCACCCGGTCAATGAGTATTCACGCATTCCTTATGGGTAATTAAGGAGATGATATGATAAGAATCAAATGGACTGAAGGAACCATGCACGCTAGATCTTTGAAAGGAGGTATTTGTAGTGCAAGATCACCTTTTTCATTTTATTACCATGACTTAACTTGTAACAATTTTTTTTTCAAATTTATAATCTTTAATTAATGGAAATTTAGAGCGTGAGAATTATAGACTAACATGACCAATATTAAATTAGTCCATTTCTATTAAATGTGTTTGGTGTGTTTTGCTTAATCTCCGTCTCTTTGCAATTCTAATAGAATAAATGTGAATTTTTTTATAACTTATTTGTTAACCCCTCCAATATTAGTTAACCCCGTTGTCATTTAATTTTAAATAGTTTTAAAATTAATATAAATAAAGACTAAAATAAACAACTATTGTCATCCTTCAAAGGACATTAGTATTAAAAATAGAATTACTTTTAAACAATTATTAATAATAGAACACATAGCAAATACTTATAAGAGAGCCGATGAAGAAATAAGGATTTTTACTTAAATCCATGTAGTTAAGTTTAAATTAATGAGATATGTTCAAAAAAATACACTTTCACTTAATCTATTTGACTCTATGGGTGTTGAGTTGGAATAAGGAAGATTAACATAAGATGTTAAAATATTTAAAGTTTTTTTAAAATTAATCATCAAACAAAATAATTTTGTTCAACAATAAAAGTGGTATAATTCCATATGAGACATAAAACAATAAACAAATTCATTAGTAATTGGATGATATATATGAAAAATTAAAATGAATAAACTAGTAAAATCAGTTTTACCTTAACAAGAATTAATAGCAAGCATTCTAGCAATTTATTGTAGAGGATATTTTTCACAGTCGACAAGATAAACTCAAATCTCATGTTCCAAATCACTACCAGTTTCTAGAAGAGAAGTTGCACTAGACTCAATTTCTGATGAGAAAATATGAGGATATAGCGATCAAACATTAAGCTACCGAGTTTATTAGAAACATTCATCTTCCCATGAATATCATCACCCGGTCAATGAGTATTCACGCATTCCTTATGGGTAATTAAGGAGATGATATGATAAGAATCAAATGGACTGAAGGAACCATGCACGCTAGATCATTGAAAGGAGGTATTTGTAGTGCAAGATCACGTTTTTCATTTTATTACCATGGCTTAACTTGTAACAAATTTTTTTTTCAAATTTATAATCTTTTATTAATGGAAATTTAGAGCGTGAGAATTATAGACTAACATGACCAATATTAAATTGGTCCATTTCTAATAAATGTGTTTGGTGTGTTTTGCTTAATCTCCGTCTCTTTGCAATTCTAATAGAATAAATGTGAATTTTTTTATAACTTATTTGTTAACCCCTCCAATATTAGTTAACCCCGTTGTCATTTAATTTTAAATAGTTTTAAAATTAATATAAATAAAGACTAAAATAAACGACTATTGTCATCCTTCAAAGGACATTAGTATTAAAAATAGAATTACTTTTAAACAATTATTAATAATAGAACACATAGCAAATACTTATAAGAGAGCCGATGAAGAAATAAGGATTTTTACTTAAATCCATGTAGTTAAGTTTAAATTAATGAGATATGTTCAAAAAAATACACTTTCACTTAATCTATTTGACTCTATGGGTGTTGAGTTGGAATAAGGAAGATTAAAATAAGATGTTAAAATATTTAAAGTTTTTTTAAAATTAATCATCAAACAAAATAATTTTGTTCAACAATAAAAATGGTATAATTCCATATGAGACATAAAACAATAAACAAATTCATTAGTAATTGGATGATATATATGAAAAATTAAAATGAATAAACTAGTGAAATCAGTTTTACCTTAACAAGAATTAATAGCAAGCATTCTAGCAATTTATTGTAGAGGATATTTTTCACAGTCGACAAGATAAACTCAAATCTCATGTTCCAAATCACTACCAGGTTCTAGAAGAGAAGTTGCACTAGACTCAATTTCTGATGAGAAAATATGAGGATATAGCGATCAAACATTAAGCTACCGAGTTTATTAGAAACATTCATCTTCCCATGAATATCATCACCCGGTCAATGAGTATTCACGCATTCCTTATGGGTAATTAAGGAGATGATATGATAAGAATCAAATGGACTGAAGGAACCATGCACGCTAGATCATTGAAAGGAGGTATTTGTAGTGCAAGATCACGTTTTTCATTTTATTACCATGGCTTAACTTGTAACAAATTTTTTTTTCAAATTTATAATCTTTTATTAATGGAAATTTAGAGCGTGAGAATTATAGACTAACATGACCAATATTAAATTGGTCCATTTCTAATAAATGTGTTTGGTGTGTTTTGCTTAATCTCCGTCTCTTTGCAATTCTAATAGAATAAATGTGAATTTTTTTATAACTTATTTGTTAACCCCTCCAATATTAGTTAACCCCGTTGTCATTTAATTTTAAATAGTTTTAAAATTAATATAAATAAAGACTAAAATAAACGACTATTGTCATCCTTCAAAGGACATTAGTATTAAAAATAGAATTACTTTTAAACAATTATTAATAATAGAACACATAGCAAATACTTATAAGAGAGCCGACGAAAAAATTAGGATTTTTACTTAAATCCATGTTTAAGTTTAAATTAATGAGATATATTCAAAAAAATACACTTTCACTTAATCTATTTGACTCTATGGGTGTTGAGTTGGAATAAGGAAGATTAACATAAGATGTTAAAATATTTAAAGTTTTTTTAAAATTAATCATCAAACAAAATAATTTTGTTCAACAATAAAAATGGTAGAATTCCATATGAGACATAAAACCATAAACAAATTCATTAGTAATTGGATGATATATATATATGAAAAATTAAAATGAATAAACTAGTAAAATCAGTTTTACCTTAACAAGAATTAATAGCAAGCATTCTAGCAATTTACTGTAGGGGATATTTTTCACGGTCGATAAGATAAACTCAAATCTCATGTTCCAAATCACTACCAGGTTCTAGAAGAGAAGTTGCACTAGACTCAATTTCTGATGAGACAATATGAGGATATAGCGATCAAACATTAAGCTACCGAGTTTATTAGAAACATTCATCTTCCCATGAATATCATCACCCGGTCATTGAGTATTCACGCATTCCTTATGGGTAATTAAGGAGATGATATGATAAGAATCAAATGGACTGAAGGAACCATGCACGCTAGATCATTGAAAGGGGGTATTTGTAGTGCAGGATCACGTTTTTCATTTTATTACCATGACTTAACTTGTAACAATTTTTTTTCAAATTTATAATCTTTAATTAATGGAAATTTGGAGCATGAGAATTATAGACTAACATGACCAATATTAAATTGGTCCATTTCTAATAAACATGTTTGGTGTGTTTTGCTTAATCTCCGTCTCTTTGCAATTTTAATAGAATAAATGTGAATTTTTTTTGTAACTTATTTGTTAACCCCTACAATATTAGTTAACCCCGTTGTCATTTAATTTTAAATAGTTTTAAAATTAATATAAATAAAGACTAAAATAAACAACTATTGTCATCCTTCAAAGGACATTAGTATTAAAAATAGAATTACTTTTAAACAATTATTAATAATAGAACACATAGCAAATACTTATAAGAGAGCCGATGAAGAAATAAGGATTTTTACTTAAATCCATGTAGTTAAGTTTAAATTAATGAGATATATTAAAAAAAACACTTTCACTTAATCTATTTGACTCTGTGGGTGTTGAGTTGGAATAAGGAAGATTAACATAAGATGTTAAAATATTTATGGTTTTTTAAAAATTAATAATCAAATAAAATAATTTTGTTCAACAATAAAAATGGTAGAAATCCATATGAGACATAAAACTATAAACAAATTCATTAGTAATTGGATGATATATATGAAACATTAAAATGAATAAACTAGTAAAATTAGTTTTACCTTAACAAGAATTAATAGCAAGCATTCTAGCAATTTACTGTAGAGGATATTTTTCACGGTCGACAAGATAAACTCAAATCTCATGTTCCAAATCACTACCAGGTTCTAGAATAGAAGTTGCACTAGACTCAATTTCTGATGAGGATATATGAGGATATAGCGATCAAACATTAAGCTACCGAGTTTATTAGAAACATTCATCTTCCCGTGAATATCATCACCAGGTCAATGAGTATTCACGCATTCCTTATGGGTAATTAAGGAGATGATACGATAAGAATCAAATGGACTGAAGGAACCATGCACGCTAGATCACTGAAAGGAGGTATTTGTAGTGCAAGATCACGTTTTTCATTTTATTACCATGACTTAACTTGTAACAATATTTTTTCAAATTTATAATCTTTAATTAATGGAAATTTGTAGCATGAGAATTATAGACTAACATGACCAATATTAAATTGGTCCATTTCTAATAAACATGTTTGGTGTGTTTTGCTTAATCTCCGTCTCTTTGCAATTCTAATAGAATAAATGTGAATTTTTTTATAACTTATTTGTTTACCCCTCCAATATTAGTTAACCCCGTTGTCATTTAATTTTAAATAGTTTTAAAATTAATATAAATAAAGACTAAAATAAATGACTATTGTCATCCTTCAAAGGACATTAGTATTAAAAATAGAATTACTTTTAAACAATTATTAATAATAGAACACATAGCAAATACTTATAAGAGAGCCGATGAAAAAATGAGGATTTTTACTTAAATCCATGTTTAAGTTTAAATTAATGAGATATGTTCAAAAAAATACACTTTCACTTAATCTATTTGACTCTATGGGTGTTGAATTGGAATAAGGAAGATTAACATAAGATGTTAAAATATTTAAAGTTTTTTTAAAATTAATCATCAAACAAAATAATTTTGTTCAACAATAAAAATGGTAGAATTCCATATGAGACATAAAACCATAAACAAATTCATTAGTAATTGGATGATATATATATATATATGAAAAATTAAAATGAATAAACTAGTAAAATCAGTTTTACCTTAACAAGAATTAATAGCAAGCATTCTAGCAATTTACTGTAGAGGATATTTTTCACGGTCGATAAGATAAACTCAAATCTCATGTTCCAAATCACTACCAGGTTCTAGAAGAGAAGTTGCACTAGACTCAATTTCTGATGAGAAAATGTGAGGATATAGTGATCAAACATTAAGCTACCGAGTTTATTAGAAACATTCATCTTCCCATGAATATCATCACCCGGTCAATGAGTATTCACGCATTCCTTATGGGTAATTAAGGAGATGATATGATAAGAATCAAATGGACTGAAGGAACCATGCACGCTAGATCATTGAAAGGAGGTATTTGTAGTGCAGGATCACGTTTTTCATTTTATTACCATGACTTAACTTGTAACAATTTTTTTTCAAATTTATAATCTTTAATTAATGGAAATTTGGAGCATGAGAATTATAGACTAACATGACCAATATTAAATTGGTCCATTTCTAATAAACATGTTTGGTGCATTTTGCTTAATCTCCGTCTCTTTGCAATTCTAATAGAATAAATGTGAATTTTTTTATAACTTATTTGTTAACCCCTCCAATATTAGTTAACCCCGTTGTCATTTAATTTTAAATAGTTTTAAAATTAATATAAATAAAGACTAAAATAAACGACTATTGTCATCCTTCAAAGGACATTAGTATTAAAAATAGAATTACTTTTAAAAAATTATTAATAATAGAACACATAGCAAATACTTATAAGAGAGCCGATGAAAAAATTAGGATTTTTACTTAAATCCATGTTTAAGTTTAAATTAATGAGATATGTTCAAAAAAATACACTTTCACTTAATCTATTTGACTCTATGGGTGTTGAGTTGGAATAAGGAAGATTAACATAAGATGTTAAAATATTTAAAGTTTTTTTAAAATTAATCATCAAACAAAATAATTTTGTTCAACAATAAAAATGGTAGAATTCCATATGAGACATAAAACCATAAACAAATTCATTAGTAATTGGATGATATATATATATGAAAAATTAAAATGAATAAACTAGTAAAATCAGTTTTACCTTAACAAGAATTAATAGCAAGCATTCTAGCAATTTACTGTAGAGGATATTTTTCACGGTCGATAAGATAAACTCAAATCTCATGTTCCAAATCACTATCAGGTTCTAGAAGAGAAGTTGCACTAGACTCAATTTCTGATGAGAAAATATGAGGATATAGCGATCAAACATTAAGCTACCGAGTTTATTAGAAACATTCATCTTCCCATGAATATCATCACCCGGTCATTGAGTATTCACGCATTCCTTATGGGTAATTAAGGAGATGATATGATAAGAATCAAATGGACTGAAGGAACCATGCACGCTAGATCATTGAAAGGAGGTATTTGTAGTGCAGGATCACGTTTTTCATTTTATTACCATGACTTAACTTGTAACAATTTTTTTTCAAATTTATAATCTTTAATTAATGGAAATTTGGAGCATGAGAATTATAGACTAACATGACCAATATTAAATTGGTCCATTTCTAATAAACATATTTGGTGTGTTTTGCTTAATCTCCGTCTCTTTGCAATTCTAATAGAATAAATGTGAATTTTTTTTATAACTTATTTGTTAACCCCTCCAATATTAGTTAACCCCGTTGTCATTTAATTTTAAATAGTTTTAAAATTAATATAAATAAAGACTAAAATAAACAACTATTGTCATCCTTCAAAGGACATTAGTATTAAAAATAGAATTACTTTTAAACAATTATTAATAATAGAACACATAGCAAATACTTATAAGAGAGCCGATGAAAAAATTAGGATTTTTACTTAAATCCATGTAGTTAAGTTTAAATTAATGAGATATATTAAAAAAAACACTTTCACTTAATCTATTTGACTCTGTGGGTGTTGAGTTGGAATAAGGAAGATTAACATAAGATGTTAAAATATTTATGGTTTTTTAAAAATTAATAATCAAATAAAATAATTTTGTTCAACAATAAAAATGGTAGAAATCCATATGAGACATAAAACTATAAACAAATTCATTAGTAATTGGATGATATATATGAAACATTAAAATGAATAAACTAGTAAAATTAGTTTTACCTTAACATGAATTAATAGCAAGCATTCTAGCAATTTACTATAGAGGATATTTTTCACGGTCGACAAGATAAACTCAAATCTCATGTTCCAAATCACTACCAGGTTCTAGAAGAGAAGTTGCACTAGACTCAATTTCTGATGAGAAAATATGAGGATATAGCGATCAAACATTAAGCTACCGAGTTTATTAGAAACATTCATTTTCCCATGAATATCATCGCCCGGTCAATGAGTATTCACGCATTCCTTATGGGTAATTAAGGAGATGATATGATAAGAATCAAATGGACTGAAGGAACCATGCACGCTAGATCTTTGAAAGGAGGTATTTGTAGTGCAAGATCACCTTTTTCATTTTATTACCATGACTTAACTTGTAACAATTTTTTTTTCAAATTTATAATCTTTAATTAATGGAAATTTAGAGCGTGAGAATTATAGACTAACATGACCAATATTAAATTAGTCCATTTCTTATAAATGTGTTTGGTGTGTTTTGCTTAATCTCCGTCTCTTTGCAATTCTAATAGAATAAATGTGAATTTTTTTTATAACTTATTTGTTAACCCCTCCAATATTAGTTAACCCCGTTGTCATTTAATTTTAAATAGTTTTAAAATTAATATAAATAAATACTAAAATAAACAACTATTGTCATCCTTCAAAGGACATTAGTATTAAAAATAGAATTACTTTTAAACAATTATTAATAATAGAACACATAGCAAATACTTATAAGAGAGCCGATGAAGAAATAAGGATTTTTACTTAAATCCATGTAGTTAAGTTTAAATTAATGAGATATATTAAAAATAAACACTTTCACTTAATCTATTTGACTCTGTGGGTGTTGAGTTGGAATAAGGAATAATTAACATAAGATGTTAAAATATTTATGGTTTTTTTAAAATTAATCACCAAATAAAATAATTTTGTTCAACAATAAAAATGGTAGAAGTCCATATGAGACATAAAACCATAAGCAAATTCATTAGTAATTGGATGATATATATGAAACATAAAAATGAATAAACTAGTAAAATCAGTTTTACCTTAACAAGAATTAATAGCAAGCATTCTAGCAGTTTACTGTAGAGGATATTTTTCACGGTCGATAACATAAACTCAAATCTCATGTTCCAAATCACTACCAGGTTTTAGAAGAGAAGTTGCACTAGACTCAATTTCTGATGAGGATATATGAGGATATAGCGATCAAACATTAAGCTACCGAGTTTATTAGAAATATTCATCTTCCCGTGAATATCATCACCAGGTCATTGAGTATTCACGCATTCCTTATGGGTAATTAAGGAGATGATATGATAAGAATCAAATGGACTGAAGGAACCATGCATGCTAGATCTTTGAAAGGAGGTATTTGTAGTGCAAGATCACCTTTTTCATTTTATTACCATGACTTAACTTGTAACAATTTTTTTTTCAAATTTATAATCTTTAATTAATGGAAATTTAGAGCGTGAGAATTATAGACTAACATGACCAATATTAAATTAGTCCATTTCTTATAAATGTGTTTGGTGTGTTTTGCTTAATCTCCGTCTCTTTGCAATTCTAATAGAATAAATGTGAATTTTTTTATAACTTATTTGTTAACCCCTCCAATATTAGTTAACCCCGTTGTCATTTAATTTTAAATAGTTTTAAAATTAATATAAATAAAGACTAAAATAAACAACTATTGTCATCCTTCAGAGGACATTAGTATTAAAAATAGAATTACTTTTAAACAATTATTAATAATAGAACACATAGCAAATACTTATAAGAGAGCCGATGAAGAAATAAGGATTTTTACTTAAATCCATGTAGTTAAGTTTAAATTAATGAGATATATTAAAAATAAACACTTTCACTTAATCTATTTGACTCTGTGGGTGTTGAGTTGGAATAAGGAAGATTAACATAAGATGTTAAAATATTTATGGTTTTTTAAAAATTAATCACCAAATAAAATAATTTTGTTCAACAATAAAAATGGTAGAAGTCCATATGAGACATAAAACCATAAACAAATTCATTAGTAATTGGATGATATATATGAAACATTAAAATGAATAAACTAGTAAAATCAGTTTTACCTTAACAAGAATTAATAGCAAGCATTCTAGCAGTTTACTGTAGAGGATATTTTTCATGGTCGATAAGATAAACCCAAATCTCATGTTCCAAATCACTACCAGGTTTTAGAAGAGAAGTTGCACTAGACTCAATTTCTGATGAGGATATATGAGGATATAGCGATCAAACATTAAGCTACCGAGTTTATTAGAAACATTCATCTTCCCGTGAATATCATCACCAGGTCAATGAGTATTCACGCATTCCTTATGGGTAATTAGGGAGATGATATGATAAGAATCAAATGGACTGAAGGAACCATGCACGCTAGATCTTTGAATAGAGGTATTTGTAGTGTAAGATAAAGTTTTTCAAATTATTACCATGACTTCACTTGGTAACAATTTTTTTTTTCAAAATAAAACTCTTTTATTAATTGAAATTTAGAGCTTGAGAATTACAGACTATGTGTGAACATCACCAATATTAAATTGGTCCATTTCTTACAAATGTGTTTAGTATGTTTTGCTTAATCTCCGTCTCTTTGCAATTGTAATAGAATAAATGTTAATTTTTTATATAACTTATTTGTTAATCCCTCCAATATTAGTTTACCCTGTTGTCATTTAATTTTAAATAGTTTTAAAATTAGTATAAATAAAGACTAAAATAAACAACTATTGTCATCATTCAAAGGACATTAGTATTAAAAATAGAATTACTTTTAAACAATTATGAATAATAGAACACATAGCAAATACTTATAAGAGAGTCGATAAAAAAATAAGGATTTTTACTTAATTCCATGTAGTTAAGTATAAATTAATGAGTTATATTAAAATAATACACTTTTGCTTAATCTATTTGACTCTATGGATGTTGAATTGGAATAAGAAATATTAACATAAAATTTTAAAATATTTAAAGTTTTGTTTAAATAAATCATTAAATAAACTAATTTGTTCAACAATTAAAATGGTATAATTCAATATGAGACATAAAACCATAAAAAATTCATTAGTAATTCGATGCTATATAAGAAACATTAAAAAGAATAAACTAGTAAAATCAGTTTTACCTTAACATAAATTAATAGCAAGCATTCTAGCATTCTAGCAAGCATTCTAGTAGTTTTTCCTCTTCGTTTAATTGTGCCAATAGTGCGTGCGATTAATATTGCGATTACACACACTACTGTTCATTCCCCTTTTCTTTGTCACTGTTCCACTGATAACGGTCACTTTCTGATCCAATTTCTCCACTGACATGGCGGCTCCTCCACCAGGCCGCGGCGGAAGCGCGCCGGCCAAAACCTCCCTACAGGCTTTAGGAAATCGACCCCCCCCCCCCCCCGTTAAACACTTCCCTTCCCTCTAATCCCGAAATCATTCCCAAAACCAATTAAAAAGGGGAAATTGCTTGTCTGGTAACCAGAGAGGAGGCAGAAACTCTCGCCTCGCACTACCAAAACGCCCTGGTGGGTAAGTTTGCAAGAGGCAAACCAACGATGACGGCACTGACCGAGGCTTTCAATTCCGTTGGTTTCAAAGGAAAATTCCAGATTGGTTCGATCGATTTCAGGCATGTCCTCATCCGCTTCCAGGACAGGGAGGATTACCAGAGACTCTGGATCAAAGGTCAGTGGATCTTTAATCATGTTCCGATGAAAGTGCTTAAATGGACCACTGACTTCTCCCCTGAGGTAGAATCGTCTATAGTCCCCGTCTGGGTTACCATACATCATGTTCCGGTTTTCTTTTACAACATAGCTATGCTAGAATCCATGGGAAATCAGATTGGCAATTACATTAAAATGGATTCTGCAACTGCTGGTTTGACTAGACCTTCTGCTGTTAGAATGTGCATTGAGATTGACTTAAAACAAACAGCCATCATTCATTAGAGTGGGCATAGAGGAAGATGGAATAGAGTTCAATGTTGTTAAACTTCCTATAGAATTTGAGGACCTCCCCCTGTACTGTCACTACTGCAAAGCAATAGGACACGAGGATAATCTATGCAATTACTTACATCCAGAACTTAGGAAACCTAAGACCTCTAAGTTGGATAAAAGAAACACTATGCATACTGAACCAAGAGAAGGAAAGATAGTTCCCCACTCATAACATAGAGGTTCTGATAAACCTGATCAGGCTGGAGTTAGTAGATTGAATGATGATTTAAATAAGCCTGGAGGTTTAGGTGTCTCGGCTTATGAAAAATTCAAAACCCTGTCTTCACAAAACCTTAGATATGTTCCAAAACAGAAAGTAGACTCGATAACAAATGTTCAGTCAGTAACAATTGCTGATCATGAAGGGGATATGGTGGACAACACTTTGAATAAGGAATTGACCAATATCAATTTTGTAACTGAACGGTCTGATGTCATCGTTCTGGACTCTGAAGTTGGTAAAGAATGTGATGGGGATCAGTTTTTGGTCCTCAATCAGAATACTGTTTCGGAGAATAATAATATGGACGCAAATAATGATTCCCCTATAATGAGACAAGAGGAGAATGTTGTGCTCTCAGCTTCTCTTTCGAAGTCTCCTATGCTTCTGACCAAACAATCCTTATCTGCTCCACCTCAACTCCATACTAAGACAGGTTTTGCTAAAGATGATATTCCCGGTAAGCGGGGTAAGCCCTTTTCTCCTTTTAATCCTATTACTGCTGCAAAAAATTTTATTTTCCCCCAACAGAAACATAGGCAAAATAGATTCCTGCCTTTGGAGGTTGAAGACATATCCACGGATGTTGCTACTCCAAGGAACAACTCATATTCTACGTATTCCGACAATGATGATGAAAAGGGTGATACTCAGGTAAGCCAGGTAAGTTCTTCGGAGTTACACTCTAGGCAAAACAAGTTGAAAAAAGGGAAACAAAATGACAAAGTGTCTAATCATAGGAATGAGACCTATTTAACACAGTTAAATACTATTATGACTAGATCAAAAAACTCTAACAATGTTTCCTTATGAATAGCTCGATTATCAAGATAAAGTTTCTGGTTTGGAATCTTAGGGGAATGGATACATCTATGATAAGACTTCATAACTTGATAATTAGGCACAACTTTGAGCTTCTCTGCTTAATTGAGCCTAAACATGAAAATGTACAATGTGATTCTTACAGACAACTGTTGAACTTTGATAACTATTTGCAGGCTAATAGTGGCCAAATTTGGCTTTTTTGGAAATCCAGCATAGATGTAACAGTAAAATGGGATAACTTGCAATTCCTTGCTATTACTCTGTTCAGTCTTACTTTGAATAAAAATATGGATGCCTACTTTGTGTATGGTCTCAGGAATAGGAATGGCAGGAAAACTATGTGGTCTGATCTTAGGTCAATTAGTCACTATGATTCTATTTTCATAGGGGATTTCAATGCCATAACATCAATAAATGAATATAAAGGTCCTTCTACTCCTAAATTAGGTAGTATGAGGGACTTTAATGATTTTATTAATAATATGGCTTTGGAAGAGATTAATACTGTTGGGAATTTTTTTACCTGGAGTAACAATAGGTTAAGGAACCCCACTGTACAGAGATTGGATAGAGGCCTCTGCTCCCCTTTGTGGTCAGTTACCTTTCCTAATTCTTCTGTTCAAATTCTGAATAGGATCTCCTCGGATCATAACCCAATGCTACTCACTATTGGTAGTGACATACCATCTACTCCTAGACCATTTAGATTTTTAAATACATGGTACAAGAGGAGAGATTCCAGTGAAGTTATTAAAAAAAACTGGGAATTGCCTTATCAAAAATCAGGAATGCTAGGTTTCTACCTTAAACTCATTAGATTGAAAAAAGAACTTAAAATTTGGAATAAGGAAAAATTTGGCAACATAACTGACAACGTTTTACAAGCTGAAGCTGCCCTACAGTCTCAAGAACATATTTATGATCATGATGCTTCTGTTGGAAACATGGTGAAACTAAAGGAAGCCAAGGCTAGGTTAGTAAGGGCTCTAGTTGAGCAGAAAAGTTTTTGGAAACACAAGGCTAAGGTTAAATGGCTGAAGGAGGGTGACAATAACACTAGTTTTTTCCATAACTCGGTTAAGGAAAGAATGAGTAGACTAAAGATCACTAAAATTAAAGGTAGTACTGGATAGTGGCTAGATAATATAGAGGACATTAAGAATGATGCCATTAACTACTTTCAAGATCTTTTAACAGATGACACATCCTCTGACAGCAATTTCTTCAAGCCACATTTCCTCAGTCAAATTCCTAAGTTGATCACTCAGGAAGACAATGACAAACTTTTGAATCCTGTTTCTATGAATGAACTTAGGGATACTGTTATGAGTCTTAATAAGAATAGTAGTCCGGGTCCAGATGGATTCACAGCTAAATTCTACATTAAATCCTGGGACATAATTGCTAATGATTTATTGGCAGCTGTAAATGATTTCCTGACTGTTAATAATATCCTAAGGGGTATTGGAAGCACCTGGATTGCCATTATTCGAAAGAAAAAAAAACCCCCGTCTCTTTTGATGATTATAGACCAATTAGTCTTTCCAATGTTCTTAACAAAATTGTTTCCAAAATCTTAATGGAAAGACTTAAGCCTATTATGCCAAAAATTATCTCACCACAACAAACAGCTTTTCTAAATGGTAGAGATATATCGGATAATGTCATCTACCTACAAGAAATGGTAAGGTTTTTTAATAGAAAATAAAGGGACCCTAACTGCATAGTTAAACTGGATCTTAAGAAAGCCTTCGATAGAGTTAAATGGTCTTTCCTTTATTCTGTACTGGCTAGGTTTGGATTTTCTCCAAAATTCATCTTTACCATTATGAAGAACCTATCACAGGCTTGGTTCTCAATTTTAATTAATGGGAAGCCTGTTAGTTACTTCCAGTCCACTAGGGGGATTAAACAGGGGGACCCCCTCTCCCCTTTTCTTTTTAACATATTTTCTGAGTCTTTTACTAGGAGCCTAGCTTTCATTTTTCAGAATGGGAAATTGGCATACTATGACCTTCCAGGTAATGCACTCAAAATCTCACATCTATCTTATGCTGATGATACTGTGGTTTTTTAAAAGCCAATAATCAGACTTTGCTCAGATTTAAAGCTTTCCTGACAAAATTTGAAAGTGTTACTGGCCAGAAGATTAACTATAGTAAAAGTGACATTTTCATTGGTAAACATGCTAGTGTACATACAGTCAGTAACATAAGGAGGATACTAGAGATGAAAATTGGGAGATTCCCATTCACATACTTGGGAGTTCCTATTTTCACAGGGAGAGTAAGGAATATATATTTTCAACCTGTAATTGAGATGATAGATAGTAGGATAGGGGGTTGGGAAAATAGGTGGCTATCTACTGGGGGGAAAATCACCCTGATACAGTCTTGTATATACTCTATCCCTCAACATATATGGTCAGTTCTAAAACCTACCAAGGAGATCATCTCTACCATAGAAAACAAACTGAGTACATTTTTTTGGGGGTCCAATGATCTGAAACCTAAAAGAGCATGGAGGAGATGGGATGCTCTTTGCTATCCTATAAACCAAAATGGTCTAGGTTTTAGATCATTAACCACCATAATAAATACATGTTCAGTAATGCTATGGTGGAAATATCAAAAGGGTGAGGCCTTATGGACACATCTAATAGCTTCACTGCCACCCTCTTCTAGATCCTCTCCTAACTGGAGGAGGATTAGCTCTATTAATGTTTGGGCAGAATTAAACTCAAGGGTGATAGTAGGTAAAGGTAAAGGAGAATGCAATTTCTGGACATCAAACTGGTTAGATATAGGTCCCATTGAAGATATTTGTGATCAAAACCTTGTTGATATCTCTAAATCATGCTCGGTTGCAGAGTTCATATCAAACAAATCAGTTTTGCTACAAAATATTTCCCCATTGCTACCCCCTCATGCTATTATTCTGTTGCAGGAAGCTTCGCTATCAACACACAGAAATGATAGACTTATATGGAAACCGGGTGTCAAGGGTGAGTTCACTTTCAAATCTACTTATCTACTGCTCAGGAATCAGAGAGGTACAGTATCTTCTACTCAATCTGTCTGGAGTTCGAGAATTGAGAAAAAAGTTTCAGTATTCATGTGGAAAATGATGAACTCTTACCTTCCATTTGATAATGTCTTGTGCAAACTGAGATTTTCAATGCCTTCTAAGTGTTGTATGTGCAATAAACATGAGGAATCTTTGGATCACTTTTTCAATTCCTGTTCATTTGTTGTGCAAGTTTGGAGGTCAGTTCATGCATTTATGGGGATTAAACACGATGCTTACCCATCTATATGGGATAGACTGTCTTGTTATTTGACCTATACTAGTCTGAGCTCTTTACACACAATAATCATCAGATCTGCTGCTGTCATAACATGCTGGAACATGTGGAAAATGAGGAACAAAATTTTATATGATTCTGCCATTCCACAACCAGGAGTAGTTTTAACTCAGATAAGGAATCAAATTTTCTATATGTTTACTACTAAACAAGTATTTATAGTATCTAAGGTAGACCAAGATATTGCTGATTATTCTTTCCTCCCTCTAATCAAACAGCCTCCAAAGCCAAAAATATTAAAAATAGCTTGGTCTAAACCATGTAGGGGCTATAAAGTTAATGTTGATGCTGCATGGTGTAGGCAAACTAACATGAGTGGAATTGGAATGATCATAAGAGATAGTAGGGGTGGCTTTATTGCTGCCCATACTATTTTTACAGCTGCTAACTCCCCACTTGAGGCTGAAATGAAAGCAATCAAGTTTGCAATTGGGAAAGTTGAAGAGTTTTATACTCCTGTCTGCTTAGAATCTGATTGTATAAATGCGGTTACATATGTTAATGATCCCCTCAATGCTCCTTGGACTCTGTTTCAACTAGCAGATGATGCAAAACAATTGTTGGGTGATATTACGCTACTGCATACTCAGAGACAAGCCAATTTAGTGGTTGATGCCCTTGTTAAAGAATGTATACATGCTGAGTATGGTTTATCTATGTATAGGTTTAATGTGCTGTCCAATAACATCCAGGGTCTAATTAGGTTAGATCAAATAGGTACACCTTCGTTAAGGTTGGTAAATTGATCGGATGCTACTGATTATTGCTATTACTTGCAGGAGTTTCAACATCAATGCGATGGCTCACTTGCTGTGGATACTCACGGATAGAGTGCACTGGTGCGGGCGGTTTCCTTTTCTATGAGGATACAGTACACTGGCAGGTTTCATTTGCAAAAGTCGTCATGTAGAGGATAGGCTTCTTAGTGTAGATGGGGTGTGTCTGACTGACTTGTATTTCGATTTCTCGATTTGCTAATAAGTTCGACACTCTTCCCAACTTACTAAGAGTTTTTGTAACCCTCCTACTATTAGATTCATTCCTTACTTCATTTTCGAGGCAACTAATGTTGCTTCAAGAGCCAATAGCTCCCTTATGTATACATCAACTAAGCCAATGGCTTCATTTTCTCTTTTTATTGTCACCTTTGTTTTTTACATGGCTTGGGAAGGCCTAATACATATTCCCCCATCTCTGGATGGTTTCCAAAAAAAAACTATAGAGGATATTTTTCATGGTAGACAAAATAAACTCAAATCTCATGTTCCAAATCACTACCAAGCTCCAGAAGAGAAGTTGCACTAGACTCAATTTCTGATGAGGATGTATGAGGATATAGCGATGAAACATTAAGCTAGAGAATTTATTAGAAACATTCATCTTCCCAGGAATATCATCACCAGGTCAATGAGTATGCACGCATTCCTTATGGTTAATTAGGGAGATGATATGATAAGAACCAAATGGACAGATGGAACCATGCATGCTAGATCTTTGAAGGGAGGTATTTGTAGTGTAAGATCAAGTTTTTCATACTACTACCATGACTTCACTTGGTAAAAAAAAATTTCAAAATAACACACTTTAATTAATTGAAATTTAGAGCTTGAGAATTACAGACTATGTGTGAACATCGCCAATATTAAATTGGTCCATTTCTTACAAATGTGTTTAGTATGTTTTGCTTAATCTCCGTCTCTTTGCAATTGTAATAGAATAAATGTGACTTTTTTTAAAACTTATTTGTTAACCCCTCCAATATTAGTTAACCCCGTTGTCATTAAATTTTAAATAGTTTTAAAATTAATATAAATAAAGACTAAAATAAACAACTATTGTCATCATTCAAAGGACATTAGTATTAAAAATAGAATTACTTTTAAACAATTATTAATAATAGAACACATAGCAAATACTTGTAAGAGAGTCGATGAAAAAATAAGCATTTTTTTCTTAAATCCATGTAGTTAAGTTTAAATTAATGGGTTATACTAAAAAAAATACACTTTCACTTAATCTATTTGACTCTATGGATATTGAATTGGAATAAGGAATATTAACATAAGATGTTAAAATATTTAAAGTTTTGTTTAAATAAATCATTAAATAAACTAATTTGTTCAACAATTAAAATGGTAGAATTCAATATGAGACATAAAACCATAAAAACATTCATTGGTAATTGGATGCTATATAAGAAACACTAAAAAGAATAAACTAGTAAAATCAATTTTACCTTAACATAAATTAATGGCAAACATTCTAGCAGTTTACTACAGAGGATATGTTTCACGGTCGACAAGATAAACTCAAATCTCATGTTCCAAATCACTACCAGGCTCTAGAAGAGAAGTTGCACTAGACTCAATTTCTGATGAGGATATATGAGGATATAGCGATCAAACATTAAGCTAGAAAGTTTATTATAAACATTCATCTTCCCATGAATATCATCACCAGCTCAATGAGTATGCACGCATTCCTTATGGGTAATTAGGGAGATGATACGATAAGAACCAAATGGACTGAAGGGACCATGAATGCTAGATCTTTGAAGGGGGTGTTTGTAGTGTAAGATCAAGTTTTTCATATTATTACCATGACTTCATTTGGTAACAATTTTTTTTTTCAAAATAAAACTCTTTAATTAATTGAAATTTAGAGCTTGAGAATTACAGACTGATTGTGAACATCACCAATATTAAATTGGTCCATTTCTTACAAATGTGTTTAGTATGTTTTGCTTAATCTCCGTCTCTTTACAATTGTAATAGAATAAATGTGACTTTTTTAAAAACTTATTTGTTAACCCCTCCAATATTAGTTAACCCCGTTGTCATTTAATTTTAAATAGTTTTAAAATTAATATAAATAAAGACGAAAATAAACAACTATTGTCATCATTCAAAGGACATTAGTATTAAAAATAGAATTACTTTTAAACAATTATTAATAATAGAACACAGAGCAAATACTTGTAAGAGAGTCGATGAAAAAATTTGGATTTTTACTTAAATCCATGTAGTTAAGTTTAAATCAATGGGTTATATTTTGAAAAAATACACTTTCACTTAATCTATTTGACTCTATGGATGTTGAATTGGAATAAGGAATATTAACATAAGATGTTAAAATATTTAAAGTTTTGTTTAAATGAATCATTAAATAAACTAATTTGTTCAACAATTAAAATGGTAGAATTCAATATGAGACATAAAACCATAAAACAAATTCATTAGTAATTCGATGCTATATAAGAAACATTAAAAAGAATAAACCAGTAAAATCAGTTTTACCTTAACATAAATTAATAGCAAGCATTCTAGCAGTTTACTATAGAGGATATTTTTCACGGTCGAAAAGATAAACTCAAATCTCATGTTCCAAATCACTACCAGGCTCTAGAAGAGAAGTTGCACTAGACTCAATTTCTAATGAGGATATATGAGGATATAGCGATCAAACATTAAGCTAGCAAGTTTATTAGAAACATTCATCTTCCCGTGAATATCATCACCAGCTCAATGAGTATGCACGCATTCCTTATGGGTAATTAGGGAGATGATATGATAAAAATCAAATGGACTGAAGGAACCATGCACGCTAGATCTTTGAAGTGAGGTATTTGTAGTGTAAGATCAAGTTTTTCATATTATTACCATTACTTCACTTGGTAACAAAAAAAAAATTCAAAATAAAACTTTATAATTAATTTAAATTTAGAGCTTGAGAATTACAGACTGTGTGTGAACATCACCAATATTAAATTTGTCCATTTCTTACAAATGTGTTTAGTATGTTTTGCTTAATCTCTGACTCTTTGCAATTGTAATAGAATAAATGTCACTTTTTTAAAAACTTATTTGTTAACCCCTCCAATATTAGTTAACCCCGTTGTCATTTAATTTTAAATAGTTTTAAAATTAATATAAATAAAGACGAAAATAAACAACTATTGTCATCATTCAAAGGACATTAGTATTAAAAATAGAATTACTTTTAAACAATTATTAATAATAGGACACAGAGCAAATACTTGTAAGAGAGTCGATGAAAAAATTTGGATTTTTACTTAAATCCATGTAGTTAAGTTTATATCAATGTGTTATATTTTGAAAAAATACACTTTCACTTAATCTATTTGACTCTATGGATGTTGAATTGGAATAAGGAATATTAACATAAGATGTTAAAATATTTAAAGTTTTGTTTAAATGAATCATTAAATAAACTAATTTGTTCAACAATTAAAATGGTAGAATTCAATAAGAGATATAAAACCAAAAAACAAATTCATTAGTAATTCGATGCTATATAAGAAACATTAAAAAGAATAAACCAGTAAAATCAGTTTTACCTTATCATAAATTAATAGCAAGCATTCTAACAGTTTACTATAGAGGATATTTTTCACGGTCGAAAAGATAAACTCAAATCTCATGTTCCAAATCACTACCAGGCTCTAGAAGAGAAGTTGCACTAGACTCAATTTCTAATGAGGATATATGAGGATATAGCGATCAAACATTAAGCTAGCAAGTTTATTAGAAACATTCATCTTCCCGTGAATATCATCACCAGCTCAATGAGTATGCACGCATTCCTTATGGGTAATTAGGGAGATGATATGATAAAAATCAAATGGACTGAAGGAACCATGCACGCTAGATCTTTGAAGTGAGGTATTTGTAGTGTAAGATCAAGTTTTTCATATTATTACCATTACTTCACTTGGTAACAAAAGAAATTTCAAAATAAAACTTTATAATTAATTTAAATTTAGAGCTTGAGAATTACAGACTGTGTGTGAACATCACCAATATTAAATTTGTCCCTTTCTTACAAATGTGTTTAGTATGTTTTGCTTAATCTCTGTCTCTTTGCAATTGTAATAGAATAAATGTCACTTTTTTTAAAACTTATTTGTTAACCCCTCCAATATTAGTTAACCCCGTTGTCATTTAATTTTAAATAGTTTTAAAATTAATATAAATAAAGACGAAAATAAACAACTATTGTCATCATTCAAAGGACATTAGTATTAAAAATAGAATTACTTTTAAACAATTATTAATAATAGAACACAGAGCAAATACTTGTAAGAGAGTCGATGAAAAATTTTATATTTTTACTTAAATCCATGTAGTTAAGTTTATATCAATGTGTTATATTTTGAAAAAATACACTTTCACTTAATCTATTTGACTCTATGGATGTTGAATTGGAATAAGGAATATTAACATAAGATGTTAAAATATTTAAAGTTTTGTTTAAATGAATCATTAAATAAACTAATTTGTTCAACAATTAAAATGGTAGAATTCAATATGAGACATAAAACCATAAAACAAATTCATTAGTAATTCGATGCTATATAAGAAACATTAAAAAGAATAAACCAGTAAAATCAGTTTTACCTTAACATAAATTAATAGCAAGCATTCTAGCAGTTACTATAGAGGATATTTTTCACGGTCGAAAAGATAAACTCAAATCTCATGTTCCAAATCACTACCAGGCTCTAGAAGAGAAGTTGCACTAGACTCAATTTCTAATGAGGATATATGAGGATATAGCGATCAAACATTAAGCTAGCAAGTTTATTAGAAACATTCATCTTCCCGTGAATATCATCACCAGCTCAATGAGTATGCACGCATTCCTTATGGGTAATTAGGGAGATGATATGATAAAAATCAAATGGACTGAAGGAACCATGCACGCTAGATCTTTGAAGTGAGGTATTTGTAGTGTAAGATCAAGTTTTTCATATTATTACCATTACTTCACTTGGTAACAAAAAAAAATTTCAAAATAAAACTTTATAATTAATTTAAATTTAGAGCTTGAGAATTACAGACTGTGTGTGAACATCACCAATATTAAATTTGTCCATTTCTTACAAATGTGTTTAGTATGTTTTGCTTAATCTCTGACTCTTTGCAATTGTAATAGAATAAATGTCACTTTTTTAAAAACTTATTTGTTAACCCCTCCAATATTAGTTAACCCCGTTGTCATTTAATTTTAAATAGTTTTAAAATTAATATAAATAAAGACGAAAATAAACAACTATTGTCATCATTCAAAGGACATTAGTATTAAAAATAGAATTACTTTTAAACAATTATTAATAATAGAACACAGAGCAAATACTTGTAAGAGAGTCGATGAAAACATTTGGGTTTTTACTTAAATCCATGTAGTTAAGTTTAAATCAATGGGTTATATTTTGAAAAACTACACTTTCACTTAATCTATTTGACTCTATGGATGTTGAATTGGAATAAGGAATATTAACATAAGATGTTAAAATATTTAAAGTTTTGTTTAAATGAATCATTAAATAAACTAATTTGTTCAACAATTAAAATGGTAGAATTCAATATGAGACATAAAACCATAAAACAAATTCATTAGTAATTCGATGCTATATAAGAAACATTAAAAAGAATAAACCAGTAAAATCAGTTTTACCTTAACATAAATTAATAGCAAGCATTCTAGCAGTTTACTATAGAGGATATTTTTCACGGTCGACAAGATAAACTGAAACACCCACACACACACCCACACCCACACCCACACACGCCCACACCCACACCCACACCCACACACACACACACCCACACGCATGCACGTCCACACGTCTGCACGCCCACACGTATGCACGCCCGCACGCTCGTACGCCTACACGTATGCCCTCACGCACGCACGCACACTCGCACACACGCACGCGCGCACACACGTGCACGCGCACACACACATGCGCGCACACGCTGTGCAATTTCCTTGCTTCATGTTAGATAGATAAGAATGTTGTTCAATCAAGTAAGTAAGCGGAACATGATATTGGCAAAACTCAAATCTCAATCTCTCCCAGGTAGAGATAGGTTTCTTTTCGGAAAGATATTGAGACTCCTTTATATTTTTCCACCATTCAGGCATATAGTGAGTGAAAGAATACTGCACCACTTTGACTTTTTCCTTCTCCCGATAATTGTTAAGATCAAACAGATTCGTAATCGGTCGCTCCCAATCTAGATACTTGACTGGATTGTGTTCACCATCAAATTGAGGGAAGTCATATTTTAAACCCTTGATGTCTTGAGCTTCATTGAAACACATCTTAGATCCTGAATTGCTCTTCACTTTCCTTCGGGAATGAGGTTTACTGTGGCAATGCCTTCTAGAAGACCCTCAGTGTGACCATCTTTCCAAATTATCATCATAATAGTCATCTGAATTTCTAGAACCATTGAATTGATGGACATATTTCTTGGTTTCTTCCCTCTAGACTGATGACGTGGATGTAGGTGGTGGCATGCTATCAAATTTTCTCACCAACCTTTGCACCTCACTCATAAGTGCATTTATTGCGACAACAAACCGATCAGGATCATTAGCTTCATTTTGATTAATTCGATGTTTCTCACAACTATCTGGAGCCTCTTCACGTTCATGAATACCACGCACGCCATTAAAGGTGTTCATCAATGGAAATTAGTTAGGATTGCCAACAAAAGGCGGGACTGATGGATTTTCTTCCCCCATCTTCGCTAAACTGCTAAGAAAATCAAATGGTTAGTTTAAAAAAATCATACCCCCTTCCCTTTATTTATTAAGGTCACTCACCAAGTGTATAACACTCACAACTCACAAGGCAAAGGCTAATGTGAGGGCAATTGATCAATTCACCGCAATTCAAAACAAACTATGGAGATGAGTACTGTAGAACTTATTTCGAAATTTAAAAATATATAAACTCAAAATTGGGCTCTAAAATCTGGAATTCCAATTCTAAAAGAATAAGGAGCAAAATTAAATTTAAATGGTACGAATCGGAGCTGTATTGAATGAATTATGATCCAAACAAGAAGGCTTTATATAGGCAACAAATATGTTCCGAAAATTCAAGAAACTTTTCCGAAAACAAATTGGAAAAGGAACTCAAATCAAAATCCCTTATGGTAAAGGATTTTAATGACTTACTTTTCCTCCAAGTTGAAAATTCAGATCAAACCCCCTCTCTCAATTGGCTTTTATTTCTTTTTTCTCTTCCGATTAGCATTTTGACTTTTCTTTCCTTTTTAAAATCGGATTTCCTTTTTTTCCCTTCTTTTTCAGCCAAAATTCATATTTTTTTTACTATAAAACACTCACAGCCAGAATCTTATTCCCCAAGAAAATTTTCGGTCGCAGTTCCCAAATTTTTCAGAAATTGCAAATTTGCCCCCAAACTTTTGCAAATCTGGCCCAAATTTTAGATTTCAAATCCTAAACTCCGATTTTGAAACCCAAAAATCTGCTACCTTTTGTTTTTTATTTTTGAAAAGTTGTGGAACAAAAATTTCCTACAAAAAACATGGAATAAGAAAACAGTGACAACTTTCTCTTGATTCAAATGAATTTCGAGGTATTCAAGATCGTAAGGATCAAGAATATGACATTATCTATATGGTAAAAAACACAAGAATTTTTTTTAATAAGGTGTTATCAAGAATCAAAGACAATTCAAGATCACATAATCAAAGAAAGATAAAGAAAAAAAATAGGATTCTGAGCATGACATAATTTTCAGAAGAGTTGACGAAAAATATCACAAGCACATACACTGTTTAATCTACCTAAAACTACGGAACTGATTGGGAGGTGAATGCAAATAATACTTATTAATGCTCACACCCTTCGACGTCCTTCTGACTCGATTGATGAAGGTGAAGGCGGATAGTAATACTGAAGTATTCTAACTCTCGGACCCTTCGACTTCCTTCAAATCTAGATTCAATCCTCCTGGTAAGAAAGATCAAACAAACACAGTTGAAACACAACATGAAAAGTGTATAAATATAAGAATATTTTGAAAATAAATTAATGTAAAACTTGAAGCCCCTTTTTTCGGCCTCAGCAGATTTTTCGATATGCTCTAATACCAACTTATATGAATCTTCTTGCGAACACTCACGATTGCGGAATTAATATCTTTGATCTAGTGAAGGGATCTACAAACCCTCACTATCTAGCACGAAATTCAGGTATCTAGCCCTCGGGGTACGCCTAATCTTGACTAGCTCTCTTACTAGCCCTCATGATTAGATTACAAGGTTTATTGATACTTAACCGGCCCTCGGGGTTAAGCAACAATAGAATAGCTCGCTAGAAAAGAATATGAACTCAAAATTTGGTGTAGTTGATTGATAAAAGTGGTAGTAAATTCATCCATAAGGCCTCCCTATTTATAGGGTTACAATCTCGCCCCAAACCCTAATCACAAATGGAAACTGAATCGACTTATGACAGCTTTAAGAAGTTAAAACCATATCTAACCAAAATGGCTAAAATAAATGGTAATCTAAGGTATTCTGGTCAAATTCTTCAAAAATCAACCTTGAAGAATATTATCTTATCTAATCTTACCCAATTTATTTCTAATCAAAATAAAACTGAAAATACTAAACCCTAACAGACTGTATTTTTGAAATTCAGCTCTTCAAAACCCACATGGCCGAACTATCAGTCCATAAACCAAAAATGAAATAATTTTACAATATTTTACAGTGATCACACTACCTCATTTAAAAACCCAGTGGAAAAAAGAGTATAGTGTTCTTCATGATGTCTTATGTTATTTGACAGTCTTGAACAATAAATCCAAGATGTCGATGATGACTCCTTCACTTCTTCATTATAAAGGTGATCAATTAAAGCATTTAAAGTAGCACCCCTAAGCTTAGTCCTTGACCTAGTCATAGGTTCCGCCATGTCACTTAGAGGATCCCGAACATATCTTTCAAATGTTTTATCAAGTCATGAAATGTCTTCATTTATGATGGTAGTCGTCTTGGCTACTCTATCACACTATCTCTACCCGCAATCTATCAGACAATAGTTATAAAATCAGTTAAGACTGGTGCAATGGCAAATAAGTCAGAGCATTCTCGAATCCCTTGTGCATACACCCGCGCAGACACGTTCTCCCTACCCATTCTAACATCCTGGTTTCTCTTCCTAAGGGGGCATCAATAATTACACCATACATGAGTGTATCTCTAATTGTGTGCTTATATGTGGTGTACTACTCATGCATTTATAAAATTCATGAACAACCACAAAAATATGATAAACACAAAGATATGATGAATCTAATAAATCTCATAAAGCATTTAGAACATACCAAGTATCAAAATGATTCCTAGGCTAACCATATAGTCTACAAAGGTTAGATCCATGGAAAATATTAGGTTAGATGCCATGGATCTAGAAAATAAGATGAAAGGAAAAAGAGAAAGAAAATAAGAAGGAACGAGAAGAAAAACTGTCCTCTTCCTTCTCTCTAAACTAAAGGGAGAATCTACCCTACGTTATGCATAGGTGGATGGTTTAGTAGAAGACTAAGGCTCCTATATATAGTAGTAGGAGATTGGGCCTAAAATAGAAAAACCCTAGGTCAGCCATCTAGGCTTCACAGACCGGAATGGATGTCACGGTCTGTGAAGCATTCAAGCACGGGGCGTGTGATCTAGTGCAGTTAGTGAACATTATGAGATGTAGGCCATGGGATCTGGCATGGTCTGTGATGCGGGTCTCGTGCCACGGTCCATGAAGATTGTCACGGACCAGGAGCAGTTCACGATTTTTGCTCAGAAGTTCTCACGATTCGTGAAGGTTTTCATGGACCACAAATAATACATGGTCTCGCTCAATAATTTCTTCATGGTCCGTGAAGGTTTTCACGGGCCGTCACCATACTTAGCCAAATCTTCAATTCTTTATCCCCTTGCTTCACCGCTTAGTGCTTTTGTCAAGGCCAAACGCCATGCCTCATGAGGTCTCGTGCCGGTCTCTTGCAGGTTTTCACGGAACCCTTGGATTCTTGTGTACTACGGGCCATGAATATTTTCACGGGCCACTATTGCTTGACCATGTGCGGTCTGTGACCAGTCGTTGTTGCTTTGTTAGCTGAACTTTGTTTTCTTGTCACGGGTGAACCGTTTGTCTAAATCGGGACTTCTAGTAGCCGATTTTGTAGTACTCGGGAAGATGAATCCAATGGAACCAACTTTGAAGGCTAATTCTTTTCGGATATTTCTCGGAGTAAGGAAACACTCCTCGGACCACGATTCACCATTTTCTCTTTTTGCCGTCTTGAACTTCGAAGCCGCCTATCTTTGACTTTTATCTCCTTCTACCACGCATTGATGTTCATGGCCTTCATATTTTACCATTCTAATGTGAATGGACTTCGCCTCTTCTACCATCCTTGTGAACGGCCTTCAATCTTCTACCGCCCTTGCGAATGACCTTCACATAGAATGTAGCCAAAAAGTCCCCACGGGCGACCTACTAAAGATGATCACAAGGAAGATCAAGTAGCCCGTGGATACAAGATGCCCATTAGTACCAATTGAGTCTACAAAACCTGGGATTTAGACAAGAAAACCTAACATGGCCTTCTAAACCCCTTGTCACGTAAACTCAACTGATACTAGCAATCCACCAACTAAAACCAACTAAAAACTATGTCAAATGCATTGGTTAAAGCATGCATAATGGTGTTGATCAGTAAGTTCACACTACATCTCCACCGAGCAGTAGGCAAATCAAGGTTGTCCCCCTCAACTTCACCGGCGAGTTTAGGGCCCCTTCATCAAAAGATTCGCTTCAAATCATCGACACCAATCAAGGCTGTGTGATGAACTCTTCACCCTCTTCATTGACGGGGTCGAGGTCGTCGATGCCGTCTTTCCTTATTGTGTACAAACGATTATTGAATCCTGGCACCAGGGGTTTAACCATGCCCGGAGCGCGTCCTCCGTTGACAGAGTTCAACCTAGCCACGGCATTCGACACTAGATCTGCCACCACGCCACCACCTCAGACCCTGTGCCACCACCTCTGCGCCAAGATTCACTGTTCCACCGTTGTCGCCTACACATCTCTCCCACGCCATCCCTCAACAGTAGCTCCACCCTTACCTCTCTGTCGTGCGCCATCTCTACACCCCGCTATTCCTCTCTGCCGTGCGCCACCTCTCCCTCGCTACCGCACTACCCTAGCCTACGGGCCACCTCGCAATCTCTCCTATGCTAACCCCCACCTACCCTAGCTCCACCTCTCCCTTGCCACCCCGTCATTATGACTCAAATCTATTCGCTCAACCTCCACCGCTCAGCCCTATTTCCACCATGTAAAAGCCTCCCCTCCCATCACCGCTTAAAAGCCCCCACCACCACGTAATAGACACCTAAATCACACTGGAACACCCACACCACATCGAAGGAGAGAAGTGGGGAATAAATGGGGCAAGGTGGAATGAGATGGAAGCAGGGAAGAAATGGGAATGGTGGTGGCGGGGGAGAGACAATAAAGAAAGAGGAATTTTTGTTGTTTTGTTGAAAACCAAGGGCATTAATGGCTTTTACATTTTTTTAGTTTTTCAAAAGTTTTAACATAAGGGTAAAATTGTTATTTCAACGATTTCTGGGCATTTCTGTCATTGACATTTCGGTCAACAATTTTCAAGGTTATTTTTACACTTTCAAATTTTACAAAGTCATTTCTATACTTTCGCCCAAAATATTGGGTTAAAAATGCACATTTCTCCTTCTATAAGCACCAAAACATCTTGACAAAATCTGTATTAGATTCACAAAACCAGAAGTCAGATAGGCACATACTCTTCCCGTCTAGCATATGGAACACCAGCATCTTTCTCTTCCAACAACTATACAGACCAAATATTCGCAACACGTTTTATGTGCGGGTTGCAAACTCATTTTGCCACCCATAGGAACACAGTTACACATGTACAATTATTAGAAAATTTGGGGATTGTTTAATAATTTACACAAAGCTCAAGGGAAATATATACATAATTATCCTTTAAATAAATGGCCAAAGCCAGTCATTTGGATATCCTAGCAGCCAAGCGGGAGAATCAGTCAAACAGACTCCAATGACATTCAATGCATAACTTTAAAGATATGATGTACATAATTACAAAGTTTAAATTTCACACAAGTCAACAATAATTTACACTTCACACAAGTCAACAATAATTTACACTTCACACAAGTTAACGATATGCTTCGTCGTTAACAATAGAGAGGGTTGGTCATACTGACCATGTGTTAGGGGCGGAGCGGATCAAGTGTCCCGACTCAAATTGATTTAATTTTTTGTGCCAAATCGAATGGAATAGGTTGAGACAAAATTCTCATATATTGGATTGGGTTGAGTCATAAATCGACCCAAATCACATAAAACATTAATAATACATTTATAATTTATTCAAAAAATAAATAATTTTAAATGTACTAATATTTAAATAACAAATTAAATTAAATTTTAATTTCGTATAATTTAAATAAAATTTAAAATTTTATTTAATTACAAAACTATTCACTAAATAAAGAAAATAAAATTATTTTCATTCTACTTAGTTAGAATATTTCAACTATTTCATTAAAAATATATAAATATACTAATTTTTTGGTTAAATATTTGATTAATTATGGATATATATTTCAAATTTGAATCAATATATTATTTATAATTGATAGTATTTTTATACAAAATTTTTTTAATCTTTATAAATACATATATTTTTCCACACATACATCATTTATCCAAGAACAGCAGAAAACGAAAGAACTGCAGAAACTCATGCATACGTGATAATAAACAAATACCCAAGAACTATCAACTTAACTGTACAAGCAAGATAATATATTCTAATATCCTGGAAAAAAAGTCTGGAAACTTTAACTACCATATGACCGGGGCATTTTACAGCACTTAGTCTTATGCAGATCTAGGTGCACGGCTGAAAGCATTTAAGAGTATTTCCTCGAGTAAGCGGAACATGAAATTCCGTTTCACCTGAATTCTAAATCTTTATATCAAGTTGTTTAACAGTTTGGTGTTGGAACACCAAGATCAGTTTGTTGTTAAAAGGCAAAACAAAATACGCAGTGCACACACAACTTGGTTACGCAGTTCGGTGCAAATACACCTACGTCTGCGGGGCCTTGCCCAGATCAGAAACCATTCACTAGAAAGCAGTCTTTAGTACAAAAAGCTTAACTTAAATACTAATCCATTGCTAACCTACAGAGTGAATGTTGTGAGCTCCCCTCACTGTCGATCCTACGTCGTTGAACCCTCACGATCAACACGTCTCCCTGGATCTCCTCCTCCCGAGGAATTAAGACTTCCTTGTTTCTGATCTTTACGAACTTGGTCGGTTGTTTACGAACCTCCAAAAACACCACGGCAGATCGCTCCAAAGCTCTCACGTAGAGATTGAATCTTGGTCGCGTCAATTGATTGCGTTGTCTTCATCTTCTTTTTATCCCATCGCAATCCTGCCTTGAATCAACTTCTTTCCTTGTCTAACTCTACCACAAATAGACTTCTAGACTAAGGAAAGATCTAATGCTAATCTGGTATTTAATTGAACAATCCTGTTATCAATAGGACTTGTTCCATAAATAAACTACTTAACCAATTCCTAACTATTACAAGAATATTCGTTTACCAGAATTAGATGACCACGAAATCAATCATTTATCTTCACAATATTCTGATCAGATCGCACAATTATATCCCATAATACACTCCATAAATCATGGACATCAATCATACTGCTGCTGGAATACTGCTGGATAGCAGTGGTGTTAAAACACCATATCATCAGAAGTCACTCAGTGGTATTAAAACACCAGATTACTAGTATTCACAATATGCCATACATAAGTCCAACTCCGAAGGACTTTACAGAACAGAACAAAATTCTTTGCGGCAATGTAAACACAAATGTTTTTGGTCTTACCTGCACAAGGTAGATCACCCGGTTGATGATGTAATATGCAGGTTTAAGCATATCAATCGAAAGACTTCTTTACCCAGGCAATATCCGTAAATAGTCAAATAAGAAAAACTTGCTAGACAACATTTGTAGCCAGTTGCATAACCTTTTAACTGTAAGTGGTAATACCTGATGGTATATCTCTCCCAAAATAGAACAAGTAATATGTATATGCCGAAAAAACAGAAGACTCGAAAGTTCTACAAGTATCATTTCAAGAACATGTTCATCACATTTCACAATGACTCAATATTTTAGAACAGACACTCATTCTTATTTAACAATCGTTCAGATTTCTCGATGAAACTTGCTTACGGAAATGAAAAAATACATACTTCAAAATTAAAAACAAATAATACACATTCACTATATATGTTTCGCATAAGTAGAAATGGGTTTGTGTTAGAATAAAAAACGTAGATGATTAGATAATATTTTATTTCATGTTATTGATTAGTACTAGAGTTATATTTAGACTAGTATTCTTTGTACTCTATATATATATTCCTCATTATTAATCAGAATTATTATGAAAAATTACTTTATCATGGTATCAGAGCAAACTTAATTCTAAAATCCTCCTCTTTCTTTCAGCCGCAGCCTTTTTTTTTTCCGCTCGCAGACTTTGCCTGCTCTCATTAAACAAGATCCATCCCATCCGCTCTGCTTCTCTTTGTCATCATAATAATTCATCACAATAATCACTCTGCGTTGTTTTCATTATTCATCCCATCCCACCCACTATTCACCTTCCGATTTTTTTTTTTTTTTTTCTCCTCTCATGATGTCTGACAATAAATTATCTTATAATATTTTGCTCCACATGATAACTATCAAATTATCATTATCCAATTATTTATTGTGGAAGCGTAAAGCTGGTTATGTTCTCCGACCTCAGAAGCTGTATGATTTTCTTGATGGTTCCAGGCCCTGTCCGACTGTTCCTCCTCGCCCCCTGGCCGCTGCTTCCGTCTCCTATGCAGGGGCTGTTACTTCCACTCCAGTTCGAGGCTCCTCCTCCAAGCCTGATCCCATGGAGGCTTACTTGAAGGCTCAGTCTGATTTTGATAATTGGGTTGATGAAGATCAACGTATTTGCAGTCTTCTCTTTACTTCCCTCACCCCAGAGGCTTTGGCGGTTTTGCCTGACTGTGCCACTTGAAAGGAAATTTGGGACAATCTTCAGTCAATTTATCACGACAGCAGTGCTTCTTCCATCCTTTGTCTTCGTGTTGCTGCTCATAGTATACGTAAGACTGGTACAGTTCATGAACTTCATCTCCAATTTAAAGATATTTTTGAGCAGTTGTCTATGATGGGTTCTTCTGTATCCAATGTTGATCAACTTATTTCATTTTTTACTGCTCTTGGAACTGAGTTTAAGGCATTTTCTACACCATTAATTAATTCATCTCCTACTCTGTTGTATGTCGATGTCTTATCTCGTGCCAAAACCACGAGGCTTTTCTGAAAAACATGTAGGACCATTCAGCCCTCGCCACTAGGCCTGCCGCATTCACATCAGTAGAATTTCCCTCTGCCGGCCGCGCATGGGATCACGCGCCGGCGAGGGGAGGCAGCGCGTACGGTTCACGCGCCGCCAGGGGTGACCGTTTCGGCGATCGACGTGGCAGTAGAGCCGATTTTCAGTCCTTGGCTGGGGCTGGTTGTGGTCGGCCGCAATGTACTTGGTGTGGTCGTCCCGGTCACTATGATGTGACTTGCTACAAGATGCTAGCTCAGACTGGTTCTCAGGGTCCGATTCGTCGTACAGACTCCACTCATCTGGCGGAACGTTTTCAGTCATCCTTGCAGTTAGAACTTACTGCCCGATCTTCCAATTGGTTAATTGACTCTGGTGCTACCAGTCATATGGCATCCTCCGCCTCTGGTTTAGAGTCTGTTGCTCCATATTCTGGTAATTCTACTGTTTCTGTTGGCAATGGTGCTTCTGTTCGAATCTCTCATATTGGTGACACTAAACTTCAAATCTCTCATATTGGTGACACTAAACTTTCTGATGATTTATGCCTTTATGATGTTTTGGTTGTTCCTGATATTACTAAAAAAACTGTTGTCTATTAGTAAACTGACCAGAGATTTAAATGCTTTTGTCACTTTTGATGATCGGAACTTTGTCATTCAGAACAAAGTTTCCAAGGCGGTCGTGGGCAGGGGCCACAGTGATGGTGGTCTCTATGTTTTGGATAGAGGTGATTCGGTATTTTTCTCGCATTTACAGCAGAATAAAGAACGGGCATCTTATGAGCTTTGGCATGCTTGCCTGGTCATGCATCGTCGACAGTTATTTCTAGTTTGCAGAAGTCTGGTCTAGTTTCTTTATCTTCTTTGTTGCCCAAACCTGTTGCTTGCGCCCCCTGTACTATGGCGAAAGGTTAACGGTTGGCATTTGTTGAGAACCATAAATGTGATGCGCATGTACTTGATTTGATTCATTGTGACTTATGGGGACCTTCCCATGTTTTATCATCAAAAGATTTTCCCTGCTATGCTTTATTTTTGGATGATTATTCTAGTTTCACCTGGCTTTATCCACTTCGTTGTAAGTCGGATTTCTTTGATGCTTATTTACAATTTGAGGCATTTGTGGAGAATCAGTTTTCATCCAAAATTAAAGTGTTTCAGAGTGATGGTGGTATTGAGTTTCTGAACACTCGTCTACGAAGTCATTTTGCTACTAAGGGCATTCACTATCAGATATCGTGTCCTTACACTCCGGAACATAATGGTAGGGCGGAGCGCAAACAAAGGCATGTTACCGAGATGGGTCTTACTATGCTTTTTCATTCACATATGCTTATCTCTTACTGGGATGATGCCTTTGCTGCAGCTGCATACACGATCAATCGATTGCCTACTCCTGTACTGCATGGTTCTTCTCCTTATGGGCTTCTATATGGTCGGGATCCTTGCTACTCGAATTTTCATCCTTTCAGTTGCCGGGTTTTTCCATTTGTTCGACCATATGCGGATCACAAATTATCTCCTCGCAGCATTCCATGTGTCTTCCTTGGCTACAGTTCCCAGTACAAAGATTTTCGTTGTCTAGATTCTTCCACGGGCAGAGTCTACATCACTCGTCATGCTCGATTTGATGAGACATATTTTCCTTTTGCCACTTCTTTGACTTTGGGCTCTCCAGCATCTGTCCTTGATGTCTCGGCTTTTATTGATCCTGATGGTGATATTGATACCTCTGCGCCGGTTTCAGCTTCATCTCCTTTGCCGCCTTGCACCATTTGCATGACGGAACTGGAACCAGCCTCTCCGTCTGATGTGTGATATTTAGTTGTTCATTCTTGGAAGAATTTAGTGCTCTTTTATGCGAATTTTGGTACTTAATTGATTTATTTTGTTGATAGATCACTATTTTTGGAGCAAAGCTGTAGCGGAGCAGAGTAGCTGTGTTTTGGAGCACTATGGTGCTGTTCCAGCTGATCCTTAGTCGGAATCCTTCATGTGGCAGAATTGTGCTTCGTTTAACGATCACTAAGTTGCTCCGTGAAGTCGACCCGGTTAAGGTGAAGCTGATGAAAGGGGGATTGTTATACTCTTTTTTCCCAAAAGGGTTTTCAATGAGGTAACGATCCCGATCCCTCGTTAGGGAGTTTACGAAGTTGCAATCCAGAAGAAAAAAAAAGGCCAAAAATTCAGCACTGTGATTGGGTCGAAGAGAAGCCATGAAGTCCAAAACTTGGATTAATTATTCCAAGATAGAATTTAATTGTAATTAGGCTGAAATTAAGTGGAAGAATATTTCTTTTTAAATAAGCATTCTAAATTTCCAAAATTAGTTAGGATTTGGGTTTTATTTTTAATATATATATAATCGTGTGCTGTACACGATAGGGGCAAAGTCTTGGGAAAGACGGGGTTTAACTAGAATAATAAAAGGTAAAAGGTCTTAGTTGCAATATTAAACATTTATAATGCAACATGTATTAGTTATAAAATTTATAACCCGGTTTATGCAACCCGAAAATTTTATTTTCATTTCTTCTAATTTACACTTTAAACCTTGGTCTTTCCATAACTTATGGAAAGATCGTCTTTCAAGAGACGGACTCCACGATAGGAGGCGGCGAAGAATTTCGGATTTAGTGACCGAAATTGGGAAGGATTCTTCCAGAAAGAGAATTGCTGGACTTGGTTGTTTTTTGTTTTATTAGGCGGAAGGGAGAATTAGAAAAGGAGGTTGTTTTTGGCAATTTTTTGTTCTGCTGGGCGTTCACCAAACCGAGGGCAGAAACCAAAATTTTCCATTGTTTTTCTTGGGAAGAATAACTAGATCACGAGGATTATTCATTGGTAAATTGTTTTCTTCTCATTATTTTTCGATTGTCAACATGTTTAATTTCGAATTGCTTGTTCTATTTAATTTAATTATGAGTAGCTAGATTCTTAATCGGCTAGCTTAATTCGATGGTTCATGAATTGTGAGGCTTCGGATTTTCAGAGATTTAATCCTATGAGTTTTTAATTGTTTATGTCTAAAATCTATGCTTGCTTGTTTGAGTTTGATCACCTCAATCTTGTTAGGCTAGGGCTAATTAAGTAGCATCTCCTGTGAAAAACAGATAACAATTATGACTGTAATAACAGGATGATAAACAATTAATTGGATAAACTGCATGCAAATACGTGCTTGTTGTCTAAATTGGGTTCCCTAGTTCTTAAGATCGTTAAGATATAACTAGTTTAGCAAATACTTGCTAGGAATATCTTAATTAGGAAGATCACGGGTTTAACAAATACTTGCTCGCGATTGGAAATTTAAGGGGAATTAAGGGGAAATAGCAAATACTATTCCTGCTTATAACCAATTAATTCATGGGGGTTAAATGACTTGTGAGTAGTCGATGATCAAGGAATGAACCAAAGATTAACCTATGCCGATCCTTTGTTATCCATATATTTGTTCGTAATTTATCTCTGCATTTTTCTGCATTATTTTGAACCAAAGATTAACCTATGCAAATCATAGGCGTGGTTGCTAAACCAAACCTTGTTGGTAGTTTAAAATTGATAGAAATTATACCGTTCTATGTGGATACGACCTGCTTCTACTATACTAATCTGTGTGCTAGTTTGCAGTTTTCTTGGTGATAGAAACGACGTTCACCAAAATGGCGCCGTTGCCGGGGAATGGTAGTTAATTTCTATTTATTTTGCTACTAATTTTTGTTCTTTAGTTCTTGGTATATGACCAGGTCCCAGGAGTAGGAATTGATATTTGATTCTGAAGTTGAAAAGACAGCCAGGAAGAATTACAAACTCGCCAGGGAGCGGAAGCTGAAAGCTGCCGCAGACCCTCTGTTTGGCCAAACAGAGGTTGTTTCCGGAGCAGAATCTAAATCTGAGCCCGAATCTATTTTCGACATTGAGATGGGGGACAGAGGAGAGGCAGATCCCAATGCTGACAATCCGTACATGTGGGAATTAACGGGGCATAGTGAAGAAGACCCTCCCACTCCAATTTCTTTGCCAGATGCTGCGACCTCTGTGGAGATAAAGCTTGCACTGCTGAATGTTCTTCCGAAGTTCTATGGGAAGAGTAACGAAGACCCTTACAATTTCTTGAACGAGTTCATCAAGATTTGTAAGGTACAGAAAAGACCAGCTGGTGTCACAGAAGATCAATTCAAGTTGGTGGCTTTTCCGTTCAGCATGTCAGGGGCAGCGAACCAGTGGTTTTCAAGCTTGGCTCCTAATTCCGTCACTTCCTGGAATACGCTCAAGAAGCTGTTTTTGGACTATTTCTTTCCAGCCACTAAGACGGATGCCCTGAGGAAAGAAATTTCGAGCATCAAGTAGGAGTATGATGAGCCACTGAGTACATTTTGGCTACGGTTCAGACGATTGGTAGATCGTTGCCCTAACCATCGATACACGGAGGGGCAACTGCTACAGTATTTCTATCAAGGATCCACAGCTGCAAACAAGGATTTTCTGAATACCGCAAGCAATGGTGGATTTTCGGAAATCAGAGTCAATGAAGCAAAGGAGATAGTGAAGAAGTTGATCAATTCTAAGAAGGAGTATGACACTGATGAGATCCGAATCCTAAAAAAGGTGGCACAAACAGAGCCCTCGAGCCAAGATGATTTTAGGGAGAGGATGGACAGGATGGAAAGGGTACTATCCAAGGTGGTGGATAAGATTACAGTCGCTAGCACCACAGCCGGTCCTCAAGAGAAACCTTGTGACATTTGTGGCACCTTCGGCCATGTCACCCTGCAGTGTCATTTCGCGATGGATGAGCAAACTGTCCAGGCCAATGCAATGGGGAATTGGAATGAAAGGCAGCCAAAGAGGGACCCGTACTTAGCTACCTATAATCCGGGATGGAGAGATCATCCCAACTTTCAATGGCGAGATCCGGGAAATCCAGTACAAACAACCATATGTTCCACCTCATCGAGCTCCTCCCTCTCCATATACTCATAATCCACAATCTCCTCAAGGGAAGTCCATGGATGAAAAGCTAAACATGATGATGGGCATGCTTCAAAACCAGATCCAAAGTTCGAAAAAGACTGAGGCTACCTTGGAGGAGCACACACGTCAGATTTCACAGCTGTCAAACTCGATGAATGAGCTCTGAATGAAGCAACCTGGATTACCATCTCAAGTGCAACTCAACCCCAGAGAGACGGCCAATCAGATCACGTTAATAAGTGGAAAGAAGCTTGCGCTACTACTTCCGAAGACCGCAGCAAAAGGAGCTAAGGAGCAGTCGGAGCAGTCTGCAGGAGGCCTCGATTTGGCCAAACAGAGGCTCCCAGCAGAAAAAGAAAGTAAGGTACAAGGGCATTTTGACCAAACCAAGGAGTCAAATCCAAGGTTGGGTCAGAATGATCCTCCAGTTAAAATTCTTCCTCCTTTTCCACGTAGTTTAGCTAGAAAGAAAGAGGATTCTGTTGATTTCCTATCTATCTTTGGAAAAATGGAGATTAACCTACCTTTCTTGCAGGCTATAAGGCTTCCACTTGTGAGCAAGTTTTTGAAAGATTTTATTGCAGGGAAACCTAAAGACTCAAGCAAGGTCATAATGGGTGAGTCGGTTTCAGCTGTAATTCAAAGAGATTTACCTCAGAAGTGCAAGGACCCTGGTATGTTCTCTTTGCCATGTTTTATTGGAAATGTTAAGATTGATTCTGCCATGTGTGACTTAGGAGCATCTATCAATGTGATGCCATTATCTGTTTACAATTCTTTGAGTGGAGCAGAAATGGTAAATACTAGAGTAATAATCCAATTGGCAGATAGATCATGTGTATATCCTGAAGGGTTGTTAGAAAATGTTCTCGTAAGAGTTAATGATTTTGTTTACCCTGCGGATTTTTATGTAGTGAAGATGAATCATGCTAGTGGTAAAGGAACCTCAGGAGTGTTGTTAGGTCGCCCTTTCTTAAGAACGGCTAATACAATAATTAATGTGGGAAAGGGAACTATTTGTCTTGATTATTATGGTGAAAAATATACTTTCAGTATTGATGATGCAATGAAAAAACCCATAGATGCTGAAAATATTTATGCCATTGATGTCATTGACCCTCTCGTCCAAGAATACCTTGAGACTGAATTCTTGCAGGATGAGATTGACATGCTACCACCCACTGATTCAAACAACGAGAAGACACAGAATCTGAGTGATGAGGAAATAGATGAATGGTTGTACTCAATCAGCTCGCAGGAAGAAGTGAAGAGTACTGACGCAGGCCTCTGTTTGGCCAAACAGAGGCTATCAGGGGGTGAAATCGAATTTCCCGCAAAATACCTGTATGCTGCGACAGGCCTCGATTTGGCCAAATAGAGGCTATCAGGGGGTGAAATCGAATTTCCTGAAGAATACCTGTATGCTGCGACAGGCCTCGATTTGGCCAAACAGAGACTATCAGGGGGTGAATTCGAATTTGAAAAGCCCATTCCATCCGATATTTCACCACCTATACTGGAGTTGAAGAATCTTCCCCCGAATCTAAAGTATGTCTACCTAGGGGATGATGAGACTCTCCCGGTGATTGTCAGTGCAAGGTTGTCAGATTCTCAAAAGGAGCAGTTGATTGCAATGTTAAGAAAGTTCAAAAAAGCGTTTGGGTGGACCCTCGCAGACATTACAGGGATCAGCCCCGACATTTGTACGCATCATATTTTAATGGAAGATGATGCTAAGCCTGCTCGAGATGCTCAGAGGAAGCTGAACCCCAACATGAGAGAAGTTGTTCTCAAGAAAGTCCTCAAACTCCTTTCCTTGGGAATTATCTACCCCATCTCAGACAGCAAATGGGTGAGCCCGGTTCATGTGGTGCCGAAGAAATCTGGTTTTCAAGTGGTAAAGAACGAAAAGAATGAGTTGGTGCCTACTCGTTTGGTCACTGGATGGAGGATGTGCATTGACTATTGGAAGTTGAATGCCGCGACTCGCAAGGATCACTTTCCACTCCCCTTCATCGATCAAATGCTGGAAAGATTGGCCGGGAATAATTTCTTCTGCTTCTTTCGAATAGATTGGCCGGGAATAATTTCTCCTGTTCATGGATGACTTTACAGTTTATGGGAATTCGTTTGAAGTATGCTTGGGTCATTTGGAACAGGTCTTGATTCGATGTGTGAAGCGGAACCTTGTTCTGAATTATGAGAAATGCCACTTTATGGTGAATGACGGCATAGTCTTGGGACATGTGGTTTCAGAAAGAGGAATTCAAGTGGACAAGGCTAAGGTTGAGAACATAGAGCAACTTCCATATCCTACCAATGTTCGTGAGATACGTGGTTTTTTGGGGCATGCTGGATTTTACAGAAGGTTTATTAAGGGCTTTGCAAAGGTTGCACAACCCTTAACGAAGCTCCTTCAAGATGATGTTCCTTTTGAGATGACTGACGATCGCAAGCGTTCTTTTGATATATTGAAGGAGAAGCTCATCTCAGCCCCTGTAATGCAACCACCGAATTGGGACATGCCATTTGAGTTGATGTGTGATGCAAGCGATTATGCAGTTGGAGCGGTTTTGGGACAAAAGGTAGGGAAAGAGAGCCATGCGATTTATTATGCATCAAAGACATTGAACCTAGCTCAATGTAACTATACAACCACCGAAAAGGAGTTGTTGGCAGTGGTATTTGCTCTTGAGAAGTTCAGATCTTACTTGCTTGGATCAAAGATCATTGTCTATACCGATCACTCAGCCTTGAAGTACTTGTTTACGAAGAAGGAGTCTAAGCCAAGACTGATCAGATGGATCTTGTTGTTACAAGAGTTCGATTGGGAAATACGAGACAAGAAGGGTGCTAAGAATCATGTTGCAGACCACCTAAGTCGCTTAGTGAAACCTGAGGATGAAGTCCCTATTCAGGAATCTTTTCCCGAAGAATACCTGTATGCTGCGACAGGCCTCGATTTGGCCAAACAGAGGCCCCCGACGGAACCACTGCATGGTAAATCGGCGAAAGATCCATGGTTTGCCAATATTGTGAACTTCATTACCACTGGAGAGATGCCGGTTACTCTCAGTCCTGCTCAGAAGTTGAAGTTAAAGAGTGATAGCAAGCATTATATTTGGGATGAGCCTTACCTTTGGAAGATAGGCTCCGATCAAATCATTCGACGATGCATTTCTGAAGAAGAACAAGGTACAATTCTTTTGCATTGTCATTCCTTTGCTTGCGGTGGTCACTTTGGTCCTAAACGTACTGCTCGTAAGGTGCTTCATAGTGGTTTCTTCTGGTTAACTCTTCATAGAGATGCTTATCTTTTTTGCAAGAGTTGTGAAAATTGCCAAAAGACAGGAAACATATCTAAACGTGATGAAATGCCTCAAGTACCCATAATTGTGTGTGAAATATTTGATGTGTGGGGCATGGATTTTATGGGTCATTTTCCTAGTTCTTGTGGTAATTTGTATATTTTACTCGCGGTTGATTATGTATCGAAGTGGGTGGAAGCAAAAGCCACCCGAACTAATGATTCTCAAGTTGTGGCAGGATTTTTGAAATCTAACATATTCAGCAGATTCGGCGTGCCACGAGCGATCATTAGCGATCAAGGAACTCATTTCAAAAACCGCACCATTGAGGCTCTCATGAAGAAATATGGTGTTCATCATCGGCTTGCTACCACTTACCACCCGCAGTCTAATGGCCAAGCAGAAGTATCTAACAGGGAGATAAAGCAAATGTTGGAGAAGACAGTTAATCCTTCGAGGAAGGATTGGAGCAAGAGGTTGGAGGATGCTCTGTGGGCATATCGCACCGCTTACAAGACGCCTATTGGAATGTCTCCTTAGAGACTTATCTTTGGAAAGATGTGCCATCTACCAGTGGAGCTTGAGCACAAGGCATACTGGGCTGTCAAGGAAATGAACATGACAACTAGCAAGTGTGAGGAAGAGCGAAAATTCCAGCTTCAAGAGTTGGAAGAACTGCGATTGGAGGCATATGATCATGCTATGTGGTACAAGGAGCGAACAAAGATGTGGCATGATAAGAATCTAAGGTCTAAGGAGTTCATGGTTGGGCAGAAGGTGTTACTTTTTCAGTCCAAGCTTCGGTTGATGCCAGGAAAACTTAAAACAAAGTGGATAGGACCTTTTGTGGTGATTTCTGTTAGGCCGAACGGAGCTGTACAGATTAAAAGCCTGGACACGGAAAAGACATTCCTCGTAAATGGTCATCGCCTCAAGCCATTTTATGATGCTTCTCAGGTGGCAATAATTGAAGAAATTCCATTATCTGATTGACCATATCGGAAAGTCTAGCCAAAGACTGTAAACAAAGGCGCTATTGGGAGGCGACCCAAAATTATTTTTTTCCTTCTCTTTTTATTTTGTTTTCTTACAAATTCTTTCAAATTTTCGTTTTTGTTTCAAAATAAAATTTAAAAAACAAAAAAAACAAAAAATAATAATAAAATCATAAAATAATAATAATTTTAATTCGTTTTTGTTTTTATGTGCAGGGATGCAATATGGCGAGACAAGAGTATCTGGGCAATTCTACAAATAATTCAAGGCTTGGAGTGGTTTATGGAAATTGTGGATTCCAATTAGGAAAAGGAAGAAATTGCAGGGACTATGTTGCAAGAGAAGGTATTAAATCCTTTTCCTCAAATTTGCAGATCCATCTTCTCCTTCAAAAGACAAAAAAAATTCAGAGCCGAAACTCCATTAAACTCCATCAATTCCCGAGCTGCTCCACCTCTCGCCGTTGCGCCGCCGCTTCCCTCGCCGCTACGCCGCTGCTTCTCCCCGTCGTGCGCCGGCGATATTCTAGCTGCTCCGCCTCATCTCCGGTGAGTCCCGAGCGCTCCGCGGCTACGTCGGTGACTCCAGTAGCGCCGCTCCCACCGCCAGCCTGGGTAACCATCCGTCCGCAGAGATGCCACCGAAGGGGAGCCGAAAATCCGCTGCCGCGTCGATTTTGAAGCCGCCGGAATCCGCCGCGAACCACCACCTTGAGCCCGCCATTGAATCTGCTCCGGCCGGCCAGCAATCGTCCGTCCCGTCACCGACCTCCACCGACCTTGAGGTGCCGAAATTCTTCACGAAGAAAACTATGAGAAAATCCATCAAACCGCCGCCACCGACCTCGGCATTGGCGTTGTCCCAGCAGCGGAAACTCACAACTTCAATCCTCACTGAAGCACCGCTGGAGCAACCCTCTTCACCGCCATCTTCTCCGGTGCCCAAGGAACTGCCACCACCTCCCGTGCCCAAGCCAAAGAAGCCAACGAAACGCAAGTCCGAGAAATCTTCAGCTCCATTGTCCACTGCGAAGATGCCCTCTAAACAGAGATCGCCGAAGACTGCTGGAGTCGAAGAGGAGTCTTCCAGTAAATCCGCCTCACCGCCATCTCGGAAGCGCACAAGGTCAAGGCAGGCGGAGGCACGTTCTGATGTTACCGATGACCAGAATCAGGGGACCCCGAACTCTCTGCCGATTCCAGTGGAAATCAATTTGGATTCTTGGGACGGTATCCTGACTTTTGGGGATGAGGACCTGCAATCCAAGGTTCTGAAAAGAGCTAACAAATTACGCCCTTCAGGTTTGAAATTATGCAGCCCTGCCCTTCAAGCTTTGAATGTGTTTGATCGTTTTTTGGCCTATTTTACTAATTTGGGTTGGGCGAAGTTGTTTTCCTTGCATGATGCTGATGTGTGTGCACCTCTTTGTGAGGAATTTGTGGTGAGTTTTAACTTGAATCATAATGCTGCCGTGAATGTTTCTGATACTTGTATTTCTTTTCGTTTCGGGCTGCAACCTATCTCTTTGAGTTTAAATGACTGGAATTTGGCTTTGGGATTAGTTTCACTTGATGACTTGGAATCGGATGATTATAGGGATGCTTTTATTGGTTCTTACAAAAAATACCCTACTTTCAACCCTGCCGAGGCATGGAAATTGTTAGCTCCCGCTTGCCCCCACTCGTATGATTCCAACAGCGCTAATGTGCATTGGATTGAGGATCCTGTATTGCGATTGTGCTATTTCTATTTGCTGCGAAATGTTTTTGGGCGCACTACGACTTTTACTAAAGTCAGCCATCCTGTGTTGTTTGTTTTATGGTGCATGTATAACAGATATAAGTTGAATCTTGGCTTTGTACTTGCTGAAACATTGCATTCAATTGCACATGATTCTGTTCGTTATATGTCCATGTGTCATTTGGTTGGTGTTCTTCTTGATAGGAATGTCCAATTACATGTGCCTACCCCTTTTGAGCGGGTACAGGATCCTGGAATGTTTGATTTGGCCTATTTGGAACGTAGCAATCTGATTTTCTATGATAACAATGTTCCTAAGTTTTATGAGCCGGGTCCTCCACGCTCGAGCGCAACTTTCTCTAGTGCAGGTCGTGTTACCCTTGCCTCGTTACATGAGGATGTGCAGTCTCTCAACCGCAAGTTTGATCTTCTGGCTGCCCAGAACGAGCGCATTATGAGTGCTTTGAGCATTCCTCCAGTGACCAGCCCTTTTGAATGAGTTCCCCTATCCCTTCTCTTTTATGGCTGTTTTTCTTTTCTTTTCTTTTCCTTTCATGTATATTGTGTCTAGGAATCTTCTTGCTTTTAATCCGAGCTTGCTTGAGGGCAAACAAGGCTTAAGTGTGAGGAGGTTTAGGTGTCGTTTTTACATTTTAGTGTCTTGTTTGTGTGACGTTTTATATGCTTTGTTTGCTGTTTTGTGTGTTTTTTGTGAATAAATAATTCTGAATTTTTTTTTATCGAGTCAGTCAAATTTTCAACATGACAGTGAGTAATGAATTGGCTTTAAAATGGATTAACCTTGCTGGTAAAAGAATCATATTAGCAAACTTTTGTTGGTTGATATCTCCCTTGAAATGCTTAGTGATAAACCTTTGAAATTAACCTGAACTTGGCTAAATGATACATGGGATGACGAACAAGACTTGCATGAAAAAGCCTAGTATAAAGTGAGGTTTGAGCTAGAGTAGAGCACTCTCTACATCAAGTTTTTTTCTGAGAGTTGTGGTAACTAAGGTTGATGCATAATGAGTAAAAAAAGAGGCAAATTAGGATTAACCACACATCGTATATAGCCTACCTTTTATATCCTCTAGTAAACCTTTTTGAGCCTTGACATTTTCTTTGTGTAACCCACTATAAAAGCCTAGCATTTTCTCTTTATACTATTCTTGCCCCATGCATGTATGTTCTTGAACTGAAAATTTCTGCTCTTGCTTGATATTGCATATTCATGATTCGAGTGCCGGTTCTCATTGAAAAATAGTCTTATGGCACTGTAGAGGTAAATGAGCATGTAATTTGAAAAATTCTGGTCTGGACAGAAAAAAAGAAGAAGAGAGAATAAGGGTGTTGTTTTGCCCAGAAAAAAAAAGAAAAAAAGAGAAAAAATGAAAAAAAAAGAAAAAAAAGGAAAAAATTCCAGACCTAAATTAGTCTTTTAATCAGTACAGAAAATTGGTTTTGATGATGTGCATTTGCTGAAATTTTCTACTGATTTGTTCTTGAACATATGTGCATGTTTGTATGAACCTTAGAGCCCTAGGATCTCACCAATGTTACAACCCCTAGCCCCGTTACAACCTTTAAAGACCTTTTTGGCTTGTTATGTATTGGCTAAGGATACCGCATGATTATAATTGAGTGACTGTCCTTACTTATTGTGTGATTGAGTGAAAAACGTGAGGAATTCATGCTTGTCTCCTTTTGATCAGTTGATAGCCGGGTAAAGAGCAATGTAGGGGGGATTGAATTGAGTACTAAAGGGGGATGAGACCACCACTTGTTTGTGAACTAAAACTTGAACTTGGAAGGGGGATGTTTGTTGATGAGCCATGAAATGAAAACTTAATGCTGAATTGTTTGACCAAAGTTCGGGTAATAGAGTCTTAGGTGTGTCATGTATATAGTTGGTCTGTTATTTTTATTTTCTCTTTTCTGTTGATTTAGAGTCAGTTTGGGGAGGGGATTTTGAATGAACAACCTGCTTTGAAATTGCTCATCTCATACTTGAGGGCAAGTATGACTCAAGTGTGAGGATTTGATGTGTGATATTTAGTTGTTCATTCTTGGAAGAATTTAGTGCTCTTTTATGTGAATTTTGGTACTTAATTGATTTATTTTGTTGATAGATCACTATTTTTGGAGCAAAGCTGTAGCGGAGCAGAGTAGCTGTGTTTTGGAGCACTATGGTGCTGTTCCAGCTGATCTTTAGTCGGAATCCTTCATGTGGCAGAATTGTGCTTCGTTTAACAATCACTAAGTTGCTCCGTGAAGTCGACCCGGTTAAAGTGAAGCTGATGAAAGGGGGATTGTTATACTCTTTTTTCCCGAAAGGGTTTTTAATGAGGTAACGATCCCGATCCCTCGTTAGGGAGTTTACGAAGTTGCAATCCAGAAAAAAAAAGGCCAAAAATTCAGCACTGTGATTGGGTCGAAGAGAAGCCATGAAGCCCAAAACTTAAATTAATTATTCCAAGTTAGAATTTAATTGTAATTAGGCTGAAATTAAGTGGAAGAATATTTCTTTTTAAATAAGCATTCTAAATTTTCAAATTAGTTAGGATTTGGGTTTTATTTTTAGTATATATATAATTGTGTGCTGTACACGATAGGAGGCGGCGAAGAATTTCGGATTTAGTGACCGAAATTGGGAAGGATTCTTCCAGAAAGAGAATTGCTGGACTTGGTTGTTTTTTGTTTTATTAGGCGGAAGGGAGAATTAGAAAAGGAGGTTGTTTTTTGCAATTTTTTGTTCTGCTGGGCGTTCACCAAACCGAGAGCAGAAACCAAAATTTTCCATTGTTTTTCTTGGGAAGAATAACTAGATCACGAGGATTATTCATTGGTAAATTGTTTTCTTCTTATTATTTTTCGATTGTCAACATGTTTAATTTCGAATTGCTTGTTCTATTTAATTTAATTATGAGTAGCTAGATTCTTAATCGGCTAGATTAATTCGATGGTTCATAAATGGTGAGGTTTCGGGTTTTCAGAGATTTAATCCTATGAATTTTTAATTGTTTATGCCTAAAATCTATGCTTGCTTGTTTGAGTTTGATCACCTCAATCTTGTTAGGCTAGGGCTAATTAAGTAGCATCTCCTGTGAAAAACAGATAACAATTATGACTGTAATAACAGGATGATAAACAATTAATTGGATAAACTGCATGCAAATACATGCTTGTTGTCTAAATTGGGTTCCTTAGTTCTTAAGATCGTTAAGATATAACTAGTTTAGCAAATACTTGCTAGGAATATCTTAATTAGGAAGATCACGGGTTTAGCAAATACTTGCTCGCGATTGGAAATTTAAGGGGAATTAAGGGGAAATAGCAAATACTATTCCTGCTTATAACCAATTAATTCATGGGGGTTAAATGACTTGTGAGTAGTCGATGATCAAGGAATGAACCAAAGATTTAACCTATGCCGATCCTTTGTTATCTATATATTTGTTCGTAATTTATCTCTGCATTTTTCTGCATTATTTTGGCCCTATTTTTAGTTTAGTAATTCATTAGTTGATTAAACAAATTTCAAATCATAGGCGTGGTTGCTAAACCAAACCTTGTTGGTAGTTTAAAATTGATAGAAATTATACCGTTCTCTGTGGATACGACCTGCTTCTACTATACTAATATGTGTGCTAGTTTGCAGTTTTCTTGGTGATAGAAACGACGTTCACCACCGTCGACAGTTCTGCCATCCTTACATCGGTCATGGTGCCTCCTCCAACTGCGGCCACCTCTTCTCCGGCTGCGTCCGTCGGCCGCGACTAGATTGCCTCTTCCGAGTCTTCTCCGGCGTCATCCGCCAGCTCCACTTCTTCCGCATCCGCCTCGTACACATCGAATGTCCACTCGGTCATCTACTGGTGCCATTTAGCGATGGGATTATTCGGATATTATTTCACATGGCCTTACTACTGCTCTTCTTTCTCAGACAGAACCCACAGATTATCGCTCGGCTCTTCAGGATCCAGCCTGGGTTTCAACTATAGACGATGAGATAGCTGCTCTTCATAGTCAGCATTATTGGGATTTGGTGCCTCGACCTTCGGATGCCAACATCGTTGGCTCCAAATGGGTCTATCGGCTCAAGTATCGTCCGGATGGTACCATTGACCGTCACAAAGCCAGACTTATGGCTCAAGGATTTTCGCAGATTCCAGGTTTTGATTTTTACCATACTTTCAGTCCCGTGGTCTAGTCCTCCACTGTTCGGACTGCTCTTTCAATTGCCACCATGCGTTCTTGGCCACTTCATCAGCTGGATGTCAAAAATACTTTTCTTAATGGTGTTCTGGATATTCCGGTCTACATGAAGTAGCCAGTTGGTTATCAGGATTCTTCTCATCCAGACTATGTTTGTCGTTTGCGCAAGGCTATTTATGGCCTTAAGCAGGCCCCTAGAGCTTGGTTTCAGCGGTTTAGCAGCTATCTTACCCAGCTTGGTCTTCGGTGCAGCTCTGCTGATACTTCTTTATTTGTTCTGGCGAGGGGTCCTCCTTGCTGTACCTCCTTGTGTATGTCGATGACATTATTCTTACAGGGAATGATTTGACTCTTCTTCGTCAGTTCATTTCTCAGACGCGCAAGGAGTTTGCGATCAAGGATCTTGGTGCTCTTAATTACTTTCTTGGTCTTGAAGTTTCCCCTACTTCCTCAGGGTTGCTTCTCGGCCAAGCGAAGTATGCTCGGGATATCTTGACTAGGGCTGGTATGTCTGCTTGCACGCCTGTTTCCACCCCGTTTCTTGCTGGCTCTCAGCTGCACAGTTTCACTAGTCCAGCATTTCGGGATCCTACTCTTTATCGCTCTCTCGTTGGGGCCCTTCAGTTTCTCACCATTACTAGTCCGGATTTGGCCTTCTCGGTCAACACTGTGAGTCAGTACCTTCAGGATCCTAGAGATGATCATTTTGCTGCAGTCACACGGATTTTGCGTTATGTTCGTGGTACTCTTCATTATGGTTTGGTTTTCAGTTCTGCTAGTACTCCAGATGTGTTAGGCTATTCTGATGCTGATTGGGCCCGCTGTCTAGAGACTCGACGTTCCACTTATGGTTATGCCATTTACATGGGTGGGAATCTTGTTTCTTGAAGTGCCAAGAAACAACCCATTGTTTCTCGTTCCAGTATGGAGTCTGAGTATCGTGCTCTTGCCAACACTACTTTGAGGTTGTCTGGCTCACTCATTTGCTTCGTGATCTTCGAGTTCCGGTTTCTGGCTCGCCATTGTTGTTATGTGACAACAGTAGTGCTATCTTCTTGGCTCAGAATTGTGTGGCGCACAAGCGGGCCAAGCATATTGACATTGATTATCATTTTGTTCGTGAGCTGGTGACTTCTGGCAAGCTGCGCGTTGCTCATGTTCCAACTTCTCTTTAGATTGCTGACATTTTCACCAAGGGTCTTCCTCGTCTGTTGTTTGAGTTCTTCAGATCCAAGCTTTGCATCGGCGAGCATCCGACGCTTCGCTTGAGGGGGGTGTTAGAATAAAGAACCCAGATGATTAGATAATATTTTATTCCATGTTAATGACTAGTACTAGAGTTATATTTAGACTAATATTCTTTGTACTCTATATATATTTTCATCATTAATCAGAATCATTATGAAAAATTACTTTATCAGTTTGAATGAAATAGACGTAAGTTGTCATATCTATAATTTGAAATGAAAGTTAAATGGTTGACTTCTTCGTATTTGAGCATTATTGTCAGTTGTCCAATAAAAAAAACTTAATCTGATTATACAAAAAAAGACAATGAAAAAGTTCATATAAAAAGTTGCAATAATTTACAGAGACGGCCTCTCCGACACAGCAAGATTATCATTTTTCTATCATTTATACTATATATCATAAGAAATAGATAGTATGGCTGAACATGATTTCGATAAAAATTATGAAATTGTGACGTGCGGGCTGCCAGTCTCCCACAATGAACATTTTCCCAACTACAAAACTTAAGCATGCCAGTAATTCGACTGACCTATCGGCACATTCTGATTCCCTGTTATAGAAACAGTTCTCTGAGATACATTAGAAACCTCTGATTTATCCTCAAGACAAATTAGATTCAACAGCTTCAATTTCTGGATTCGAAGGATCATCTGAGAAAATAATATGTTCGAAGGCAGCCCGAAAGACCATAAGCACGTGATGGAGCCGCTTACGACTTTCTTGAAGCTAGAAGCACAGAAGCTTTAAGTTGGGAAGATAAATTAAGAGGTCTAAATGCATCTACATAAGCATAGGGTGGGAAAGCAAGAGATTGTGGTAATGCCAATCATGAAGACTTTAACATCCAACATCATTCGCACAGTTATATTTTGAATAGAGAGAGGCAAGAGAAGGGATTTGTAAATACTTGGAGAGTGTTGTGATTCTTGTGAAGGGTATTCTATCAGTTCCTGTAAACTTTCCCTTCAATCTCTTCCATTGCAGCCTTCGAGCAAGTGCAAACGCCAAAGCCATTATCATGGACCTGATACATGAGAAAAGGGAAGATTTGGCTCAAAATGTTGCTTCCTCTAAGCCATGTGATCTGATAACTTCCCTACTTAGCATCAAAGGTGAAGGAGCTATGTCTGATCAGGAGATTGTGGACAACATGTTTGTTGTGTTGATAGTGGGACACGACACGACTTCGTTTCTTTTAACATTCTTGGTGAATCTCTTGGCTAAAGTCCCATTTTCCACCTGCTCAGAAGTGAGGAGACCTCAATTCCGCCAATGCTTCACCCGAATGACATTGTTGCGTTAAAACTCCTTCCAAGGATCTCCCACCCGAGTCAACGGTGTTCTAATCATTGCAAACTCTATAACTCCCGCAACACACCTTCAATCCCCACCTACAGCCACCACAACATCACCCACTAATCACCGCATCCAACAAAATGATATTCCTCTAGCGACCAGGACAAATATACTTCTTTGTGAATATTGAGCACTAATGAAAAACCGCAATAAAAGTATATTGTTTACTGAACTTCATTTGTTCTCTTATTGTCCTCCTTTTACTATAAGCATATACGCAGTCTAGAATAATAGAGCTTACTAAGATTCCAAGAATACTCATGAAATACAAGCACTTATGTTTTGTGGCATTAGTGTAGTCAGAAACAGAAGACCACATTCAGATTCAAACTTGTAAACGCATATGAGAGCAGTGAATTGGAATTTATAATGACTAAAGATCAAAATTTCTCAAGCAAGAATTATCATTCACTACAAATAATCCTGCAACAAACATTTGCACTATCTCCGGGATTAGAAACCAGACTAATGATACATTTAGAACTGCAACTCAAGGCATACGAATCATACCTGTACACTGAAAAACAAAGAATAGAGATTTCTGCAAATGTTACCCCTCCAACAAAAACAAGAAGGACCAAAGACCACCTTCCATCATTCACTCTGAAATATGTTAAAAGGGGTCACGAAAGTCTCCAGTTTTAACACGATCTTTTCAAGTTAGAAAAACTAATATACCTCAAATAGAATATGAAAATCACAACTCGCTACAAAATACAGTTCTTCCAATTTCAGTGAAAAGAGTACATAAAGAAGTTAGCCTACTTTATAGTTATCACCAGGGGCGGAACCAGTGGTACGCGAGGTAGGCTTCCAGCCGTACCTAAATTGCTGGCCATAGGTAGTAAGAATCGAATTCCGGCGAGATGCACGTCTTCCGGCCCTGCTTGATGAACCCCTTCTTTTTTTTTGCAACTGAACCACTAAAACGACGTCATTTTCATGTTAGTGAAACGACGTCATTTCATTTGTCATTAGGGCAAAAAAAAAAAAAATGAAATATGAGTTTTAAGATGTATTGTATTGGGCTGGGCCAATTTCCCAATCCAATACCATTTCTCCCAAAATCCTATTAAGGAAGAAGCTGAAGAGAGGAAGTGGCCAGTGGCCAAAGCTTAGGAGCTCAGTTCTCTCCCACTAGGTCTCCGCCTCCTACCACCGTCCCATCGCCGCAGCTAACGCTGTTGCCACGGTTCCACCACCGTCCAACCCTCCACCGTTCAGCCTCCCCAACAAAATTTTCTGATTCTGTCACTGGTTATCACCTCACAAAATTGGAGCAGGATAGCAATTTGCTTAACAGAACAATCTGTAATGAGTCCGGAGCTACTTCCATCACTCCCCAGAACTTTTCTTAATTGTTACTAAATACTAAACCCCATATGTCTGTTTGGAGCAAACATCTCGAGTGAACATTTATTCATTCATATGTTTAATAATACTCTATTTCTTGTCGAAGAAAAAGTTCACATTACTGTTCCTTTCTTGCTATAGAACAACTTGAAAATATATACTATTGGGCACATTCACATCAATATTGGCGAGAAAGAAAGCCAGTTCAAACAATGAATCATGATAACTATAATTTCATATGTATCAGCAAAGAAGTTCTCACAGACTGTAAGGTATAGAGACCCAAATGAAATATGGTAAGGATAAGTGCAATTCACCGCTGCAACCCAGAGACGACGCCGTAAAAGCTATCATCAAGAAGTAATAGTGTATGCTTTTGCCGCTGCAAATTCTTCTAAAACTTCTTCTACCGTCCGCCGCTTCACCAGCCACAAAAATATCATCGTCATCAGCAACATCCTTCGGCAGCAGAACGGTGATTAAGAAGAGGAATAAAGAAGAAGAGGATTCAGAACGGTGATGAAGAAGAGGGACGGAGAAGAAGAGAAAATCCTTTGGTAGAACGGTGTCGTTTTGTCAGGGTATGAAAATTAAAATATTTTTCAAACACCCCCGGTTGATACTGATAGCAAACAATTCTTATTATATGATGCTTTGCGATAAATTAGTAAAATCACTTTTACATTAACATGAATTAATAGCAAGCATTCTAACAGTGGATTGTAGGAATTCTTTGTCATGGACAACTAGCAAAACTTGAATCTCATTTTCCAAATAATTACTAGGCTCTAGAAGAGAAGTTGCACTAGAATTATTTGTAATGAGGATATATGAGGATAAAGTTGTAAAACATTAAGGCTGACGAGTTTCTTAGAGATATTCATCTTCCCATGAACATCATCATCGGGTCTATGAGTATTCATGCTTTCCTTATGGGTAATTCGGGTGAGGATATGGTGAGTACCAAAGGTACTGAAGGAACCATGTATGCTACTCCCACCGTCCCAGATGAATCTGCACACTTTTCTTTTTTGGGTGTTCCAGACAAATCTGCACACTTTCCTCTTAAGAAAATATTTAACATTCTAAAAGACAATATTATCCTCACAAACTCAAAATTTTACAAAACGCAATACCCACTTCTCACAAACCCTACACACCCTTATTTTCTTCTTTTCCAAAATTTTGGGCTATTCTTCTTCTTACGCCACTACACCAAATTCCGCCACCACTTCCAGCTCACATTGCCACCACTTCCAATCCCGCCACCACTTCCGCCTCCGCCTACTCTCCCTTCCACCACAGCCTACTCTCCCTTCCAATCGACGTCCTCATTTTCCTTCCCACTTTCTGCTTTGCCTCCTAAAATCGCCACTCTCCATCGGTTGTCCTCTGCTTCCCGACGCTGACCTTCACCGCCCTCCGACGCCGATGTCATCTACCACTCACCCCGCCCCCCTGCTTCTCTGCCACCAGCTCTGCCTCCCATTTTTCCAGATCCAGCACCTCCACCCCCCTCCTTCTCCCCCCAGTCACTGCCTCTCCGCCTCCACCTCCACATCCTCTTCTTTCTAATCCAGCACCTCATCTTCTTCCAGGTTAGGAATTGTGTTGCTTGAGGTTCTGACAGGAAAGAGGCCGACTTTTAAGGTGGCGGAGGTGAAAAAAGGTGAGTTGATGAGTCTCATCGATGTCTATTCTCGCAATCTGAATGGGGGAGCTGGGTCAAATTCTTAATAAAGGTAGAGTGCTGGGTGCGACAGAGAAAGGAGGTGGCATGAGAGAGGAGAAGAGGTAATGTGGAAAGAGGAGGAGGTGGTGAGAAGAGGTGGCGCAGGTGGAGAAGTTGCGAGCAGCGGCATTTTTGGCAGAGAGATAGGACAGAAAATAGGTGAAGAAGATAGGGGTATATCTGACTTTTCACTAGGGGAATTTTTGCAGAGATATTTTCTCTCTTTGCAGGTTTCTCTGGGACGGAGGAAGTACATATTTCAAGAGGGATATTTGTAGTGTTGGATCAAGGTTTTTACATTTCTTACCATGACTTCACTTGGTAACAACATTTTGTTTCAAAATTTATTTTTTATTTATCGTAATTTAAAGCATGAAAATTGAAGACTATGAGTGAACATTGCACAAATTAAATATGGCCATTTCTCATAAATGTGTTCGGTGTCTTTTTTTTAATCTCCGTCAAGTTGCAATTGTAATGCAATAAATGTGACTTATTTTTTACATACATATTAACCCCATTGTCATTGAAATTCAAATAGTTTATAAGTTGATATATATCAAGTCTAAAATAAACATTTATTGTCATCAATCAAAAGACATCAGTATTACAAATAGAATTATTTTAAAATACATATTAATAATATAACCCATAGCCAATATTTATAAAAGAGTCAATGAAGTATATGTATTTTAACTTAAATCCATATAGTTAAATTTAATTTAATTAGTTAATTCATAAACTACATTTTCACTTAATCTTTTTGACTTTATGGATGTTGAGATGAAATAAGGAAGATCAACATAATATGGTAAAATATTAAAAAAATTGTTGAATATAATTATCCAAACAAACAAAACTGTATAACTTCATATAAAACAAGAAACCATAAAAAACACATTACTAGTAACTGGAGGATACACTATAGGAAAAATAATCTTTTACTTCGCCCCCTTTTCCAAGATTTTTTCCTTAACCCCAAATAACCGAGGTAAGAAATCCCTTTACCTCGGTTTTGTTTTTTTTTTTTGAAGTAAAAGGCTTTTTTTTACTTCAGTTATAGAAAAATTGAGGTAAATAATGGTTTTTTACCTCGGTTAATAAAATAACCGAAGTCAAATATATAAAAATGAGGTAAATAATGTTACCGAGTAGCATGCGACGTCGATCTGTGTTGTGTTAAAAGCTGGGCCAATTTTGGGTAATACGTCATTTGTAGCAATACATCTGTGAGTGACATTGCGAAGTCACAAACATGAACTTTAGGGTGACAAAAAAGAAACCTTTCCTAATTCGTACACAACCAATACCCTCTTTGTTCAATGTTTTTAAATCACTGGACCAATAAATAATTTATAAAATAGTGCTCACATGAAGCCAATTACATAATTTTCAAATAAGATAATGAATTAATTATAAAAACCATAGGCATGAGAATATCCTTACAAGTACATAAATTCGAATAAAAAATGTCTTAGTTCACACATAACAAAAATTACAATAAACTTAATCAGCTCGGACAATGATGACCTTGAAGATGATTGGTACCCTAGCTTCTATCATCTCAAAGAACAAGATGTCCCCGATGCGTAGGTTGTTTCCCCCAAGATACTCACTAAAACCCTTTGGGGAAAGAGCCTTCATCTTCCCACCCCCCAAGTAGTCCATATGCCAGTCTGTCCCGTAGCACCTCAGCACTACGGGGGTCTTCTTAGTCGGTATGAGTTGTACAATCTCCCAACGTATGTATTAATTAAGTTAGAGTAAAAAAAATATTGATTAGAAATATAAATGTATATACATACATATATATATATATATATGCAATTGTCTACAAATAAAATTTAGTCAAGCACTTTACCAAAGTTGGTATTTTCCTTATGTTGAGTTTCTTCATAGTTCATTCGAAACATGGGCTATCAATAGCTATTGAATGATGTTCAATGTCAAAGAAATAAGGCTTCGGGTGCCTCCTTTGTGCAGTGAACTATACGATAACTGAAAAGTATTAGTTGTAAGAGGTGTGTAGTTGTGTTAGTGAATAAAAATATATTTAAATAGGTGAAATACCTGAAAAAGGGTTGATTAGACGATCCTTTGCCAGCCATTAGTCTTGCATCACATGTGGAATTGTTAAGTGTAAAACTAGGGTATAAAATACAATGTGCGACGTTAAACCATTCATCACTCGGTGAAGTCGGTCCAAATCAGTGGGTTAGTTGACATGTAGATGCGACCTCATGACCTCGTCCGTCAAAGCGAACAGAGGACAAAGTAATAGCCAACGTCGTAAATTGAGTAAAATGTGTAACTGAATACTTGAACATGTGATGTCACTTTATTATCGCATATACCGAGTTTGATAGATACGTGACCAACGTTGCATGATTCAGAGGCAGCAACATCAAGAAACCAATAAAACTAGAAAAAATAAAGCTTCATATACACCACAAGAAATTTAAACCCTTTGGAAACATACCAAAATATTGTCTAACCGAATTGTAAAGTAAGAATTAGGAAACATATTAATGGACCACAGATCGAACATTACAAAGTAAGAATTATAAAACATATGTGTTAGAGGATAAGAAAATCCATACCTTTTACCACAGGAGAAGAGAAGGGAGGGAGACCGTTGGAATTTGAGGAAAATTTATGGATGAATGCTCAAAGTCTTTGTTATGGTTCCCCTATTTATACATGTCTAGTTGAAATGTCGTTTTGAACTACCTCGAATTATGCAACATCACATACTGAATCGGGTATGGCGACATGTTTTCGATCATAGGCCAACAACATCGGTTGAAGTCAATGTGTCGTCCACCACCTTGAACAACTTCGTACTCCACTCGGACCATGGGACATGATGTCGACCACTTCGCGTCGTCGCATAATTGCATGTGCCTAAGAATTACATCCCATTGTGGAAGTTGTCTACAGTTCAACTTCTATTACAATAATTGTTTACAACGACAATTTGCTAACATTGAGAAGGAGTTACATATGTTGAAAGAGGGATAGGACCGGAGTTACATAAATATGATGAATTCAATAACATTGAAATAAAACTTAATAAATAAAATTCTTGATATAAAATTCAAGACTTACAATAAAATTCAAGAAATGTTATTCTAACTTTAATTACATTTTTTTTCAACAAATGTTTTAAAGTCATTAATCAGTAAAAATTTGCGAGGAAGAACGGTTACATTAAAAACTACAGGCCCAACACCATTTACCACATCAAAAAGTAGTGTGCCCCCAATCACGAGTTCCTCATCATCAAGAAATTTGCCAAAGCCCCTAGGGGTGAGGGTCTTGTACTTCTCGTTTCCTGAGTAACGCATCTCATACATCCTTCCATGACACTACAACACCGCAGGGGTCTTGTACGGCGGTAGGAGCTCGAAAATGTTGCTTGGGACGTACTAATTTATTAACAAAGAAAAAAATTAAGTAAATATGAAAATAACTTGTAGAGAAAGTGCATTGTAAATATAATACACCATGTGTAAGAAGGGAGGGGGGGACTTACCAAAATGGAAATGGCACCAAAGTTCATCATGGTAAGCGTGTAGTGTGTAATGACTTTCCCATGTGCAATCCTTACATTACGATCCTCATCCGAATCACTAGGGATCTACATTTTAATCGTTGAACTTTTAATATTATTCTTAGAAAAAAATGAAATAGAATTTAAATCGAAACAACAAATGACTTACCTCAATTGGGGCACATCTACTCGAACCAGCACTGTTAGACACGATTCCTGAAATTTGATAAGAATTGGAAAATTTTATCTATTGTGGGGCCACAAACATTACATAGAATACATGCATAATTGACGCCGTTGATATGTCGGCTACCAGCATTAAAATTGAGATGTTAATGAATAGTAGTCGACATCGCATACTACTAAGGTTCAAAGCAAAAAGTGTAACCAACATCGCTAACGGTTCATCCCAGAAGAAGTATAACCGACGTACCAGCAAGGTCACAATTAGGAGTTACAGATGCATTGTCACCAGACGAAAACCATAGCAGGGAATAGGTAAAAGAAACAAATTATGGCCAGTTATAAACAATGAGAACATCGAACCAAAATTCCTACTACCTAGACCAAACATCCATAGAAATTTAAATACAATAAACAAATAACAGTATGGAATTTCCACCATATGCATATCAAATTAAAGACAATTACAAAAAAGAAAGTAATGTATGGAATCTAGAGAGCATGCCTTTGAGAAGAAAGGGTGAGGAAGTATATAAATTTTGCCAACAAGTTAAATGTTTAAAGTGAATTCTAGCGGTGGGCTCCATATAGATTTGTTATGGATCATTTTGTATTCTGCCCCCTGTCCTACGAGGTCACACGCCGAATGATCCGAACGACGGAATAGTGAATCATAAGCAATGTCGTGTACTCAACCTGTGGGTCTCAACATTTCAGCCCATGAGAATAGGCTAAGGCCTATGAAAGTCCAACTACATATGCTATGTCGCATGTCCTTCAGGAATGCAAATTTATGATTGAAATAAAACTGACGTCGACCTATGTTAGCGTGGGCCTCAACATTTTGGCCCACTAGTAGAACACCTGGGCCCCGCGTTTGACCAAAACGAGAATGGTTAACCTTAATAGCGGTTACTAGTATGTTATATACTACTAATTGACGTCTATAAATTTCCATGAACTTTATAGACGTCTAGTCCAATGGGAATCGATTTTAACACAACTAGTGATCTTTATTGATGTCTAGCTAGTTTGATGGGAACCACCTCATAGATTCGCATCAAAGTTCAAATTCGTGATTTTTTAGGAAATAAAACTGTAGTAAATTCTATCCATGAATATTTTTGAAGTGACAGCACATGAACTAGGGTAAATCGTAGCACATTACTTACAAACACAATGTATCATTCGGAAGAACCTGTTGAAGCATATGTTGATTACTCCCAATTTCTTAATTACACTCGAATAGTTTCTTTATTACACTCGAATAGCGTAAGTTCAACTTTGGATATGAAACTTTCTTTTCAGACTGTTCATAATTAGGTTTTGGATTGATAGTCTATTTTTAAAAAAATTTCACATAGGTCCCTCCGATAAATTGAGAGAACTTGGAATGTTAAACTAAAGATACAGTCAACCGAATCATGAATTGACGACCACAATGTTCCGTTATAGTCATGGATGGATACACCGGGATAATCATCCATCATTTTTCTTAGTATTCCATTTATACCCCTACGATAAGAGTTATGAGAAAGATATTTTCCACATGGAATCATATGAAATTTCATATTCTTGGTTTTTTAGGAAATAAAACTGTAATACAATTCTAACCATGAAGATTTTTGAAGCGACAACACATGACCTAGAGTAACTTATAGCACATCACTTACAAGTACACAAGGTCTCATTCAGAAGAACTTGTGGAATCATATGTTGATTAGTCCCAGTTTCTTTATTACACTCGAACAATATAAGTTCAATTTTGGATATGAAACTTTCTTTCTGGTCTGTTCGTAAATGGGTTTTGGACTGACAGTCTATTTTTTAAATTTTGCACATAGGTCCTTCTGACAAATTGGGAGAACTTGGAATGTTAAACTAGAGATACACTTAACTGAATCATCAATTGACAACCAAAATGTTTCGTTTTAGTCATGGACTAATACACCGGGGTAATTGTCCATCATTTTTCTTAGTATTCCATTTATACCCCTACGATAAGAGTTATTTAAACGATATTTTCCACTGCATGAACTTTCATATTCTCATTTTTTTTAGGAAATAAAACATGTAATAAAATTCTGTCCTTGAAGATTTTTGAAGCAACAACACATGACCTAGAGTAAATTGTAGCACATTACTTACAAATACACAAGGAGTTATTCAGAAGAATTTATGGAAGCATATGTTGATTAGTCCCAGTTTCTTTATTACACTCAAATGGTAAAAGTTCAACTTTGGATCTGAAACTTTCTTTTCGGACTGTTTGTACACGGGTTTTTGATTAATAGTCTATTTTTTTTTTATATTTTACACGTAGGTCTCTCTGAAAAATTGGGAGAAATCGATGGTTGGCAGTTGTTTCTTTTAATATTAACGACAATTTTGTTCCACTTTTCCCATTAATTGTTCGACAGAAGGGCCGGCTGGTTAACACCAAGGATTTTACCGCACATTTTTGAAAATTGACTGTGGACAATTTATGCGACGTCGCATGCTTTCCACATACAACAAAACTATTGTCTAACAGAAGTCGACGTCAGAAATGCCGCAAATTTCAACGGGAATTGAAAATTTGTAACAAAAATTTTAACCAAAATTTCCCTTAACCCCATTTCAAGTAAATAAAACTCAGCTCTTACACTCATTTCCCATCAACAACACAAACCCAACACCTCTTAAACATCAACAAGATCAAATGGGGGAGCATCTAAAGGTTCAAATCCCTAGAGGTATTTTTTTACCCATTCCAAGTTCATCTACTGATCCGCACCATTTTGCATGCTTTAACCAACAAATTTGACATAGTTTTTAGTTACTTTTGGTTGGCTGTTTGGCAACATTAGTTGAATTTACATGACAAGGAACCATGTTTGGTTTTCTATTCTAAATCCCGCATTTTGTATGCTTAATTTATAATTCTTGACATCTCGTGTTCACAGGCACCTTGGTCTTAATTATTAGTACCTTTAGTAGGTTGCCCATGAATGCTATTTGTTACATTACATTGTTGCGAAGGCCGTTTGCTTCTAACGGTAGAAGATTTGAAAGTCATTTGCATTTTAATGGTAGTAGACGAAGGCCACAAGTATCAATGCATGGTAGAAGGAGATTGAAGCCAAAGATAGGTAGCTTCGGTGTTCAAGACAGTCAAAGAAGAAAATGGTGAATCATGGTCTGAAGAGTGTTGCCTTAGTCTGAGAACGATCCATGAAGACTTATCCTTCAAAGATGGTTCCATTGGATTTTATTCTCGAGTATTACAAAATAGACTACTAGAACTCCCAATTTGAACTAACGGTTCACGCGTGATAGGTAAACGATGTTTAGCCAACGAAGCAGCAGCGGCTGGTCGTGGACCACGCATGGTCAAGCACCAGCGGCTTATGAAAATCTTCACAGACCGCACTACACAAGAATCCAAAGGTTTCACGAAGATCTGCATGAGACCAGCACAAGACCTTCACAAGGCAAGGCATTGGGCCATGACAAAAGCACCGGGCCGTGAAGCAAAGAGATGAAGAGTTGAAGAATTTGGCTAAGTATGGAGCCGGTCCGTGAAAACCTTCTTGGACCGTGAGAAGACTTCTGAGATAGACCACAAGCTACTAGCAATCCGTGAAAACCTTCATGGGTCATGAAACAATTTCTGAACAGAAGCCACAAGCTGTTCACGGTCCGTAAAAACCTTCACAGGCGAGGGAAAACTCCGAGCAAAAACCTCATGCTGCTTGCGGTTTGTGAAAGCCTTCATGGACCATGGCACAATACCACCTTTATGGACCACGACAGATCCCAATGGCAACGGCTATGAACATTCACGGACCATGGAAGATCTAGCATCTCGTGGGTATGCATGTTTCACGGTCAGTGAAATTTGTGCTGGTCCATGAAACCTCTGCGGCTAACATAGGTTTTTGCTACTTTTGGTCAATTGTGGGCCTACTTTTAGGCCCAATCTCCTACTACTCTATGTAGGAGCCTGGTTTACTCATTTGAGAGGTTGGAACATTTTTTGGAAACACATTTGGAGAGGAGAGAGTTTGAAGAGAAGGAAGGAGTCCCTTTTGTAGGTTTTGTAATCTTTTCTTTTCTTCTTGCTTTGTCCCAAAGATGTGGAATTCAAATATATATTTGAAGTCCATGTCTAGGAAGTAGTTAGATTAGCTTGGGATTCATTTTGGCACTTGGTATGTTCTAAATGCTTTATAAGATTCATTAGATTCATCATATCTTTGTGTTTATGATATTATTGTGATTGCTCATGAATTTTATAAATTCATGAGTGTACACCAAATATAAGAACACATTTTGGGATATACTCATGTATGGTGCAATTATTGATTCCCCCTTAGGAAGAGAAACATGGATGTTAGAATAGATAGGGGAGAACGCATCCACGTGTGTGTGTGCACGAGGGATTTGAGAAAGATATGACCTATTTGCTATTGCACTAGTCTTATCTAACTTCAAAGCTGTTGTCTGAGAGGTTGGGGTAGAGATAGTGAATCGTAGCAAGTTAGGTTTTGTGTTGAAACCCTAGTATCATAGATGGATGCCTACAAACCTTGGACCTAGCGTATATAGGACTAGGGGGGTAGCTGCATTCATTATGGAAGCCCAGGGGTAATAGCACGAGGAAGAAACAGACCTGCAACAATAGTAGGATCTTGTTGTACTCCCCTAATTATGATGGTGGTGTTGATGGAGGGTTGCGAGCGCACCTACCGTGCCAGGGTTGGGGAAGCATATGCCATCGGTAATACCATGTGTTATAAACACACTGATAAGTCTTTTATATGTCTATATGAGAATGAATCGAGGATTTAAGCATTAGAACTACCATGTTGCTAAATGATTCACAAGTTCTTAGTATAAATGTTTTACTTGTTTGTCAATTATATGCTTGTACTTGTTAGTTGAAAACAGCACCTCCTCCCCCGAGTTTCATGTCTACATTACTAGCTATTACTTTCACTGGTGCAGATTAATGACCCACACAGGGTTGTGTTTCTAACTAGTACTTGATCCCTAGCATCCTTGTGGACAAACCCAGAGATTGCCGCTTACTACCCCTTGGTAGCTTAGCAGTAAGAATGGGTGTAGATTATAAATCTCTTATATTTTGACCACTAAGCCCCTCGGCTCGTGTTTTTAATGATGACCGGGTCGGGATGGGTTAAAATTTTGGCACCATTGTCGGGGATATTTTTCAGGTCAAATATTATTTGAGCATGAGATGTTAGTAGAGTAGTTAGTAGTGTCTTTTATTGTTTTTCTTTTGTTTGTTTTATTTGCTGCAAGTGGAGTTTTGGTCATAGTTTCCTTGTTACTTTGATTTTGTTTGCTATTGTAACATTACAAGGATAGTGTGACCCTAGTTTATGGTACATACATATACCTCATATCTAGGTGTTTTGCATTCTATAACTAATCTCACAGGTAATTGGAGGATAATGAGAAAGAGAACTAGATCGGAGGCTCACCCCAGGGGTTTGAATTTTTAGGAAGCATCGCACAAGGTGGCAGAAGATAACTGCATTTTTAGAGAGCTTATGGCTCCGAACTTAGAGAACCAACCCTTATGTATCACATTCTCTAAATGTTACTTGTGGGCTGAAGAGTGGGATGATACATTGCCTTCCTACTTTACACGGTATGGCGAGAGAGGATTTGAACAAACATTTGTCAAAATTCCATTTGGTGTGCACGAATATGAAGCCACCGGGAGTGTTGGAAGATGATTACAACTTGGGAGCATGCCCTTTTTCACTGCAAGATGGAGCAAAAGATTAGTTGTATTATCTACCACCAGATTGCATTGGGTCATGGATTGATATGAAGTTGAAATTCTTAGAAAAATACTTTCCACCATCTAAGTCAGCCAGGTAGAAGAAGCAATTGTCCAACATTACTCAAACAGCGACCGAGAGCCTATATGTTTATTGGGAGAGTTTTAAGAGACTCCCAGCTAGGTGCCCCTACCACCCATTCAGGTAAGGATATTTTCTCTACTACTTCTTTGAAGGCCTTTGTGATGAAGACATGAGGATGGTAAATGCTACATGCAACGGTTCTATAGCCAATAAGAGCCTGAAGGATGCGATGGCACTTTTTGAAGAGATGGCCAATGGAATGAGGCAATTTGGTAGAAGGTCTATGGTTAATGTCTTGGATGAACCCACACACACACCAAAGTTGGAGGAGCAAGTCCAATCTCTTGCATCTATGATGAAAGTAGTTTTACAAGGAAAGATGGGGTTTGTAACCTTGATCACCACACTAAAAAATGCCCCGAGGTTGTTAGTGACGTGCAAGAGTGAACTTCGTGGACTACAACAATCAGGAGAGACCTGAATTTGTTAGGTGTCAACAAAAAGAGCTCCGGGGGAACCAAGGGGAAGAAAGACCGGACCACTATACAAATACATTCAATCTGAGTTATAGAGATCACCCTATTTTCTGATGGAGGGATGACAATCAACCTCAAGGATATAGGGGTGGACAAGCACCACCTCAACCTTATCCTAGGGGTAAAGCTACATCCAACAATCACACCACACTTTACAAGTCGGATAGGGAGGAGATCTTGGATGCCATTGGTCAATTGGGGAAGAAACATGAGATCTTCTCTGAAAGGACTAGAAGAGAAATTGAAGACCTTGTTACTAGAGCCTTCTCAATTACAAGAACCTTGTGATTCAAGTTGGACAACTCACCACCTCGGTGAGCCGATATGAAGCAAAAGAGTTTGGAAAACTACCTTCCCAACCGGAAGTGAATCTAAGAAATGTGAGTGCACTCGAGCTAAGGAGTGGTAAGGAAGTTTGCGAAACCGAAAGAAGGTGTCACAAGAGTATGATAAGTTAGTGGAAGCCACAAAAGCACACTTCAAAGAAGAAGAGATAGTTTTCAAGGAAGAACCCTCCAAAGAGCTCCCACTACCCAAGGCACGAGTTTCTATTCCACCTCCATTTCTAAGTGCTTTGAGGGGAAAGCTGAAGGTGGAGACAAATCAGGCCAACATTTGAAAATTCTTTGAAAAAGTGGAGGTATCTATCCCTATCTTGGAATTGATTGACAATGTGCCTGCATATGAGAAATTTCTTAAGGTTGCATGTACTAAGAAAAGGCATAGACCACCTAAGAAGTTAGGGATGCGAAAAATTGGGGAAGTTGCCATTTTGAATCATAAGAATTTTCCTAAGAAATGTGAAGACCCCGGAATGTGTTCTATCCCAATTTCTTTAGGTGGAACACTTGTTGAACATGCCCTGATAGATTTAGGAGAAATCAATGTGATTCCATTTAGTTTATTTGGATGTCCTGAAATTTGTGAACTTAAAGAGACTAGATTGATTGTTCAACTCGCTGATCACTCCCAAGCTAGCCCTTGTAGGCTAGTGAAGAATGTGATGGTGCAGGTAGGCAAGTTGGTTTTTCCGGTGGACTTTTATGTCCTAGACGTAGCGCACAACGGAAGTGCACTCCCAATTCTTTTGGGGAGACCTTTTCTAAAACTTTCTAGGACTAAAATTGATGTCCACTCGGGAATCTTGACACTAGAGAATGACATAGACAAAATGGAATTCAACATTTATAAATCTATGCATGATTAAAAAAAAACCTTCTCTAACGTGCAAAGGTGTGACACTTTTTTATGAACATGATATTATTGAACCTTTTTGTATTACTAATGAGCATGAATCTCTTGTTGATAAATTTGTGGAGGACCCCGAGAAATTTCATGATTTGGTCCATGATATGTCTGTACTAGATTGTTTTTCTATGCTAACCAAATTTCAGTGGGAAAAAGACAGCATCGAGGATTTGATACCTCCTCAACCTCCTCCTAACCCCAAAGTGAAATTCAAGGAGTCCAAGTTGGCAAAGAAAGGAAAGACATTTCTAAGTGCCGACAAGGGCTACAAAGGTAAGGATGGCTCATTGTGGAGTCCTCTCCACAATGACGTCATCGTAGGAAGAGTTGCCAATGGCGATTCCGAAGACCCACCGGTACATGCTTCAAATTAAAATGCATGAAGAGTAAATAAGTCGTGATGACAAAAATAAATATATGTGGTTCTTTTGTTTTCTTGTTTGAAGTAGTGACTTGGTAGAATTTTCATGTCTTGCTAGAAATTAAGGATCCTTTGAATGAAATTCTTGCTTGATTTGGAGATCTAGATGTGAAAATGTGTGTTTATGTGTAGATGGAATGGATTTCAATGGGTGACATAGTTTTCTTTCAAAGCAATTGAGATAAACTAAGGAATAGTGAAAATTTCGGGGTTTGCTTTGTGACAATGCTTCTCATGAAGGGAAGGATTTGTGCCATGATGATGGCCACGGGACTCTATCTTGTGAAGGTGGGAAAACTGGGCAAAAAAATTATTTTGTAGATTTTTTATTTTTCACCCCCTAAATTGTCTCAAAAATGCAACTTTTCAAAAAAGGAAGTTTCAATTTCAAAATTAAAAATGAATTTTTGATTCAAGAAGTGATATTTTCTATTTCCTAAGGATTTTTTATGCAATTAGTACTTCCAACATTAATTAATTTTACTACTTGTCCCCTAATTGAAATTCCAACTTTATCTACATGGTACCTCTCTCTCTCTCTCTCTCTTTCATCTATGCTAAAATTTCATTCCCAAGGTACAATTCTCCAATTCATTTCATCATCTACACACTCTTTCTCTTCAAGAGACACTCAATCACACACGCTCTTTGGTGAGCTCAAAAAAACTGAACTTTTCCCCAAAAATTAGCAATTTTTGCTTCTTCTTGTGTGGATCTTACACCTCTTGGCTTCAAATTTTGGGTAACCCTTTGATCTCTTTGTATATATGCTTGATTGATATTGTGGTGTTGTTATGAATAGCATGATTTTTGAATGAGCATGTGTTCATGTGATGTTGTTTGATCTTGTGTGTCCAATCTTGTGATGATGAATTTATGGGATTCTTGAATGTGCTATTGATCTTGAATGATGTGTTCTTCATTTGTGGGTGATTAGAGGGAGCGTGAATCTTGTTTGCATGAATATATTGATGGGTTAGTGAAAGACATACATGATGTTGTTGGTAGATGAAGAATATTATTGCTTTAAATGGACTTCATGCTTATACCATTATGCTTTGAATGTTTGGTCTTTCGGGGAGAATATTATTGATTATATGACATCATGGGCCATGCATTGTTTACTACCATATTACCATTCTTCTCCTTCATTGTGTTAGGATGCCTCCAAAAAAGGGTATTTAGGAGAAAGAGAAGTCTTCGGGGGGTGAGAAATGGAAGAAGTCGGTAAAGGGTGCAAACCCTAAATCGACAACTCACATTCCTCAGTACCCCAAGAATGTGGCCAATGATTTAATGGGTTTGACCAACATTACCGAGACTGCAGCCCGGAGATGGAGGAATTTGAGGGAACCAAAGAGGAGCATTTTGAAAACTAGTTTTGATTGGAAGAGCACCTTGATGACTCTAGGCTTACTTGAACCAATGACCTTTCTTTTGGGTTGGGTAGGCCTAGCAGGTTTTCTCAGCTTGCACTTGAAAACTTACATAAGGTGCATAGATGAGAAGGGTTACAAGGCGATTAAGTTCAACTTAGATAACTAGGAGTACCAAATAACCTATAGAGTGATGCCATTAGTTTTGGGTGGAAGACCGACCAAGACATTCCACAGACTCATTGCCAAGGAATGTCATTCTCCCTTGGAAATTTTTGGAGACAACTAACCGAGACCGACAAGAAGAATATAAGCAAGAGCACAGTTATAGTCCACCAGGCAATACGTTATGTTCATCTACTCCTCTCTATGAGTGTTTTATGCCACGGTGAATTGATGCATTGTCCGAGCTTTGATTTACACCTTCTTTGAGCGATGACACTGGAGAGAAACATCTACCTAGACATGGTTAGTGTTTTTGTTTAAGAATGCATAGCAATGGGAGAGCAGAAGAGTGGGAAGATTCATATTGGAGGCATGGTTGGCCTTTTGGCACAACATTTGGGGCATCCTATCTCGCATAGGGCATTTGCCAATATAGGTCGGTCAGGATCAACCTATACAATTAAAAAGTTATCTAGGGCATTCATGGTGAGAACTACAACTTCGGATGATAGATTTGTGAGGCTTTACTGTGGAGCACCTACTTAAAAATTCATTATTCTTCCTCAACTAGAGCACACCTCTATCAACCTTGATACAAGCCTAGATGACTTGTTCATTGAACCTAATCTATGATTCAAGAAGGACTTTTATAAAGTATTGGCCAACCCAGAGATAGACCTAGACGAGGCCAAAGGGGAGACATATTTGAGAGCACTTCCGACCTGATCTCATCTTTCCACGAGCATTATGAATCAACTACACCTACTTGGGGAGCACCTCTCAAGTTCTTCCCAAGTGCTTCCAGAGAATATTCAAGCTATTGGAGGAGTGAAGGTACAAGTTGATGAGCTAAACACAAGGGTGGATTGCCTTGAGGCCACAATCCAAGCAACGAGATTCATTGAGAGGTGTTTCACTAGCCACAAGGAGGCTAGCTCTTCGAGGCCAGAAGCTTAAGTATCACTAGTTTCCTTACTTCACCTTTAATTTGACATGAGAATGTATAAGGGACTATGCACTGTTTAAGTGTGGGGAAGGGATTAGTGAGTACTTAGGAATTCTCATTCATGGATTTCTTCGTGCATGCATGATTTGTTTGTTTTTCTAGGTAAATTTTTGGTTATTTGTGATTGGGATGCTTTTGGAAGATTTTGGTGGATTGCATGTTATTCAAGAATTTTAGGATTCTAGTTTGCATGTGGAAGGGGCTTCAGGATTTGGTGGTGTATTGTTTTGTTGCTTATCTTTTGTAGTATGAAGCTCACTTTTGGGGAAATTTTGCACTACACCAAAAAAATTGGAAAAATTGGAAAATAAATAAAAAATTAAAACTTGGACAAGTCGAATACCGAAAAGGGTGACTTGGGTAACATTAGGAAAAGCCCGGATGGGTCAAAAGGCATAGGTAAAAGTTAGAGGCTTGGCCCGGCTATACTTATGAATCTAGGCAAAAGTGAGAGGCCATGTGGAAAAAGGTGAGAGTGAGCATGTTGTGTGGAATGGGTCTAGGATGAAAACCCAAAAGGGCTCCTAGAAAAAATGAGATAAATTGAGAGAAAAAAATGAAAAAAGAAACAAGAAACTAGGTTGACGATACATTAGACTCCTTGGTTTCAACTAGGTCAAGAATCTTGAGTTATCCCTATGTTGCAACCAAGTCAATGGCTTTTGGATTTCCTTGGTGGATTGTTTTGCTTGAGGATTTCTCTTTGATTGCTTTTGGGACTTCTTTTGGGAAAAGTAAGCTTGGTTTTATTCCGATATTTTGTCACTTATGTTTTTTCCATACACATTTACTTACTTAGGGTGGTTTTGTTACTTTAGGAACTTTGGGGAGTGTGAGAGTTGTGATATTTTTACCTTCTTGGGGGAACTAGGGTAGCTTGGAAATAAGTTGAATGCATTTGCTATTTTACATGCTTCATTCCGCTTGAACCATTTTTCTTTGATTTTATTTACTCGAGGACGAGTAAAGGTTTAAGTGTAGGGAGTCTGATATGCACCATTTTGCATGCTTTAACTAATGCTTTTGACATAGTTTTTAGTTACTTTTGGTTGGCGGTTTGGCGACATTAGTTGAATTTACATGACAAGTTGTTTAGACAAAAATTTTTGGTTTTCTATTCTAAATTTCTTTTTAAAACTTAATTAGTGATTCTTGACATCTCATGTTCACGGGCTCCTTGGTCTTCATTATAAGTACCTTTAGTAGGTCGCCTGTGAATGCTATTTGTTACATTACATTCTTGCAAGTAGTAGACAAAGGCCAAAAACATAAATCCCTGGTAGAAGAAGATTGAAGCCAAAGATAGGCGGCTTCGGAGTCTTAGACGGTCAAAGGAGAAAAATGGTGAATCGTGGTCTAAGGTGTGTTGCCTTATTCCGAGAATGATTTAGGAAGAATTATTCTTCAAGGCTGAATCCATTGGTTTTTCTTCTTGATTACTACAATCGACTACTAGAACTCTCAATTCGGACAAATGGTTCACCCATGACAAGCAAACAAAGTTTAACCAATGAAGCACCAACGGCCAGTCACGGACTGTGCATGGTCAAGCACCAGCGACCCATGACAATCTTCATGGCCCGAACTGCATTAGAATCCAAAGGTTTCATGAAGATCTGCAAGAAACTAGCATGAGTCCTTCACGAGGCAAGGTGTTAGGCCGTGACAAAAACATCAGGTCATGAAGCAAGTGGATGAAGAGTTGAAAATTTTGGCTAAGTATGGAGCCGGTCTGTGAAAACCTTCACGGACCTTGAGAACAATTCTGAGCAAGACCAAAAGCTATTGGTGGTTTGTGAAAACCTTCACGAGTTGTGACAAACATTTCTGAGCAGAAGCCACAAGCTGCTCACGGACCGCGAATTAATTCTGAGCAAAAACTGCACGCTGCTTATGGTCTGTGAAAATCTTAATAGACCGTGGCACAAACCCAGCTTCACAGATTGCACCAGACACCACACGCTATAGCTATGAACATTCATGGACAGTGGCAGATCTGGCATTCCGTGGCTATACATGCTTCATGGACCGTGGCATCCTTGCCGGTCCGTGAAACCTTAGTAGCTGACCTAGGGTTATGCTACTTTTATCCTATTTTGGCCTATTTTTAGTCTCAATCTCGTACTACTATATATAGGACCCTAGTCTACTTATTTAAGGGATTGGAACATTTTTTCGAAACACATTTGGAGAGGAGAGAGCTTAGAGAGAAGGAAGGAGTCCCTTTTGTAGGTTTTGTAATCTTTTATTTTCTTTTTGGCTTGATTTTTCTCGGAGATGTGGAATTCAAATATATACAATTTCCATGTCTAGGAAGCAGTTAAATTAGCTTGGGATTCATTTTGGCACTTGGTATGTTCTAAATGCTTTATGAGATTCATTAGATTCATCTTACCTATGTTTTTATTGTATTATTATAATTGCTCTTGAATGTTTTAAATGCACGAGTAGTATACCACATATAAGCACACACTTTGGGATATACTCATGTATGGTGCAATTATTGATGCACTCTCTAGAAGAGAAACCTGGATGTTAGAATGGGTATGGGAGAATGCATCTACGTGGGTGTGTGCATGGGGGATTCGAGAATGACCTGACTTATTTGCCATCGCAACATTCTTATCTGAATTTGTAACTGTTGTTCGAGAGGTTGCAAGTAGAGATAGTGAATCGTAGCAAGCTAGGTGTTGTGTTGAAAAGTATCACAGATAAGGTGCTTATGAATCTTGTGCCTAGCGTATATAGGACCCAGGAGGAGTAGTTTCATTCGTGGTGGAAGCCCAGGACTTAAAATCATGGGGAGAAACATACATGTAATGATGGTCGGACCTCGTGATACTCCTCTAATTACAAAAGCGGTGTCGGTGGAGGGTTGCAAGCGCACCCACCGTGACATGGTTGGGGAAGTTTATGTCATCAGCTACATCACGTGTTGTAAACACACTGATAGGTTTTTTGTATGTCTATATGTGAATGAATCGAGGATTTAATAATTAGAAATACCATGTTTCTAAATTATTCCCAAGTGCTTAGTATAAGCAGTTTATTTGTTTGTCAATTACATGCTTGTAGTTGTTAGTGGAATACACCAACCCCCCCACCAGTTGCATGTCTACATTACTAGCTGTTACTTTCACCAGTGAAAATTAACGACCCACAAAGGGTTGTGTTTCTAACAATAACTTGAGCCATAGCATCCTTGTGGACAAACCCAGGGATTTCCACTTACTATCCCTTGGTAGCTTAGCAATAAGAACGGATGCAGGTTATAAATCTCTTATCTTTTTACCACTAAACCCCTCGGTGTATGAATTTAACGATGACTGGGAAATTTTAGCACCATTGTCGGGGATGCTTTTCAGTTCAAGTATTAGTTGAACATAAAATGTTAGTAGAGTAATTAGTAGTGTCTTTTATTGTTTTTCTTTTGTTTGTTTTGTTTGTTGCAAGTGTATTTTTGGTCATAGTTTCCTTGTTACTTTGATTTTGTTGCTTTAGTGCATTAGAAGGACAGTGTGACCCTAGTTTATGGTACATACATGTACCACAAATCTAGGTGTTTTTCATTCTCTAACTAATCCCACAGGTAATCGAAGGAGAAGGAGAAAGAGAACTAGATCGGAGAATCAACCTAGGGGTTCGAATTTTGAGGAAACATCACATAAGATAGCATAAGATGGCCGCACTTTGAGAGAGCTTATGGCCCAAAACTTAGATAACAAACCTTATGTATCGCATTCCCACCCTTGCCCCCAAATGTGACTTGTGACCTGAAAAGTGGGATGATACATTGCCTTCCTACTTTCCACAATATGGCGGGAGAGGATCCGAACAAACATTTTTAGAATTCCATTTGGTGTGCACGAATATGAAGCTGTCGGGAGTGTCAGAAAATGATTACAACTTGAGAGCATTCCCCTTTTCACTGTAAGATAGAGCAAAAGATTGGTTGTATTATCTACCACCGGGTTGCATTTGGTCGTGGATGGATATGAAGCGGTGATTCTTGGAAAAATATTTTCCAGCATCTAATTTGGCCGGGTTGAAGAAGCAATGTCCAACATTACTCGAGGAGCCACCGAGAGCCTATATGTTTATTAGGATTGGTTTAAGAGACTCGTAGCTAATTTCCCCTCCCACCCATTACTTCTTTGAAGGCCTTTGTGATGAAGACATGAAGATGGTAAATGATGTATGCAACAGTTCTATAGCCAACAAGAGCTCGAAGAAGCAATTTTTCGACATTACCCAAAAAGTCACCAAGAGCCTATATGTTTTTTGGGATTGGTTTAAGAGACTTGTAGCTAGTTTCCCCTACCACCTATTCAAGGAAAGAGAATTGGTTCATTACTTCTTTGAAGGTCTTTGTGATGAAGACATGTAGATGGTAAATGTTGTATGCAACGGTTCTATAGCCAATAAGAGCCCGAAGGAATCGATGGCACTTTCGAAGAGATGGCCAATAGGATGAGGCAATTTGGCAAAAGGTCTAGGGTTAAGGTCTTGGATAAACCTGCACACACACCAAAGTTGGAAAAGCAAGTCCAAGCTCTTGCATTTATGATGAAAGATCTTTTGCGAGGAAAGATGCACCAAGTCAAGATGTGTGGGGTTTGCAACCTCCACCACCTAAGAAGTTAGGGAAGCTAAAAATTATGGAAGTCGTCATTTTGAATCATAAGAATTTTCCTAAGAAATGTGATGACCCCAAAATGTTTTCTATCCAGATTTCTTTAGGTGGAACACTTATTGAACATGCTATGACAAATTTAGGATTTTCTATCAATGTGATACCATTTAGTGTATTTGAATGTCTTGAAATTGGTGAACTTAAAGAGACTAGAGTGATTGTTCAACTCACTAATCACTCCCAAGCTAGCCCTCGTGAGCTAGTGAAGGATGTTATGGTGCAAGTAGGCAAGTTGGTTTTTTCGGCAGACTTTTATGTCCTAGACATAGTGCACAACGGAAGTGTACCCCCAATCCTTTTAGGGAGACCAATTCTAAAAATGTCTAGAACTAAAATTAATATCCACCTGGGAATCTTGACTCTAGAGGATGACATAGACAAAGTGTAATTTAACATTTAAAAATCTAGGTTTCATTCTGCAAAACCTTCTTTTATGTGCAAAGGTGTGACACTTTTTGATGAGCATAATATTCTTGAACCTTCTTATGTTACCAATAAGCATGATTCTCTTGTTGATAAGTTTGTGGCGGGCCCCAATGGGTTTCATGATTTGTACAATGATATGTCTGCATTAGATTGTTTTTCTAAGCTAATCAAATTTAACCTGGAAAAGGGAAGCATCGAGGATTTGATACCTCATCAACCTCCTCCTAACCCCAAAGTGAATTTCAAGGAGTCAAGGTTGGAAAAGTAAGGAGAGACATTTCTAGGTGCCCTACAAAAGTAAGGATGTCTTGTTGTAGAGACCTCTTCACAACGACGTCATAGTGGGCAGAGTTGCCGATGGCGATTTCGGAGACCCACTAGTATATGCTTCAAATTAAAATGCATGAAGAGGAAATAAGTCATGATAACAACAACAAATAAACGTGGTTCATTGTTTTCTTGTTTGAAGCAGTGACTTGGTAGAATTTGCATGTCTTGCTTGAAATAAAGGATCCTTTGAATGAAATTCTTGCTTAATTCGGAGACCTAGATGTGAAAATGTTGGAAAATGATGGTTAAAAGGTTGAAATTTGTCAACTTTTTGGGCTTCGTTTGAGTGGGACCCGAATGGATTTTGGGTCGGTGGATGTCATTTTTGGGTTCTCCTCCGCAAGTACTATAAAATCGACTATTTAAACTCTCAAAACGGATCAAGGGTGAATGAGATATGGATGTTTGAAAAGTCACTCTTGAAAGAGAAAAAATTAGGCGGAACTTGGCCCAAATTAGTTTTTCTCTAGACTGTCCAAAATGCGTATGGACCGCATGGAAGTCACTGGAAGGCCCAACCACATAGTATATATGGAATTGCTTGTGTGTAATTCTTAGGAGATAAGAACAAAATTCTTCCATATTTTGTGAGATATATTGTCTTAAATAAATATGCGGTTTACCATGTATAATACGATGAAGAATATTTGTGCAAATATTTCTTCCATTTCCAGCAGAATTGATTCGAGTATTCATGGAATGTCTCGGATTTGGTGAGTTGGTGATTGGAGAATATTCTTCTCTAATTACAGAAAATCAGAATATCATGTTTCCATGATTAGGGTCTCTTAGAGCAGTATAAATAGAACCTCTAATTCATTCAGAAATTACACACCATTTCTCAAGTCCCTTCATATTTTAAACTTGAGTCTTCTGTCTGTCTTTCTCGAAGTTTCCATTTGGTGCTCTGTCGAGGTGATAGTCCTTCGGGCCTTGCGTGAATCCGAGGTAACTCTTACGTGTTAATTGTTACCTTCAATGGTTTTATCCTAGGGAACGATGTCCACGATGGGACTCATTCGTTTCAAGGGCAGCGAGTGTTACTCGTGACTCCATCATTACTTGAAACGTGATTTATGCTTTGATTATTTGTAATTTAAGCGTTTCGATTGTATGCTTGAATAATTAATAAAAGTTTATTATTCTTGCATATGTTAATTGCTCGTTCAATTTTGTTGTTTAATTTTTCGCATGATATAATCAATATATGTCCAACAGTCTTGAAACGAATGAAATTTGTTGACTTATATTGATTTGGTTAATAAGATGCATGCGTAATATGCATAAAGTTAGTATATTGCATACGGATTGCATTGCATGTTGACAGGTTCTGTTTTCCGTAAATAAAAAGGATGGCATGCAATATTTGTGAATATAATTGTGTAAATTCTGATTGCATGCGTTGATTGCCGAAAATACACATTCCAATATATTCCGAAAATACACATTCCATGTTGTTTGGAAATATGCATAACTATTGCAAGTGTGCGTAACTATATATATATATATATATATATATGATTACATGTTTGGTAATATGCAAATAGTTTTGCAAGTCTGCAAAAATATTTGATTGTATGCTTTATGGAAATTGTATATTTGCAAATATATGCATGCTAATGGTTTTGGTTATTTACATCAAAATTATATTGAGCAATTTGTTATGTATAATTATTTAAAATATTATACTACGATATTTGAGATTTGTACATATATTTAACGATGGAAATCTTTTGTATGTACACATTGGTGAATCCGAGTATACACGGTTGTATGTCTCTTATAGAAGGGAAACTAGGCATGGAGATACAGCAGGATTGCTTGGCAACATGAAAGAATCAAGAGTGTAACCACGGTTGTGCTAACTATGGTACGTATACACGTTAATTAAAGTGAATCAGGGCATATGCTATATATACATATATTGCTTGGATTATATTTGATAACCATTTGTGTGAATCTGGATGTGAACAAGACTTTGTTACAAAGAGTGTTATGTGAATAATATTTGCACATATATGTCCAGTACACTAAGGCTATCGAATTTGATAGTAAATGGATTTGGTTATATTAATCCCATAATTATGTGGGAAAATGAGTTGAGCATGTATGTTAAATTACATGACGCAATTATGGAAATATGCTAATTCCGTGATATTCATGCTTATGAGATTAAATGTTGATATGGTAAGAAATCATATTTGATTCTTTGCATGAAAGATTGAATTAAATTTACGGGGAAAAAAATGCCATGAGTTTAGAATATGGGATCAGACATAATTATTCAATTACATGAAAGCAGTGCATATGGTTGGAAATTATGAGACATGTTTAATTTCCAAAGCCCTTGAAATACTATAGTATTTGTTTAAATACTTGATCAAATGTTGAAATACCTATTTTGCATGGTATAATAATTTGATGATGTGGGCTGCTCATGTTGGTTAAAGATTTAAACCATATTTGTGTGAGAATGTGCTGCTAGTGATTCATGACTTTTATATGCTTGGTATGAGAATCGCATGCGAAAAATTGGTAAACTTCATTTGCACTTAAACATGACATCTCTCAGCAAGAGTGAAATATATTGTGCATGAATGAAGTATGTGACATTGGGTTATTTGATCCATGATGTATTCTCGTTCATTTAGGGACTTGATTAAGCTGCATATACAAAAATTTTAGATCTATGATGTGGCTAAAATTGTGTTATGCTTTTATATGCTATGATTATATTAATTGTTTGGGAAAGTGCCCTTTTGATGCAATGAAAGGTTTGACAAGGCTTGTCCCAATAATTGGCTATCTTGATTGATCGTTTACGAGCATATGGCTCATGAGTGACAATTGTTAGATTGCACAGATAGAGTATATGGGCTCAAAGTTCAACATATTCTGGTTATTTTGTATGACTTGAAAAATGTAAACGTGAAGACATTAGTTTACGACTATGTCTAGGGTATTGGTTCTTGTGAACCATGGTATAAACCCTAAAGCATGAGTTATCATGACTATGCTAAAAACCTTTGATTATTTGTAATCAAAGAATTCAGGGGAAAATCTCCAGATTTTGGTTGGAAAGCCTAAGAATCCTGAGAATGGGAATCCCAAGACTTTTGGTAAATCTCTTGATTTATGGTTGAAAAACTAAGAATAATGAAATTGGGAATCCCAAGACAGTTGGTCAATTCTCTAGATTTTTGGTTGGAAAGCCTTAGAATTCTGAGATGAGGAGACATTCAGTCTAGAAACCCCAAGACACGAGGTTTTGAGAAACTTAACATGTGTGAGGATGTTTAATAAAAACAGCCCAATGTGGGGGGTAGACGAAAACCTAAAAATTCAACGACGATATGAATTTCGATAGGTACTTGAAGTGAAAAAGTCGCCACGAGAGATTTGAATCAAGTTGATCAAGTCGGGAGGACTTTAACTCGAACCAAAAGGGTAAACTCGAAATTGAGTCTAGCAATGCACTCAAACTTGAGTCGAGCAATAGCCTTGAATGTGTTTCGAGCATAAAGACACTCAAGTTTGATTTGAGTAGTCTAAAAGTAAAGTTCAGTTGTACTGAAACTTGGCTTTAAAATGGGCATGAAATTGTGTGGAGTTGGTAAACTCACATTGCGCCCTAGTGAGAGTTAATCGAATCCTCGATTGATTGATACTACATCGGTTGTGGTATTGGTCATGCGAGGAAGAACGATTAATTTAGATCAGAAAGTTTGGTTATCTCTAATTCCAAGGGAGTTGAAGGAATAAAAGAGACTTTCACGATAAAAGATCAATACATGAAGGTGTTTTGATGGTTGAAAGGATCAAGCCCTAAAAGAAATTTTATGGGTAAGAACCTAGTGTTTGATTCATTCTTGAACACACGAACTTTTAGTAAGTTGGGTTTATATATTAACGAAATCCCTTATGTGATGCACAGAAAACATATGAGGTTATCTGTGACCATGATGTGAATACATAGAATCCTTTGGGGAATGTGATTCACAATGTAGACATTTGCATGGTCATTTGGTGATTGAAGGAAATTGCTAGAAATGATCAAGCATTGTGAGGGAGCCTTTAAGTTGGCTGGCGATCTTTTAAATAAGTTACCCCAAGAAGGAGGAAAATAAAGCTCCTCATAGAGCCATCCTAAAAGTTCTTTCGAATGTGTGGGTTGGCGTATTACGAATGTAGTAAAAGGAATACTTAAACAGTATCTTTACTAGATAAGCACAATGTTGAAGTGATATCAATTTCTTGAAATTCACAAGAAATATTATACAGAAACTAGAAATATATCTTGATGGAAAGTGCATTTTGTGGAAGTTTCTGTTAAAGATCCTGATTTATCTTAAATGGACTTAAGAGTCAACATATGGAATCATTAAGGATCGGGGATAAACCAGCGAAGGAAACAAGATTCCATGAAATGACGTTTGTGGAAAGCGGTGATCAATAGAGAGTTTGATCTACCATGATTGCAAATCACTAGAGTACTAGTAGATTTGAACAATTAGTAAGTATATTTGTGTACTTGATGGGTGTTCTCTAGACATGAGAATGAGTCCAAGGGTGATGGTACTTGCTATCGAGACTTTGTGAAAGCTAGAAGTACATCTAATGGACCTAAATGGTCATTTGGAGATTTAGATATTAAGATCTGAATAGAGCAAAATGAAAAGCTCAATGCTCCTAAATGACCCATCATGTGACCAAACTAATTGTTATTTAGCCAGTGATATTAAATCAATGAGTTTGATGAAGGCAGATGTGCTAAGGGACACGGAAAATGACCATGTCATTTATGTCTTTGAATTGATGGTTTTCTCATTGATAGAAATATTGATATGATGATTGAGTCTCTTGGAGATATGTCGTATTCAATGGAATGACTCTAAACATTATGAGTTACCTTTTTGTAAAGGTGAGGTGTCTCTTAAGAAGAGAACTCAAGAGTCATTGATAGTCTGTTGTACTTATTAAAGTGCACATTAGACTATTCTTACAATGGATAGTAAGATGATTCACGAGTAATCTAGAAAAGATCACAGGAAACAAGCTGTGTGTGAGACTCGTGGATATGGCTTGAGTTGTCTAGAGAAATGGTTCTCTCATGCTAGATTCATAGAGGAATCTATGTCCATTGTGTTGGAAAAAAATTGGGAAAGATATACCCTAGGATGACCAAAGCACTTTTATTCGTATTGGTGTAGCGTAAAGCTTATAGCTTAAAGCCATATCGATGATGGTGTGTCTCGACATAGACACTTTACCATTGGACGACTACTCTCTACGAGAATTATCGATGTTGACTACGTAAGGTCAATATGATAAGAGTTGTTAATCTTTGACGAAAGGATTCAATCGATTTCTTGACGAAGAAATTGAATCGAGAGTTAGTTGAGAACTCATCAAAAGGAATATGAATAAGTCCAATAAATGGTGGGTTACGTATGTGGACACCCAACCTATGTGACTGGAGATCCCAAGATCTAGGTTCAAAGGGACAACTAAACTGCAAAGACCCATCGCGATCACTGTGGGGATTTCATACCTCCTATCTTATTCCTATGATGAAGAAACGGTGATGTGAATGGAGGTTAAGCATTAAATTGCTTTTAATGATCCAAGGCATCGAGTATGTAGTACTCGAAAGAGCGCAATAGTTTACGAAACTGCTCTTACGCTAAGAATCACCTATGTAAGCGAGAAGTGTGGCCGCTTCGAAAGGGAATTGTTGGGATGCAATTCCTTAGAAACCTTACAGAACTAGGTGTGTGCCATGGCTTAATTAATGGACACAACCGAGGAAAGCGCAAGGACTAGGAAAGATGTCTGTGAGAAGTGCATTGTTGTTCACACAAGCGGTAGGGGAAGTTCAAGAACTTCGCGTCTACTTCCTAACCAGTGGGCTAAGTATACTCTCTCAAGGGAAAGTTCAAAGGGTGACACCTACTTATCCTATGCAGCATCTATGCCGTCGAAATGAATCTATCACCAAGTCAAACTCTGTGTCTGATGTGATTGTTCTGATTCCTACATCAATATCTATTCATGTGGGGGATTGTTGGAAAATGATGGTTAAAAGGTTGAAATTCGTCAACTTTTTGGGCTTCATTTGAGTGGGACCCGAATGGATTTTGGGTCGGTGGATGTCATTTTTGGGTTCTCCTCCGTGAGTACTATAAAATCGACTATTTAAACTCTCAAAACGGATCAAGGGTGAATGAGATATGGATGTTTGAAAAGTCACTCTTTAAAGAGAAAAAATTAGGCGGAAATTGGCCCAAATTAGTTTTTCTCTAGACTGTCCAAAATGCGTATGGACCGCATGGAAGTCTCTGGAAGGCCCAACCGCATAGTATATATGGAATTGCTTGTGTGTAATTCTTAGGAGATAAGAACAAAATTCTTCCATATTTTGTGAGATATATTGTCTTAAATAAATATGCGGTTTACCATGTATAATACGATGAAGAATATTTGTGCAAATATTTCTTCCATTTCCAGCAGAATTGATTCGAGTATTCATGGAATGTCTCGGATTTGGTGAGTTGGTGATTGGAGAATATTCTTCTCTAATTACAGAAAATCAGAATATCATGTTTCCATGATTAGGGTCTCTTAGAGCAGTATAAATAGAACCTCTAATTCATTCAGAAATTACACACCATTTCTCAAGTCCCTTCATATTTTAAACTTGAGTCTTCTGTCTGTCTTTCTCGAAGTTTCCATTTGGTGCTCTGTCGAGGTGATAGTCCTTCGGGCCTTGTGTGAATCCGAGGTAACTCTTACGTGTTAATTGTTACCTTCGATGGTTTTATCCTAGGGAACGATGTCCACGACGGGACTCATTCGTTTCAAGGGCAGCGAGTGTTACTCGTGACTCCATCATTACTTGAAACGTGAATTATGCTTTGATTATTTGTAATTTAAGCGTTTCGATTGTATGCTTGAATAATTAATAAAATTTTATTATTCTTGCATATGTTAATTGCTCGTTCAATTTTGTTGTTTAATTTTTGCATGATATAATCAATATATGTCCAACAGAAAATGTATGCTTCTGTGTAGATGGAATGGATTTTGATGGGTGACATAGTTTTCTTTCAAAAAATTGAGATAAACTAAGGGATAGTGAAAAATATGGGGATTGCTTCGTGACAATGCTTGTCACGAAGGGTTGGTCTCATTCTATGATGATGGCCACGAGACTCTGTCTCATGAAGGTGGGAAAATTTGCAGAAAATTACTTTTGTTGATTTTTTATTTTCCACCCCCAACTTGTCTAAAAAATGCAACTTTTCGAAAAGGAAGTTTGGATTTCAAATTTTAAAATGCATTTTTAATTCAAGAAGTGAGATTTCCTATTTCCTTAGAATTTTTATGAAATTAGTACTTCAAACATTAATTGATTGTAATACTTGTTCCCTAACTGGAAATTCCATCTTTATCTACATGGTACCTCTCTCTCTCTTTTTCACGTATGCTGAAATTTCATTCCCATGGTACAATTCTCCACCTAATTTCATCATCTACACACTCTCTCTTCTCAAGAAACACTCAATCACAAATGTTCTTTGGTGAGCTCAAAAAAACTGAGCTTTTCTCCCAAAAATTAGCAATCTTGCTTCTTTTTGTGTGGATCTTACACCTCTTGTCTTCAAATTTTAGGTAACCCTTTGATCTCTTTGTATATATTCTCGATTGACATTCTAGTGTTGTTATTAATAGCATGATTTTCAAATGAGCATGTGTTTATGTGATATTGTTTGAGCTTGTGTGTCCAATCTTGTGGTGATGAATTTATGGGAGTCTTGAATGTGCTATTGATCTTAAATGTCGTGCTCTTCATTTGTGGGTGATTATTGGGAGTATGAATCTTGTTTGTATGAATCTATTGATGGGTTAGTGAAAGGCATACATGATGTTGTTGGTTGATGAGGAATATTATATTTTTAAATTGTCTTTATGCTTATACCATTATGCTTTGAATGTTTGGTCTTTTTGGGAGAATGTTCTTTACTGGATGACATCATGGGTCATGCATTGTTTACTATTACATTACCATTCTCCTCTTTCTTTGTGTTAGAATGCCTCCGAAAGAGGGTACTTTGAAGAAAGAGAAGTTTTCACGGGGTGAGAAACGGAAGAAATCGGTAAAAGGTGCAAACCCTAAACACGAAACTCATGTTCCTTGCAACCTCAAGTCTGTGGCCACTGAGTTTATGGGTTTAACCAACATTACCAGGACTTCAGCCCAGGGATGGAGGAATTCGAGGGAACCAAAGAGGAGCATTTTGGAGACTAGTTTTTCTTACAAGAGCACCTTGATGGCTCTAGGCTTACTTGAACCAGTAACCTTTCTTTTGGGTCGGGTAGGCCTGTAAGTTTTTTTTGGACGTGCACTCAAAAACCTACATAAGGTGCACTTTAGAGTTCCTAGCTACTATTTGGAAGGTTATAGACGAGGAGGGTCACAAGCCGATTATGTTCAACTTAGATGACAAGGAGTACCAAATGACCTATTGAGAGGCGCCATTAGCTTTTGGGTGGAAAACCGGTAGGGATATTCAACAGATTCATCGCCAAGGAATGCCATTCTCCCTTGGGAATTTTCAGAGACAACTAACCGAGACCGACAGGAAGAATCTGAGCAAGAGAACGGCTATAGTCCACCCAGCAATACGTAATATTCATAGGCTCCTTTCTATGAGTGTTCCATATCATGGTGAATTGATGCATTATCCGGGCTCTGATGTACACCTTCTTTAGGTGATGACACCGGAGGGGAATATCTACTCGGACTTAGTTAGTGTTTTTGTTCAATAATGCATAGCAATGGGAGAGAAAAAAAAGTGGGAAGATTCCTATGGGAGGCATGGTTGGCCTTTTCATGCGATATTTGGGACATCCTATCTCGCATAGGGAATTTTCCAATATGGGTTGGTCGGGATCAACCTATACAATTGAACAGTTATGTAGGGCATTCATGGTGATAACTACAACTTCAGATGATATATTTGTGTGGCTTTATAGTGGAGCACCTACTTGCAAATTCATTGTTCTTCCCCAACCGAAGCAAACCTCTATCAACCTTGATACAAGCCTAGATGAATTTTTCAGTGAACCCAATCCATGATTCGAGAAGGACTTTTATAGAGTATTGTCCAACCCGGAGATAGACCTAGACGAGGCCGAAGGGGAGATCTTCAAGAGCCCTTCTGAGTTGATCTCTTCTTTCCACGAGCATTATTGATCAACTACACCTACTTAGGGAGAAACTCTCAAGTTCTTCCCAAGTGCTTCAGAAGATAGTTCAAGCCATTGGAGAAGTGAAGGCACAAGTTGAGGAGCTAAACACGAGGGTGGATTTCCATATGGCCACAATCCAGACAATGGGTATTATTGAGAGGTGTTTTAGTAGCCACGAGGAGGTCGGCCCTTTGAGGCTGGAAGCGTAAGTATCACTATTTTCCCTACTTCACCTTGATTTGACATGAGAATGCATAAAGGACTATGCACAGTTTAAGTGTGGGGAAGGGATTAGTGAGTACTTAGCAATTCTCATTCATGGATCTTTTCGTGTATGCAAGCTTTGTTTGTTTTTCTTGGTAGATTTTTTTTACTTGTGATTGGGATGGTTTTGGAAGAGTTTTGTGGTTTGCATTTTATGCTAGGATTTTAGGATTCTAGTTTGCATGTGGAATGTGGCTTTAGGATTTGGTGGTGTATTTTTTTGTTTCTTATCTTTTTTAGTATGAAGCTCACTTTAGGGAAAATTTTGCACTATAACAAACAAAATTAAAAACATTTAAAAATTAAAAACTGGGCAAGTTGAAAACCCAAAAGGGCGACTTGGGTAACAATACGAAAAGCCCAAATAGGTCGAAAAGCCTAGGTAAAAGTGAGAATCCGTGTGGAAAAAGGTTAGAGGTGAGCACATTTTGTGGGATAAAGCTAGGATGAATACCCAAAATGGCTCCTAGAAAAAATGAGAGAAATAGGGAGAGAAAATGAAAAAAGAAACAAGAAACTAGATTGTTGATACAATAGACTCCTTGGTTGAAACTAGGTCGAGAATCTTGAGTTATCCTTATGTTGCTACCAAGTCAACGGCTTTTGGATTTCCTTGGTGGATTATTTTTCTTGAGGATTGTTCTTTGATTGCTTTTGGGACTACTTTTGGGAAAAGTTAGCTTGCCTTTATTCCGATCTTTTGTCACTAATCTTTTTCCTTACACACTTACTTGCTTTTGGTGGTTTGGTTGCTTTTGGTGGTTTGGTTGCTTTAGGAACTTTAGGGAGTGTGAGAGTTGTGAGATTTTAAAATTCTTGGGGTGACTAGGGTAGCTTGGAAATAAGTTGAATGCATTGGCTATTTTTGCATGCTTCATTCCATTTGAACCATTTTTCTTTGATTTTATTTACTCGAGGAGGAGTAAAGGTTTAAGTGTGGGAGTGTGATCTGCACCATTAAGCATGCTTTAACCAATGCATTTGACATAGTTTTTAGTTACTTTTTGTTGGCGGTTTGGCGACATTAGTTCAGTTTACATGACAAGGGTTTTGGACAACCATATTTGGTTTTCTATTCTAAATCCCGTATTTTTCATACTTAATTAGTGATTCTTGACATCTCGTGTTCATGGGCTCCTTGGTCTTAATTATTAGTACCTTTAGTAGGTCACCCGTGAATGTTATTTGTTACATTACATTATTGCGAAGGCTATTTCCTTTTAATATTTGAAGATTTTAACATCATTCGCTTTGGAAGGGTAGTAGACGAAGGCCACAAACATCAATATGTGGTAGAAGGAGATTGAAGCCAAAGATAGGCGACTTTAGAGTTCAAGAAGGTCAAAGGAGAAAATGGTGAATCGTGGTCCGAGGTGTGTTGCCTTAGTCTGAGGATCAAGAAAAAATTAGCCTTCAAGGTTGATTCCATTGGATTCTTCTTCTCGAGTACTACCAAATCGGCAACTAGAACTCTCGCTACAGACTAACGGTTCACCTGTGACAAGCAAACGGAGTTCAACCAATGAAGCACCAACTGCTAGTCACGGACCGTGCATGGTCAAGCACCAGCGGCTTGTGACAATCTTCACAGTCCACACTGCACAAGAATCTAGAGGTTCCATGAAAATCTGCACGAGACCAACATGAGTCCATAATGAAGAAAGGCGCAGGGATGTGACAAAAGCACCGGGCCGTGAAACAACGGGATGAAGAGTTGAAGAATTTTGCTAAGTATGGAGCCGATCCATTTAAACCTTCACAGACCGTGAGAAACTTCTGAGCAAGACCACAAGCTACTAGCGGTCTGTGAAAACCTTCAAAGGCCATGACAAAATTTCTGCGCAGAAGCCACAAGCTGCTCATGGTCCGTGAAAATCTTCATTGACTACGGGAAAACTCTGAGCAAAAACCGTATGCTACTCACAGTCTGTGAAAACTTTCATGGACTGTGGCACGATCCCTGCTTCATGGACCACACCTGACCTCACAGACCGCGGCTATGAACATTAATAGACCGTGGCAGATCTGGCATTCTGTGGTTATGCATGCTTCAAGGACCGTGGCATGCGTGCTTGTCCGTGAAACCTTAACGGCTGACCTAGGGTTTTGCTACTTTTGGCCTATTTTGGGACAATTTTTAGGCTCGATCTCCTACTACTATATATATGACCCTAGTCTACTCATTTGGGAGGTTGGAACATTTTTTGGAAACACATTTGGAGAGGAGAGAGTGATGAGCATCAAATCCATGTATTTTCCAAAGCATTTAACATCTCTTTTGTCATATTTTTGTCGTAATATTTATATATTTAGGTAGGTTTACATGATAAGGTATTTAGATAGTCATTTTCGGTTTGTATAACTAAATCTTTCATTTTGTAACCTATGTTTAGTCTAATGGATTTTTGGTCCTTACGAGCATCTAGATTCCATTTTGTAAGCTTAATTTGTAGATTTCTCATGAGCACTTAGGATTGGTATAGTGAAGGTCATTCAAAAGGATGGTAGAATATGGAAGGTCACTCACAAAGTGGTAGAAGATAGAGTGAAGAAAGGAGAGCAAAGAAAAGAGTGAAGAATGATCAATGTTTTGAAGTAGGATTCTGAGGGTTTTACGAGAATAAATAGCCTCTAAATATGGTACCATTGGATTCCTCTTCTGGAGAACTATAAAATCGACTACAAAAACTCCCAAAACGGATCAACGGTTCACCCGCAGGAAGCAAAACAAAATGGGACTTTTTTCCACCGTGACTCGCGAAATCTTGACCTGAGAGCTCACAATTTTCTTGATCGTCGTGACTCATGACGGAGGTGTCATGGCTCGCGATAATTTCCCTACAACTTGCTTTTTACTCCATTTTTTCTTGTACGATAAATAGTTTTTCACCTCCTTCTTCCCCAACTCCAAAACCCTAGTTTTTCACCATTTTCTTCCATTTCTTCTTCTATCTTGGTAGATCTTTGTTCTATGTTATGGGTTTTTATTATCTTGCTTAGTTTTTGTACTTGGGAGCAATTGATTGAGATTCCTTGCTAATGTCTTGAGAATCATTTCTATCTATCTATTGCTTTCTCTATTGTGCATTTATAGAGCTTTGAATGTGGATTGTTAATGGTATTAATGTTTTTGGAAGTTTGAGTATATGAATTGCTTGTATGATTTCTTGTTAGGGTTGGGAGAAAGTAGGCTAATTTCCCCCTCTTTTAATATGCAATCCTAGAGAACGAGTTAGAGCTTCTAAATGATGTTCTTGTGTTAATAACTGCTAGATGAATGTGATGATGTTGAACTCGTTGTCATGTTTTTTTAGGTAGCAAATGAGATAAGTCTATGAATGTTGATCATTCTTGACTAATCTTGTGTAAATGCATGAATTGGTTAAATGCTTAGACATGGTGTAGTGTTTATAAGTGTTGCCAAGCTTGTTGATTCTTCGTGCTCAATGTCATCAATGGGATACTTTTAGTCGTGTTTTGACTAAGGGAGTCATTGGTAAGGTTTAACAAGAGATGTCGAATTCACTCTTGCAAACTACTATCTAAGAAGGATAGAAGATTTATCTTCACAACAAGTAGTTAAAGAAATGAATGGATTGTTTCACTCGTTCTTGAAGCTTTGTTATTTAGCATTCATGTGTTCTTAATGATATGTTTTACTTCATTTATGCCATGGGGTGTTTGAGAATAGGAAGTGTTTGTATGATTAAAGGGTTAGGGTGTTAGGAAAGTGTGAATTTCTTAGCTCTTTGGCATGAAAATCAAAGAACATGAACTTAGAATTTCTCGTGCATAATGTGTTGTGATTCTTGCTAGATAAGTATGTTAATGTGGATTGTTCTCATATTTATCTTATACATGCAATGAAAGGTTGAACCTTCAATGTGGTTTGTTTTAGATTTAGCCTAATGAATGCCATGTAATGTTAAATGGCTATGTCTTTGGTAGAAGGCTTGTTGTTATCAAATCTATGGTCCTTCGTGTGAAATGCCATTGATGAAATAACCTTATGGTGTGGTTTGCCTAGAGTGATTGTTAACGAGGTTTGCAAATGGTCGTTGTTTTTCTTTGCAAATTACCATTAAGAAGGAATGAATGTTGATCTTCGAATGGGAAGTGATAACATTCCCCATAGGTAACAAATGTGATAAAAATGAGTGAATGGCTCAATGATCTACATGAGGTTTGGAAGTGGATATCAATTGCCCCCAAAGCTTTATCTTTTGTAGTTTTTTCCCCTTTTTCTTAGTTTGTTGCATGATTAGCATGGTTACTTAACTTTGCTAATTAGTTTATCTTTTAATTTTATAACTTAGGACCAAAAGCATCCAAACTCCCCACCCTTTTCATGCTTTTATATATCTACATATAGCTACTTCTAGCCTAATATAAACCTTATATGTTTAAATGTTTAAGAATATTCCTCTTCTTCATGGACGACCCCGATTTGCCACTATCTACTTAATTGTATTTAGTAAGCATAAAGGGCTTATAAATTATAAAAGGTACGGCAATGACCTCCCAAATTTTGGCGCCGCTGCCGGGGAAGAGTAGTTTATTTTTAAGTGTTTGGCTATATTTGGTTATATATTAGCTAGTTGCTTTTATTTTTCACTTCTTGGTGGTTATTTTTGTTTGGAGTAGGTATTGCTTGAGTTCTGGGATAATTTTTATCGAGAATCCTTGCAATATGATTCCGGACTTTTGAAAAATTAAAAGAAAACAAGCTCGCACCAACCGATGCCGTTTATATGTCTGTTACATAAAACAGTGTCATACTCATCCACGTTACACGTCAGCAAGCAAAACAACGTGGGTCCCCCACAGCGAGTGATATTGCATAGAATGATGAGTGATGGCACCGACTAGTGGACCGAGGTTGCCTACATTGACTTTGTAACATTTATTCTCTAGTTTCCTACTATCCAGCAGCAATCGACGTCGCATTAATGATTTTGCATACTTTGTCTCAAACAAGGTCACATATATGATCTGTTCGAGGGGATCTCATTCTATGAATTGGCGTCGCACGATAAAACTACTGATGTCGGTTAGAAACCAAAGTAAAAGGTACTTTTTTACCTCGGTTCTAAACCACGGTAAAAAAATCCACTTTTTACTCTGCCAGTATTTACCTCGGTTCTTTCAAGCCAAAAAAATTGAGGTAAAAGGGCATGCAGAATCGAGGTAAAAGATCATGGTTGTTGTAGGGATATATGAGAAACATTAATAAGAATAAATTATTAAAATCAGTTTTACCTTGGCATGAATTAATAACAAGAATTCTAGTAGTGGATTGTAGGGACTCTTTGTCATGGTCAACTAGCAAAAATTGAGTCTCATGTTCCAAATCACTACTAGGCTCTTGAAGACAAGTCGCACTAGAATCAATTTGTAATGAGAATATATGAGGATACTATGGTGCAACATTAAGGCTAACGAGTTTCTTAGAGATATTCGTCTTCCCATGAATATCATCACCAAGTCAATGAGTATTCATTCTTTCCTTATGGGTAATTGGGGTGAGGTTATGGTAAGTACCAAAGAGATTGAAGGACCGTGAGTTGTATTTTGGATACTTTAGAGCATGAGAATTGTGGTCTATGAGTTAACATCACCTTATATTAAATTGGGTCATTTCTCATAAATGTGTTTGATGTCTTTTGATTAATCTCGGTCTCTTTGCACTTGTAATACAATAAATGTGACTTGTTTTTTAATTACTTGTTAACCCCTCCAATTTTCTGCACCCCTATTGTCATTGAAATTCAAATACTTTATAATTTAATATAAATCAAGACTAAAATAAACAACTATTGTCATCATTCAAACGACGTTAGTATTACAAAAAGATGTATTTTTAAATAATTATTAATAAAATAACCCATATCCAATTTTTATAAGAGAGCCAATGAAAAAATGTGTTTTTTTACTTAAATCCATGTCGTTAAATTTAAATCAATGATATTAGGGTCTAGAAGGAAGCACATTCTCTCTCTAAAAATATATTCTCTCTCACCTCTCTCTAAAACATGACTTCCTACTAGCTCTAAACAACTCTCTGACAACCAATGCCGCCCTATGTCCACCCATACTCCACCTACTGGCAGCGGCCACCAACATTGCCATGACGGCCCCCAATCCGCCCAAATATTTTTCACAAGTGCTCCAGTCACGAAGCCCAACCATCTTCCAATTTCTTCCATCAACATAGAGCCTAACACCAACCATCAACTACAAAGGAGAGCCCTTTGTTCTATTCACAAACACCGAAATTGCTAAACCCTCATCACACTATAAAATTCCCTAATTGGTAACTATCCAAAAGGTCGGCCGACAATGGAATAAATAGATGCAGATTTCAAGACCACCAGTTTTGAAGGCAACTACCAGTTAGGGGTAATCAACTTCGGCAATATCCTAATCAGATTTGAGAAAAAGGAAAAATTCCATAGATGCTGGATGAAGGAATTTTGGTCATTCAACAGAATCAACATGAGAGTTCTCCGATGGACACCATATTTCAAACCTAACACGGAGAGCTCCATTGTACCAATTTGAATCACAATTTGTAATGTCCCACTCTACTATTACAACATCGCTGCAATTGTGGCCATTGGAAATCAAGTTGAATCTTACATCAAAATGGATTTGGCAACAAAAAACTAACCAGGCTATTGGCCATGAAGCTCTGTGTTGAAGTTGATCTCATAACCCAACTCCCAGCCTCTATAAGGTTAGGTTTGATATCTAATATTGAGAAATTTATCATTGAGTATGAAAACTTGACTTTATATTGTTCTCACTGCAAAAAGATATGACATGACAAGCAGAAATGTAGGATATTGAACCCCGAACTCATGCTTAAGGCCAGCCCTAAGCTAGTTTATAAACATGTCCACAATCCCACCATTAACACTATTGAACACAACTCTAGCATTTCCATCTCCCAAAAATAGAATGAAGTTCTGGAACAGACCAAAATGGCAATCCCAAACCCAGGAAACCACACTATGAAACTTAGGACTTCTGGCACTAATGCACCTACTTAAAACCTAAGGCCAACTCAGGGTAGACAGTAGAATCTGATGCTCAGAATGACACAAATCTTAGAACTACCTTGATCACTACTGAGAACAACCATCCCTATCAGCTTGTCAACATTAACCAAGACATTAACAATAACCATGAACACCACAGCCTACCAATGATGGATACTTCAAACTCCCCCAAACAAATGGCAGAAGACAGCAGGGTGGAGACTGATGATACACTCATTAATGCCATAACCCCCACACCAAACCTCCTGAAAAATAAAGTAATGAATGATCAAGTATTGGACAAAACTATTGAAGATTTAAACTAAGTTACTGATTCTTCAAATGTTTCAAGCCCCTTAAGTAAGAACAAGTTTAGTGTGCTGGATATTGAATCTGGAAATGAGGAACAAGCTACAAATAAGGATCAAGCTGAATCAAGTTCTCAAGAGCATCTGGTGGATGAGGTAAGTTTTCTCTCCCCCATAAATGTAAAGATAACCAATGCTAAAACTCGAAAAAGGACTTTGTTTAACAAGATAAACAAGATGAATCTCATATTATCTTCAAAAATCAAAAGAAATTATGTTTAATGATTGAAACAAACATTAACTGCAAGTTCTTAACCTGGAACCTGAGGACTTAGATACTTCTATGATCAGACTACAAAAGCTAATCAAAAAGCATAAAATACAGCTTTTAGGTAGCCTGGAACCAAAACATACTTGTGACCAAACTGAAACATATAGACATAGGCTTGGTTTGGACAATGCTTTTGGCTCTGTAAATAATAACATTTGGTTGCTATGGAATAACTGTTTACAATTACAAGTTAAAGCAGTCAATAAACAGTTTACTCATGCTAAAATCTTTCTACCCTTATTCCAAAATAAAAGGCAGGTTATATTCATACATGCTGCCACAAATAGGAAAGATAGAAAAAAAACCTTTGGAGGGATCTAGGTGACCTAAATATGGACAATAAACTTCTAATTGGCGACTTTAACGCAATCACCACTTTGCAAGAATATAAAGATCCCTCAAGACCTAATCCTAGAAGTATTAGGGATTTCTCTAGTTTCATTAACATGAACAACTTGAACCACTTATTCACTGTAGGCAACACTTTTACTTGGTCAAGCATGAGGGCCAAACCAACATTAGAAAGAATAGATAAAGGCTTAGCTGATGATCAATGGTTTCAATCCTTTCCAAATAGCTCCATCCACAACTTGAACAAACTTTCCTCTGACTATAGTCCATTACTACTTACAGTAGGTAGTAATCCCCCATCCCAACCCAATCCCTTTAGGTTTCTACATGTGTGGAAAACTAGACCTGATTTGTTATCACTTACTCATAAAAGCTAGGATCAGCCTGTGAGTGAAACTAGAATGATGAAGCTCTTATCAAAGCTTTAAAAGCTTAAATGAGAACTCAAAATCTAGAAAAAAAACTCCTTTGGTGAAATTAATGAAAAAGTAAAATGGTAGAAGAGAAAATTAGAATGTAGGAAATAGCATATGAGGCTTCCAACTCTATCCCTGACGTAGTGGAATTAAAACATAAAAAAGCATTGCTGCTTAAAACCCTCCATGAGGAAAAGCTCTTCTGAAATAGAAGGCTAAACTCAAATGGTTGAAACATGGTGATGAAAACACTAAATTCTTCCATGCCTCTGTGAGACAGAGAAGAATTAAGCAAAACATCGCTAAGATTAAAAGAAGCATGGGTCAATGAAATGACATACCAGCAGAGATAGAAAATGAAGCTATTCTTTTCTATCAAAACCTGCTCAAAGAAGATGAACATTTGTAATCCCAAAAATTCCAAAACAAGTTCTTTGCTAAGATCCCTAACTTGAGAACACCTGATGAAAGTCAGATGTTATTAAAGGAACCCACCTTCACTGAAATCAGAGACATCATTTTCTCTCTAAACCAAAATGGCTCACCTGGCCCTAATGGTTACTCAGCTCACTTCTTTACACACTGTTGGGACATTATATCTCATGACATTAAAGAAGCAACCATCAATTTCAAGAGGGGGGATATTGTACCACCATGTACATCAAGTACCTAGATATGTTTGATCCCAAAAAAGGACATCCCAATATTCTTCTCTGACTATAGGCCCATTTCATTGTCTAATTTTGTCAACAACATTTTCTCTAAGCTACTGGTTCACAAATAACTCCTCTAATACCTAAACTAATCTCTTTTCAGCAGACAACCTTCATCAAAGGTAATGAGATAGCTAATAATGTCATCCATTTAAAGGAAATGATTAGAATTCTAAATAATAAAGATGACTCTCCTAACTGTATTTCAAAATTGGACCTATCCAAAGCATTTTATAAGGTTAGATGGTCTTTTTTAGCTCTAATAATGCAAAAGTTTGGTTTCTGCGAAGAGTTTATTAAGATCATAATGTCCAATCTATCTTCCCCTTGGTTTTCCATATTAATATGTGGTAAAGTTGCTGGGTTTTTTCAACCTTCAAGAGGGATAAAACAGGGAGACCCCCTGTCTCCTCTGCTTTTTAACCTATTTTTTGAAGCTTTTTCAAGAAGCATTTATTTTTGTTTTCAAAATAAAAAACTCAGATACTTCAAGCTCCCTCATACTGCAATACCTATCTCTCACCTTAGTTATGTTGATGACACTGTACTATTCATAATTGCAACTACGATAGCACTAGTTAGGCTCAACGCCTATCTAGACATTTTTGAGCTAACATTAGGTTAGAAGATAAACTTTGAAAAAAGTAATTTCTTCTTGAGTAAACATGCCAATTTATCTCAGAGACACATGGTAAGGAAAGAACTTAATATGAAACCTAGAGCCATATTCATACCTAGGTTGTCCAGTTTACACTGGCATAACCAAAGTCACACATTTTCAGCCTCTTTTTAAAGTTTATGACTCGAAATTAAAAGATTGGAAAAATAATTGGATGAGTATGGTAGGGAGATTAGTACTAATTAAGTTAGTAATGATTTTGTGCCCCAACACTGATGGGCAGTAATGACCCCCCCCCAAACAGTGCTCAAAACACTTAAAAAGGAAAATAACAAAAAAAATTGGGGCTCCACTGAATCTGGGAACAAAAAGGTGTGGATCAGTTTAAATGAATGTTTTCTTCTTTTAAACAAAATGGACAATGATTGAGGAGTTTCAAGGATATCATTAATAACTTCTCCATCAAACTCCGGTGGAAATATCAGTTAGAAATAACCCCCTGGTCATAGTTTCTATGGTTTCTCCATGTAAGCCACATAAATTCACCTAACTAGAAAAGGATAGTTAGAATTCATCCTATTGCACAGGAAAAATCAAGGGTACTCCATGGAAATGGTCTTGCCAATTTCCTAACTTCAAACTAGACTGTTTTTGGTCATATAGCTGACCAAAATCCATAGTTTGGCATTCCAAATCAGCTAACTATAGCTGAATTCATCAGGGACAAAGGCAGATTCCTCCCTACTTTAACACAAGAAGCTCAAATCCATGAGGAGAGACAGGATAGGCTAATATGGAAATCCTCAGTAATGGACTTCAAAAGTGGGCATCAAATTTTATCACAACAGAGAAGACAACTGGAAAATCTAAAACTGGTTTGGCGTGAAAAACTCTCAAAAAATTTCTATTTTTATTTGGAAGTTTGTTAATGTTTGTGTGTCATTTGATAACATCCTCATATACTCAAACATCAATCTTGCATCAAAATTCCCTTTTTGTCCACACTCTGATACTCCTTCTCTTTATTTTAATAATTGTAATTTTTCTTTTGAATGTTGGGAGTGGATGAATGAGGCTCTAGGTATTAGAGCACCACACTTTGATCTCATATTTGATAAGCTTACATTTTACTGGACATTTTTGGGGACAAGCAAAATACACACTGCTATCATACACATACTACCCTCTCTGATTTGATGGAATTTATAGAAGGCAAGAAACTCTTTCTTATTTGAAGACAAAAGTTGTCATCCTCTGAACCTATTAAAACATATCAGGGATGATATTTTTTCTGCCTTCATAATTAAGCCCAACTATAGTAACAACAGTGAAGATATTTTCTGGTACAACTCAATCTTAATCCCTAAGCTTAGACCACCCACAAAGCCTAAGATATGCCATGTAGCCTGGACCAAACCAAGGACTATAAAAATCAATGTGGATGCTGCATGGAGCAGAAACTAAACGTATAGTGGTTTAGGTCTAGTTGCCAGAAACAATGATAAGGCTAAAATCATCAGTGTTAAAGGTTCCTCACCTCTCCATGCCGGATTGATGCTATCCTTAACAATGAATATCAGGGATTTTACTATGGAAAATGATTGTTTAGCTACAACTAACTCCATTAGAAATCCACTTAGTGCCTTGTGGCCTTGCTTTCACATTGCTTCAAACATATGCTCACTTCTATAAGGAATTGAGTTGTTGCATACATTTAGACAAGGAAATCTTGTGGTTGATACACTAGCCAAGCTGGCTGATGTGTGTTATATTGTGTTCATAATTTGTGGGATTATTATAATTTTATTGAGATTTAATCTGCACTTTTAGGCATTTTTGGTGCAGGAATTAATGGATCGTGAAGAATTGAGAGGGAGTTATACATTGTACTCTTTTTTCCTTAGCCAACAGTTTTTTCCCACTAGGTTTTCCAGTTTAAGGTTTTTAATGAGGCGATGTGCTCTGATGGAAAATGTTCTTATTTTATAAGACATCTTTCCAGAGATGAAGGATGAGAGGAAAAAGCATTATTGCTAAAATTATGGGGTAAAAAGTGAATTATTGAAGATATGTGGATTTGAAGAAAATAAAGATATTCACTTCCTATATTGATAAGGATTGTATTATTTCCTTCCATTTGAAATTTCTTAATTTTAGAATTAGTTAATTAGAGTTAGAATAGATGTTGATTTATTTTCGGAAGAAGAATCGGATTTGACATGGGATTTTAAATATGCGTGTGCATGTATATGTACACATATGTACACATATACACACATTTTTTTTAATAAATTGAGGGTGTTTATAGGATGTCCCTCCCTTTTATATTAAGATCAATTTGCACAATGTGCCTTTACAAACATATGATTTGGGATAAACCCATTAACACTGAAACGCTAGCTAAATGTTACAAATCTAATCCAAGGTCTCAATGTCATAAAAAGAGATATACACATAGGCCCAAATCGATATTACAATATAAAGCAAAAGCCTATGTGGCAATAAGTGAAGGGCTCGTGGAGGATAAGTGGTTTCCATCGTATCGTCATAGTGTAGCCACAATAAATCGACCCAAGACTACCGCAGAACAGACACGATGAAGTGTCAAAAGATATGCACGCAAAATGACTCATGAACACCTCTGGTCAAACATCTAAGGCAATCAAAATAAAAATTTAAGAGGCTCCCCAACTAAAGATCAAGTATGTCTCCATTTAACTTAAGACCATGTCCCTAATGTAGGAGACTAAGACCCGTCATTTTAAGTGCCAAAAATATTTTTCATCAGTATCCTGATATCACTTATAATGCGTAGAATTATCCATAACATGACTCCAAAATAATTTAAGGACCAACATAATTGGTTTATCAATAACATTGGCCTCAACATCCTTATGGACCAAGTCAACAAATCTGATTTATATCTATAGAGAAAAAACAGTTTCGCCATAAGTTCGTATAATACAACTTTGACTTGGATTTCTCCTTGCCATCTCTTTAGATATCAGATCTGAAATCAATCCAATTTTAACGGCTCGGGCTACCGGAAAAATATACAATGACACGGATAATTCCTTCTAACACTTGAGAAAAAGAACCATTTTAAAACTGCCCATTTAAAGCTGAAAATAGCAACAAAGAAAATCGAAATAAAAGGGAAAATAGCATAATTAAAAAAATCCCACCCATGAATCTATAAAAATTAAAAAAAGAAGAGAAATACCCATCATGAAAATCACTGAAGAGAAGCACCCAGGATTGAAAAATACATAACCTCATCTTGCCACTGATGTCGCAACTGAACAACAACAAAACTTTGAATGTCAGGGTTGATCGAGTTACTGGAAACTCCAACTCGGTTCTTTGACCGAGTTTGACTGAGTCAAAACTGAGTTGAGCCGAGTTTGACCGAGTCGGGTTGAGCCAAGCCTGATGAATCGAGCCTGAAACTGAGTTGACTGAGTCAGTCCTTGTAAATCCGAGTTTGGATCTTGAGTTGGGCAGAGGGTCGTCGCTCGCCGCCTTGCCAACATCCGAGTGACCGAGTTGGCCGATTCGGCCACTGTAGCTGAACACGGGCAAGGGTCTAGACCGACGTTGAGCCACCGGAACCACCGCCTTGGACAGGAAATTGAGCAACCAAACCATCAGATCTAGCACTGGGTCGGCCTTAAAAAACCATACCTAGAGTTTGCCATCGTGACACCTCCGTTTGCAACCGGAGTGACGCTGCCAAACACCTGCCGCCCATCGAGTCGGAAAAGAGCTTCTCAGAAAAAAATCTCTCCTTTTCTTGTCGTGATTTTCCTAGAGATGATGGGTATGGAAGTTTAAGAGATTAGGATGGGTGGGAAAGTGGTGGGGGGTGCCGCCGGAGGTGGTGGTGGTTGACGGCGGCGGCCCCCGAGCGTTGGTGTTTGGAGATGTACTGGAGAAGGAGCCAAATGGGGAGAAAAGCGTTGGGGTACACATATACACACATAGGGTTGGACACGCAGTGAATATATTTTTTTACACAAATCGTTGTTCTTTAGGGGAGATTAATCGGAGATTTGTTGGAGTTATGCGCAACAGGTTTTCTTAATTTTGGTGATTGCATATTTGGTGAGACTTTGTTTTCAACATGTGTGATTCCTGATTAATTATTTGGTTTTGATTTTATTCGTCTTTAATATTATTACAGTAATCATGTTTGGTTTTTATATTATATATTTTTTTAGTTTAATCATCATGAGTAGCTAATTAATAGACAAAGTCTTGTGCGAGACGGTCTCACAGCGAGACCGGGGGTTAAATTATAAATAATATATACTTAATTTGGGATGGGGTATTAATTATAGTTTTCATATTGTTAGGGATTAAATTGTAATTACGGTAAATATGAGCATACATTTACTGTATCTCTTCCTCTTCCCCTCATTCTTTACCTTTTGTTTTTCTCTCTCGAAAACCGCTTCTGTTTTCTGCCGTCCTTCTCTTTTTCCCTCTTTTCTGGCGACCTAGGTTTTCTTTTTCCGTCTCAGTTTCTGTACTTTCTTCTGTTTTTGTTGCTTAATACGCATTATATTGTGTTTTGACGTGAGTGTAATCGGTTGTTGTGGTCCGATTTTTGGAGTTTCTTGCATTTTTGCTTGATAATCGGTTCGGCTCTTCATCAGGTAACTCCGACGACTTAGATTTGTTGTTCTAGCCGATAATCTTTATTTTTTAGTCGTTTTATTGTATGGTAAGCTTTTTGTTGTTGAGCTCTGAGGTTTCTGTACTTTTTTTACGATTATTACTCTATTCTATTTTGCGGTTGTTATCGTAAATGAAGAGGATATTGCGAAGCTGAATGTTTTTACATGAATGTTGTTTATTAGGTTTTCATTGATGTCGATCTTTTTTAACTCTATTATTTTTCATGTTTATCGTTTTGTAGATGTTAAAGAAAGGAGATGTTGTTGATTCCGGCTGTATAGACGATGTTGTGATTAAAATTGGAAAGTCATACTCCCAGCCTTCCGTTTCTTCGAATCAGAACTGTAAAGCAGAAGAGGAAGACTTCTTCCCAAGGTTTGTTGCTTTTTTTAATTTGTTTGGCGGGAATATTTGAATTTATTACTATATTTGTTCATTTTTTGTCGTCTAGGGTTTTACATGATGTTTTAATGTTTGATTATGATGTTTCAAGGTTTTCATTTGACTTTATTTTATGTTTATGAGATGTTTCTATTGGAAAATTGTTATGTATGTTGTTCTTATTATATGTGTGTTTTACTGTCAATATTGTATGATTTTTAAATTACAGTGATTCTATCATAATTTTCAGTAAGAGTGATGATGTAAGTATATCAGTTGATGTTTTCATTATATATGTTTTTATTTGATGCTTTACAGTTCTGATTTGATGATACAAGTATTCCATTTGACTTTAATGTTCTTGTACTAATGTTTCTTTGTACTGTTTGGTTTTATGTGTTATGATGATGCTAGTGTTTATTAGTTTGATGATACAAGTATTCCATTTGACTTTACTAGTTCTGATGCTTTACAGTTCTGATTTGAATTATATCAGTTGATGTTTTCATTATATATGTTTTTATTTGATGCTTTACAGTTCTGATTTGATGATACAAGTATTCCATTTGACTTTACTAGTTCTGATGCTTTACAATTCTGATTTGAAGTATATCAGTTGATGTTTTCATTATATATGTTTTTATTTGATGTTTTACAGTTCTGATTTGATGATACAAGTATTCCATTTGACTTTACTAGTTCTAATGCTTTACAATTCTGATTTGAAGTATATCAGTTGATGTTTTCATTATATATGTTATTTATGCTATAAATTTTTTTCTTTTGTTTTGGATTGTGGTGTTCCTGTACGAAAATCTGATAGGATTCGTGGTTTGACAACACCTACATTTAGTGCAGGTATATGTTTATCTGTATAATTTTGTTGTATGTTTTAAATTTTTATTAATATTCGAGTTTTCCTCCAGCTTTGAATCCAAGGAATGTTAAAAAGAAGAAAGTTGCTGAGGTGTCCATTCCATCATCTCCAGTTCCTGATTCATCCATTCCTAAAGAAAATGTCCGGAAGAGGTGTGTAAAACAAGCTGCTGTTAAACGAGTCAAATTGATTAGCGGTAAGGGTAAGGTTCTTGCTGATCGTGATAGCTATTCTGATGCTGAAGGTATTATTCAAATTATAATATTATGTTTTATTATGTGCTTTGATACTATCTATTTTAAATTTTTCATGATGTTTTATGTTTTTTAGAGGAGGGTGCCAGTAAGATTCATTCCAGCCAACTTGCTGCTGTTTTAGCTGAGAACACAACTGGTAATATTTATAATTTTGATTTATTTTTCATTTTATATTTTATGAATTTCTTTGTACCATTTAACAATATGGTTTTATATTTCATATAATTCAGATGAGGGTATCAGGCAAGGTTATTCTGAGTCTGGAAAAAACTCTGCTAAAAAAGGTAAACATTATTTTTCTCTAATACTTCTTTTTCTGATTTTTTATTTTTTATTCATTACTCTTTACCCTTTACCAATATAGTTTGATGTTTTATGTAATTCAGGTGATCGTGTCAGTTTAGCATCTGCTGGGGCTGGAAAAAACTCAGCTAAAAAAGGTAAACATTATTTTTCTCTAATACTTCTTTTTCTGATTTTTGATTTTTTATTCATTACTCTTTACCCTTTACCAATATGGTTTAATGTTTATGTAATTCAGGTGATCGTGTCAGTTTAGCATCTGCTGGGGCTGGAAAATATTCTACTAAAAAAGGTAAACATTATTTTTCTCTAATACTTCTTTTATGATTTTGATTTTTTATCCATTACTCATTACCCTTTACCAATATGGTTTGTTGTTTATGTAATTCAGGTGATGGTATTAGTCAAGGTTCTGCTCTGGCTGGAAAAAAATCTGTTAAAAAGGGTAAAGATAGTTTTCCTTTCAAATTCTTCTTTTTTCTTATTTTTATTTATTTATTAATTACTCTATACCATTTACCACCGTGGTTGTATGTTTCACATTATTCAGATGAGGGTGTCAGCCATGTTTCTTCTTCTGACCTTGGAAAAAAATCTGCTAAAAAGGGTAAAAATAGTTTTTCTTTGCAATACTTTCATACTTTTGATTTTATTATTTATTATCCTTTACCAAATAGGACTATGTTTTGATGTTTCAGCTTCTGATTTGCCTGGAAAAAAATCTGCTACAAAAGGTACAATATTTCTGATTGTTTATGTTTCAGTTATTACCTTTTACCTTTTATTATTATGGTTTGATGTTTTATATGTTTCAGGTGATGCAGTAAGTCTAGATGCTGGAGTTGCTGATATCCTATCTGGTAAATCATATGTTTTAAACTTGCTGTTTTAAATTTTCACTTCATATGATATTTTTTTTGCTACACATTATTTGACTGTATTTAATATTTTTGTTTGCAGAGGAGATCTTCAGTACTGCTCCTTCTCAATCTCAAGGACTTGATGCTACCATTGATGAAACTGGTCATGCGGATCAGGCTAGTGGTGATGATGATAAAATGGAGACAAGTGATGGCTCAGAATCTGATGACAGTTCTGACGATGAAGGTGAGAAGCCAAATGATGTTGAGGAAGATGGAGAAGTTGAAGAGGAATCTGAGAAGGAGGGAGGGGATGAAAGTAAAGACAGTTCTGATAAAGGTGAAGAATCTGACAAGGGGGAGGATTCTGAAAATGTTGTTGATGTTTCAGAACAAGTTGGTGATGATATTGGTAGTAAGTCTGACAGTGAGGAGGATTCTGACAATGGTGATGAGAATAAATTAGTGAGTGGGGAGAAACATGATGATTCTGATGAAAATGAGGATGATGATGAAGATAGATGTGATGTGGAGGAGGATGACTCTGATGATTCTGATGATTCTGATGAAGTGTTTGATGATGCTGGTGGAGAGTCTGATGATTCAGATGAGGAAGGTGCCAAAGGTGTTACTGTATGTAAAACAGCTTCTGTTGGTAAAGGGAAATTGGTTCTGAAGAAGAATGTTAGAGAGAAGAGTGGGGGAGTTGTGAAGTTGAAAAATCTAAAGGGTGTCAATGATTCATCAAGGTATGCATTAATGACTAACAGTTTTATGATATGTTTCATATTTCGGTGTTGCTTATCATTTTTTAAATTCTTTTGCAGCTCGAAAAGGGGCTACTCTACGAGGTGTAGCCCTAGCAAGATTGTAAAGCTTGTGAAATCATTGACTGATGGGCAGATCAGGTCAGTTATTGATATAGGATTTGAAGGATTATTGAAGATAAATTTTGGTGTCTTGCCCAAAATTGTGATTCAATATCTGATATCTAACTTCAACCCAATTAGTCGCTTGCAGCGAATAGGTAGTGATAAGTATTATATAACCAGGGATGATGTTTATGATTCCATGTGTCTGCCTATAAGTGATGTTGAGGTTGTAGAGGTTAATAACTCGGGTAAGGGGCATAATAGGGATATGGAGTTGAGGCTTAAGTGGAAGATGGATTTAGGGGCTGATAAACATGACAATATTCCTTGTGATACGTTGCTATGTGATGTCATTATTGACTGAGGGAGTGATCTTTTTAAGAAGTATTTTCTGATGTATGTGCTGTGTACTTTCCTTGCTCCCATATCTAGAAGTACTGTTGATTTTAAGCTTTTGAGGGTTGTGGAAAGTGTGAATGAAATCAGGAATATGGATTGGTGTTCGTATGTGTTTAAAAAATTCTGTGATGCTGTTGAGAGGTACAACAAAGGTCCATTTGATGCTGTAAATGGTTGTGTATTTCTACCTTTGATGTGCTATCTTTATATATTTCCATTTCAAGGAATCCCATTGCCTACTTCCCTCCCTTTAGTCCAACATTTTAATGACAGTAAGGTTAAGGTAATTTGTAAGTCCATAGTGAGTGCTGGGTTTGATGCTTGTGTGATGAGCGGCAATGGTTTTCCTTTGACTTCAATGGGAAAATTAAAGTTAGGTTCAGGACCAGGTAATGGCACTGCCCGCAGTACCTCTTGCTTTGTAGTGTTGGAAATTCCTGACGATTTACCCACCGACGAAAAAATTCTTGCTGAAGCTCCTTCTGTAAGTTTTTTTATTTATCTTATGTTTGTTGTTTTTTATATGATGTTTCAAATTATGAGTAATAATTTATTTTTTTGTAGGATGCTGTTGAGCACTCAATGCGATTTGCTAGGAATATTGAAATTGTTACCAGATCCTATGTGGCTGAGATGATGAAGCTTGGTGAAAAAGCTCCAGCTACTGCGCAAGATAGTGTTCCTTCAGTTCATATTCCTGTTTGTTGACAGGATTATTTTTCTGATGGTTTTTTTGATCATATTGAAGAAATCATTAAGAAGTCAGTGAAGAAGTGCACTCCTGAAGTTCCAATATTGAAGACTGGACCTGAACCATCTTTTAGTCTTGGGATTGAGAGTTTGGAAGATATTGGACGAGTTGCAGGTTCTTCTACTGTTGCACGTGAAAAGAAGGGGTCTACAGTTGCTCAGAAGAAGGGAGGACAAATGGGAAAGTCATCAAAGGGATTGAAGAAGAAATAATTCTTTTTTAATGATGTGATGAACTTGTGTTTGAGAATGATGTTTTTAAGTACTACTGTTGGATGGTTTTTAGCATTGTTGTGTTTGGATGGTTTTTGAATGTGATGAACTTAAGTTTGTGGATGATGTTTCAAGTATTTTGGATTGTTGGTTAGGTGATTCTCATAATTCTTGTTTGAATTTGATATTTTAAAGTAATGCAGTGATATTTCATGAGTAGGTCTTGATGTTTTATGGTGTTGATAGTAAATCTTATTTTTATGCTTTAACTCTTAGTAGTCTATTTGGAGAGTTATTTTTACATTAATGATTATGTTCGAAATATTATGTTTTGAAATTAGGTTCTTACATTTTAGGTGTTGTCTAGTTTATTTATAAAAAAAATGTGACATATTTCTAGTTGTAACGTTTGGTATATGTAAAAATCCAGTAAACTTTAAATGCTCATTACATATCTGTAAGTTATCACACATTTAAGTTAAAAGATCACGTTCCTAAAAATTAAATTTCAGTACTCAAACAAGAAACTTATAGAGACTAGTAAACTCTAGAATGATTTCCATAATAAAAACATATGTATTCTACTAAGTTGAGCAGTAATTTTAATTTAAAGTCCTCACTTTTGAAAAATGTAACATCAAATGAAAGTCTTAAAATGTCAAATGAAAGTATTGAAACATCAAATTTGTTCTGCAATTTTAGAATTCACCCTTCATCAACTTTGGTCTTCCCTAATTCAGATGATTTGGGCTTTTGGAGTCTTTGACCCAAATTCCATCTTTTGTGGCTTCTTCCTTTCTAGCTTTCCTTTCAACCTCTTACTTCTTCCCTTTGTTTTTGCTCTTTTTGGATCTAGGACTTCGGGAGCACTTTTTGTTGGTGAGTCTTTGGCATTGTTTGTTGCTGAATATTCAGTTTTGTCTTGATCTTTAAATGAAAGCAGCTGACCTACTGTAGTTGAATCCCTGTTCAAACCATCCTCAAGTGTTCTACGAGTATCTTTGTCATCTTCACATTTCAACACTAAATTGTAGTATTTATGAGCATCTCATGGCGCTATGGTATCTTACCTTTCATCTCACTGTAGTTTTCACTATTTTGTGTTGATGCACCTCCAAGTACTCGGTTCCATATTTCCTTCTTTGCCATCTTTGTCCATCTCTTTAGTATATAATCTTCAGGTATTGTTGTGATGTTGCGCAAGTGGAGCACACGAAGGGTGTGGAAGCACAACAGCCCAACTTCTTCAAAGTCTTTACATGAACACTTGATCTCCACTTTACCATCCCTGAGTGTATAATAAACCTTCTCTACCTTTGTTTCATTAGTTTCTGGGCTGACTTTGTAAATATCTTCATAGCCAATGTTGAATATTTTCTCCACTTTACTCGCCATTGCTAACTTCCACTCTATTTTGAAGTCCTTGAAAATTTTAAGAGTGTATATCTCCCCAGCTTGCTTCAGTAATCCGGGCCCTTCTACAACTGCTCTTGGTTTTCCTATTGAACCATTTTATTCCCTGCTTGTCTCTGTGCTTCTCCAACTTTTGACAGTTTTTCCAAATATTGCAAAAAACTGTGTCAAGTTGGTTTTTTTTGAAGCATTGAAGCTGATTGCTTTGTTGGTACTTTCACTACATTGTGATGACAAAGTTCCAGCTGAGAAGAAATCCTTGCTTAGTGCCGTGCACCATTTATCTCGGAGTTCGTACAAGCGCTTGAACCAATCTTTTTCTTGCAGCTGGTAGGTTTCTATCATGGAATTCCAGCATTTTTCAAATTCTTCTTCATTTGCACAACCTTTCAAACAGTGGTCGAATGCCATTCCAAATTCTTCATCGCTTTTTACTTTACGGTAATGACTAATTGCATTCTGTTTCAGATGCCACAAACAGAGTCTATGTTTTGTTTCTTTGAATACCTACGCAACAACAGTTTCAGTAAATGCATCATCAAATTATTTCTTAAAAAGGTCATATGCTGCTAATGTATCATCAATTATAAATGTAGGATGCTCATGTTGCAGTGTCAAACCAAGAGAAATTGTATGCATGTCCATGATGAGTTCTCAGATGTTCTAAAATAGGTTATGGTGATGATTTAAAAATTAAATTATTGACATCACAAGTAAGATAATTAGAAGCATGGTTCTAAAATATATATTTAGAACATCAACTGTATAACATTACAGGTTAGACCTTTTTGATGAAACATCATATAAATAATATAATAAGTTACACTGGTTCAAAACTTCAACAGAAGGAATATTTAAAACATCATAATAAATATTTAAAAGGTTAAACACATAACTTGAAACATCAATCGTCAGATAGAGTTTAGAAATACCTCTTTAATTGCCTTTGCCATTGCCAAATCCTGGTCAGTGAATATAGTCACTGGTTGTTTTCCCCCCATTGATTTTTTAAATACCTCCAGCAGCCATACAAAAGTTTCAGCCTTTTCATCTCCAATAAAAGCACACCCAAATATTGCATTGTTCCAGTGATTGTTTATCCCGACAATCGGAGCACAAATGAGATTATACTTGTTTGTCCGATAAGTGGTGTGAAAAATCACAACATCACCATATAACATGTAATCTTCTTTCATCATCGAGTCTCTCCAAAAGAGTGCAGTTAGTTTTCCTTCATCATCCAGCTTGACTCTAAAAAGGTAGTCTTCCTCGGTAGCAGCAATCTGATAAAGATCATCTATGACATTTTGAGCATCCCCTCCTTCTATAGTGTCCATTCTGTACCTATTCACATAATTAATGTGATCTCTCATAGTGTGCCCAACATTTTCTTCTCCTTGGGCAGCACATGCTAAATATTTGTAACTTGCTGCTAGTTTGAGACCTGCCTTTTCCATTGCTTCGATTGCTCTTACTTTCTCATTTTTTATTCTTCTTTCACTACGTTGCAGGTACTTCCATTCTGATCTTGTGCACTCATGGTTATGCTCTACAAAGTGATGCTTGATTTCATAGAACTTTTCATCAACAAGCTTGATCCTGATCTGAGCTTTGCATCCTGTTCTTATCACTGGAAAATCTTTTGATTTTCTTTTTCTCTTCCTTTCTGGCTGTAGAGTAGGTGTGGTTTTAGTTCTTGAAATGGACTTTCCTTCACGTGAGCATGTGAAATATTTTTCTCTAATTACTCCTTGGTTTGACTGCCTTGTTGTTGACTTCCTTACACAAAATCCAAACACAGTTGCATGTGCTCGATACAGTTTTTCAAGCTCTTCCTAAGTTCTTGCTCTCACTCCTTGCAAACACTCCCTTGCATCTATCTCCAATAGATTAGGAAAATCATCTGGCAGATCTGTTATTTAAATCACACATCACTCAGCTTGTTTATAAAATAACATATTAATTCTATCAGTTTCAGTAACAGTTGACATCAGGTGCAGAAACATCAAACACTTTTATTAAAACATCAATATATATGATAGAAACATCACATACCAGTATATGTAGGTCAGTTTCTGAATTAGGTGCAGAAGCATCAAACATTTTTCTTAAAACATCAATCTATATAATAGAAACATCACATGTCAGTATATGCATGTATGTATTTGAATCAGAATTCCAAGATTTGTTACCCATGCTAGAACTAAGCATTTAGTTTTATCAATGAGCATAATGAAATCACTCATTCTATTTATAGTATGATACACTAGTTACAGCAGCCAGTATTCAATAACAATTGGCACCAGATAAACAAGTATCAGTCACTTTCATTAACACATCAATCTCTATATCAGTAACATCACATAGTAGTTTATTGTGGTTAACTTAATACAGATCTAGAACATTATTTTTACATACTGGTACAGAACATCAATTTTTAACATTAAAACACTCTGAAGGTTTTTGAGCTGAAATATCAGTCTGCATCAAAATATTCACAAGCTTTATGAGCTGAAACATTCGCAAGCAGATTAAATCAGGTTTTATATGATGATTCCAGTTTTTCATACTCACCTTTTACAGAATTTTTTTCGATTTCATTAATTGTGTCGTTCACCACAGTAAGTTGTTGTTCATTGTTCAAAAGGCTTGTTGATGAAGCTTCGGTTTTGCTATCATCGTCTTCGCATATCAATTGATGGTCCGATCTGCAAAATAAATGAAATTTTACATAATCTGATTGTACAATGTTCAACGAACTGATTTGATTATGTAGTTTTGAATAACAAACCTGATTTCTTGTTGATCGTCGTTGTTCATTGTTATTCGCAGAAGTTGGGGATTTGATCTTTGAAGGTTTGGGATCGATGGATTGCAGTGGTTGAGATGGATTGAAATTGTGAGAATGTTTTGGAATTTGCAGGTTTCTTCTCAGATTGTGTCAAACCCGTGTTTCTTCTCAAAATTCTTTCCATGTTTTTTATATTTGCTGGTTTGTCCTCCTATTTTTTTGCGCATTTTAAATAGGCACCAAAAATAAAATAATTATGCAAGGACGCCCGATTTTTTTGCATTTTACCTTAAATTACTGTAAGTTCCTGGTCTTACGGTAAGACTGTCTCGCAGGAGACGGACTCTAATTTATATATCTGCATGGAATAACAAGCATTAGTTTATGAATCGTGAGGCCTAATGATTTTATAATAGATTCTTATGTGTTCTTGATTGTTCTTGGTTTATTTTATTCTTGATATATTTAAGCCTGATCAACTTGAATATTATTGGGATAATGATATCTAATTCCACCAATATGTAATCGTTGGAAAGGGTTAGTAAGTAGCGAGTTCTTGTGAAGAACAGCTAGCTAAGACTGTAATAGCAAGATGGGGGACAATTAAGTGTGCGTTACTATTTGCTTTTACTTTGGTAATTGCTATATCGGGTTCTTTTCATTCTTAATGCTATCAAGGTGTGTATCTGGTTCAACGAATACTTTCCGAGGGCATCTTGGTAAGAGAAACAATTAGTTAATTATAATTAGTTAATTATAATTGGTTAATTGTCGATAAAGTAAGAAAGAATTGGGGGTTAAGTGTACCTACTTTCCTATAACTGATAAATGCATATGAATTGTTTTATCTTTGCGCCTATAATCGAGTTTAACTAATGTGAGTTATTCCGAGCCGATTACGTTATTCATATATTTTATAGATTTTTATTTCTGTTAGTTGCATTATTATTTTATATTACTTAGTTGCATTATTAGTTGTTAGATAAATCTGAAAATTAGGGCGTGGTGGCTACACCAAAAGCGTTTTATATTAGTAGGTATTTTATTATAGTTTATGCTCCGTTCCTTGTGGGATCGACTCTGCTCTCAGCTCATCTATAGAGTTTGCAGATTATTTTGGTGAGTGAAACAACGTTCACCAAATTGGCATCGTTGCCGGGGAACGGCAAGTCAATTTCTATAATTGTTTCCTACTAATTTGTGTGTTACTATGCTTGGTTTATGAGCAGATCATCCAGGCCGAATTTAATATTTGACCCAGAAGTTGAGAAGACGGTCAAGCAGAACAGAAAATGAACAAAGGCGCAGAAAGCAGTTTCTGCCGAGACCCTTCAGTTTAGCCAAACCAAACCCATCATGATTTTAGCAACTACCTCTGATTCGGGAACAAACATCGAGATGGACAAAGCTTACCGAAATCTGAATCCTGGACAGAACCCAAACAGCCCATACATGTGGGAACTTACTGGTCATAGTGAAGATGACCCCCCCCCCCCCACTCCTATTTAGCTGCCAGAGATTAAAAATCCAATTGAAATCAAGCTGGCGCTCCTGAACGTACTCCCCAAGTTCCACGGGGGAAGCACTGAAGATCCTTATAATTTTATGAGCAAATTTGTCAATATTGGTAAGGTTCAAAAGAGGCCATCCACCGTGACAGAATATCAATTCAAATTGGTGGCATTCCTATTCAGTTTGACAGGAGAAACAAATCAGTGGTTTTTGAGCTTACCCCCCAACTCCATTGCGACATGGGTAGAATTGAAGCTATTGTTCTTGGAGTACTTCTTTCCAGCCATAAGAACAGATGCCTTGAAGAAGGATATTATAAGCATCAAGCACGAGTATGATGAACCCTTGAGTATGTATTGGTTGAGGTTCAGGAAGTTGGTAGACAGTTTCCCTAATCACCGAATGACGGAAGGCCAGTCGCTTCAATGATTTTATCAAGGGATGATCATCCAATAACAAGTGCTTGGTAAACTCTTCTAGTAGTGGTGGATTTTCTCACCTTCGATTGAATGGAGCTAGAGAGATTATCAAGAGGTTGGTGGATTCTAAGAAGGAGTATGATCAACAGGAAATCCAAATCTTGCAGAAGGTGGCACAGACATCCACTCCCGAACAAGATGAGATCAAGGAAAGGATGGAAAGAATGGAAAAAATTCTATACAAGAAGTGCCTTGCGATACGTGTGGAGCAGTCAACCATACGACATCCCAATGCATTCTTACCATGGGAGAGATACCTGTCCAAGCAAATGCTATGGGAAATCTCAATGAGAGGCAGCAAAAAGGTGGACCATATCCCCAAAATTTCAATCCAAGGTATATGGATCATTCTAACTTCCAATGAAGAGAACAAGGTCCCCCTTCGCAGCAGCCTCGGCATTACCAACGACCCTATGTTCCACCAATGCAACGAGAAGCTCCGGTCATTCCTCAGCCCCATCCAGGTGGTCAAGAGAAATCTTTGAAATGATAAGCTGGACATAATGATGGACATGATGCAAAAGCAACACCAAAGGTTGGAGAAGATCGAAGCAACTTTAGAGGAGCATATGCGACAAACCACCTATTTATCAAATTCCATGAGCGAACTTAGAATGAAACAATCAGATTTACCCTCTCAAGTTCATTTAAATCCACATGAGATAGTAAATCAGGTCACATTGAGAAGTGAGGAAGAAGTTGGTGCATTGCCTTTTAAATCTGCGGTCAAAAAGATGAAAGAACTCACTGACGGGGGTCAAGTTTGCTCAAACGGAACCCTGCGCTAGAAAATCAGATTCAAAAGTCGGAGGAAAAAAGTGATACCACCATCATACAACACCAAAATCCTGAACTTCCAGAGTTCATGCATGACGGTAAGTCTAGTGTGTCAGCGGAGGTAAGTAAAAAGTCAACCTTATGTGATCCCTCGATTAAAATTCTTCCACCATTCCCTCATAGATTAGAAAAGAAAAAAGAAGAGCCTATGGATTTTGCATCAATTTTTGGAAAAATGGAGATTAATCATCCGTTCTTGCAATCAACAAGGATACCACCAGTTAGCAAATTCTTGAAAGCTTTTATTGCAGGAAAGCCAAATGATTCAAGCAAGATCATGATGAGTGAATCTGTGTCAACTGTGATCCAAAAGAAAATGCCTCAAAAGTGCAAGGACCCAGGTATGTTTTCCTTACCTTTTTAAGTGTCCGTTACTATGAAGGTGCTATTGGGAGGCAACCCAATTTTCTTAGTTTTTTATTTTTTTCTTTTAAGTATTTATTTAAATTTTTAAATCTTTTAGGAATTTCAATTTCTCATATGATCTCGGTTCTTGATCTACAGAGTTGAAGTACTTGAATTTGCACCATGGAGATTTCACACCTTTGATGAGTTGGGACACGCAGGTTTCTGTTTGGTCAAACTGGAGGCCTGCGGCAGAACTTGATTATGATCAAACGCTCTCCGCTTGATCAAGAATTCCTCCAAACCCACCACTATAAGTTCCGTCTTCCTTTGTTATTTTTTTATGATGTTGAATGTGTGTTAAACCTTTTCTCATAAGAGCTTTGCATTATTTGCTTGAGGGCAAGCAAAGTTTAAGTGTGAGGAGGTTTCTTGTGTGTTTTGTTTCATTTTTTTAAAAAAAAACAAAAAAAGTATTTTAATTTCATTTTTTGGTCAAAAATCTGTTTGAGTCAATAGTTTGGCATCAAGAAATTCTAGTGGCTCTTGATAAAAGTACTCTGCTGGTTGTAAACTTCATTGTAACAAACTTGGTAAATCTGATATGCCTTGAAGTTTTTGAATTAGATTTTCTATGATTTGTGAAATTTAATTGATGTGATTTTTGGGATGACGAAAAAGGGCGAGTTTAATTGAATATTTTAGCCTACTAAAGTGAGGTTTGAGCTAGAGTAGAACACTCTATACATCAATCTTTATTCTGAGAGATCACATTGTTGTAATTGGAGTTGTTATGTGTGAAAGTGATGGAAGGCACTAGGATGAACCACACAACTTAAATTTCCTACCAATTACATTAACCCCTAGTGAAATACTTTGAAGCTTTGACTATGTTCTTTGATATAAGTTACTATATATTTAGCCAAAGCCTTGTTTTATCCTTTCTCTTGGCCCTATTATGCATGTTTTTGGCGTTGATGTTGGTGAATTCATCCATTGTGTTCTCTTGAGTTGATGACATTACTGAGTATGTGTCCAGTTTGCCCAGACAGAATGGTTTAAAAAATTGAAGGCTGAATTTTATTATGAACAGTGACACTGTGGTTCCGTTTGGCCAAACTGGATGGCATAATTGTGGAAAAAAACAAAGGGAAAAATTCTTATTGTTTGTTATGTTGTGGTTTTTCTCTCAAAAGTACTGGTTTTGGACTGTATTGGAGAAGAATGGTGCTGAAAAAAAAAGAAAAAAAAATAGCACCTACTTTGATGTGATCTTACTTGGCTTCCTCATAATGGCCATGAGATGAAGATTATTGGCGGATGTCTACTACACATGGATGATGGTTGAAGAAAAAGACATGCATAATATTTTCATCGATATTGTTTGAGCTTAGAACCCTTAGTATCTCACCAATCTGAATGGTCCCTATCCCCATTACAACCCTTGAGAAAGACCTTCCTGATTTGCATATTAACTTCTCTATGTTATTACTTGTGAATTATTTGAGTGATTGTCCTTCATATATTGAGAGTGATTGAGTGAAACCGTGAGAAATATTCATTGCTTATTCGATTTTGACTAAATTGATGATTATATTTCATGATCTTGAACATTTTCATTTCAATTACTTTAAGGATTGATGATTTCCAGGTGCGTTAACGTGATCCTTTACTCCTTGGCAGGGGAAAATTTATCGTTATAAGAGTAGAATCTAGAGTTTTTAAAATTTTTGTTTGTCTCGTTGTGTGACTTGTATTTCTATCTTCCATTTTCTTTTTCTTTTTTATAGGGTCATTTTAGATAGAGTCTTATGAGGGAATGAGAACTTATGAACACTAGATTGTTTTTGATATTATATTCTTCACTTCATACTTGAGGGCATGCATGATTCAAGTGTGAGGATATTAGATTTTTTTAATGAAAACACCCGTAGGTGAGGGAAATATATATTAAGGATTCCAAGCCTTATAAAAAGATCAACAGTTAATACATCAAGTGTTGCTAGTTCCCTAAAGCAATAAGTCAATATAGTTGCCTCCAAAAGTCCTAGACTATCAATATCGAGGATATATAAACAGCTATACACGGGTAAGTTAATCTGTAATAAAGTTACGATCCAAAAGAGAGAATCTCCACCCCTTGTGTTAATTCTCTCCCTTGACTAGGTAACTTCAATGACAGTGAATCAATAACTAAGTTGAAAAGTTTCAATACCAGGAGTAGGATTAAAGGAGTTGAGCTGAACCAAAGGAATGCAAAAGCAGCATCCAAAGGAGTCCCGTGATGTGATCATAATGAGCTGCAATCCCAGGTAGGCATCCGTGGGAATAGCAGCAGCTCCAGTCCATCATCATGTGCAACAAGTTTATCTGAGTCCTACATGAACAAAACCATAGCTTAGCAGTATCTATTCGAAGCCATTAGAACTTGTAAAAACTCGAATGTGCGGTGTGGATTGTTTATCTAAAGTAATAAGGCCTGATATGATCCCAGGGATATTAGATAGATGGAGGCCTTTATCAAACTTAGAATGGTGTTTGGAAACAGCATCAGCTACAGCGTTACACTCTCTGAAAACATGTTTAAGTTCAGCTGTACCAAGAAGGGACTTAACTTTATAGACCTTATCAAAAATATTCCAATGTGCAGTATAAGGGTCATTGATCATTTTAACCGCAAGCTTAAAATCTGATTCGATTATAAAAGTGTGATCCAGTTGAGGGAAAATATGACAAGCATGCAAAATAGCTTCAATTTCAGCATGTAATGGCGAAACAGCAGAAGAGGTAGCAGAACTAATCTGTATAGGGCAACCAAAGGAATCTCTAGCAATAAGACCAACAGATACTTTGTTATGACTCCAAGATGCATCTACATTAATTTTTATGAAACCAGGCTTAGGTTTTTCCCACAGAATCTGCTACCCAGGAATCTGCTGCTGAAGGAGATGATCAGGTAAGTAAGGTTAGTTCTCCAAAATCAGCTTCTAATCCTAGCAACCAGAAAAAAGACAAGGAGTTAAGGATTAAATCCAAACTAAAAAATGAGTCTTTTTTCTCCCAGAAAAACACAATCATGACCAGATCAAAAAGCTCTAGCAATGTTTCCTTATGAATAACACAACAATTAAGATTAAAATGCTAGTTTGGAACATTAGGGGTATGGACACCTCCATGTTAAGACTCTGTGATCTGATCAAAAGACATAACTTTGAGCTTGTCTGTTTAATTGAACCTAAACATGATAACTCCCAGTGTGATTCATATAGGAAATTGCTGAAATATGAAAATTGCATCTCAGCTAATAATGGACAAATTTGGCTTTTTTGGAATTCTAATTTACTCCTAACTGTTAACCATGATAATCTTCAGTTCCTGGGAATCCACCTAAACAGTATTAACCTTCTTAAGACTATGGATATTTTCTTTGTTTATGGCCTCAGGAATAGAGCTGGCAGGAAATCTCTGTGGTATGATCTTAGCTCTTTTACTCACTCTGAATCCCTTTTCATAGGAGACTTTAATTGTATCAAATCTATAAATGAATATAGGGGTCCTGCTTCCCCAAATTTGGGAAGTATCAAAGATTTCAATGATTTCATTCACCTAATGGCCTTAGAGGAACTGAACATTGTTGGCAACCTTTCACATGGACTAATAACAGATTAAGACCCCCAACATTAAAAAGATTAGATAGGGGCTTATGCACTCCCACTTGGTCCCAATCTTTCCCTAATTCTTCAATCCAGATTTTAAATAGGACAAGTTCTGATCATAATCCCTTGCTGTTAACTGTTGGTAGTGCTATCCCAACTAACCCTAGGCCATTTAGATTCCTAAATACATGGTACAAGAGGAAAGATTTCAATGACATAATCAAACAGAATTGGGAAGTTCCTCTAAATAAGTCTGGTATGTTAGCCTTTTACCTTAAACTTGTCAGGCTCAAGAAAGAATTAAAAATTTGGAATAGGGATAAGTTTGGCAACATACATGACAATGTAGTGCAAGCTGAGTTGGCTCTACAGGCACAGGAACTAATTTCTGATCAGAATGACTCTCAAACTGAAGTGGTTAAACTCAAACTTGCTAAATCTAGGCTAGTTAGGGCTTTGGCTGAACAAAAGCATTTCTGGAAACATAAGGCAAAATTGAAATGGATAAGAGAAGGGGATAACAACACAAAGTTCTTTCATAACTCTGTTATAGAAAGAACAAATAGACTGAAGATAACAAAGATTAAAAATGGGAATGGTCAATGGCTAGATGATATAAATGATATTGAAAGGGATGCTATTCAGTACTACCATAATCTGCTAACTGATGACAGTTCCACAAATAGCTCCTTCTTTCAATCTCACTTTTTAAATCACATTCCCAAACTGGTTAATCAGGATGATAATGATAAACTTCTCCAAACTGTTACATTAACTGAGCTAAAAAACATTGTTTTCAGTCTAAATAAGTCAAGCACTCCAGGCCCAGATGGTTTCACAGCTAAGTTCTATATTAAGTCATGGGATATCATTGCTAATGATCTTCTTTTAGCTGTTCATGATTTCCTTTCTGCTAATGTTATGCCTAGAGGTATAGGTAGTACTTGGATCACAATAATCCCAAAAAAGAAGACTCCTACCTCCTTTGATGATTATAGACCTATAAGCCTCTCAAATGTGATTAACAAGATATGTTCTAAAGTGCTTATGGAGAGGTTGAAATCTGTAATGCCTAGGATCATTTCCCAAAATCAAACAGCCTTCCTAAGGGGTAGAGACATCTCGAACAATGTAATTTATTTACAGGAAATGATCAGGTTTCTGAACAAAAAAAAATGGATTCTAATTGTATTGTGAAACTGGACCTTCAAAAGGCTTTTGATCGTGTTAGATGGTCTTTTTTATATAGTGTCTTAGCCAAATTTGGCTTCCATGCTAGATTCATATATTACATCATGAAAAATCTGTCCCAGTCCTGGTTTTCTGTTTTGATTAATGGCAAGCCTGTTGGCTTCTTTCAAGCCACTCGAGGTATTAAGCAGGGAGACCCCTTATCTCCTTTCTTGTTCAATATTTTTTCTGAGGCCTTCTCTAGGAGCTTGGTTTTCATTTTTCAGAGTGGTAAACTGTCATACTTTGATCTTCTAGGTAATCCTCCTCAAATTTCTCATTTATCATATGCTGATGATACAATTGTTTTTTTCAAGGCAACTAGACTTACTTTGATCAGATTAAAAGCCTTTTTGTCTACTTTTGAAGAAGTCTCTGGCCAGAAAATTAATTATAATAAAAGTGATTTCTTCATAAGTAAACATGCTTCAGCCCAAAAAGTTAACTCCATTAAGAGGATATTGGGGATGAAACTGGGTAAATTTCCTTTCACATACCTGGGGGTGCCAATTTTCACTGGGAAAGCAAAGAAAGTCTACTTTCAACCCCTTCTTGAACAAATTGATAACAGATTAGGAAATTGGAAAAACAGATGGATCTCCAAAGGTGGCAAAATGATATTAATTGAGTCCTGTATCTATTCTCTTCCATAACACATATGGTCAATTATTAAACCCACGAAAATGATCATTAAAACCATTGAAAGGAGATTAAGTAATTTCTTTTGGGGTGACTCTGATCTGAATCCCAAAAGGAGCTGGAGAAAATGGTCAGCTCTCTGCTTTCCAACTGGCCAAAATGGGTTAGGATTTAGATCTATTGCCACTATTATTGACACTTGCTCTGTTAAATTATGGTGGAAGTACCAGATAGCTATGGCTTTGTGGACACATTTACTAGCTAGCCTCCCACCTTCATATAGAACTTCACCTAACTGAAAAAGAATTTGTAATATCAACTCCTGGGCTGAAGTAAACTCTAGAGTTATCATAGGAAGAGGAAATTGTAACTTCTGGAGATCTAATTGGCTAGATATAGGTTGCCTTGATAACCTGTGTGATCTGAACTTGGTGGAGATAGACGGTGACTGTACAGTTTCTGATTTCATATCCAATAGATCCACTCTTCTCCCCAAAATTTCTCCCTTCCTGTCAACTGAAGTTATTTATCTTCTGCAGGTGGCCAAGCTGGCTATACATAGGGAAGATAGGCTAATCTGGAAACCAGGTATATCAGGTGATTTCTCCTTCAAATCTACATACCTTACACTTAGCAGCAACATAGGTTCCATTGCATCCTTACAACATTTTTGGAACTCTAGAATAGAGAAGAAAATGTCTGTCTTCATGTGGAGGATGACTAACTCTCTCCTGCCCTTTGATAACATACTCAGAAATATGAGATACTGTTTAGCTTCCAAATGCTGCATGTGCAATGTACAGGAAGACTCCATTGATCATTTTTTTAACTCCTGTGAATTTGCTGTTAAGGTCTGGAAGTCTGTTCATCAGTTCATGGGAATTAGGGATAGGGCTTTCCCATCTATTTGGGAAAGATCATCAGTTTATACTACTTTTCCTGCCCTTAGCACTTTACATGCCACTATAATCCGAACTGCTTTTATTATCACTTGTTGGAACCTATGGAAATTGAGAAACAACTTCTTATTTGACTCTATCAAACCTTCCATAGTTCTAATCTTAAAGCATATCAGAGATCAGATTTTTCAGTCTTTCTGTGCCAATCCTGTTTACATAGTTTCTGCTATTGATTTCAGTATTGCGGATCACTCCTTCTTACCTCTGATAAAAACTCCACCTAAGCCTAAAATTTTTAGAATTGCATGGCAAAGACCTCTCTCAGGGCTTAAGTTTAATATGGATGCTTCTTGGTGCAGCAATACAAATATGTGTGGTATTGGTTTGATTATTAGAGACTGTAGGGGTGGTTTCAGGGGGGCACATACTCTATATACGTATGCATATTCCCCTCTTGAAGCTGAATTAAAGGCAATTCAGTTCGCAATTAAACATGCTACTGTCCTACCCTCTCCTATTTTTCTTGAATAGGATTGCCTGAATGCAGTTAATTTTTCCAAGGATCCATTAAGAGCTCACTGGCAACTGTACAATCTATCGGATGACATCCATCAATCCCTGAGTCTATTTAATCTAGCTCACATCTTCAGGCAGGCTAATTTGGTGGCTCACACCTTGTCTAAGGAATGTTTGCAATCTAAGGATCACGTTTCCTTCCATAGATTCTCGGAGCTTCCTAATCTGGTCCAGGGGCTTATTAGGCTGGACCAAATTGGTACTCCTTCCTTACGGATATCTTAAACTAGCTCGGATGCTACTAAATTCAATCCTTTGGTTGCAGGTTCTAGGTGGTTTCTGCTGTTACTGGGGATTACTTGGGACTCAACTCACGATGGGTGGCTCAATCCTCCTCATCTCAAGCTCACCTGAACGGGATACGATGGTGCTCCTGATTTGTTCATAGTTCATAAATCTGTACATAGTTTCTTCTGCATAGAATGGCTGCTGCCTTGCAAATAGCTTTAGATCATCTATTTTGCATTCTTGATCACTAGAGGATATGCTTCTTCACTATGGTGAGATGATTTGGACTGCCTTGTGTCTCCTTCTGATTCACTAATAAGTTTTAATCATCTTCATCATAGTCTAAGAGCTTTTGGAAGCAACTAGTGCTGTTTCACGAGCCTAGTGCTCACTACTGTATATCGTCACTTAGCTACGGCTTTTTTTATCTGTCCTTCATTTTTTCATCTATTTTATGGCTCGGGAAGGCCTAATACAATTTCCCCCATCTAATGATGGTTTCTTAAAAAAAAATATGTCAGGCTTAGGAGGGGGTCTGAGCAGGGGTGAGAGATGTCTAAAGGGAGCTGTGATAGATCCAGAAGAAAGCAATTTAGGAGAGCACGCATATAATGTCAATTTAATCATATCGTGCACCTCATTACAAATATAGTTAATAGATAGGGGTTAATTATCAAATAGGAAGCGATTCCTAGCTTTCCAAAGACTCCAGCATATCAGAGAAGGCAGGATATTACAGTAAATATGCTGAAGTTTAGGTAGATCACTACAGTTCCAGAATAAGTAAAATCTCTAAGGGATAGAGTGCATAGCATTTAAGTTAAACTGAAGCAGAGATGTTAAATTTGACCATACTGCATGAGCCAGATGACAAGAGATAAAAAAAATGCTGGATAGAGTCTGAATGAGAACAAGCAGGGCATTTCGAAGCTAAAATAAATCCACAGGTAATGAGCACATCATCAAAAGGGAGAAATGAATGCAGCAATTTTCATGTAAAAATAATAATCTTTTTCTGCAAAGGAATGTTCCAAAGAGAAATGCTTGCGAGAGAATTACCTGATGATAAAGTTAAGGCCTTATAGGTTGACTTAAAAGAAAAATTACCTGAGAGTTCAGGCTTCCAAATCAGCCTATCATCCCTATCAAGTGTTATTTTAGCTCCCTGCAAGAACAAAAGCGTATCATGTTCCAAGAATGACGAAATCTGATCTAGAATAAAGTCTCTGTTACTGATGAAATAAGCCACAGATATGTCAGGCATATCAGAAATAATACTCTCTGGAACAATGTTCAGAAGAGGGCCATGTGGACACCAATTGGCAGACCCTAAATTACAATTTCCTTTGCCATGAATTATAGTCGAATTATTTTTGGCAAAGATGTTAATAGAACAGATTCTTCTCCATGTCACTGATTTTCTATGGGAGGGTGGAAGAGCCCATAGCAATTTAGACCACAATGAGATGCCTAATTGACTCTTCCACCAAAGTTTAACCGAGCAGGACTCAACTATGGATTTGATAGATCTAAAACCTAGTCCATTCAGTTTTGTAGGTTTGGCTAGTTCAGCCCATCTTTTCTACACATTATTGTTCTTATCCTCAGATTTACCCCAGAAGAAATGAGTCATTTTTTTCTCAATTAATTTAATTATGCCTTTAGGGGGATTTGTTACAGATCAAATATGTTGAGGAATAGAGTATAGACAAGATTTTATTAAGATCATTTTACCTCCTCCACTAAGCCATTTATTTTTCCAAATTTGTAGCTTATGGTCAATGTTAGCCAGCACAGGATAAAAATATCTCATTAAAGTTCTTCCTCTAAAAATTGGACATCCTAAATATTTGAAAGGAAAAGCTCCTTTTTTTCATTTTTAAAATAGCTTTGACCTGATTAAGCTTTGCTGGTGTAGCTCTCTTACTTAGATAAAAATTAGATTTATCAAAGTTAAACTTTTGGCCCGAGGTATACTCAAATATTTCAAGGAAAGCTTTGATCTTAATTAGGTTCAACCTAGATGCTTACATAAAAATAATCGTGTCATCCGCATACATTAGGTGAGAAACCGCAGAAATAGAAGCAGGCACCTGATAACTAGCCAAACTACGATTATAGAATATGAAAGATAAACTCCTAGAGAAGGCTTCAGAGAAAATGTTAAATAGGAAGGGAGAGAGAGGATCACCTTGTTTAATACCCTTTGTGGCCTTAAAGAAACCTACAGGATTGCCATTTACAAGTATAAAGAAGTAGGCTTGTGACAAATTATTCATAACCGCATTTAGAAAATTACCATTAAAACCAAACTTTAATAAAATCTGTCTAAGAAAATTCCAATTTATTCTATCAAAAGCCTTTCTTAGATCCAGTTTAAGAATGCAGTTTGGTATTCTATGTTTTTTGTCCAAAAATCTGATCATTTCCTGTAAGTACAGGATATTGTCAGAGATATCTCTGTTTTTCATAAATGCTGATTGATTAGGAGAAATCAAGTTGTCCATATAAGGTTTCAACCTTTCCATTAAGACTTTAGAACAGATTTTATTTAACACATTAGAAAGGCAAATTGGCCTAAAGTCTTCAAATAAGCTAGGGGTGGGTTTTTTTTGGTATCAGTGTAATCCAGGTACTAGAGATTCCCCTAGGCATTACAGATCCATCTATAAAATCATTTACTGCAGAAATCAAGTCCAATTTGATGATAGGCCAGCATTTGGTAAAGAATTTAGGAGAAAATCCATCAGGACCTGGACTACTCATCTTATTCAACCCTTTGATCACTTTATGTAACTCAGATTCAGTAACCGGGGAGGCTAAAACTTGGTTGTCACTATCCTTAATAATACTTGGTATTTGACTTAGGAAATGAGGATAATAAGTTTCATCAGATACCAAAGAAGGCTCAGTAAGCAAATCTGAAAAATAATCAGTTGCTGCTTTTTGAATTTCCAACTGAGAGTTAATCCATTGGCCTACACCATTTTTTATTTTAGTTATCTGCAATTTACAGTTTCTTTCCTGTACAACTTTATGGAAAAAAGTTGTGTTATTATCTCCTAACTTATGCCATTTAAGTCTTGCTTTCTGCTTCCAAAATTATTCCTTTTCTTTTAAAAGCTTTAAGCAATAATGCATTTTTCTGATTAAGTTTTACACGTTCCACAGTAGAGGGGTTCAAGTCAAAGATAATTTCCTGAGCACTTAAGGCTTCCTCTGCATTTTTGACATTAAGGTCTATATTACCAAAACTCTCTCTATTCGAAATCTTAAGAACTTTCTTTAGCCTGATCCATTTTAGGTACAATCTGAGCATTCCTGTTTCAGCTAAAGGTAAATTCCAGCAATCATTGATTAGACCATTAAACTCACTCCTCTGAAACCAGGCATCAATAAACCTAAATGGCTTAGGGTTAGAAGGGATTTGAGAGGAGACTTGGAGAAGCAGAGGAGCATCATCAGAGGTCTGCCTATTTAGGATTTGAATCGATGAGGAAGGGAATTTAGAGTTCCATGAGATAGTACTTAGTCCTCTGTCTAATCTTTTAGAAGTTGGATTCCTAAGCCTAGAATTACACCATGTGAATAGGTTACCAACCGTATTAATTTCTTGTATCCCATTCAAATTTATGCAAGAGTTAAAGTCTCTAATGCTTCCTAAGGCCGGTGAACTAGGGCCTCTGTACTCGGAGAGAGAGGTGATCGAGTTAAAGTCACGAATAAAAATAGTGTCTCCTCTTGAAATAGGCTGCAAATCTGTCCAAAGAGTCTTTCTACCATCCCTATTTCTAAGGGCATAAATAAAAACTGCATCCATATGCCAGTTAAGGTAATGATGAGTAATAGTGACATGCATAAATTGTTCATGAGAGGATAACAGAGAGACAGATAGTGAGTTAGACCACATTAACCAAATTTTCCCATTATACAAAGTCAAATTATGGGCAAAGGAAAGTGTCTCCATATATGCTTGGCAAGTAGTATTGTCATGCATAGGTTCAATGATACAAAGTAACTGAATTTTCTTAAGTTTACATAAGTTAATGAGCCTAAGCATTGATGTGTCCATGCCCTTAAGATTCCACACTAAGCAATTTACATGAGAGTTAACTATCATTGTTCATAGGATTTATTACTTTTTGTGGCTGATCTAAGCATCATTCTATTTAATTGACTTAGATAATTGGTTTTCTTAAGTTTAGACTTACCTTGCTGCTTACCTACAGTAGAAGAAGTAGTGAGATTTTGATGATCATAATTGTCCTCCATAGATAGCACAGCCTCAGTTGTTTCCTCTTGATCCATAGAGCAATCCTCTTGAACCTGCAAAACAGAGAATCTGTTTTCCATCTTTCCAGGCTGGGAAAGTGCAATTTTTTTATCTGGGCTATAAATAGATAGAGAAAAAGATCCTATCTGAATATCATCTTTAGCATATGCCAGAAGAGTTGGTTTTGATGTAGCCGTTTCTTTAAGTAACCTTGAGATAGAATTATCTGAGCTATCCAGGGATTGGGATTTAGTAGTAGGAGATATCTCAGTAGTCCTGATAATTAGAGAAGGTGAACTAGGTGGTAAGTTATGGTTAGAAGTATTTGAAGTTCCTTCAGTATTGTCCATCTCAGGGAGGGTTTGATCTTCCACAGTGTCTAGAATCAATGGAGGCCTATCAAATTTCTTGCCAGTAGCCTGCCAATAGGATTGGGGTAAACTTTAAACTTGATTTGTATCTTGATTTTTACCATTGTTAGACGAAGGATTGACTTTGCATTGAGACAGGGAATGACCTAATTTTGCACAGTGATCACAGTATAGTGGTACATCCTCATATTCAATTTGGAATTTCCTATTATTAGACACAGAGCCCAGCCCTATGAAATGACTCAAAGGTTTTTGAAGGTCTATTTCCACACAGAATTTGATTGCTGATGGCCTAGTAAGCATATCAGTGGCAAGATCATTTTTTATAAAACTGCCAATGCTATTCCTTATTGCCTCAATAGAGGCTGAGTTATAGTAATATAGGGGAACTTCCCTAATAGTACACCAGATAGGAACTATTGGTGATTCAATATGTGTAGAAAATTCATGGGTCCATTTGAGATTCTTAAGAGCAATGCCATTAAAGTTCCATACACATTTCATCCAACATCTTTGATAATCATTAATCAGCTCAAACCTAATTAGTACATGCTTGTAATCAAGGGAGCCAAGCTGATACTTACCTTCAAACCCCACTGTTTTGAAAGCCTGCTCCAAGAGTTCCATGGAAATTCTACCTTTGGTGAACTTACCTACCAACACATTAGCATAGTGGGCAGAAAGCGTGGCAATTTCATCGTCTGAGTATAAACATGAAGGATCCCCCAAGTGGTGTGATTTAGGAACAATTTCAGGGTTACTAGGCAAGATTTTGGATGGAGGTGGAGATTTATTTTGTAGCACAGCTGCAAAGGTTTTAGGGGGGGTGTGATCGCTTGAGTTTACCGCCATATCGGCCGGCATCAAGGGGAGGGTGACCGGCCTAGCTGTGGATGGATGAGTCCAGCCGTTTTCGGAAAATTAGCCGTTAACGGCGAACGGAAGAGGGAGAAAGAAGAACAGTGATCAGTTGCCTTAGGAATTTTGGGAATCGTGCCAGAGAGCGTTTCGAGAATGTATTGCTTGTTTTATGTGAGGATATTATATGTGTGTTATATTGTGTTCATATTTTGTGGGATTATTATAATTTTATTGAGATATAATTTTCACTTTTAGGTGTTTTTGGTGCAGGAATTCATGGATTGTGAAGAATTGAGAGGGAGCTATACATTGTACTATTTTTCCCTTAACCAGCAATTTTTTCCCACTGGGTTTTCCAGGTTAAGGTTTTTAATGAGGCAATGTGCCCCGATAGAAAATGTTCCTATTTTATAAGACATTTTTCCATAGATGAAGGAAGAGAGGAAAAATCAGAATTGCTAAAGTTATGGGGTAAAAAGTGAATTATAGAAGACATGTAGATTTGAAGAAAATAAAGATATTCTTTTTTTTAATAAGAACACCCGAAGGTGAGGGATATGTATTGGGTTCCCCAGGCCCTGTAAACCGATCAGAACAATTTACATCCAGAGTATTATGGTTTCCTGAAACCATTGTGGCAACAAGGTTGCCTCCCAAAAGTCCTAACACTACCTATAATGAGTCTCTATATAGACAGCTTATACAAAAGTGACTTGATCTGTAATGAAGTTGCGATCCAAAGAGAGAATCTCCACCCCTCGTGTTAATTCTTTCCTTTGGCCAGGTAACCTCAATAACAGATGGTCTATGATCAGTACAATAATCAAAATATCCAGAAGTAGGAGAGGAAAGTGTGAGGTGCCCAAGATTTGGCAGCAGCAGTTGAATTTCCAGGATGCTGGAAAGAAGACTGAGCAGCCAGGGGACAGAAGCTCCTATGATCTCAGTATGCGTGCAAGTATTCCATGAGTTGCTAATATCTGCACAGAGAAAATATCTACTATTAGCAGTATCACACCCTGGTGAGGCCATGTTGGTGAATTCAAACATGAGGGAAATGATTCCTATCTAAGGTAATGAGACCTGTAATATGATCAGGCAGATTATGCAAGTTTAAAGGCTGGTTATGAATAGCATGATGTTTTGCAATTGCATTAGCCACCGAGTTACTTTCTCTATAAACATGCTTAAGAGTAGCTTCACCAAGTAAACTCTTCACCCTATAGGCCAAATTGAAAAGATTCCAGTGAGCAGAATATGGTTTTTCAATCATAGTAATGGCTAGGATAGAATCTGATTCAATGATTGAGGGGATGTCTGCATGGGAGAAAGACTGACAAGCAGCAAGTATAGCTAAAATTTCAGCATGGAGAGGAGAAATTGCCTCAATAGAGGTTGAAGAAATGTGAAGTGGCATGCCTAAACTATCCCTCACAATAACCCCAACAGCAGCTGTATGAGGGAACCAGGAAGCATCCGTATTGATTTTTATCGAGTTCATGATTGGCTTTTCCCACCAGACTGATCTAAAAATTGGTTTAGGAGGTGGCCTAAGAAAAGGGTGTAGGTGCCTCAAAGAAAGAGGTAATGCAGAGGTAGGACTCATCTTTGGAGGACAGGAGTTTAAAGTTAATCTGATGAGCTCCAGTATCTCTTTACATATCAGTTCAGAATAGAAAGGAGCCTGGTCATAGATATATCTATTTCGAGCCTTCCAAAGGCTCCAACAGATTAGAGGTGGAAGTATTTTGCACAATAACTGAAGACTTTTGGTTAGATCAGAACAGTTCCAGAAGGAGAAAAATCTTTGGGAGAGGGATTGATCTTCAATTATATTGAAATCTATCAAAGAGGCCATTCTGCTCCAAATCAATTTTGCCAGTGAGCAAGTTATAAAGAAATGATCTATTGAATCCGAGAAACAGCACACAGGACATTTAGAAGCCAAACTAAAACCACAAGTTATAAGGACATCATCAAAGGGAAGAAATGAATGAAGCATTCTCCAAGTAAAAATCGAAATCTTTTTCTGCAGCAGTACATTCCATACAAATTTTGAGGTAGGGAAATTACCTGTGAAGTTTGTGATGGTCTAGTATGCAGTTTTAAAGGAGAAATTACCCGAAATATTAGGCTTCCATATGATTCTATCCTCCCTATCTTCCACCAGTATTGCTTCCTGTAGAAAAACCCGAGTATCATTTTCCAGATAAGATGATATCTGAGAAAGAATCACAGATTTATTTCTAATGAAGTCTGATACTGAATACAGTTGAAAAGTGTCCATGATATTACTTGGGACATTGTTGCTCAAAGGACCATGAGGACACCAATTAGAGGTCCAAGCATTACAAGTACCTTTCCCATGAATAACCAGAGAATTATCCTCAGCTATGGAATTAATAGAGCAAATTCTTTTCCATGTGACTGAAGATCTATGAGAAACAGGCAATGACCAAAGTAATTTAGACCATAAAGTTATGCCTATTTGGCTTTTCCACCAAAGTTTAAGGGAACATGCATCAATTATTCCTTTAATAGATCTAAACCCCAGTCCATCAAAGGATGTTGGTTTGGCCAGACCTGACCATTTTTTCCATATCTTATGTCCTTTACCATCAGTTTCACCCCAGAAAAATTTAGCCAATTTTTTCTCAAATGCTCTAATAATATACTTTGGGGGGTTTGTCACGGACCATAGATGTTGAGGTAGAGGGTATAAACAGCTGTTAATTAATACCAATTTCCCCCCAGAGCTCAACCATTTGTTTTTCCAGTTTTTCAACTTATTATCTAACCTTTCCATTAGGGGTTGAAAGTATCTCTTTAAAGTACGACCCTTAAAAATAGGGCAACCGAGGTATTGGAAAGGAAAGGATCCCTGTTTCATTTTCAAAATGGACCTCATTTGGATTAACTTTAGATTTGAAGCTCTTCTGCTAAGGAAAAAGTCTGATTTATGGAAATTGAACTTCTGCCCTGAAGTAAATTCAAAGATATCCAAGAAAGCCTTGATTTTTATTAAGTTAGATTTAGAGGCTTGCATGAAGATAATAGTATCATCGGCATACATTAGATGAGAAGTTGGTGAAATTGAAGATGGCATCTGATAATATGAGAGTTTCCCATTATGAAAAATAAAGGATAAACTTCTAGAAAATGCTTCAGAAAAAATGTTAAAGAGGAAGGGAGAGAGTGGATCACCTTGCTTAATTCCTCTAGTTGCCTGGAAGAAACCCACTGGATTTCCATTTATTAAAACTGAAAAAATGCTTGTGATAGATTGGATATTACAGCATTAAGAAAAGGACCATCAAATCCAAATTTCCTGAGTACAGATTTTAAGAAGTCTCAATTAACTCTATCAAAGGCTTTATGCAAATCCAGTTTAATAATGCAATTAGGGGTTCTAGCCTTTTTGTCTAAAAATCTCACCAATTCCTGAAGATAGAGGATATTATCAGCAATATCTCTATGTTTCATAAATGCTGATTGATTTGGTGAAATCAAGATATCCATGTAAGGTCTCAATCTTTCCATTAATACTTTAGAACAGATTTTATTAATAGTATTAGAAAGACTTATAGGTCTAAAGTCGTCAAATGAACTAGGGGTTGCTTTTTTAGGTATCAATGTGATCCATGTGCTAGCTATTCCTCTTGGAATGGGAGAGCCCCTAATGAAATCATTCACTGCATCAACTAAGTCCTTTTTAATAATGTGCCAACATTTAGAATAGAATTTACAAGTAAATCCATCAGGGCCAGGACTACTGTTGCTACTCATTCCTTTTATTACTGCCTCCACCTTTGATTCAGAGGCAGGCTTAGCTAATTCAATGTTATTTTGAGCAGTAATCAAAGTGGGAATTTGATTCAGAAAGTGCACATAGTAAGTATGATTAGGATCCTGATTTGGTTCAGATAATAAGTCTGAGTAATATGCTATTGCCTCTTTCTGTATATCAAGTTGAGAATTTAGCCACTGACCATTTCTATCTTTAATTTTTGAGATCTGAAGTCTACAATTTTTTTCTTGTACAACCTTATGAAAGAACTGTGTATTATTGTCCCCTAATTTATGCCATTTAAGTCTTGCCTTTTGTTTCCAAAACTTCTCTTTCTCTTTCTGAGCTCTCAGCAATAGAGTTTTTTTTCTGATTTAAATTAACAAGTTCAGTTAGAGAAGGATTTAAATCATAGGCCAATTCCTGAATACGAAGAGATTCTTCAGCATTGATTAAATTTGTGTCAATATGACCAAAACATTCCTTATTCCAAATTTTTATTTCCCTTTTCAACCTAATCAATTTCAGGAAGAATCCTATCAGTCCTCTTTCAACCATTTGTTTATCCCAACTATTCTGAATTAGAGTGTAGAAATCAGGATGGTTAAACCAAACATTAAGGAATCTGAAAGGTCTCGGATTGAGAGTAGACAGATTAGAAATATTCAATAACATAGGAGAGTGATCTGAAGTCTGTCTATTCAAAATTTGGATAGAGGAAGAGGGGAATTTCTGGTTCCATGATATGGTGCTTAATTATCTGTCTAACCTTTTGGATGTAGGGCTCCTAAGTCTAGAGTTACACCAAGTGAATAGGTTGCCTACTGTGGTACTTTCCTGAATTGCAGCTGTGCTTATTCAAGTATTAAAATCACTAATACTCCCTAGAGAGGGTGAACTAGGACCTCTATATTCAGTGATGGTAGTAATGGTATTAAAATCTCCAATGAAAATAGTGTCACCCTGATTAATTGTTTCTAAGTCCCTCCATAATGTCTTTCTACCTTCCCTATCTCTAAGAGCATAAATAAAAACAGCATCCATTTGTAGGGTTATAGATTTATGAGATATGTTTACATGCAGATACTGTTCATGGAATGAGAGGAGATTTACTGAAAGGTGAATAGACCACATCAACTAAAATTTTCCATTATATAGGGTTATTCCATCAGCAAATTTAAGTTTATCCATATAGGATTGAAATTTAGAGTTGTCATGCATTGGTTCTATGATACATAGAAATTGAATCTTTTTAATCCTGACTAAGTTGATTAATCTCAGCATTGATGTTTCCATACCCCTGATATTCCAAACCAAGAAATTTATTGAAAGAGAACCTATCATTGTTCACTTGACTTATGACTTTTAGTTGATGATCTAAGCATCATTTTATTTATTTGACTGAAGTAATTTGTCTTTTTACCTTTTGCCTTACCTGAATGAAGGGGCTGGTCCTGTAATGGGGTTGAGCTCGAACTAGCTTGATGGTTTAAAATATCCTCCTGATCTAGAACATTGTCATCAGAGTCCACCTGCAAAATAGAGAATCTATTTCCCATTCTGTTTAGGAGAGAGGGAGATGCCCCATTCATCCTATTCAGACTAGAAAGGGAGGTCCCTACTTGGATATCATCAAAGGCATAGGGAATTGGATTATAATTGATTAAGGCAGTTTTATGTAACAGCTTAGATACAGAGTTATCTGATGGAATCTGAGAGGTAGGATTTGAGAGACTGACAGATGCATTGTCCTGAACCAGTACAGGATAATCAGAAGTCTGTAAGTGTAAGTTTGTCTCCAGATTAGGGTGAGCTGTATTTATGGTTTCAGGATGAAGTTGCTTAGTAAACTCAGCAGTTTCCAAGGTAGTTTGGTCTTCAGAGGACAGTAGTGGAGGGGTGTCAAATATTTTCCCGGTGGCTTGCCATTGAGGCTGAGCCAGAGGAGGGTCAGGCATATTAACATTTGCATTGGCATTAGCATTTGGTGGAAAGGCTCTACACTGAGATTTGGAGTGTCCTAATTTGGAGCAATGGTCACAGTATAGGGGTATATCCTCATACTCTACTTGGTATTTTCTATTGTTTGTTACAGAGCCTAGCCTGATGTGGTGGCTGATAGGTTTTTGAAGGTCAATTTCTATGCATAACTTAATGGCTGAAGGTCTTGTAAGCATATCAGTTGCAAGATCGGTTTTTATGAAACTACCAATGCTATTTCCAATTGATTCAATTGCAGCCGAGTTATAGTAATACAATGGAACTTCTCTAATTATACACCAAACAAGGACTATAGGTGATTCTTTGTGGATAGAGAAATCAGAAGTCCATTTAAGCATTTTAAGTAGTATTCCATTAAAATTCCAGATTCCTTTCATCCATGCTCGTTGATAATCGTTAAGCAATTCGAACCTAATGAGGATATGCTTATAATCAAGGGAACCAAGTTGATACTTACCCATAAAACCTACCGTTTTGAAAAAGTGCTCCAGTTGCTCCATTGAGCATCTCCCCTTTGTGAATTTGCCGACTGACAGGCGGGCGGTCGTCGCGCCCGCCGTGCAAAAGATAATTTGTAAGCCCTTTTTGCTTACTTTCTACAACTAGGTAGATAGTGGCAAATCGGGGTCGTCCAAGGAGAAGAGGGATCTTCCTAAGCGTCTAAGCACACAAATGGTTGATATTAGGCTAGGAGTAACTATATATACACACACATAAAAGCATGGAAATGGGGGGGTTGGTTGGTTGGTTTCCTAAGTTAACAAAGATAAAAAGACGAGATAACTAGCAACGTCAAGTGACTATGCTAATCATCAAACAAAACTAAAGAAAAGGGGTTTTAAACTACAAAGATAAAATGCCTTGGGGGAAATGGATGTCCACTTCCAAATCTAATGTAGTTCATCGAATCATTCACACATTCCATTATATAGCATTCAGGACCCAACACTCACATACCCATCCAGCAAGTACCACAACACACACATCACAAGGAGTTCTAAGTTCATGCTCATAGATCTTCATGCAAAGGCGCTACGGAATTCGTCACATTCCTACACCTAAACAATTCAACCACACAAACACTACCTATGCTCAAACAACTCATGGCACACATGCAGTAAAACACACCATCAAGAATACATAAATGCCAAATAACAAATGCTTCAAGAATGAATTTAAATCATCTATTCAATACTTCAACTACTTGTCGTGGAGACTAAAGTCCTATCCTTCTTAGTTAGTAGTTTGCAAGTATGAGTTCGACATCGCTTGTCAAACCTCACCAATGACTCCCGAGTCGCGACCACGACTCGAGGTACCATTGGTGGCATTTAGCACGAAGGACCAACAAGCTCGGCAACGCCTATGACCACTACACCGTGACTAAGCATTTAACCGATTCATGCAATTACACGAGATTGGATGAACGTGAAAGCACATTCACCCACGAGCATATGAATCTCTCGTTTGCTACACATAACGAACGTGACGAAGAGTTCGACATCAATCACACTCGTCTAGCACATTGTCAACACACTAACACAATCAAAAGCTATAATTCACACTCATACATTCCTAACAAGAACAGGGGGGAAATTAACCCAAATCCCCCAAACCCTAGCTAGTAATTCATACAAGCATTCATATCCTCAAGCTCCAACAACATCAATGGAATCAACAATTAACATTCAAAGCACAATAGATGCACAATAGCAAAAACACCAAATAGATAGATAGAAATGGTTCTCAATACATAGAAGTGGAAGCTTCAATCCATAGCTCCCAAGTACAAGAACTACTCTAGAACAACAAAAGACATAATTAAACTAAGAAAAAGCTAAGAAAAGAAAGAAGAGAAAAACCTAGGTTTTCGCCCAAAAACCAGAGAGAAAACGGGCTGGAAAAGCTTGGAGAAGAGGAGGAAAGAGAGGGTATTTATAGTGCAAAGAAAATAAAATAGATTTTTGGTCGCCTTTTGGTCGCGACTCGCGACGGTGTTGGTCGCGACTCGCGATGGTGTCGCGACGGGGGGCCAGCACTTTGCATTGTTTCTTTGTCTTCTTCATAGTCATCCCTCTCAATCTTCAAGTCTTCAACAGCTCCAAAATGGTCTTCAATGACGACGGTGTTCATGTCTTCGAAAAAGTCTTCGAAGGTATAGTCTTCAATGTCTTCCGGTCTTCGTTGCCTCCGTGTTCTTCCCTCGTCACACAAAATCCACTTAGAAGAGGTAAAAGAGTACAAAGTTGCTTTTGCCTCTCCTAAGTGAATTTCAAGGTAAAACACAAGCTCTCGATAATAAAAGAGCACAAAAGTGATCCTAAATACTACTAAATAATGCATCTAAAATGGACACATCAAACCTCCCCACACTTAAACCTTACTCGCCCTCGAGTAAGAAAAGATTCAAGCATACGGAGGAAATGGCATATCCACATCCTAAAACCCCTAAAATAACCACACAAAATGGACATATCAAACCTCCCCACACTTAAACCTTACTCGCCCTCGATTAAGAAAAGAACCAAGCACACGGAGTAAATGATATATCCAAAACCTAAACTAATCCCCCAATCAAAGCCTCACAAAAACTCTCAATATCAAAAATCCCAAAATAAAAGCTCACATGAGAATTTTTTTCACACACACATCCCCAATCCTAAATCTAACCAAACCTACCACTTATCAATTCACTACCCATAAAATATTTCAAAGCCCTGAATTGATATTCCCAAAGTCCAATGACATAAGATGAAGTTAAAACCATTTAAGAGGTTCAAGCACATACTACACCTAATGTCAATATATCAACCAAAATCCAATGACATAAAATGAAGCTAAAACCATATAAGAGTTTCAAACACATGCTTCACTAAATACCAATATATCAACCAAAAACGAAGTAGAAAGAGATAAGGAATTTCATAACCACACTTCGTTTCCTAACCCACTAAGCTACCCAATCCCAAGAGGTCTATAGATGTTGAGCTACCCGATCCATCCGTGTGACAACCGCAACCTTATGACTCCAACGCCGGAAAATGAGTGAAATCATAGCATTTTTCAATTTCTCTCAATTTCTCTCATTTTGCCTAGGAGCTCTTTCGAGTTTTCATCCTAGCCACACATCATGTTTCTTTAGCTCACATCTCACCTTTTTCCGCACATGTTAGCCTCTCATTTTTGCCTAGGTCGCCCTTTAAGGGTTTTCGACCTATCCGGGCCCCCAATGTTGCCTAAGTCGCCCTCTCGGGTTTTCAACTCAGCGGGTTTTCTTTTTCTTATTTTTTTTCTCATGTTTTTCCAATGAAAAGTAGCAAAAAGCATTCAAAAACAATATAGCATGCATTGAATCTTCTAACCCCTCCCCACACTTAAAACATTACATTGCCCTCAATGTAAACACGTAAGGCAAGAACAATAAAAATCAAGGTAAGGGAGTTAGAGTGACACCCATTTCTCCGCAAATTCGCCGGTGATATGGAGATATCCAAGTACTTGGATGGTCCCGAGATAGGTTTCGGAACCGGAAGGGTGAGCAAAGATACCGTAGAAGAACTCACCCCTCGAGAAAAGCATTGTCTCCATGGCGCCGTTTGATCAAGACTACACCACGAAGAACACATTAAACTCACAAGTACATAAGGATATGTAATACTAGGTTTAGCATCAAGAGTTAATAACCATAGTATTTTCAAAGAACAACCAAATCACACCCAACCAACACTATAAGAATAATCATGAAAAATATCCAACATATATTGACATGTATACAAGCATCATTATAGGATATGCACTTACGATCACAATGATGTAGTCGGCATACTACAATCAACAAATGTACTATAAAGATGCAAGAATGTTCATATGCCAATATATGTAGGATGGTTGAGAATGAGTGGAGATGTGGTGGTTCTTGGGAGTGTTGGGTGGAGAAGAAGGAAGGATCATGCAATGTTTAAAATCAGTTGAAAACTTGGATTTTCCATCACGACTCGCGACGAAGTTCATCGCGACTCGCGATGGTTTACGTCGTGCCTCGCGAAAAGTGAAATCCGAGATCAGAAATTTTTCAAAAGTTACTGAGCCCATCGCGACTCGCGACTATGTTCATCGCGACTCGCGACGTGGCCTCGCGATGTCATCGCGACTCGCGGAAAGTTGAGTCCGAAAGCTCAAAAGTTTCTGAGCTCGTCGCGACTCGCGACAAAGTTAATCGCGACTCGCGACGAAGCCTCGCGATGTCATCATGACTCGCGGAAAGTTGAGTCTGGAAGCTCAAAATGTTCTGATCACGTCGCGACTCGCGACTAAGTTCATCGCGACTCGCGATGGCCATCACGAGGCCGTCGCGATTCACGGAAAGTTGGCGCTGGGAGTGAATTTTGCTCCCCTGTTCGTCGCGACTCGCGACGAAGCCCATCGCGACTCGCGACGGCAGGGTATCCTAGGCTTAAACTTTTTTTCATTTTCTTACCAACTGTCCAAGCTTTCTTCCCTCATTCATTGATCTCGTTCCTTCATCTCCATCATTGCAATGCACTTCATGTTGCTACAAAATCATAGAAAAACATGCCATAAAAAGAACAAAACAAAACAATAAAAACTAAGAAACAAAAACCAAAAGAAATGCCGAATTTATTTTACGTCGTCGGCACGACGAAGCTCCGTATTTTTAAGGTCATTGGCACGACCCTAATGTTATCCGTATGGTGAAGGCTTGAACCCCTTCACCATGAGCTTCCAAAAGTCGAGAGGTGGGGGTACAAAACTTTCAAGAGGAAAGTTTTGTGGAGGTGGAGATGGTTCAAAGGGAATTGAGTGGTTAGGGAGCTTGGGATAATCTTTCGGCTCCTCTCTCGTTTCCCTCAAAACTTCCAAAAATGGTGGAGTTGGTTCACTAGGTGGGAGAAGGGGTGACGATGCTAATGGATGTAGCACTATCACCTCTTCCTCCACTTTTCTATCCTCTACAACCAACTCCTCATCCCTTTCAAACTCAAAATCATTTTTATTGGTGACCTCACTCACCGAGTCATCGAGTTCAAGTTGGGATGGTGTATTTTCGGAATCACGAGCTTCCATGCGGGCCAATACCTCTAATATGTTCCTCGCATGCCCCTCAATGGCCTCAACACTAGAGGAGAGCTGGGTATCCGGCTCCTCACTAGTAAAGGAGTTCAAGTTTGCTATGGTATTTAAGACATCCTCACGTGTCAAACTTGAACTTCCTTGTTGGGATTGGTTTTGGGGTATGGTATAGGGTGGTGATGGCCAACTAGGTTGCTCGTAGTGTTGGTTTTCCGGTTCATTCTCATACCACCAATCCGGACTACCACTCCATTCCGGATTGTAAGAGTCGTGGTATGGATAGCATTCATGAGCTTCTTGCCCTTGAAAACCAACATCTCCAACCTCTTGATAGCACTCTTCATAGTACCCATGGTTTTGGAAACCAAGGGTTCTTTCTCGGTCATAGTGCTCTTGCCACAACAAAGGGCAAGATTCGGTAGGATGATCGGAATGACACATCCTACAAAACCTTGCTTGTTGAGCCTCTCTTCTCATCATGAGTTCCCTCAAGGTGAGACGCTCCATTAAAAACAATTTTTTTTTTATTTTTTAAAAGTTCGGAATCATAGTGCAAGGATTCTCGATAAAATAAATTACCAAGAACTCAAGCAATACCTACTCCGAACAAAAACAACCACCAAGTAGTGGAAAATAAAAACAACTAGCCAATACACAACCAAATACACCTAAATACTTAAGAACAAACGCCTCTTCCCCGGCAACGGCGGCATTTTGACAGGCGGGCGGTCGTCACGCCCGCTGTGCAAAAGATAATTTGTAAGCCCTTTTTGCTTACTTTCTACAACTAGGTAGATAGTGGCAAATCGGGGTCGTCCAAGGAGAAGAGGGATCTTCCTAAGCGTCTAAGCACACAAATGGTTGATATTAGGCTAGGAGTAACTATATATACACACACATAAAAGCATGGAAATGGGGGGGTTGGTTGGTTGGTTTCCTAAGTTAACAAAGATAAAAAGACGAGATAACTAGCAACGTCAAGTGACTATGCTAATCATCAAACAAAACTAAAGAAAAGGGGTTTTAAACTACAAAGATAAAATGCCTTGGGGGCAATGGATGTCCACTTCCAAATCTAATGTAGTTCATCGAATCATTCACACATTCTATCATTTAGCATTCAGGACCCAACACTCACATACCCATCCAGCAAGTACCACAACACACACATCACAAGGAGTTCTAAGTTCATGCTCATAGATCTTCATGCAAAGGCGCTACGGAATTCGTCACATTCCTACACCTAAACAATTCAACCACACAAACACTACCTATGCTCAAACAACTCATGGCACACATGCAGTAAAACACACCGTCAAGAATACATAAACGCCAAATAACAAATGCTTCAAGAATGAATTTAAATCATCTATTCAATACTTCAACTACTTGTCGTGGAGACTGAACTCCTATCCTTCTTAGTTAGTAGTTTGCAAGTATGAGTTCGACATCGCTTGTCAAACCTCACCAATGACTCCCGAGTCGCGACCACGACTCGAGGTACCATTGGTGGCATTTAGCACGAAGGACCAACAAGCTCGGCAACGCCTATGACCACTACACCGTGACTAAGCATTTAACCGATTCATGCAATTACACGAGATTGGATGAACGTGCAAGCACATTCACCCACGAGCATATGACTCTCTCGTTTGCTACACATAACGAACGTGACGAAGAGTTTGACATCAATCACACTCGTCTAGCACATTGTCAACACACTAACACAATCAAAAGCTCTAATTCACACTCATACATTCCTAACAAGAACAGGGGGAAATTAACCCAAATCCCCCAAACCCTAGCTAGCAATTCATACAAGCATTCATATCCTCAAGCTCCCAACAACATCAATGGAATCAACAATTAACATTCAAAGCACAATAAATGCACAATAGCAAAAACACCAAATAGATAGATAGAAATGGTTCTCAATACATAGAAGTGGAAGCTTCAATCCATAGCTCCCAAGTACAAGAACTACTCTAGAACAACAAAAGACATAATTAAACTAAGAAAAAGCTAAGAAAAGAAAGAAGAGAAAAACCTAGGTTTTCGCCCAAAAACCAGAGAGAAAACGGGCTGGAAAAGCTTGGAGAAGAGGAGGAAAGAGAGGGTATTTATAGTGCAAAGAAAATAAAATAGATTTCTGGCCGTCGCGACTCGCGACGAGTTCGTCGCGACTCGCGACGAGTTCGTCGCGACTCGCGACGGTGTTGGTCGCGACTCGCGATGGTGTTGCGACGGGGGCCAGCACTTTGCATTGTTTCTTTGTCTTCTTCATAGTCATCCCTCTCAATCTTCAAGTCTTCAACAGCTCCAAAATGGTCTTCAACGACGACGGTGTTCATGTCTTCGAAAAAGTCTTCGAAGGTATAGTCTTCAATGTCTTCCGGTCTTCGTTGCCTCCGTGTTCTTCCCTCGTCACACAAAATCCACTTAGAAGAGGTAAAAGAGTACAAAGTTGCTTTTGCCTCTCCTAAGTGAATTTCAAGGTAAAACACAAGCTCTCGATAATAAAAGAGCACAAAAGTGATCCTAAATACTACTAAATAATGCATCTAAAATGGACACATCACCGACCAAGGCATTAGCATAGTGGGAAGACAAAGTTACGATCTGTTCGTCAGAATAAAGACAAGCTACATCTCCCAGATGTTGAGATTTAGGTACTAGCTCAGGATTATTTGGTAGCACTTTGGCTAAGGGAGGAGATTTATTTTTTACAGCAGCAGCGAAGGTTAGTTGTGATGGCTGAATTGAGATAGGGTTAGGGATTTCCGGTGTGGGAACCGCCATGGTCGACAACGGCGCACAAGCCGTTATCGGCACCGTAGCCGTTATCGGCACAGAGCCGTTTCCGGTGAGTAAACCTAAACCCAACAATCTATAGGATACGGAGGGAAGAGGAGTGGTGATGAAGGAGGAAAGAAGTAGAATGAGATTCACCTATGAGATTTGGAAAATCGCACACAATCGCACACGGTCAATTGAGATGCTTGAGTTTTCTTTAAAATGAACCCCTGAAATAAAGATATTCACTTCCCATATTGGTAAGAATTGTATTATCTCCTCCTATTTGAAATTTCTTAATTTTAGAATTAGTTAATTAGAGTTAGAATAGATTTTTATTTATTTTCGGAAAAAGAATCGGATTTGACTTGGGATTTTAAATCTGCGTGTGCATGTATATGTACACATATACGCGCATAGGGTTGGACACGCAGTGAATATATTTTTACACAAATCTTAGTTCTTTGGGGGAGATTAGTTGACGATTCGTTGGAGTTGTGCGCAACAGGTTTTCTTAATTTTGGTGATTGCATATTTGGTGTGACTTTGTTTTCATCATACGTGATTCCTGATTAATTATTTGATTTTGATTTTATTCGTCTTTAATATTATTACAGTAATCATGTTTAGTTTTTATATTATATATTTGTTTTTGTTTAATCATCTTGATTAGCTAATTTATATATCGTCATGGAATAACAAGCATTAGTTTATGAATCATGAGGCCTAGTGGTTTTATAATTGATTCTTATGTGTTCTTTATTGATCTTCGTTTATTTTATTCTTGATATATTTAAGCCTGATTAACTTGAATATTATTAGGATAATGCTATCTAATTCCACCAATACGTAATTGTTGGAAAGGGTTAGTAAGCAGCGAGTTCTTGTGAAAAACAGCTAACTAGCTAAGACTGCAATAGCAAGATAAGGAACAATTAAGTGTGTGTTACTATTTGCTTTTACTTTGGTAATTGCTATATCGGGTTCTTTTCATTCTTAATGCTATCGAGATGTGTATCTGGTTCAGCGAATACTTTCCGGGGGCATCTTGGTAAGAGAAACAATTAGTTAATTATAATTGGTTAATTGCCAATAAAGTAAGAAAGAATTGTGGGGTTAAGCGTACCTATTTTCCTATAATTGATAGATGCATATAAATTTATTTATCTTTGCGCCTATGATCGATGTTTCCTCGGCATCAATTCTCTTCACTACAAGTGGCAACACCTCTATAGGAACTCAAGTGAGGATGAAAAATAGATACCAAATCATCTCTTCTTGGTTTGCTTAGGAAAAATTATGGATATGGCCAATCGCTTAACATTAACACGAGGGGCGGAGATGTAACGATTGGAATCATCTACAATGGTTTCATCTGCACTAGACTATTTTATATAGGGGATCTCATTTACCTTGTGTATAAATCAAACTTCAATATGTTCAAGTCACAACTTGAACCATATTTTGTAACTACTACAAACCTCATGGTTTATAGGACTGGGGATCATAATAAATCTCCCTCCCATTAACAAGGGTTTTACTTAATTTTTAAAAAAATCAATGAGTTAAATTCAAAAACTACACTTTCACTTAATCTATTTGATTTTATTGATGTTGAGGTGGAATAAGGATGATCAACCTAAGATGATAAAATATTTAAATTTTGTTGAAATTAATCATCCAAATAAAATACTCTGTTGAACACACAATATGGTATAACTTCATATGAGACATGAAACCAACAAAAATGCCAATAGTAACTAGACGATAGATAAGAAACATTAGAAAAATCAATTTTACCTTGACATGAATTAATAGCAAGCAATCTAGCAATGTACTGTAGGGACTCTTTTTCATGGTCAACTAGCAAAACTCAAATCTCATGTTCCAAATCACAGCTAGGCTCTAGAAGAGAGGTTGCACTATAATCAATTTCTAATGAGGGTATATGAGGATGTAGTGGTGAAACGTTAATGCCGCAGAGTTTATTAGAGACATTCATCTTCCCATGAATATCATCACCATGTCAATGAGTATTCATGCTTTCCTTAAGGGAAATTAGGGTGAGGATATGGTGAGAAGCAAAGGGACTGAAGTAACTATGTATGCTAAATATTTGAAGAGGGGTATTTGTAGTGAAAGATCAAATTTTTCATATTTATTGCTAGGACATCACTTGGTAACAACTTTTTGTTTCAAAAAATAATTTTATATTTTGGACAATTCATAACATGAGAATTGAGGACTGTGAGTGAACTTCACCAAAATTTAATTGGGTTGTTTCTCAAAAATGTGTTTGGTGTCGTTTGATTAATCTCCGTCTCTTTGCAATTTTAATGCAGTAAATGTGACTCGTTTTTAACATACCTGTTAATCCCTCCAATTCTTGGTTCCACCATTGTCATTAAAATTCAAATAGTTTATAAGTTAATATAAATAAAGACTGAAATAAACAACAATTGTCATCATTCAAAAGACATTAGTCTTGCAAATAGAACTATTTTTAAATACTTATTAAAAATGTAACCCATGGCCAATATTTATAACTGAATCAATGAAAAAATATGTGTTTTTACTTAAATACATGTAGTTAAATTTAATTTAACGAGTTAAATTTAAAAAATACAATTTCACTTAATTAATATATTTGACTTATGGATGTTGATATAGAATAGGAAGATCAACATAAGATTGTAAAATATTCAAAATTTAATTGAAATTAATCATCAAAAAAAATAATTTTTTCAAACAAACAAAATGGTATAATTTCTTAGTAAAGCCATCCAGGGTGTAATTCCGTTGGAAAATACTGTATCTAGGTGCGAAATTCCGTTGCTGTAATTCCGTTGGAAAATACTGTATCTAGGTGCGAAAAATAGTGCGAAACACACACAACACCCACTTTTCTTCTTCTTCCCCTTTCTCTTCTTCCCCAACCCTCACCTCTGATCACCATCAGTCTGAATTAGATCCAACTGTCCCCGATTATTGCTTCCATGGCGGCTCCTCCACCTGGAGGCAGCCCGCAATCGGCCTATGCTGACTGCCTCAAACCAAAGAGGAACCCAGAAGGCAAACCACACCCCAAGCTCCAGAAGTTGAATCTCAAACCTCAGCTATCTTACAAAGGGGAACCATGCTGTTTCTTCACGGAGGAAGAAATCGACCTCATCGCCGAACCGTTCAATGACGCCCTAGTTGGAAAATTTACCAGAGGCCGGCCAACATTGCCATTTCTCCGGCACCATTTCCAGACAATCGGATTCAAAGGAGAATTCAAAATCACCGCTCTGGATGCGAGGCATGTGAGAATCACCTTCGACCTAGATGAAGATCTGCATCGCTGCTGGAGCAGATACACATGGAATCTTGGAGGGTCTGTAATGAGAATCTTAAAGTGGACCAAAGATTTTGACATCGACGAGGAGCCCCCATTCGCACCCATTTGGATCAATGTTGAGCTACCGCCGACGCATTTCTTCCACCCTGACGCCATAGAAGGTATTGGTGAGTCTCTAGGAAAGTTTCTTTATGCTGATACCCCAACAGAAAATTTATCGAGACCTTCCACAGTCAGAATGAGCGTAGAGTTTGATCTTAGGAACCCTCTTCCGGCAAAGGTTAGACTTGGGACCTTGAGAAAGCATAAATATTACAATATCACCTATGAGGATCCCCCCCTATACTGCAAGGATTGCAAGAAACTGGGTCATAATGGGTCAAACTGCAGATTGAGGAATGGAACGACTCCGGCTACAATACAAGCAGCTTCACAATCAAACTCTGGTGCTATTAAGAACACAGCAAAGGGGCTAGTATCAAGAGGCCAGGTCATAATCGGTGGTGCCCCTAAGAAACCTCAACCACACCAAGAAACCAGGAAGAAACCTTTGGAGGTCTGGAAAAAGAAAGAAGATATAGACCCCCACACTATCCAGGAGGAAGAGGAAGACATCTTCCTGGATGCCATCACCATGGAGGAAACAACTTTAGATAAAGGAAAGGGAAAGATCAGTCATGAGCTCCCCTTTCAGTCACCAGCCAAATCGGGTCCATCAAAGATAGGAGTCTCTGTGGAAGACTGCACACCACCATTGACAACAGGTAACTCTGGTCAAATTATATTTCAAACTACTAATCGATTTCAACTTTTAGATGAGGATCAGGATAACGTGGAACAAGCAGAGGAGCCAGCTGAAGATCTTGAAATGGACCTTATGGAAGTGAGCATCCAGAATGAGGTCACTCTGGTCAATGCAGAAAAGAACCTCATTAACCAGGTTTCACCTACACCTTCTTCTTTTAAAAGAAACACAGACAATTCTTCCTTCAAAGCATCACTTGATATGAATGAGGATGATAACATGATCGCTAGTGATAGTGAGAATGTAAGGGATGTAGTTAAGATAATAGAAAAAGATTCGCATTTGGGAGACAATGCATCAAACTCAATTACTGTAGTCAATAAACCTGACATAGAGCTTGAGAATGTAACTGCTAATATAGATGCTCAGGATGTTAATGTGGAGCACACTGTGCCCATGAATAATGTGACCACATCAATTGTCACTTCTTTACAAGTTCCTGATCCAATTTCTGTTGCTCTCTCTGTGCCATCTGAATATGCTATACCCATTACACCCAATTTAGATCAGCAGACACACACTGGCAAGGTTGACAAGAAGAAACCTACCTTCTTCTCTCAACCGAACAGAATCAGTTCTAGACTAGCTGCCAAACAAAACATTTCCCATGAATTGTAAAATCTTAACATGGAATGTAAATGGACTAACCACCTCTGTGGAAAGAATTAATGAATTAAGTCTAGTTCATAAACCTGATATATTTGCCATTATTGAGCCTAAACACAAAATTAACACCCTGGATGGCTTTACTAAGAAATTGCATTTTCACTCCAGCTTAGCATCTAAATCAGGGAAAATATGGATTTTGTGGAACACTAATATACACACCCAACTAATCCATGATGAAAAAAATTTTACTGTTCTTAAGATTGAAAACCAGAACCCAGGAAATGAATGGTATCTAATTGTTGTTTATGCTGAACACTCAAGGCTAGGAAGACAAGAGATGTATGGTAGGATCCTTAACTTACCTTCCTTGCCATATTTCCTGGTAGGAGATTTCAATGTCATTAGAACTCTTTCTGAATATAATGGTTCTTCTAGTCCAAGTATTGATAGTATAATAGATTTTGATATCTTTATAAATGCTATGGATCTAGAGGAACCTCACACAGTTGGGAACATTTACACATGGACTGGGTACAGATTAAAAGGGAAAGGAATTAAGGTTAAAGAAAAAGTCTCTAAAAAGCTAGATAGAGGTTTAACCAACCTGAAGCTTAGGCAAATCTACCCAAGTACCTCAATCCAAGTACTGAATAGGACCACATCAGACCATTCTCCCCTCTTAGCAAGCTTTAATAATCAGGCTAAAATCTACCCAAAGCCATTTAGGTTCCAAAACATGTGGTACATGAGAGAAGGATTTCAACAGGTTCTAAGAAATAACTGGGAGCAGCCTATAGAATGTTATGGCATGTTAAAATTCTGTAACAAACTCAAAAGGCTCAAAATCTTTCTTAAACAGTGGAATAGGGAAGTTTTCAAAGATGTTTTCCAAAATATAAAAGAAGCAGAACAGGAGGTAGATAGATTAGAAGCTGAGAATGATGATCAAGATAATCCTTCTACCCTAGAAGCTCTCAACACTGCTAGAACCAACCTCCTATTCAAAATTAAGGAGAGGGACATTTTCTGGAAACAAAAGAGTAGAGTTAGATGGATGAAAGATGGGGACTGCAACAGTCAGTTCTTTCACAAGTCTGTAAAACAGAAGCACTCTAGATTGTCCATACAAAAAATTAAGGATGAGCATCAGAACTGGTTAACTGATCAGGATGCTATTGGAATTGCAGGGGAAAGTTTTTTTAAAAATCTCCTGCAGGATGAGAATACAGACATGCATGGAGAAAACCTAGCATTTTTTCTCACAGACATTCCCTCCTTGATTACTCCCCAGACTAATTCAGAGCTATTGAAACCAGTCACAACTGATGAGGTCAAAGCTGCTGTTTTTAGTCTTGGAGAAAATAGTGCTAGTGGACCTGATGGTTTCCATGGACTGTTTTATAGAAACAGTTGGGACATCATAGCTCAGGACCTTACTGAAGCAGTAAGGGATTTTCAAGCTGGTACACCAATCCCAAGAGCAATGGCCTCCACAAATATAGTTCTTATCCCCAAAAACCAACAACCATCAACCTTTAGTGAGTTCAGACCAATCAGCCTCTCAAACTTTAGCAATAAAGTTTGCTCCAAGATACTGATGGAAAGGATAAAAATTCTGATGCCCTCACTTATATCGAGTGAACAATCAGCATTCCTTCATGGGAGGGAAATAGCAGATAATGTTATCTTGATGCAAGAGGCTACAAGATTCTTGCAGAAAGATAAAGAATGTCTCAACCTTATCCTTAAATTAGACATGACCAAGGCATTTGATAGGGTTTCCTGGCCTGCTCTTAATTCACTTCTGCTCAAACTGGGATTCCATGGCACTTTAGTCAGAATACTTATGTCTAACATAGCATCAGCATGGTTCTCTGTTATCATTAATGGAGTTTCTTATGGTTTTTTTAAACCATCAAGAGGTCTCAAACAGGGTGACCCTCTGTCCCCCTTCTTGTTCAACATATTAACTAAACTCATGTCCAGGAAGCTCCATTCCTTATTTGAATCTGGTACATTAGCAAGGTTTCATTTGCCACAGCACACTACACCACTTACACATCTAATCTATGCTGATGACACATGTATATTCCTTAAAGCAACTGATAAATCTCTTAAGAATTTTGCTGCATTTATCACCTCATTTGAAATGGCTACTGGGCAAAAAGTTAATATGCAAAAATCCAACTTCTACACAGGTGATAAAAGCAGTAGGGCACATAAAAGTAAAATTAAGAGAATCTTGGGTATGCAGGAGGGTAGTTTTCCCTTTAAGTATCTAGGCTGTACCATATATAAGGGTAGAAAACTTAATGCACATTCTCTTGGAACTTTAGAATCTATAAGTGCTAGAATAAATACATGGAACTCTAAATGGATTTCTAAAGGGGGAAGGATAATACTTATCAAGTATGTACTCTCCTCCATACCCCAACATGTATTTGCTGTGATGCAACCAACAAGTTTCATTCTTAGGAAAATTGAAATGCTATGCTCAGATTTTCTATGGGGGGAAACAGAAGGAAAGAAGCATAAACACTGGAGATCCTGGGAAAGAATGGCTTTTCC